>JAREYC010000001.1:229342500-230592500 GCA_030015325.1 Cryptoblepharus egeriae
ATTTACTTACTTACTTACTTACTTACTTACTACTACTACTACTGCTACTACTACTACTACTACTACTACAAATGCTGTGAGCACCTGTCTCTTGTCCAGCTCCTCCCAACCTTGCCGATCAAAAGTATGTGAATGCAAGCAGATAAACAGGTGGGAATGTAAGCAGCATTCTGTGCACTTTGGCATTTAGGCATGCCAACACAGAGACATCTTCAGACAACGCTGGCTCTTTGGCCTTGTAATGGGGATATGCACTGCTCACTAGAGTCGGTCAAGACCAGCAGGGGAACCTGAGGGGACACCTTTACCTTTAATTTCTGTCTTACTGTTTAATTGTAATGTTATAAATAATCTTAGCAGGATCCTAACTGATGTCACAAAGTAGTGTGGTTGCTATCCCCCCTCTGGTTTCTTCCATACTGGTTAAGGTCATTGTAAAAAAATTTAGTGCCTTAGTTCCTGAATATGTAATGTTAGGTTATACTGATTGTCCCTACAATCCAGAGTAACTATGGGAGCACGTAAGAGACATTACGTGCACCCTTAGTTACTGCACTATCTAGTGGAAAGCTATGAGAAATACATATTGCAATCCAGAGTAAATTGTTCTTACACTGGAGCAAGGACTCCCCATAGTTACTTTGGATTGCACCCTAAAACTAACCCAGTAACATTAGCTCAGAATGTTCAACTATCTTTTTCATCATATCCTCTTTTAATTGAAGAATCTGGATATTAAACCTGGGACCTTCTGCATGCAAAGCCTATGCACAACCAAGGAACAATGCACTTTCAATAAAATAAGGAGCACATCTCAAATCTGTGAGTCATTCTTGTGCATGGATCATGTCAGTTTTAGCTTTACAAATCCAATTTTTGTATATGCTGCCAAAGTTAATACAGCAGCACATTTAAAATCTACCACAAGCATTATTTGACTGCAGTGTGGGAAGAATACAATAACTCAGAGTAATATGGAAACAAGAATAGGAGTGTCAGAAGAATAGACAGAGCATTCTCTCACAGCCTTCTCACACATAGAAAATTGTCTGAGGTCAGATGGGCACACTCGTGAAAAAGCCTCACATATTGCAAGAGAATGAATTCTTGTAGGTCTTGCCCTTGAACAGGCAAATTGAGTTCCACCACTGAAATGAATGGGAAGCTCTTATCATTGGAGGAGCTCCATGTTAATATCAGAGCACCTTGAAATAAACCATTTTTGAAGTGGGATGAATACACTGAAATGAGAAAACAGGAATCAGCTCTTTAACATTATAGTTTTGTTTGCATTATAGTAGTTGCCAACAGAAAAGTTGTGTGATAATTATCTACTGTAGATAAGAGAAGATGAAAAGAAGATGAACCGAAGGCTCTATACTAGCTTCTGTCTTAGGAACCTGAAGACGGAAATATAGCTGTTGGATGCATATATGGGAGGCATTCATGAATCTCTGTTTAATGAAATAGCTGTCAGTTACATAGTGGGACATGAATGCACATGCACACAACTCTAAGGATTAGCTGGGGAAGAGATCCTATGCTGACCTGTACCTATACACGTAGACTTCTTGTGAAGGCATGACATTACTTTAATTGAATATTTGAAATCCTATTTATTTTATCAGATACTATAAATGATTAGTTCCTACCTTAATAGTTTAGGGTTTATGAAATTCACGGGTCTTAACAGATTAAAACATGAGTTTAACAAAACCTTCTTTATGTGCATGAAAAAAATTCCCTGAGAAAGGCTTAGATGTCCAGATGTTTAGACTCAATGACTGCAGGAATCTTTGGGTTAAAAAAATATGTTGTTCAAGGCAAACCTTGTTCCACAATTACTTTCTAGGTGAGCCTGTGCTCATGTGCGGTAGGAATGACCCATCTCCTGGTAACATGTCAAACTTTGCAGTTGATTTCAGTAAGGTCTACTAAACACCCAATGTCATGTTGTTCTAACTGGCAAGATCACCAAACACGTAGCTGTGGTGGAAGCAAAGTCAGTTATTGCTGTATCCATTGTACTGTTACCTGACGCAGATTCCTGGTTACTTTCACATCATGCCAGGCATTGTCATTAAATTTCCCATTCACAGGTTCCACCAGCGCTTCAAAGGCCCCTGAGCCCAAATTAATAACCAAGGAGACAGCTCCATTTTTCAGGGCAAGGTTGACATAATCGGCTGATTTTCCAGTGTGAAGCATGAGTCCATTCCTCTGCAAGGTTTTAAAGGACAGAGTTATTTCATCACTGCTGCTCTGGATAGGATTCTGGGACAAGTCATAGCAGAAATACTCTGATCCTTTGAATGTTGCGATGTACTCCTCTTTTCCTACAGAAATAAGAGAAAGAAAGGAGTGGGGGAGAGAGAGAGAGAAAAGAGAGAGAGGGAGATCTTAATCACTAGAATTTAAAAAAAGGCTGTAAATTTTTTTAAATAGGCATTTTTACTAGCATCGGCATCCTGACATACAGGATTATTATATACAGGATTATATACAGGATTATTATATTATATACAATATAATAGCAACATATACAAATTTTGTTATATTTGTTATATAAATTTATAAATTTATATATACAGTATATATATAATATATTTTATGTTTTGTTATTACCCCAATCTGGACGGTTGCCCACCCTGCCACTACCTCTCACCACTGGGGAGTTCATACACTCCTGTGACCTTCCCAGTGAGGGTATCACAAAGGCTCTCCGGAGCTATCTGGACTACTTTGCCTAACTGGCTCCAGAGGTAGGCTGTGTGCGGGTGCAACGAGGATTGGGCATGCTTGCGTCCCTCTCCATTTTGTGCCCATAGCTTAAACTTTGGGTACATCTTCCCAGATATGACTCTGACCATAAATGCTTATTTCTGGACATTATTTGCTTAATGATGTCAGTTCCTGATTAATATTTTTTTAATTTTTAAAGGGATTTATACCCTTTAAAAAAAACTTTATATATATATATATATAGTTATTGGAATGCCAATGCAAATGCCAAATGCTTTTATAATCAAACATAAAGTAATACAAGAAAAATAAATCAAGTCATTTAGAGCATTAATTTTAACTAGTTTTAAAAGATATGAAAAGAAAGGAGTTTCATATTTTAAAAAATTAATTTTAGCATTAAAAACATTGAAAATTTTTAAACTTATTACATGATGAAAGATTGTCCCTCAGAGCAAAGTTAAATTCAAGAGAGAGAGAACTCTTGAACACTTGAAGCCAATAGGAAAGAGATGAGGGTTAAGGGGTGAGGACAATGAGGGTAAATACAAATCAACAGTCAAATGCCAGATAAAAAAATTTTGAGCCCTCAACATGAACTCATGGGAGGGGAAGTACCATATTTCCCGGCTTATAATACACACTTTTTTTCTCCCCAAAAGGGGGGAAATGTCTGTGCATCTTATAGAGTGATAGGGCCAATCCTGGAGCACCGTACCCCATCATGTCATATGTCGTTGGATTCGTATTGAAGAGTAGAATCCAATGCAAAAATCAGTTTTGAGATATCTCCTTCCTATCAAAAGTTATGGCCAAAAAAGTAAAAATCAAAAATATAAAAATAAAAAATACATTTTTTGGCAGTTTTTTAAAGCGGGTAGGAATTTTGTCTTGGGGGGGCTATGAATTTTGGCCTTGGGGTTCAGGAATTTGGGGTTTGGCATCTGATCACCCTGGCACAGTTGCAATCCTAAGCAGCCTTCCCTGACTTGGAGACTTGCTCCAAAGTTGACATGCTGCTCCATGCCTTTGCCTCCCTCATTCTTCCCTATCTATCTAGATCCCCTCACCTTTCCCTACCTACCTGGATCCCCCAACCTCCAAAAGAACCCCCCCCCCAATTTACCTGTCTTCCTGGACCATTTGCAATGAGATTTGTGCAAAAGTCACAGATCACTGACACTAGAGATGATGAGTTTTGGGGGTTTCCAGAATATTAGAAGTGTGCTTGAAGCTTAAAGTCTTTCCTCATTTGTTAATGACAGTGATAATGGTTCTTAATACCACCGTTGACTTTACATGGTTGAAATATTATTCTGCTATATTTTATTAAATATATTAGTACACCATTTGGTTCAGAATATTTTTTTCTTTTTTTGCTCCTCTAAACTTTGGTGCGTCTCATGGTCTGGTATGTGTAATAAGCTGGGAAATATGGTATTTCTCAGTTGAGAGGCCACCCCTTTCACCTAAGAACATTCCAAGTGTCTCCCCACTTTCTCCTTCTCTTCATCCTGAGCCTCTTTTCCCTGCTCCCTTCTGGCTAGCCCTGAGCTGCTTCCCTCTTCTCCACGGCTGTTCTCTCCCTCTGCCCAGCGGATGACCAGCCACAGGAGGAACAGCGTGGAAGTGTTGTTTTTGCTTTGGGCAGGCGCACTAGGCAGCCCTGATGCTTTTTAAAAGGGCTGCCGGCCAGTGCGTCTGCCCCAATTGCCAACGTGTTTGTTTGCTACGTGAACACAGTTTGTTATGTGAAGCAGAATCCTAGAGAAATTTTTGTTTGTTACGTGGAACATACATTACATGAGGTGCCTCTATACTTCTGTTCCCTTTTCTACAGTGACCAACACAAAATGGTTCCTACTAATGTTCAGAAGGCATATGGCAAAACTCCCAAACTATATTGGATTAGAAAAAGCGAAACACCACCCATTTCCCAGCTGTGTATTTAACATAGTTGTTTCAAGTTGCATTTTGAGTTAAGACAGTTGTTAAATGAGCAATTGTGGGCCAGCTGGCAAATGGCATTCTGCTAGCTGTTTCAACATACAACTTCACTCATCAAGCAAAACTAATCCTTGGTGTTCCTTTCAATGAGCGACATCTTTTCCATTTTCCCCCCTCCTTGTTCTCTGCAAGCAACCATAGCTGCTCTAATTCACCGCAACTCAGGCAGCAGCCAAAGAGGACATCTGGCTTGTTTGCATTACTCTCACTAGCTGCCTGTGAAGGAGGGCAGATGAATGTCTTAGCAGTGGTTGAACTGGGTTCATGGAACCTTTATAAACTGATGCAGTTTATAAAATCCTGCAAGGTAAGGCCAGTCCAACCATTCAGGCAAACTAGCTCATCATTTATTTTTATTTTTATTTTTTTGAAAGGTGGGGATTTTCAGAGGATTGTATGCCTTAGCAATCCAGAATACAATTTAGGCACATGTCTCTCTCTCTCTCTCTCTCTCTCTCTCTCTCTCTCTCTCTCTCTCTCTCTCTCCATACACAGCCACTTTTAGCCATGCTAAAGCAAAAGTCCCAGGAGTCTTATAAGGCTTTTATCCTTTTGTCCCATGTGATGCTGAGAGTGTGTTACTGGCCCAAGCTCAGCCAGGAAGCTTCATGGATATGAGATATGAGAAAAACATATCATATGGATATGAGAAAAACAGGTACTGTAAAAGTGTTATTAAAAGTAAAATTGAAATTAAATAAAAATAAAATTTAAAATAAAAATAAAATACTTTAAAAATTTGTTTCCTTTTTTATGATTCGCTCTTCTTTTCCACTTGTTTTATCCCTCTGTCAGCATATAACAAAGTATAATAAAACTCCACATCTGTTCAAGAATCATGAAAGGCTTGCCTTGCTTCCTTTTCTCCTGACGATTAGAATACGGTAAATGGATTTTCTTTCCTTTTTTATCTGCTGCTAAAAGATGAAGCTTTTAAAAAAGGGGGAAACAAACCCAGTTCTCTAGGAAAATAGTAAACAAAAGAGAAAAGAGCAATTTCCCAAAACATACGGTATATCTGAGCCAAAGAATGTGAGTTACAAAAGTCAGTTGACAAGGAGGATGTTTGGCCTTGAAATCTTCAAATAGAGTAGTAGCAAAGGCACTGGAGAGGCTTTCTAGCAGATGCTCCTTCCTCTGGAAAACTGCAGTAGTTATCGGTGGGGAAGATTCCAGGAGTGAAGGCTGGGGTAATCCCACCATTGCCACTTTCCTTTCAACTTGTGTATGTGTTTCTAAACAGTATTAATATGTCTTTTTTTCTCACCAACAAAGCAAGCATCCTAGGGTTAAAACTAACTGTGTTTTGTTATCATGTTTATCTTTTCCAGATGAAGACTGAACATGAGCAGTGAAATAAAGTACAGGTAGAGACTCCCCAATCAGGACATTTGGTTCTGAGAATACCCATGAATAGCTATTTTTGTGTTACACAAAAGCAGTTATTTACCATAGTAACTAATGAATTAGGATGAATCAGTTTCCTTTTCCCTGGCTTAAAACAATTCTGTTTCAGGTTGTTCTCATCTTCATTTACATGCAAATGGGAGGCAATTATCAATCTGGGAAAGGAGGGGTCTGCCTTCCAGGTTCTCTCTCTCTCTCTCTCTCTCTCTCTCTCTCTCTAGATCTATCTATCTATTTTTCCTAATTTATACCCCGCCTTTCCTACCCTACATGAGGGAGCCCAAGGCGCTAACATAAGAGAAGAATAAAACACCATTAAAATAATAATAAATAAAAGTTAAAATATAATTAAAATACACTTAAAATACAATTAGATTTAAAATTGAAACGATTAAAACAGACTAAAAACTTTGTTAAAGCAATAATATATAAAAACACAATAAAACTGCCCCCAAGCCCTTCCCAATTCAAAAGCTTTTTTTAAAATAAAAGGTTTTTAGACTCCACCTGAAGCTCTATATTGAGGCAGCTTTCCTCAGTTCTATGGGAAGGGAGTTCCACAGCCGGGGTGCCACCACCGAGAAGGTCCTATCTCTGGCCGCCACACCTCTCACGTCTCTTGGTGGCGGCACAGTCAGTAGGGCCCCCTCAGATGACCTTAGGTGACAGGTCGGATTGTACAGAAGGAGGCGGTACCTCAGGTACCCTGGACCCGAGCCATTTAGGGCTTTAAAGGTCAGGACCAGCACTTTGAATTCAGCCCGGAAACAAATGGGCAGCCAGTGTAGTCGCTAAAGCAGTGGCCTGATAGAGTTGAACCGACGAGCCCCAGCAACCACATGGGCAACCACATTCTGGACTAGTTGCAGCTTCCAGACCATCTTCAGAGGCAGCCCTACGTAGAGCACGTTACAATAATCTAGTCTCGATGTTACTAGGGCATGAGCCACCGTGGCCAGATCCAAGCGACTCAGGTATGGTTGCAGCTGGCAGATCAGCCGAAGCTGAGCAAAGGCTCCCCTGGCCACAGCTGCCACCTGCAAATTCGATTCGAGCAGCTGCGAATCCAAGAGAACCCCCAAGCTGCGGACCTGCTCCTTCAGAGGGAGTGCAACCTCATCCAGAACAGGATGATATTCCAATACCTGAGTCGAGGACTTCCGGACCAGGAGAACCTCTGTCTTGTCACCCTCATCCAGTCCCCCACTGCCTCCAGACAGTGATTCAGGACTTCAACTGCCTCCTTGGACTTAGGAGGAAAGGAGAGATAGAGCTGGGTGTCATCAGCGTACTGATGACATCTCACTCCAAACCTCCGGATGACCTCTCCCAGTGGCTTCAAGTAGATGTTAAATAGCATCGTGGATAGAATGGAACCTTGTGGCACCCCGCACCGAAGAGGCCAGGGTGCCGAGCACGCATCCCCCAGCACCACCTTCTGGGACCTGTCAGTCAGGAAGGAGCGGAACCACTGCAAAACCATGCCTCCAATCCCCAACCCAGCCAACCGACCCAGAAGGACAACATGGTCGATGGTGTCGAAGGCCGCCAAGAGGTCCAGCAGGACCAACAGGGTTGCACTCCCCCTGTCCATTCCCCGGCGTAGGTCATCCACCAAGGCGACCAACGCAATCTCTGTCCCAAATCCTGGCCTGAAACCAGATTGGAAGGGATCCAGATAATCAGCTTCATCCATGACCCTCTGAAGCTGGGACGCCACCACCCGCTCGACCACTTTGCCCAGAAATGGGATGTTTGAGACTGGTCGATAGTTGTTTAGGTTTTTAGGGTCCAGGGAGGGTTTCTTCAGGAGGGGGCGAACCACCGCCTGCTTTAATGCAGAAGGCAACACCCCCTCCCTCATAGAGGAGTTCACCACCCTCTCTGTCCATTTGGCCAGTCCATCCCGGGCCAGTCTGATTAGCCAGGCTGGGCAAGGGTCCAGCAAGCATGCAGATGGTCTCACACTACAGAGAATCCTGTCCACATCCTCTGGTTCTACAAGCTGAAAAGAATCCCAAAAGATGGACAAGACAGTGTCCCAGGGACATCGTTGAATGTTTTTAAAGTGGTGTCCAAGTCATGCCGGATCTGATCGACCTTGTCCTTAAAGTGTTGGGCGAACTCGCCACAGCGAGCCTCCGTGTGCTCTACCATGTCAGTACCGGGGGGGGGGGTGGCAGATGGAGTAGGCCCCGGACCACACGGAAGAGCTCTGCTGGGCTCTCTGTGGATACGATGGTAGTAGCGAAGTATACCTTTTTAGCTGCTACCACCGCCGCAGAGTAGGCACACCAGTGAGCCCTGGCCTCTACCTGATCAGATACGACATGAGTTTTTTGCCATTGTCGCTCTAAACGTCGACCTTGCTGTTTCAAAGCCCGCAGCTCCCCAGAAAACCAAGGAGCTGCATTTTATCTACGGCAGGGCTGAGGTAGCTCAGGAGCGATCTCATCCAGGGCCCTGGTCATCTCTATGTTCCAGAGACTTACCAAGGAGCCGGGTAAGTCGCCAGCTCTGGCTGCAGGAAAATCCCCCAAAGCCCTCAGGAAACCATCAGGATCCATCAATCTCCGGGGGCGGACCATGGAGTGTGGTCCCCCGCCTGTGCAGAGGCTACCGGCTGCAACAAGCCTACTCTAGGCAGAGTCGAAAATTTATTACCTGCCACATTTCCATGGCAAGCAGGCTATTTCAAAGCCTTGAACTGGCTCATTTAATGAGCCAACCTCATTCACTTGAGACAAAATTGCATATAAATAATTCACATAAATATAGGTTACACCTGTAGTTTACACTTTGAAGAGGCTTTCCCAACATGAGTTTTTGAAAATGATGAAACTATGGTGAGTTTCCACTATTTTTTAATTATTATTTTATTTTGGATATTTTTAGTCCATGCTTATCAACAGATCTCAGTGTCTTTTAATGCTTGAGACAGTTTCAAAGGTTTAGTAAAAGTATACCCTAATTATATGTGATTTATTTACATGAGATTTTGACTCAAAAGCAACTGATGTTGGCTCTTTAAATTGAAAGATAAGCTTCATTTAAGGTGCATTTAAGGCTTATCGGCAGCCTGCTTGCCATGACAATGTGGCAGGCAGTTAAGCTTGTCTTAAAGTTCATGGACTTTTAGTTTAATTTCTGTTCATTGCAAGGCAGAGCCTTTCCCTCACCCACATGATAATCATTTGTGAATTGCTCTGAGCTGAAACTGCTTCCAAATTGCAGGAGCTCAGCCGCTTGCAGAGCAGTTAGCAGCCACTTGAAAGAGAACTTGATTCATCTTGATTCACTGCCTGCCTTGTTACTGTAACTAATTGCCTTTGTATAATATTAAAATAGTTAATCATGCAGGTTCTTCGAACCAAATGTCATGAATGGGGAAGTTCAACATGTACCTTGTTTTTATCATTGCGAGGATAATCTTGGAAGGGTGTGGACAATGTCTACAAAACTATGGAGTTTTAGGATTAAGAGTGATTTTCCCAGCTGATCAGAAGAAAGACTTTGCATGCAGAAGGCTTCAGATTCAATCCTTGGTGTTTCCAAAGAGGAGAGATATCACCCTGAAACTCTGGAGAGCTTCTGTCAGATGTTGTATATAGAAAATGCTGTCCTAGTCAGATCAATGGTTTACTGCTTTCTATGTTCATAATTATGTACATAGACTGCTTCCATAGATGGCTTCTTGACTGTTTCGATGGGTAACCCAAAATGGTCAATCCAAATATAAGGACAAACGTATCTCCCTATTTTTTTGTTTTTGTTTATTCCTGTGCCTATGTTTCACTCCTATTGAGTCAAGAAATTTATAATTTTATTAATTTCAGAATTGGGTCATGTAGAATGTTTCAGCCTTCACTTTGTTTAGTTTATTTGCTTTCCTATATCGCCAATGTAGTGATTGTGGTAATGGCATCTAGCCTTAATGCCTTTAAGAAGGGATTGGATAAAGTCCTAGAGGAAAGGACTGTCACAGGTTATAAGCCATGGGGTGTGTGTGTAGATGTGGACAACCTCAATACATCAGATGCAGGGGAGGGCAACTGGATGCAAGTGTCATATGTGCTCCCTGAGGCATCTAGTGGGCTGCTATGTGATACAGGAAACTGGACTAGATGGGCCTTTGGCCTGATCCAGTGGAGGCTCCTCTTAAGTTCTTAATGTATATACGTGCATTGATTAAACATGCTTTTTTGTTACACTCTTTAAGACTGTATCTATGATTGATTGCAACAGGATTATTTTGCCTACAATCCAGAGTAACTACGGAAGCACGTAAGAGACATTATGTGCACCCATAGTTACTGCCCCATTTAGTGAAAACCTATGGGAAATTCATATTGCAATCCAGAGTAAATTGTTCTTACACTGGAGCAAGGACTCCCCGTAGTTACTCTGGATTGTGCCCTTAGTCTCCTTTGATTATGCACACAGGCACGATATAATGATTTCTTTTACTTTAATGTGGATGTGAAAAATAATAATACAGAAGAAAGAAATGTGAAGGAATTGAAAGCTGCCAAAACTGTGACTACATTTTGGAATGTATATATTGTTGAAACAGAACAACAGAAAATTCTGAATATATTAGTTGCACTTTGGGAAGAAGAGCATGTAACATTCCACAGTAGGGGAGAAATTTGGAAGACTTTAAAAAAAATCCCTACTCTTCCTGCTTAGTTTTCCATTTCCGTCATTATGGAAATGCAGCCATGCCTAGCACTGAAGCGCCAGCCAACCACCCGGGTGATAGATAAATCTCTCCTTAACATGTATTTCCCTTGTAATTTTCTTAACGTGCAAGCAATAATTAATGTCATTGTATTTCCCATAGGTATTTCCCATTGTATTCCCACAGGTGAATAATGCAATTCATTCCAGTTTCTTGAGTGCCATTTTAAAAACTAGCACAGCAAGTGATGGAATTCACAGTGGAATGTGATGTCCTCCATCTCTGCTTCATGATTAGAAACATCACAAAGCACTCTCAAACCTGCATTTTAGACGTGGCAGAGGATTTTTGCACTTCTGTGGATGGAAACTTTATCTTTCTTATAAATGTCAAAAGGTTTGGAACCAGCAAGGTCACCAAGTTTAACCCAACAGCAGTGGAATGAGCATTTTATTAGGTCTCTGAGTGTATCTAGGTCTTTCCGCAAGTTCTATCTGTGCAGAACTACAGGACTTGGCAGTGGAGAACTGAACCATCTGTGGATGGCATCTGTGAATAATTATATTTTTGCTTAGTAATGATATACAGGCGAATGTCCTGCCAACTCTTGGCCCTCCTCAGATCAAATGAATGTTCAAAAAGCTAAGCCCATCTTGCGATCAAGCAGCCTCTGTGTCTCCCAGCACAAATCATCCCTCCTCCCAGTGATATTCAAATGTTATCTCACAACATTAACAAAGCTATGGGATGATGCTCCATGGCTGTGGGTAGAAAACTGCCATATTGTGTGGAAGCCATTGCTTTTATGTGAAGTGGATCATGAGAAGCTAATATGTAGTGCAATAATAGGAAACATGTGGAAAGGGCATAAGAAAACATGGCCAGGAAGGAAGGCTTATATGAATGTGTGCCTCTTTTGTATGGTGTAGCTGCCTGCTACCCAACTCAACAGAAAGAGGCAAAACCACACTAAGAAATAGTACTTGCACATACACTAAACTTTTCAGTTAAATGGGGTCATGCTCACTTGGAATGGTGCTTTTGACTTTTTAAATTGTTGTTGCTTTAGATATTGTATGCTTTATATTCACTAAGCACATATATCACAAGAACATCAAACACACATTGCTTGTTATTATAGATATTACATGCTGCATAATAATGAAAAGGAGACAAGAGTGATAACTGAAGAAGAAGACATGGTAATGTAATATTTATGAAATAATTTTTGTTTCTACAATTCATAGAGTCAGAAAAGAAAGTTGAAAGTTAAAATACCTTGACATTTTAGTTCCAAAAATGATTTCTTTTCTTGTACATTATGGATTCATAAATTGCTACAGTTGAGAGGTGTTCCATCCAATAATGGATGGAAAGTGAATAATGTCATTTCCAGAATTACAGTGCATTTATGTGAGGCACTCACATAAAGAGCTTAATTCGTTCTGGAGGCATGGTCTTTAAGTGAAACGCTCTTTAAGTGAAGCACATTTTTTCATAGGAAATAATGGAAACTCAGACAATTGTTCTGCAGTCTCCAAAATATTCATATAAAAATATTAACTGGGTGTAAAAATGATGACAAAACACTGGAACTGAATTCAAAACATGCATTCAATGTGCATGATCCTATGAAGTCTACTTAGGCTGCAATCCTAAAGACACTTTCCTGGGAGTAAGCCCCATTGAACACAATGGGGCTTACCTCTGAGTAGACATAGTTGGGAGACTGCAATCAAAGACACTTTCCTGGGAGACTCAGGGTGCAATCTTGAGTAACTACGGGGAGTCCTTGCTCCGGTGTAAGAACAATTTGCTCTGGATTGCAATACGAATTTCCCATAGGTTTTCACTAGGTGGTGCAGTAACTACGGGTGCACGTAAAGTCTCTTATGTGCTCCCGTAGTTACTCTGGATTGTAGGGTACCCTGGACTGCTGCTGGAGGTTCAAGGTACTTCTGGCACCTCCAAGCAACTACGCCCAAGTTGGGGGCAGTTAGAGGCAGCAGCGCTGGCTGGCAGCTCTTTTAAAGAGCCTCCATGCAGAGCGTCAGGGCTGCATAACACGCATGCCCAAAGCATGCTTGATTGTTATGTGAAGCAAGATTTCTTGGAAATTTTTGCTTGTTATGTGAAACACTTGTTGAGCGATGTGCTTGTTAAGCGAGGTACCACTGTATATGATTCTTTTCTCCTGATACAGGCTGTGCTGGTCCAGTTGACCAAGGCATTGTGAAAAAAGAAAGCAACACACTTTTCAACACTAATTAAGAGTCCAATGCTATCTGTTCCCTTCCACCAATGCAGCAAAACCATTGGCTACCATTACATCCCATGGAAAGGCAGTTGTAGAGGTCTCTAAGGGACATTTAGGGTGAAATCCAGAATAACCACAGGGAGACCTTGCTCCAGTGTAAGAACAAGTTACTCTAGATTGCAATATGAATTTCCCATAGGTTTTCACTAGGTGGTGCAGTAACAACGGTGCACGTAATGTCTCTTATGTGCTCCCGTAGTTACTCTGGATTGTGCCCTTATTCCCTTATCCAGGGTAAGCCGTCACAACACAAGGGTCTACTTGGTCTTAGACAGTGAATTCATTGGTGCAGGTCCACAAGGTGCCAATACAACAGGTAGCATATGACATACCATCTTGTGCATTAGAAGGCAGCCCTGGCTTATAGGAACAGCTGACAGTGTTCACCAAACATTGTAGCTAGATGTTGACATTGCTTAACAGAGTCTGTCTGTCTACAGTATTTACATACTGCATTTCAACTAAAAAGTTCACAAAGCGGTTTACGAAGAAAATGAAAAAATTAATAGCTAATTAATAGCTAATGGGTCCCTGTCCCAAAAGAGATCACAATCGAAAATGCAAAAAGAACACTAGCAGAAGCCACTTGAACAGACATTGCTGGGGATGTGTAGGGCCAGTTACTCTCCCCCTGCTAAATAAAGAAGGAATGCCCACTTGAAAGAGTGCCTCTTGCCCAGTTAGCAAGGGTAGGGTCTCACTCTGGCTGTCTAGCTGAAAAACCAGATAGGTAGCACTGTGGCAGAGGCTGCCTATGAACATTTCTGACTTTGCATTATGAGAGGTGTTGAGAGGCTGTATTTTATAGCTCCCGATAAAACTCATTTTCTTACTGCTTTACAGTGAAAAACTGAGGATACCAAGCAATGGGCAGGTCAAAACACATTACTCATGATCTGAACTCAGCACAGTGGGCTACAAGTTGTACAGCTTAGCACCCTCTTGTATAAAATTATCCTTTTTCATGTGTGGGAACTCCACAGACAATTTCACCACCAACCTGGCTTAAGGAAAAAAAGATTATGTTCCTCTGTCAGGATACCACATTATTTTATTTCTGAATTCCCCCTGGCTGTTTTATTTTTTTTTATTTTTTTTGCTTTTCCATTTCCAATGAGCACTCTGGTTTTATTTGGAACCTGTACAGCAATTAAAGAAATCAAGCACATAATCAAATGGAGACTGCCAGGTCCTCTAACAGTGAAGGAAATAAGTGAAGGATCAGGGTGTTTGATCTCAGGGATGCAATTAGTGGAGAGGATGAGCAATTATGAATTTGCTGATCATCTTATTCAGACAACCTGCATCATCAAAATGGGGGGAGGGAACCAACAAAGCCTAATAATCATAATAATGGCTGAAAGCCATGCAGATGGTAAGCTCAATTTCAGACTGAATAGACAATTTACCTGATATACACGATCCTGTGGGCTTGTGCACCCTCTGTGTCCTGTTGCAAATTAATTGGAATTGTGCAAGAGGCATCTTTATTAATTTGTTAGCAGTTTAATGTCACCGAGCCAAATCCTTCTCTAATTATAATTTTAGAATATTTTTAAAAGATGAGCAAAATTTGATACAATTGATTTGAATGAAAATTTGATATAAGCCCATAACATGTTATGGGGCATGTTTGGTTCATATGCAGGATTCCATGTCGTGTGGATTGTATTGATAGCACCCAATTACAGCACCTCATCCCAGCATCCCATCCCATATCCAAGGGAATATATTCCATGACCTATCATGGATGCCCCAAACATCCCAAATTGGAAGAATGGGCAACAAAATGGCAGATGTGTTTAAGTGTAAGTAAATGTACAGTCATTCGTCTTGGGGCAATGACTCAAAACTACACATTTAGGCTTAGGGGTTCTATTTGTGTCAGATCAGGAGAAAACTTTTGGGGTGCTAGTGGAAAACCTGATGAAAGTGTCACCCCAAGGTGTAGTGGTGGTGAAGGCTAATTCCATGCTTGGGGTCATTAGAAAAGGTATTGAGAATAAAACAGTTAACATTATAAAGTAATTGTACAAACTGATGGTTAAGCCACATCTGGAGTATTGTGTCCAGTTATGGTCGCCACATCTTAAAAAAGATATAGTGGAAAAATATAGACAGCAAACAATGTGATTCCTGGACCAAGACATCTTTCAGTATATGCTAAAAGACTATAGTGTTTGGGATCTTTAATCTAGAAAAGAGACAGATGAGAAGGGATATGACTGAGACATTAAAAAATTATGTATGGGATAGAGTAGAAAGGAGGATGCTCTTTTTCCTATCATACAACACCAGAATTAAGGAACATCCACTAAAATTGAATGCTGGGAAAGTTAGAATACACAAAAGAAAATGTTTCTTTAGACAGCCTGAAGTCTGTGGAACACCTAGCCACAAAATGTGGTGATGGGATCTAGTCTTGATGCTTTTAAGAGGGGATTGGACACCACAAGATGATTACGTATGTGTAACCTCCTTATTTTTGATATAGGCTATGTTAGAATGCCAGATGTAGAGGAGGGAACCAGGATGCATTTCTCTTGTTGTCTCATGTGTTCCCTGAATTTGATGGGCACTGTGAGATGCATGAAGCTGGACTAGATGGGTCTTTGGCCCGATCCGGGGTACACTACTTATGTTCTGATCGTGGGGGCACACTACTTTTTATCTCTTTCTGTTCATTGTGAACATTTTCTATTTATATCCAACATTCTGTTTCTTGGTTTCCAACCATTTCCTAATCCAATCCTAATCCTGCTTTCTTATTTCTTGACTGTCAAGTTTTCTCAGAAGTTGTACAGAAATGCACTGCCTGACTACAGTTTTTGCAGTCAGTCATCTTTGCAAACTGGTTTAATGAAAATATCTTTTCCGTCCTGAAAATTCTTGTTCTTTCTTTTTGAAAAGTTATCAAAACCACTGGTGGGTAATGGTTGCTGATG
Organism: Cryptoblepharus egeriae; assembly: GCA_030015325.1. Classification (NCBI taxonomy): domain Eukaryota; kingdom Metazoa; phylum Chordata; class Lepidosauria; order Squamata; family Scincidae; genus Cryptoblepharus; species Cryptoblepharus egeriae. The sequence goes on from JAREYC010000001.1 coordinate 229,358,600, forward strand.
ATATGATAAGAGATAAAAGGAAGCTTTTAGAAGGAGGAATGGAAGAAGTAAATCTTTATGGCAAATCCTCTGCTAGCTTTGACAATGTCATAAAAAGTCATGTTAACCTACATATTCTTTCAATCACTTTAATGTTACTATTTGCTGGTGCTATATTTGGCCCTGTGCAGTGCTCAGTGCGTAGAGTTCAATGGGATGTACTTCCAGGTAAGTGTGCTTAGAATGGCAAACTTAAATAGAAGTTTAATGTCTGTGTTATGTTGCTACCAGTAAAGTCTATCATTTCAGGACAATATTATTGTAGCAAATTGATTTTGTGTTCATATCTGTGGGAAGAGCTTTTGAATTTCCTGGTCTGAGTGTTGGTATATTCCTTTTTCTCAGTTGGAGAAAATAGATCTCCATAATACAGAGTTAGCTGGAAAAAATGGAAAATATAGCGTTGGAATTGTTATTTTAAAGATTTTATGGCATGGCTATAAAAAAGTTATTTTACTTGCTTTGTTGCTCTGATGTTGAAGCTTATACTCATGAATGCTTAAACTGTTTATTGTGGCTGGCCATTGCTTTTGTTAGGTAGATTTCTGGCAGATAACCCAGAATGCTAAATTAATGCTCCCTAATGGCAGTAGATGATTTAAATTCAGTGGTTCCCAAACTGTGAGCTGTGGTTCCCCACGGAGCTGTAGAAACCAACCAGAGGAACTGTGGTATCCTCCCAAAAATGCTACCTTATACAATGAATAGGATTGTAGCTCTGAAGAGGGGCTGCATCCAATGGTCCAGTAGGTTAAGGAAGCTACCAGTTAAACAAGTTTGGGAACAACTGCATTAATGGGATGCTTTCAGTACAGAGATAATTCTGGAGTTTGACAATTTTTTCAGAGTTTTGATGAAAGGACTGACTGACAGGACAAAAGAATTAAAAACTGAGGACAACTTGCGCAGAAAGGTCTCTCTCAGGGGATGTGATATAATAGTTAGAAGATTGTCTGGCATTCTGCTGTATAAACAAAATCAAAACCCTTAAATATTAAAACACATGATATAAATATTCTAAATCATAATACAGGTGTAACCTGTTTATGTGCAAATTATTTATATGAGATTTTTAGTACAACCCTAAGCATGTCTACTCAGAAATAAGTCCCACTGTGTTCAATAGTTCTTACTCCCAGGAAAGTGTGATTAGGATTGCAGCCATAGTCTCAAAGCGAATGAGGTTGGCTCTTTGAATAATGTTTCTTTAGTAGCTTAGAAATAACCTGCTTGCCATGATTATGTGGCAAGCAATAAATCTTCCACTCTCTGGCTGCAGTAAGGATCAGATTAGAGAGGAAATCAGTTGGTGGTGGTGTGGGGGGTGTAGGGTGCCTGTCTCACAAGCGTCCAGCCAGCAGTGAGGAAGAGGTTAATACACACTCCACTCCTAGTCAAAGAAGAGAATAGCCTGAAACTGAGTTGTTTTAAACCAGGAGAAAGGAAATGGATTCATCCTAACTCACTCATTAGTTACCATGGTAAATTATTGCTTTTATATAATGTGAAAATAGATATTAACTAAGGGCTGTGGGTGGAGCAAGCGGTTAAGACGCTGTGCCTGTTAACCAGCAGGCCAGAGTTCGAGACCTGGGTCAGCCCCACAAGACAGGGTGAGCTCCTGTCCTTAGCCCACTCTGTGACGCCAGTTGGATCCAAACGTATTGGCTCTGCCTTTCCATTGGACTAATTCAGTGGCATGGAGAGGGGGGATTTGCTGCTTGGGTAACAGCCTATCATCCATAACAATCCAACCCAGGCTTTCGTGCTTCGCATGCAGCGTATGCAGCACCAAACACGATACCATAGTCTTTCAAGACTGACAGAGGCCTGCTTTTTTTTTTAGATATTAACTAGGGATTATCAAATGGGGAGTCTCAGTCTGTAATAATAACAACTCAACATTATTTTTCAATGGGCAAATTATACCAGCTCAGCCCCAGAAAACAATGTAGCTTGAAATAGCAAAAGTCCTACAATGGTATCTGTGTGATTTCCAGGATCTTGGCTAGACCCTGCTAACTGGGCAAGAGGCACTCTTTCAAGTGGGTGTTCCTCCTTTATTTAGCAGGGGGAGAGTAACTGGCCCTACACACCTCAGCAATGTCTGTTCAAGTGATATCTGCTGGTGTTTTTTTGCATTTTAGATTGTGACTCCTTTTGGGACAGGGACCCATTAGCTATTAATGAGCTATTAATTTTTCCCATTTTCTTCTAAACCACTTTGTGAACTTTTTAGTTGAAAAGTGGTATATAAATAAGATACTATAGGTACTGTAGATAGATAGATAGATAGATAGATAGATAGATAGATAGATAGATAGATAGATAGATAGATAGATAGGTAGATAGATCCTGAATTGCAGATTATAACCTACCAAACTCCAATACACTGTGATGCATCATCATCATCATCATCATCATCATCATCAGAACAGCCAAGTAAAGAGTCTTGAGCTGACAAAATATACCTACTGAAATTCCTTCTTATACACAATTGTTAATGCTCCAGGATCCCTAACATGGGCCAGCTTGACCATCCTTAGCTGAGAACACAAAATGCCAGAGATAAGTTAATTTGTTTTTTAAATCAAGTTTGGATCATTGATACTGCTATCCCAAGAGACAGTAGAAGATAAAGGACATAAGATCACAAGATATCAAGACCTGTGAGTAAAACATCTCTGGGAGAAGAAGGTCAATGCTGTCTCTGTTTTCATTGAAGCTCTTGGATCAGTGCCTAGAAGTCTGAAGAAGCATCTCAACGTTCTTGGCCTTGATCAAATGATACCAGCTCAGCTGCAGAAAACGACGCTGTTTGGAGCAGCAATAATTTTATGAAGCTATCTCCGTGACATCCACAATCTTCACTAGATTCTGAACAGCAGAATATAACCACAGAATATTCTATCCACAAAAGATATTACACTTAATACATACGAAATGATTAATAAAAAAACAGAGTAGTTGCTGGTGGGGCTTTGACTTCTCCCACAGGGCAAAGAAAATCCATTGCTCATTTCTATCAGGCTAAGCTAAATAAACAAAAATAAGCTAGATAGGAAAGTAAACTATCAGAAATTGCAGGAACAGATTAAATGGAACTGGGAAATAAATCCATCTTCAAATGCCTCTTATTCTACAATCAGGGGAAAGAGAGAATGTGATTCATTCCAGAGGCTTTTAGCTTCGGTGCTCTGATCCAGCAATCCACTTCGGAACAAGTTTTTATTTATTTATGTATTTAAGGTATTTATGTGCTGTTTTTCCAACAAATTTCTCAAGGTGGATTACATGTAAAAGCATAAATAATCAAAACAACAGTTAACCGCAGTTAAAAACAGCAATTAAGACATTAGGCCAATGAAAATACTAAACGAGCTGGGAGAATAAACATTCACCTGTTTGGCATTCACCAGATGCCAAATGAAGAACAACATAAGAGCATAAGAAGAGCCAAAGGCCCACCTAACCCAGTTTCCTGTATTTCACAGAGGCTCACCAGAAGCCCCTGGTGGGTCACTGTGAGGTTCAGTGGCACACAAGACAACAAGATACCCATATCTTATGGCTACCCTTTTTTTCTGGCATCCAGACATACAGTAGCTAACCTTTGAAACTCAGAAGAATGCATATAGTCATCATGATTAGTAATGGCTGTGGGTGGCGAAAGTGGTTAAGACATTGTGCCTGTTAACCAGCAGGCCAGGGTCCAAGACCCAGGTTGGCCCCACAAGACAGGGTGAGCTCCTGTCCTTAGCCCAGCTCTGTGACGCCAGCTGGATCCAATCTTATCAGCTCTGCCTTTCCATTCGACTGATTCAGTGGCGTGGAGAGGAGGGATTTGCTGCTTGGGTAACAGCCTATCCTCCATAACAATCTAACCCAGGCTTTCGTGCTTCACATGCAGCGTATGCAGTGCCGAGCACGATACCATAGTCTTTCAAGAATGATGGAGGCCTGCTTTAGATTAGTAACCTTTGATGGAGTTTTCCTTGATAAATCTGACCCTTTTAAAGGCACCTACGAGCCTGATTTTATCCAACTTTCCAGCACTGATGAAGCTGTGCCAAGTGAAACTGTGCCAATGAAGCTGCAACAATGAAGCTGTGGGGTAAGGCAGTGATGCCTCCTCAAGCTTAGGGAATATTTGTTTTACAGTATGTCAGGTCTAATGCCATGCAATGTATTTTCAACATTATTTTCACTCACTGAGATCTACATACAACAGGTCATCATCTTACTTTCCCCACCTTATTTCTTTCAGACCCTCAGTATGGCAGTGCCATTAGTTGTATAGCAAAGTATTCTTAAATTATTTAGCAGGCTTAATTCCAACCCATTTCCAGGGTGATTAGACTATGCAGTGTGGTGATTGATTTTCACCCTCTCATCATGTAATCACATAATGGGTTTATTTTCTTAAAGCTTTCTGACATGGGAAGCTTCAAAAAAATTAATATTCATAATAAAGAGGAAATTGGGAGATATGTTGGTGTGCATGGGGTACAGAAATGAACAGTGAGACTTTTCGTTTCCAGCCAGGCAATTACTTTTTTACTGATGTACTAAGAGCCCAGCTAGATTACATAAAATTAGATTAGATGTAGTATCTGCATCGAGGATTTCCTGAAGAGGAGGGCCAGGTTAGATAGATGGCAACATGGGAGTGAACCATGTTTGTAGTGGTGCCACAACTATGGAATTTCCTGCAGGGGGAACTAAGAACTATCATCTCTATCATGGCTTTCTAGTGAGGACTCAAAACATTTCTGTTTAGTCATATGTGCTTGTGGTGTGTCCCCTATCAAATTGCGTGTCTCTGTATGCCCTTAATGTATTTTCATTTATTGTTTTATTGTTTAAATTGTGCTGATTGTGCTGGATGACCATTACATTATTCAGTAGATGCAGACTGCTTCTGTCCATTGTGATCCCATGTAGCAGGCTAATATCTGTCCATTGTGATCCTACTGAGGCTAATATCTGTTGAACTTGGCCAACAACATCCCCAAATAAAACATATTTGTACTTTCCTATACCAGCACTTGGCATTCCCAAACCAGCTCTTATGCATTTATTTCACTTATATCCAGTGGTGGGATTCAAATAAACTAACAACAGGTTCTATAGAGTTGGTTGAGGATTCAGTGCCCTGCCACTGAAGTCAATGGAACTGGTGGGATTTAACAACAGGTTCTATAGAGTAGGTGAGAACCTGCTGAAGCCCACCTCTGCTTATATCCCTCCTTGACTTATATAGAGTTTCATGTTGTCACCAAATTTAAGTACTAACCAGACCTAGGGTGCAATCCTAACTTAGGCTAGCACAATTCATCGGTCTTCCTGTTCTTGTGGTGATGTAGGAGGCAAGTGGAAGACTGTGCACTGGCCTAATCCTCCTCAAGCAGTGACGCACAAGTGTCTTACAGCACTTTTGTGACATCCCCAGGTCAGCCAGGGCTTAGGCTGGCCGAACTGGAGATTAAGATTGCAACCTCACTTAGATTCAGCAAAGGCCTTCACACCATTGTAGCGAGTGCCCCTACATTTAATGAAGGACACTAGAGATGTATGAGTACCTCTGGTCTCAAGTTTAGGTGAGGCAAACCTGAAGGACTTCACCAGCTGCACTGACTTTGTAGTTCAATAAATGAGCTAATCTGAAGAGCCAGGATGATGTAGTGGTTAGGAAGCTGGACCCAGAAGATCTAAGTTCTTGGCCAGGCAGCTTCCTGAATGATCTTGGGCTAGTCACTCACTCTCAGATCCATCTACTTCACAGGGTTGTTGTGAAGACAGAAGGAGAGGAGGAATTCAAGCTTTGTAAGCTGCCTTGACATTTGCATTGCCATGGGAAAGACCAGGTATAAATCACTTTAATAAATAAGAGTATGTGAATCTCTCTCTCTCTCTCTCTCTCTCTCTCTCTCTCTCTCTCTCTCTCTCTCTCTCTCATGGACATACACACGTGCACACATGCACACACACATACATGCCTGTGTGCATGCACACACAAATGGATAAAGATGGAACAGGGACATCCTGCATAAAGGCTTAACTCAGGTCACCAAATGCTAGTTCAAATATCAAAGATATTCTGGCTTTGACTTAGTGCTGCATTGGCTATGAACTATAAGGTAAGCTCTATCAGGGTATTAAAAGTGATTTTTTTAAGCCTTGAATCAAAGACAGATCTCCTAATTAAGCCTACGAAAGACTTTACAAACTCCATAACATGGTAAAGCAGCATGGATTACATATGTTTTCCAGTTTTTTTTTCACCCTAGTTTTTCATATATTTGGTGTTCCCCACTGATACTTATTTCTTTAAAAGCCTGTAGATGTACTAAGGAGTTTGATAAAGATATATCCCTACTGAGTCATTACCCACTGCCTTTTTAAATAGGAGTCTGCTGAAATGCTGTTAAAATGCAAGCAGATTAATAATGTGGAACAATATTTGGGACTTTCTGCCGAATTCACATTTCAGAGTTAAGAAAATCACTATTGCAATTGGGTCAAATTCTCTACTGGAGCAATTCCACCGAAAGCCAATTATGCCAACAGTGAATGCAATAATCTACTTGTTAAGCTTCCCTGAAGCTGGCATCAGAAAACAGTTGGTTAATGACAGTGCAGCTTAACACAATCCGCCTGACTTTGGCTTGACTTTCTGGCCTATGACTTGGAAGAATATCTGTGATCTGAGCACAACCACAAAGTAGTTCTTCTGAGAATCTGCAGAGAACTACTACCTCCTCGACACCTGAATATTCTTGGCATCCTTAGATGATGGGCATTTAGAGAAGGGGGAGGGACAAAAGTTGGCTACTTCTGTAGCATTTTTCAAGGAACTATCTCATAGATATTACCATTATTGCACGTGTATAAATCTATATACTGTATAAAAAATTCAAAAGTCGCTGGCTGGCTGGCTGACTCACTCACTCACTCACTCATCAATGCCCCGAAAACCACGAGACACGTGAAATTTGGGGAGGGTGTTCCTTCCATGCTGAAGACATCCACTAAGAACCGGTTTTCAGAAATTACAACCGAAAGGGGGTGAAAAGAGACCCCACGCATTTTCCTGCTTATACTTTACATTGAAGAGTCCCTGACTGAGGGACGCTTTGCCTCAACCACCGAACCTAAAGGCATGAAATTTGGGGAGGGTGTTCTTTCTGTGAAATCAACACCCACCAAGAACTGATGTTGAGAAATTTAACCCTTAAGGGGCTAAAAAGGGTGAAATGTATTTTTGTCCTATACTTAACATGAAGGACTAACCAACATCCAGCCAATGTGATGTTTGGAGCCTGGTGCATTGGGGGGTTGTTGTTCAGGGGAGGGGTGTTGCGCATGGGGGGTTGTACTGGGATGATGCACATGGGGGATTGATGTGCATGGGGGGTTGATGAGCATGGGTGGGTGTTGTGCATGGGGGTTTGATGCACATGGGGGGGTTTGATGCGCATGGGGGGGTTTGATGCGCATGGGGGGCTTGATGCACATGGGGCTGATGATGCACATTTGGGGTTGATGCTCATGGGTGCTGCGCATGGGAGTTGATGCACAGTGGGGGGACGGTGTATAGGGGAATTTTACTCCAGCAATGCAGGTAAGTTTTCACTAGTATATCATAAGGGAATAGACAGAAATATCAATGGGTCTCATTGTTGATGGTTTTTCAGGAAAATGTAATTTTCAAAGAACTATCAGGCTTGGTGGTTTGATAAGGAAGCATTAACCTCTCTTCTCTCTTATACATGAGGTTTTTTAAAAGAATTGTTTTTCTAATTCCATAATTCTTCACAGAATGGTCATCAGTTCTGTGATTTTGCCTTTTATACTTTCATTGAAAGTTTCTATCTTTGTTTTGGCAGTGACTGATGGGTCTCTGTGTGGTCATTATAAGTGGGATCTCGCCATCCACTAACTTGGCATCCACTGATTTGACTTACCACTAAAACCAAGCAGTTTTTGAACTGAAAGTTTCACCATTTCATTCCTAAAACTCTACCAACAGAATCTTAAACTATGGTATTTTGATGATATAACTTAAGTAACATAAATTTGCATTGATATATAGCATACCATTAAGAATATTTTTAAAAGAGAAAGGTAATAGCACAAAACAGAAGTAATATAGGGAATTCAAGCAATAAAATGTTTTAAAGAAGTAAGAATCCTGAGTTGCTTTGAAATGCTAACAGCAAACTTCAAAAGTAAAAATATTCTCTCTGAAGTGCTTCTTTCTTGTAGATGAAATAATCTAACGCAGATTCACAAAACCAGAGACCTGGTTCATAGGTACATGAGCTATCTTCTCCCCTCCATTTGCTCCCAAGAACATCCTTCAATATAGCAGAATGTCATAATAATGCAAAGGACCAGTTGATCGTTTTTCCCAGCAGATTATATTTTTCAGTTGTATACATGAATCCCAAAACATTCTTCTTAAGCTTAAAAAAAACCCATATGTATATTGCTTAACATCCATGGACATTGCTACCTTCCTTTTTTCTAGTGACATACCTAGGTCATTTTGGATCCAGGGCCCACAATTTTTTTATCACCCCCACTAGTAAAAATTATTTAATTAATTATTATAAGTATTAATTAATACAATTAATTAGATATTAATTAATATTTTCACATTTAGAAATCACCTTAACAATTAAACCTCTGTTTTATTTTTGTGGAGAGGGGGTGAAATTGCATTCTGGAGCACTTGTTGAGCTCCACTTTCAGTGGAATATGATCATTCTAATGGCCTTGCATTCCTCTGTGCCTAAACTGAACATGAGCCAAAGCATCTTTGCTTACTCACAAGTAAACATGGACGTGTAGCTCAATTCCACTTTCCATATGGCTCAATGCAATTAGGGACTTCCTTCTGGGTTGATTTGTGGGGGCTGTGTTTTGGATTAGGACCATGCTGGTATCATTGAATTCATCTCAGTCTGTCTTTTTCAACAGACTAAGGCACATTTGTCTACTTTTGAGTAAAGGTGGAATGTGGCTCAGTTTCACTTTCCACAGGGCTCCATGTAATTTTTAAAAAAGTGTTTGGGCCATAACTTTTGAAAGGAAGGAGATATTTCAAAGCTGTTTGGCGCAAGCAGCTAAGACGCTGTGCCTGTTAACCAGCAGGCCAGGGTTCGAGACCCGGGTTGGCCCCACAAGACAGAGTGAGCTCCTGTCCTTAGTCCAGCTCTGCGACGCCAGCTGGATCCAATTGTATTGGCTCTGCCTTTCCATTGGACTAATTCAGTGGCATGGAGGGGGGGAATTTGCTGCTTGGGTAACAGCCTATCCTCCATAACAATCTAACCCAGGCTTTCGTGGTTCGCATGCAGCGTATGCAACGCTGAGCACGATACCATAGTCTTTCAAGACTGACAGAGGCCTGCTTTCTCACATGGGATTCAGCTGAAAAAATATGCATCCAAAGATATATGACTCGACAGGGTTACTGCAAAGGATTCTAGCAATTTTAGCCATTTTTTGGTCACCCCCAGTGTGTCACCCTCTCCCCCCGAGGGTAGTATCTGGGACTCAGGGCAGTGGTGGGCTTCAGGGGATTCTATATAACCCTTTGCTAATGAGCACCTGGTTCTGAGAAGCAGTTACTAATGGGACATCGGGCACAATCCAGAGCAACTTCGGGGAGTCCTTGCACCGGTGAAAGAACAATTTGCTCTGGGTTGCAATATGAATTTCCCATAGGTTTTCATTAGGTGGTACAGTAACTACGGGTACACATAATAGTAGTTACTATTAATAGCAGTTACTCCCGTAGTTACTCTCGTAGTTACTCCATAATAGTAGTTACTCCCATAGTTGCTCTGGATTGTAGGGATAGAACCTGTTGTTCTATGGACACAGAACCTGTTGTTAATTTACCAGTAGGTTAATAGGACATAGAATCTGTTCTTAATTTATTTGAGTCCCACAACTGGCTTAGGGCTTCCCCAGACCTCCGCTAGGAATGCCACTGCTTCTTTCTCTCTTAGTCTACCTATGGGTTATGTCTTAGGGATTTTTCAGTGTTTGATCAATCTACCAAATCTGCACAGAAAGGCTGCCAAATCTGATTGATGCCATTTTGGAGATTCCTCCTACCAACAACATTATGCAATGCAAACAAGTCAGACAATCCATTCCTGTGGTTCCACTGTCAAAATAGCCACCATTGTATATAATGGGACTCCAATAGGTAAAGGAATAGTTGTTCCTCTGTAGATGGGTGATTGGAATCCATGAAGCTGCACCAGCGATTTAGTGGCTACTATACCAAGAAGGCAAATGTCAGCCTTTTTGGCTCAAGGGGGGCATAGTATTTGGCAACAGACTCTGCCACCATCCCCAATCCTGTCCTAAGCACAATTCTCCTCTCTGTCCACCTTCTCTCTGTGGACATCCTCTCCCCACCCTCCCTTCATCCTAAAATACTCTCTCTGCCAACTGGCAGGAACACTCAATAGAAAGAGGTCCTGCAGTGTGTCTTCCTAGGGTTGAAGTGTAGCCCCAAGATGGCTTACACTGTTCACCTGGGGATCAGTGCTGATTTCTTCAGACATTTGGCCAATTCTGGAGCATTGAGAACTATCTAAGATACTAAACATTATTATAAAACATGAAATGGGTCTGTGTACTACATTTCCATGCCAAATACCCAATTCTCCTTTCTCCTCTAAAAGCATTTGATGAGTATGCCAATTGGATAAGTTGACTGCACCCCATTAGTTATTATGATGAATAAAATAGGAATGTTAGTTACAAGAATTGTAATTATTGCATTTATTTCTACCTCTTTAATGACATGTTTTGCTGAGTCAATAGAATTATTTGTAATAATTATATAGCATAAATGTAACAATTCAAATTACAGTGGTACCTCGCTTAACAAGCACCTCACTTAACAAGTGTTTCACATAAAGAGCAAAAAATTTCCAAGAAATCTTGTTTCACATAACAAGTTCCGCTTCACTTAACAAGCAAGCGTGCTATGAGCACGCATGCTATGTAGCCCTGATGCTCCGCATGGAGGCTCTTTAAAAGGGCTGCCGGCCAGCGCTGCTGCCTCTAACTGCCCCCAAGTGCCCCCACCGACCACCTTGAACCTCCAGCAGCAGCCCACGTAAGCCTCCTAGGAAAGAAAGTGTCTTTGATTGCAGCCTCTTAACCATGTCTACCCAGAAGCAAGCCCCATTGTGTTAAATGGGGCTTACTCCCAGGAAAGTGTCTTTAGAATTGCAGCCTAAGTAGACTTCATAGGATCATGCACATTGAATGCATGTTTTGAATTCAATCCCAGTGTTTTGTCATCATTTTTACATCCAGTTAATATTTTTACATGAATATTTTGGGGGGTTGTGGAACTAATTGTCTGAATTTCCATTATTTTCTATGGAAAAATCTGCTTCACTTAAGGAGTATTTCACTTAAAGAGCAGGCCTCTGGAATGGATTAAGCTCTTTATGTGAGACACCAATGTATAAAGTTTATACTTTATTGCTGGAATCCTAGCCACACTTTCTTGGGAGAAAGCCCTATTAACTACAGTGGGCTGTAAGTTAATAAACTCTATAGTGAAACGTATCATTTGGTGGTATTGGATTTATGAAAAACAAGAAATCTATGGCCAGTTGAGAGGTGGAAATAGTTAAAATATTCACCTTTCATAATAAAAAGAGACTGTTGATGAGGATTTAAACCAGCCTTGTCTCTAAGGGCAACAGCTCTGGTATCTTTGTTTCTTAGGTTCTGAACGATGCCATCGTTGCAATGAAAATGCAAACCCCATGGAAGGTACTGTAGAAGGCATTCTGTTTCTTTTATCCTTCAAAAGAAATGTGATGTACTTTGGTCATTCCCTACAGCAAAAATAACTCCTGCAATCTGCTCCAGCTCAGATCACAAATAAAGTGCTCCTAATAGCCTCCCCTTTGCTTTGCTCTTTGCCTCAAAGGTCCACAGTAATTACTCATCAATTGTTTAGACATACAGCCCCAGAGGCCAGTTAGTCCTTAGACTGGCTGCTACATTAAGGAAATTCCATGGTACAATAACCCGTGTGACAAAACCAGGGTGCATTCACAAATAGTTAGCATTACAAAAAAGGCACAAGTTACTGATTCAAAATCTCTGCAGATATTGCATTTCCCTCTTTACTTTCCTGCTAGTCACATTTCCCTCCATTGTCAATTGACGGGAGAAAAACAAAGATTATATACTGAGGGCTTTGCCCATTATTGGCGAGTTAAGAGAATAGATTGTCCCTTTCAAGAATTTGGGCACAATCCAGAGTAACTACGGGAGCACATAAAAGACATTACGTGCACCCGTAGTTACTGCACCACTTAGTGAAAAGCAGGCCTCTGTCAGTCTTGAAAGACTATGGTATCGTGCTCGGCGCTGCATACGCTGCATGCGAAACATGAAAGCCTGGGTTGGATTGTTATGGAGGATAGGCTGTTACCAAGCAGCAAATCCACCATCTCCACGCCACTGAAATAATCCAGTGGAAAGGCAGAGCCCATACAATTGGATCTAGCTGGCGTTGCAGAGCTGGGCTAAGGACAGGAGCTCACCCTGTCTTATGGGGCTGACCTGGGTCTCGAACCCTGGCCTGCTGGTTAACAAGCACAGTAACTTAGCCACTTGCGCCACCCATAGTTCTTAGTGAAAACCTATGAGAAATTCACATTGCAATCCAGAGTAACTTGTTCTTACTCCAGAGCAAGGACTCCCTGAAGTTACTCTGGATTTCACCCTTTGTCTCCGCTCCCTTTTGTTTGTTAAGCAATAGCCTTTGCTGCCCAGTGGAAAGGAAGAACTGATTCATGATAGAATTTTTGGCTGCCTTCTGCAGCTCAAATTCCTTTTACTCTAAGGGCGCAATCCAGAGTAACTATGGGGAGTCCCTGCTCTGACGTAAGAACAATTTACTCTGGATTGCAAAATGAATTTCACTTGGTTTTCACTTGGTGGTGCCGTAACTACATCGACGTAAATGTCTCATGCGCTCCGGCAGCTACTCTGGATTGTAGGGTAAGTTGAACAGGTGTAGGGTAAGTTGAACAGTGTTTACAGCACTCCCAATGGTGTAGCTAAGGGGGTGGCAGTTGCACCAGGCAGCAAACTTGGGGGGGGGGGGAACGGGACAAGTTGAGCTTGACACTGTAGAGTAAAATTGTGAAAAGTGTGATGTGTATAAATTATTTAATAAAATTTAATGCAGAATTCAATGAAACAATCTCACTGTAATATCTGTATTCTGTAAAATGTTATGGCCAATTACGGTAACCAGAAAATGAAAACACAACTGGAACAAAAAGTGTTTTTAAACTCAAACCTGTCCCATTGCTCTGAGAGGCAATGAAGTGCGATTATGGTACAGTATGGAACTGATAATACCCATGCTAACTGGGTGAAGAGGCACTGTTAACTGGGTAAAAGGCACTTTTAAATTTAGCAGGGACATAATAACCATCTCTCTTTGCCCTAGCACAGTGTATAGCAATAAATAGTACACTTTTTATATATTTACTTAATGAAATTTGATTACCCCCCACGGCGAGAATAAAGAGCCGGAGACAGATACTGGAATTAAGGGCCACTTTATTGAGCTACAAAACATATTTAAACCCACAAAAAGGGACTGCTAACTTGTCGTGCTGGCAGCTTGCCTGGCTCCGGTTTCACACCTCGCACTGAGGGTACCCATCATCACCAACCCGAAGGTCGAGACAGCTGGGCGCTTGGTCAATCAAATGCAGCCGGGCACTCGGGTCACCCGAATGCCCGTCTGAACCAAGCCTAAATTGCCAGGTTCCCCGTGTGGCAGGTGTCATGCTGGAGTAGGCAGGATAGGCCTTCGGTGACTGCCTGAGACAGCAGGGTCAGTGCTACGCATCCCTGGCCTATTGATACCGGACCGGACATAGGACGGGATGGCTAGTCCTGCACCTGGGAATTTAGGCTTGGTTCAGACGGGCATTCGGGTGAACCGAGTGCCCGGCTGCATTTGATAGACCAAACGCTGTCTCGACCTTCGGGTTGGTGATGATGGGTACCCTCCGGTGTGAAACCAGAGCCAGGCTTTCGCCATCCCTTATTTTTTAGCTGCCAGCACGACAAGTTAGCAGTCCCTTTTTGTGGGTTTAAATACGTTTTGTAGTTCAATAAAGTGGCCCTTAATTCCAGCATCTGTCTCCGGCTCTTTATTCTCGCCGTGGGGGGGTAATGGAGCTAGCCCGATAATGGGCTTGCCCTTTTGCCTCCCCCGGGCGGGATGGTTTAGCCGGGGGAGATGCTTGCAGCCTATTGGCTGCTAAGGGCTTTGGGGGCGGTGACTGAGGCACGCTGCCGGTGTGTTGCCCAGGATGCAGAGTTGCAACAGAAGACCAGGAATCAGGATGAGGCAGCACCAAATAGCAGCTTCCAGAGCAGCACCAGCAGCACCAACACCAGCAAGACAGAGGCCCAGCAGCACCAGCAGCACCAGCAAGATGGCTACCCTCACAAAATGGCGCCCGTGCCACGAGGCGCCCGCAAAATGGCGCCCGCAACCGAAGGCGCCAAGAAAATGGCGGCCGCATCCCCTCAAGCGGCCAAAATGGCGGCCGCGAGGTCTGCGCCACGCAGCCTACGAGGCCCGAGTGAGAGAGAGCCCCAAGGCTCTAGTTAGTGGCCGCAGCCACCACGATCTGCGGGGGCGTCCAAGGACGACCCTCCCCGCTACCAGTCCTCGTCGCGGGCAAAAGGCCCCAAAGAGAGTCGAGGGAGAGAGAGAGAGAAAGAGCTCCTTCTCCTTCGACTCTCTGATGAAGACTGAGGGATGCCCGGGCAACACGCTGGCAACGTCCCTCAGCCGCCGCCCCCAAAGCCCTTAGCAGCCAATGGGCTGCAAGCATCTCCCCCGGCTAAACCATCCCGCCCGAGGGAGGCAAAAGGGCAAGCCCATTATTGGGCTAGCCCCATTTTGTTGACTGGGGGACAGCTGAACATAATCCCATCCATGTCTACTCAAAAGTAAGCCCATTTCTGTGATAGCACTGCTGCTGATCACTCTTCCTCCTCCTCCATTGGATAGTATTCTTCTGTGCTTCAGGGCCAATTATAAGACTGATTACATCATCTAAACATTTCTGAATTTCCAAAGGAAAAAAACAATAAGGACTGTCAATCAAAGGGGCATCATTTCTTTAAACACCAACTTTTTACAGCTGCTATGAAAAGCTTTTTGATCATAATTCCATGCAGTGATGATGGTGTTGGGTTTTTGGCCATCAAATATTTGAAAATGCAAGTTAAAATACTTATCTACCTACCTACTTCTAGCTGGGGAATGATAGTAGTCATGTGGAAGAAGAATAACCTGAGGATAAATAAGGAGGCAGACTCTTTTGCAAGTCATGATCCAATTCTGAACATACAAAACCTATCCAACTTTCCAGCAATGGTGCAGCCGTGCCAATGGGGATGTGCTGCTTCCTGGAGTAGGTGTGTTACCAAAGAGGGCTTTAAAATTAGGGGAATTAGCTTTGCCTCTCTTTGGTTACGTGCAGGACCGTCATGCAAAGAAGATACCCTTATCAGAAAGAGAACCACTGAGGGAAAACTTGTCACAAAGAAGCCTTTGGACCTTTTGTGGCTTGCCATCTCAGTTTGGATTGGCCAGGGTGACCATATGACCAGAAATCTGGATTTGTCCAGATTTTTAGCCTCCTGTCTGGGTGTCCTACATTTTGGCTTCATTTTGAAACTTCACGATAATGCACAGTACCCCATCATGCCACACATCGTTGGATTCGTATTGAAGAGCAGAATCCAATGCAAAAATCAGTTTGGAGATATCTCCTTCCTATCAAAAGTTATGGTCAAAAAAAACAAAAACAAAAATACCACTGTTGGCAATTTTTTTAAAGCAGGTAGGAATTTTGGCCTGGGATTAGGAATTTTGGCCCTGGGGTTCAGGAATAATCTGGTCACCCTGGGATTGGCTTCCTGACTGCCTCCTGCTTCATGAACTGCTTCCTCTTCAACTACTTTTGAGATCTTCCACACATTTAAGGTCAGAAGTTGGAATGGAACTGGACCAAGATGTGACAGAGTGGGGTGCATGTCCCTTCTACTTCCCACACGTTTCTTTTGGATCTACAAGTATGGACTGAGCCAGCCTGCCTGTTTCAGCACAAGTTTGGATTTCTCTGACATATTTTTTTACAACATGTAGCTGGCGTGCTAAGTACAGTTTTGTTTAAACAAGTTTCCAGAAATGAACCTGAAGCAAAAACTCTTCCTCTCATTACCTATTTCAGCCTCAGATTCTTCTTCTGATTATGTAAATAATTCCAAGGCTAAACCAAAGTAAAATATTGCACTGGGACAAACAATCCGTAAACCGGTCTCCAGTGAACCATTAACAATTTTCATTCATTTTTCAAAGCTGTTCTACAAAACGGAGATATAATCTGCCTTCAAGTGCAAAACAGCAAAGCAAAATTTCTCTACTTTTTAATAGTCTTTTCCCCAGCAAATTTATTCTAGCTCAAGCAAATCACTTCAGCAGCCTTGAATGAGACTTTAAGTTCGGCAAAAAACATACTTTTAGGCATTGTCTCAATAGTGTCATGAAATACTGCTGATTCTGGTGTGAAAGTAGAGATCTAATTAGTTTCACATAATCATTTCTTCAGCGGTTTTTTTTCTGGCTCCTAAGGTCATATCTGTTTTTACATAAGGACAGCATAATATGAATCATAACCTCTATATTTATTCAACTTTTGAACTCAATGTAAATAAGACAAAAACTCTACTGGCAGAATGAAATCTCATTCTACTAAAATCTGGTTCTAACATTTAATCTTTGCTCATTTCTGAAAGATATATTCACTCAAGTTATTCTAGACACATTATGCCTTTGCTGAACATAAATGAATGAAAGATAAAATTCAATATTTTCTTTCAGTGACCAGCAACAATGCACCCAACCTTAATTATTATGTTAATTCATGCACTCTGTTCACAGATTTGATATATTCCTGAAGCTAATAAAAATTGGGAAGTAGCTGCTTCAGCACATTTTCCACAACAAATATTTAAGCAGAGCGAACAGTGTGCTATCTACACATACAATATGTCACCAAGATACAATCCCAAAAGCACACACTGAAAACACTTTAATCCTAAGGCTAAGTTATGGAGATGGTTTAATTGAAATGAATTGGATTTGTTGGATGAATACAGAAAGCTGCCTGTGGGTTTGCTTTCAAATATAAAGGAAACCCTCTGGCCACCACAGGTATCCAAAAAGCTTTTAAGAACTACACAGGGAAACTATTGTCTATAGCCAAGCCATAAGATACAATGGTACTTTTTCATTTCCTTGGACAAAGCTTCATATCGAAAAGTTGTTCATGATGTAGGGCCCAGTGTCATGTCTTGCAGATGCTTGATGCAAAGCCCCTAGTGGTATTTGTCTTGCACCATACTTAAGGCCTCTCAGAGGAATTTTATCAAAGGGTACGGGTGTCTTTTTAATCACCTTCCCAAAGGGAAGGGGTGAAACAGGGTAGGGAAAGGGTGATTACAGCTGGAATCTTTGGAGTCCAGGTCCACTGGACTTCCGCTGTAGAGCCAGGTCTACCTGCCTATGTGGTATCAGCAGCTGGAAACAGTAATATAGAAAACCAAATGCACTCCCAAGTCTCTCAAAAATATTTTAAATAGGGAAATCATTGCAGAATATTAGTATCATTGTATTTAGGCTTACACTAGAATGGGAAGTGTCTTTTGTATATCAGAATGCCTTTAGCTGGTGCATATGGTTTGAGGCAACAGTTCCTACTATGCCCATTGCAGTGTCTCTAGCATCCCACATGGCAAGAAGTCTGGGTAAGATAGGAAAATGTAAGATCCCAGGAAATTTTTGGGAGTCATTTAGGTCCCCTTCATTAGGCCCCCTTCATTTAGGTCACTGGCCCTCTTTATGACTCTGGGCCCAGGCACAAATTACACTTCTAAAAGGACCTCCTCATACTCTGATGATGCTTAGAGCAGCCCCTCCCCTCCTGATTGCTTCTAGACTCCTCTGCCATCCTCAAGATGTCCCAAAAATCCTTGTGTCCCGCATCTTTACAGGTGGCAGTACCATTTTTATTGCCACCACTTGCAACAGAACCATCTTTGAATACATTCTGTAATGTACAGAAATGTTACATTTTGTAAGCCCTTTGTGTATAGATGAATGGGAATATGCAAGAAAATACTGCAGCTTTTTTATTCAGTGGAGTCTGAATACATGGCTCCACTTTATTCCTGGGGCAGAAGGTGATTGGGAAAAGCATTAAGCCAATTGGACTAATTTCTCCCAAGTGCATCCCATGCCTAAAAGTAATACCCACACCCAGTGGTAGGCCCCGTCTATAAATATGATTATTATTTTGCATGACATTATTATCATTTAGCTGTGTTTTCCATGGGACACTGAACTGGAAGAAACCATTATTGGGGCCCCGTCTAGCCCAACAACCAGTTCGCCAGAAGTGTTCTTCCAGTGCAGTGAGTGTGAATGGCAAAATGATGACCTTGCAGTGAATATTCTGCACTGCAAAAACTCCTAAGGGCAAAATCCAGAGTAATTATGGGGAGTCCTTGCTCTGATGTAACAACTTACTCTGGATTCCAATATGAATTTCCCATTGGTTTTCACTAGGTGTTGCAGTAACTATGGGTGCACGTAAAGTCTCTTACGTGCTCCCTTAGTTACTCTGGATTTGGGGGAAAGATTCTCACTTGAAGTGCAGATGTCTTCTCAGTACTGTTTCTGAACAGAGTGCACAAAGGAGCCATTTCAAAAGGGATCAGTGTTGTTCCTCCTCATAGAAAACTATGCATCATCTTCCAAGAAATGGGAGGACCATTGGAGAACCATTGGAGCCCATAATAAGCCAGAGTAAAATGGAACCAAAAAAAGTTCTTAGTCCTAGGCCGGCCTAAGCACCACTCCTGCTTCTCAACCTCAGAACAGAGGTGTGTGAAAATTATTTGATTTACTTTATTCAGAATTTACTTTATTCAGAAGTTAGCCCATTATGTACAGTAATACCTAGGACCCAATCCTATCCAACTTTTTTGTGCTGATGCAGCCATGCCAACAGGGTGTGCGCTGCATAGTGCTGAGGAAAGACAATCACCTTCCTTAGGGTATAATAGAACACTTGTTTCCTTACATTGGCGCTGCACTGCAGCTGCATCACAGCTGGAAAGTTGTATACGGTTGGGATATAATATATTATTCGAAATGAACACCACTCTGGTAATGATTTGATCAGCAACTTCTACTAAGGCAAAGCTCTAATCCCATAGTACTGTGGTTCCCAAATGTTTTTTGAGCTACTAGGTCAATACTTCCACTGAGACTAACCCTACAATCCAGAGTAACTACGGGAGCACGTAAGAGACATTACATGTACCCATAGTTACTGCACCACTTAGTGAAAACTTATGGGAAATTCTTATTGCAATCCAGAGCAAATTGTTCTTACACTGGAGCAAGGACTCCCTGTAGTTACTCTGGATTGCGCCCTTGGTTACCAAATCTTCTCTCTGTGAGAAGATGGAGTGATGACAAAAAGTTTTACCTGACATATTTCTGCCTATAGCATGAATATTTCCGATCATTTTTTCAGATGAAAATCTGTGCCCGTTGACCACAACTGTTACAGACATAATTGTCCAGGAGGAAGAGAAGACAAGGTTGCTTTGTTCTGCCACTGATTTTCCAGCAGTTGCACATCCCCAAAGGAAGCAACACTTAATGGGATCTGCTCGCTTCTGCTTTACTTTGTTAGCAAACATTTTTGATTCCCTGTTTACTAGTTGAAGCTTTCCTCCTCAGGGGAAAAAAATAAGGTGGGTGGGAATGAAAAAAATATAGTAAAGCAAGGATGAATTACTAAAAGTTCTAAGAAATTGATCCTTCCAAATAAAACAGTTTTCATCTTGGACTCAATCTTTGATGAAACTTTTGTAATTGCTCACTATCACCAAGGCTTGAAATCCATCACAAAGACAGGTTTTAATGGCCAGATATGGATCTTTATACTCTTAAGGGAAACAAAACAACAAAGGAACTCTTTTAATATATTTACTGAAGATGAAATAAATTAGTGTAGCAATCCTTTTCATTGCTTCCAGGATTTCACAGTCTGTGGGCAGTCTGTGAGTAGTTGTTGGAGTCTAATCTCTCCCTTTCCTATGCTCTAAAAAAGATAGATAACAGATTTGCCATGGAAAAAAATGTTCTCTTACCCAGGCCCTTGAGGCTCCAGAAGTAAAAAGCTGTAACAGACCTGCCCTCTTTGCACCCCTGGGCAAGTCAGTGACATGCCATATGCTCTCGATCACACTGATCCCCTCCTGGGATACTCAGCCTTGTTTGTTAGGATTAGGCATGAGCCTTTCAAAAGTAGTTCCTATGCCTTTAATGTTTTCCCCCCTTATATGCATAGTTTGCCCCTAGTGTCTTTAAAGCTTGCAGGCCCATGAACTTGCTTGGATGTCCTACATTTTGGAGGGTCATCTTGAACAGTAGTCGGCATGGAACTTCTCAAGGAGAAGTGGGATGTGGAAAACATTGCTATATCTTCCTGCTACAGCAAAAAGCTACCGTATTTCCCAGCTTATTACACACACCAGACCATAAGACGAAGCTAGATTAAAAGGAGAAAAACAAAGAAAAAATATTTACCTCCTTTAAATTTATGCTGTATCCCTGGCTGGTGCGCCTGGGTCTCATGTGGCCAGAGCTCTGCCTCCTCCAGTCTACCCAAGTCTCTCTAGGACTTGGGTGGGCTGGAGGCATTGGCGCTCTGGCTGCAGGATGCAGGGAGTGGTCACAGGAGACCCTCCTCCCAACCCTTGCAAGGCCACAGCGCCGCCTCCTTAAGTGCGCCCAAGCCTCTGAGAGGTTTCGGTGCACTGAAGGAGGCCGTGCCAGGGCAGTGCGAGGCAAGAAGAGGTCATGTGAGACCCTTCCCCAACCCTCATGTGGCCATAGCATGGGGCAGGGAGAGGTCATGTGAGACCCACCCCTCCAACCATCCTGCAGCCACAGTGTTGCCTCCTTCAATGAACCCAAGCTTCTGAGAGGCTTGGGCACTGAAGGAGGCGGTGCCATGGCTGCACAAGACCCAGTCAGGGGAAGCCTATAATTCGGCTTATAAGATGCACAGGAATTTTTACCCCCTCTTGGGGGTAAAAAAGTGTGTCTTATAAGCCAAAAAATACGGTATGTCAATTGCCTGATGGGATGAAATGATTTTATTTATAATTTATGTTTAAGGACTGTTCCTATTTTTTCCCCACTGAAAACTTATTTCATTTACAATGTCACTTAAAAAAGCAAAACAAACACAAATTCCTGCTTGAGAT
The DNA here is from genome assembly GCA_030015325.1 of Cryptoblepharus egeriae. NCBI lineage: Eukaryota > Metazoa > Chordata > Lepidosauria > Squamata > Scincidae > Cryptoblepharus > Cryptoblepharus egeriae. The sequence continues at coordinate 229,380,089 of JAREYC010000001.1, forward strand.
TTCTAACACAGGTTTAAGTAATTTAAATCTAATTTGGGATATTGCAATTCAAAGTGGTCTTGCTTCCCAGACAAACATTAATCTTTGTTCTTCCCTCTCTAGCCTCTTCGTTTCAAGAGACAAACATATTGATCTTTCAGAGCTTTTCCTGAGCTCTGGGAGTAGGATATGAAATACACTCAGAAGGATTCTTCGTATACACATTGAACCGGCAGCCAATATTATCAGAAAGGCAACTGACACCTCTTTAATTGGGATTCTAGCTGCACAGATGACTCAGTAACCCCCTGATCTTTTGCATTCAACAAAGCAATATTCAAAAGTTTTCATTATGTGCACAGTGACATAGGTAGCTGACCCAGGACTCCCTGGAAAAGGGGTAGAACTGTCCTCCCCTGTGCCTTATGTGACAAATCACTGCCCTTCATTTTATTTTTGTTCTCCCACCAGGTTGCTGATCTTCCTTCTCCTTTTTTGCATTCTGGAAGGTAAAGGATTTTTGTACAGTTTAAAAAATTTGTATGGCGATCTCCAGGAGGGTTGACTTCAAGTGTCTATTGGGAGCAAAAGGATGAAGAAGAAGCAGCAGTGGTGGCTGGCATCAGCCCAATTTATAAAAGGTAAGCAGGTGGCATCTAAGTGGCTAATGGAGGTAAATGGGTTTGTGCAGGGTTTGTGCAGGACACCTGCCACCTTTCATGAGTCCACTACTGAAAGCTTTTGCTTCACCTATACGCTTCACCAGGATGCATCAGCAATCTGGCTTTGCCGTAGAGTCCTACCTACTGCTACTTGTGTAAGAATTGGGGGGAGACAAGTAATGAGTGGAAGTCCCATTTTCTTGATAAGAGAAAATTTATAAAAGCACCACCCTACGTGCTATTTTAGGAAGATTGGATATAAATTTAATAAATAAATATATAAAAAACTGAAAAGTCACTGACTGACTGATTCATTCACTCAATGCCCAGCCAAAACCGCTCGACCCAGAAGTGTGAAATTTTGGGAGAGTGTTCCTTTTGTGATGGAGACACCCACCAAGAACAAGTTTGGGAAATTCAAACCAGAAAGGGGGGGGGGAAGGGATACAACACACTTTCCTCCCTATACATTACATTTCTGACTGATGGACGCTCTGCCCAAACCCCTGGAACCTTGAAGCATAAAAATCAGGCAGCATATTACTTATGTGATGTGAGCATCCACTAAGAACCAATATTTAAAAATTTAACCCCTAAGGGGGTGGAAAGGAGTGCAATACATTTTTGTCCTATACAGTGGCACCTCACGTAAAGAATGCCTCACTAAAGAATGTTTCACGTAACAAACAAAAATTTCTCCAGGATTCTGCTTCATGTAACAAACTGTGCTTCACGTAAAGAACACATTTGTTGGCAGTTGGGGCAGATGTGCTGGCCTGTTTAAAAAGCATCAGGGCTGCCTAGCGCACCTGTCCATAGGGAAAGCAACACTTCCATGCTGTTCCTCCTGTGGCCGGGTGTCCGCTGGGCAGAGGGAGAGAAGAGCAGTGGAGAAGAGGGAAGCAGCTCAGGGCTAGCCAGAAGGGAGCAGGGGAGAGAGAGGCTCAGGATGGAGAGAAGGAGAAAGTGGGGAGACACTTTGAAGGTGTCTTGGATTGCAGCCTCCTAACCATGTCTACCCAGAAATAAGCCCCATTGTGTTAAATGGGTCTTACTCCCAGGAAAGTGTCTTTAGGACTGCAGCCTAAGTAGACTTCATAAGATCATGCACATTGAATGCATGTTTTGAATTCAATCCCAGTGTTCTGTAGTCATTTTTACATCCAGTTAATATTTTTATATGAATATTTTTGGGGTTGTGGAACCAATTGTCTGAGTTTCCATTATTTCCTATGGGAAAATCCGCTTCACATAAAGAATGTTTCATGTAACAAACATACCTCCAGAACGAATTAAATTTGTTACGTTAGGCATCACTCTGCTTTGAAGACCCAGCCTCAAACCCTGCACCTGCCTCTGGTGCACAGTTGTAGAGGGATCGTGCATGGGGATGTGATGGAGGATGGTGCACAGAGAGGAATGGTACACGGGATTGAGATGTTGCATGGGGAGATGTTGCATGGGGGAGTGGGAATGTTGCATGGGGCGAGGGTGTTGCCCAAATTGAGTGTTGCGGGGGGGGGGGGGGATGTTGCCCAGGTGGGATGGTCACAAATATTCTTGAAATTTTACTCCTGCAATGGTGGGTTAATTTTGCTAGTAAAATATATAAAAGGAAACTTCTTACCCACACCAAGTACTTGCTAAAGATAAACCTAAAAAACATGGCTTGGTTTAGGTTTCAAATAGAAAAAAAAATCTTTAAAAAAGAAAAAGAAAAAAATTGGGTTCCTTTGATTAGGATCAGAGGCGTTATTAAACTTGGGGATCAGGGACCCTAAAAGCAGTTCCCTTTGTGGTGGAGGGATCTGTGTGCTAAGACCTCTAGCAGAACATATCAATACCCCTTTGAGTCTGGAAGGTAAGTGAAAGCATATAGAGAAAGGGTGTCTTTTAATCGGAAATGGGCTCCTTTTTTGTAAGTCCTGTAGAATTAAATGGGGCTTAATTCTGAACTGATATGCATAGCATTATGCAGTAGGAAACAGCTCTGAAATGGAGCAGCAGCTCCTTCTGCTGTTGTCTTAAGGCTGAAACAGACAGCAAATAGGGTTAAATGCCCTGCCTTCTCCTGGAAACTTTTTTTTCTCTCTTTTTAATTGCAGCCAGTCTGAAGAAGAGTTCTGACTCAAAGCTCACATATCAGATTGTGATGTTTCATCCTCATAAAGGTGTTACTGTCCTTGAACCTTTTTGCTGTTCTTCTAGCAATTAATCTTACATGTTCATAGCCATAGATACTTAAGACTTAACTAATGTTTTGAATTTGCTGGATTATTCTATACATTATACAACATACAAGTGATGTAATATGTTTTAGAAGACCTGATTCCTTAAGTGGGATGGGCACTTACTGTTGAGCAGTAAGGAAAATGCAGTATTCTTGGGTATTCAGATGCACTTCCTTGCCTGCAAAACTCCCAGCTAAGAATAATCCAGCTAATGTATAAATGTGATCAACATGATTTCTAAATGGGTAGGAATGGGAATTGATTACTGGTAATCTTTGCATGGAAATATTTGGAGATATCTCCAAAAAATGCGCAGGGACAAAAAAATGCTCAAATGTGCTGAAGCAGTGCAAATATTAGAGCGCACATGCACGCATGCGCACACCATACACACACACACACACATACACACACACAGCACTTATAGACCTGTACTGAGGCCCATAACAACTCCTCCCAAATTCAGCAGGCTCCTATGATCCAGGCTACAATCATTTGTGAGTCCACCATGCTTTCTGTGCAGATAGCATTTCCCCCCAACAAAACAATTTGGGGTTTCAGCATTTTTCTAAATGAAGCAGGCTAGCAGCAATACAATTTACGGTGTTAATTAACTGTGCATAAAGATATAGTCTTCTCATATAGTTGTCATGTTTATCCCAAAAAAGGTGGCGTGTTGTGGTGAAGCAAGGTTCAAAACGCATCTGCTTCTGGATGAATTTACTAGTTTACCAAGGTATACATTCTGCGCTGGAATTTGTTTCTGTTGCCCCACAAATTCAAGTGGTCTCCAGTTTCAGATTTTTTCCAAGTTTCATAGTATTCATTAAAACCTGGAAGTTTATTTTTCAGTATGCGTTGGAACCAAAACCATAAAAATGCCGTTTACAACTTTATTTGTTGCCGTTTGCTAGAACCTCAAATGAGAAAATTCACAATCCTAGCCACTTAAGTAGGCAGAAAAATAAAAATTACAACAGCAGCAGAAACAAGACCATTAGAATTTGCTTTTTTGGAGTAGCCTACCATGATAGCACTCTGAACTAACGGGTAGCTCAATGGAAAAGACAAATGCAAAAACATAGTGATTTTTATATAGGCAGTGTTTCCTTATCAAGGCTTTTATAGCAATATGTATTGAATGGATGTTGTGGGAAGGGCAGGGAAGAGGAATGAGAGACAGGTAATTTTGGGTCTGGAATTAACACCAATGGGAGAGTGTTCTTATATCTTCCTTTTTGTGGGTATAATTCTATATCAGCCACAACTCTATCCCTTTTAGCCCTTCCACTGAAGAGATCCTAATTGGATAGCATTAGTGGGGTTGCACATTTTTGTCCACCTCCTTGTCCTACCATCCCTTTTTTGGAAAAGGGAAATGGGAAGAAAGACCGAGGAAATGTGGAAGGAGAACTGAGCCAGAACATTGGACTCTGAGAGAAGAAGAGGTTGACATATCTTTAGGTAAGTCGGTCAGCACCTGGCAAGCCAACTCATGTGACAAGAGGACATGGAGTCACTGCCCAGCCCTTCCAGCTACTCCACTAACTGTATCCCACAGTTAGGATTTTTTGGTACAGAGCACCACTGGTGCAAATCCACTATGGTAGCTTACAGTCAGTGCTATCACCCATTTCCCAAAGCATACAGCTGTGTGATAGAACAGAAGCTCCAAGCTATGATTGGGAAGTAAGCAGATGGCCAGGGAGAGGTTAGCTTTTTTCTTTTTGTTAAACCTCCTGGTAGATGGCCTGATCTACTGTCTGATTGCCTAAGGATCTCTTTGGACCCATGCTGCTATTTTGCAGGTATAAGTCTGAGAAAAGGAAGGAGGGTGGGTGGGTTAGCATACAGAAGATAGGATTGCTCTTTTGCTGCTGAGATCCACCCCTCTAGCTTGCTCCAAGCCCTGAACCTTGTCATAGTAGCCCATAAACCACAGACAAACCACCTCATCTTACATAGGTTGGTGAGAGCTTGGTCTGTTGCCAACTGTTTTCACTGGCATCTCTAAAACTATCAACAGTAACTGACCATTTCAAGCTATACCATGGCATTTACAACAGAAAAATGCAAACCACTTTTGTAAATAGTCCATAGGATTGGGCTGTTTATTTATTATTCTACCGTTGCAAGAAAGCTTAGTAGCAATTCTATCTTTGTCTTGCTGGTTTAACTGGATAATAGGATTTGTAAGTGCCTCTCCATAAACTCTCATAAATAATCTTCTTTGTATGGGCACAGATTTACCAAAGTTATGTCAATGTGTCATTTTGTTCTATGATGTCATGATGCAATTAAATTTTATTTTCTGGAGACATACCACATTTTTTGCTCCATAAGATGCACCTAACCATAAGACACACCAAAGTTTAGAGGAGCAAAACAAGAAAAAAATATTCTGAACCAAATGGTTTACTAATATATTTAATAAAATACAACAGAATGATATTTCAACCATGTAAAGTCAACAGTGGTATTAAGAACCATCATCACTGTCATTAAAAAATGAGGAAAGACTTTAAGGTTCAAGCACTCTTCCAATTTTCTGGAAACCCCAAGAACTCATCATCACTAGTGTCAGTGATTGGTGACTTTTGCAAAAATCTCATTACACATGACCAGATGCCAAGACGCCATGGTGCAGGCAGGCAGGTAAGTTTGGGGGGAGTTTCTTTTAGGGGCTGGGGGATCCAGGTAGGTAAGGAAGGGTGAGGGAAAGGATGAGATAGGGAAGGTGGGGTGTTTCTTTTAGGGGTGGGAGGATCCAAGGAGGCAGGTAAGTGGAGAGGGAGGCAGGTAAGTGGGGAGAGATCCAGGCAGGCAGGGATGCATAGGATTGCAGCACTAGGGACCAGATCCTCTGTATGTCTATTCAGGATCAGGTCTCCCCCCAATCTTGGAAAGGATGCCAAGGACTGCAGTCCTCGGAACCAGATTCTGTGCATGTCTACTCAGGAACAAGTCTCCTCTCAACCCAGAGAATGATGTACAGGCATGCAGCAGCAGGGACCTCTCTCTCCTGGACTGCTTTCTCCTCCCCTTTTCCCACTAGTACCCCCTTGTTTTTGGGGTAGATAAAACAAGACACTACTGTGTCATCTTTCGGAGCAAAGTGGCCAATCCTGGAGCATTTTCTGCCGCTCTGCTCTGCCCCCCTGGTGCAGGTGAGGGCAAGCTGTGGAGGAGGGACAGAGGTTTCCGCACAGGCTCCTCCCCCAAAGAAATGGTGCGCAGAGGATCAAAAGGAATGGCAGAGCTTGGAGGCAGGCCATGAAATCCTCAAAAGGAGACAAAAGCAAGTGTCATTAGGAGATTCCTTGTTAAAGTTGCTCAAAAATAACATCAGTGACTCTTTTAGCGAAAAATAGTCATCCTTGGTCATAAAGGTTTTCCTTTTTTGTTTTACTGTACAGTATTTTTTATTAATACTACAGTAATTGTATTCTGTATTATATTACATTGTTTTGAATTTGATTACAGTGTTTTGTCATCATTTTTACATATAGTTAATATTTTTATATGGATATTTTTGTGTTGTGTAACCAATTGTCTGAGTTTCAATTATTTCCTATGGGAAAATCCACTTTATAAGAAGAATGCTTTGTAAGACAAACATGCTTCTGGAATGAGTTAAGTTTGTCTTACAAGGCACCACTGTATACTCAAAATAAAACACTAAAAGAAAATGTTGGATTTTGTATTACAGCAACTAGGACTGCCAGCTGAAAAGAAACACAGTGCAGTCCTAAACCTGCCTGCTCAGAAGTACGTCCTATTGCATTCAATGGGGCCTACTCCTAGGAAAATGTGTTTAGGATTACAGCCTTAACTATCCAGACATATGCTCATATACTGTACTTACGTGTGTGTGTGTGTGTGTGTGTGTGAATTTCATGTCATGATGCTGTAGTTTGCCATATAAATAACTAAGTAAATGAGTAAGTAAATAAGTAAGTAAATATATAAATAAATAAATAACAAAGGGGTTTAGAAGGGTATTGGGAATCCTTGCTGAGGGCGTTACCTAGGTTAGGTGGAGAGGATCACAGTTTTCAGTCCTGTTATTGGTACTGTATCCACTAAACACAGATAATTGATAGGATTTTGTGAAATCAGGTCTCTTGCCAACTACTTTGCTGTGTCATTACCTCTTCTGCCATGTTCTAATAGCAAATCTTGCAGTGCTGCAGGAAGTCGTCAACTGAAATTAGCTGCTAAGGCAACAAAAATTGCCCCCATTTGTTCGCTGAAGCAGACTGATAAACAACAAGCATTGCAAAAGCACCTCATGCTTGCCAAGGGTAGGCTTGTCCAAGAGATAGATGGTGATACAGAAACAAATCTTACAGAGAGAACAGACTGACAAGGTGAATAATGCTTTTCACCTGTGAGGGAAAAAGGCTTTTTTCACCTGTGAGAAGACTATGGTTGACTGAAAATTGGTAATGCCAAAACAGAAAAAGGAAAGGAAGAAAATGCTGGCACATACAAAAATTTTATTTTTTCTAACTTTTTTTCTCCTTCAAGGCATAGCCTTCTGGCTTTAGCCTCCTGGACCAACATTCGCACAGTATATGAACAAAATGGAGCAAAGTCAGTCACACAAGGTGATGAGTCCTTAGGCCTTTTTGCAGTAAGGACTTTCTGATGGGTCCTGAGCATTCCGCAAAGATAAAAGCCATAGCCATGTACAGTATTGGTTCCCAGACTGGCCTTCCACTAGGGTTGCCATAATTCTCTTCCAGAAAATTGGGACAGTACCCTCTGTCACATTTGCCAGCATGTGAACAAAATCCCCCCAAATTGGGACTGTCCCAGTTTTTCAGGGCATATGGCAACCTTACCTTCCACCCTTGTGAATTCAACAATGCAGGCTGCAGATCCACATTCCCAGCAATGAAAAGATGTGTTGAAGACCACACATCCCAGCACATTTCAAATTCTGGCCTGGCAGATTCCTCCCTCAGCCAGTTCCTGCCTTGCCTGCAAGGCACTTCTACTGTTGTGCAAAGCCTAATTCTAAGCAATCATCAGTTACAATGTATGAGTTCAAGGGTTTAATAGTATATTGTCTTAGTGCCACTGTCTGATGTAACACTTTATAGGTCCCTAAGAGACAAATCCTCAAGCTGGCTGCCGTTCATCAGTTTAACTTCACAGAAGTGTTCATTGGCAGAGTATTTGACCCATAATACAGAGGCAATTTACACAATTTTCTAAATTATAGTCTTTGACTGAATTTTGTTTTAAAGTGTAATGTCAAATCCTGAGATGCTACAATATAGCTGTCATTACAGTATATAAGAATACACTGTTCAGAAAACTCATACCCAGAACAGAATGATTGACAATGTGGCTCACCAGAAACAGAAGTTGGTCATTCATTCCTGTTTATTTATTTAGCCATTTTTTGCTCACACCTTTTTCCCTTTAATGGTGAACAAAGCAGCTTACAGTGAGTGAATACTCAACAATATCATCAATGAAGAATAAAATAGATTAGAAATAATAAAAGCCAAAAACTTCAACTGAAACAAGTGACAAATACAAAATCAAAAACTCCATGAATTCCATTGAAAAGAGGTGACAATAGAAATTTCTTACTATTGGAGAATGGGGTGATCTCCCTTGCTATAGCAATACTGTCTGCCCTTTGAACTCATCCCATACCACATTTCTTCCCATACCATAAACTTTAGCAAAATATTATGGATTTTCTCACAATAAGCAATTTGTTAAATACATTAGATACAGCTCTCCATTATATGAGGTTTTTATGAGAGGCAAACATTTGAATTAAGATAAGGAAGAATGAATGTGGTCTCTACAATATATAGGTGCAATTCTAAGCATGTCTAATCAGAAGTAAATCCCATTGTGTTCTATGGGACTTACTCTCAAGAAAGTGGGGTATAGGATTGCCGCCTATTTGATTTTTCCATTTCATGCAGAATTGGCTGAAATGGAAGGTTTGCTTAGGTGATAGTAAAGCGCTGCATGTATGTTTATCCTATATGGAAAATTTCTGTTTATTCAGCAAAGTGGTGAAAGTGCAATTCCAGTCAAAAGAGTGTCTGGGATGGATTATGCTAGCATAGGTGATTCTTATTTGGAAAAACTGCCCTGCCAGCCATTTCAGAGACTCATCTTTCTTGAGGCATGTTAGTCCCTAAGTCTGACAATGGCAGAATGACCAAGCACAATCAAAACAGGCTGTCATCATGAAACTGCTTGCTCAGGGCAGGCTCCATTGACTTCAGTGGGATGACACTAGTTTAGATGCAGAGGCATGTTGCCAGGTAAAACAGTTTTGGCACTTTGTCAAGTGAAGAAAAAAGCAAAGAAAATAAATACTAGGTGCCATGGATCTCTAGAATGAGGCATCATGTAAGAAAGGATGTGCTGGCCTCAGTACTGTCCCTATAGGCTTGCAGGCTTGGGGTTCACAAATGTTTAAGTAACGGCCCAATCTTGAGCTGCCCATGGTAGCAGGGCTCTGCTGCACCAGAACAGTTCTGCAGGGTCCCTGTGCACAACTGGCAGTGGTGGCAGCTACCTGCTGTTTACTTGGGGGTAGGGGATGCTTGCAATGGAGCTGCTCCTCGATCTGGCACAGGAATGAGACCTCCTGTAAAGGCAAAACCCCTTCATGGATGCTTCAGAGCCTTCATGGAGACTTTGGATCTGGACCAGATCCCATGACGTGGCCATGCAAAGGTTTAGAAACCTAAGGGCACCGATCAGGGCTATGACAGCAGGTGGGAGTTGCAAGTGTATTGAGGGGCATGCCTGCGAGCCCCACGGCCAGAGGCAGAATACCAAATGGTGCTGCACTAGTATCAGTAGAGCTCCCTTTCTTCACTACTCAGTGCAGACCACCAAGTGACTGAGAGCTGAGGGGGGCATGAGGGACATGGGGAGGAGGAGTTCCGGTTGGGGGGGAGAATGTACTTCATCACTCCTGTGGGCTAAACAGATGCCCATGAATGAAAGCTGAAAGAGGATGGGTAAATGTTCTCTGCCACTGCATGCAAGGGGATAGTGCATGCAGTGCATGCAAGATTGTGTGCAAGGGGAGGAAATCATGCCTTGTATATCCCTTTCAGAGATTAAACTTGCATGCAGCATATTCCATCATCTAGCAACCCACTGAGAGATTCTATAAATCACATTTCAGAAATCAGAATATCATTAGATGATATAATTTTGGAAAAAAAAATCTGATTCTATCTTTTTGGGGTTTATGTTCACTCAGATATTATTTTCATCTGATCATTTATCACTGTCTGCCATAAACTCAGCTGAGTTGTTGGGGGATTAAGTACGGCGTGCATTCATATAGGAAGTTGTTCTCTCCAGAGAACTACAGTTTTTCAATGTATCAGATCTGTAATTTGGGCAAAGAAGACAAAGAGATATATTAGAATTTCATGGCTCTCTGCAAAGGCTTTTATCAGCTCTGTATTTTATTATGTGCATAAAATCCAGATTGCTTTTTCTGAGAAGGAGGTCAAGTAAAATCTATTCAACTGCTTTCCTCCTTGGACTGACAATAAGGGGTAAATATTTCTGAATAAGGATGCAATCCGGAGGTGGCCTTGGGTCAGTGCAACTCCCTTGCATTGAATCAAGGGTAACGTTAAGCACATTTGTGCCACCCAGGGACCAGTTAGGCTGACACACCAAGGTAGTGCATATCTTTTAATACATATTAAAAGATGTAGGCAACCTCAAAATGCCAACTGCAAGGGGACAACACCTGGATGCCAGTGTTGCCTTGTGTGCTCCCTAAGTCATCTGGTGGGCTGTTGTAAAATACAGGAAGCAGTACTAGATGTGTCTTTGGCCTGATCCTTGAGAGGCTCTCCTTATGTTCTTATGTCACTATACAGCCAAAACTAAATGCCACTGCTTTAAGTTGGAGAGATACAGAGCAATCCTAAAGGCAGTGGTGCCACTGGATGCCTCAGCTGTAAAACAGCTACCACTATATCCTGTGGCCCCAAGGTAGGTGGCAGGGAAAGCTCTTTCATCCACTTTCACCAAGGAAAGGGCCAGGACTTATGCCAGTCTAATCAGGGGTTAGGATTGCACTGTCAGGGTTTCCGACAATAATTTTTATCTATCATACCTGCATCTGGCAGGGGTTTTCAGTACACTACCAATTTATCTACCACTCAGCTATGATCATTCTAAAAAGCAACATTTTTACAGAACCGACAGGCACAATCTAGTCAAAGTTAGGCACTTGTGTAATTGCCTCTTATTTCAATTCCTATCTACAGCAGTAGATTTTAGATTTGGAAAGTAAGTCAATGGCCTTTGACTCCAGACTGCTGTCAGTGCTCCTTCCACAAAGAAAACCACAATAACATGTTGGAAGGACAAATACAATAAAGAACATACAGCATTTTAAAACTTAAGAATGTAAAAATGTACCAAAATGTAAAAATATTAGCAGTCACCACCAGAATATCCTGCACTAAGTACATATTTGTTACTGCAGGAGATCTTAGTCATGCACTGAAAGCCAGAGAAAATTGAGCTATTACATTTTTTGAGGAAGGAGAAAATACATATCAGGTTGATGAGTTAATAAGTTTCTGAAAAGTGTAGAAGAAAAAGGAAAAGACAAAAGAGAAGGAGGAAAAAGAGGAAAATGAGATAAAGGTCAAGCATGGTAATTAAAGGGTAGGAGTTCAACTTGATAATTTGTTCTCTCATTAACTTTGTAACATGAGATTGATTCATCTTTTAAATGCAACATTATGCCTATTGAGGCATCTTTCTCATTCTCTCCCTTTGGATGAACCAGAAATATCTTCAACAGAGGAAGGAAGGGGATAAGAAAAGTTTCCCTGGCCCTTCTGAATCTCTAGAGCAGTGTTTTTCCACCTTTTTCATCTCACGGCACACCATCCAGATGCCAATATTGTCAAGGCACACCATCAATTGTTTTTACCATTGATAAGGTACACCAGACTCTTCAAATCCCCCAATTTTCCTATTAATGAATGTCAATCCCCAAATTCCAGCAGCACACCTGAGGACTATCTGCAGCACACCTATGTGCCATGGCACACTGGTTGAAAATCATTGCTCTAGAGGCAGATTTTATTCAGGGTTAAATTGACTGCCTGATCCAAGCTTAGCAGTGAATGGTTTTTTTGTCACAAATCCCTCTACTTCGTCCTCACAGCATATGCTCTGGCTCCTTTCCACTATGGACTATTTAACTCATGCTTACATCTGGCCAAGATACTAAGAGCCCAATCTTATGCATGGCTACTCAAAAGAAAGGCACATGTTCTTCAGTGGAATTTATTCTCTGGTATATGTGCAAAAAATTGCAACTTTACAATGTACTCTGCATGGCTTGAGAATTGGATAATGTCAATCCATTAATGCTATTCATACATACACCATCATGCTTTCTTATTTGGTATTAACTGAGGATGCAAACCTAAATTGGATAGGCTTGGGCCCTTTATTTAATGGGGACTTTACCTGGCGGTCTTTCTATACTACATTAGTATATACTATATTTGTACATACTACATTTCTGCACTACTACATGGCTGTCCTATCTCCTCATTCTGGCCACTATTTTTTGTTATGGAAAACCTTTATTGGCATAAACATCAATAAAATAAATTGTTGATAGGACCCTTAGGACAAAAATACAGATCACAAGAAACTAACATCGTAGGGACTTTTTTTTTTTAAAAAAAAAAACTTTGTCCACTTAACATGGAGGACATATTTAGGATGGCCATCATTTTATAGGGTGTTGTATCCAAGCAATCTAAATGGAGCCAACACAGTGAGAGAGAACAGGTGCTGCTGCCTTGACCTGCCCAATCTCCTGGTAACCTATGAGACGCTTACCAGGTACTGGAGAGGATAAAAAGCAGCCATAGAAGAAATGGTAATACTTCTTTGGCTGCTGTAGACAGAAAATGGAGAAATATCTCTGGTGCCCACAGAATGTGAGAAGATAAGGGTCAGCCAGGAGGGCACGCAGGATGGGCTGGGCTAGTGCCCAACCTGTATGACCACTTACAACATCTCAGTTACAACATCATTCAAAGGAAAAACATCAACAAAGCCAGGTATTATCAACCATAGAGGCATATTATAAAAAGTATTGCATTCATTTATCAGTCATTATGTTCCATAAAACCCTTGTTGAATGATATTATCGGTAAAGATGAAAGGAATCTAATTATACTCTTTTTATTGGCTTCCCCTTTATATTGACCTGTATCTCTGTTAGACAAATCAGATAGTAATTATGAGAACATTCCATTTGCCTTTAACGCTTTTAAAAATCTAAGCTTTGTTCAACACTTTTGAAGATGTCACAAGCTTTATGTTATCACATTATGAGGAGACCCATAGGAGCCATCACCTGTGACTCACTAGTAATGTACAGAAGAAAATGGTGTTGATATGCCCTTGGATTTTTTTTTTCACTCATACACACAGACATACATACATACCTGGCAATTAGAGTGGATGTAAAAGAACAACACATCTCACTTCATTTACATATTCCAGGCTTCTACAACATATCAATATGAAGGAGCACTTTGTTGCACTTGTGGCCCTTGAGTGCATGGACTAGACCAGTGGTCTTGGCCAATTTAGCCCAGGATCCCCTTTGGAATCAATCTTTGGAATCTGCCCAGGAGCCCTCTTGTCAAACTTGTTACCTCCAATCCAGGACACAAGGCTAAAAAAGAGGACCTGTCCTGGGAAAAGAGGACACATGGTCACTCTGCCCCCACATCCCCATGCTGTCTCCCTTCCCACTGTCCCCAACCTCCACATGTGCTCTCAAACACACACGCACAGATACATGCACACACACACGCACACCTTTCATCCCATGCACTCATTCACATACCCAAAACACACACACTCCATTCACTCAAATACACATGAATATGCACACAACCCATGCACTCACAAACACATACACATGCATACACATACACACCCACAACCCATGCACTCACTCACACATACACCCCATGCTCCTGGGAGAAGGCACTTGTTAGAGCTCAGGTGGGGCCTGCAGCAAGAGGCCCTTGCAGAGCAACAGGGAGGTTGGCTGTACTCCCTCCCCTCCCCAAGCCTGGCTGCCCCTTCTTTCTGAGAGCAGGTCCCCCCAAATGCAGGCCACCCAAGAAAAGCGTAAAACATAAGAAAATAAAACTCAAAACCTTTGTGTATATTGCTTTCATGTGCTTAATTTAACCCTCCGTCACTCAAAGCTGTTTGACTCTCCCGGTTGGTTGAAGTGGGAACCAAATTCCTGTTAGAAAACTGTCATGAGCACCTAGTTAACTCAACTGTAACACTCTTAAAGTGTTAAGTGACATTCATTAGGATGTACAAAGAGACAATAATCAAAATCTGATTCAAAAATCCTCATTTATTAATCATTCAGCAAGTAAAACTAAAATCAGTGAAAATTAATACCCGCGTCCACATTGCCTTATGTTTTCATGAAAAAGAAAGACATATGAGCATTTAATTATGAGCTGAACTGGAAATATAGGCAATATATATGGAAATATAGAGTCTTCTCACTCTATTGGGAAGTTCAGCAGTAGAAATGGTTTGGCACAGTGAGGTGCTAGGTTGCCAGATCATATTCGCATATGCATCAACAGGGTCAGGACAGGGTCAGGAACCCATGAACAATGGGAAAATCCTACCTCAAGGCAAAGAGGACTTGTTCTTTAGCATGTGCATAGATAGCAATCAAAGGTGTGAAGAGGAGGAAATGGTCAGTAAAATGCAGGCTAAAATGAAATAAGAAACTTCCAAAAGTCAGCTTAAGATGGTCGAAGGTGGTAAAAATTTTCCGGGGGGTTGTCACTACTGCTCCCCACAAAAGAATTGGCAAAAATGACTTGGGGGTTTTAAACAGCACCTAGAACTAGGAAGGTACTAGGAGGGGCAGGCCTCTTGGCCATCATGGGGCAGAGAGGGAGCAAAAACAAAATCAGGTGGAATTCAAATCCCAGCTTTGACTGACGGAGGGGTTAAACACTATATTACTGAATCTCTGATTATGTAATTCTGATTATTACATATACAATTTATTACATCTAATCTATTAATTTCAAGCAGGCTATAGGCTGCCTGTTCACAAGGAAAAGGAGGACAATGAAGATTTTTTTCCAGAATACATGGATGAAAAGAGGATGTATAAATAAACAAATAAAAACAACCATAATCACCACCCCAGAGGGACAATTAAAGAATTACAACCCCTGAGGGATAAAGATAGGAAATTAGACTTGGGGTAGGGGGAAGAGTTGTTTGAACTATTTTTACAGATAAATTTTTTTAAAAAAATTTCACATTACCTTTAGAGTCAGTTTCTATCATTTTCTGTGGGTGTGTGGGTGTGTGTGTGGGTGTGTGGGGGGTGGTGGTGGTTGGCTGCTCCAGGCGCCAAGGATCAGGGCCGTGCTGGAAGCCTTGCACCCCCTGGACTGACCTTCCACACCAGCCAAATTGTTTGCTTAATGAGTAAACGCGGCTGTGCAGTGAGGAGAGAACTTCCTTCTGGAGTGATTAGGGGGTTGCGCTCACTGTAACAGGACCCTTCTGGTGTCCTTGGATTGCTCTTAGCCTGCCCTTTCCACTGGGCTATGGCATGTTTGCATACTTGTGAGTAAAGCTGCAATATAAATAACTTTCATCTTCCCATGCATTTTCTATGCATATTTTTGCGTTTCAGTCTTTTGGCCATAACTTTTGATAGCAAGGAGGTATTATTATTGCATTGGATTCAGCTCTTCAAGACAAATCCAATGACATATGACATGATGGAGTAGTGCACACCATTGTGAAGTTGATTTTTTGGGGGGTGTCTCCAGGACCAAGATAGTGGTCCCTCAGTTTTTGTGCCCTTGTTGTGGTGGTTCTGTGACCCCTCTTGGGGGTCGCAACTCCTACTTTGAAGACCACTGGACTAGAAAGTCTTTTGGTCAAAACACACAGCTATAAAAAAATCTATAGTTGAGGTTGACTGAGTCTCAAGGAATAAGAAATAGAGAGGGTATCTCCATAGCATTCTTGGGTGTAACTAATTCCAAGGAACCCCTCTGGGAACTGGATCTCTTGAGCTGGTGGCAACAGACTAGATTTACCAGGTCTCACCTCACCAAGCTGCGGAGTAAACCAGCAGCCACAGTCTTTATTTGTCCCAGCCTTCCAACATCTCACCAAAACTAGCTTTGATTGATACATTTTACTGCTGCTGTTGGGTCTAGTTTTTGTAAGCTAAGATACTCTGAGCTTTATTTTGTATTAGAGGTGGTTCCTAAGGTTGCTGTGAGCTACCATTGGAATTCTGGTAAGCAAAAAAGCAACACACAAATATTTCAAACAGATAAATGGTCTGCCAGAGTCTTGAAAGGTTAATCATCACAGAATGCCCTCTGCTGCAATGTGTAGTGCTGCAAGGGCTATGTGGTGTGGCTCGGCTGCTAGCAGATTTCTGGCCGTGGCCTGGTGGTGGGGCTTGCTGGCATACTTTATGGCTTGTTTGCAACACTCAGCCATTGCATGGCTCTGTGCTGATTCCTCAGGATTGGGCTCCACGTCTGGTAAAATTGAAGTAGAAGTCATAAGCAGGGATGTGATGTGAAACAAGGGTAGGAAAATATCCTGGGACAAGGCCATGGAGAAAGACCACAGGGAGCTTTTAAGGCAGAAGCAAGGCATTTGTGCTGGTTGCAAAAGCAGATGGAAAACTAGTTTAGGGAATTATCTGATGACTAAGAGCAAATATATTTCAGGCAATGGCTTGAGCACACCTCATTTAGCATTAAAAATATCTGTGGGAATCCAATGTGTGCAGGATCTGCCTTTAGGCAGGGGGTTGAACAAATTACTTTCTGATTCCTTCTACTTGTATGAGTCTATAATTCCAACTAAGAATACTTAACAGGCATGAGTGAAATGCTCCAAGAAAAATTGACCTTCTGAATTGCATGGCACAATTTTTCAAATAGCAAAATTAAGGGGAGGCAAACCCACAAATAAATGAAGAGGTTCCCCCCCCCCAAGGTCTACAAGACTGACATAAATTCACATCTATTAGAATTGAACTGAATCTTCTATATTAATAAAAGGCTAATTCTGTCTGTCAGGTCCCCCTCTAACTCCGCCCATGAATGCTCTACATAGACATATAATACCGCTTTGGAACCGGGATGATCCCAGGATTAACACTCACACACACAACCGAACCCCACACCCCCAATTCCACATCCTAAACCCCTCTAGCTCCACCCACACCTGCTCAACATAGACATATTAGACCTTTTTGGAACTGGGATGATCCTGGGATTAATCCCCACACATAATGCAACTCCACACCCACACACAACATAATTCCACACACATCCTAAACCCCTCGAGCTCTGCCCACACTTGCTCTACATAGAAATATTATACCTCTTTGGAATCAGGATGATCCCACTGACCACCACCCAACCCCACACTCCACATCTGCACACAGCACAATTCCACGCACATCCTAAACCCCAGTAGCTCCTCCCTCACCAGCTCTACAAAGACATATTATACCTCTTTGGAATTGAGATGATCCTGGGATTAACCCCCCCACACACAAACCAACCCCATACTCCACACCCACATGCACAACCCAGCTTCACACAAACCCTAAACCCCTCTAGCTCCAAAAAGGTATATTATGTCTATGTAGACCTGCTCTACATAGACATATACCTTTTTGGAATAAGGATGATCCTGGGATTGACCCCCACACACAAACCAACCCCATACTCCACACACACAGACAACACAACTCCACACATGTCCTCTAGCTCCACCCACACTTGCTCTACACAGACATTATAACATCCAGCAGTGGGATTTGTGTCCAGATGAGGAGGGGAAAGTTAAAAATTCAAATTTGAAAATAACTGACAAAACCTGTGCTGAGGTTTTCAAGTTCCATGGACTGAATTGAGGAATTCAAAGTTATTTCTTCAAAATTGTTGTTTTCTAAGCTGGACCAGAGGTCCGCAGAAGCTGGCCTAAAAGTCTGCACAGACTAGCTTTTTTAAAGCTAGTTATTGTCATATAAGAATATAGTGTATGAGCAAGGATATGTTTTTCCCATAAGCCTCAGTTATACATGCCAAACTTAATGCCTAGTCAAATCAACTGAAGGCCTAGTCAACCCAAAACACCCTCCTCAGGAACTGGCTTAAAAGAACCGCATGGAGTGCAGCTTTTAAGCTAGTATCTAAATAAAAGAAAAAGAAAAATATAGTTAAAGAGCATGATAAATGTATGTTAGAGAATTAACTTTCCTTGTGGCATGGTGGCTCACTGGACTGAAACTTCAAAAGAAATAAATACTGAAAAAAAACTTTGAAAAAATGGAAAATTTGGGGAGGAAAATGACTGCAAAAATTAAAAGAACAAGGCTGCAATCCTAAACACACTTTCCTGGGAGTAAGAACCATTGAACCAAATGGGGATTTCTTCTGAGAAGACATGGTTAGGATTGTGCTCTTAAGTGAAAGAGTGAAATTTGGGGTTAGGGTGTTCCTTCCGTGATGGAGGCACCCACTAAGAACCAATTTTGGAAATTCCATTTTTGTCCCTATACTTTACATTGAAGAATCGTTGACTGATCAACACCCTGTCCCAAATTCTGGCTCTAGAACCATGAAATTTGGGGAGGGTATTCCTTACATGATGTGAACACACACTATGAACACACACTATTTTGATAAATTTAATCCCTAAGGGGTGTATAGGGGTGCAATGCAATTTCATTCTATATGTAACTTTGAAGACAGATAAAATCCAGCCTACAGTTGGAGAGAATGGTGCATGGGGAGAATGGAGCATGGGGGGAATGGAGCATGGGGGCAATGTTGCACTAGATGGGTCCTGCAACAGTCCTGAAACTAGATGGGTGGGATGAAATCGTCCTATGGTCTTTTCCATCTGAGCATCACTTGATCAGAAGGGAAGAATTGGAATTATTATCCAAGTCCTCTCCTATTACAAATACACTACAGCCAAGTGAATTAACTCATGGAAAAGTAACCCTGATATTGCTAACTATGTGCACAAAGGTAGACTATTGGTTGGTATTTAAAACTACAGCATATGAGCTATTGGAAGAATACAAATAGTTTTAAAGACAGGGTAAAAACAGCCCAATATATGAAAGATTTAATGCAATTACTATTCATCATAAATATGCCAAAATCTGACATTTACGGTATATAAAAGAAAATGGGAGCAAACTATCTTGAGTGAATTTTCCCCAAAGTAACTGAAGCAAAATAGTGGATTTGGCATCTTGCACATTGTAATTTTACAGCTGATTTGTAATTCACAACCTGGGCCTCTGTCCCAAAGTCGCTGCTGAACAGGTGTTAAAAGTGCATAAACAGAAACTGAGTCCAGAAGACTTATGCCTTAGGGATGGAAGGTCATTTAGGGACACTGTTTTTTTTTCAGTGTGTTTTAAAAAGTTTTCAGAACCTGCATAATAGCTTCAGTGTTACTGAATCTCAGCAATTAATAAGAACATTATTTCTATACTATAGGAAAAAAGTTAGAAATAACTTCCTATTACATAGTAAGAAAAAGGAGAATTTCCACATTGGTGAAATTATCTCACTGGCAGAATTAAAGGGTGCAATCCTAACCTAGCCCAGAACAATGCATTGGACTTCCTGTTCCTGTGGTGATGTAGGAAGGCAAACACATGTCTATACACTGGCCTAACCGTCCCCCAGAGTGGTACAGAAATGTTTTATAGCACTTTGGTGACACCGCCAGGTCTGAACTTATGCTGGGGCTTAGGTTGGCCTAACTGGATTGTAGCCAAATTTGCTCAAACTGTCTGTGTGTCATTAGTAAAGGTTAGAGTCAATTACTGTACATTATAAGATTTGGAGAAAATTGGAAAAATTTAAAATTTCAGAATTCCAAATGGAAGCCCTTCGTATATAAAAAAGAAGAAAGAAAACAGTTCAGAAAGATTTCAGTATTTGTGAACATTTTAAATTCCCATTTTAAAAATGAAAGTAAAGCCTTGAGAGATATTGTTATTCTAATATCATATTTATTGAAAATAAAAAGATGCCAATTCTCTTTATGTCCAGTGTACGGAGCACTTTAATTAAAGTTAGCATTCGCATCCAAATTTAGGCAATTATCTCTGTGCTCAGTTTTGTACTTAACAACTTTATCAAGAATTTATTTTACCATCTACCTTGACTTGATCATTGGTAATCATGACAAACTTGCACTGAAATCAGTAAGGCTTAAATTACTCACAACTAACTTGTTTTGTTTATTTTGCTGGAGCTTAGTTATGCCTATTATAAAGAACTGACCCACCTAGGAAACAGACTGCCTGTACAACCCACATGTGGAATGAGCCATTGGAAAAGCAGCAGAAAGCAGCAACTTGGGAGCAAGTGGCACGAGCCCACGTGATATACTTCCCCTCCCAACAGCCCTGGATCTGAGTCTCTGATGGAGCATCAGTGGACGTGAATTTAGTGGACTTTAGTGAACTTTAGTGGAATTTAGTGGTGGAGCATCAGTGGACATGTAGGGACTTGGGGAGGATGGTGGGAGGGAAATTCAGTGAAGCGGAGTGTTTCTAGGTGGATGCAAGGTGAAATGGGCAGATTGGGCCCAGAAAGGTGTGGATTTGGTAGCGGTCTCCTCCACTGTATCCTAACTCCTTCCAAAACCAGCAAGCATTACAGAAGGCTTCCACCAGCTATATAGAATCATAGAATCATAGAATCATAGAGTTGGAAGGGACCTACTAGGTCATCTAGTCCAACCCCCTGCCTGCAGCAGGAAATCCCCCTACAGCATCCCCGACAGGTGCTCATCAAGCCTCTGCTTGAAGATCCCCAGTGAGGGAGAGTCCACCACCTCCCTTGGCAATCTGTTCCACTGCCGAACTGCCCTCACCGTCAGGAATTTTTTCCGGATATCCAACCGGAATCTCCTCTCTTGCAGTTTGTACCCATTGGTTCTAGTTCTGCTTTCAGAACCAGCTAAGAACAAATTGGCCCCTTCCTTCCTATGACAGCCCTTCAGGTATCTGAAGAGGGCAATCATGTCTCCTCTCAGCCTCCTCTTCTCCAGGCTGAACATCCCAAGTTCCCCCAACCTGTCCTTGTAGGGCTTCCCTACCATTCCACTGATCGTTCTTGTCGCTCTCCTCTGGACTTGCTCCAGTTTGGCTGCATCTTTCTTAAAGTGAGGTGCCCAGAACTGAACACATTACTCAAGGTGAGGTCTCACCAATGCAGAATAAAGAGGAACTAGAACTTCTCGTGACTTGGAAGCTACAGTCCTCTTAATGCAGCCTAAAATGGCATTTGCCTTCTTTGCAGACACATCACACTGCTGACTCATGTTCAGCTTGTGATCCACGGCGACTCCAAGATCCCGCTCACATGTTGTGCTGCCAAGCCAAGTATCCCCCATTTTATACCTGTGTTTTTGGTTTTTATTGCCTAAGTGCAGAACCTTGCACTTCTCACTATTGAAATTCATTCTATTGGTTACAGCCCAGGATTCTAGTTTATCAAGATCCTCCTGGAGGTTTCTCCTGTCTTCTAATGTGTTTGCTACTCCTCCCAGCTTGGTGTCATCCACAAATTTGATCAGGCTCTCCTGTATCGCTTCCTCTAAGTCATTAATGAAAATGTTAAAGAGGACTGGGCCCAAGAAAGAGCCTTGGGGAACCCCACTTGAAACTGACCTCCAGGTTGACACAGAACCATTTACTAAAACCCTTTGAGTGCGGCCATCGAGCCAGTTGCGGATCCACCTAACGATTGCCCCGTCTAGCCCATATTTTTCCAACTTCCCAATTAAAATGTCATGTGGGACTTTGTCAAATGCTTTGCTGAAGTCAAGATAAATGACATCCACAGCATTGCCACTGTCCAGTAAGCTCGTAACTCGATCAAAAAAGGAGATCAGATTTGTCTGGCAAGATTTATTCTTGGTAAATCCATGCTGGGTTGTTTTGATCACCGAGTACTTGTCTAGATGTGCACAAATTGTGTGTTTTATGATTTGCTCTAATATCTTGCCCGGGATTGAAGTCAAACTGACTGGTCTATAATTCCCCGGGTCTTCTTTTTTCTCCTAGTGGACAAATTAGTAGCCCATGGGATGCCCTGAGAAGCCTTTTCGGAAGTTGCTGGGTGGAGGAGGCAGATTTGCCTCCCCTGGATTTTCACTTTTTAAAAGCCAGTGTGTGGTGTCACTTTATGTTATGAAACCACATCCGAAGCAACATTTTGAGCTCTGCATCAGAGTTCAAACATCAGCTATGCACTGATGTAAATAAAAGTATCTTTTGTAGCAGGAATGTTTTTAAGTATCAATAATGTATTAGAAATTAATTACAGTAGAATTTTTTTGGAAACCATTGCTTTACAAAAATGTAATTTTTGTAATTTACAAACCCACCTGTAGGTTATGTTTTTTAAATATAGTTTTTAAAAGATGGCATAGTATACTCTTGCTGTGGTATAACATTGTGCGTGTGGTTCTGGGGAAGAAATTACAGTATATGACTTTCAAAAAATCATAAAATTGCTTTCTAGACTGCTGAAGACAGATAGAAATCCATATTAGCACTGCTGCATTTTCTGGGGCTGTCTGCAAAGAGGTGTGGGAAAAAGCCATAGTTAGTCTTGTACACCAGGGATTCTTGGAAGCGGAGATGAAAAAGCAACAGCAGGAAATGAGAGGCCTGACAGGGAAAAAGAAGCCTCCAGAGAAGATTTAATTGAACTTTGCCATTCCGTATCTCCAAACACTCAAGTAGTTGCCGAATGTGCAAACTAGAAATTGTGCTTCTCGGTATGTTTTATAAACAGGCTTAAATAGCAACTAAATGGAATCATTTATCCTCACAACACTTTCTTTAAAGTGGAAAAAATTCACTCTGTGACTAAATAAATTGCCTTCATTATCTCAACACAAATGGATTCTTGAGTAATATATACTTTTATGGTAAAATAAATATATAAAGCTGCATTCACCACCTCACTATTTGACCCAGACTATTATAACCAAGAGGCTGCAAACTGTCATACAGCATTTTCTGCACACCTCCTTGACTTTGAATTAAAGACCAGGAGACTGTGGCATGCAAAACATGCAACCATAAAATTTGTAGTGAAACTCCTATTAATGAAACTGCTTGTATTTACCTTGAAGTGGTTTGAAATCTTAAACCAAGCCATCACCACGGAGTTATATATTTAATGCCTTTCAAAATTACTGCAGCAGTTCATAGAATTTTAAAACTATGTGCCCTGAAGCTGCCCCAAGATTTATTTGCCAATGATTATTTGCCAGTGGGTACACTCTGTACTTTCTGATTCCCCCAGAGTTTACCATTGCCCACATCACCAAAAACAAATAGCTTTGACCAATTTGTAGGATCCTGCCCAGGTGATATCTGAGGAATGGGCACACATAAGAGTGTAATGTGCAGAAGTTTATGTGCTTACAGAAACCATTACATTTATTTCGTTAAACGTATTTGGTGGCACAACATTATTTGGACCCAAGAGGAGCTCTGATGGATCAGAACAAAAGATCATCAAATGCAGCATCCTGTTTCCCATAATGACCAAGCTTATGCTTTGAGGAAGTCCACCAGTCTGCAAGAAGGAACAGTGGTCCCAACAAATGATATCCAGAAAAAATAACATATTCTCACTTTCCAGGCCAGCACAGGGTCTAGAAAGGGCAGGGAGAGGGTGGGGAGGAGGAGGCAGGAGGGGGAGTTCCGGGGTGGAAGTGTTGGACTGAGGGTGAGCCCGAGGAGGTGGCAGACGAGAAACAGGAGGTAAGGCTCGGATCTGGCAGTCATGCCAAACCTTGCCTCCCGTGTAGCTCAAGAGGTGGCCAGAGGCTGCAATCCTAAAGATACTTTCCTGGGAGTAAGACCCAATCGGGCTTACTTTTGAGTAGACATGATTATGATTGCTCCCTAAGTCTGAGTAGACCTATGGGGCTCCAGCAGCCCTAACCTGGGAAAAGGGACGAGCCCTCATTTCCCTGCAGTAATGTAACAGTTCCAATACTTGCACTGGATTCAGTGCATGCAAACCAGCCTGCTTAATCCAGCACAAATTAGGATTTTTTTTTTCTATTTCTCGACGTAGAAATTCTAGAATTAATTTTTTGACTCCAGTAATTCCATACAGAAATACAATAAATAGATAATGACTAATCAGTATTGATATTCATGAAATTATTCTATCCTCTTTTAAGATGTTTTGAGTGGGTAAAAGAGCCCATTGGGGTAGTTAAGTGGACTGTGATATTAATGGCAGTGGTGCTTAAACTTAGGGAGATTCACTCTCTCCTTATGTCTTTTGGTGGAGGAGCTGTGGCAGTGACATGATCACACCCCTGCAGGGGAATATGCGGTGATTTTCTGCCTCCCCAGGGCATCTTGCAGGTCATGCCAGGTTCTGGGAAGCCTTGGGGAGCTTTGCAGATCAATTTGGAAAAAAATTTGGAAAAAGGAAAAATTTTCTGATGCCATTGGGGATAGCTGACTGAGGGGACACAACATGTAAGTGGCTGGCTGGTATGGCTTTTGGGAAGATTGGGACAGAAGGTTGCAGGTTTCCCCACTGAATAGTTAGCCTGAGTAATGCAGATTGTGAGATATCAAAAGCCCCAAATATGATTGGGCTGCTAATTTCAGAAGCCTGATTACAATGTTGAACAGAGACTTTTTTGAAGCAGTGTATCTTTATCTCTGGCTACTGTAATGACTGCTTTTGTTCTTTGGGCTTTTTCTCCTTCTTGTATTGTTTTTGACTTGTTCTGCAAAATTCAAGACTCTTGTATTCTGTATTAATAGTGGGATTATTTTCTATTCTACACTTGTCCTGGTTTTATATTCTCAAGGTCAAAACATTCCCTTCTTCATATGAAGCTATGCTGTGAATTTTTCCTTCCTTTAAATGGAACTGCTGTTTTTTCCCCCTTCTCACTAATTCCCAGACATGTTTAAAATTCTAATCAGGCTGTTCAAAGCTACATCCTAATACAATCTAACACACTGAATAAAATTCACCCAGCTAACATTACTTTGTTCCTGTTTATTTTATGAAACCTTTGCAGAAAGTTAATTTTGCAATCAATATCATTAGGCTTGCAAGTAATAATGACCAGAGATAAGAATATGTGGGGAGATTTTCAACTTTATGATCTACACTCTCATGGCTGTTCTTAAACAATTACTCATTATCAACAGTTCATTCCCAATCCAATCCCAATATTCTTTTTTCACCTTGTAATTGAGATCCTTTGCACTGTTAAAATAAAAATACCAGGGTTAGGAATTTGAATTCACTGACTTGGCAAGCTGTTAGCCATGTGCATGGAAGACTGAAAACACTCATCAGGTCTACCCTGACTCAGCATTCATCACTATACCTGCGGACTCAACCTCCCTTTGACTGCTTATAGTTTTTGTGGCATGAAAACCTTGTAGAGCCAGCTGAATAGGTGCTAATTTTTCTTTTCCCAACTGAGGGTGAATGAGACAGGAGAAAGCTCTATTGCTTGATTCTGATAGTAAGGAAGGATTGGTTACAAACAGGTTACATACTGTGAAGGGTATGTGGAACCTCCTGGAATGAAGCTATTTCAGACTGCCAGGTGCACTGGATTCAGGATTTTTTTTGGGGGGGGGGTCTTTTGGGGTCCCAGAAGAATCTGGTGGACCACTGTGAGCCTATGACATACAGGAAGTTGGACTAGATGGGCATTTGGCCTGACCCAGCATAGCTTTTTCATATTCCTAAAATTATTAAACAATGATTTGGTAGTGCCCAGCATTAGAGGAAGCATCATTCATTGCATAAAGATGCTCAACTGGTTCACAATTTGTTAAATTTATGCTGTTAGTACTGAACTATTATTATTTGCTTGAATTAACATCTGAGGTGTTAAATACAGCACACCTTAGTGCAAGATACATTTGCCATATTCCTGTTTCAGAGAAACTGAGAAAGTCGAAAGCAAAGGTTTCACAGGTGATAGGACGAGATGCAGAAAGAGGATTTTCACAACAGATGGCATTCCTTCTTGCTGGAATGATAAATCATGTCACATGGCACCTTTTCAACGATGAACTGACATTGTTGCTGTGGTAGGCCTTTTGCTTCAGTGAGCTGCTGATTACAAGACACAAAATGGAGCAAACCCCTTAGTGCTTTCCCCGGGAACTTTGCCATGTGAAAGATATAAGGGTATAAGCTTTCAACAAGAGTTACTCAGTGTCTGGCTTCTTCTGTGAGAGGCAGAAAAATGTAAAGCATCAAATTAATTGGTCAGATCATTCACAAGTTATCCCCTAGCTCTTTATGGCAAAACATAAAAGTACTTTTGGATAAGCTGCAACATGAACCAGTGAGCAGGTGAGTAAAATCTGTCTGAGAAATTGTGCTGATCCTGCAGGCATTTAAAAAAAAATTAATTTGAGATACCTAAAGATGTAGGGATGCTGAGTACTCTGCATTAAATTTACCATACATTTTGCTTTAGGTAACATTTGGCAACATTTCTAGCTTGGACAACTCTATAGAGATTGCAGCTTCCCTCGTATTCCACTGGGGTCTCCTAAGTACAACCCAGATGTTCTCTGGCCTCCTTTATATAATGACCCAATCCATTCTAAAAGACTATATATTTAGACATACTTGTTGGCTTCCCCACACTTCTAGCAGCAAGGTGACCAAATGTCATAACCAAAAAAAGAGAGGACAACAAAAGCAGCAGGTTCAGAGGCTGCAATCCTAAAGGCACTCTCCTGGGATTAAGACGCATTGAACACAATGGGGCTTACTTTTGAGTAACATGGTTAGGACTGTGCTCTAAGGCCACAGCCATGTGTGGTGAAGAGGTAGCCTTTTAACTGGTATTCCTAGCAGTGTGCACTGTTGAAATGCTTTTCACAATTGCCATAAGGCAGTTAATGCTGCTGGACATGTGTTCTGTCAGTGTTAAAGCACTGACAGAAATATTACAATGTGTGAGATTTGGCTCTCTGTTCTTTTGTCAAAGCTGGTAGCCATCAGATGTGTGAGCCATGTGAACACACATAGTAATAGAGGCATATCTAACTAAGTCTTAAACCACAGCAGGCCTCTGTCAGTCTTGAAAGAATATGGTATCATGCTCGGCGCTGCATACGCTGCATGCGAAGCATGAAAGCCTGGGTTGGATTGTTATGGAGGAGAGGCTGTTACCCAAGCAGCAAATCCCCTCTCTCCACGTCACTGAATTAGCCCACAACAGTTCTTAGATTCAAGAAGGCAGAAGAAAGAGGTGGGATATTCAGTTTGTCTCCGGCCTCCCAGCTGTTATTTTTTAAAATTGATTGCCAGTTTATGGAAAAGAGTCCTCCTAATGCCCATCGAATGCTATTCCCATAACATTCCTGCTCTTGGTCTTTCCCATTTTTTTCAGGATATATTACAAATATGGGAGAGTGAAGATGCTCTCTTATTATAAGGCAAAGGCGGGTAAATCTGTTCTGATTCTAGGACATATCTATCAAGAAGCTAGTCATTTCCCCATACGACATCCCCCCCATGCGCATCAACACGCCATGCGCATCAACACATCATGTGCAACTTCTTCCCATGTGCAACATCCCCCCATGTGTAACGTCCCCCATTTTCAACATCCCCCATGCACAACTTCCCCCATGCGCAACTTCCTCCCATGCACAACTTCCCCAATGCACATCAGTTCCCCATATGCATCATCCCATGTGCTTGAACTCCTCATATGCATCATCACCCATCTGCATCAGTCCCGCATGTGCAACTTCCTCCATGCAAAACTTCCCCATGGGCAACTTCCCCCATGCACAACTTCCCCCATGTGCAATTTCCCCCATGTGCAACTTCCCTCCATGGGCAACTTCCCCCATGCACATAATCCGTCATGCGCACCTTTTCCCCATGTGCAACTTTCCCTCATGCACAACCTTCCCCGTGCGCATAATCCCTCCATGTGCATAATCCCTCCATGCGCAACGTCCCCCATGTGCGACTTCCACCCATGCGCAACTTTCCTCCATGCGCAACTTCCTCTCATGCGCAACTTTCCTCCATGCGCAACTTCCCCCTATGTGCAACTTCCCCCCATGCGCAGCATCCTCCCCAGTGCAACCTCTTCCTCCAAACAACATCCCCCCAGCGCACCAGGCACCGAGCACCAAATTGGCTGGATGTTGTTCAGTCTCCCATGTTAAGTATAGGACAGAAACACGTTGCCCCCTTTTCAGCCCCTGAAGGGTTAAATTTCTCCAGATGGTTCTTGGAGGGTGTTCAGGTGACAGAAGGAACTCCCAGAATTCCATGCTTCAGGCCCAGCAGTTGGGGAGGAATGTTGATGAGTCAGCAATTCTCAATGCTAAGTATAGGGAGGAAAATGCATTGCGCCCCTTTTCACCCCCTTCCGGTTGGAATTTCCAAAAATCAGTTCTTAGCGCACCCCTCCCTCACAGAAGGAACACCCACCCCAAATTTCATGCTTCTAGGCCCAGCAGTTTTGGCAGAGCGGTGATGAGTCAGTGAGTCAGTGAGTGACTTTTCTCTTTTATATGGAACTTGAGGGTTCTGGGCTGTTCCTAGCAATGCGCTTTTCTGGATCGAGTGTTCTGATGTTCTTCCTGGAATCTGTTGGAGCCATTCTTCCAGCGTGGGTGTCACAGCCCCTAGTGCTCCAGTCACTATTGGGATCACATTCACCTTCACTTGCCACAACCTTTCTAATTCCTCCTTCAAACCCTGATACTTTTCCACCTTTTCATGCTCTTTTTTCCTGATGTTGCTGTTGTATCACTACATCTATCACCAGGGCTGTCTTCTGGGCCTTATCTACCACCACAATGTCTGGCTGGTTAGCCAGTATCTCCTTGTCTATATGGATATGGAAGTCCCACAGGACCTTAGCCCTGTCATTCTCCACAACCTTCTGAGGGGTCTCCCATCTGGTCTTGGGAGAAAATATATATTCTCCGATATCTGCTATGTCATTCAGAGACAAAGGATGCAATCCTGACCAATTTAGGCTGGCATAACTCACCTGGCATATCTTCCTGTGGTGGTGTGTATGTGTGTGGGGGGGGGGGGGGGGTCTGCATATACATGTGCACTTGCCTAATCAGGAGTGGCTCAGAAGTGCCTTACGCACTTTTGTGACACTCACATGTCAGCAGAGGACTTATGTCCAGGCTTATGCCGACCTAAGTGAATGTTAGAATTGTAGCCAAAATGCCCAGATTGCTTGGTATTTCACTGCTTGCAAGCATTTTCTTATGAACATTCATCTGATGAGTTGCTTCACAGCCATACCTTTCAATTTATAGAAATGTCAACTTTGTAACAATGCCCTGTTTTGCGAAGCTGTTGGGGTGAGGCATGGTTTCATCCATTAAACAGACTTAATTTTGATGTATGGCTTTCTGAATTAATCAGGGCACTGTTCCTTGCTTTTTAAAAAAGCTTTGAATTTTGCAGTTGCATTCAAGATGATTTGCTAATGCTATTTGCCAAATTATTCTATTTGTGTCAAGCTGGATGCCCACAATGCCTGATGTCTCTCCACTCGTACACAATTCTTTGTGCTCTTTATTATTCCTCCTTCTTCCAGACAAGTGCAGAAATGCACCTTTCTATGAATATGCTTTAATTATGCCTCGTGTGAAAATGCAATTTGCTTGGTGCAGTTATGGAGCAGTGATTGAGGAAAAATAATCTGATGAATTATGCCATGCACAGACTTTTAAGTGGAACTGCATGGCAGTTTGTGTAAACCATGATGCAATGTGGATTGGTAGATGTTAGAGTGTGTACAAAGGCACTGTTATATGCTTAAAAATAAGGTTTTTGTGTGCATTATGCTTCCCGGCTTAGCAATAGGCATGCCTGCCTTTCACTGGACTGGGGAAGCCTATTATCACAGGTGTGATAATGAGCAGGTTTGATCAGTGCTCGACTGGGGAAAAGAGGGGGCAACACACCAGAAGTGAGGACATCCCTGCTGCTGACTCAACAGTCCATTTGTGTCAAGTAATAGTTGAAGGCTACTTGTGTAGGATTCCTACCTAGGCATTTTCTTTAACAGCAGTATTGTAAATAGACACTGGGGAACAGTGACATTGCTACTGACATCTTGGGCACCCTAGATTTTTGGCACCCCAAACAATTGCTCCCATGCCTCCCCTGTGAAAACTTGGGCCTTGCCATGAACCATCCAGGACTAGAGAGGGTACCACTCATCCCCAGACCCATGGGGCAACTGTGGAGCACAGAAGCCTCTCTGATAGAGTGATCTCCCTACAGGGTCAGATTAACTTGCCTGGCCTGAGATGGAACAATCCTGCTTGGGGTTGAATGGCCTCAGGCAGAGAGATCCCAGAGATGTCCCAGGGGGAGAGTGCTATGCCAAGGAAGGAGGCCTGCAGCCACCCACCCAGGTTGGAGGGCAAGCAGCATGCTTCCAGGCCTGGAGGGTCCATATCCGGTAGCCCTGGCCCTCTCCCCAGCTTTCCAGGTGGGAAGTGGGCAGACCAGGGGAGGAACCAGAGTGTGCACCACTTGTCCCAAACCAAGGTGGCTGCAAGAGGCAGTGGCTGGACCCATGCTTAGATGCAGGGGTGGCAGAGAGCTGCTGTGGCAGAAGCAGTTTATCATCCCTAATTCATGGTACTAAGGGGCAACAACCCTCTCAGCCACCATCCCACAATGCTGCTGCTAGGGATGTGGTCCATCCTGGATAATATGCCCTGGGGGTTGTTGGGCATGCCACCCAATCCTTTCCTGAGCCTCTCATATATGCTTGCCACATTTGGCAGCCCTTCCAGACTTGTGATGCTCTGAATGGCTGGAAATGGCCACCATTGTGTCACAGCTGGAACACTTCTGGGTGCTGTATCTTCTGGTGAAGATGAGAGGTATATCACAAATGTGGAGGGGGGCACCTGCCCTGGGTGGTGCCCACACTGGCAATGCCTGTGCTTGTTAATGCTAACTGGATGTGTGTTGCCTAAGGAGACATCTAGTTGGAAAGTTAACATTTTAGTAGATACTGCAGCAACACACTGCAGCAAAAGGGGGAAAATCCTTTGTAAAAAGAACCTTCACCATAACACATTTTTGAATATACTGGTTCGGCTGCCTCAAATAACCTCCCCTGCTGTCACAATTCCTTCCCCCCATGACAGTGATGTAGCTTATTTCACAAACTAAAGGTTAGGAGTTGTACTTTTGGAAAAGAAACAGCTGTCTAGATGGCACATCAGCTCAGTCTACAACAGATGAGCCTTTCAGTTCAGCCACAAACCATATACCAAACCACAACTAGATCTACCAAGCTAGTCAGAGCTCAGCAGGCAAGTATTGCAACCCATTAGGGTTCAGTAAGTCTTCTGTTTCTGCATGGGACTACAAAGATGGATATGATATTTAGTGACTATGTTTAATCTCCCTTGTGACAGGAAGAGAGCAGAATGAGAGCAATCCAGGTGAAAGAGGGCAGAACGAGAGCAATCCCGGTGGAAGTGGGCATGCAGTAGGTGAGCTGGTAGGAAGACTGGGCCATGGATGGGGAAGAACCAAGATCCAGTACTAAGGCCAGATCCTAACCCCTCTTGGGTGACCTGTCCTTACACCTGGCTGCTCAGTTCCATGCCATCTCTTTAGATGGTGCAGATCTGAGTAGCCCCATATGGGCATCTGTCATGTGACAAGGGTTAAGGGGAATTTCAGGTTGTGTGACGGCCAGCCCTAACCCCATGCTGAGTACAGAGCAAGCCAATTGGCCTACCTGTCCCAGTACATGTGCGGATTAGGCTGGGGTGTTTTTTTTCAAACCTTCTCCTTCTTAAAAGTGACTGTATTATAGTTAGGATTATACCTATGTCTATTTAACCATCAAGGTTCAATAGACAATACAGCCACTATTTGAACATCCGCAAAAGGAAGATTTAGGCCACAATCCATTTCTTTGGTGTTAAATAAGGCCAATCAAATTGCAGATTTGCCATAACAGAGCATTTAAGTAGAAAGCATTAAGGAAGTGTAATTTTAACTTCAGTGTAGCTTCTGATTGCATTGGTAGGTAATCCATATATCCACTTCAATTTATTGGAACACAAAAGGTTTTTTCTGAGACAGTTTGTGCTTGTTAAATCTTAAAATCAGGTTCTAAGTTATAAGCTCTTGGCTTGTAATGTGGATTTTAATTTCATGCCTTTTATTTAACATATAAGGAGCTGTACTGCTCTAACACTGAACATTGTACCTTCTGAACATTTGCTCACTCAGAGATTGGGAAGGGAGGAATTGTTGCACAGATTTCCTGGCTTTAGGCTCCAATCCTAAGCTCCACTTAGGCCTGCATAAACCCCAGCACAAGTTTCATGCTGACCTAGGAATGTCACAGAGGTGCTGAAAGGCACTACTGCACCACTCCCAGGGGAGGATTAGGCCAATGCACAGACATGTGCTTGCTCCTCTACATCAACATGGGAACAGGAAGGCCAATGAGTTTTGCCAGACTAGGTTAGTATTGCCAGACAAGGTTAGTATTGCACCCATAATAATTTTCCAGTTCAAAGATCACAGGAGGCATCATAAAACAACCAGTTTACAATCCAACTTCAACACATTTGTCTGAAAAAGGCTGATAAAAATGTATCTTCAGAGATGTGGACACTTCACTGAGATTTCACTGAGGCCAAAATTCCCTCTTCTATGCAATGGTTAAAGATACAGGAATTTTGTCCTCCATTCTATATGATTACCCTGCTCATAATGGACCCATGCTCTATGAAGCTGCATTAGACCAGAACATCAGACATGAATTCCTTCGGGGAAGGTTTCTTACTGAGGGCAGCTGGCAACAATGACTATTCTCAGCTCTGTGCCCATGTTTTTGCAGTCATGGAGCCAAGAAAACCTGTGTCAGGCTCCCAGGCCAGGAGAGTGGATGGGATATGGCAGCATTGCCTGCTACAATTGCCAGGGCCTGGCCTTCCCCTCCCTCCTTCCTCCCTCTCCTCTACCCTTTTCTACCAACTCTCTACCTCCCCTGCTGGAAAAATTCCCAGTGCCAGTGGTGAATGCTGGCAATCCATTCATGTAGCACTGAAGTACTGTGCCTACTGGGTCTGGCCTAGCCACAGCACTATAATCATGCATTCCAATTCAGATACTTTTGTTGGTATCAGCTTCGGCTGATCCACCAGCTGCAACCATAACTGAGTCGCTCAGATCTGGCCACAGTGACCCATGCCTTAGTGACATCAAGATTGGATTACTGTAACACGTTCTACGTGGGGCTGCCTTTGAAAATGGTCCGGAAGTTTCAACTAGTCCAGAATGTGGCGGCCCGTGTGGTTGGTGGGGCTCGTCAGTTTGACTCTGTTGGACCACTGCTTCAGCGACTACACTGGCTGCCCATTCGTTTCTGGGCTGAATTCAAAGTGCTGGTCCTGACCTTTAAAGCCCTAAACGGCTCAGGTCCAGGTTATCTGAGGGACCACCTTCTTCCCTACAATCCGACCCGTCACCTAAGGTTATCTGAGGGGGCCCTACTGACTGTGCCGCCACTAAGAGATCTGAGAGGTGTGGCGGCCAGAGATAGGGCCTTCTCGGTGGTGGCACCCCGGCTTTGGAACTCCCTCCCCTTAGAACTGAGGAAAGCTCCCTCACTACAGAGCTTCAGGCGGAGCCTTAAAACCTTTTATTTTAAAAAAGCTTTTCAATGGAGGCAGAGGTTGGGGGGTTTTTGTTTTTATCTTTTTGTTTTATCATTTTTAGTCTATGTATTTAGCTTTAATCTAATTGTATTTTAACTACATTTTAATTGTGTTTTAATGATCCAATTGTATTGGCTCTACCTTTCCATTGGACTAATTCAGTGGCGTGGAGAGGGGGGATTTGCTGCTTGGGTAACAGCCTATCCTCCATAACAATCCAACCCAGGCTTTCGTGCTTTGCATGCAGCGTATGCAGCGCCAAGCATGATACCGTAGTCTACCAAGACTGACGGAGACCTGCTTTAATCTGTATTTATTACCATATCTAATTTTAGTGATGTTTTATTGTTTTTTAATTGTTGTTTGGCCGCCTTGAGTTCCCCCTTGTGGGGGAAGAAAGGCAGGATACAAATTGCTTAAATAAATAAATATTTCAAACAATTCAACCTTGACCAATACAAATATAGAGGACCATAGGCTCATTAAAATTACGATGTCAGTCAAGAACATCCCCTATTTGACATGTTGAAACATTATGACATGTTTACGACATGTTTACAACACCTAGCACTGGGCAGAAGCTCAGTGAGGTCACTGAAGGCCCAGATGATTGGGCCCTTAGTACCCACATTTTGTGACTTTGCTGTAACAGTGTTATAGCAATTCCATTAAATTACTGGTGTTGAATGATGCTCAACAGGCAGGTTGTTCTGCTCTCAGAAGGAAAAATCACCTTACATGCTGGTGCATTAAGAGCAATTGGGAGCTTCCCATTTACAAAGCTGTTTTGGACACAATCCAGCTGATTAAAACTAATTCTACCAAAAATTGCAGAACCTGTCCTTTAATGCAAGAAGCCTTTATAAAATGCCTTTTAAAAGATTGTGAGCCCTGTTAGGACAGGGACCAATTAGCTATTCATTAGCTATTATTTTTTTGCATTTTCTTGTATACCACTTTGTGAACTTTTCAGTTGAAAAGTGGCATATAAATACTGTAGATAGGTAGATATATAGCTGCAGCCAATTTCTTCAGGTTGTTCTCTGTTTCAGCATTTGGAAGAATTTGGGAACTTATCTGGAGCCGAAAGCAATTTTTTAATAAATACACTTCCAGTGTTTTTAAAATACTGTCAAAATAGTTTTCTTTTCAAATCGTGTTGAGAATTGCAGTATAGATTTAATCCTGCTTAATTTCTGCACCATTAGGAAACTGTAGAGTGGACACTGTTGTCTCATCGCACAATCCTAACTTGAGCTGGAAGAAGCAGGTCAATAGGCCTGCCCCATACTAAACACAAATTCAGGGCTACTGTCACGCTAATGTGGGATGAGGAGAAGGTACCTCATGTAACATGGCAGATAGCAAAGAAAGGTCAGTATTTTAAATCTACTGTAATTCTGAGGATAAATCTGGATAAATCTGAGGATGTGAAAGGTTGTATGTAGACTCCCTCTTTCTGAATATATCCTGCCCCTTTACTCTTCTCAGACTCTAAAAATACTCATGGTCCATCAGGAGGCCTATGCAGAAATAATTAAGAAATATTTAGTGTAGGAGTGGAAAGAAATATAAGGGAATTTTTGCAAGTCGGGTAGCATGTATTATTGGAAGGCAATAGCAGTGTCACAGAGAGCTTATAACAGCAATGTGATTTTAGTGCACAGAGAGCTTATAACAGCAATGTGACAGAACCACACCAAGTTCTGTAGTCTGAAAGGACTCTACATCTGAAGAGCAATTGTCAAATCTAATTGGCATCAATATTTTCTTTTCTACTTCAAACTGGAAAAAGAACACCATACTAGTACAATATATACTTGTCTTTGTATTGCTTTAGGCTATTAATCTAAGCTTAAGGCAAAAAGATTACCTATCATTAGATTCACATGCTTTCTTATTCAACAAAGTTTACTTTGGAAACTACAACAGATGCAGGATTCTCTGTAGTGTTACTTATTACCTTGCCTCAGCTCAAAATGTCAGGCATATTTTACATACAGTACATATTCCTATCCATATCTCCTTAGAAATAATTCCCATTACTAATCCCACATACATGTGAATAGGATTGCAGCTGGGCAGCTCAATCCTAAAATGCCTCTGGTGCCAAGACTCCCACAGTGTCAGAATGGCTGCTGCAGAATTCTATGCACTGCATTTTACCGCTGGCACTTCCTCGGGTGAAGGGGACTTTCATCCATTTTTTCCACATAAACGAAGTAGCCCCAAACTACTTGATTCTGCAGTAGCTTTAAAACTGGTGCAAAATCAAGTACCGCTATGTCCATGAAGCCCCAGAAGGGTACAGTCTACATAGACTACAGGATCCAGTGAAACTAAGCTCTGCTGTCCCCACCTCTCCCTCCCCTACCACACATCATCCCCCCAACCTCTCCCCACCAAATGGGATGGAAGTGATGTATCCCATTTGACACCCTAGGAATATCTGCTCCACTTGAAATAAGAATTTGCCTCTTCCCTTTGTTCCTCCATCTTTCTTCTTCCATGTAGCTTTCTATCCATTAAGACACAGCTTGGCACCTACTAAGATGCACCAGCAAAATCTTCAGTGACATTCCTATTTGCAAAGCATCTTTGACTTCCTTGCTTCCCAATTCTCCATATTGGACTCAATTTTAAAGACGTGCAAGAGAACCTGACACTTATTGCCTGAATATTTTGCCTGGCTGGATCAGAGCAATAGGCGTTAATATAAAACAGCCAAGGTAGAGTTCTCCAGTTCTGACCCCGTCCCCACTTGTTTTAATGGCTTGTAGTGATTCAAATCTGTATTTGCACTACAGTAACTAAAGCATTTACAAATGAATTTTTATATTATGAAAGGGAAAAAAAATCCACATTTGAAAAAAAAAATAGTGGTGAGGTAAATCATGATTTATTAATGTTAAAAATGCTCTCCTGTACTTATTCAACAAAATATCCTGACAACCATTTATTGTCTAATAGAAAAAAGAACAGAGAGCCAAAATAGAGGAAGACAAATAGCTATTTATATGTAAAATGGTTGACTGTACCATATCAAGAGAAGAAGTCCTAGAGCACAGGATTTACAGCAAGTAGCATGGATTGATTTTTCCTGAAAGGCTTCTGTTGCTTTTTTTTGTACTTGGGCAGCAAATATCAGTGGCATAGCTAAGGGGGTATAATACCACTGTGATACATCATTTGAAAAGTGATTAATTTAGAATCAAATGAAACAAACTATATTGCAGAATCTACTCTATATTCTGTTAAATGTTATGGCCAATTAAGCAGAAAATAAAAACACAACTGCCTTAATGGAACAAAAAGTAACTCAAAAGTGACTTATGAAACTGAGAACGCAATCCTAACCAATTCAGGCCACCACAACTCACCCATCTTCCCATTTCTGCACTGTTGTGGGGAGGTCGGTATATGCCTGTGGACTGGCCTAACCCCTCCTAGAGTGGTGGAAAAGTGCCTTACGGCACTTTTCTGATACCCCTGAGCCAGCACAGGTCTTGTGTCGGGAAGTGGCTGGAAGATGTTGCAAAATACTTGCGTAAGTATTTTGTAAGATGTGTAATCTTATGTAAGATGTTGTAAGAGGGATTAAGGCTAGGGCACAGATATGCACCGGCCTCCCTGCACCTTCCTGCACCTGTACACAATGGAGTATAGGGTGAGCTGTGTTGGCTGTTCCTGGCCAGCACAGAGGTTTGGAGAGGGTGGGAGGATGAAGGTGGGCAGCATTCTAGTGCAGGGGGCAGGGGAGGGTAAGAGAAGGACGTTCCTGGGGGTAGGAAGGCAGGCAGTGAAGGTGCTTGGTTCCAGCAATTACGCGGATCCAAGCTTCTGTCTGGGAGAAGCCTCTGGCTTCTCTTGTCACCTTGGATCTAAGCTGCCTACAGAGGTGGTCTAGATCCAAGTAGACCTATTGGGACTGCTGCAGCCCTACCCTGGTTATGGGGGAAAGCTACCACTTCTACACTGTAGTGCAGCACCAGCCCCATTCCTTGCACTGAATTCAGAACAGGCTGAACCTGCCTGCCTGACCCAGTGCATGTCAGGATTGTACTATTAGCTATGCTACTATCTGGGGGAGATAGTAGACCAAGTAAGTGGTGAACAGCTTGGGGGGAAAGAGTTGGGTTTTCCCCCATTTTTTAAAAAAGCCCAGATATGACATCATTTCTGGTTGTGATGTGACTTCACCTCTGGGGCAAAATTTTTAGTTTTGCACCTGGCTACATGATCATTAGCTATGCCACTGGAAAAGAGTAATAAGAAGCAGTAAAACATACAACGGGTGACACCTCAGACTCCCCCATCATGTGTTTTGGCCTTCCAGATGCTAGACAAGCCTTCTGGGTCTCTCAGTCCCAAGAAGACTGAATGAAACAGAAGGTTCACACACTCCAATTATCTTGATTTATCAGGGACTGTCTCTTTCTTCTGGTTCCTGTCTCTGGTAAAAAACAAACAAAAAACAGCCCCTATTTTTTGCAATGGGGAGGATGTTGCAAAGACTTAAAAAAATTCTCATTGATGGGTGTGCACACATGCAGAATCCTTTTCAAACATCCATTGAAGAAATCTTGCATACATCTTGCTTTAGTGCCGATGCATATAAAGAACACCCATAAATACTAAGGGTGCAATCCTAACCTAGGCCAGCACAACTCATTGGTTTTTCCCTTTCCCGTGGTGATATAGGGAGGCAAGTGCATTTCTGTACACTGATCTAATCATCCCCCAGGAATGTTGGGGGGGGGGGTTTGGGGTTATGTCGAGGTTATGTTATGTTGGGGTTTTGTGGCACTTTTGTAACAATCCCAGGTCAGCAAATGACTTATGTTGGGATTTCAGCGGGCTTAACTGGAGCTTAGGATTGCAGCCTAAATCTCCCAGTACGGCTTTCTTTCCAGCCTATCCTTACCCACTTATCCACCCTGAGAGCTAATCTCTCAGAGTGTGATGAATCAATCGAGAGAATAAATGTTTTGACATTTTCCAAATTGCTTATTTATTACAATCAGTTTAACGTACAGGAGGCAGAAAAGTATCTACAGCAACCCATAATGAAAGAAATGGGTAATTCAGACAGTGATACTTGTTTTGAGAAGAGGAATATTACATAAACAGGTGGCAGTCACAATATTGATCTGGAAAATGTTGAAAGGAAATTGGGCTAATTGGGTGCACTTCAATGGGTGGGTCACAGGTTGTGCAAGTCTGAGATACCCATTTCCAGAGCCATCTCAGTGCCAAACTAGGTACAGGTATCCCCTCTTTCTGATGGTTTGTTTTCTGACAATCCTCTCTTTCAACATCTTTCAATAATATCCAGAAGTCATTAATTCAATCCAATTTCCACTCTTTCAACCTCTCTCTCCTGTTCTAATGGCTAAAATTGCCCTTCCCTATGTTGATTTGCCTATGACATGGTAATTCAGACTGTTTTGGCCTGGGTATGTAAGAGGGGGAGAAATCATGCATTGCCACATTAGCTACTGTTCTGTTCCCAGAGGAATTAATGAGAATGCATCTGCAGAAATTTTTGTGTTAAAGCAGAAATTTGCAAGATAAAAAGGGCATTTGCAATTTGTTAATGAAAAAAGCATCAGGCTGGTGTTTCAACCATTTCCACATTGAAGCCCTAATCAAGCCCTAATCAAGCCCTAATCCCGTGATTTTCAAACAGTATGCTGTGGCACACTGGTGTGTTGTGGATAGTCCTCGGGTGTGCAATGGGAATTTGGGGACTGACATTCATTAATAAGAAAATTGGGGATTTGAACAGTCTGGTGTGCCTTGTCAATGGTGTGTCAATGTCAAAACTGATGGTGTGCCTTGACAATTTCAGTGCTTTGTTAAGTGTGCCGTGTGATGAAAAAGGTTGAAAATCATTGTCCTAATCTGTCAGATAAATGGGGGACCCCTATATTTGTTTGAAATATGCTTGTCCCATTTTTATAAAAATTGGATGGGGTGACTACTTTTATCAATACAGTAAATTGAGCGTATGAGAAGAAGAGAGCAATCCTAACCATGTCTACTGAAAAGTAAGCCCCACTGTGTTCAGTGGGTCTTACTCCCAGGAAAGTGTCTTTAGGATTGCAGCCAAAGGAAACCTGTTGTTCTATCATTAAGTTGTGCTGCACTTCTTTGAAGAGATATTCTGTAACATATTCTGAAACTGTTAAACTTTTGGTATAAAAATAGATGCCCTACACTCCTTTTCTTTACATGCATTTAGAGCACAATCCTAACCAAGTCTAGTCAAAAGTAAACCTCATTTTGTTCAATGTGTCTCACTGCAATCCTATATACCGTTTCCTGGGAGTAGGTCCCATAGACCAGAATGGGACTTACTTCTGAGTAGACATGCTCAGGATTGCACCCTTAATCTCGTACTTCCTTGTCTTGAAAGACTGTTGTATCATGCTCAGCGCTGCATGCGAAGCACAAAGGCCTGGGTAGATTGATATCATAGAATCATATGGAGGATAGGCTGTTACCCAAGCAGCAAATCCCCTACTCTCCACGCCACTGAAATAGTCCAATGGAACGGCAAAGCCGATACGATTGGTTCCAGCTGCGTTGCAGAGCTGGGCGAAGGACAGGAGCTCACCCTGTCTTGTGAGGGATCTCGAACCCTTGCCTACTGGTTAACAGGCACAGTGTCTTAACCACTTGCACCACCCACAGCCAATTGGTTCAAATCCTCCCCTCAGGAACCATAGGAAGTAGGTCTTCCCCTTCTTTTTCATGACAGCCATTCAGATGTCTGTTCCTTCTTCTTATCTTCAGGTTACACATAGCTAATTTTACTCATGCCTCATAGCACTTCATTTCCAGAGCCATCACCATTCTCTGATTCCACTTCAGTTTATCTAAGTACAGTGGTACCTTGAATAAAGAGTGTCTTGAATAAAGAGCAAAAGAGCATTTTGTATAAAGAGCAAAATTTTTTCAGAAATTTTGACTTGCTTAAAGAGCACTGTCTTGAATCAAGAATACTTTTGAGGAAGTTTGGAACAGGCTTTCATGGCAAGGGAACTCACAGGCAGTACGAGGAGACTAGCTTGAGCTACAGTGGGGACCTGGGCAAAGTTTGGAGTAGGCTTCCATTACCAGGGAACTCATGGGACATCCGGGGGGAGCAGCCTGAGTTGGGTCTGTATGTGGGATCTGTGTGTGGCAGCATGAAAGGTGTGCCTTATCAATGTTCTAGTGCTGCTCCCCATCAGCACCTTTGGAATGTTAAAATTGCACAAAAAGACAATAGATTCCATTGAGCCAATGGATAGCAGTGACTCCATTAGTGATTGTGAAAGAGCACAATCCTAACCATGTCTACTCAGATGTAAGCCCCATTGTGTTCAATGGTCTTACTCCCAGGAAAGTTTCTTTAGGATTGCAGCCAAAGTTATCCCCTCTCTGTAACCCTCACACCAGCCATGAAGGTTTTCAAAGGTACAGTACAGTTCAGTACTGTACAGTATTTTCTTTATTGCAGTGTTGTGTGTTACTGTATATTGCAGTGCTTTGTACAGTGTTATACTGCAGTGTTTTGTAATCATTTTTATAAACAGTTAATATTTTTATATGAATATTTTTGGGTTGTGGAACCAATCGTCTGAGTTTCCATTATTTCCTATGGGAAAATCTGCTTCACTTAAAGAGCGTTTCACTTAAAGAGCATGCCTCCGGAACGAATTAAGCATTTTAAGTGAGGCACCACTGTACCTCTTATAGTGCCCAAAACTAGGTGCTGTATTCCAAATAAGGTCTAATGCAGAATAGAATGGAGCTATTAGTTGTGATGTGGACGGACTGGGCTGAGTGGAGGATTCAGGCCTTGATGGAGACTGTGATGGTAGCAGAGGAAAACCCTACATGGGTTGAACTCAGCTCTGTGCCATCAGTTGAGCTGGTCCAGATCTGAGTAGGCCCATAGTAGTTTACAAATGTTCCCTTATCTCAAAGAGACAGTCAGCTGTGTCCTTATTTGTGACCATTTTGGTGCTGTTTTACTGAGGCACAGGCAGCCTGGAAAGGATTGGGCTGCTCATCAACTACAAGTTCTCCTTGATTCAACAGTCAGGCCTGTTTTAATGAATGGGGTTGTTGAGTTGAATGTACACTTGTTTGTATTCTGAGCCTATTTTGATTCAAATGTGCTAGCATAACTAAGAATGAAAGAAGCATCTTTTAAGGACAGCCTGGGAGACCTTTCCTCTGCCAATGAGTGGTAGCCATTGTATGTTTATTTGTAAATACAGCTTTCTATTTCAAAAAATATTTAAAAATGAAAACATTAATTAATTAGTTAAAAAGATACTGATTAACCAACTCAAACTTTGT
The DNA here is from genome assembly GCA_030015325.1 of Cryptoblepharus egeriae. Lineage (NCBI taxonomy): Eukaryota > Metazoa > Chordata > Lepidosauria > Squamata > Scincidae > Cryptoblepharus > Cryptoblepharus egeriae. Next base: position 229,422,196 of record JAREYC010000001.1, read on the forward strand.
TAATTGGCTAAACTAATAGTTTGTATTAGTTTCCATAACAATTAGGAAATGGTAGGAAATGTACTGATGCTTCATTAATATAATAAATAAGGCAGGGACATACTAAATGACACAACACTAATTCTATAATTGCTTTTAAAATACCTTGGAGATAATGTCAATGATCCATCAGGCACCTGTTTTAAAATAAAATAAAAAACACAACTCAAGTACATCTAGCTGCCCATGTCTAATTCACTCTATCTAAAACAAATGAGCTGTGGAGAATTGCTCTTTCTACCATGAGTATCCAACCAATTGAAATACTTTCTCATCAGTAGAACTTCTATCATTCAGTCAACAAAGGCAAATGATACACTGGAAAGTCATCCCATAGTGCCAAAATTCAAGAACAAATCCATATCTGTTGTACCAGCAGGGTGTCTGAATTCATTCCAAAGTGAGATTGGGAACCTTTCCCCTCAGGGGTTACCATTGATCAATTATCCATTCCACTCTTCAGAAAGTCAGAAAAATGCCGATCTGATTTTGAATCACATCAGTACTGTTGTCACTACTTTTTATCTTAAAAAAGCAGGCCTCCGTTACTCTTAAAAGACTATGGTATTATGCTCCACGCTGCATACGCTGCATGCGAAGCACGAAAGCCTGAGTCAGGTTGTTATAGAGGATAGGCTGTTACCCAAGCAGCAAATCCCCCCTCTCTACGCCACTGAATTAGTCCAGTGGAAAGGCAGAGCCGATATGATTGGATCCAGCTGTGTCGCAGAGCTGGACTAAGGATAGGAGCTCACCCTGTCTTGTGGGGCTGACTCGGGTCTCGAACCCTGGCCTGCTGGTTAACAGGCACAGTGTCTTAACCACTTGTGCCACCCACAGCCCTTTTATCTTATTTGCCATCTTATTGTGCTAAGACCAGCCCCATGTCATCAGAAACCCAGCACACAGAAAGATGAGCATAGAAGTCCAAAAAGAATTGGAACAGGGATCACAATGGAACAATTAGACAGATCTCTTACTGGGTAGCAAAGCAGACTCACAGACACTGAGATGCAGAAATGTGTCCAGGCAAACACTTAAATGGGCAGCTGAAAAGGTCAGGGGCCCGCTTACCACCCTCATATTTTTACTGCAAATGGTGCCTGTACCACATATAGACCAGGTGGCTTCCAGTGTACATCCTGGCAACTTATCATATATCAAGGGAGCATTCATAAACATGGAAATAATTTGCTCCCGGCAAAGCATTTGTCCATATGAAGACAAAGAATGTATGTCTGGGCAGCAGGAGTGGTCTGGTGGTTGAGTGAAGGGCTGCTAAAGAATGCTAAGCAGGGAAAAATCTGGGGTTGGATGGGTGACTGAAAGCTCATAAAACTGTCATGAGACAACAGAGTCAGAAGTGTCACTGATTACTCTTTGGCATTCCCTGATGCCAGATGTAATGACCACACTGAAAGTATTCCATTTGGAACAGAAGAGTTCTATGAGCTGCTCACAGAACAACATAGACTGTCTTCCTTGTGGTGTACCCTGTGCATAAATAGTTAACAGATATTGGCTGTTGGAGCTTACAAGGACCTCACAACAGGAAGAAACAGCATGAACATCACAACTGAGATACAAATGAATAAATAAAATTGTATGTGAGGGTGGAGGTGAGGGATGGGACTTCAAGAGTGCACTGGTGTGGGTAAGCGAAGCTAGCTGACATGCTCCCTCACTCCATACATGGACTATGTGCACATGAAAATGAGGGTCTGAACCATCTAAATACTCTGGAAATGGTTTTGACAGCTGATTTGCACAAAAATTCAGTGCAGCTGTATGCCACAAAGAAGACTATTCTGTATTAGTCAGCAATGACTCTGAAGTTACATTTTCTATTTAATATTATTCATGACATGAGGGGAAAAACCCAATGTGCTAATGACCTCAAAATAATGCCAAATTTGCATACATTCTGGCAAGCAAAATTATTGTGTGCTTTCTAATAATAAAAAAATCTGGCTCTTGAATCATAGCTTTCAGCCTTCTTTTAAACAATGCAGAGCTGCTTAATGTTTAATTTATTCAGAAATGAAAAGAATTCTGCACAAAAGGCCTACTTTTTAGCATAATGGAAGCATAAAAACTACAGATGTCTAAGCAATAGTTGTAAAATCCTGCAATTTCTCTGTCCTCTGAGTAAACACAGTGTACACGAGCTCTATTGTGGCGACTGTCAGCCATCAGGTGCAGTCCTGACAGCTTGCTTATATTGCTTCCTTGTATTACCAACCCAATTACAGCTTGTTGAACTGGATAAGCAGAAGTACATCTGATGGTAACACAGAAGAACTACATACAACAAGCCATTCTGGTTAACTAGTCTTTATATAACAAGCAGAGCCAAACACAGAGGAGAGCATTCTTGCATATGCTGTATTCAGAATGCTGCCTGCATGAAAGCACTGCTGATGTCCAGTTTTTGACACTCAGGTTATTGTGTACAGCAGGGGTCACCAAGCATTTTGCAGGAGGGCCACATCATCTCTCTGACATGGTGTTGGGGGCTGGAAAAATTATTTACATGTCAAATTTGAATAAATTTACATATAGGATTATACTTGTATTTGAGACATTACAAGGCTTACCCAGGGGCCAAATAGAAGGGCTATGCCGAGGACCACATTGAGGCTTGCCAAGGGCTGCATTTGGCCCCAGAGTCTGGGTTTGGAGACGCCTGGTGTACAGGAACAGTGTAAAAAAAAGTGTACCTTGAAATTTTAGCGCCTTGTTAATGGGCTGTGAGATGTGAGATTCCATATCTAGGATTTCATATCAGGCAGGGGTATTTTCCCAGCCCTAACGACAGATGCCAGATACTTGTTCCACAAGCTGCAGCCTCCATTCCTTCTCATTCTACTCTCAGATGTTTGCTCCCCAGCAAAACTGTAACTTAGGGCTGATGAAACTGATACTGCAAACTGCAGTTCCCCCTGACTTGATTATGGTTGCCAACTTTGACAGAAGCTATTCCTAGATATTTTTCCTTTCAATCTAATGTTAGAAATTCCTGGAGGCCCTGCTAAAATAGCTAGGATTGCTTTAAGTAATCATCTGAAGATTGATGCTTTAAGTAGTCACCAGAGATTGATGCTGGTTTCTGGAAGTGATGGCTCCCAAACTTAATGTTCCACTCTTTATATTACATACCCTTTACAAGGTTATTTCATGTCCCCCTCTGAGACATTTGAGTTTCTTAGGTCCAGAAAACATGATATTGTTTTTGCTTTATTTTCATTTTTGTCTGGTGAAGAGTCAAAGACAAAAAGATAAAAACTTTGTAAGCTGCCTTGGACATTTTTATTAGCATGAGAAAGTGGGGTATAAACAAACAAACAAACAAACAAGTCTCAGAAAGAAGCAACAGAAGAAGCAGTCCTGCCAAGTTTCCTATGAGCAGAATCCTAACTATATCTACTCAGAAGTAACCCCCATTGTGTTCTATGGATCTTACTCCCAGGAAAGTGACTTTAGGTCACTTTAGGTGACTTTACATACAAATCCCCTATCTACTACCAACTACTGATTGGTAGTAGATACAATTGGGCTAAGAGTAACCATTTTCCTTACTTTGTATTGTTCTCCATATCAACAGACAAGTTCCCAAGAGCCACAACACCATCTTAGAATTAATCCAGATGTGCTTTGTGTCCTATACAAAGATTAGAAGGAGAAGCCTCATTTGGAGGCTCATACAATTCCAGTCTGTGCTGTTGTAACATCTCAGGACTTCCTTGGACATCATCTTAGATCAACTGTTATTGCCAATGGATGCTTGTGGCTAAGTCCACCATCCTCCTGCTATTTGTGCTAGTTATGTAGGAAACAATTAGACAGTCTTCCTAACATTTGCATGCTTTAATGCCACTACACATTAAAGCCCACTGCTAAAATTGCTCCCTCTGTCAAATCTTGTGCAGAAGTGTGACTTGCTATACTTGGGGCATAATGGAACTTCAGCCCCTGCACATAAAGATCAATACTAATTAAAGGGAGATCACAACATTTATCCACATCATTTTTCACTGCCTTTCTCAGCACTAGAGATAGGCTGTATAGGTACCAAGACTAGTTTTATGAGTTTCCCCCTTGGAATATAGACATTATGCAGTAATAGCACCTGACATCAATGACTATTTTTCTGTGCCTTGAAAACTAGGAATGGTGTCATCGTGTGGTGTCATCCAAGGGTTAGAAAAGGCCACAAGATCATTTGGTCCAGCCTCTTCCTTAGGGCAGAATTTTTCACGAATCATCAATCCACACATTCCTAGCCATAATACGTTTCAAATAAAAAGCAAGAGAAAGATTCAACTCTGCACAACTGCAGTAAGGGAGTGACAACAAGAGTTGTAAAAATTTGGCACACTTTGTGTTCTTCAAACTAGAAAATTATTTTATTCCAAGTGACTGAACAGGAATAGCATTTTTAAAATGGATCTGGGGAGCTGTGAAACTTTCCTAGTTCTTGTTTGAAGAAGAGTGGGTATCACATGTTTATAATGAAGAATGAATATTTGAAGCAGAGGACATGGAGTTTAGTAACATTTATTATTTTGGAGGAGAGGACGTGGAGTTTGATCAAACTAAAATTTTAGTTAAAGATCCACTCAAATATAAGGGACCTAATTCAGTCACAACTAAATACAACCAATATATTTCACTGGGATAAAAATACTGATTTTAGTAGGACTATTGGGATTAGAAAATACACTATTTTGCCTTATTTTACTGATCTTAAATTACATCTGCAAAAAACTATATGTATATGAATGAGGTTTGATAGTCATTGTAATATTACGTGTATAATACATTGTATTGGCATCCCTGGGAGAAATCAGGGGAGTAAACGCCTTGAGGTGCACATACTTTGATGTGTGACATAAATGGCAAAATGCTGCCATGACTTTCCTGCCCAATTTTTTTTTCCTATGTCTTTCCTGGACTTTTTGATGCCACTGGAAGTTATTGAAACACCACCTCTAGATTGGGTTATTATTCTTAACTAACATGAATTTGCATCCCTCAAATGTATTATTCCTGTAACATGCAAAAAAGTTCGATTTTCATTGAATTGTATTATTCTTTTTTTCTGTAATGTTTTATTGATGAGCACATGCACTGGTGAAACTCCACATTAAAATTGTGATATATTTTTTACGTATATTTTGTATTTTGTTGTGTGTGAGTTTTGCTGCTTTTATCAATGCACTCTCCCATCACTAATGGGAGTAAGTGATGGAGTAAGACATGATGAAGGAGTAAGACATGAAACTGGTCTGCATTTTTATTGCACTTCATTTTTCTTTTAAGAAAGAAAACAAATAGAACAATCTAAAATGGTAATGAAACCTTGCAAATACAACTGTGTACTTTGTATTCTAGGATTAAATTTTAATAAGAAGAATATTGAAAATACTCCTATAATGGGAAGCCTGCAATTAAATCCAGAAACAATGCTAGCAAGGGCCACTGATATTCTGAAGGCAATAGAGAATCATCTTCCAGTCTACAAAAAACCCCTATTTGGACAGAAATTCATTTGAAACATCACAGAAGTAATGAAAGAACATGTTATAGAGTTGGAGAAGAATATTGATTACTGTGTACCCTATGGATGGAGATCTAACTTCTGATTTTTACCCTATCAGTAGATAATTATCACATCACATTATCTATAAGAAATAATGGAAATGAAGGCAAAGAACTAAGAATAAAACAATGCAGTTTTGAAACAGATATTTTGCCCCTTGGAGAGGTTAAAAATGATTGGGGAGAAAAGAGGATTCCAATAATTAAATTATTCCCTGTTGCTAAAAGTTTTGGGCCTTTGTGGGATTATGGAAAATTGAAGCCTCTGTTTTTAATCAGATAAGTAGGAGATAAGCAGAAAGACAGCAGATAAAAAACAAGTGGGATGAAGGACTGTTTTGGTGAGTCAACTAAAGAGTAAGACAGAGTAGGAGGCTACTGTCAAAATTAGGTTAAAGTTTTCAGTTGAAAAATTCAGAGGTAGACACGAAAGGTATGGCAAAATGGTGAATGACATCAGAATAGTACTTCTTTCAGAATAAAACTACTGTATATGATAACTTCATTTGGTTTCTAGGTAATGAAAAAAAATTGGATTCCTTTCTGAAATCCCATAGAATCACTTTCACTTTCACTTTCGTAACCTTTATTGGCAAATAAATAAATAAATAAATAAATAAATAAATAAATAAAACCAGTGTCTAGCAAGCAGACAAGTCATATAATACAACAAGTAACTGGTCCAATAGAATAAGGCATGGCAAGGGAAGAAGATAAGAAATAGGGAAATGATACATTTCAATTAGGCACTGGGCATCCCTATAAGCACCACTTATAACTGGGCACCATCAGGCACAATTGCACATGCACAAAGGGGGCAACAAAGCGGTGGGCCTTGTGAAACATCAGTAGGCAGACTGGCATCCCTGGTGGACATCGGGCATCATCAAGCAGTAAGCACCTGCCACACCATCATGTAGAAGGCAATAGACATTGGTCTACCACCCTGCACCCCCAGGCAGGGGGAACCACCTGGCCCCAGGACCCCTGGACACCACCGAGCAACCCCATCAAACACCAGGCATCCCCACTGGACAAAACAGAAAGCAGTAAACACAGGGCACAACTGCTACAACAACAGTTGAGGAGGGATATAAGCAGTGATGGGCTTCAAAGAAATTAAGAACCGGTTCTCTGTCCATCTGGCAGCCACTTTTAAATGGCTATTTTTAAACTTTATATGTACTATCTCTTGTTAAGAACCGGTTCTATAGCGTAGGTGCGAACCTGCTGCTGCCCACCACTGGATATAAGGGGTTGGAAGGGGAAGGGATTACCAGGTAGTCAATAATCCGAGTCTTCAGCTTCAATACTAAGGGAAAAATCAGGGAGAACACAACCATTCTTAAAATGAGCACGAGTCTTGGGAAAATTGTCCGACAACTTGGAGGAAATTACTGGATTACAACTTCTAGGAAGGGAAGGTGGGGGAATTTCCGAGGGGGGGTCAGACCAGTTGCCCACCGTTCTAATAAAATCCAAGGATACAGAGGATACTGGCTGGGTCTGTACATCCAAAAGGGCAGGGACACCACATTGGGAATTTTTGTCCATTACACTGAAAGATGATAAAAGCAAACCAAAAGCAAATCCCATAGAATTATGATCAGTGAGTACAAGATCATACTACCCACTAGATGAAGCACTAGTCTGAATCAATAGAAGGAAACTTCCTATATCCTTGTGTGATAGGGTTGCCATATGTCCCTGCAAAACAGAAACAATCACAATTTGGGGGGATTGTGTTCACATACAGGCAAATGGAACTGAGGGTCCTGTCCTGGTTTTTTGGAAGAGAATTATGGCAACCTTATGAATGTGTGCCTAAGGAATAATCAGATGTAGTTTGAAACACAAGGAAAGAGTGAGCTATTTATTTCTTCTTTTGCCTTTCCTAAGTGGGCAAACCAACTAAGGACCAAGCCAAATGGTCCTCATTCTTTGATGACCTATTGTATCCTTTTCCCAAAGTTGCCTCCAGTAGTTGAAAATCCCCCATGGGATGCAGTGTGGCCCACACTGGCAATGTTGCATCACTGCATGGGGCTTTGGTTAGGATTGGGTTGTAACAGTGGCAGGCTAATACTCAGTGTGAGTTTATTCAGTACTGTTTTTAAGTCTTTTGGGTGGTCTGGGAATACTTCCCTGGCCCCTTTCTACCTTTGGCTTCTACAACTCCCGTGGCAAAACCCACCAGAGAGAATTCCTCTACTTCAGCACACAGCTAGTAGATTTGGGGGTCTTCTATGCTCACCTAATGTGACCTGGGTGTTATGTATGGTGTTTTGGTTAAACTGCAACCTATTGTAGCCATTGTTCAGAGGCCATCTATTGGTTTGAATTGGAGCCTTCCTGGCCTGTTGGCCAGATGGTACCAATTGGCAAAATTGGGCTGTATTTAACCTGTAGTATCAAATCCTGAATAGGCTTCCTCTTCTTTTCATTCCTCGGGGCACTGGCTGCTCCCACTTTGTTCCAGCACCCCATCCATGTGCTCTTCATCCTTGCCCATTTTGTCACGTTCACTCTTCAGTTTCCTGGCCATCATTCATCCTTCTATGTTGGTCAACTGGGACCCCTGCCACAGTCGGCATGTCTCAGTGCTTAGCGACAACATCATTGCCAAGCAGCCGTCACCAGAATATCAGGTGCTTCTGGGCACTCAGGGCTGTGGCAGGATGCTGCAGTGCCACAGGGCCTCACAACTGTGTTATTTTGTTATCTTGAACATTAAAAAGAAAATACAGATGCAAGTTGGTTGCCTCAATTCTCACCTATATAGAAACACAATCCATCCAAATGTTAATTTTAAAGAAGTGGTACTGTTCCTTAAAAAGCAAGGCAGCATATGTGATGCATGTGTGCGGTGTTCACCAGCAGTAGTTCCTTTCATCACAAAATATCAGATACAGTCCACTGTGCTGAAAGCCGCTGGCTTTCCAAAAAAGAAGGAAGAGAAAAAACCTATAAAAGTGCTTGCCAATAAATCACAACTGTTTTACCATATGCCACTCTGCTCTGCCAAGCATCACCAGCCTGGGCTACTTTTAAGCAAATTTCATTATATTCTAGCTCTGAGCAATGCTCATTAAAAAGTATTACTGAATAATGTCAAGTTCTTCTATAAGTGGGGAGGAAGGAGGAGGGAGACTTTGTTTTCCACCAAGAATTCCGCTTCCTCATATATATTGAAAATGGATATTTTACAGAAGACTAATCTCCAGCTTACATCTCATTTCTGAAGCTGTCAGGATCACTTCTTAGAGGCTGAGGGATGAAGGCAGTACAGTTCCAGCTGTCTATTGCTAATATGAATGGCTTTTTGAGACTGTTGTCAAAATGTGGAATCAACATGGTTACCACTTAGCTGTCCAGTAATTTAGAAAGCTGTCCATAGAAATTTGTTCTGGATTCCTCTCAGCCTGGCCTTTCTGGTGGACAATGGCACGTTTGCCTATTCACAAGTCAAGCTGTGATTTTGGGCACTTTCACTTTCCCATAAAGCTCAATGCATATTTTTATTTTTTTGTTTTTTGGCCACAACTTTTGATAGGAAGGAGATATTTCAAAACCAATTTGTGCCTTGGATTTTGCTCTTCAATACAAATCTAATGACATATGACATGATGGGGAACTTCACACCATTGCAAAGTTCCAAAATGAAGCCAAAATGGAGGACAATGAAGCCCTTTTGGAGGACACCTGGACAGAAGGCTGAAAAAGAGGAGAAATTCAGAAAAATCCAGTAATATGGTCACCCTGTGGGAGACTGAAAATAGAGTGAAGATAGAATTTCTTTTGGCACCTGGGGATAAGGGCAAGAGTGCCTAAAGAAACTGAAAAAGGTCTAGGTTCCTAAAGAAACTAGACTTGCTCCACAACAAGCTTTCTGAGGATTTTCACAAAAGAAAGTCATGCATAGCAGTGATTTTGAACTTTTTACATCTCAGAGCACACTGAGAAACAGCTGAGTTACTATGAACAATATCACAAACTCACCCTGCCCTTCCAGTACAATAGCTTGATGATGGTTTGTTGATCTATTAAAAACCAGCAAAACTAACATAAATGGGCTTTATCTGAGCCTGAATTATCTCTTTTGTTTAATAACATCCAACTGCCAAATACTTATCAAGAAGACTAAATAAATACAAACAAAAATAGACACGCACATACCCCAGCAGCATCACCTCCAATATTTAAATCTTTCAAAAGAACTCAAAAGACTTAAATATTTTCTGCTTGGAAGCTTGTGAGAAAATATTGCCAATAAACAGGTTTGCTTCAGGGTTAATTGAGATTTGTAGCATCATGAATCATGCAAACCAATATGCAAATGACAGGCCAATCAAACAGATTTTCCTCTACTGATTGATGCCTCTTCTGAGGAATCCAACACATTCTGGACAATCAAGATGACTGGACAGTTTAGCAACTGGAAACAACACTGCCCTTGGAAAACATGCTATCACAGTGCATTTTAATTGCTTCCACAGAGTTATCTGTAGTGGTTCCACATCCATAATGAAGTCCAAATAATTAAGCGGTACAGTAAACTTCCTCCAGAACCATTACCAGGATGCTGCTGGGATGGCAGATCTTGCCTGCTGCCCGATTTTCTGTTTTTTTTTTTTTAAAAACACAGATAAACACACTCAGCTTTGCCAACTTGAATATTTTCCTCTCAATGAATACTATTAATTTCCAAATGAATACAACGGTGTATTCCAAATTTGTACTTGTAAGACTGTTCCATACAAAAAATGCATACAGTTTAAAACAACTGAAAAAAATCAACTAGTCACATCAAAAGGGAACAAAAATATAATCAGTTTGATAGATAGATTGAAACAGGAGTGATCCAACTGAAAAGAGTTTCCTTTACATCCTACGAATTCTGACGTAGGAGATTTAACCACATGCTGTTAGGACTTTGCCTATTGGCTGAAGGATTATACTATCTTTCTGTCTGATGGAATCTGTTTGCACTGTGGGAACTCACAATCCAACAGAGTAGGATGGACTGCAGTGACAAAAAAAAACAAAAACAAAAAACACAAAACCACACACATATAGTGTATTGTTCCATGGTACTAGACTACCCTAGTAGACCCTTTGTGATTACCTGGAGGTTAGGAAGAAAGATTTCCTGAGTTAAAGGAGGCCTCCTGATTCCTTGGACCCAGAATACAGTGTGTGTCTCCATGCATTGTGAGCACAGATCTCTCTAAGCTGTGCAAGTGCACACAACTTGCCAAATTAGTGCACACAAGTTTCTACAAATCACACAAAACCAAAACTGGCAATGACATTGGCAATGACAAAAATTTTGACGACAACTGACAATGACAATGTAAGTGCATTAACTTCTTCCATACATTGTATTGTACATATTGTAATAAATGTACATATTGTTTTTGATATGTAGTCAAAAGTATATAACTCTAACTGTCGTTATGCGGCGCACAAAAAATTAACCTTTCAAAAGCTGTACAGCTAATATTTTTTTGTGCACACAGCATACCAAAAATTAGAGGGAGCCATAATTTTACCCTCTGTAGCGTTTGAAAGCCTGATGGCTTTTCAGGGAGCACAGAAAAGAACAAGGAAACCTTGAAGACTTTGCTGCTGTAACCACAAACTGCATATCATTGCTGTAGCACCAGACTGAAGTTTAATTCTAGACTGGAAAGGGCCCGTTAGCTTGCAGCAAACTCAGGAGCTGGAGAAACCTGCTTGGTCCACCCAAATCATAGCTACTCCACCCTGGCAGAGATTGATTTTCAGCACCCTGAAAGATAACAATTACAAATAAGATTTTGTAGGTTTTCCCAAACCTCAGTCTAAGAAGACCAATCAGAGGAAAAGCTCTGGCATATAATGAACCCCACATCAGAAAATACTCTCCTTAGGAGGCTCAGAGAAGCATTGAAGAAGTCAAAGAAGAGCTTTATTGTCCTAAGCATTTGTTGCCTCATCATAGTGTAATTTCTTTCTATAATAGACCCAGTTTCACTATTAGAAAAAACAACAATAAGAATAAATCCATGACTTTATTATATTTGTGTGCCCTAATCCAGAGGTCTACAGAGTGTTCAGCCAGAGGGCCACATCAAATACGTGTTGAGGGCCAGAAAAATTTTTTAATATATAAGCGATGGAACCGAGATAAATGAAAAAAATGAGAATGAATGGCTCAAATATCTAACATTTCTCCAAGCTCCAATGCACATCACAGAAAAAAAGCACATACTCAGATGGATCCCCATTTCCCCATCTCCCAAGCATCTTCTAAGGCTTACAGATGGCACAAAAAGTTACTTCTGGTTTTGGGGAAAACTAGGAAGTGATTTTTTTAGGCCCTCAGAACTTCCTTCAGACATGAACAGTTGTGTCCAGACACAACTCTAGTTGTGTTCAGACACGTTGGCCAGAAGCTTGCAGCTGTTCAGAGGCTGGACACGGGACAGATAGAGGCTTGCCAGGGGCTGCATCTGATCCCTGGGCCAGGGTTTGGAGAGCATGAGGTACATGTGACTTGAGGTGCTCAATCAGATACAGGCTGGTATTTGGGATTCAAGACAGCCAAGTATTGAAAACATTTTAGAAGGACCCTAGAGCTTGCTGTCAAGGAACAGCAGGCTCTCAAAAACAACTTTGCACACAGACCAGAGCCTTCCTGTTGACTGCACAAAGAAGATACTCCAAAAAAGTCCAAGATGTTATACACCCTGACTCCCTAAAACAAATTCTTGGGCACAGAAGTGGAAAGGAAACCAACAGAGAAGTCAAAGGGTGTCAGTGGTGTGGCAAGTTATTCCCAAGGCAGAAAGAGTGCCTAATTTGAGGCACAACTGCGCTGCATGTTATGCTGCTCTGAGAACAAAATGGCAACATTTTCCCAATAATGTCACAGAAACAGTCTAACAGAATATCACAGAAACAGTCTAAAGCAGAACAGAGTGATGCTGGTCAGAAAAAAATAGTTGTGGACCATCACCTTTCTTAGGGAAGACCATCATGCGGAATTTAAAATACATATTGGATAGAACTTTCTGTGACAGCCTCAATGTATAAGAAGCTTGAAGGCACCAAATGTTCAAGAACCCAATACATTTTAAAAACATCACACTGAAAGACAAAGGGAACTTTTCTAAATAGGAAAGAAAATAAGTTCACAATAGGTACTCTAAAGGCACCATCATCACCTTCTATTCTGTGTAACAACTTGAGATATACACATTTTCTGCACAGAAAATGTACACAGAATATACAGAGGCTGGAAAAGGACAAGTCACATGAGTGCGCATGAAGGGAAAGACTCTGCTAGGCAGAGCTGTCTATTTCCCCATTTCATTTTTTTAATCACACACACACACTTTACGAAAATGCCTGAATACAATTAAATGTAAAAATAGCATCTCTGCAGAAGTCCACAGGATGCAATCTTGTATACATGATGCAGGTGCTGGACTATCACCTTGCTCTAAACGGGAATGCACTCTGCCCCTGAAGACAGTCTAGAAATAAGATCATAAATCATAGAGTTGTGAGATAACCAGTGGATTATCTAGTCCAACCCCCTCCCTTTAGCAGAAGATCCTCATCTTGTGGGGACCTGGGTCTCAAATCCTCGCCTGCTGGTTAACAGGCACAGTGTCTTAACCACTTGTGCCAAGGTGGCTGTCCTTGTGGTTGTTGAACGTCAGTGGTTTGACTCCATCATGCCACTGCTCCAGTGATTGTATTGGCTGCCTGTTTGCTTCCAGGCTGAATTCAAGGTGCTTGTTTTAACATTCAAAGCCCTAAACAGCTTGGGACCAGCATATTTGAGAGACTGCATTCTTCCATATAGATCAGCCCATTTTATAAGGTCAACAGAGGGGACTATGCTGACTGTGCCACTGCTGAGAGAGGTTAGGGGTGCAGCGGCCAGAAATAGGGCCTTCTTGGTGGTGACACCCATAGTTTGGAATTCTCTCCCCTTTGAATTGAGAACAGCTTCCTCATTACCAATCTTCCAGTGGGGCTTAAAGACCTGTTTATTTAAGAAAGCTTTTTAGTTGTCATAACATTTCATGCTGCTATTATGAAGTTATGTTTTTATTGTGTGTTTTTATTGCTGATGCCTGGCATATTTTATATTTTAATGTGTTTTTAAGGGTATTTATTGTTTTATTCATGTTTTATTGTTTTATTGTTTATATTGTTGATTACTAGAATCCTTGGGTGCCCTTCAGGAAGAAATGCAGAGTACAAATCCAATAAATGATAAATAAAAATAGTACACTCTCCTGAGCATAAGCTGCATTTGGCATAGTGGGACATACTTCTGAGCAAGCCAGGCAAAGAATTGTTTTATAATCTATGTAATGATTTATGACCCATCTCTCCCTGGGATAATAGTACAGCTCATGCTTTTTTATCCACTGGGGCAGTGATTTTTCAACCAGTGTGCTGTGGCACATTGGTGTGCCACAAATAGTCCTCAGGTGTGCCGCAGGGAATTTGGAGATTTGACATTCATTAATAAGAAAATTGAGGGATTTGAATAGTCTGGTGTGCCTTGTCAAAGGTAAAAACAATTGATTGTTTGCCTTGACAATTTCAGTGTCTTATTAAGTGTGCCAGGAGATTTAAAAAGATTGAAAATCACTGCACTGGGGGTTTTATTTCAGAACTTCCAGATTTATTGCACCTCATATTGCTCTAGATGCTGTACCATGTTCAGCCACTAGATGGGGTGAATAATGGAATCAAGTGGAATGAAATTATAATTCCTAGAATCATAGAATCATAGAGTTGGAAGGGACCTAGTAGGTCATCTAGTCCAACCCCCTGCCTGCAGCAGGAATTCCCCCTAGAGCATCCCCGACAGGTGCTCGTCAAGCCTCTGCTTGAAGATCCCCAGTGCGGGAGAGTCCACCACCTCCCTTGGCAATCTGTTCCACTGCCGAACCGCCCTCACCATCAGGAATTTTTTCCGGATTTCCAGCCGGAATCTCCTCTCTTGCAGTTTGTACCCATTGGTTCTAGTTCTGCTTTCAGAAGCAGCTATGAACAAATTGGCCCCTTCCTCCATATGACAGCCCTACAGGTATCTGAAGAGGGCAATCATGTCTCCGCTCAGCCTCCTCTTCTCCAGGCTGAACATCCCAAGTTCCCCCAACCTGTCCTCGTAGGGTTTCCCATCCCACTGATCATTCTTGTCGCTCTCCTCTGGATTTGCTCCAGTTTGGCTGCATCTTTCTTCAAGTGAGGTGCCCAGAACTGAACACAGTACTCAAGGTGAGGTCTCACCAATGCAGAATAAAGAGGAACTAGAACTTCTCGCAACTTGGAAGCTACAGTCCTCTTAATGCAACCTTCTTTGCAGACACATCACACTGCTGACTCATGTTCAGCTTGTGATCCATGGCGACTCCAAGATCCCGCTCACATGTTGTGCTGCCAAGCCAAGTATCCCCCATTTTATACCTGTGTTTTTGGTTTTTATTGCCTAAGTGCAGAACCTTGCACTTCTCCCTGTTGAAATTCATTCTATTGGTTACAGCCCAGGATTCTAGTTTATCCAGATCCTCCTGAAGGTTTCTCCTGTCTTCTAATATGTTTGCTACTCCTCCCAGCTTGGTGTCATCCACAAATTTGATCAGGCTCTCCTGTATCGCTTCCTCTAAGTCATTAATGAAAATGTTAAAGAGGACTGGGCCCAAGAAAGAGCCTTGGGGTACCCCACTTGAAACCGACCTCCAGATTGACACAGAACCATTTACTAAAAACCTTTGAGTGCGGCCATCGAGCCAGTTGCGGATCCACCTAACAATTGCCTTGTCTAGCCCATATTTTTCCAACTTCCCAATTAAAATGTCATGTGGGACCTTGTCAAATGCTTTGCTGAAGTCAAGATAAATGACATCCACAGCATTGCCACTGTCCAGTAAGCTCGTAACCCGATCAAAAAGGGAGATCAGATTTGTCTGGCAAGATTTATTCTTGGTAAATCCATGCTGGGTTGTTTTGATCACCGAGTACTTGTCTAGATGTGCACAAATTGTGTGTTTTATGATTTGCTCTAATATCTTGCCCGGGATTGAAGTCAAACTGACTGGTCTATAATTTCCCAGGTCTTCTTTTTTCCCCTTCTTAAAAATTGGGACTACATTTGCCCTCTTCCAGTCCAGTGGCACTTCTCCACTCCTCAAGGATTTCTCAAAGATGATCGACAGAGGCTCTGCAAGGACATCTGCCAGTTCCTTAAGAACTCGAGGATGCAGCTCATCTGGTCCAAATGACTTGAATTCATTTAGGCCAGCTAAGTGGTTTCGAACCAGTTCTCTGTCAATCTTAATCTGCTGTTCTGCACCATCCATGTTTTCATTACCTCTTAGGGGATGTAAACACATCCCCGAATCAGTCAATGATCCCGCACCCCCATTTGCACAGCCCTCCTTCTGTGAATAGACGGATGCAAAGTAGGAGTTGAGCAGCTCCGCCTTCTGCTGGTTTCCAGACACCTGTTGTCCATCCTTGTCCAAGAGCAGCCCCAGCCCCTCGTCTCTCCTCCTGTTCCTCTGGGCATATCTAAAGAAGCTCTTTTTGTTATCCTTGACTCCCCTGGCCAGCCTCAGCTCATACTGAGCTTTAGCATCCCTGACCCCCTCCCTACAGGACCAGGCTACCTGCCTGTACTCCTCTCTGGTGATTTTTCCAGTCTTCCACTCCCTATACTTCTCTTTCTTTAACTTCAGCTGATCCCCAAGTTGCCTGTGGAGCCAACCTGGTTTTTTCAGCATTTCCCCCCCCCCCTTTCTTTTTTATTGGACTTGTTTCTGACTGTGCTTGTAGAAGCTGCCTCTTAAGGAGCTCCCACCCATCTTGGGCCCCTTTCCCCATTAGATCATCAACCCATGGGATTTTGCCTATGACTCCTCTAAGCCTGTTGAAATCAGCTTTCCTGAAATCCAACATATAAGTTTCACTCTGCACTCTTTTTATTTCCCACATTATTCTAAATTCCAGCAGCTCATGATCACTTTCCCCTAAAGTTCCCACTGTGTTGACCTGATCAACCAGTTCTTCACGATTTGTTAAGATCAGGTCAAGGATGGCCCCTCCCCTTGTCGTTTCCTCCACCTTCTGGACCATGAAGTTATCTTCCAGGCCCATCAGGAATCTACTGGAGCTTCCATGTTTGGCTGAGTTTGTCTCCCAGCAAATGTCTGGGTAGTTAAAGTCCCCCATTACTACTATCTCATATTTCCTTGCAATGCCTGCCAGTTGCTCCAAGAAGACATCGTCTACTCCTTCTCCTTGGCCTGGCGGTCTATAGTAGATGCCCACCACAATGTTTTGTTTCTTATTTTCCCCCCTTACTTTTACCCAAACACACTCCACAGGGATATCCGGACCACTCTCCTGGATTTCAGAGCAGGTATATATGTTCTTGACATATAATGCTACTCCACCTCCCCTTTTGCCACTTCTGTTCCTCCGGAACAGCTGATAGCCTTCCAGTTGTGTGTTCCAGTCATGGGAGTCCCACCAAGTTTCAGTTATTCCTATCAAATCAAATTTCCCTTCACTTGCTAAAAGCTCCAGCTCATCTTGTTTATTTCCCAGGCTCTGTGCATTTGTGTAAATGCAACTTAAGCCCTGGAGGTTGCAACTCAATGCATTTCCCTCCTTTTTTGTAAGGCCAGGCCCCTCGAAAGATTTTTGAGTTACAGCTGTGCCCTGGCAATTTCCATCCAGAGCATTTTCCTTATTCCTAGGTTCCCTTTGGACATAACCCACCCCCTTCTTATTTAGTTTAAAGCCCTCCTGATAAGGTTGGCCATCTCCCGTCTGAAGACACTCTTCCCCCAACCCGTAAGATGTAGTCCATCCTTTGCTAGGAGTCCTTCCTCAAGGAAGTTCATCCTGTGATCCCAGAATCCAAATCCTTCCCAATGACACCATTTTCGAAGCCAGTTATTGACCTGAAAAATCTTGCTATCTCTCTGAGGACCTTTGCCAATTACTGGGAGGATGGATGAGAATACCACCTGGGCATCCCCCAGGTCCTTAATCTTCCTCCCCAGAGCTTCATAATCCCCAACTATCTTTTGGAAAGTTTCCCGAGCAGTATCGTTTGTTCCTACGTGGATGAGTAAGAACGGGTGACGATCAGCAGGTGTGATCATCCTCGGTAGCCTCTCCGTGATATCCCGTATCCTAGCACCAGGGAGGCAGCACACCTCACGGGAAAACGGGTCTGGTCGGCATGCAGCTTCCATGCCCCTCAGGAGAGAATCTCCAATCACCACCACCCTCCTCCGTGTTCTCCTTCTGTGTCTAGCTTCCCCCACACTAACTGGTTGTGGCTGCTGTCTATGAGGGGGATCTGTAGGCATGCCAGTATGGGCAATGCCAGGATCCGGTGTAGGTGTGCTAGCAAGAGGAACTTCTGCCAGCATGGTGGAATCTGAGAGACTCTGGAAACGGTTGTATAGCTCCAGTGGTTCTCGACTACTCCTGCCCCTTTTTCTCCTGACTGTCACATGTCTCCATGAAGAGACATCATTGCTGGGGTCCCCACTGGTGTCATCCCTCTGGAGAAGTTCCGTGTGTGTTGTATCAAGGAACTCCTCAGATGCCTTAATTTGACGAAGGGTGGAAACTTCACCCTCCAATGCTGCCACCTTTTCCTCCAACAGTGCAACCAGTTTGCACTTGCAGCATGTGCTGCACAACAACTGCGCCCTTCCCTTCCATCTCCTGTCAACTTCACAAGTCCTCCTTGCTCACAGGCTCCGGTCCACAGGATTGCGCCTCAGGCCCTAATAAAGCCCTTGAAAGCTCCTCCCACCAGGCAACCAGCCAATGAACACCAAGCAGCAATTAAGCATTCAGCTAAGCAGCCCCCTCCTCCACTCACCTGGGACTCTGTGTTCCTTCTCACCTCTCCTCAGAAAGGATTAACATTGCAATGCAAAGGTAGAAAAATGGATTTTGTTGCTTCTTATTACAAGGCATTTAAAAGTGGAACAGTAACAGTGCCGCACCTGTTGCATTGGTGATTCAAATCAGTGGGTACCAAAGCCTCACTTGCATATAGTACTGCAATGGTTCTCAATCTTCCTAATGCCATGACCCCTTTATAAGTTCCTCATGTTGTGGGGACCCCAACCATAACATTATTTTCGTTGCTACTTTATAATTGTAATTTTGCTACTGTAATGAATTGTAAAGTAAATATCCAATATGCAGGATGTATTTTCATTGTTACAAATGAAATGTGTGTTCTATGCACACATTGAACACAATGGGATTTATTTCAGAGGATTGGGCATAGGATTGGGCCCTGAGGCTGCAATCCTATCCACATTTACATGGGAGTAAAGGCCACCCTGAATATAATGGGATTTATTTCAGAGTAGGCATGCGTAGGATTGGGCCCTGAGGCTGTCAGTCAGCCCCAGTGCATGTGCAGCTACAACCAGAGGTCTGGCAAGCCTGACCTAGCCCCCTGCACCAGGGGTCTTTAGGTAACCCCCAGGAAACCTCTAGGCGACCCCAAAAGGGGTCCCGACCCCAACTTTGAGAAACGCTGTACTACTGCCTTAAATTGAAGAGGCTGGACTTTGAATCTTAGCTCACCAGTGAAGATCACTGAGTAACATGAGAGAAGCTTAATCCTGTAATCTACCTCAAAGCTTGGATAAATGGCACAGTAAAATGAGATGAACTCAAAGCAGAGATTGTTAGAGAAAAAGCAGTTAAAGTGATGGTTTTTCCTGTGATTGTGAGAGCTGGACCATAAGGCTGAGTGCCAGAGAACAGATGCATTTGAATTATGGTGCTGGAGAAGACTTTTGAGCATCTCTTGGACTGAAAGGAATTCAAATCAGGAAATCTAGGAAATTCCTTGAAAATCTAAGAAATCAACCCTTATTATTCACAGGAAGGACAGATACTGAAGCTAAAATATTTTGGCCACTTCATGAGAAGGGAGGACTCCTTAGAAAAGAAGAAATGCTGGGGAAAACTGAAGGCACAAGAAGAAGGGAATGAAAGAGGATAAGGTGGTTAGATAGTATAATCAAGGCAATGAACATGCATTTGGATAAACCTCAGAAGTTAGTGGAGGATAGGGTGGCCTGGCATGCTGCAGTCAATGGTGTCACAAAGGGTTGGACACAACTTAATGACTAACCATCAAGAAAAGAAAACTGGAAAGTAGATAGTGCTGGAAATGCATTCAGCCATGGCATTACATTTTTCTGGACCACATTAGGCTGAGAAAGGAATTGGACTAGCAGGGCAACCTGCAAGGAATACATCTCTATCCACACTGAGAACAAACATCAGAGTTCAAGCATCTGAGATTTCTTTAAAAAACAAAACAATACACACATACATTTTAAAAAAATGTTTAAAGCTATTTCTAATCCAAAAAGAAATCAGTATCCACATTTCAATGAGAGTGCAGAACAACAGTTTTCTGGAAAGAGCTGCAGATTCCCCAGAAAATCAGCTACAGAAATTTCATTGGCTAGTGCAGTGATGTACAGCAGCCAGCCAGTGAGCATTTGAGGGGGGGGGGGCATTAGTATTCTGTTGCTGTGCCTCGGTAGCTAGCATTACACGGACATCTAAAGCACAACTCTTAGCCAGCCATTACCATTAAGAGCAGCTTTGAAAAGAACATCATTTTCCCTTGACAGAATAGATAGCCCTCTCTAATTGTCAGCACATCCTTCCTCTTCCCCCAAGCCTTCATCTCCCTTTTCTCGAGGTGAAATGTACCCAGTACCATCAGTCCTCACATATATTCTCAACATTGATATTCTTCCCTGTCTCAGAGTTGTTTCATTAAGTACCAAACACAAGGTATGCCAGGTGGACATCATTCTTACTCAGCAACCTACGTCTCACAATAGTCAGTACCAGATGCTGCTGCAAAAGGCCAAGAGCATCTCGCAGGTTTGTTCCATCCCCGATCAATAACATAAAAAGAATATTTACTAAACATTGCAACAGCAGAAAACAGGCTGGGTATGAGTTAAGGCTGGTTAAGAAAATTCCAAAAGGGCTTACTTATAGTTAGCAATGATATAAAATTGATAGTCCTTTATATATTCTTTTTGAAACAGAGGGTTTGAAACATGAGGCTAACTCTTTGCTATCATTTCTGTAAAAGACTTTTATTCACTTTCTCCTCTCCAACTAGTATTTAACTAGTTGGAGTTAAATACATTGAGCACAAGCCTGCATAAGTTGAGAAGAGCAATGTACACACTGAGGCTTTATGTTTCAGCTGCGTATTGTATCACAACATGCTTCTTCTAAAACACCACTTTTGAAAAGGAAAAGGAGAAGGCATTTAAGAAGTCAGAGATTGGTACCCCAACTAGTCTGCTGC
The DNA here is from genome assembly GCA_030015325.1 of Cryptoblepharus egeriae. Classification (NCBI taxonomy): domain Eukaryota; kingdom Metazoa; phylum Chordata; class Lepidosauria; order Squamata; family Scincidae; genus Cryptoblepharus; species Cryptoblepharus egeriae. Next base: position 229,443,239 of record JAREYC010000001.1, read on the forward strand.
CTGAGGCAATCAGTTTAGTTGGCCAGTTCTTAATTACAGCACAACAGGTCCACCCTTGTTATACACTGATTTTTTTATACGTGGATTCGAATCAACCCAAATGGCTGCTGTGAAACACTGTTTTAAAAATTGATTTTCTACTGTTATAGAGAGGCAACAAGCAATAATTTAAGACACTATTCCTGTTAACCAGCAGGCCAGGATTTGAGATCCGGGTTGGTCCCACAAGACAGGGTGAGCTCCTGTCCTTAGCCCAGCTCTGCGATGCCAGCTGGATCCAATTGTATCGGCTCTGCCTTTCCATTGGACTAATTCAGTGGTGTGGAGAGGGGGGATTTGCTGCTTGGGTAACAGCCTATCCTCCATAACACTCTAACCCAGGCTTTCGTGCTTCACATGCAGCGTATACAGTGCAGAGCACGATACCATAGTCTTTCAAGACTGACGGAGGCTTGCATCTTTCCATTTGTCTCCTACTGCATTTTTCCAATGAGAATTATCTAGCAATCTGGAACATGAGTGGTAAAGGCAATGAGAAGATTGCAGCATGCTTAGGCAGGGACTGAAGGTCTGGTGGATGTGGGTATGGGTGTGGGCATGGCCACGACAAAGAATCAGATCTGTTCTTCAACATCTTTTGCCCAATCTCCAGCTGCACCCACTGTCAGCTGCCCAATAACATATTCACCAACATTTTACAAGTGAAAATAGAAACATGCTTGGAAAAAACCATTTTCACAAGGACTACTTCTTGAAAGCCTTGTTAGATCTTGGAAATTTTATCTCAAGTGTCAAGATTTTAGCCTCCTTCATGAGGTAGAATTCACAGTGAGAAGCTAGAAGAGCTGGGCAGACTTTTTTCTTCTTCATATTTGAGAGGCTCTCTCTCTCTCTCTCTCTCTCTCTCTCTCTCTCTCTCTCTCTCTCTCTCTCTCTCTCTGTTCTTCAGCTAAACCCAGAGCCTTACAATAAATTGTAGGTGTTATATTTTGCCCTAACCAAGTGACACTTTCCACTGCCCAAGTGCCACCCATAACCAGCCAGGCACCATTCCTTAGTTCAAGGAACTAAAACTGAGGATCTAAACATCAGAAAAACTGGCCATGGTGCACTTTTTACTTCTGCCCATTATTACTACAAATAGAGGGGTTTATTCTAGCCAGGATAGGTGAGGTGTGGGGTAGTGCTCCTTACGTCACACTTCCCCTTTGACTTCCCCCTCTAATTTCCTGACTCAGCAAATGTCCGTATTATCTCAAAATAGGGGAGAAAATTTAAAGTATGGCGGCAGCACAAGAAGGGATTACACTTTAGCCTTCCTTCTGCTTTTCCCCTGTAGCCACCTCCTCCCCATACTGCTTTTCCTCTGTTATTAGAGGTGTTTGCTTCTGGTAAGATAAGATTACAACTTGAGTCCTACTGAACACAGTGGGCTTATTCCTGAGTAAAATAAATGATACTGGTTTTCAAACACCTCTAACAATGATTTAGAAACTTGGCAGGCACCAAAATCCTATGAGTGTCTACTCAGAACATAGGCCCATTGTGTTCAATGGGGCTTCTTATCTAGCAAGTATGTATAGGTGTGAAGGCAGAGGGGGGAGACATAGGAGAAAAAAGATCAGGAGAAAAACTGAGCCCCCTTCCTGTTTCTGTTTTCAAATTTCATCTACCCCTGCTGTTTTGCAGCTGCTCAGTGAATTTCAAGATTCCCAGATCGGATCTATGTTTCCTACAAATACATCATTTTGCCCTCCAGTTTTCTAAGCAGCCTGACAGGTTTGATGCAAATCCTCATCCTTGATTTTTTGAGTCTGTGTTTGACACCATCCCTTTCCAATCCTATTTTCAAACCAGAAATAGTGATCCGGTGATTTGACCTTGCAAAGATAGTCCAGAACAAGCTGAAATTAAAAAAAAGACAGACAGAAAAAAAGATAGAGAAGAAACGAATGGAGGAGCATTTCAGTGTACCTCAAATGAGATCTCCTGCTGGAGTTTCCCCCAAGTGTGACACAGAAGCTTCTTCACTAATGACTGAAGCATTCATCGGCACAGCACGTGGCCCCCCCAGAACCCAGACTGACACTGCAGTGCCCGTTAAGGTGAAATGTATCTTATCGGTAAAAGTGCCACAGCCAGCAATCTAGTCCTGTGAGAGTTAATCCTTTGAAATATAATTGCAAAATTTAAATTCTAACCAGCAGGTCTTAGCACACAGATGCCTACCACTTCAACCCTGTTTTCCCTCTGGCCCTAATTTGTAGACAGCATGTTTAAATATAAATAAAAGTCCTGCTTTTAAATGTATGAATCTAAGAGCATATGGTTAAGACCTTGAGGACTGTACTGTTCCATTGTTCTTTCTTAAATGAGATAATTTTATTCTTCTTTTAGCAAAAGCACTTGGAATGCCATGTGAAATTCTCAAAGAAGGTGTATCTTCCCTTCGAGATATTTTTTTGCCTCCAAGCAACAAGGTCCACTGTGGTTACTTTTCTTTCGACCGTTCCTATCAAAAAGTGCAGAAAGAACAGAAGGAGCAAAAGTCAAATTTGTACATCTTTGTTGGTGGGCTGAAAACAGAACAATGGCAAAATTAGCAACATGGATTTTTTTAAACCCTCCTCAAAGTCAGGACAGTGATTTTCCAGGAAAATGGGGACCATCTCTAGTAAATTAGAATCTCAAGAGAGTACAGAATGACTACATAGATAAAGAACTATAAAAAGAATTCGTCTTGAGACAGATCTAGGGGCTAAGCCACACATTAGGAGATAAACACACAGTATGGCTTTGGAAATTTTTTTAGGCTTAATAGCAGCTGTTGGGGTATGATGAATAGGGCCATGGTTCATGGGAGTATTTAATCCTTTCTTCTGATGCCACAGTCCCAACAAAAATTTGAAGGGGAGCGTTTTGACACAGACCTCATCCAAAGCTGCCATTAGCCCAGGAGGGAAGCTGTCATTGGGGGTCAATGGGAGCTTCCCCTCCCATAGCTAAAAGAAGCTGGAAGGAGCAGGAAGCAATTTTGATCTGGATTGTAGTGAGAAAAATACCTCCTCTCAACACTCAGCTACTGTTTAAAATTTTAAAACCAACATAGGGCCAAATTTCTTATCAGTGAAATGTTAAAGTGTGCTTGAGCTGGCAGAGCTGAACCCACACAGGCTCAGAGTGTTGCAAATGTACCATAAAGCATAATTGCAGCCATTCCTGAGCCGTCCAGGCTGTTGCAAGGGCTGGCTTGGAAGTGCTGAATCTATTCCCTGCACTGCCTGGCATAGGAAAGCTTGTGCCACTCAAGGAAGCTAGTGGAAGGGTGTTGTGGACAGAGGCAGAGTGTTTTGGACAGAGTGTTTGGGCAGGGTGTTTTGTACAGAGGCAGAGGCTGTGTTTTGGACAGAGGAAGTGGAAGGGTGTTTTGGACAGAGGCAGATGACCAGACCAGGCAGGAGGTCTGGTCTAAAGGGTAGAGCCTCCGCTTGCCTGAAGATAAGAACTGAAGATCGCCGGATCAAGACAACCGGAAGTCAGATCCGAAGCAAGACCTTGCAAAGCGGCTGCTGTAGCTGAGATTTTCCACCTGCTTTTCAGTGGAAGTGAAGAAGCTATCTCAACTGCCCTTCATGTGAGAGCTGAAGGAGACGTTTGTCTGCCAGCATCTCAGACATTGGGGGCCAGTGTTGTTAGCCAGACTGTGAATGTAAGATAGAACCACTCTGTGTTTGTAAAAATCCCTTTGGAGGTTTAGATTCGCTTCCCTATGTAAACCGCTTTCAATAAAGTCTGAGGAGCAAACCAAAATGACCAGAAGAGCGGTATATAAATGCCTAGTAGTAGTAGTAGTAGTAGTAGTAGTAGCAGCAGCAGCAGTAGTAGCAGCACTGGTAGCAGCAGCCTGTGCCAGCAATATATGTGGTGCAGATCCAAGAAACACCATGTGGACAGATATGGTGGTGCAGATCCAAGAAACACCATGTGGGGTGCTGCATTGAATGCAGTGCAGGCCATATGTACCAGTGCAGCTTATGACTGAGCAAACAGTGATGGCTTGACACACTGCATGAAGAAGAAGAAGAAGAAGAAGAAGAAGAAGAAGAAGAAGAAGAAGCTGCAGCTGTTTGGGCTGCCCATATTATAGTTCAGCTCTGAATTACATTATTTTGACATTTCTACTGGCAAGTCTACAGATTCAAATGCTGACAATTTGTATCTCTAGATTGTTACTATTGTTACTATTTACTTGCCAAATAAAAGGATATTAACATAGTTTCCATTAACATAACAAGTTTCCATCCTAATTTTTTTAGTTTTAAAAAAAAAACATGGTAGCTACAAAAAAATCTAATAAATTACTAACCTTTTCAACAGGGTAAAAAAAATAGCCAAATCAAGTGAATGAATGAATTGGTGCTAGCAATGACACCTTGAACTTGCTTCTTGCAAGGAAAATATAAAGTAGATATTCAATAAATTAAACTATGCTCATGTTGTCTGAAAATGGGGCAGGAATCTACATGTGCAATGGTAAATGTTGGTAGAGCCCTAAAATGGCAGAGTGGAGTGTACTGATCCAGAGAGCAGGGGAGATAAGCAGTTTTGGATACTCCCCCAAATATTTAAGTCATTTTTTTCAGGGTAAGGAAACAATCTGTGGAGTACTTCTGTGGAGTACTGAAATCTTCTGAATTCTGTGTTAGCTAAACAGCTGGTGCAAGTCCGCTTGCACAAGCTGGTGCAAGTGAGATTGGATCTAGAAAGTGGGTTAAGCTTTGGCAGCGTCTGATGCTGTCAAACCCACCCCTTCTGGGATCCAAAATGTCCATTGGATACTCCCTAGCCACCCAGTTTTGCCCTTCCCAGCATCTGTTGTAACCTCCTCTCTCTTTCTTCTTATGCTGACTTCCCTGCTCCATTTTGTGGTGGGAGAAGAGATGACATGGGTAGTGAGAACCCAACCCAATCCATGTCTATTCAGAAATAAGCCCACTGTGTGGAAAGTAAGTAAGATCAGAAGTTAGCTTCTAGGAATGTGGTTTAGGATTGCAGCCTGAATATTGCACTATCTGAGCACCTTTTATAAAGCCAGAGAAGAATTCTCACCAACAACAGCTGGTAAGTCTAGGATTGGGTGTTTAATACACTTTTCAAAACGTGGAAACACACACACCTTTCTGGAGCAAAGCATTTGTAATAGCTACTTATCCCTTGATTTTTTTTCTCTTATGCCACCCGAGGGTGTAGCTAAAGCTTTCAAAATAAAAAACATCTAATTTTTATATGTAACTGTGATGCTTCTTCAGTAGCTGGAAAAGTCAGAAAGCTGCAAAAGAGTGTCAGCATTTAGAACTGCTTAGTGGCCAGGAAAGGAACTTTATGGATACATTATTTAACTATCTGAGCAGCACAGAGAGAAACCCAAAGTCTATTTCAAGAGCATCTTTAATGATTACAGCTGCAGTGTGGTTATAGCCAATTTTAAGACTAAATATAAATGCTGCACTCAATGTGCAGCCATAAAAGAAAGGCATGACACAGGAAACAGCACAAAAATTTATCAGGTGGTCTGCCTTGATTTCAGACCCCTTTCTCCACAATGTACACACTTGTGCTGAGACCTAGAATCATAGAATCATAGAGTTGGAAGGGACCTAGTAGGTCATCTAGTCCAACTCCCTGCCTGCAGCAGGAAATCCCCCTAGAGCATCCCCGACAGGTGCTCTTTGAGCCTCTGCTTGAAGATCCCCAGTGATACCTGTATCTTTTGGGAAGGGGAAAAGAGAATTTTCCTCCTGTTGTGTGCTCATAAGAACAAATGTAAAGTCCTTTATAGACTTTTGAATAATTACATATGCATGGGAGTGACACCTGCAAAATCTGGATTTAAACTTTCTCTGGCTATCTGGTCATATAGAGAGAGCACATTTGCATTAGGTTCTACAAACAAGGACACTCTTCACCCATTCACATGGACATGCATAGGTTGGCTGCACAGTCACAGATCCAACTGCTTTTTGAACTATATTAGTGTAAATTAAATGGAATTTCTATTTGTATGCACTCTTCACAGAACTGGACTTTTAAACCAGCCACCCTTGAGAACACAATCCATGATGGATTTTGTCATATATATGACTTTAAACAGTTTGTGTACGTATCCATTTATGTATATCTGGCCTTTACAGTTTTAGAGAGGTGGGGAAATAATCTCAATTTTTGGGTAAAGGATCAGGGTGCAGGATGGGATTGAGGGATATTGCCCATGGGGCATACATTGTTTGACATGAGTACATCAATACAAGTACACATTTCATATTGTGGCACATACCTTTGAAAGCAGGCCATAAAGCTGTTTTTTTGCACAGCAGCTGCCTGCTCTGTTTCAAACTTTCAACTGTCAGATCATCAAATACTAATGCCAAACCACCTCCACACTCAGACTCATCTCTGTTCATTCCTTCCCAATTGCTACATTTAGCTCCCAATTTTGCATTTCAGACACTATTGTTTATGACAAGCTTCAGTTCAAAATGTGTTCTCATTTTTACCAGTAGCTAATAAGAGAGAATCTGATGCTCAAAATAACTTTCCACCCAAATAAGCATTCATTCATATGTAGGTTTTCCCATCAAGTATTGGCGGGAGGGAATTGCTTATGCAGTGGATAATTTTTGAAACTTTGAAACTACAGATCCGCTTTAGATACCAATTTGAATGGAGAAACAGATTCCCCGCCATGCATACTTTTCATCCCAGCCACAAGCACAAGAGACTTAAAAGTACAACTGCTTGCAAGATGCAAGCAGGCTCATCCTCCTAGAAGGAGATGAAATTTGGAAAACAAAATAGCATTGGATAGTGGTACACTCTGTACCTATTATAATTATTTCTTAAGTATGACGTATTAAGTATGATGGATTTAAATCAGATGCATTAAAGCACAACAAAGGTAGAATTCTGATTTTCCTTTTAAAAAATTATGAAACGTTCTGGAAGAATATTTCACCAAAGAGTGTAGTAATCAATACTACAGCAATGTTGGTGTTGGCAACAAAATTGCATCTCCTCTAGAACACAAAAGAAAACTATCTGCCAAACTGTATCCCCCATAACTGGTTTTGATGCAGCAGACCAATGGATCACATGCTGCATCACAGGCCTGCCAGAGGTAAGTACAGATATTTTTTACTTAAATAAAGTAAATATTGCATAGAGCTCTGGGTGGCCTATGGATCCCCTTAGACCTACACCTTGTTTCTACTACTTGGAGCACATCTGCTATACAACTGACATATGTCCAAGGAAAGAAAAGGGTGGAATGGGATGAGATATTGGCAAATATAATTGCTGCTAAGATCCCTCCTTATCCCCTTCCCCACCCCAAAGCCACCCTGGCTGTTCTTCCTTTAGGACGAAAGGCAGGATATAATCTGAATAAGTAAATAAAAATAAATAAAACTGCAGTTGGCACAGATTTTAGGAGAAGAAAGGGGTGGAGAGGTTTGAAAAAGCAGGTACCATTGCTGCTGGATCCATCCAGTCCCAATACTTCCCAGCCCTTGTTTTCCCCTAATTTTGCCCCTTCTCCATCCTTCACCATTACCTGGTGGGCACGGTGGGAACCAACAATAGATGTGGAATACTGTCAACGCTTGTGGTAGCAATCCAAAAAATGGCTACCTTGGAGTGCTGGAATCCTTGATAGGATTTAGCAGTCAGTGGATAGTTGTATAAACATAAATTGGGAAACTAGAACAGTTGGTAATTTTGCTTTTAATGGGACATCTGTGTTGCTAAGAAATCCCTGCTCATCTGCATTTACTGCTCCATAGTTCCCTGTGTTTCAGGATGTGCCAAAACATACGAGGAGACTTAATTGCTAGTGTTCCCTGATGCTTTGCCCCAAGCAGCATAAGGTCAGTTTGAAGGCGCTAAATCAAAGAATCAATGTCATGTTCTTCTAGAAAAATGCTGGTTATTTTCTGTGCCCAGGTCAAGTGCCTCAATTCATAATGCCAATGTGTGGGTGCCCATAGCATCCTGATGTCTTGTACTTTCAGCAGTTTAACTGGCCTGCATCATTACATTGTTAAAGAGGCCAACAGAGGGATCACACAGTAAAATCAAGACTTTTTCAATTACGATCTTGGTGATGCATACTGTATGGCATAAATAATTTAGCACTGTTGTAAATAAGCCCAGCATATAGCATATACATACACTGCTGAATAATTGTGCTAAGCACACAGCTATATACCTTCTTGCTGAAAGTTTGCCTTTTCCCATTAATGTCTTTTGCCTCTTGCTGTTTGTTTGTTTTCGTTGAGAAGACCTTCATGCTTCAGTACATGCATTTAGTGGTACAGAGACCTTGCATTAACATCCTTAGAAACTAGAAAGCATCCTCAACTACTCTATCTCTCCATTTTAGACAGTTCGCTCTGCAGTGATGCCTGTTTGTCAAGTGAATGAGAATGCAAGTCAGGAGAATGAGACAGGCATCAATGAGCATCACAATAAGAAGGGCATGAGAGAAATCCAGTTCAGATCTAGTCTTAAGTTTAATGGAGCTTACTTCTGAGGAGACATGCCTAATATATGGAATTTGTTGAATTTGATGTATTGATCATGCGTCTCATACATATGCTCCTCTTTCTGGACCATCAGGCACATGGAAGCAAATGTTCAGCCTTCTCTATATACACTGCTGCATTGTGTAAGTAAGAGCTTTTCCAGCTGAAAACAGTTTATTAAAATATTTGAGTGCACATTATTGAGGTAGACACAAATCAGCAGAACTTTATGCAACTTGTAATTTATAATTTGTAGTACAATTTTAAATAAATGTGTTGGAAATTAAAATTTGACAACGCATTCTTTTCAAATATAATCCTATGTATTTTAAAATATTAAATGACCAATAACATAAGATCCAGTAATACTAGGCTTCAAAAGTATATTTTAAAGCCCATTATAACCAGACCAATTTTGATACTATACATAACAAGACTGGTAGAATTTTGGTGGTACTCGGAATAACATTGTCACATGGGTTTAGCACAGCGCTGCAGAAAGGTTGCTGACCCCTGGTTTAGGGTATTTCAACTACTGGTGAAAATCAGACCTTATTTACCAAATCCATTACCAAAATTGTGTGTGATGGATGAACAAGGAACATTTGAGGCATTCGTTCTTGTGCTGAGATTATATTAGCCTTGAGCTAAATGGGCTCAGTAATTTGATTGAATGTGATCCCATTTCTCTGGTCTCATAAAAATGAAATTTCACAGAAGTTAAAAGATGTAGTGATGCAAAACGTTGATAGCAGATTCACAACTTTTTCTTAAAGGTACCTATTTGTATTTATTAAATATTACTGATTGAATCCAGCAACAAGGTACTGCATTGCATAACTCAACTTTTCTCTGATGGAAACAGCACTTCTAAATGGGATATGACAAAATTCATTCTATCAAAACAAAAGCTGTCCATTTGGATGATCCAAGATAAAGAAGGAAAAAAGAGCAATAATTTTGCTGATAATTTTTTACCAGTTTTGTATTCATTAGGGAATTTGGGTGGCTAAGCACAGGAAATAAGAGGAAAAACTGAAGCATAATTATGTAATTTCTTCAGAAGTATAGCTATAGGGTGGCACAATATGAAGTTTTGCTTTTGCTCCTGAGACTGGTTCCAATGGCAAATGGGAGGGGCAGCTACATGGCTCATTTAGGTGCTCTGAAAAGTCCCCCTTAAGCTACTTTACTGGATTTTGTAATTGTTTTATTGGGGGGGGGGGAATGCTTGTAATGCAAGCTAAGGGTTAACAGCAGTGATCCTTAATGACCTCAGAAGGCTTTTCCAATGTCGTTAATCCCTTCACCTGGCTGTACAGTCCTCATTAAAATTGGTTTCTTAGTCATCACCTCGCTCAGTTTATCTTTCTCTTTATACATTTCTTGGTAAAGGAACAACAAGTAGGTACTCATGTTTAAATGAATACGTGTTTACAGTAAATGCACCAGCACATTAAACTTATGCCTTTCGTCTCTGTATCATTGCAGTGTGTCACATCTGTTCCTTTCATATCCAGATGTCACTGCATTTTAATTATACCTGCTAACATCTCTGCAGGAGCCACAAATGATGAACCAACATTGCCATGAATTAGATGAGTCAGTTTTATTTTAACAGAGACAATGGGGCAGAACATCTGATTTCACTCTAGCAGACATTCAAAGGGTGAGTTGTTTTCTGAAGTTCAGTTGCATTGCTGGTGGATGTTCTTCTAACCTAAATCAGCTTTTAAGGCCAGGTAGATTAGAAATGCAGACTTGATTCCTTACACTTTCGTAGGCATGATCCAGCTTTCTTTACGATTCTGCACTCACTCCGATTTGTGAGTGCTCAAACCCCTTCTATATCTAAGAGGAAATTTCACCCCCTGAATTTTGTGACATGAATGTCTTGGCTTAATTACAACTAGTTAGGCAAATGATATGATATGTTATGATATGTTTTTGCATTCGATTGTCTATGTTTATGCTGTTTGATCTTAGATCGTTAATATAATAATAATAATAATAATAATAATAATAATAATAATAATAATAATAATAATAATAATAATAATAATAATGGCGTGGATTGACTATAGAAAAGCCTTTGATTCACACAGCTGGATCATAAAATGTCTGGAGTCCATCGGGGTCAACAAAAATGTAACAAATTTCATTGAAAATGGAATGAAACTCTGGAAGACAGAATTATTCGTAGCCAGTGAAAGTTATGGACTTGTCAACATTAGACGGGGAATCTTCCAGGGGGACTCATTGTCCCCACTGCTGTTTGTCATTGCGATGATCCCTTTGTCAGTGATCCTACAGAAAGCTAATCTGGGTTACCAAACTGCCAAAAATTCACAGAAAATTTCACATTTATTGTACATGGATGATTTGAAGCTCTATGGAAAGTCAGAAAGAGAAATCCAGTCACTCACCAATACAGTCTGAGTCTTTAGTACCGACATCAACATGGAGTTTGGCCTGGACAAATGTGCCACAGTGGCACTAAAGAAAGGGAAGATCACAGAAAGTGATGGCATTGAAATGCTGAATGGTCAAACCATTAAATGCCACCAGCCTGAAGCCTCCAAATATCTGGGCATACTGCAGCTGGACAATATCAAACACGGGCATGTAAAAACTGTGGTCAGCAAAGAATACATACAAAGGGTTAGAAAAATTTTGAAGAGCAAATTGAATGGCGGCAACATTATAAAGGCTATAAATAACTGGGCCATACCTGTAGTTAGGGATACTGCTGGCACTGTGAACGGGACACAAAAGGAACTGGATGACTTGGACAGGAAAACAAGGAAATTAATGACCATTCACCACGCTTTACATCCACGTAGTGATGTTGACAGGCTGTACCTGCCTAGAAGATCAGGGGGCAGAGGACTTTTGCAAGTGAAGCAGTCGGTGGAAGAAGAAAAACATGCCCTAGCAGATTATGTGCGAGAGAGCCAAAAATCTGCTTTGATTGAAGTCAGCAAGAGAAAGCAGACCAACTATGAATATCGCAATAGTGCAATTCAGGCTCGGACTGCCAGTTGGCAGAATAAAGTATTGCATGGACAATTCCTTGCCAGGATCAAAGGAAAGGTTGATCAGGATAAGAGCTGGTTGTGGCTGACGAGTGGAACACTGAAGAAGGAGACGGAAGGCCTGATACTTGCTGCCCAAGAACAGGCAATCAGGACAAATGCCAGCAAGGTCAGAACTGAAAAATCAGCTGATGACCCAAAATGCTGGCTCTGCAAAGAAGTGGATGAAACCATCGACCACATTCTAAGTGGCTGCAAGAAGATCGCGTAGAGTGACTACAATCTGAGGCACAATCTGTTGCCCAGATGATCCACTGGAATCTATGCCAAAAGTATCATCTGCCAGTGGCAAAAAACTGGTGGGACCACAAGCCTGAAAAAGTGGTTGCAAATGAGCTGGTCAAGCTTCTGTGGGACTTCAGGATACAGACGGACAAGGTCTTGGAACACAATACTCCAGATATCACCAATTAATAGCTAATAATGTTATATATGCTACAGGTTAGGATTGCAGCCTCACATTCACACTCAAATATGCAGCTGTCTGAATAGTCTTTATCAGTGTGCATGCATGCATGCATGTGAGTGCAGGTGTATATGTTTGTGCACCATCAGTATCTAATACACTTCCACTACTGAAGAGTAAAAAATGCAGAAAACCAAAGAGTTTTCTTAACTCTTAAAATTTTCTTAATGACTCAAACTGAACAGTCCTACAGAAACTACTTCTAGCAGCGAAAACTATTATGTGCAGGACGTTATACAACTGGATATGCTTGTATTCATTTATCACCATGTCTTTTAAAGTCACAAATCCCTGAGACATATTAATTGTAAGAGTTATGCTTACTCATGAGAAAGCTGTTCAAGAGAAATTTAATCACAAAGTAGAAAAAAAAAAATCCATGGGTGGAGAACAGAATCTCCCTTACCAAATAAATCCTCTTTTATAACTATTTGCAGAAGTCTCCTAGTTAAAAGATATTTAATAGTGCTGGTGACATTAATGATTTTTGCATTATAAAACAGATGGAAACTGTAAGAAGAGAAAGCATATTCAGAGAAAGAATTGGTACTGCACTTTGGGGTGTCATTTAGCTTTAGGTCAGTGGTCTTCAAAATGGGGGTCGTGACAACGGGGGGGGGGGGGGGTTGCATTCTCCCCACAGAGGGGTCACAAAGGCTGAAGGACCACCATCTTGGTCCTGGAGACCTCCCCAAAAATCAGCTTCACAATGGTGTGCACTTATAGGAATTGCATGGTTGTCGCTCCCCCATACTTCCATAAGACATCATTTTTAGTATCTTAACAGCCCAAGCATAAGTAGCAGTTGTGCAGTCAAGCTATATGGTCTCTGCTGTATTCAGTGTTAGCTGGAATATGGCTGGAGTTCTCCTCAACGTAAAGAGATATTTTTCAGCATACCCCGAGTAATGGCCCAGTCAGAACTATGACTCAGCTCTCTTTTAGTTAACAAACTTGCCGAAGCCCAAGTGCCTCAGTTTAAAGCTTCCTGGCCTGAGAGGGAGGATAGGATGAGGCGGAGAAGGTCTCTGACAATCCTACTCTTCTTCCAAGCCCAATCTACCCCTGTCTTGTCTTTCCCTGCCCTAAAACCCCCTCCTTGCCTCCAAAACTCCTTCCTTCCATGTTCTCTTAGCCATTTGGTACAAAGCCTTCTCAGGCAGAAGCAGGGGCTTGTATCTGGCGGAGGGGGTTGTCCTGGGCTTGGACAGGCAGGGGCTTGTCCTGCCAGTGTACTTGACCTCTGAGTAGTTGCAAATGTGGTTTATATCACATTTGTGTCACTCTGGGCCAGTGGAGCAGCTGTGGCCGCACCGGTGGAGACAGCAGTCCAGATGGTAAACTGAGGATTAGTATTTAAGAGCCATGTTAGAGTGAGAGATGTGATGAAGAGAAAAGCACAGTGAATGTGATCTTTCCTACATAACCTCATCTTTCCCACATGGTGTTAGTGTTCATATGTCACAAGGAGTAGGGCTGTTATTATAAGCCTGCCATAAACACAACACATTTAAACACAACACATTCCCATCACTGCTAACTCGGCTAAGAGGCACTTTATCAAGTGGGATTGTATTATATTTAGCAGGGGGAGAATAATTTATAATCCTCTAATAATCTCACACACTGAATAGTGTTTTATTTCCCTAAAGTGGCTGTTGATTGTGTTCTATATCTTTTTTAGACTATGAGCTCCTTTAAGTCAGAGAGCCATTTAGACTGCAATTCTATCCATACCTTTTTGGGAGTATGCCCTACTGAATATAATGGGATTTATTTATCAGTTGACTTGCCTAGGATTGCATTGTTAGCGATTTGATTTTCTCTGGTAACCATTTTGTGAACTGGTTTGTTGAAAACCGGTGTGTTCACAACACTAACAGTAAAGATGCAGAGAACAATAAAAGGCAAAAAACATTACAACAATTATAGATTCTTTGAGCTCTATACAGAAAAGTTTGGAAAACATCTGTACAGTACACCTTAAGATATAAGCTAGGGTTGATGTATGTTCCCCAAAACAGGGACAGTCCTGATTTGGGGGATTGTATTCACATACTGGCAAATGGGACAGAGCATCCTGTCCCGGTTTTGTGGAAGAGAATTATGGCAACCCCAGTAGAAGCACAATGATTCATATTTACCCTAAAAAGCAGCTCTATTGGAACTGCACACATTTTGTGGTAATATCTCCAGATATCCTAGGTCCGTTGGAATGCCTCGGCATTTGGAAAATACCAGCCACCACTATGGGGTTAACCATAATGATGAGAACCCCCTAAATATACAGCCTGGTTTTTTTAAACAATTACGGTATCCATCCATCTTTGTTTGGTTAATAAATTACTCCCCCTCAGCTTGGAACAGCTCTGTTGTCAACCTTAGGTATGATTCTGTTGTCATTGGAAATAGTTCAGTGTTCAGAATAACATCACAAGGTAGTCAGAAAAAGAAGGAAAACATTCCCTACAATCCAGAGTAACTACGGGTGCACATAAGAAACATTATGTGTACCTGTACACATAATACGGGTGCACGTAAGAAACATTATGTGCACCACTTAGTGAAAATCTATGGGAAATTCATTTTGCAGTCCAGAGCAAATTGTTCTTACACCGGAGAAAGGACTTCCCATAGTTACTCTGGATTGCACCCATATTCATTTTTGATATTTACTTTTAAAATGAGAAAAATAAGACTGCATATTTTCAAGTACACAGACTGTTGTCTAAAATCTGATAATTGGATATGAAAACAAGAAAGGAGAAAGCAAAGAGCATTACTGTAGGTGAATTTATATCTGTGCTTATCTCAGCAGAAGGGGAGTGATTGAAAAGGTGGGGAAATGGCTCCATTATGAATGCAAGAAGGCTCATAGCCACAGCAGGGTGCATGAATTCTGCAGGTTTGCAGGCTGTAAGTATTTAAGCATGATTATGTCAGGGAACTCATCATTACAAACTCAGCATTTTTAGACAGAGGTGGAGAAAAGGTATTCAATATGTCAGAAATTCAATATGTTGGGAAATGTGTTTGTATATGTGTAAATATATCTATTAAGCCACTTATTTTGGAGAAAAGGAATGCAAATATTTGGGGTGGATAGAATTCATCATCAAGCAGAAACTGATGAGTTCTGTGTAACTCAAATGTTTGTACAGACTTAAAATCATTTTATCTAATAAAATACAAAGCTGTACTAGTTTTTTTAAAAATATGGAAAATGGTAGATATGGTTTATTCAGGTTGTGAAATTCTTGTCTTGCATTTTGCAGTTGGCAAACAAAATTTAATTTCCAGTCAAGTGTCAGTTCTTATAACCCTTTCAACTTGCAGAAATGCTGAGTCACTGTAAACTCTCTGATTAGGTAGCTTAAAAAAATTCCTTGACAAGAACACAGCAATACAAGAAGTATGTGGTGGCACCTGATGATCCACTCTGGGCTTGTAATTAAAAGGATGTTTCTATAGTTCTCCTGAACAATAGTCAGAAAAGATATTCAAGAATCCTTAATGCCCATCACGAAGGAGAGGTGAAGTTGGAAGCTCTTGAATTCTTCTCCTAATCATAAAACTCAGAGCAGAATTGTTGGCTTCCATTGCTCTTATTGAATATGGTTGAGATCAGTTGCTTCATTTCATTAAACTGGGGATGAATCAGAAACCTGCAAAGAAAAGGGGTGACTAAAAGCCAGCCCATTGTGGAGAATATGTGATTGGTTTTATGGCACCATAATACTACTTATGTGGCTTCCTCTTCCCTGCCTTGATTTTTGTACTTGAAGCTTCTAACTTTGATCTGTAGTTATAAGTAGTGAATTCAATTAAAAGAAAAATATTTCCACGGCTTAGTTTGTTGGTTTAGGGTGAAATCCAGAGTAACTACGGGGAGTCTTGCTCTGGAGTAAGAACAAGTTACTCTGGATTGTGATATCAATTTCCCATAGGTTTTCACTAGGTGGTGCAGTAACTACGGGTGCACGTAATGTCTCTTATTTGCTCCCATAGTTACTCTGGATTGTGTCCTTAGTTGACCATTTAGAACAGCACCTGGAAAATTGATAAACAGCAAAACCAGGAAATTATTTAGTCCTTCATGCGCTACTGTAGGTGGCTAGTAGACTGTGCTTGGCTTGGTGGTTCACCAGTGGTAAGGTCAGCCTTGAAGTATTGTCCAAGCTGGTATATTCATGAGATAACAACTCCTATTTTGTCAACAGTTGAAAACAATGCTGTAGACCAAGAATCAATTCCTCTTGTCATTGCAAATGAGATAGATATTACTGCTGTGCCATTTCCTATGGATAAAATACATTTTTCCTCAGGACTTGAAAACCATAAAGTCCCTTCAAATATTTATTGTTGAATGAGCACAGGCGGAGAAGGTGACATGATTTATGAGCTATCCACTCCAGAGCTGACTGAAGGTAACATGCCCGCTTCCTCCAATCAAATCTGCATTATAATTTCTAGAAATCAATTAGATGTTAGAAGCAATTACCTATTTTTAAGCACAGTGTAATTTGTTTCCCTTGAAACTAGAGAACACAACGCAAATTGACAATAAGCTTGCCAACCTGGTTACGCAGAAGACTATGTAGGGAAATTGGAAGTGGCCTATTAATTTTTAGCAATGATCATGTCTAGGCTTTTAGGTTTGAGGCATAAGACTGGGATGTAACGATTTACAATCTACAGACAGACTGTCCAGTGTACAATGAATAGAACAGAATAATCCTTTATTGTCATTCTTTTGTGTACTTGTACATTACACAATGAAATTAAGTGTAATCCATTTGCAATGGGGAGATATGCTTTCTATTTTTACCACCGGCATTACTAGTTGAGCGAGAGAGTGTGAACATCTGCAGGCAAAGGGAACTGGTGACACAGACAAGCACCAAAACTTAAGACAGCTGACATTTTTAGCACCTCTTTAGCAACAAGGGGGGTTCTGAGAGAACAATTAAAGAAGAATGCTTTTAGCACCTCAAGTCACACAATGTCATATCAGTTATTCCAATGAATAAGCAGTTTCCTTTTGTATTCATATTGACAGCATGTGGGGTAAATGGTGGATAAAAACACATACCATGCAAAATAAAATATATATTTTTTAAACCCTGGGGAAAATGTCTCAAAAAGATGATCACATTTTAGCATTGGGTTGTAAAAAAAACAAGGAGGCTCAAATGTTAGATGAACCTTGAGATGCCAGAAGAGAAATACCATATTTGTTTTTGTTGTGGTAGAAGATAAGCTGGTGTTTCTTTAGATTTTTCAAATGAATTTTTTTCCCTAACCCAGCAGGGCTCTCATATAATGTTTTTTCCCACAGCATGACTTCAGAAAAATTTTGGAGCATTATCATCTACCCATTCACGTATCTATCCATAGCAATTTTACATGCATTGGAGGATCAAGGCTCTGTGGCCCATGGATTTCTATTAATGAACTATCATTTTTGCCAGGCATTTCCTACTATTTCAACCTCATCTACTACAAAATGGAAAGAGTGCTCAAAATTTGCGCTGAACTCTTCCTCAACAAACTGGAAAAAGACCAAGGGTCCAATTCTATCCAACTTTCTACCAAAGGGACGGAGGCTGCATCCTTTGGAGACCTCCTCAAGGTAAGACCTCCTCAAGGTAAGAAAACATTCAGACTCTGTTGTTGCAATTATTGTTGACAGAGTTGTATCAAAGTTATATCTGACACATATTCACAGCAGCTTTTGAGTGTGGCTAGCTGACACCATTTACGATCTGCGGTTCTTGGGGGAAGCAGGAATGAGATCCTTGACAGAGGATCTACTGTAATATTTCTGCAGAACTCTGTTGACAGTGCTATAGATCATTCATATGCCTTTTCTCGTACTAAAGAGTTTTTAATTTGGTCTATTATACACTGTGGTATTGTCCTATTCTTTGCCACCACCTCCCTATACTTTGAATTCTGCTGTGTTTCATTTCTTGGCAGGCACATGATGAAATGGGATTTTTGGAAAACATTCCAAAGTATTTTCTCTGCAAATGGGCTCAGCATGATTAATGGAGCAAAGACAGCCTCTATGGAGGTCAGATGCACTCAGTGTTTGCACCTGCAGCTTCCCTGAGGCCTTTGGTAGGGGGAAGTTTCAGAAGACTTTTAGATGAACTATCTGAGGAAGATGGCAAGCTCCTTTTCTCTCCTTCAGGCTTCTGGATGCTCTTGTACAAGGACGTCTCCATGAAACCTTACAATTCACTATTGCTGCATATGATTAATACAGCACTACATTTGCCATGTGGTTTATGCTCTTTATTAGATTCATTGCATGAGGAAGGATAGTCTGAGCAGTGTCAGAGTGCTGTAAGCCAAATATTATAGTCTATTTATATATCTGTATATAATCAAATATTGGACACTATTTTCTCATTCAGCTGGTAATGCTTTTGCATAATGAAACTTTTCTTTGCACCAAAAGAAACTGGTTCATCTCCTCCCATGGACAAGTGCCCAAGCTGTCCTCACATCAGGGACTGGCAATGACTGCATGTTTTGCAAGCACAGCACAATAATTGCATTAATAGCAGGAGAAAATCCCATTGCTTACTCCCAGGAACTGTATGTATTATATTTTGAGCCTTGATGCTATGAAAAACAAATAAAATTATGACAATATAGCTTTGACTTCTATATGTATTTCAGATTTTGTTTATTTTTGTTAGCCACTCTTTGTCATCTGTGGTAGGAGAAGCAATATATAAATGTGGGGTTTTTTCGATAAAATTACTTAAATTAGTTATGGGTATTGGAAAATCAAGACTTGGGCTGCAATCCTAAACACACTTTCCTGAGAGTAAATCTCATAGAACAGAATGGGACTTACTTCTGAGTAGACATGCTTAGGATTGCACCCTAATCTTTATCCAAGGTTATGGATGCCACTGACAGTATGGGGAGTTGTAATTCCCATGTGATATATTTTGGAGTATATGCCCAAGACTTGAAAGACAAGACTGACGGAGGCCTGCTTTATATATATAAAAGAGAAAAGTCACTGACTGACTGACTGATTCACCCACTCACTAACGCCCTGCCAAAGCTGCTGGGCCTAGAAGTGTGAAATTTGGGGTGGGTGTTCCTTCCATGATGGAGGGAGTCACTAAGAACTGATTTTTGGAAATTCCAACTGGAAGGGGGGGGAAATGGAGTGCAATGCATTTTTCCTCCCTATATTTTGCATTGGAGAATCTATGACTAAGGGATGCTCTGTCCCAACTCCCAGACCAAGAAGCATGAAATTTGGGGAGGGTGTTCCTACTGTCACATGAACACCAACCAAGAACCAATGTGGACGTATTTAATCCTTAAGGGGCTGAAAAAGGGTGCAGTGTATTTTTGTCCTATATTTAACATGGAAGACTTACCAACCTCCAGCCAATTTGGTGCTCAGAACCCGGTGCAGGTGGGGATGTTGTTCGGAGGGAGGGGTTGCACAGGGGAGGATGCTGTGCACGGGGGGTGTTGCGCATGGGGAGATCATGCACATGGGCAGTTGATGCACATGGGGGATTGATGCTCATTGGGGATGTTGCGCATGGGGAATGTTGCGCATTGGGGATGCTGCACATGGGGCATGTTGCACATGGGTGTTGATGTGCATGGGGTAATGATGTGCATGGCAGTTGATGCGCATGGGGGAATGATGCTCATGGGGGAATGGTGCACATGGGGGGATGTTGTGCATGGGGGTTGATGTGTGGGAGGAGATTGATGTGCCATGGGGGGATGGCATATGGGGGAATTTTACTCCCGCAACGTGGGTATGCATTTTGCTAGTAATTCAGTACAAATTACTTTTGTTTTGGCCCCCACCCTTGCTAATCTTCAAAGATAGGAAAAAGAAGTCTAGCCATGAGAATTTGCTGCAGGTCCCATTGAAAAAAGAACTTCCCTTATGAGGGAAATGAATGCTTTCTGGCAGTGGAAGGACACAGAGCAGGTGAGAACTTAATACTAAATTATGGAGAAACTGCGTAAGCCACAGATGCAGTTTGTGAGCAGGCATCTCTGTGGGACTGACATCTTCAAGGCTCGGACCATTTTCCCCTAGAGATTACTCAAAGCCTTGCAAATGTCTTGACAGTTGGAAGCATGGTCAGTGAGCAGCACATTCTCCAGTCAGCTGCTGAACTCCACTCTTAAGAGAGCTAGGCTGGTGAGGCAGGATTAAGTAACTCCCTCAAGGGGGAGTCCTTGTTGCACTAACAATTGCCTTCACAGACATGACAGATCACTAAGGGATTGGAGTTTCAAAAATAGGTTCATAGAAACTTGAATTTATGATATTTTAGACTAATTTAGATTAATAAACTGACATGTGCAATCCTAAAGACACTTTCCTGGGAGTAAGTCCCATTGAACACAATGGGGCTTTCTTTTGAGTAGGTGTGGTTATGATTGTTCTCTTAGCCTATATATGTTTATAGACCCCTGCTAACTGGGCAAGAGACACTCTTTCAAGTGGGTGTTCCTCTTTTATTTAGCAGGGGAAAAGTAACTGGCCCTACACACTCCAGCAATGTCTGCTCTAGTGGCTTCTGCTGGTGTTCTTTTTGCATTTTTGATTGTGAGCCCTTTTGGGACAGGCACCCATTAGCTATTAATTAGCTATTAATTTTTTTCATTTTCTTGTAAACCGCTTTGTGAACAGTCTATAAATACTGTAGATAGATAGATGTTTATTCAACAATACATTCCATTAAAATAGTTGTGTTCCATTAAAAGATATTCTATCTGTATAATGCACTTTTCAGCTCCTCTGGAACATGCAGCTTCACTGCTTGTGTAAGCAGCCCAGTCCATGCAAAAAAAGAACTAAGGATACGTCAGGCATGTGCAATGGTTGGGAAATTACAGTGAAAGGAGAGCTTGTTTTCATGTAGACAAACATGTATTTTGCCTGAAATGATACAGAAATACATAATTTAAAACACTGCATCACATTTTGTGTGAGTCTTGCTTGTGTACTTGAACTGCAACTATTCCCTCAAGGTTGCCCTGATCTATTTATGCAGCAGAATGAGGCAGCAGAATGAATTTTACCACTGCAGATTACAGTTTTGAATGCTTCCCCATGTAAAAACATGATGCTGTGTAAGTCAGATTGCACTGTGAAGAGATATTGGTTAGCTCAGCTTATTCCCTGCTGTGCTAGTTTATTTATTTATTTATTTAAAAATACAAGAGTTATGACTCACAGAAGCTAACAATAGAAAAAGAGCAAAATATATAAAAACACTACAGAACGATCTTCAGCATCATTACAGCTACCTTAGTACTGTACAGTGTAAAGGGAAATGTAATGAAAATGAATTATTTTTAAAAGGCAGCTGAATTCCAGATCCACTATTAAAATCTCTACAATTTACCAGCCAGATAGCAGTCAAATATTACCCTTGCCAAAAGGGTTAATAAAAGTTTTTGACATAATTGCTAAAGTAGTGTAGTATAGGGAGTAGGCAGACTTTGACATGGAAGGCATTTCAGAGAGACAAAAACATACAAGCAGTTATGTATTTGCAGTTTGTTCACATAAGGGGGCATTAAAAAAGTGTTGAAGATTTGTAGGGTCCATCTCTGTGGGTGATCTCGTCATAATTGTTTCTAAACATTTCATTTAGTTAGAAATTGAGGCTGTAATCTAAACCCAGGTTAGGCCATTATAAGTCCCTGCACAAGTCCTGTGTGGGCCTGGGCCTGTCACAGAAATGCCACAAGTCACTTCCGTCCCACTCCTGAGGAGGTTAGACCACCACCCAGACATGTGCCACCCTCCTCATACCACCAAAGGAACAGGTAGCAGGTGAGTTATGCCAGCCTAAATTGGTTACAACCCTAAGTTACCTTATTTGTGATAAACTCTACTTTATGTAAGCTATTAGTTTAGTTCAGTAGAACTGCTGTTAATCTACTCTGCTGGGAATCTGAAAAATCACACTCTCTCACATCTTAAAGGAAACGTTTTTCTTCTTCTTTAGTCCTTAGATGAAAATTGAGGAGAGGGTTGTTTTCTTAACCAATACACTGCTGTAGGTGCTACTGGATTCTGTGGATCATTCATAATACCATTCTTTTGAAAGCCAATGCTTTCAACCTTGTCAGTGGTCAGTCACTGGTTCCTTAGGTCGTCCTTAACCAGTCTGAGCCACATTTTTTTGTGCTGCTCATAGAACTTTCCAGTGGACAGATTGCTTTTGCCAGAGGAGCTTATGTGGCAGCCAACTGGTGTTCATTCTACAGATGTGGCCAAACCATCTCAGTCTGCATTTTTGGATTAGTTCTTCAACTGAAGGTTGATGGTTGCACCTTTTTTCCATAATATCTCATTGCAGTGGCAATAAAAAAGAGAGAGACACTCAGGCATTGCATTTGGAATTCCTCAAGCTTGTTCATATCTAATTTGAGCAGAGTCCATGATTCTGACCCATACAGGAGAATTGGCAAGCTTAGTGTTTGGAAGAGACGAACTTCAGTGTTGGTGGAGATGTTTGCCTTCTTTCAAAGGTACCATTTGAGTGAGGAGAACGCTGCTGTTGCCTGGCCAATCCTGCTGTGGACTTTGGTGGTTGAAGCTATTTTCTTCTCCAGCATCAGCAACCCCAGGCATTAAAAATCTTGGAGCTGCTCAATTTGGACTCCATCTAGGTGAACATTGGCCTGTTGAACATCCATGGTTATAACTTTGGTCTTATTTGCATTGATTCTTAGGCCATAGGATTGAGCAATGCAGACAATGTGGTAAAGAATGTTGTTGGCCTTAAAGGAAACCCTGGAACCACAGGTATGCATAATTCAAGAATAAGGCCCCTTCCTCAGAAATGCAGAAATGAGCTTTCAGGGAGATGCTGAGTTATGGTTTTGAATATGCATTAATTACTTGTTGAATATGTATGTCTAGCCTTCCTTACTCAGGGAACCAGTCTATTTTGTTTTCTGATTGGACCAAATGTAAACCTTTACCATATTTGTCAGCAAGACAAATTTCTCTTGCATTAAAATTGGGTCTCTTGCATTAAATTAAATTAAATTAAAATCTCTTGCATTATTAAAATTGGGTCTGACTGAGATATGTAAATTTTGAAAACTCTGTTCAGGACACATGCTTTTTACTGTTTGGGCATCAAGAATGTTGAGAGGCATGTGACAAAAACAGCTGCTTTTTAATAAAATAAGAATTCCTGAAATGAATATTGCCCAGCCTTAAGAGTCTCCTCTTAACTGAGATCCTGATGGAAAATTTCAACTTTCACTTAGTCTAGATTATGTGCAAACTGCTGATGGAGTTTTAAGCCTACCAGCACTCTTCGTAACAGTCTGTAGGATCTGCAAATTAGAATTTTCCCTCCCCTCCAAGAAAACAATAGTACTGGGAAGACCTCCATGGTGTTTAATGCAAGTCACCGCTCCTACAATTTGAGTTGAAAATAAATCATAACAGGGACACTCTCAGGTCACCCCTTCACTACTTCACTACTTTTAGGAGAGTCAAGTCCCTCCATCTCCTTTAAAAAGCCCGCTGTGTAAAAATGGGGCTGCTGCCAGGTTTGGGTAAATCAGAGCTTTCTTTAAACACTCCCTCAATGTCTCTGCCCATCTGTAAACAGGGCAGGAGGGGTGAGAGGAACTGTGACAGAGCAGGGAGTGAAGCAGCAAGGAGGAGCATCACGAACAGTAGTTTTAAGTCTTATCAGAAGTACCACAAGCCTTGGTAGCCATACTCAGTAGTCCCACTGCTGCCAATCATTCAATGAGGTTTTCTCCTCCCACCAGCCACGCATTGAAAACTGCTATGAACTGTCTTCCCCCTTCTCTGCTTCAATCCCTCCATGGGCTTCTCAAGCCAATTATAAGGCATGAAACCCCTTGGGCTCTTCTTCCTGCCCTTCCTCAACCAATGAAAATATGAGAAATCTCATCATTTGTCAAATGATGATCTGATCCTGCCTTCTTATCAGAATCAGAATAAGAGTTTTCTCAAGCTCCCCGCAGTTGCAAAAGGAAACATTAAAACCCTTCCCTATATGATGGCTGGAACTCCCTGCTGCTTGCCTGATTTGAATGATAGCCCCACAAGTTTCTTTTAATGCGGAGAAAACAGCAAACACCCTCAGACACAGGCAGAAAACATGGCAGATCAAATATGAGACTCAAGTCAGTGGCATCCTGACACAAGTATTTTACAGAGTCTTCGACATGCACAACTCATGAGTCAGTAAAAAGGACAAATTTTCATGACCCAGGTCCGAATCATCTGAGTTGAATTCTCAGCACTGCAAAATTGACACCTATCAATCATGCACTATTTGTCTGGAGATGACGAGGAGCATGTTTGCTATATTTACATCTTGAGAGATTATTCTGTATAGTGTGCTTTTCATTGCAAAGCTACAGCCATGAATATGGCTTAACTCCCTGCTCATTACGATCAGCAGTACATACTCCAATGAATAGGATGGAGTTGAAAATTACAGCAAACAGGGCTCTTTATCAGCTAATGATGGCTTTCACTTGAGGAGAGGAAGTGTACTTCTTCATATCATTTGACAGTAAACTTTTAATTTCCTTATTTTGGAGTGTCACTCGATGCACTGCTGAAGATGACAACTTTTTCTCCAGAAATGACACAGTGGTGTGGGGCGAGAGAAAGAGGGAGGAAGAGACAAAGTGAAAAATCTAAATTCAGTGAAAAATCTAAATTCATAAACTAAAGGGGTGGAAGGTGGGAGCGACGGCACTAACATGTTTTAGGCAGTGATGGGATTCAAAGAAATTAACAACCGGTTCTATGCCCATCTGGCAGCCACTTTTAAATGGCTATTTTTAAATTTTATATGTCCTATCCAGGCATGGGCTGACACCAGTTTGGACCGGATCGCCCGAACCGGAAGTTCCTCCGAGCCCGACGCCCGCGAACCGGTAGCTATGGTAACTGGCCAAAAATGGCCGAACCAGTTCGCGGGGGGCTGGCCGGGGGGGGGGCCCAAGAACCTCGCGGCTCGTCTGCCGTACTCCGCCTCCCTTGGCCGGCCAGGGGAGGCGAGGATCAGCTTGCGGCTCGCCCGCTGCGCTCCGCCTCCCTTGGCCGGTCAGGGGAGGCGAGGATCAGCTCGCGGCTTGCCCGCTGCGCTCCGCCTCCCTCGGCTGGCCGGAGGGGCATACTAAGCAGGTCTACTCCAGTGACTTACTTCCAGGCCAGTGTGGAGAGGACTTCAGC
The DNA here is from genome assembly GCA_030015325.1 of Cryptoblepharus egeriae. Taxonomy (NCBI): domain Eukaryota; kingdom Metazoa; phylum Chordata; class Lepidosauria; order Squamata; family Scincidae; genus Cryptoblepharus; species Cryptoblepharus egeriae. Next base: position 229,468,640 of record JAREYC010000001.1, read on the forward strand.
CTCAGAGCACCATCCTATGGAGGTCTACTCAGAGGTAAGCCACATGCTTAAATTTTTTTAATTTTTTTAAAAAAATTTAATTTTTCAAAAAAAAATTAATTTTTCAAAAAATTATCCATGCCCCTGCCCCCTGACCTCGGCCCCGCCCCCTGAACTTGCCTGGCTCCGCCCACTTCCGGTGAACCAGTTGTTGGAGCCAGGCCTGCCCATCTCTGGTCCTATCTCTCATTAACAACCTGTTCTATAGGGTAAGTGCGAACCTGCTGGAGCCCACTACTGGTTTTAGGGGAGCAACAACTTGAACATGACACTAGTGGACAAAATTGTGAAAACTTAGGCATTTCCATCATGTTATATAACAGTTGATGCAGAATGTAATGCTGCATGCAATGAAACAAAATGGGTAAAAAACTATTCTATCAAACGTTCTGTCTATTTCAAATAACAAGAAAATCAGAACTACTGCATTATGTAACAAAAACTGGATTTTAAAAAAAACTTAAACTGATTGATGATTCTAAGAGCCAATTAGATATATTATGATACTCCAAGGAACCAAGCAGGCCTCTGTCAGTCTTGAAAGACTATGGTATCGTGCTCGGTGCTGCATACGCTGCAGGCCAGGGTTCGAGATCCGGGTCGGCCCCACAAGACAGAGTGAGCTCCTGTCCTTAGCCTAGCTCTGTGACGCCAGCTGGATCCAACTGTATCAGTTCTGTCTTTCCAATGGACTATTTCAGTGGCGTGGAGAGGGGGGATTTGCTGCTTGGGTAACAGCCTGTCCTCCATAAAAATCTAACCCAGGCTTTCGTCCTTCGCATGCAGTGTATGCAGCACTGAGCACGATACCTTAGTCTCTCAAGACTGGCGGAGGCCTGCTTTTTAAGGAACCAATAAAGTGTTCATATGGGGGAACCAGTGGTGGGCTTCTGGGGGTTCTCACAGGTTCTATAGAACACTTTGCTAATGAGCACCTGGTTCTGAGAACCGGTTACCAATGGGACATAGAATCTGTTGTTAATTTATTTGAAGCCCACCACTGGGGGGAACCTGTGGGGAGGTAGTAAAAGAAGTGGAAGATGAACTGCTGGGGATAGGAGGCAGATTTTTCCCTATTTTCTTATTTAAAATCCCAGGCTTGATGTTACTTCCAGGGCATCATTTTGAACATGGCCTCGGCTACTTGATTATTAGCTATGCCCCCAGCTGAATTCAGTTATTATAAGATTTTCATATGACTCTCACCATTGCAAAGGCAGCACTGCAAGAGTTAAATAGCATCATGAATAACACAGAAGTACAAAACAAAAATAACAAATGACAGTGTGTGGGGAAGGTGGAGATTTTGCCAGGAAAATGGACCCTCCATGCTTAACTACTGATTCTGAGGACACACCTCTGAGGACCCAATGCTGCAGATAAAATGAAGAATGCATAATCTTCTAATAAGGTTTCCCAAAGTATCTGGATGACTGTGCTGGAAGCAGGGTGATAGACTACAGCAGCAGTTCTCAAACTATGGGTCAGGATCCATCACTGTGTCACAACCCATGTTGATGGATTGTGAAACTTGTTAGTTGGTAGCTGAGAAGAGGTTGAAAGAAAATGTATTGAGCCCCCATAAAAAGTGAAACGAAGATTCACATACATGTATACTCATGAGTAGGCAGCCCTGCCATGGTCCACATTGAAGGGCAGGCCAAAGGGAATGCAGCACCAGTCTGATGAATTAAATCCCCCTCTTGAAGCTTACATGATTGTATTACAGCCTAAGGGGGAAACTAAGCCATAAATATGCATTTACCTATGAGTATTTACTTATGAGTCCACCCTTAAAGGGTGGTGTGACAGCAACAGCGCCAACAAGACTACAAAGATTGTGCTGCAGCTGAGGAAAACAACTTACCTGGAGGATCATTATGGTCCTCCAGAAGTTTCAGAGAGCCCACACCCCTCTGCTGCCCTGCCCTTGGACCTCCAAACTGGTATGAACAGCAAAAAAAAGGGGACGCAATGATTACTCAGGGATAAATATTACCTTTCTCCCAGTTATGCCCTAGCCACTTCCTAACATGCATGGTATACAGTTGGCCTGCATGTTCCAAAGCTGAATAAGATTGGTTGCCCATCTCACAGACTGTCTGGCATACAAATATATTTAATGTGTATTTACTCTTTCCAAAATGATTTATTGGGTCTTTAGTGATTTGAAAATGACTTGGAAATATATTTATTAATGGGTTTTTTATTTTCCAAGGAATCTGGTAAAAACAATGATGAATCATCGTAACACAAAAAAATAAAAACTGTACATCATTTCCTTCTGAGAAACATCATGAACATCAGGTCGATGACTGCTAATGCTTTTTGGGGCCATGAGATGATAATAATAAACTTGACAAAGTTTGATTTGTTATTGAAAATTATTAAATGAGATACAAAAAGTAATATTTTTAAAGGACAAATAGAGGACAACGAGTGACTTGTATTCTCTTATTGTTCCCAAACCACATAAATTTCCTTGTTTATAGACATTCTGAATGAAACCAATTCAAAGAAGCATCAACAAAACTTTAATGACATACTTCCCTAACTAGCAAAGATTTTTTTAGAAAAAAGTATGTTTTATCACTGTTGTGAATAAATGCATGTAAACCATCTTCCTAAAAGTATGCTTTTTACAATTATATTTTGAGTTGTTCCAATAAAAGATGGGAAGAAACCCATATAAACTAAATTCTATGTCTATATAGAATTGTTTTTCCTTTTGGAAAATCATTTCAGGGTATAAAACTACAGCATAAAATGAAAATATGGTGAACACAAATAATATTCTCTTCTCTCAAAGAGAAGATTTCAATATTTCATTTGGTCCAGACAGTGACGTAGCTAGGTCATCTGGCACACAAGACGCATAAATTTTTTACACCCCCATACAACAAAATTATTTAATTATTTTCAATATCAATTAATAAAATATGAATATTTTCATATTTTTATACCACCTTTACACAACCACTGGGGATGGTGTATGTAGTTCCTCCCCTTTTTTCTCCTTACAGGGTCTAAAGTTACTGAGGAGTAAAACCAGTTTAAAAATAAATTGCTGCCTGCAAACTTCTGGTATCTGTAAATAAGGCATAACGAAGTTTTTGGTGCATCTCCAGTGATGTAAGAAGAAGTTACTTGCATCAATCCACTTGTCAAGACATACACTGTATTTTTATATTGATTTACTTTTAGCATCATTCATCTGATCCCAGGTGATTGCTGATTCTAACACAAGATCAATAACAAGCCAACTATCTTCAACAATGCTCCAGTGACAGACTCTGTGGAAGTCTACAATACACAACCAATCTCTGCTACCCAAAGGACAAACACAATGCTTTTGACAAAACTTGTAGCAGATTTTTTTAATGTTCAAAACTAAGGAACGTTTTCAAAAAATTAGAATCAGGGCTTATCTCACAGAGCAATCCTAATCCCCAGTTAGGCCCGCACAAGTCCCTTGCACTGGCTTGGGGCTGTTGCAAAGGTGTCATAAGGCACTTCTCCACAAGGTTAGACTAGTACACAGACGTGTACTGGCCTTCCCCATGTCATTGTGACTTCAGGGCAGTTGTGCTGGCCTAACTTGGTTAGGACCTCAGGGTATCATTTGGGATATTCTGAGGGACACTCGTAGAGGAGCATATGTCAGCAACACACATGAATTTTCTATATAGAGGTAGTTATGGAAGCGGTAGTTGTGGAAGTTATAGCATCCTTCAGGGAAAAAAGAAAACAAGTGGAATCCCTTGACATTAGTAAGGTTCATAAAGTGAAGACTTATCTAAACCATTCATATGACAAATTTGGAAATCAGGATTTTAAAACACTTACTAATTCTTTTATATATAAATTGACCAGGAACAAATATTTGTAGCAACAATGATACAAACAGATGCTTACATGACAATGTCAGCAAGACATTTGCCAAATTCTATGGGTAATTAATGTATTTTGTTTGACAAATTTGGTTTTCTAGCCAGAAGAAAATTTGGTTTTCTTCATTGTTTGCCAAGGCTCTGTTTTGCAGAGATCGGGTTATTGTCTATGAAGTTAGGCTAATCTCTGCAGTTTAAAAGACAAAAGCAATCCATCAATTTCTGCCACACCTCAAGAATTAGGGAAAGGGCACCAGATTAATGGTGCTGCACTGCAATTTGGAAATGCTGTCCTCAATACAATGCAAATGGAAAGCCATGTGCTTTCATGGAACTGGGGAGGTGGGTATCTGCTCTTGGTTTGAAACTGAAAATTCTCCCTGCAAATTTCCTGATGGTTTTCATGAAGGTGAAATGAGGGACAAAATAGGAATGATCCTCTTTTTGTCATCATCAGTTTTGAAGTGATGGCACTTTGCAGAAGCAGTAATCCTCCCAGACATATCTGCACTTATTAGGAGGAAGGATCATTGAAATATCCCTCCACCACTGCCGCCTGTATAGCAGGCTGAGAAAACAGAGCGGGTAATTCAGGCTAGCCCAGAGAAAGATTGCAAACTCAGGATGGTGCTGGGAAAGGAAAGGAGATGGAGGTTAGACCCACGTCAGTGAATTTTTGGGTTCCTTAGCAATATGGCTTGACAACTTAAACAGAGGGGACAGAACTGTGAGTGAGGGCACATTATTAACCAATTTAGACCAGCACAACTCACCCATGTCTCTGTTGCCATGGTGGTATGGGGAAGTTGGCACATGTCTGTGCACTGGCCTCCCCCCCACTGCCCTCGGTGGTGCAAAAATCCCTTATGCCACTTTTGTGACACTCCAAGGCGTGCACAGGACTTGCACTGGGACTTATGCTGGCCTAAACAAGGGTTAGGATTGCCCTGTCAGTAGATTTGCACGCTCCTCATTATACCAAAGACTGACTCAAACAAAACAGACATTTATACTTACCTGGATAGGATCGGGATTCAGGCTTTGCAAAAAAAGCAGCAATTTCTAAATCAAGAGATAACAGAAAATGAAATCAAACAGTAAATAAGCTAAAAATTCTTAAAAGCACACAGTTGAATTTGCTAGGAATTCTACAAACAACTTCATAGCCTAATCCTACCACCTTCACAGGAGTGTTTGCATTGGGTCTGCCCCAAAGAGGGGCAGGGACCATGTCAAGGCAGAGAGTTAACTAATATAGTTAACTCTGGATTGTAGGGATAGTTTCACTTATATTCTTTCTCTGTAACATGGCCCCCTATGCATCTACTCAGCTCTGTACAAGCTCTTTGCTGATGCATTTCTGAAAAGAGTCAAGGAGACATGATGATGCTATGCAGAAAAATGTCAAGGAAGCAGATGCTGCCGATATGCACTCTCTGCCAGCCAAGCTATGCCATGCTCCTAAGGACCCAATCTAATTCTACCTACCTCCACCCAATTCTAATCCACCCCTGCCAGCCCCTCTAGCTTACCTTCAGTAGTGGACCAGCTAGATGCAGGGCATTGATCCTTTGGCACCACTACCATATGCAGTGGCAGTTCCAATTTGGCTGTGATAGCATACAGAGGGTATTGCCATATGACAGTTTATTTCAGTAGAACTATGTTCTTGTGTCTTAAATGTTCAGTTAGGTTCAGGCTATAGGATTTGTTAATATATAAAATCTCTCTTCAGCAATATATTTATAAAGGGGAGTGCTGATCCCAGATTTATGTATTAAACTAGATCGTATTAACTAAACTCATTCTGTTTTCAGTTTTCTAAATGCAACTAATTTTTCCCAATATTATTTTCACCTTTGAATGAACACAAGTCCTTCAACAAACTGAAACAGTCTTTCACATAACTCACATTCATTCAGTTAAGGTGGAACATTGAGCTGGGCTTTCCCCCATTTTATCCTCTGTTGTTTATTTGCCACATCTATTTATTGCCTGTGGCACAATCAATTCAGGCTAAGTTTCTAATGAAATATTGGGCACACCCACACTAACACATCACCACTTGCACTTGACACAACCCTCCTCTTAATAAATCTCAAGAATAGGGGCAGTTAAATCCAAACTGCCCACTTGGGCCAACGTAAGTCACTTGCACTTGCCCAGAGTGTCACATTCATGCTGTAAAACACACTTGGGACACCTGGAGAGGAGGCCTACCTATAAAATTATGGCCGTGCCATAAAATATGGAGTAGATACTAGCCATAAAATCAACTAGGATTTACTTGCTGTATTTATAGGTCGAAGGATATGCTGCAACCCCCTGTGAAATACAGAAACTCATTTGGCTTCCCTTAAAAATCTCAAATGTTTGCCCTTCCAAAGAACCCTGAAATTTGTTTTTCATTTCACATTTTCTAAATGTGCTGGATCACAGTAAACATATATCTGGTCCATCAACCACAATATACTGGTAATTAAAAGATTGTATCGTAAGTGTGGAATGAAAGTGACCCTACCCTTCTCCATAATGAATAAACTTATTCTTTCTTCTAGAAAGACAGGCATGCACATGTTCTAAGTTGCAAGTGGCAGTCAAATGATTTTATTAGAAATTTAGGCCATATTTTCTTGATTGCTGTTACTGAAACAAATCAACAGAGATGAAGTGGCTCCAATCTCATGCATTAAATTTAATGAAAACAACATACTTCTCAGAGACAAGTTCAGTGAAGTGAAGGAATAAAAATCTGTAGCCAGAGGGAGCCTGCTAAACTACCCATCTTTTCCTCTCTGTACAGTGCATAAATTCATTCTTTCTTCCTACTCTTATAGTTTTCATTCAGCCCAAAGTGGCAAGTCTCTCTTAACTATGCTCTCCCAATTACTGTCCCATTATGATGAGACATACATATAACTTTTCAAAGTACAGAAATGCAAATTGTGGGTGAATGAATGGACGCTGGTAGGTGTACACAGTCCATGTACATAGATAGATAGATGAAGAAGGGCTTTGGTGCAAGGATTCAGCATCATTCTTAGACAGTAAAGAATTTTAACATGAAGCTCCTGCAATTTGCAAGTTGTGTAACTTAATGTCATCATAATTTATATGGGATGTCTGCTTTCTGACTATGGTGCACTTGCAGCTGATTCAACCATTCAAAGGAGGCATTTTTATAGCTCTGGTGGCATGTTTATATCACCTCCTATTAGTATGAAGAACTGAACTCATATATTTATTATATCTCAAGAGTATGTATGGAATTGTAAGCTGCCCTGTTTTACAGGCAGTTTACAATGGTTTTATGAATGTATATCTCTGTTCCGCAATGCAGGTATTAAGTTTGGGTGATCTGAGAAAACAAAAGGGCACAAGCTAATAATGATTCCCACTCATGTTGACATATGCAGTTGCTTTATAGTGAACCAACATCCAGCTTTGAATTTTTTTCCCCAGGAGGGAGCAATGCAATCTGTACCATATCATATACCAGGCTAGGCTGAGTAAAGAAACCTATATTCATCTTGACACCAGTGATGGGATACTTTTTTGATCGGGTTATGAGCTTACTGGACAGTGGCAATGCTGTGGATGTCATTTATCTTGACTTCAGCAAAGCATTTGACAAAGTCCCACATGACATTTTAACTGGGAAGTTGGAAAAATATGGGCTAGACAGGGCAATCGTTAGGTGGATCCACAACTGGCTCGACGGCCACACTCAAAGTAAATGGTAAATGTGTCAACCTGGGGGTCAGTTTTAGTAAATGGTTCTGTGTCAACCTGGAGGTCAGTTTCAAGTGTGGTACCCCAAGGCTCTGTCTTGGGCCCGGTTCTCTTTAACATTTTCATCAATGACTTGGAGGAAGGGATATAGGGGAGCCTGATCAAATTTGCGGATGACACCAAGCTGGGAGGAGTAGCAAACACATCAGAAGACAGGAGAAACCTCCAGGAGGATCTGGATAAACTAGAATCCTAGGCTGTAACAAATAGAATGAATTTCAACAGGGAGAAGTGCAAAGTTCTGCACTTAGGAAATAAAAACCAAAAATACAGGTATAAAATGGGGGATACTTGGCTTGGCAGCACATGTGAGTGGGATCTTGGAGTTGCCATGGATCACAAGCTGAACATGAGTCAGCAGTGTGATGTGTCTGCAAAGAAGGCAAATGCCATTTTAGGCTGCATTAAGAGGACTGTAGCTTCCAAGTCACGAGAAGTTCTAGTTCCTCTTTATTCTGCATTGGTCAGACCTCACCTTGAGTACTGTGTTCAGTTCTGGGCACCTCACTTTAAGAAAGATGCAGCCAAACTGGAGCAAGTCCAGAGGAGAGCGACAAGAATGATCAGTGGGATGGAAGGGAAGCCCTACGAGGAAAGGTTGGGGGAACTTGGGATGTTCAGCCTGGAGAAGAGGAGGCCGAGGGGAGACATGATTGCCCTCTTCAGATACCTGAAGGGCTGTCATAGGGAGGAAGGGGCCAATTTGTTCATAGCTGGTTCTGAAAGCAGAACTAGAACCAATGAGTACAAACTGCAAGAGAGGAGATTCCGGTTGGAAATCCGGAAAAAATTTATGACGGTGAGAGCGGTTCGGCAGTGGAACAAATTGCCAAGCGAGGTAGTGGACTCTTCCTCACTGGGGATCTTCAAGCAGAGGCTCGACAAGCACCTGTCGGGGATGCTTTAGGGGGAATTCCTGCTGCAGGCAGGGGGTTGGACTAGATGACCTACTAGGTCCCTTCCAACTCTATGATTCTATGAAATTAACAACCGGTTCTATGCCCATCTGGCAGCCACTTTTAAATGGCTATTTTAAAACTTTATATCTCCTATCTCTCACTAACAACTGGTTCTTCAGAGTAGGTGTGAACCTGCTGGAGCCCACCACTGTTTGACACCCAAGAGAAGAATTGTGTCTAGGGGCAGACTGTAACTATGATCATGGTCCTTCGGGTGAGTGCAACACTATTCTGATCAGATAAACTACCATATACACCCTAAAGTTGGGCCAGACAATAGGGAAAGGGTTCTGACTTTCATAACTTTGCTGAATAATTCAAGAAATCTGATTAGCCATCCTAGGAAATATAATACTAGATATACTTTATTCTAATCCAGAAGGAGTTAGGTTTTGATGTTTAGGAAAGGGATCACTTTGAAGCCTGAATAGGTGCAAAACTGCTGCAGCAGGATGTGCTCTTGGAATATTCCACATTTTCAATAGAATTGCCAGAAGCAAACAAAATGTGCTTCCTGGAAATTATGACTTTTACCATCCTATAAAATTGTGGTAAAAGTAGGTAAAAAAGTGACTTTTACCTAAAAAGATTAGGTAAAAAAGTGACTTTTACCTAATCACTCCAAAACTGCTTTCTGCATTTGAGGTCTACATTATCCACTATTTGCTAACACTGACACCCTGCCACTCTGGGCACCAAATATGTAAAATTCTGCGCATACAATTAGGTATGCACTCAGCATGGGAACAGGCATGCAGCTCAGCAGCTGACCTTTGCCAACCTTGGATAGTTCCAGATGAGCATTAACACTACAGTGAAGACAAAAATGTTCCTCTTAGAACAGGCTACAGAACAAAGATGCCCAATGTCAAAGGTGTAAAGGGTCATGGGGGGAATAACTGAGCCATTACAGAGAAGATGAAGTCTTCTCTCTACCAGTGTTTAATAATGAAGAAGCTGGAAACATACCTTGACCTGATCCATCTTAGGAGATGACTTTCTAAAATATTTAGTTCTCAGAAAAAACTTTCTGCTCAACCCCATTTAATTATCCAAGATAATCCCCACCATTTCAGGTCAGGTGGCCACAGTAAATAATGTACTGATGCTAACCTATAAAACATTTGCAGTGCTTTCTAGCTGAGTCCTTCACAGTAGTTTCTCTGAATGCATCCCTAGCTACATGAGGAATTGCTCATGTAAAAAGCTGTTCAACGCAAGACTTCTGACCTCAGGTCAATATAAAATTTTGGCTGTAAGTGCATAGCTCTTTGAAATCCTACCAACTGGTTATTCAGAAGAAACAGCAAAGTGTTCCAATTTTTAGCTATAATCAAGGATAATCTTGACCAGGTGTAGCTTACCTGTGGGGCTAGACAGGATTACAAAAGACCAGCCAGATACAAGGACTGATTGCAAGCGATAGCTTGGATTAGTGCTCCAGCAGGGAAAATGCACTCTAGCAGTGCCCTGCAGTCCCTTGGGTAGGTAACGTGGTGGTGGAAAGTCCTCTTGGAGAAGCAGGTGGTTCTGAACAGACTGTCATAGATGTAGATAGCACTGTCTCCTATGGAACAGGAAGTGGCAATCTTCCCTCAATCTTGGGGTTTCCATCACTTTTTCTAGGGATCCAGTTGCTTCACTCAATGCCTCCTCTAGTGTTTCTCAAGCTTCTTTAACCTCTGTATATTTGAAATTTTCTGTGTATGTGTCTAAGGACCTGATTCTATCTACTATTAGGGACTTAGGCTTCAAGGAAAGAAATAATATAATCTCCGAGGAATTATGTTCCAAGTCAGAAACATTTTGCAGCAGGATTAAACTGTGCAATAGTCTCGTTCCTTAAAATCTCAGTTAGGGAAAGAAGCCCACATCCTTGCACATGAAACTACATATTTAAACTGTAGCTATGAATCCTTGAAAGCTTTTGTACAAAGAAGGCACCAGTGAAAGGTATTGTACCTCTCCATGTTGTGATAAGCTCTTGAAAAGGTCATACTTGAGACCACTTCCTTCACGCTAAGTAATCTGTCTTCTTTTGACATTATTAACATTTCAGCGTTGACAGTTTATTTATGAGGCTTTCTGGAAATAGGTTTTATGGAATATAAAGACATTACTGCATGGCAGGGGGAAGGAAGTGATTCATTTACATTTTTAATTGCCTAACACCTTTTTGCTAAAAGTTCAATTTGTGTTATGTCTCGCCTGTCCAAGTTCCATACAACCCTGACAGCAGAATGCAATTCTTATGAGGACATTTTCTCTCTACGCCTGAGTCTTACTCATAGAAATAGTATATTAAATCTATAGAAAATCATGAAGTGATCACCACTTATTCATCAGTAATAGGAAGCAATATGAATACCAATTTAAATCAATTATAATATTTTGCCAGATGTGCAAAAGACCAAAAGCAGCAAGCAATGAGGAGAAATAAGAGGAGTACTGTTTATTCACAGGAACAAGAATCGTAGATGATTCATAGGAACAAGATTCAGGAGTTACTATGGGGAGCCTTTATTCTGCTCCTCATCTCTTGGTGAGTTAACAAAACCAAAATTTGGAGTCCATGTCAAGAATCTTCATCAGATCAAACATCTGAGGAATTCGCTTTTTATGAGCTTCATCTGAATATATATATATATATATATATATATGAAAATGAAAAGGCACTCACTCACTCACTCATTGACTCATTAACGCCCTGCCACTGCTGGGCCTAGAAGTGTGAAATTTGGGATGGGTGTTCCTTCTATGATGGAGGGGTGCACTAAGATCCGGATTTCCAAAATTCCAACCGGAAGGGGGTGAAAAGGGGCGCAAAGTGTTTTCCTCCCTATACTTTGCATTGAAGAATCGGTGACTGAGGGATACTCTGCCCCAACCCCCGGACCTAGAAGCATGAAATTTGGGGAGGGTGATCCTTCTGTCACATTAACACCCACCAAGAACCAATGTGGAGAAATTTAACCCTGAAGGGGCTGAAAAGGGGTACAACATGTTTTTGTCCTATACTTAACATGGAAGATTGACCAACCTTAACACAGAAGACTGATGTGCATAGGGGGGATGATGCGCATGGGGTGGATGAACATGGGGGTGAATGTGCATGGGGGGTTGAAGTGCATGGGGAATTGATGTGCAGTGGGGGGATGACATACAGGGGAATTTTACTCCTGCAACGTGGGTACGCTTTTCACTAGTTATGTAATAAAAGCATTTAAGATATTTAGGTTAGGAAGCTTCCCAGCACTTAGTCACACAAACTCTGGATGTACAAAACAGCTTTCTTCCAGAAGGCTTCTAAACATCATGGAAATGCCCAATGGTTCCCCAGAAACTTAACCTAGAGCTAATGTACTGTATTTCAGTAAACATCACTGGATTTCTGATAATCAGATTCTGGTAGAAACATGTCCATCATGCCTTGCTATGATATTACAAATGACATTTCATTGTCTACGGCTGCAATACTGAAGTGTACTTGGGCTAGCCCAATTCCAAGATGGAGCAGCCCAGTTACACCAGAAAGACCTGGGCCAGTGTAAGTCAACTTAGGCTGGCCCAAGACAAATGGACCTGGGACGTCCTAGCTGAGCCAGACCAGGAAGTTCAGGAGAGGCATGTTGAGGGCATGTTCTGCATGAGGGCATGAACAGTACAGTTGTATCTAGAGCTTGTTTCCAGGACAGAAACACCCCCCTCACAGCTCAGAGTTACACTACTTCAGGAGCAGGAATAAATCTGAGTATATTTATAGGGGTCCATGACAAGCCAGAGTAATAATGGGAAAAAAAAATTCTGACTTCTAGGCCAACCCATGCCTCTGAACCTCAGCATACATCACAACTACACTACCTCATCCCAGGATACCACACTACTACACCAGCCCACCTCAGGATACAACACAACTATACCAGCCCAGTGAGCATGCTGTCCTTGTCCTGGCCTAACTTGTCAGCTCAGGATATGGCCTACTTCAGCCAGCTCAGCTGGGCCATTTTTCTGGCCTAAAGTCAGGATTGCATTGTATGGGTATATCTACCAAAGTAGAAGGACCTCAAAGGATCAAAGGATCAGGCAAAGCAACACATGTTTTATATAGACAGTATAATGCTCTGAGCCCTTGTGTGTTGGTCAGGCCACATATCAAAGAACACCAACTATCCAATAAACATAAGCAGGAGAGTACTATGAAAACTCTGCATCTGTTTTCATATCACTGTTCAGTTTCCAAATATTCAAGTTTATCCATCAGTGCCAGCAGCAATTACTTAATTTCTCAGCTATTTCAGTAATCTCAGATAAGCTGTCTTCAGGTGTCATTTGTAAGAAATCTCATTACTTCTCTACCTGCCAGCCTTAATATGTGTAAAGCTTAGCCTTAATTTTAGCATCAAACTGGTATCTCAGAGGCAGAAGGAACAAAATGACATGAAAAATTTCAAGCATGTGTGAGAGACTTTAAGAGGTTTCTTCATCAATACAGAAGAAATTGATATTGCTAATATGTCATTGTGATTCATGTGAAAGTGGTGATTCAAAGCACTGTGGTTCATCATAAAAATGTTAACAATTCCTCTGATTCAGGGAAGTTCTCATTTAGCATAGAAAATGTACAGTTTTCCAATCATATGTGGGCATAAAGTTCACAGTTGTTATGTAAGCAGCTATTTGTGTCCCAATCTTACGTACTATTGTTCCTGCCTCCTTAACACCCATAAATATAACATTGCACAATCTTAAGACATACCTTCTCCTATATGATTTTCAACCCTCTCTTTATGCGATCACTTCAGGTTGGACCAGAGCAGAGATTCCCAAACTTTCTTTGTTCAAGGCATTGTGACACCATAGCTTTTTATTATGGAGTCCCAGACATTCCTGTGACACATTTACAATATGCTTTGGGAGCATGTGAGTTCACTGCAGCACATTGTCGCACACAGTTTGGGAACATTTTAGGGTTAGGCTGACCATTTCAAAATATAGTCCTTTTTCATGATAAATCTCTTGACAGAATGGCCTGCCCAGACAAGTTCTATGGTTACTTTTAGTAGCCTTATAGTGAAAACGTACCCACGTTGTGGTAGTAAAATTCTCCCTGTATGCCATCCTCTCACTGTGCATTGTCCCTCAATGTGTATTGTCCCCGCATGTGCATCATCCCTGCAAGTGCATCATCCCCCCATGTGCACTGTCACCCCATGTGCAATACCCTGATGCACATCATCCCCATGCACAATACCCCCGTACAACATCCCCAATGTGCAGCCTCCACCCATGCACACCCTTGCTCCAAGCACACCCTCCCCCCATGTGCACCATATGCAACACCCCCATGCACATCATCCGCCATGTGCAACAACCCCCATGAGCAATATCCCCATACAACATCCCCCTGTGCACTGTTCCCCCTGCGCAACCTTTCCCCCATGTGCACCGTCCATGCAGAAGCACTGTTCCTTCATGTGCAATCATCCCCCATGCTCATCAATCCTCTATGCACATCAACTGTGATGCGCAACATCCCCAAATCACATAAACCCCCATGTGCAACAACTCTCATGCACAACATCTCCCCATGTGCAACATCCCCCATGTGCATAAACCCCCATGTGCAACATCTCCCAAGTGCATAAACAATGTAAAGTATAGGGAGGAAAATGCGTTTCGCCCCTTTTCTCCCACTTGCGATTGGAATTTCTGGAAACCGGTTATTAGTGGGTGCCTCCATCATGGAAGGAGTATACTCCCCATATTTCACACTTCTAGGCCCAGTCGTTTTGGCAGGGCGTTGATAATTCAGTGCGTGAGTCAGTCAGTGAATCAGTGACTTTTCAGTTTTATGTATATAGATAACAATGTTCAATCTGTCTGTTAGTGGTTTATAAGAGCAGGAAAAACAAATCTTCACAGTTCACCTTCCTTCAGTGAACTGCACTTTGTTAACTAGCTATACAATTTGCCAGAAAAACTTTGACCTTATTTCTTTAAAAGTTGCAAAACCACAGGTACATATTCTCCAGAAATTATAGGGTCATTGAACACTCAGTGTTTGTATGACCAGCTTGTATTGTGTCCTATAATTATCCAGGCAACAGGGCAGGTATGAAAGCTTCTATTTCTTCGTTTCCTAATTATTCATTGTGGTACGCTCATACAAGAAAAAAAAGCTCAGTGTGATTTAATGGTGTGTCCCTCCCATTAAGCATTCAGATTCATTTGATCAAAAGGAACTCGGTCATTATAGTCAAGAAAAAAGAGGGGAAAAAATATAACTTCATAAATCTAAAGAAGAAAGCCCAAAACAAACCTCTTTTGAATATTTCAAAATTAAAAAGTACATCTCCCGATCAAAAAAAAGGAGTGTGCGTGCGTTATTATTTCTCTTTTGTTGTTAGTCTTCTGTAAATTTCAGCCTCTTATTCACAGAATAAGACAAGAAACTGTTACGGCGCTAAGTTTGGCTGGTGGGAAATTAATTTGGGTCACTCTATAGTAGAGTTGCTATGGTGACAAAATGCAAAATGTAGCAAGCAAGCACTTCATCAATGTTAATATAACGTCAGGCATACGCTGAGAATTTATAATCAACGCACACCACAACACAACCCTCCGAACTGAGGCTCCGTTGAAAAGTAAGGCTTTTAGCCTCTTTCTTCTCAACCCCCAAACACTGTATGACAATCTCTTTTGTCACCCGCACATGACTACATTAAATTATCAAGTTCTTCCATTATTATACATACTATTATCTCACAATAGGAACATTGCACAAATATTCTGCACAATTTATAAGAGGTTCCCCCCACCCGTACCTTCACCCCACTATAGATGAGGCCAAATTTCAGTGAACACCTCCATAGATTCCACAGGGCGCAATCCAGAGTAACTACGGGGAGTCCTTGCTCTGGTGTAAAAATGGATTGCTCTGGATTGCAATATGGATTTCCCATAGGTTACTCTGGATTGCAATATGAATTTCCCATAGGTTTTCACTAGGTGGTGCAGTAATGTCACTTACGTGCTCGCATAGTTTGTAGGGATAGTGTTAGAAGAATATTATGGCCTTCAACATGCATCTGTATCTTTGTGCAATGCACTGAGGAGACATTTTACAATTAATTGGCCTTTACAAAGTCTCCTTCCAAGATGGGAGAGGAAGTGAGGAGAGAACTAAATTGAGAATTTCAGTCACATACAGGCTTGCCTCAGAATATAAAAGCAGAGGGAAAGACTTACAGGGGCTCTTTTCTTCATCTCCCACCTCGGAAGCACTTCTCTGCACCATGAGAAGGTAGAAGCATTAGTGTAAAAATTGTCCACTTGATACTTCATTAAGGCTGCAATCCTAACCACACTTTCCTGGGAGTAAGCCCCATTGAATAAAATAGGACTTACTTCTGAGTAGACATGATTAGGATTGCACTGTAAATGAGGAAATTAAGAGGAAAGGGAATTATATGAAGTGTGTTTACTGAATAATATACCAATAAATGTGTTTCACTGCAATTATTCACCTTCTTTCTCTCATTGAGTAGGTACATGACTTTGCTTTCACGCATCCCATAAAATTTTTAAGAATAGGAATTCACAGAATACTGTGAATACCAATGATCACCATATCTGTTTCCATAAACATGCTCACTCCCACAGCTATGGAAACCAAAGATATGGAGGAACTCTGTCTCCCTGTCCTCTGCGTGCCCATTAATATTGTTGAAAATTAGAGAAATGCTAACAGGAAGCAGTTTTCAATTTACCTTTTACAAGCATTTGGGCTGCCTAGCATCGCTATAAGCTTGAATGATTATAGCAACATGTATAAGCAGGAATATTTTCACCCTGGTAAGCCTTTCAACAATTTTAATGAGTGTGCAAGGGGGCCATATATGCAGTTTGCTCACTCCAACATATATAATAGAGATATAAATGCCAGGAGGAAGAACAGGCTACGATGTTATGAACAAGCTATGATGTTGAAAATATGAGAACCAGACACAGAAAGTCATGCACAGTAGTGCAAACTGTAGACAACAATCTCTCTTCTGAGTTTTACTGAATTTAAAGTGTAATCCTCACTATCCTCTTAGGCTGGCACAAATCACTTTGCCCAGAATGTTGCAAACTTTCTGTAAACCACACCTGTGACACCTGGTGAGTAGGGAAGGGCTAGTAAAACAGGTAAAAACAGCTAAAACATACTAACAACCCCCCAAGACTATACCCCTCACTATGTGCAAGCTCCCCATGACTGGTGCTTTTCAAATGCTCCGAGCTCAATTCTGCTCAAAAAGGCAGAATTAAAATGTTAAAAAGTGTAGTTCATAGTATTTGAAATGTGATTCTCATTGGAAAACACACTGTAACTTTAAGCCTCTTGTTATTTTCACAATTCCTTCCATGTCCAGCCATTATTAAAAAAAATTCTTTCAAAATATGCAATGACAAATCACATCTTAACAGAGACTCATTATCAAATTAATAAGAACTTTTGTACACCACAGACACTTTCTCAGGCATTAACAAGTCACGGTTAGGAGGGGAGGTTGGCTGTTTCTCAGGATCTGGCTTTGTTAGGGAGTTGTTTAAGTGTGTTTTGTGAAATGGCATAGATATTGCATTCAAAAACCAGGAAGAACTGGGGCAGATGGAAACAGCTTGCAGCTGCTCCCGGCATAAGGACCAATCCAAATTTGATGTAGTTTTTGCTTCTGCTAATAAAAAACTATCCTGTGGAATTTCACACTGTGTAATTTCCATGACTGTCTTTTTGGTGACACGTTCATTCCCTTGGACAAATTTTTGCAGCAGACTATTTGCACAGTTTGAATATTCACAGATATAGGCGGGATTAACAGCTCTCTTATCATGATCCAGTATATATAGTACCACAGGTTAAGGGATTCCAAGCACATTCAGACTAAGGGCACAATCCAGAGTAACTCTGGGAGCACATAAGAGACATTATGCACACCTGTAGTTGATGCACCACCTAATGAAAACCTATGGGAAATTTATATTGCAATCCAGAGTAACTTGTTCTTACTCCAGAGCAAGGTCTCCCCTTAGTTACTCTGGATTTCACCCTAAGAAACAGAGGGCACAATCCTATGCATGTATATTCAGAAATAAGGCCCATTGTGTTAAATGGGGCTTACTCCCAGGAAAGTGTGTTTAGGATTGCAGCCATAATCCACCAAAAATAGCTACCTCTCTGCACTGCTTTGTGCCTTTATGGATAGACTCGGTAAAGGAAATAGTACTGTCTGTGAGAATTCCACTGTAGGATGGAGTAGTACAACGTTCTCAAATTCTGGGTCATGACCTACCAGGAGTCCCAACTTGATTTTTGTTGAGTTGCAAAACTGAAAAACTGATAGTTAAAGGGAACACCACCAGAACAGTCTCAATCTGATAAAAGCAGACCCCAAAAACACTTATGAAGGAAATCCCTCCCTCCGAACTGAGAAATGTATTGAAGCCTATTGAAAACAAAACTGGGCAAAATTTTAGTGTTTACTTGTGAAAAAGCAAATATTTACTGGTTCCTAGCTATGCTTATGTGTCCTTTTTCCTGCATTTTAAAACCAGTGCATTTCCAGAGCAATTTAATGGTATGTTTAATTCTATTTGGTTCAAGTTATTATCTTCTCAATATTTTAATTTGGCAATGTCTTAATTGTGTTTGGTAGCACTTGGTTCATTTTAATTGTTCATAAAAATAGCATGCAAATCTTAAATGGGTCCTATAAGCATAATTCAAGTTGTTGACTATGTAGTTGTGTTTTTTGGGTTATGTGTGAGAGATGTTTTATGCCTGCTTTATTCCTATGGCTATGCCTGATGACAGCCACAGACATAAAAACATACAAAGATCCCATGTATAAAAACAAAAAGATCCAACTACCGGATCCATCACGCATTCCACTGGAACAGTTATGCCAGTTTTGGAAATTTGGTTAAGATTGAGCCCTGAATTTTATAAATTAATTATGCCAGTCAGGGCACAATCCTAACCAGTTTAGGCCAGGATAACTCATCTGGCATATCTTCCTTTGGACTTGGTGGTGTGGGGAAACTGGCATATGCTGTGCATTGGCCTAACCACTTCATAAATGGGGCAGAAGTGCCTGTGACACCCCCAGGTTAGCACAAGACGTCTGCCGGGGCCTATGCTGGCCTAACTGGGGTTTAGGATTGCAGCTTATGGGCACAGTCCAGAGTAACTACAGGAGCACATAAGAGCAGAATGACCATATGACCAGAAAAACCCGGATTTGTCCGGATTTTTAGCCTCCTGTCTGGGTGTCTTACATTTTGGCTTCATTTTAAAACTTCGCTATAATACAAAGTACTGCATCGTGCCATATGTCGTTAGATTTGTATTGAAGAGCAGAATCCAATGCAAAAATCAGTTTGGAAATATCTCCTTCCTATCAAAAGTTATGGTAAAAAAACTGAAAAACAAAAACAAAAAATACACTTTTTGGCAATTTTTTAAAGCAGAATTTTCGAGGAATTTTGGCTTGGGATTAGGAATTTTAGCCCTGGGGTTCAGGAATTTTGGCCCTGGGGTTCAGGAATTTTGGCCCTGGGGTTCAGGAATTTTGGCCCTGGGGTTCAGGAATTTTAGCCCTGGGGTTCAGGAATTTTGGCCCTGGGGTTCAGGTATAATCTGGTCACCCTGTGTAAGAAACATTGTGTGTACCCATAGTTATTGCAGCATCTAGTGAAAACCTATGGGAAATTCATATTGGAATCCAGAGTAACTTGTTCTTACTCCAGAGCAAGGACTCCCTGTAGTTACTCTGGATTTGACCCTATGTTCCATATACCCTACAATCCAGAGTAACTATGGGAGCACATAAGAGACATTACGTATACCCGTAGTTACTGCACTACCTAGTGAAAACCTATGGGAAATTCATATTGCAATCCAGAGCTAATTGTTCTTACACCGGAGCAAGGACTCCCCTTAGTTACTCTGGATTGTGCCCTAAGGAACCCATAACGGCTGTCATATGTCCTGGGAAAACAGGGCTGTCCTGATTTTTGGGGATTGCATTTGCATTTGACAGGGGAGTCCTGTCCTGGTTTTGTGGAAGAGAATTATGGCAACCCTCCCCAAGTGCTAGTATGAAGAAAAAGTAAGATGGCTTTATCCAAACTGTACAGACTTCTTAAATCATTTTTATTTCTTCCTGCCTGTTTGAGAGGTTTATCACCCACACTCTGCTCCCTGACTATAACTTTTGGCATTATCTTAATTGATTGTTAGCAACTATAAATAACACAAAGATCATTTTTAAAAACTTGTATACAAGAATAAAGATGAAAGTTGTTTCATTTTACAGTGAAGGTGTTGACAGCAGGTCAAAGATTATCTAAAAATAAAATACAGCATTATGCCTGTAGTCGACATTCGCATTGCGTTATTGACATGATCATATAAAAATATCCCAGCTGCAGAGGCCTTAATTGCTTTTCTGTTCCAGAGAAACCAATTAATAAACACACCAGGGATTGGATGGGAGTAAGTTTGAATTTTACATTTTAGAAATTATGCCTCAAATTCATGACTGGCTTTGGGTGCAGCTAGTAATGTCTACAGTGTACGTGTCCCCTGAAAATGGTTTCAGGCTCTTTCATTTTTCTTTTGCAATATGAAGATCATGTACACATCTGCAGTGATACCTGCAGTTGATAAACATAATTTCAGTAGAAAGCCACTGTCATATGAAGTAATTACAGGTTAACAGCATCACTGCAGAAGTGACTGAAGGAACTCTAAGCACAAATAAAGGCTTTGGTTTCACAAAAGCAGATATGCAATATTTGATAAGTATGGCTACTTTCTCAATAGGGTACCAATACTTCAAACTTTATGCCCAGATGCAGTTGCACTGGAACGGCATGTCTCTATAGGAAATTTGATTAGGGACATACATAATTTTCTTTTAAAAAAAAACTTATTTAGCTGTTACTGAAAGTAAGTTGAATGCTGGTTATTCTTCCATTGCACCACCTTAGTTTTTGTTCTGAATTTTCCAAATACTATTGTCACAAATAATCAGTACCAAGAAGAGTACTGAAATGTTCCTGGTTGTTTTTATTCATCCTATAAAAAATTCTACAAAAGCTAGTGTTGGCCCTGATCACAGACATCTCATGTACACTACCATATTTCCCAGGAATTCCTTACAAGCATCAGTTTGCAACAAAATTCTCCCTAGTCCCTACTCTACCTTCATACAAGCAGTTATTATCATTTGCAAGGGTTAGGTTCCTGGAAACCTTACTGGATATTGAATTTGAAGACAATAACTATCAATTCCTTGAAGGGTGCAATCCTAACCAATTTAGGCTGGCATAACTCACCCACTCCCAGTGCCTGTAGTAGTGTGAGGAGGCTGGCACATGTCTGTTGACTGGCCCAACCCTTCCCCTGAGGAGTGGCACAGAAGTGCCTTGTGGCACTTTGTGACACCCCCAGACCAGCAAGGGACTTGTGCCAGAACTTATGCCAAGGTTTAGGATTGCAACCACGATTAATGGGTATAACAAGAGGTATCCTCCATTTCCACTCTTACCACAGCTTAGGTCCCTAACCGGTTAGATGAGCAGGGGATGCTGTTTAAAGATTTCTAAATTGAAATTGAATACCTATGGCAGAAAAAGAACACAATCATAACCACTGTTTTTGTGTCCTAGGTGCAACACCAGAAGATTTTGAAAAACACCTGAACATCAGAAGAGTAAATGAAAACACTACAGAATCACTCCAGAAAGCAGCCTTTCTTGGAACAGCACACATTAAAAAAAATATCCTTGGTCCTTGGGAATCATATCAGTTTTACTGATCAAAATAGTATCAAAATACTAATTTAACATTTTTTTCTTTCTTATAATAAAAGTCAATTCCACTTAGTCCAAAGACTGGGGCATTGTAAACAGTGTTCAGAACCTAACATTTATGTATACTACATATATTTCTCCACATATTTTGACAGGAAAAACCAAAACAACATTTTTAGTTGTGGCTTTTTCCTCTTCTTAAACACAAGCCCCCACTTTTTTTGCTGTGCAAAGTTTTGTAACAAAAATCAATATACCAAAATTCAGCTTGGATGGTTTTAATTTTGTGGTTTAGTTTAGTTTTTAATTTTTTTTAATTTAGTAAATTTTTAATTTTTAAATTTTTTAAAAAATTTTTAAAAATTTAGTATAGTTTCAATTTTGACGATGCAGTAGTGTCTGGTTCTAAAACTCATGGATACAGGTATGCAGCACAAGTTTGCTTCCATGCATGCTACAAACGGGGTGTTTGTTTCTGAAATGTGCATCACAAACTTCATGTCTTGTGTGGAATATAATGGCTTATGTAGCAGTGGCAAGAGTTGTGCCCGTTTGACTCTGCAAGGACTGTGCTGGCAAGCAATGCATGTTCCCACAGCTGTATTACAGAGCTGGTTTCATAGTTGCTAGGAAACTGTGCAGCTTAAGGACCCTGAAGGGAAGACAAGCACTGCAAATTAGTGGCATCCAATCAACAGTCAATCAGCTTAAGGTCCATTACTTCTCATTACGTTATGTTACCATTACTTACTTTCCATTAGTTCAGACAAGAAACCTAAGACAAGAATTGGCTGAAAGGGGCCAATTGAATTAATGTCTTTTAGAGCCAACCTACTCTCATCTTGTGTATAATTATACAATCTACATCGGAAATATGAACACAATTTGCAATTCAAACTGGCAAGACATTTGTAACTTTATGCTGTCTGGGCAGAAATGCCTTCTCAACACAAGCGGGTGCAGAGAGAAGCCCGGTTCCCAGTCTTCACTTTAATTCTACAATCCAGAGTATGTAAGAGACATTTACGTCGACATAGTTATGGCACCACCTAGTGAAAATGCAATCCGTTATTCATATTGCGATCCTGAGTAAATTGTTCTTAAGTCAGAGCAAGGACTCCCCATAGTTACTCTGGACTGCGCCTTTAGTGCACTTCCCACCAAGTGCAGAGAAAACTTGCACCCTGCATGAAACAACAGTATTGTTCAGCATGTGGAACCATAGACAATAATTATTCTACACAACCTGTAGTAATATAAACTATGCAAACAGTGCAGCCTGATCTATTATGGCTGAAAAAGGGAGACATTTATCCTGCAGTAAAAAAATCTCCTGCACTAAGATTTTTCCTGCACTCAATACATTAGGAAAGTCAGCAGCTAATGTCAACAGTCTCCTTGCATATATTACACTTCTTGGTTCCATCTGTTTCACACCCATTAAGGATGTCCGTTTATAGTTAGCTGGTACGTCTGTATGCTTATTATACATGTACAGATATGTCTGTATGTGAGAGCTTCCAGTTATGTTGTAGCATCTTAAATTCTTACTTGGAAAACAAGGGAATTATCCTAATTGATTGTCCCTTAATTCTGGAACTTGATTAGCTATCCCATGCCCTGGTACTATGATGTTTGGGTTGTCTGATAAAGTGAATTTATTCTTCAGCAATAGGTCCTTACACCTGGCCACCTAAACACTCTTGAATACAGATCCGTTATTTAAATATTGGATCCATTATTTGAATATTGGATCCATTATTTATTACTGGATTGGATCCCTTATCACACTTTTCATCACAAAGCCAACTAAATGGCAAGTATTCTGGTTACTTAACTTTAAGTTTTCCATTACTTACTAGTATGAATCCTCTGGTGTTTAATATGCCATCTTAACCAAAATATCAAATTATGGTTTCTTAAAATGGGATAATCATTCAGATGCACAATGAATAATTCTAATCAAAGTTTTTCCCCCCTTTGAAGCAAATCTTTCAAATTTACATCAGATTTCACTTTATGCAAAATTCAGTGGTACATCTTAATTGACAATGTTTGATACACTTTTACTCCAAAATTGATTTGGTTCTCCTATGATTATCAGAGGCTAGTTTTTTATGCCAGGAATTCCACACTTTAATTTCCAAAACACAACCCTAAATAGCCTCCGCCAACTAACAGTGCTAGTTACACCAGTTGCCAAAGAAGGTACGATTGGATCATATGTCTCAGATATATTGAAGATAGCAGCTTGAATAACCTAAGCTGTTTCTTTTGCCATGAACACTAAGGGCACAATCCAGAGCAAGTTCAACCTGCTCTGCCCTAACTGCTCTCTCCTAACTATTCTGTATCCAGAGCAGAAAGTTATGCTTCATCCAGAGAGTCAGGAAGCCTGGGCTGCCCTAACTGCTCCAGAGCATGCTAAGTCTGTGACAGCTGGGGAGGGCTTGCTCCTGAGTAGACCCAGATCACACTGAAGAAGGAACAGCTGTGGTGCCTACATTATAAGGAAGCCCAGCAGTTCCTGACAACCAGTTACAGCTGTAGTTCTTCTAGTGCAAGATGGATGCTTGGAGTGGCCTGCTGTATTCTGAGGTTAGTGGGCTGCCATAGTTGTGCCATATCCTGCGGTTGAGAGGCAGGGATTGCAGCTAGGCTGGCCAAGAACTCAGATTTTTGGTCAACACTACCATTCTTACCCAGGCCTTATCATGGACCCCTATGGGTCTACTCATTACTATACCTGCTCCTGAGGTGGTATAACTCTGAGGGCTGGAAGAGGGCATTTCTGCCTTGAAACAGGCTTTGGATACAGAGTAACTGCTCTGCCCTAGGCAATGCTAAACTTGCCCTCAACTTGCCTCTCTTGAGCTGCTTAGGCTGCCCCAGTTAGGGCAGAGCAGGTCCACCTCTCTTAGGGCACCCTATGTTGCCTTGCTCTGCCCTAAGCCTCTTCCAGAGTAACTGGGCTGGAGCATCTTGCAGTTGCTCCACCCTAGTGATAGATAGGGCACCCTAAGGACTCTTATGTGCAAGGAATAGTTGCTCTGGATTGGGCTGCCTCTTACATTTGTGCTCCCATCTACTGCACACAGGGTTACCAGATAACATATCCACAAAAGAGGGCAAGCCTCTCCAAAATGTAGGACACCCAAGAAAAATGCAGGATGTGACAAAATACAAGCTAAAAACACTATTTTTAATGCTTATCCGAAATTGCTTTCATGTAGTTAATTTAAACACTATATTACTTATAATTACTAATCATAAGTTCTTATGATTAATTAATTCTTAATTCTTAAGATTCTTATGATTAAGTTCTTATGATTATAATAAGAACTTATTATAATTACTTATTAATAATATTAATAATATTATTACTTATTATTTTAAACTATTATATGTAATTTCTTTATTAAAAGCAGGTTATGTACTGCCTGCTCACAGAGAAAAGGAAGACTTTAAGGCTGCAATTCCAAAGATACTTTCCTGGGAGTAAGACCTATTGAACAAAATGGGGCTTACATTTGAGTAGACTTTAGTTGGGATTGTGCTCACTGAAGGTTTTTTTCCAGTACAAAAGTCTAAAAAAGAGGACATGTCCTGACAAAAGAGGAAATCCGCTTGCCCTATTTGCCACATGTTGTACAGTGAAAAATGGAATCAGGTTCTAAATGGTTTCTTAAAATAATCTTTAAAAAACTGCATGGTATATGAGAT
Organism: Cryptoblepharus egeriae; assembly: GCA_030015325.1. Classification (NCBI taxonomy): domain Eukaryota; kingdom Metazoa; phylum Chordata; class Lepidosauria; order Squamata; family Scincidae; genus Cryptoblepharus; species Cryptoblepharus egeriae. The sequence goes on from JAREYC010000001.1 coordinate 229,493,907, forward strand.
AATAAATTATATGTTGGCTTCTATGCATTTTAATATTATGTATTAACATATTAAAGCAGTATAAATGACAGGCAATTAATCAAACATATTTCAGTGTGTGTCATGAAAATGACAGTTACATTCTCATAGGAACGGAAGCATAGCAGGCCTTAACTACATCTTTAAATCTCTATTTATTGATATTCTGCTTCTAGAAATCAAAAGTTATTGCATACCATATTCCCATGTTACTTTTAATATAATTAACTTCCTTCAGATCCACAATTTCACTATAGTTTTTACTCAAACCAATACATTTGGGGGCAGATCAGGAAGCTGTTTGCAAATATGATGCTTTAGAAAGAAGTGCAAATACATTGCAGTGTTTTGGTGCATCCGGCCATATGGGAAAGCTCTCAAATTTTAGGGTGGGGGGGGCAAAGGATAAAGCACATTCACAACAACTCAGGAGAAAGACTTGTAGAGCTGACCTACCACCTGGAGGAGATATGTTTGTGGTGGCCAGGGCATGCCAAAACAGGGAATCTCTACAATATCTTTTTTGACCATAAACATCTCTCTCTCTCTCTCTCTCTCTCTCTCTCTCTCTCTCTCTCTCTCCCTCTCCCTGTTTGTGTGTGTGTGTGTGTGAATTTTATTTTAAAAAATGAGCCAGTTAATTATTTCCTACTATTGTTGAAAGATAATGGGCAGTGAGGGGGCTTCTCTGCAAGACAGGAGCTTTATGAAAACATTTAAAGCTACCAATAAAATGCTAATATCAAAATATTATCCTTGTTTTTGTTCTTCAGGTAATTGGAATCCTCCCAAAACAGTTTTTTTCTTCACAAACCATGTCTGTCGTTTGCCATAACACAATGCATTGTTTCCCAAAACTGAAACAGCTTGACATAAGAATCTATAATGGTAGTACTTTTGAGCTTACTTTTTTAAAAAAAGCACCAAAAAAACTATTAGTAAACAATATTGTTCTATAATATATGCTAAATCCTTCTTCTAGCAGAAATTCTACAGCGTAATATGCATTTTTGATCATATTTAGGGAGGAACACTATGCTTAACATACCATATTTATTCAAATCTAGCTCTCATCTTTTTGGGTCTCCAAAATGAGGGTGCATATCCAATTTATGCACAATCCTAATCATGTCTACTCAAAAGTAAGCCCTACTGTATTCAATGGGTCTTACTCCCAGGAAAGTGTCTTTAGGATTGTAGCCTTACAGCCCAATCCAGAGCAACTAATCTGTCCACATAAGAGCCCTTAGGTTGCCCTATCTAACACTAGGTTGGAGCAACTGCAAGATGCTCCAGCCCAGTTACTCTGAAGGAGGCTTAGGGCAGAGCAAGGCAAGATAGGGTGCCCTAAGAGAGGTGGACCTGCTCTGCCCTAACTGGGGCAGCCTAAGCAGCTCAGGAGAGGCAAGTTGAGGGCAAGTTTAGCATTGCCTAGGGCAGAGCAGCTACTCTGTATCCAAAGCCTGTTTCCAAGGCAGAAATGCCCTCTTCCAGCCCTCAGAGTTATACCACCTCAGGAGCAGGTACAGTAATGAGTAGACCCATAGGGGTCCATGATAAGGCCCGAGTAAGAATGGCAGTGCTGACCAAAAATCTGAGTTCTTGGCCATCCTAGCTGCAACCCCTTCCTCTCAACCTCAGGATACGGAACAAGCTACGGCTGCCCACAAACCTCAGGATACAGCAGGCCACTCCAAGAAGCCCCTTGTATTCACTGTAGAATGTACTGGCATCTCATCAGGGACTCCTTATAAGGCAGGCACCCAGTGGCGTCACCAGACTGGTGCGGCTGGTGTGGGCTGCATTGGGGATGCGCTCCATGTGGGGTGATGTGCCGGAGGAGTTTGACTGTCCTTTGGCAGGTCCCGGGCGTCAGCACACCCATTCAGGCCTGCTCCAAGGCGGAGAATCAGCCAGAAGCTGACACTTGTCTGAGGAGCTGGCCTGAATGGCCATCTGAGATGGACTGCGCAGAAACACACTGAGCATGCCGAACAGCTTCAGAGGAGACTTCCTTAGAGCAGAGAAAGTCCGCGCCTCTGCACAGCCATTCGGCCTCACTCAGGAGGCGGAGCGGCAGCCGAATGGCTTCAGAAAGAGTACTGCACAGGCACCAACTCTGACGCCTGCACAGTCTCCCCCGAAGCCAAAAGGCTTCAGAAAAGTACTGCGCAGGTGTCAGAGATGGTGCCTGTTGGCTTCAGTTGGTGCCAGAGATGGTGCCTGTTGGCTTCAGAAACAACTGCGCAGGCGCCAACTTTGGTGACTGTGCAGTCCAGGTGGGGGGGGGGCGCATCCCAGGGATGACGCACAGACTTCCGCATCAGGTGATGTGCAGAGTCATGTCACCACTGTAGGCACCACAGCTGTTCCTTGTTCAGTGTGATCTGAGGGGTGTCTCCTCAGGAGCAAGTCTTCCCCTTGTGTCAATTACTTAGCATGCTCTGGAGCAGTTAGGGCAGCCCAGGCTTCCTGACTCTCTGGATTCAGCATAACTTTCTGCTCTGGATAAAGAATAGTTAGGAGAGTGCAGTTAGGTCAGAGCAGGCTGAATTTGCTCTGGATTGCAGCCTTAGTCTCCAAAATCGGGGTGCATATTAGATTTGATGGTGCATTAGATTTAGTAAATACAGTATTTTGATTATATGTATAGGACAGTATTTACTATGGTTACTATATATTTTATTGCACTAAAATTGTAACATAAAACCATTGTTGTATAAAGTAATGCCATTAGGTAAAAATAACAAACTCATTATTATATAATTATTGTCACATAACTCACTGCTGTATGCAATAAAATTATATTTTGCACCTGCTTCTTTGCAACGCACATTACAATAGCCAGAAAACACTCATTTAATCTCAAGACTTTTAAAATTGGGGTGCATATTAGATTCAATGGTGCTTTAGATTCAAGCAAATATGGTACTTATCTCCATGATAGTGGAACATAGATAAACACATAGTATAGGGTTACATGGATTGATAGATATTTTAGCTGAGAACATTTAGTGTTTCCTTTCCACCCCTCCGCTACCATTCGATGGATTTAATAGAAACATGTTATACAGCGTCAGTTTAAGAGCTCACCATGAATTTACAATTACTTACCCACGTACTAACTCTCCAGCAGTCATAATTCTATTTTCCTTAAATAGCCTTTCTGCCATTCCCCTCCTCCCCAATACTACATGTTATTGTTCACATTTGATTCATACAGCTTGATACAGACAAGGACACTTCAAGAATTAACAGGAAACAAGTTGGAGACAAGACAGTTGTGGCAAAGCAACATGCCTCTGGAGTCAAACTTAAGTAGGATTGCCAGATACAAAGTGGGAAAGAGTCCTATGAATATAAGTGGTAATTTTGGATCATGACACTTTGGAGGGGTGCAGGAGTCCTGGACTCAGCAAATTGTGGAGAGAGCCCAAATAATGATTGCAACCCATTTCTGGTTTCACTTCACCCTCCCTGCAAGCAGTTGCAGAGGAGCTCAAATTAGGACATTTTGAAAACCACTGCCCTTTCCCAGTTGAATCTTCATGGCCAACCCCCCCCCCTCCTCCAATGCATGCAGCATTTGCCAGTTTGATGTTGCTGTATTGGTGGAGGGGAAGAATTGCATAAGACATTCCCCATTTCCCAATCTCCCCAAATTTACTTTCCCCAATAACAATAACCAGTAAGTAAAATTTCAAATCTGACCAGAGTCACCCTAACAAACATCATGCTAGCTTATAATGACATTACTCTACTTACTGAAATTGAAATGAATATAAGCAAAAAGGATGGGATGCTGATTATTTCTTAGTTTATAATTTATTCTGTCTCCCTCCTTTCCAAACAAATTATCTGAACACTTTAAAGCTTCATTACTTCAAGTTTCCTTTTCTCTTTTATTTTGTATGAATTTAGCTTTTTTCATAAGAAGTAATCCATGGATCCTACTTTAATTTTTGTATCGGGCCGCATAAGATAACATACTAAAACTGAATGCAGATGGAGACTAATTATATGCAAATTATTTATGTGCAATTTTGTCTCAATGCCTCAATAGAATCATCCTCATTCCAGTGCAATCAGTGTTCTCCCAACCCAGTGCAATCTAGAAAAGGGGGACTGTCCCTTTAAGAGCTTTCCTCTCTTCACTTTGCAGAGCAAAGGAGTCTTCAGTCTTGCTGGAAGAGCACAGCACACAAGCACAGCAATGTGTATGTGTGTGTGTGTATGTCAGAGAGAAGAACTGCAATCCTTAGGTGCGCTTGGGCTACTCTATGTATCACTGGGCTGGCCCAATTCCAAAATGGCCCAGCCCAATTACACCAGAAAGGCTTGGGCCAGTGTATGTCAGCAATGGCTGGCCCAAGACAGATGAACTTGGACAGATGAACTAGGTGTGCCAGCCTAGACAGTTCAGGAGAGACATGTTGAGGGCATGTTCAGCATGACCTAGAACAGTGCAATTAGGCTGTGCCCAGAGCCTGTTTCCAGGGCAGAAATGCCCTCTTCCTGCTCCTCAGAGTTAGAGCAGGAATAAATCTGAGTAGACCCATGGAGGTCCATGAAAAGCAAGAGTAAAAAATGGAAGTGTTAGCAAAAACTTTGAGTCCTTGGCCAGCCTAACTGCAACCCCTGCCTCTCAACCTCACAATATAGCACAACTACAACAGCCCATCTCAGGAGAGGGCACAACTACACCAGCCCAGTGATCAGCTGCCCTTGTACTTCTGTCTCTTCAGCAGCAGCTAGGTGAGCCAGAGGCCTTCTAGTCCTGTGGTCTTGGCCTAGCTTGTGAGCTCAGGATATGGCCTACTTAGGCCAGCTTAGCTGGGACATTTTTCCAGCCTAAAGTCAGGATGGTACCCAAAGTCAACTTGGGCAGTCCAGTTTTAATAAGAACCAGGTTTCCCTTTCCAACAGTGGAACACTGTCTTAAATGGGCATGTAGTGGTATGCACAGCCAGTTGCAATGTTGAGCAGCATGGAGATTTGACACCCATGTATCCAGGAGAGCAATGTTAAGTTTCCAAGCCTTACGCTGAAAGTTCTGCTTCATGTGGTGACACTCTGGAGAAAGTAGAGCAAGAAAGGGCATCTTAGAGTGAGAACACAAATCTTCCATACCTAAGATGTGTTACAGAAACATTTTCACAGTCGAAGTACCATTAAAAGCCTTCCCTTCAGGGCCTTCCTGTTCACTGTTTCTCAGCATAGAATGGACTTGTTCCACTTTAGCCTCCCTGCACTTCCAAACCTAAAAGCCTCCAGGGGCTCCAGTTAAATCCCAAACTGGCAGATTGATGCTCCTTTGTCAATAGAACAGCCACTAAGTTCATTGACTTGCAATCAGGTGTGAAAGTGCTAATGGGCTCTTTCCCTGCAGCTGCTACAGCTTGGTAGCTTTCTCATCTTTTAAGAGTTTTGCCTTTATTTGCTCTCAAACAAACAAATAAAGAAAACATGCCAAAGCCCCTTGAGCAGTATTGGAATTTCACAAAAGACGAGACATGGGGCCAGAGTGGTGGACAGCAAGATTAGGCTAACTTCAGTATTGCATTGTCCGGTTTTCTTTGTCCCAATCACCAAGTTTCACGAATAGTTTCTAATATTCGTGTATCTAGAGGGTGTACTCAAGATCTCTTAATAAAGTTAGGATAATCTATCCTATTAACCTTGTTAAGTGCTCCACTCCTGCTTAAATGAATTGAAGAAGAGCTTTGTGCACAGAGGTAAGAACGTATAACAGGTCTGGTAATCTTGTTTCTCATAGAGCACAAACCTAACCACGTCTACTCAAATGGAAGCCCCATTGTGTTCAGAGGGCCTTACTCCCAGGAAAGTGTCTTTAGGATTGCAGCCATAGTGGCTAACCTGATATTCTTGGGAAATAATGAACAGGCCTATCTCACTGTTCTTCACAACTGATCTTCAGAGGTGTATCACCTCTGAAGCGGGAGACTGCACATCCCCCATGCTTTATAATATCCACTTGAAACCACTGGGGGATGCCATCCAGGAGCTTGGTTTGGAGCCACCAATAGACGGATTACACCCAACTGTACTTCTCCTTGCCATGCTGCTCTAAAGAAAATATAGAAGTTCAGAGCGCTGTCTGTGTCCCATTAGGGACCAGATGAAAGCCAATAAGCTTAAACTAAAACCTGAAGAGACAGAGGTTCTCCTGGTCAAGAAATCCACAACTGCATTCAAAAGGTCCTCGGTTCAATCAGTGACACCTTTGGGAAGGGTTGTGAAAATACTCTCATCAGTTTACAATCCACAAATAAATCCTGAAACCAATAACATTGAGACCCAATGCAAGATCAGTGGCAGTAGATTTTAATGCTGCAATGTCAGGGTAACCATATAGAATGGCGAACAGAGTGCCTGTACATTTAAATATTGCATTTAAGAGGAAATTTAGGCAGATGCCGCTTTTTAAACCCTTCTGTGTTGAGCTTAAATTCCTGCTTAAATTCCCTCTTAAATGCAATGATTGTCTGTCTGTCTGTCTGTCTGTCTAATCTATCTACTCTATCTTATCTACCTACCTACACAAGGCACAGTTTAAAGGCACAGGCACTCTGTCCTCCATTCTGTAAGTCACCCTGTGCAATGTAAGCACATAAATTAAAGATCAACTCATCCCTATGCGCAAGGGTTTTACTTGGGACCAAAGTCTATCACTATGTAAAAGTCAGCTAAAAGGTGTTGCATGCCTAAAGAAGCAGGGTGTAGGACAAGTACAGCATGGGAATATTGAAAGAGAAAATGCAAGTCCCAGAGGCTGCAATTCTAATTCCCAGTTAGGCCACCAAGAGTCCTGGCACAAGTTCTGCAATGACCTCGGGACATTGCAAAAGTGCCATATGGCACTTCTGTGCCATTCTTGGGAAGGTCCGGCCAGTGCACAGTGCCTCTCCATGCACTGCAGGTATGGGTGATGGCCTAAATTGGTTAGGATTATGTCCTTAAGCATCAGTACAAAACAGAAAAAAGAATGCTATACAAGCATAACCAAAAAAGAGATAGTCAGTTGGCTCTGCTTCTGATCACCATGCACTGATTTGTCTCTTCTGCCCCAAGCATGCAGTCCCACTGCAGAACAGCCAATAGGCACAATCCTAGCCCTCTATCCCAGATTCAATTTTTGTATATAGAAAATGTCTCACCACTTTTCCTTTAAACATGAAAAGTCTGTGGAGACACCAATATCAATAAAACCATAAAAACATTAACCCCAGCATCAATAAGAACAACAAAAATGCATATAAATAACTATGTAAATATAATAATGATGCCAATTTGGTTGACATAACTTTTTTAAGGTCTCAGACATGGTCATGCTGGAATGCTTACAAAAGTAGCCTGTTCTGTTCTTCTTTAAGGAACTCCAAGGAACACTTTCTATTTCAACTTTAATCTTTAAAAACAGTTCTGTGAGGAAAGTTAGGTGGAGATACTAATTGGTCCAGACATGCCAAGATTACCTTCTTTCTTAATTACAGCCTGAAATTAAAAATGCTGTAGAAACTATACCGCAAAGGTTCCAATTGTTTGCTGTGCAATAAATCCTGTGTCAGGGCTTCTTCTGCATCTAGGCTTATGAAAATCTTGGTCCAGTTCTGTAGGTCACAAGTTGTACAGACCTTATAACATTTGCTTCATTCTGACATTATAAAGATGTATATCTTCTGATTTCCCACTTCTTTCAAATATGTTTTCTAAACAAGAGTGGAGGAATTTAATGTTGAACTGCCTTGACTCTGAAAACTAAACTCAGACTCCCCATCATTCTTATGGCTCAAATTACAGAGCCAACCTGGCTTCCTAATACCATTAACAGAACATTGCTGCTATTGCTTCCTGTAGCTTTTGAATAAATGTGCACCTTGAATTATGCTCAGATAGACATTTTGACTCTGATGTATGAGGGACCTGAAGGTTTTATTAATAATACAAAGCTATATATTACTAAAATATTGATGCTTTATTGTGGCACGAAAACTCTACCTCTGCTTTGATCTCATCTTATTGCCATGCCTGTCTCTATGCCCCATTATTATTGTGAGCCTACTTTTGATGTAACATTATTCCTTTAATATCATATAATGCTATTTCTATAATATAACATCTGCATTGCACATTATAAAAAAATGAAAAGAGATGGATTAATTTAAGGGAGCTGAGTGCTTTGATCATGAAAGCTTTCCCCAGGAAGTCTGGCATCCATGAGTGTTGGAGTAATTTTCCCAATACCTGCATTAAGCAATGGTAGCTCATTCTTGTGATACTAGTGAAAAAGGATGAGGGACATGTTTCAATCTCTTTAAATCAAAGAAGAGCTTCTTAATGATAACATCTGAATGCCATGGTTGGACTTTACTCTTAACAGCTGCTGTATATGTGGAGCTTCATTCCCTTTGACATCAAGACCAGAGAGTTTTTTAGAAGCAATGGCTTAATTCAGTGGGTTGTCGTATTTGATGACTTGTGGGAACTACTGTGGTTTGCTACCTGGAATAGTGCAGCAAATAGAACTTCTGCTCCCCATTCAGTGGCTGACTGAGTAGAAAAGGAAGATCAGAAAAGGTGTGTGTATGATAACCACTAGAAACTACTCCCCTCAGTCAGCCTGCCTTCTCCCAGTGCTTTCCTTGACAGTAGACAGACCATGATTTAATGTTATCTGCTTTGAACTTTCAGGATAGGGTGAGCTGGATATTTGGGGCACAATCCAGAAGTGCACTTGGGTTACCCTACCTATCACTGGGGTGGCCCAACTCCAAGATGGTCCACCCTAGTTATTCTGGAAAAGGCTTGGGGCAGCCTAAGGCAACAGGCAACAGCGTAAGACAACAATTATTAAATTAATAATATTCTAGTGTACAGAAGCCCATTTCCACAATTTCCATTCAATGGGATTACGAGAGCAACCACTCAGACTCTACACCCATTAGAGTTATTTCCCCTAGATACTTGCAGATGAAAAACATTGCCATGGGTTCAGGCACTCTCAGGCAGTAATCAAAAGCAATTTGCTTCCAACTATTCATATTTACAATAAAACAAAGGTATTGCAAAATGAGAGTGGAGCTCAAGGGGCATGGCTAGTATGAAATTAATCAGATCCCTGGGGCTTCTTGGGCACTCAACTGCTTCTTCTACTTTATAATGATTAACCATATTTCTTACTGTTTATGATCCAGCTGAGACTAACTGCATGTTAGCTTTAGTGGACAGCTAATCTATTCCCACCACAAAAGCAGCATTTCAGCTGGGTTTTGGAAAATGCGCACACAGCAATGGTGAAGCATTTCAAATAGGTCCTTTCTTATTTTGACATATTAATTAGGAATCATTTAGAGCTGAAGCAGAAAAACACCATACTCCTAATCTGTTTTAGGACAGATCCCACCTGAAAAATCGTCACAGTCTGAAAAATATGAGGCTGTATTTGATTTCAGGTCAATAAAAAAGTGAGCAAGATGTAGTTGCAACAAAATGGGAATAAGATGACTGAATGGACAATACAATCCTTCCACATGACAATACAGATGCCCCTTTATCCATTAAGCTTCCATTCCAGAACTTCCCATGAATAAAAAAATTCCATAGATTAAAAAGTAGAAAAATAGATTTAATGACCCACTTCCAGGTTTCTTGTTCCCTAACTGTGACTGTGGGAATGTCCCACAAATTTTACAGCATATTGCAATCAAATCTCTGCTGGAATAAACATTCAGCCAGCAGCTTCTGAAGTACAATACTTGAGATTTTCACTGCAGTGAACATATTTTCTCTAGCGGAGACTTTGCACTTCCTCCAAACCAGCCACTGTGCACCAGGAGCAAAGGAGCAAGGACAAGGGGATGGCTGGCTATAGAAAGACTGGCACAGGACACAAATCCAATATACTGTAGACAGCAGCAGCAGCAAAGCTGTGTGTGATGCTGATCAGACAGTCTGGGGCCAGCACAAGCACTGAGGTTGACTGACTTAGGCAGGTGAAGCAAGGCAAGCAGTGCCAGAGAACTGAAATGAGTAGCAGTGGCCGGCTTGTGCTGAGTGGAGCAATGGCCTCAGGAGCTAAAGCACAAAGGAAGGATTTTCTTGGAAAGCACATGTGCCATTTCAGAAGGTGGGAGGATGGGATGGTAGCAAAATAATTCCCCTCATTCAAGACAGTGGTGTAGCTAATGATCATATATTCCAGTGCAAAGCTCAAAATGTTGCTCCAAAAGTGATGTCACAACTGGAAGTGATGCCATCCTGGGGTAATTTTTTAAAAAAGTTTTTAATTTTCCCTGCAACAAAAAAAAAATTAAATTTAATTAAGTTTGAAAAAAATGAAAATTGTGCCGTTCATTGGTTAGGGAAACTGCTGAGGAAAAAATGGAATGATAATTCTTTCCCTGCTAAATATAACAGGAGCACCACTTAGAAATGTCTGTAACCCCAGTTAGCATGGATAAATGGATTATGATATATGTACAGTGGTACCTTGCTTAACAAGTGTCTCACTTAACAAGTGATCCACATAACAAGCAAAAATTTCTCTAGGATTCTGCCTCACATAACAAATGTTGCTTCACTTAACAAGAATGCTTGTTGGCAGTTGGGGCAGACGCGCTGCCCGGCAGCCCTTTTAAAAAGCGTCAGGTCTGCCTAGCACGCCTGCCCATAGCGAAAGCAACATTTCCACACTGTTCCTCCTGTGGCAGGGCATCCGCTGGGCAGAGGGAGAGAACAGCAGTGGAGAAGAGGGAAGCAGCTCAAGGCTCTCCAGAAGGGAGCAGGGGAGAGAGAGGCTCAGGATGAAGAGAAGGAGAAAGTAGGGAGAAACTTTGAATGTGTCTTTGATTGCAGCCTCCTAATCATGTCTACCCAGAAGTAAGCCCCACTGTGTTAAATGGGGCTTACTCCTAGGAAATTGTATTTAGGATTGTTCTGGAACCAATCGTCTGAGTTTCCATTATTTCCTATGGGAAAATCCGCTTCACATATAGAGTGTTTCACATAACAAGCTCGCTTCTGGAACGAATTTTTATTTTCTGGTTAACTGGATATAACTTTTGATAAAATACAGATATTCCAATGCAGTTTGTTTCACTGCATTCTGCATTAAATTACTTTTCCAATGATATATAACATGAGGGTATTATCATTCAAACATACCTCGTTTTTCACAATTTTAGCCACTATTGTCAAGTTCTGCTTGGTAGCCCCCCTAAAGCTTTTAGCCTGGTGCAACTGCTATGCCACTGATTCCAGATCATTTTGATTTCTACATGGGTGGATAAATGTTTTTATTTCTCACAATCACTGCGGCAGTCAAGTCATGTTTCTTATATATTTATTTGAAAAATGTATATTCCAACTTTCCTATGCTGCAACTATGATGCACTCCTCTCACACCCTCTCAGCCACTGAGAACAGTGTAAAGCAGTGTCATAAGCAACCACACCTCTCCTGAGAAAGTGTACAGGTATAACCTGATTATCAGAGTTTTATTTATCAGCTATTTTGTCTCAACACAAATGAGGTTGGCTCTTTAATTAAAAGATAAATGTCCCTTAAGTGGCTTAAAAATCAGGCTACTAAAAGTGCATACAATTTTCTTTTTGGGGAAAGTTCAATAGCTTTTTAGCTGTGGGTGGAACCTCCCACAGAAAACTTACTGAAACTTTCTGAATTTTCTCTTTTCTGAATTTTCTCAACATTCCTTGCTAGGAGTGTTAGTGGGAGACAGTTTGTGCCTTCAGACTGTGATTGTGGGCTTCTCAGAGGTATTTGAACAGCACCTATATGAAACAGGATACTGGATTAGATGGAGTTTCCATCCAATCTACTGTAGTAGGGCTATGTCTTCTGATATGGTTTAAGAAACAAGATAACATTTTGCAGAAAGAGCTTGGAGAACTAAAAATTTCATTACCCAGTCTGTATGTGTATACATTATTTTGATATATCTCCAAGGATTTTAGAATAACTAAATTCTGCCTTTATTAATAGAGATTATAATCTACCATGCATTTTAGCCCATTTCTTTCATTTTATTCATATATACAAAATACAAAGCAGAAATAAACCCCACTCAACTGAAACAGAAGAAAACACAATATATATTTGCTTATTTGATTTTTTTAAAAATAACCCTAGGATGGACCTTTATTCTTCATAATCAGAGCTATAAGGTAAGTTCATATGGTGGGATCAAGGGAGGTGATGCCAACTCCTGAAGGTGAATGGCATCACCTGGGAAATGAAAGTGTCCTGCCTTGAAAAACTGTCAATTAAAGAGAAGCACTTTCCGTTTTCTTGTTCGGTAGAAATTGGGTGGAGAGAGCAACTACCCTCCAGCTGTTAAAGCTGTTGTAATTGGCACTTGAGAGCTGGACAAATGACCTTGGCTGCCAGGCAGGGATCACACAGACCTTGGCAGTCAAGCAAGACTGGTACTTATCCAAGGGCAACATCTGATCATTTTAAAAACTAGTATTGAAAAACTTGCTTAACTGTTAACAGGTTTCCAATCAATATCTCATCATTTGCTACAGCTTCTAATGTACTGGGAGAGACAAGGAGGGGGTAATTATTTTGTGCATGGTGCAATATAAATTTGACGGTGGTACTGAACCTTTCACCTCATCTTCTCCTATAGGTTCTCTGTGTTGCTTTCTGTTCAAAGTGCTTGTTTTTCCACCTTTGCATTTTAGTGGGCTACTCACAGCTAATTATTCAGATAAATAAATCTCTGCCTAGCAGTTTTAGAGAGAGGAAGGCGAAAACCTGAACAAACCTATTTAATACTCATATTTTAGTACCATGCAATCTTCCATCACGATGAAATTAAGCACTGTGGGTGCCTAATATAGGATGTCTGTTGACAAGAAATCATTATTTTTCTACGCTCTCACATCACTAGTCAAGGTCAACAACCAGGTTAGCATGATTTCATTGAACTTGGGGGCTTTAACCATCACAATTTGGGGATTTAATGGAATTAAGCAAGCAGGCCTCCGTCAGTCTTGAAAGATTATGGTATTGTGGTCGGCGCTGCATACGCTGCATGCAAAGCACGAAAGCCTGGGTTAGATTGTTTTGGAGGATAGGCTGTTACCCAAACAGCAAATCCCCCCTCTCCATACCACTGAATTAGTCCAATGGAAAGGCAGAGCCAATACAATTGGATTCAGCTGGCGTCGCAGAGCTGGGCTAAGGACAAGAGCTCATCCTGTCTTGTGGGGCTGACCCAGGTCTCGAACCCTGGCCTGCTGGCTAACAGGCACAGTGTCTTAACCACTTGCGCCAATTGGTGCTGTTAAAAACTAGAGATGAGCAAAAATGAACATACTTATCATAACTCTTATAAGTGTGGGGGACACAACTCTGGCTGACCAGGGTGGAGGAATCATTTCATGGATATGGTTGCTGAGCATGGCAGCACAGAAATCTGGCCATGTTGAGCATGTTGTGGCCATCTGGCTGTGACAATAATACCAAATATTCTAGTGTTTGGGGATGGATATCATAAGAATATCTTATGTGTTTGTGTAGTTGATCATCCCTATTTTAGGGATGCTCAACAGCAGGACAGGAAGGAGAACATATAGCGGAGCATCAACCATCCTTTGGTGAGGCCTCGTTTGATTTGCTCTACAGAAGCAACCTAAAGTGACTTCTAGAGTTCTGCCATTCACAGAAGCTAACAGGGTGGGTAGTGAAACCTGAAAGAGGCATCTGGGTCATTTCAGTAAGTAGTGCTCCTACACTACCAAGAGCGTCATGTCATGGAGATGGCAAAGGACAAGGTGGGTTGTGGTGCTGAAAAATTTGCAAACTGGGCTAAACCATTCCTATATGTTGTTACCCAGATTTTCTGGCCATTTGAAAAGATGTAGATCGAGTTCTGATGTTTCACCATGCGTTGTGGCTGGCATCCTCAGAGGCAAAAAAGTTCTGATGTAGACTTTGTTGCAGCTGCAGGGTATGCAATTGCACTGGCATTCTTCACTCTTGAAAGACTATGGTACTCTTTTATGCAGTATTGCAGGGTATGCAATATATTCCTGACAAAGGGTGCCTTGGAGCCTTACGGTTCCAGAGCATAACCTGAACCTTGGTAGTGAGAAGGAAAACAGTTCTGATGTTTGCTTTACTGCCTATCCCATCAGTTGTTCCTTTAATATATGGAAGAATTGCATACGCTTTGACTGGAGTAGATGCTGCTTTCTTTTTATCTTTTTAGTCTAGATGCCACTTTAATATTGCATTCATTATACCCATTGGCTTGTAGTGCCCAGTGATCTTTCTTGTTGCAAAGATTTAGTATCACAAATTCTTTCCACGCTGGTGGCCAAGGCTTTGATAATTCCAAACTTTTTGCTCAGATGGTGATTAGAGCTGCTATGCAAATATCTATATGTATGTGTGGGCTTTCTGTGGGTTAAACTACCCAAGTGCAGAAGTGTGGGTCAGTTGGCATAGTTAGGTCAATGTACCTCAGCAATCCCTGGCACACTTTCGCTATACCCCCAAGCAGGGGTGATTTGCACTGGTTGAAGGAGCACTTTGGTTTGTGATTTCACAGGGTTACACAGTATCTGTGTAATTGAGTCCCTCTCCCTCTTATGATGGGACTGGAATAAAACTTTTATCAATCCTCTTTAGTGCTAGACTTCTACCTATGGGTACCAATGACTTCCCATAACTGGGTCTCCCCAGCTGGAAGGAGAATGAGAATGCCACAAGCTAATTTTATTGAAAATAAGAATGAAAACATTTAAAACAAATGAACAGAAATAATGTGATGCAAACAAGGCATTGTCCTGAGATATATCAGTGACAAGACAGAGGGAAACAGGAGGAGGAATGCAATTTAGTGTTTCAGCAAAGCAACTGATTATCCTGAGATTATCTTCTCCACTTTCTTGCAAGATTTTATTGCATGGACAAGATATGAATACTGAATAGTTAATTGCAGAGAAGACTGAATAGAGCATCAAAACTATTTCCAAGAGAAATAATATGCCCATTTCAACATAACATCATTTTCTATACTCAAAATTCTGTTTCAAAATTTGTAGAACTTCAACCTATTAAAACCTTGGCTTTTAATATAAAATCCCTTAGGATTAAAAGGTTGAAGTGTGTCACAGGGTTCAAGTGCTTCAGCATCATTCAGGAAGATGAAAGGCACCAGACTTCACAGAGTCAACCTTGAACCTTACAGTCACCGTCCAAATAGTCTGCCATACGTGGATGTCAACTATGGACTACTGATAGGAATAGCACTGAAGTCTTCTCCTTGATTCAGTGTTTTTTGTGAGAAAAATATAGGCATTTTTTTACTTAAATAGCTTGAGACACTATTTGTCTTGCTGTAGTAATGCCCACTTTGATTGGTCTTTGCTGATTCCAGTCTCTATATAATTTTCTCTTCCTGTCAGAATACTTTATGCAACAAACACCTTCACATGTAGCTTACAACACACATTCTTTGGACTCACTGGTCTTATGCAACTCTTTTCTGAGCAATGTCAACTCCCTGTTTCTTTCTCCATGCCTGTTTTAACTGTCCACACTGCTTTAACAGACCTTGGTAACCTTCTCTAAAAATGATTATTCCCCTTATCAATCAGTTGAAAGTTGGATTTGTTCTGCCTCTAGAGCGCATCCAGACATGCGATGCCAGACAAGACAGATCCAAAAAGAATTTGAAATGGAAGACCTCATACTGTTACTATAGAAAACTCCTGGAAACTAAGAAAAAGAGCTCCTAGTTTAGCAGTAGTTCTTCCCAATAGGATCAGAGAGAG
Source organism: Cryptoblepharus egeriae (assembly GCA_030015325.1). Taxonomy (NCBI): domain Eukaryota; kingdom Metazoa; phylum Chordata; class Lepidosauria; order Squamata; family Scincidae; genus Cryptoblepharus; species Cryptoblepharus egeriae. Next base: position 229,509,752 of record JAREYC010000001.1, read on the forward strand.
CAAAAACATTAATAAATTGCATTTTAAAACTGATGAAATATTCCTTCCTTCCTTCAAATATGACATTAAAAAAATTAGTGAAAATAAAGACATTTTCCACAATTTTCCTTTCTGTTTGAGCAGAGAAGTTTATTGCAGACAAAGTTTCAGGCAGAAAATTTCATCCGGCCTTAATCAGCAGCAAGAAACTCAAAACCCGCAAGAGTGTTTCTCACAAGGAGATTAATAACGGCATGCGTTTGGAATGTGATAAAGCAGATGGAATGATATTCCGCAAAAATGGCATTCAGAGGTTTTACACCACAGGCAAATCAGTTAATAACACTCCGAGCAGCAGAAGGATCAAAGACGGAACATTTTTCATCTAGCCTAGTGTCTGGTAAACAACTGCTTTCCATGGTTCACAAGTTCCATTTTTGTAGATGTTCTGCTTTTGCAAAAGTCAATTTGCCTGAAAAATACAGCGCAATGACTCAGCTCAAGGTGCTTGCAATATCTCTTCCTCTCAGGACTGCTAATCAAAGATATATAGTGAGTTATATAAAACAATGCTGAACTGACCATGCCCTTATACAAGGGAAAGTCTACCAAAAATTAGATGATTAGCTCAGATGTACTTGGGGGGAAAAAAGTATGTTTATTACAAATCATGGCATCTTTCATAAAATCTTAATTCTGTACACAAAGCTTGCAGGAACAAGCAGAAAGCTTATGGATCAACACTGTGTGAAGTTTGATTTGCAGCAAAAAAAAGGCTACAGGTAAGAAATGCTATTTAGTTTGCTTGCTGAATGCACAAAATATTTGTATAACTGGGCATATTTGTAGAAGTGTAATAGCTTGTAGGAGAGTAATAGCTTGTTTTATGTTATGTACAGTTCTGGTTGCCCCATTTTCCAAAAGAATTTGATTGATTGATTTGATTGATTGCATTTTTATCCTCTGAAGTTACCTTGGACTTTGGTGCAGACCCACCACTGACTTACAAATGCCTTTCTGCCTTCCTTAGTTTGACTTGCGTGCAATCAAACCAATGACTGAATTTTGTGACTTCTCTTTACTCTCTTTTCTCTGGAAGTAACATTATTTATTTATGGGATTTCTATTTTGCCTTTCTGTGCAAGTGGACTCAAGGTGGCTAACAACATAATAAAATCACATAATCAACAAATAATTTAAGTATTTTTAAAAAATTTAAAAACAGTAAAAACATATTAAAACAACCCATCAGCACAGTATGCTATGTGAGTGTGTTTGTATGAGATTATTTTCAGACTGTTTTCAAGTGCTTTAGAAGAGGCCAAGATCAGCCTCAGGCTTCCATTAAACAAAATTGAACTGATCCAAAGATTCCAAAATGGGAGAATCACAACTTCCAGTTGATTTCCTTTTAGAGCCTCAAGATACTGGTTATTGTTAGTGATGGGAAAATTTGAGTCTAGAGTCACCAGGATCTTATGACTCAACTCAAGTTGAGTGATGCTGGGGTGACACCATGAGACTGTGAATTAGGCACTTTTGAGTTAAAAGCACTCAAGTCGACTTGACTCAAGTTGACTCAGCTCTACACTCAATTCTAGTTGAGTGCCCCAAACACAGAGACAAGGAAACCCACCCAGACACAAGATATTTGGTGACTCAAATCTGGAAAAGATTTAAAATCTTAACCCCTTAAGTCTAGGGAGTTCAGACTTGAGTGTTTTTGAGTTTTCAAACTTTTCACAACTCTCAAGCCTCTTAGCATAAGTCTTCTTGAGCATGTCTTTGAACTCAAATTCCCATCTCTATTAGTTATGAAGATAATTCAGTGGGAGTGACCCACCACAAGTACGTTAACTGATTTCATGGTCTGCCTCTTGGTCAGTGGTTCTCAAACTCTCAGGCATGGCAAATTGGAAGTGGTTCACAATCACAGCTTTCACTCTCTCTGCAATTTGGAGGTCCTGAAGAGGCTGGTAACAGACTCATTATATCCCAGGGAGGCTTACACAGATTGGGGTGAGTCCAGGAAAGGCCATGCACCTCTCCATAGCAATGTGATCCTAGCAATTGTGTTGCTACCTTCCCAAAACCTACACCCTAAGAGGGCACAGCCCAAGGTATGGTTGGAGCATTGCAATGCCCCAGTTTGAGAAGTATTGCTCTAGGCCAGAGGTCTTCAAACCTTTTGGCAGAAGGTCCAAATCATCTCTCTGACACTGTGTCAGGGGCCAGAAAACAAATTTACATTTCAAATCAAAATAAATTTACATAATGTATTGGAGTGGATAACAAGGCTTGACCAAGGGCTGGATAGAGGGGTCTTGCCGGGGGCCACATTGACACTTGCTGAGGGCCATATCTGCCCCCCCAGGCTGGGTTTTGGAGATCGCTGCTATAGGCTTATATGATTGCTGTCATAAGCAAAAGTATAGATAGACCAATATGTGGAATTATGTCAGTCAAACCAACCAAACCCATTTGTTAACTAGGATGTAACAATAGTATTTCTAGCCCATGTTCCTATCCAATAAGTTATATTATAGCAATGAACATCCAATAAACAGTATGAAGCACAGCAAAGTAAAAGCTAAGCAGATTTAATCCAAAGTAAATCACTATCAAGATTTTTTTTTCTGTCTGCATTAGTGCACCAATTGGATTGTCTGGATCCTACAAGATTAGATAAGGAAAGCTCTATAAATCAACCATCTGGCACAACATTTGGTCACTCAATGTCTAATGGCAAGACACTATAACACACTATTATTTTTATATTCTCTAGCTCTGCCAACCCTGGAGAGGCTCATTTTTATCCTTTCTATTTCGTATTGGTTTTCTTTACTATCTTCTTAAGCCTGCTTCAGAGTAAAGGCCTCAAAAGGACACCATTCACAAAACAGAGAGGTAGACAATTCTTTGAAAGCTTACAAACACAATCTTTGTGGAATACAAGTGATTTGTATACTTAAAAGTTGCATGGACCTTCATAGTAATAATATGAATAATGCACCCAAAGTTAAGCTATGTGTCACTTGCCAGCCCAATTCAATATTAGTGCTGTTATGGAAGAATTGGTGCATCATCAGCACAAGTGTCTGAATAGGAATGGCTATAACACCGCCATCCTACACATATTCACATTATATACATATTTTCTCAGAAGCAAAACCCGCTATTTTCAGTGGGACATACAGAATTGCAGCTTTAGGCTGCAATCCTAAAGACACTTTCCTGGGAGTGAGACCCATTGAACACAATGGGGCTTACTTTTGAGTAGACATGGTTAGGACTGCAGCCTAAGGGACATACTAGCCTCTCCATACTAAGTTTCTTTGAGCAAATAGTATTTGGAAGATGATGAAAAAATGATAATGCTAAAAAATATTCACATCAAATAGCATATAGCACAACTGGAATCACTTGACGCAAAGTATTAAAGCCCCACTTTCTATCAAGGTTTTGGACTATTTTATTTCAAGCAATTAGTTTTTTTCTTGAATGAAAGTGATCTTGGAAAAGGAAGTAACATGATTACGGCCATATCATGATTCTGATGATCAAATACATAGTACACCAAAAATATAGCATGACCTTGGACCCAATGCTATCCAACTTTCCAGCACTGATGCAGGCAAAAAGCAGACCTGAGGAAAGGGAACAAATATTACTTTATGGAGGCCTTTGTTCCTTCCACCGCATGATGCAGCACATACCCTATTGGCATAGCTGCATCAGTGTTGAAAAATTGGATAGGACAGAACTCTTTGTGGTTGTTTTTGCAAATAATTCACTGGTAGTGGGGATAATAACCAATTAAATCAGTTCTTTCCAATTAAAAGAGTATGCGGGGAGGAACACATCAAAACCACAGGCAAATTTATGAAGCCACCACCCATTCACTGTAGTTTTCCCCATTTTAGTCCCCCACCCCATGTTATTTACATAAAATCAAATGGGAATATGTTACAAACCCATGAAGCATTCTGGTCTGATTCTTAGATGGATAGGTCTGAATCATAAGGTTTTATCTGTCCCTGGCATATCATCTGCATTATATGAAGATAGCACTCTGGAAGAATTCTAGTTTTACATTATTCATATAATGTAATATGGAACACCTACCCATAAAAATGAAGGATTCATGTTTCAAGGTTTGACTGATGGTTGTACTGATGGAGGAAACATTAGCAATATGGTTGCCATCATGCATATAAGAGCATTGTATGTCAGATGAAATCCACATACGTTTGCATCACTATTGACTCAATATTACTAGAACCAATTAACACTTCTGCAACAGAGTAGCAATTTACTTTTAACAATGAAGTTTCCCAGAATTGAATTAACATACTTTAAAAAACAATCAAAGGAATTCCTCAATCCTCATAGTTTCCTCAATCATAATAGGAAATATAAAAGAGCAAGAGGCACTTAATCAAGTTTTAAGTTTCATTTTAGAATAAAAGACTGAAATGTAACTTCATTTTTAAAAGGGCACAGTAGTTAAATATTGAGATGACCAAATTATCCAGGATCATTTGTATTCACACAAATACAAATAGGTACATTTAATTCCATTTAACACTTAAAACATAACAAATCACAATGTCTGTTTGAATGGGAGAATATAACATTTGCTGCCATCATTTTCAAGAACCTGTCTGTTATATTGGATCAAGGATTTTTGTCTCTGTATGAAGCAGATGAACAAAGTGCTTTCATATATTTAAAAAAAATAAATTTATTATGATAATTTTTAACTACTCTGAGTGCAAATCTACACAGCCAAAAGGAAAAAAATGTACCAGTAGTACAGTCTTGCTGAGATTACACGACTTTGGGTCTTACATTACTTCACTGTCTACAGATTTTTGACACCCTGTTTTAGGAAAATTAACAGTGTCTCAGCACTAGAATCATGAAATAGCCAAGCTGCTTAGACAGCTGGCGAAAGAAGTAAGTTTTTGACACTGTAGTTAAATGATATGCAACTAGGAAGTGAAGAATGAAGAATTCACTACACTTAAAGAGGTAATCACCAGATGGACATAAACAGGCACATGTTTCAGACTTAAATCCCTTGTGCCAAGGGATTAAAGTGCAGTGGAGGACAGACAGAGGACAAAAGGGAGGAAAGCATGAGGCAGGGCAAGGATCCAGCCATAAAGTCCCTACTTTCTGGGCAGGTGGGAGCAGCACATCATCTCAGACATGCGCTGCTTCTATCTATCTACATCTACAGTATTTATATACCGCTTTTCAACTAAGAAGTTCACAAAGCGGTTTACAAAGAAAATGGAAAAATAATAGCTAATTAAAGCTAATGGGTCTAGAGGCAGCACATGTTTGAGTAAACCCATAGGGGCTGCTGCAGCCTTACCCTGGGGAAGGAGAGTAGCACAAGGGAGTATGCTACCCTTTCCAGAGTAGCACACAAGCCTCTGAAACTTGTGCTGGATACAGCACAGATACATCAGCCTCAGTGATGGGATTCAAAGAAAATAACGATCGGCTCTATGTCCATCTGGCAGCCATTTTTTAAATGGCTATTTTTAAGCTTGATATGTCCTATCTCTAGTTAACAACGGTTCTATACAGTAGGTGCGAACCTGCTGGAGCCCACCATTGATCAGCCTGCATGTTCCAGCGCAGGTTAGGATTGTGGTGCCGATGCTTAAACAAATTCAGAAGCACTTCAGTCCAAGACAGTGAAAGCTAATGAGCCTTTTTCTGGGCAGCAAAGTTAAGTGAATTGAACATCTGTGTAACACTGCAGTGACAGATTGCATACCTAGCTATATATTTTCAGAATAAACACAGAGGGTATACAGCTGATAAGACGTTGAGTCACTGGAAAACTTGCATTTTCACATCACCTGATTCCCGCATGTGGCCTCAGGGTATGTCCTTTTTATAAGAGGAAAGGAATCCTTCAGATATCTTGATTCTTAAGCCATTTAGCGCATTAGCAGTAATTGTCATTACTGTGAATTGCCAAAAGACTAGCAGCAAGGATAGTAGACAGATGTCAAAGACAGCAAACTAGTCAAACTGTCTTGTGTCCATCATAATTCTTATAGCAACAATTTACACTACCTGCACTTTACAAATAGTCTTCACAGCCATTACACCAAATCTGACTGATATAAGAATGGATGCATTCGGTACATTTGATTATGTACCATTTGATTATTTGAGTCAAGGGAGGTGGAAACTTGACACTTGACTCAGGATTTGGGGTTGTAAGTCTGACACATCCCTGCTGGAACCAAATGAAGGCACTTGAGGTCACAAGGAAATTCAAGGCCATCCAGAGCTGACTTATAATTTACCGTGGTTAGCACATCTTCTGCCCAACAGCACCTCTGCCTTGTCTGGATTTAATATGCAGAATATATTACACTAGAGGGAGTGTTGATCTGACTCAGCACAAGAAAGCTTTTGATGCTCAACTGATGATAAATGTCTGTTGGCTTAATAGGCCTAGAACAGTTTGGAACAGGAGAGCACTATAGTAAAAATGTTTACTGTCCATTAAAATGAAAGAGACATTTCTGATGTTCTGTCATTTTGTTTATTAGTCACACTGAATGTTTTAATTGTTTACTGTAATTTCAAAGTGGATTCACATGCTTTGCAATTGCTTTCTCCTTCTTCAGACTAATGAGGAATTCGTCTCCCATAAAAAGATAGATAATTTCACAGGAGTTTGGATTATAAAAAGGGGATGATTAAAAAAAATTATTTAGGTAAAGACTTGTAGGTCCTGAAGAACTGTATTCTAGCTATTGTTGGGTTAATTTTTTATTGCATAGAAGTTTGTTTTCTGTTTATTCATTTGCAGACTAACAGCACAATCCAAATTGGAGCTGGACAGGAAAGGCTGTATCCAGTGCAAGAATTGGGGCTGCTGCCCCACTACTGTAGGGAAGGGGCAGCTTGTCTCACCTTCCCTATGGCAGGGCTTCAGCAGACCCAATGGATCTACTCAGACTAAAGCCACCTCTAGAGTTCTGGGTAGACAAGATCTGCACTGCTCAGGAGGTGAAGCTTGATTCCAGTTTTATTGCCAGTCCAAACTCTGTCTCCTGATCCCCTCCTGTCTCCACCCTTTGCCTGCCTTTCCCTTGCCCCAGTATACCCCCTTGCCCCTCCTGACTCTTCCCTGCCTCCCTACCTTTCCCGTATCCTGCTCTGGAAAAACCACTTTCCTCCCACCATATCACGCAGACTACACTCCAATGAAGTACTGCATGCTGTGGGTTGGCTTGAAATAGGATTGAGCTCTAAATAATCTTTGATTTTATAAATGTGAGGAATTGGGTAAATTTCTACCTGTATTTATCAGTCTTTATCTGATCATTTCATCAAAGTATCCATTTCCCCTTATGAGTCACCAATTTTGTTGAGATTGTTGAGATATGTTCCTCATACTTTCTGTAGCAGTGTTTCTCAAAGTGGGGGTTGGGACCCTTTGGGGGTTGCCTAGAGCTTTCCTGGGGGTCGCCGAGAGACCCCTGGTGTAAGGGGCCAGGTCAGGCTTGCCAGACCTCTGGCAGTAGCTGCCTGCGCATGAGGCTGACTGACAGTCTCAGGGCCCAATTCTATGCATGCCTACTCTGAAATAAATCCCATTGTGTTCAACACACATTTCATTTGTAACAATGAAAATACATCCTGCATATTGGATATTTACATTACTTATCACAACAGTAGCAAAATTACAGTTATAAAGTCACAACGAAAATAATTTTATGGTTGGGGTCCCCACAACATGAGGAACTTATAAAGGGGTCACAGCGTTAGGAAGATTGAGAACCACTGTTCTATAGCCTTCAGGAATCACCAGTAAACTGTTACAATGCTGCTTATGTATGTATGTATGTATGTATGTATGTGCACTGACATTTATGTCTACAACTGATCTGTGCTGAAAATACATTGTTTTCAACCTGTTAAGTCTACTCATTTCACACAGATATACACTTTCTTACAGCCCATTCCTGTTGAGTCTCACCTGCCATTGAAATATGCATTCCACTGGTGGCAACTTCCAAAGAATGGCCATACGGCATGCTCTGGCAGCTTGCCAATTTGGAATTTTGGAGCATTCTGGAGCACTGAAACTTTCCTGCTTGCATCATCACGCCCAGAAGGGTCTGCCAGAGCATGTAATATGGCAGGCAGAGTGGGGAGAGGGCAGAAATGGTGGCATTTTGGGTTAGGAGGCATTTAAGTCTCCTTTAAAAAACAGTGAGTTCCCTTTCAGTGTAGCTGGAACAGTGGGGAGGGTGATGATGGGACTGGGCTGTTAATGGAAATATTATTATTAATAACAGTATTTATACACTGCTTTTCAAAGTTCACAAAGCAGTTTGCACAGGAAATCAAATAACTACAGGTAATCCTACAAGGTGTGTATTGGCTGCAAAGCACAGATATCAGTTAGTAATCTATCCTTATTTTGACAATTAATGAATAATTAAACTGATTTTTTCATATTCAGTGCAGCAGCAGCAGCAGTCGTAGTAGTAGAGACATCCCCTACTTATCTGACGGGTTAGGGACCAGAGCTGTGACGAAAAGTGGAAATGGTTGAAAAATGGAACATGGACTTTTTTTAGTTTACAAATGTTGTTTATGATTTTTTTCAGCTAGAAAATGCCCTTTTTATGTTGCAAATTCCTGCTGTCATATACAGATTTCTGCAAATGGATTCTCATTCTGGAAGGTGTTAGACCACATGAGCTCTCTCTCTCTCTCTCCCTCACACACACACACACACACACACACACACACACACACACACACACACACACACACACACACACACACACACACACACACCCCAAAACATTCTGAATCACCATGTATTAGACATAGGCAAATCAACATGGGGGAGGACAATTTTAGCCTTTCAAAACAGCAGAGAGAGATTGAAAAAGCAGAATATGCATTGAATGGATGACTTCTGGATATAACTGAAAGATGTTGAAAGAGCGGATCATCAGAGAAAGAACCATCAGAATTTAGAGATGCCTCAAGTAGTAATTCTAAAAAAAATATGCAACAAAGTACTGAACTTTGAATTTCAATCAGAATTGTATGCGAGCACAAAGCGGAATTGTGAGCAATTCAAAACCTACTGGTTCCTGGAGGATTTCTACACCTATTGTATACCTAATGAGGGTTGCAGTCTTGAGATTCGCTCCACGGTGAAACAGTAGTGTGCAGATGGGCATAGAAGTCCCTGTTCATTGACACACACTGGCACCTATCTGACTGCTACGCTTCTATGTTAGCGGCTGCATTCTGACCCCAATTATACTGCAGCAAGTCCAGCTGCACTCTGGAATATATGCACAGAATGGAAATGGGTCTGCTTGACTTCCTTTCTTTCATAGAAGACTTTCCTGGCACCAATCTGCACCAGCCGTATCTATTAAGATGCAATGCTGCAGGGATTTCTGGCTGACAGCTTTATGCCTGTTGCCAGACACAGGATCTCATTTCATCTGTCATTTCATCATAAGTAAATCCAGGATGTCGGCATCTCGGTATACCTTAGCTTTGCCAGTAAACTAGAGAAAAACGGGCTTAGGAAGAAATATTTAGAAAACCAAAGAGTGCCCCCAAAACTCAATTCAAGAACAATCTGAATGCAAAGCTTTGGGTTCGGTGTCTAAACATCACCAGGAAAGGGGATATTCCCATGAAGCAGTGCTCAGTTACCAAGGCAACCTTGCAAGGTACCACAAAAGGCTTGGTTTCCAGGCAATGCTGCTTTTTCTTGACATCCATCATCCCAAATGTGACAGCATCATTTGGGTCTGCTGTGACACCACAGCCCATCCGAGATGTTAAACAGGACTAATGCCTCATTTATTATGAGTCAAAGCAGTCAACTTCTTGCACGGAAACGCCGACTCCCAAAATGTACATTTAATCAGCAAATATTGTCAATGGTAGATTTTAAAAATAACAACAATATACGGTCTGTCGACTCGCACGTTTTGAATAACACCTACATTTTCAACACATTCTCTGAACTTTAAAAGAGGTTTATCGCAGGAGTATGTCTGTAGCCTCAGCCAACCCTTTGGTAACAAATCCCACTAGTCTAATACAGTATAAAAACTGCACTAATAAATGATTATCTTGCAATCCCAACTTTCTCAAGGGGCTGCAATAAGGAAGTCAGTATAATCAGGAGAGGATCTCATTAACAATTCTCCAGGCAACCTCTTTACTAAATAAGAGTTTATTATGCTGAAACCATGTTGGATAGTAGGGCTACCAGGCAATTTGCATCAAGTGGTTCGGGTTAATTTGATTCATGTTCTCTTTTTCTGATTTCTTAAATTGTGAATGGCCTTTGACTATTGATCTCATCTTCCATCAAAACACTTATCTTTTTCATATCTTTTTCTTCAGATTTCTTTAATTGAATGCCCTTTGACTATTGATCTTCAATCAATACCCATATCATTTTTTCCCCATTCTAACCACAAAATATGCAACTCAAAGGGGCATGTGCATCATGCATTCTTAAAAAACATCACCATCATCTCTACTTGGACATTACTTTTTGCCTCAATATTAATCATCTGGAAAAGCTCTCTAATGGTATTATAAAGCACAAGGCACAAGATCTTAGCATAATGCATATTAAATTTTGTAATAAAGTATTATGATTCTACAGTGAGTCTTTTAAGTTTTTTTTTAAAAAATAAAAATTGTTTTTCCACACAATTTTTAAAGTCCATCTGGAGTGATGAGCACATAGTGTTTTGCAGTTGCAAAAGCCGACTTGTTCTCTATTTTTTAAGCAAGGACATGCTGTGATGTGATGGGAAATATGTATGATTTTGACACATTATTTCTCATAGAAGTAGATGGGAAACTTCTGCACATGTTGGATTGTGTGTCCATGGTCTGGACAGTAGACTACCCCAAACCTGAGATGCCCACAACTCCAGAACGTCTATGGTGTCAGAATGGCTGCTGCAGGATCCTTCTCAAGGAAAGGAACATTTTTCCCAGAAGTGCAGAAGCTCAGGCACAAATTAGGCATTTATTTAAAGTGGTTAGGCTTAGAATGGGAGTTGGGCTGTGGGTCTTATGGAAGAAAAAAATAACAAAAAAATTTAGTGGTAGCAAGGATGTATTCAGGGAAGCGTTTCTAGGTTTAAAAAAGCGTGGTAAGGGAGAAAAGATAATATTGTTTGAGGGAGGATAATATCTCATGTATTCACCAACTGCTAGGCTGTACAGTCATATATCAATGAAGATACATTTCGAAAATGCACTATATTTTGGCTGACGGCTATTCCTTACAATCACTGTATTGGTTAGTTAATGTAAACAAGCCCTGTGCACATAAGTCATGTGCAAGACTGAGACTACAAATCTAGGACTTCTGCCAAAACCAGGTACCACCTAATTGCTGAATACAGTCAAACAGCTGTATCAGACACATGTAAAGAGATGCTAAGGAGTCACAACAACAGTTTCTGATGCTGAAAATAGATGATACATAAAACAGATTATGCAGAAGCTACATAATGATTATGGTGAACCTCTATGAATAGAATGTAACCCTTAGATGCCCATCCAGATCCAGAGTCCGGAAATGCAAATTTATGCAAATTGGGCTATTTTTAGATGGGCATCTATAATGTTTTTATAACATTTTTGAACAGTAAAAGTACAAAATACAGGTATCACATACACCTGGTACTGAAATATAGAGTATAAATATATCTAAATGCAATATTTGGAGTATAAATATTTCTAAATAATTAAAAATGCAAGATGCAGTCATTTACTATCATTTTCAGGGATACACAATATTTATTTATTGTATTTATTTTAAATATTTATATCCCGCCTTTCTTCTCCTATAAGAGGGAGCCCAAGGCGGCTAACAACAGGACAAAACACCATTAAAATCAAATTATAAATATAAATTAAAACATAATTAAAAACAATTAAAATACAATTAAATTTAAAAGGCTCAACAATAAAAACAGACTAAAAACAGTTAAAAACAGAACAATAAAATGATAAAACAATAAAACTGCCCCCCTACCTATGCCCCATTTAAAATGCTTTTCACATTCTTACACAATCATTCAGTGTATGTAAAAAAAAATGGAAGGCATTAAGTGTTACAGTGGAGCCTCACGTAACAAATTTAATTCGTTCCAGAGGCATGTTCTTTACGTGAAACATTCTTTACATGAAGCGGTTTTTCCCATAGGAAATAATGGAAACTCAGACGATTGGTTCCACAACCCCCAAAATATTCATATAAAAATATTAACTGGATGTAAAAATGATGACAGAACACTGGGACTGAATTCAAAACATGCATTCAGTGTGCATGATCTTATGAAGTCTACTTAGGATGCAGTCCTAAAGACACTTTCCTGGGAGTAAGACCCATTTAACACAATGGGGCTTACTTCTGGGTAGACATTGTTAGGAGGCTGCAATCCAAGACACCTTCAAAGTGTCTCCCCACTTTCTCCTTCTCTCCATCCTGAGCCTCTCTCTCCCCTGCTCCCTCCTGGCTAGCCCTGAGCTGCTCCCCTCTTCTCCACTGCTCTTCTCTCCCTCTGCCCAGCAGATGCCCGGCCACAGGAGGAACAGCACAGAAGTGTTGCTTTCACTATGGGCAGGTGCGCTAGGCAGCCCTGACGCTTTTTAAACAGGCTGCCGTCCAGTGCGTCTGCCCCATCTGCCAATGAATGTGTTCTTTACGTGAAGCACTTTCTTTACATGAAGCAGAATCCTAGAGAAATTTTTGTTTGTTACGTGAAACATACTTTACGCGAGGCGTTCTTTACATGAGGCGCCACTGTATTAGACTAGTGTGAACTGTATAGCCTCCAGATCTATTTGCAGTGTTTAACTCCTTTCCAAGGGAGCAATAGAGAAAAGCAAGTAAGGGTGCAATGCTAACCAATTTAGACTGGCCTAACTCACCTGGCATATCTTCCCATAATGGTATGGGGAGTTTGGCTTATGCCTGTGTACTGGCCGAACCCTCCAACCCCAGGAGGGGGGCAGGAGTGCCTTACAGCATATTTGTGACACCCCAGATCAGCAACTGACTAGTGCCAGGGCTTATGCTGGCCTAAATGGATATTAGGATTTCTGCCTAAGTTATTGTTAACAAGATTATTGCAGAGGATCCAATATTCTTCCAAGAGGTCCAAGCCTATGTGATGGGAGGTTGGACATGCAATTTTATATGAAGTAATTTTTAAATGACTATGAAGTAAATAAGCACAACCCAAGAGGGTGTTCTCATGAGCAAGCTCCAGTTATTTCAGTTATGTTTGTATAGGATATGTTTTCACTGGATTTCACCAGGATGTTGTGTATGTGTATTTTCATAAAACAAGTACAAGATATGGGTTTAAAGCTGGCTAAATTTAGTTCAGTGAAACTCAAATGTGCTTCAGCCTCACTTTAGCCATTCTGAGTACATAAAAATGGCTAAGGGCCCAATCCTAATGTGGCTTTACAATGTCATAAAGGTATATATGATAGAATATATGTTAATTGCACCTCTGTGTGCAGACATTAAGTGCATACATCTATGCATACTGGCTCTTTACACATAATCTAAGATTCTGAAAAATGCCAATGGGTGCAATCCAGAGTAACTATGGGGAGCCCTTGTTCCAGAGTAAGAACAATTTGCTCTGGATTGCAATATGAATTTCCCATAGGTTTTCACTAGGAGGTGCAGTAACTATGGGTGCACGTAATGTCTCTTACGTGCTCCCATAGTTACTCTGGATTGTAGGGTTAGTTCCAACCTCAGGAAGAAAACCCATAAGGCTGCAATCCTAAACACACTTTCCTGGGAGTAAGACCCATTGAACATAATGGGGCTTACTTTTGAGTAGACATGGTAAGGCTTGTGCTCTTTGTGTCCATTTTGTGCACAATGTGAGCTTTGTCTACACAGACACTATCTATCTATCTGTCTGTCTGTCTGTCTGTCTGTCTGTCTCCTCCCAATTTGATGGAGTTGGCAGCAAAATGCAAAACAAAATAATTTTAAGATTCCTCCTTCCAAGAGAGGAAAGTCAAATTAGTTTCTAAAAGGCAAGTGAAAATTATCTGGGAGGTCCTGTACATATCTAGCAAAAGAACACAAGAACCCATGGCCCACACATCTACTACAACATCCTCTTTCTTACAAGGAACAAACAAATGTGTCTGGGAAACTAAGACAAGAGATGAAGGGCACAATCCAGAGTAACTACAGGGAGTCCTTGCTCCAGTGTAAGAACAATTTGCTCTGGATTGCAATATGAATTTCCCATAGGCTTTCACTAGGTGGTGCAGTAACTCCAGGTACACGTAATGTCTCTTACATGCTCCTGTAGTTACTCTGGACTGTAGGGGAAGACTTCATTCACCCTTTCCCAATGTTGTGTCAGTGCAACTGGTTGTAAGAGACATCCTGCTGTGAACCTGGAAGTAGTGCACAGTCATCATGAGAAGCAGCTAAATGCTATCGTGAAAGCATTGCTAGGGCTGACACTTACTATAGGTTAGTTAATCCAGAATTTACTGATTCTGGATTCAGAAGCAGAGAAGAAGTTGTCGTGATTTTATATAGCTTGATTTGAATATCATCAATCCCAGCAATGTACTGGGATTGTACTACATTTAGTACAATGTACTGCATTTAGGAAAACTTGGCCAATTATTTCATATTTAATAAAATCTAATAAGTGTTCCTTATCAAATATTTAGAGGAGTCATGGATTGAGACAAGGAGAAAGTACAATGAACCGAGATTCTCAATTAGTTACACATTAGTAAAGGTTGCATTTCATGATAATTTAATTTTCCTAATGGGTGCCGAGAGATAATTTCATTGCAATGTTTCCCCAAATAAGAATACACACAAAATCACATGTGATTATTGGTGGATTTAATTAGCATTCTAATGTGGGTAGTATAATTAAACTATTTCATATCTGTACATTTTCACTGATTAAGAAGTTGTTTACTATGCTTTACAAAGGCACTAAGGGCGCAATCCTAATCAATTTAGGCTGGCCTTACTCACCTGGCGTATCTTCACATGTTGATGTGGAGAGGTTGGCGTATGCCTGTGCACTGTTGCTTTCCCTTCTTCAGCCACTAAACCACATGGATGCTTACCAGAGGATGGAAGAGGAAAGCAACATAGCAGATGCTAGTGGTAATTAAAGGAGAACTCCCCTCCACTTGCTATCCACAAACATGCTGCTGTAATTTCAGATCAGGGGTCTCCAAAGATTTTGGTAGGAGGGCCACATCATCTCTCTAACATTGTGTTGGGGCCCCAAAAAATTATTTGCATGTCAAATTTGAATAAATTTACATAAATTTACATATAAAATTGTATAAGAGACATTGCAAGGCTTACTTGTGGGCCAAAAGGAGGGGTCTTGCCCTGCTCCAGATCAAGTCCTCAGGTGGGACTGATTGTTCGCTATTGTCATATGATCCTATATAGCCAACAGCTAACACAGCCCTTCCTTTTTTACACTCCACATATTTTCTTTTTATGACCTTTCCGTCTGATGTTGTGGAGACTAATCTCAGTCACCAGCCAAAATTGTCTCAATATGTGGAATTTCCTTCCCAACTTGGGCCACAGGTGAAAGAACTCTCCATCTGATAGGCAGAAATTGAATATTAATTTAGGGTAAAAGTCAGTGCTATTTTAAAGTGTGTCATTTGAGCTAAAGTTATTAGGCTTAATTTTCTGTGTGTGTTAGGCTTAATTTTGTGTGGGGAAGGGGCGTGAGTTGTACAGACATACTCAATCAAACATACCCCCAAATCCAGAGTAACTATGAGAGCACATAAGAGACTTTACGTGCACCCATAGTTACTGCACCACCTAGTGAAAACCTATGGGAAATTCATATTGGAATCCAGAGTAAGTTGTTCTTACACCGGAGCAAGGACTCTCTATACTTACTCTGGATTTTGCCCACATATAATCAGCCAATATATTTTGGTCCCAAAATCAGAGGCGTAGATAAAGCATCATGCAGACTAACATTTTAACTGTTAGTCATGGAGTAGTGAACATGTATAAATGTTAGTCTTAGGTCTTTCTCTTGAATTGTGGAATGCAGCAATGAAACCTATGAGAATAGATATGTGTTGGATTGATGCTGTGACATCAAGAGGTAAGAGGAGAAGATATTGTTTTAATAGTCATAAAGAATTTAAATAATTCAAACAGTTGGAAATACACAATTCATGATTACTGGTTAAATTTGTTCAAACTCAAAAAGAAGCTCTGTGTTTCTATTTTTTAAAAAAACCTGATCAATGCTGGCATAACATTTGGAGGTTGGAAGAAAAGAGGGGAAAAAAACAAAACTTTGTTACTTGGCTCTGTGTCTCAGAGGGATGTAGAAAAACAAGTAACATAAGAGAAAGAAAACATGAGGGGGACAGTAAAACAGAAAAATCCCTCTGATTCTTAAGAAATTTTATATCTGTAAATTAATGGAAGCAAAGTTGTATTCCCTGGAGCTGTGATTCAATTTGAAGTATCAGAAAAAAATTCACTGAAAATTACTCCTTTTTGGTAAACAGCTGACATGATGTTTTCCTAGGGAGAAGAAAAAAGAAGTCCAGAACATCCTTTGATACTCTGTTTATCATGCCAGAGGACACACATCCCAAATAGCAATGAAATGAGTTTGCTTATTGATTCAAACCTAAAAAAGGCGGGGGACAAAAAAATCACTAGCAATAATCACTGTCTTGATCTTGAATAAGGAGAGGATACATATATTAGCTGCAGTATGTATCCAGGTCTTAAAGATGACAATTTTTTTCGCCAATACAGGTGTGTAAGAAACCTAATTATATGCAATTTATTGACTTTGTAATCCTGCAATTTATGTGATTTTGTCTAAAAGCGAATGAAGTTGGCTCTTTAAATTGAAAGATAAGCTTCTCTTAAGGAGCAGTTAATGGCTTAAAGGCAGGCAATTAAGCTTGTCTTAGAAAAGTTCAGAAAGGTCAGTTTCACCTATTTCTGTTTCAGGAAGTTTGTATAGGAAGTACATCTGGGACTATCTCTAGTTCATACAAAATTTCATGAACAATCCACACCCCGCTGAGTCAAGCTGTACTAATGTCAAAAGTTCTGACTGGGAAACCCACACTTTCTATAAGATTAGTATTTCTAAATATTACTTACACAGTGTTTTCATATGAATTACTGACAGAAAGATCTGCTGAAGGAATGGCTAGGCCATCAGCAGAAGTGCCAGAGCAATGGCACAAGCAACAAGGCTATCAACACATAGCTGATGGCTGAGCATGCACGGCAATGGGGAAGCCATTCAGTGTCAGCACTGGTAATTTGGAATGTGCTTGGACAGGAAGGGGGACAAGAGGATGTGGAATGGAAAGGTGCCAGCACTTATTGGGATCTGATTCCTGCTCTGTTCTCCATTCCCTCCTTGGACCTGCATCAACAAAATGGCTGGCATATATCAGAGGAGACCCATTTAGACAGCAGGGGGTGACCACAGGGTAAATTAACATGAAAACACCTCTGCAACTGCTCCCACTACTACAGGATGCAGCACATGCTCTATTGGTATAGTAGCATTAAGTGTCAAACTTACTAATCATCACTAGAGGCTTTAATTTATTCATGCAAATAATGTCCGTTGTGAAGATGACACAGGGCGAAATCCAGAGTATCTCCAGAGAGTCCTTGCTCCAGAGTAAGAACAAGTTACTCTGGAGTGCAATATGAATTTCCCATAGGTTTTCACTAGATGGTGCAGTAACTACAGGTCGCTTACGTGCTCCTATATTTACTCTGGATTGTAGGAACAGTCCACATGGTTACTGTTAATAGGAACAAATGGAACATGAGCACAACTCTGAAAAGCTCTGAGAAAGCTCTACATTGTTCAAACAGCAGTTTTCTGCACCATTCTTCACACAAATTTTTCAGTTATGACTAGTGGGAACATTGCTGCTTTTTAACAGGAGCAAACACTGCATGTAACGGATCCTACAAGGCATTTGTTCCATTTTCATCTTTGCCAAGAGGAGGAACTGGTTTTAAACCAGTTGATATCAGAGCTTTAGAGTCAAATTCAGATGGAGGTGTTCTTACAGAGAGGACAGTGGGAAGAAGGAAGGGAGCTGTTGTTGTTTTCACTCTGCAGTGAGGGTAGAGTTAAGAGGCAATGCTTTTCTCTTGGTTAGAAATGGATAAAAACATAGTTTATTGATAGCAGATCTAATCAGATTTGCCTTTTGAGCTAATTAGAAGATCCAAATCCAGAGACGATATAAATCGAAACAGAAGGCACTAGGGACAAACAGAAGGGTGAGCTGTTGCCCTCTTAACTTGGTTGGTAAGCTTCCCAGAGGCATCTGATGGGTCAGTGTTGTGAATAGTGTGTAGGATTGCATGCAGGGCCAACCCCTCAGTGAAGCCAACAGCGGCAGATGCATCAGGCTGCAGATGGGCAGATGATAGCACCTCTATCTGCCCATGTTTCTCTATCAGGGAATGAGAGGAGCAGAGGTTGGCACATCAAGAAAAGGGAGCTTCTTTTTGAAAGTTGCCTTAGATACCTGGTGATCTTGGTTCAGCCCCAACTAGATCAGTCCTTGATGCATTCTTATGCTTTTAATCTGCATCCAGATATGGCTGGTAAAGAGACAGAATTAGTTTTGACAGCATCCATGCTGCTCGGCCAAAGTGCTAACGGGATTGCCTTATAGGAGTAAGAAGATGTCTCATATAAGTAGACCATCTAGCCTAATATGGTCTTTCTTGGGTTTTCCTCATTCCTACTGAATACTATAGGGAGATTCTAACTGAAATGCACAAGCTGTACCACTGAGCTATGGGATCTTCACACAGCCCATTTCTCAGAATAAATAACTTCAAGTGGAGTGGCATGAATATGAGTTCTGAGTGGGTCCAATAAGAGTAGAAAAGTAGGTTGAAAAAGAAATAACACTGGTCTAAGCAATCCACTTTCTTTTCTGTTTTTCCAGTCATCAGTCTCAGTCTCCTCTTGCTACACAGATTCCTGACCACAGCTGAACCTCAAAAGTACAAGCTCTCCTGGCAGTGAGTCAAATGGTATCAGAGCATTTGCAGGATGCAGGAGAATCTGCAGGATTTGCACTTCCACTTGCAGGAGAATGGGAGAAAATGAGAAAGAAGAGTAGCAAAATGATAGCACAGACAAAACCACTTTGGACTACAGGGGAGAGGTGAATACCATCTTTAGAGTCCAAAAACAACAACCCCCACCAAAAAAACTCCCCTGCATTAAAGATGAATACTAGCATGATAAAAAAATCAAATATAGCATGATAAAAAATACAAATGATACAAATACAGAAAATACAAATACAAAAAATACAAATGAATACTAGCATGATAAAAAAACAAATGATAAAAAAACAAAAACATAGCATGATAAGAAAACCAACAAACCAGAGTGCCCTCACAACTCTGAATGGTAGGACTTAAAAGTCAATCTTAACATTAACATTAGTCTTATCATTAGACTTATAAGTCAATCTTAACATTTTAACATTAATGTGAAAAAACAAACTGGGCTAGAAATCTCTCCTAATTTCTTAGGGTTTAAAAAAAATTGGTTTAGGAGCATCCAAAAATGGGTCCAACTTGAAATCTGAAATTGTAAAATCTAGTCTAAAATTCTATTTCCTCATTCTGTTGCAAATATAGTTTTTCTTTAACTATAAAGATGGTGATGGTAGTAGAATGATGATGATGATGTACTATTTCAAAATCGCCAGGTGTTTGACTGGAATTGGCTCTATTGTGATTCAGTGCCTATCCAAGAGGTAGGAATCACAAAGGTATTGTCTCAATAAGTGTGAAGTGTGGTCTTTGGGTCTTTATCATCATCATCACCATCATCATCATCTTCTTCTTCTTCTTCTTACGTATTATCATTATCATCATCATCATCATCATTATCATCATCATTATCATCATCATAAATACACGGCAAACAATTTCGTGCTGGTTTCATTCACATCACCAGTTGGACCCTTCCCAAGAGTCTAGGACTGTGTGATGTAGCGGCGTATAATTCTAGCTGAACCCAGAAGAGCGGCTTTCTGCAATTGGCAGAGATAAAAAGATAAAACCCTGACCCATGCAGGATGATGATGATGATGATGATGACTATTATTATTATTATTATTATTATTATTATTATTATTATTATTATTATTATTATTAGTGGAACATTCATTTAATCAAGCAGGAGTTTCAGATTCTCCTAGACTGCTGTGGAGAGACTTGGTAGTTTTCAGTTGGACTCTGTAGCTGTCCATTTAACAACAGTTTGGTATCTGCAACAATTAACAGCTTCACCAGCTGTTTTCTGCAGATTATAAATCTCTGTAAAAGAGACAGAAGAAGATCAGGCCAATTTTTTTCTTGACCTTTTGACAATCCTAGATGCTATCAAGGTATAATTTGGCCTGCTTGTACACGCCTGATTATGAGAATATACATGACGACATGTTCTGTGCTGCCATGAGATAATTAAAAAAGAGATGGAAAACCTTTATGAAGAGAAATCCTTCTGTTATTGGGCAGGTTATAGGGAGTGTAAAAATAAAATGCTCCTGAACTCAAAGGAAAATAAACCTATCCTTTAATCTGTCTCGGTTGTTAATTTAGTGAGGGCACAATCCAGAGTAACGACGGGGAGTCCTTGCTCCAGTGTAAGAACAATTTGCTATGGATTGCAGTATGAATTTCCCATAGGTTTTCATTAGATGATGAAGTAACTACGGGTGCACATAATGTCTCTTACGTGCTCCCATAGTTACTCTGGATTGTAGGGTAAGAGCCACAGGACAACTAAAACTGCGACTATGCCCGACTGTATCTGAAGGAAATATAGAAAAAGATACATTCCAATGGTTTATTTTAACCCTTAAATAGTAAGACTTCAGAGTTACAAGCATGTGAAGAAAGAAAGTGGAATGTTTTACTTTGAAAACGTTTGCACTGATCCAGCAACAGGCATGCAAAAAGGATAGAGCTGTACTTCCATAGCCCTGGTTAGAATAACTGGCAACCCTCTGAATGTTATGACTGTGTACATCACATAGAGTGGTTTTCTATTATCATGTACTGGGGTTTCAGAAAAAGGTACAGAGCATGCAGGACTTTAAAAAAATTCCATATAAAGGCAAGGAGGCAGCTTGGCTGCAAAGAGGCAGCCAAGGATGCCCAAGGATGATTGTCCCTGGTGGCTTTTCAGGATGCAAGGGAACAATCCCAGGTGAAAGAGAAAGAGATGTATTTCTCCTTGCCAACCTCTTCTCCCTGAGGACTTAGCTGGAAGAAGTGGCCTCATCCCTTTTATAGCACAGATAAGGGAGAAAGGGAAAGGTGATGAAAGAAAGAACACATGAGACAGTGATAGCCCATAAGAAAGAAAGAACCAATGAACGATGGTAAGTTTATCCATGTTTTAATCCATAAGTACTCATCTTGCATACACAGTAGGATCTTCTGCCATACGATAACCTTCTGCTACTTGAGTGAAACTACAGTTCTTAAATTCCACCCAGGACATTGAAGTAGCTCTACATCAGTTAACTACTTTAGCTAGTAAGAGCATTATGAATATATTTTTAGATTCTCTCTGGCCTGTTTTTCTGATTTCAGTCCCCTGAGAATTTTAGCTAGGTACACTGTTGAGGACTCATCTTTGTACTGTATGGTGGGTGATTAGTCTGGCTTAGATAGATAGAAGGCTTCCATGGATATAATTTCAAGAGAAGGGAAAGACCAAATAGATTTTCCAGACATGTGTTATTGTGCTGCCTATATTTCCTTTATCAAGGTACCAATATAAATTAATTTGGAATAAATTCAGGCAACCAGAAACCCCCTGTCCTGTCCTCAAACTCATGTTTACTTTTACAGTCACTAATACAAATTGGTATGCATCAAATTGAAGCAATGTATTCTGAAGGGATGAAATGAACATCTCGACAATTATATGCTTTGATCAAGCATCTTTGCTGAAATACATTAAGTTAATGTATTTCATTAACTGAAATAGATAGATAGATAGATAGATAGATAGATAGATATAGCTAGATAGATAGATATATTGATATATTGATATATAAATATATCCTATTTTTTTCCTCCCCTGCTGATGAGCCTATGACCAAAACATTGAAGTGCTGGGAAACTGTGTATTGGAAGGCTTCAGAGGGAAAGGGGGATTTAAATCCCCAATTATGTTTTTTAATATTGACCTCCACAGTGGGTCTCATGTGCTAGTGATGGCACTAGCTAGTGAATGGACTTGCGCTGGCCTAAAGGTGCAGTAGGACTGTACTCTGTGGCCTCAACACTTGCACACACTGTTTTCCTAGGAAAATCCGGTCTCACAGAAGATACTATTTTACACCTTCTATATCTTTCAAACTGGAAAAATGAATAAAACGAAGCAAATCTTATTCTCATTCCAAGAGAACAGAAGAGATGACACACATACTTAAATGATTTATGGCTGTGGACAGCAGACTCCTGGTTGTGTTAATTCTAAGGTAGAAAGTCACAAGGGTTAGAAGCACTGGATGACTTCCAAAAGTCTTCTAGGACTTATCTTTTAAATAAAGCAAAGCCAAAAACATATGGTTTCGTATATACCAAGGGGAGAAAAGGGCAGTGTCGTGTAGGGTCCTGTGTGGTGTAACGTGAATTGAATCTAGAGTCATCACCCCCTAGGACTCAACTAAAAATAAGCTATAAAGGATACTTTCCATCTACAAAGGGCTCCACATGAACTCCCCCAACTTAAAACTGCATGGAAATGGAGCTGCAAGCACTCTCCCAGCTGTCCATCCCCTCCATCCCATCTGTCAGGGAGCAGTGCCCAACATGCTGCTGATCTAAATCTTTCTCTTCTTTCTTATGCAACTCTTGTGCAACAGTAATATTATTATTACTTCATTGTACTAGTGGGTATGAGACATCTGACAGCAATTGGATGTGCTGATGTGCCAATACATAATGTCACAAACATTCTAGCTGCTCAGGGTTGTCAATCCAGATTGTTTGAGAGAAGGGAAAGATGTCAATTTGGATACATTAAAATAACACAGGCCTTAGGTCTAGGAGAGGTTTTGGGTGGAGAATGAATACTAGGAAGCTCAGACATAGAGAGCAAGGGGCAAGACAAGGGGTAGCCCAATCCTAGCCTGTGTAGGAACAGGAAGATCAGCAGGCCTGCCCTGTATCCAGAGAGGGACTGGCACTGACTGCGGCTCAGTCAGGGGCAAAGGGAATTGCTTCCCCTTACTCCACGTAAAATCACAGCAGCCCAATGGGGCTACTTGGAACTGTTCTGCCTAAACATGTAGCACAGATCTGAGCAGACCAGAGCTGGTCTGAGCCACCTGGTTCCGGGTTTAGAATCCAGCACAAGTGCTAGATCCTGGCCCCATGTCCACTCAGGCATGGCCAGATCATGAGCCAGACCTTCTCCATCCCATAACGCCTCTGTCCAAGGCCCCTGTGATGTACTGATTTGGCCAGTGTGGTCTAATCTCTTCCACTGGGCCTACACAACTTGTGCTAGCATCTGAAGGCAGGTGCACTTCCATGTGTCAGTTGCCATCCTCAGGTGGTGGTGCAAAATTATTTCATGGCACTAAAAGTTCAAAATATGGCCGTCCCCCAAACGAGGTAAAATTTTACTAACATTTTCTCCTCTGTAAACTGCAAGAGTTTTCAGTGAAGGATAAAAGTATATAACACAGCAGGAGTAACATCCCTCTTCCTAGTCTCATGTCAGTCATAAAAAAGTGTAACATCAGTTTGAATTGTATTTATTTTGGTGCCATTTCTTTTACAAACAGGTCTTCTCCTCCATGAGGAATGGTAGCAGCATCAAATAGCTAATGGAATTGGTCAAATTATGATGTAATTAAAGCGAAAACATATGCTGCAATCCTAAAGACACTTTCCTGGGAGTAAGACCCATTGAACACACTTTTGAACCCATTGACCCATTTGACCCAATGACCCACTTTTGACCCATTGAACTAACACAGCTAACTTTTGACTAGAAATTGTTAGGACTGTGCTCAAAGCTAAGTTAGAATGAAATCCTTTTAATTTTTCTGGATTTGAAAAATACAGAAAAATAGTGTCTTGATTCTGAACCTACTTTTTTCCACTCAACAACATCATAACATATAGGGTTGCCATATGTCCTGAAAAACAGGACAGTTCTGACTTTTAGGGATTGTGGTCACATACTGGCAAATGAAACAGAGGGTTCTGTCCCAATATATATATAATGTTTTAGCTGTTTGTTTTTATATGATTTTTAATTGATTTATGTCCCTTTTATTTTTGTGATCCACCTTCAGTCTTTTATGGAAAAAGTCATTATATAAATAAAGTAAATAAATAGAGGAAATGTTTGCTTCCTTGAGAGCATGCAGAGTGCTGGCTTTGTGAAAAGTTGGCAACAGATGGAAAAAGAAACTGAAGAAGAAAAAGTGGAAGGGCAAACAACATTCGATAAGATAGGTAGAGAAGACAAAGGAAGAGATCAGTGAGAAAGGAGCTCTGAAGACACTTCCAAGTCCTAAAAGTCAAGATAGGCTGACTGATCTGAAAGGTGGTGAAAAGAAACATATATACAAGGATAGAGAGTCTGGAAAAGACATGCTGAATAAGAACATTAGGACAAATTTGGCGAATAAAGGAGAATATAAAGGAGAATGAAGGGTTGGAGCATATTCTTACTATCCCTACAATCCAAAGTAACTACAGGAAGACGTAAAAGGCACTTACTCTGGATTGCTCTATGCAATTCCTATAGGTTTCCCATAGATGGCACCATAACTACGTCAGTGTAAAAGGTCCCGTAGTTACTCTGGATTGTATCCTATATCAGATAGGAGGAGATATATTATTGAAAGCAAGGGAGTAGGCAGGCAGAAGTTTTGAAGGCTGCAGGTCAATAATGAAGACACTGACTTCGCTACTGCAACTTCAGCAACTAAAGAGAATGGAATTTTTCTCAGCTGCAGCTTCTATAGCAGTGTTTCTCAAAGTGGGGGTCGAGACCCCTTTTGGGATTGTCTAGAGCTTTTCTGGGGGTCGCCTAAAGACCCCTGGTGCAGGGGGCCAGGTCAGTCTTGCCAGATCTCCGGCTATAGCTGTGCGCGCACTGGGGCTGACTGTCAGCCTCAGGGCCCAATCCTATGCATGCCTACTCTGAAATAAATCCCATTGTGTTCAATGGGTGCATAGAACACACATTTCATTTGTAACAATGAAAATACATCCTGCGTATCGGATATTTACATTACGATTCATAACAGTAGCAAAATTACAGTTATAAAGTAGCAATGAAAATAATTTTATGGTTGGGGGTCTCCACAACATGAGGAACTTATAAAGGGGTCACAGCATTAGGAAGATTGAGAACCACTGTTCTATAGTCTCTGGAACACTGTGGCCTGGCAGCTCTGGGGGAACAAAACATACTGTATGATTTGTATTCTGTTCTTAACTGAAGTTTTTGATATGAGTTTTTAATGGATTTTACTGTATGTTGTAGAATATTATATGCTATTTTGATAATCATGCACAGGAGAAGCAAATATAGTAATGAAGATTGGTGTGTATCTTGTAATTCACACACTGGTTTCATATAATTTCTGAGTTGCAGGCATCTGATTTTATTATATCAGGTGTTTTTTAAAACAAAAAACAAAACCACAGTGGTACCCACACAACTCTGAACGGTAGGACTTATAAGTCAGTCTTAACATTGTCTTTAAAACAATGACAAGCTAACCCTAAGTAATCCTCTGTTTTACCGAAGAAGGCAGGGGTCAAGCACAGCAAAAACAGAAAATGTTTTGCACTGTTACATGAGCGTTTTGTAAGGGTTAACAACAACTATGCAGTGTAGATCAGTGTATTCAAGGCCCCTGTGTTGTACTGTGCCCCTGAACTCCACAGTATATTTCAGTGGAGATAGCTCACACATTTGGCCATGAGTAATCAAGTGTTGACTAAGGCTGCAATCCAGAGCAAATTCAGCCTGCTCTGACCTAACTGCACTTTCCTAACTATTCTGTATCCAGAGCAGAAAGTTATGCTGTATCCAGAGAGTCAGGAAGCCTGGGCTGCCCTAACTGCTTCAGAGCATGCTAAGTAATTGACACAAGGGGAAGACTTGCTCCTGAGGAGACATCCCTCAGATCACACTGAACAAGGAACAGCTGTGGTGCCTACAGTGGTGACATGACTCTGCACATCACCTGGTGCGGAAGTCTGTACGTCATCCCTGGGATGCGGGCCCACCCCCACCTGGACTGCAGAGTCACCAAAGTTGGCGCCTGCGCAATTGTTTCTGAAGCCAACTGGCTTCAGAAAGAGTACTGCGCAGGCACCATCTCTGACACCTGCGCAGTACTTTTCTGAAGCCTTTTGGCTTCGGGGGAGACTATGCAGGCGTCAGAGTTGGTGCCTGTGCAGTACTCTTTCTGAAGCCATTCGGCTGCCGCTCCGCCTCCTGAGTGAGGCCGAATGGCTGTGCAGAGTCGCGGACTTTCTCTGCTCTAAGGAAGTCTCCTCTGAAGCTGTTCGGCATGCTCAGTGTGTTTCTGCGCAGTGCACCTCAGATGGCCGTTCAGGCCAGCTCCTCAGACAACTGGCAGCTTCTGGCTGATTCTCCTGCTGGCTGATTCTGCCTGCCTTATAAGGAGTCCCTGATGAGATGCCAGTACATTCTACAGTGAATAGAAGGGGCTTCTTGGAGTGGCCTGCTGTATCCTGAGGTTTGTGGGCAGCCGTAGTTTGTTCCATATCCTGAGGCTGAGAGGCAGGGGTTGCAGCTAGGCTGGCCAAGAACTCAGATTTTTGGTCAGCACTGCCATTCTTACTCGGGCCTTATCATGGACCCCTATGGGTCTACTCATTACTATACCTGCTCCTGAGGTGGTATAACTCTGAGGGCTGGAAGAGGGCATTTCTGCCTTGGAAACAGGCTCTGGATACAGAGTAACTGCTCTGCCCTAGGCAATGCTAAACATGCCCTCAACTTGCCACTCCTGAGCTGCTTAGGCTGCCCCAGTTAGGGCAGAGCAGGTCCACCTCTCTTAGGGCACCCTATCTTGCCTTGCTCTGCCCTAAGCCTCCTTCAGAGTAACTGGGCTGGAGCATCTTGCAGTTGCTTCAACCTAGTGTTAGATAGGGCAACCTAAGGGCTCTTATGTGGACAGATTAGTTGCTCTGGATTGGGCTGTAAGAGAGAGAGAGAGAGAGAGAGAGAGAGAGAGAGAGAGAGAGAGAGAGAGAGAGAGCAGAGAGCAGAAATAAAGATAATATAGAAAGAGAATAACACTGCAACAGAATAAGAAGGGCAAAATGAATCAGAAAAAAATCAAGTGTACAATAAATCAAGGGTATGCAAACCAGTTTTTAAGTAATCAACACTGATTGGTTGGAATCAATGACAGTTCCTATATATGAAAATATCCTATTTCAATACAGCAAAATAAAACAGTAGTGTCAAGAAGGTGGCACATTTACATCATTCTTCATTTCATTTGAAATGGTAGTTTGCATGTGATAGTACTGACAGTAAATTATCAACAATTATCTGCATCACATATCTCTGCTTTCACTATTCTCACATCAAAGTAATGAACACATAGGCAATAAACAAAGTCAGAAAAAAATATCTCAGCCAAACTCAAAATGATGCAGTTGGCTTAGACTGAAATTAGTATATCAATTTTGGCACAAAATTGGACTTCTTCTCCAAGTAGCTTGTAACCTGACACGTCCAGTACATATGAGTTCAAGTAATTAAACCAGCTAGACATTGAGACATTATCAATTTTTCTGCACTCCTTAAATAAAATTCATTTTGCTTTCCACACCATATTGTATGGGCTGTACAGTCCAGTACATATGACAGAAAAATACTTCCATATGATGAACTCATTCTGTAGATTTACACATATAATCCTGCCTAAGTAAAAGCAGGAAACTTAAGCATCTGACTTCCTCTCCTATTAAAACTGATGATTTTCACTTTTACTGGATCAAAACAAGGACTATGACATCAGAAGTAAATTGAATGGGAAATTCCTGAATGTGAAATGTGTTTCTGAAGGGTTGAGAGAACACCACCACCACCACAATACATGATTAGGTTTCTTCAACAGTAACTTTTAAAGCTCAAGAATGCTTACGTTGCATCTAACAATGATTAGGTATCACTGATATCTTAGTAGTACTCAGAGATTCCATACACAGTACATTCACCTACGTGCACAGACATACAAGTAGGTTTTCAGCTATCATACTGACTCTATGCAACTGCATTTCAATCAGTCACAATCAGTGTTTTGTGATATTAACTAAACAGTTATCAGAGAAAATGAAATAACTGATAGCTAATGGCTTTCAGAGAACTAAAACATAGCAATACCTTGAGCAATACATTGCACTTCTGGTTGAGGACCAGAGCATGGACAAAAGTCATAATGGATGAAAGTCATAGCATAGTCTTAGCTGGCAAATAAATTCCATCACTGCTGAGCATCCATGAATGCCAAGTCTCAGAGGGCCTCCTCCTGGATAAAACCAAAAATCATCATTTGTTATGTCCAGGCAGTGTTCTGAGGCAAGGGAAGACCTGGGGAATTGGACCACAAGCCTTCACTGGCCTCAGAAGGCCTCCTGGGTGTAATTGGAAGCCACTTCTGGTTCACATCTGCAAGTTATAGTTATAGATGTTATAGTTATAGTCAAGTTATAGTTATATAAAATTATATAATTATATAGTTATAGTCTCAGAGATGCTCTGAGACTGAGGAAGTCCCATGGTCCAGGCACAACCAGATACAACCAGGCACAACCAGACAAACCAGAAGTGGTTTCTGATTGTGTCCAGAAGGTCTTCCAAAAAAACTGGGTGACTTATGTAACCTTTAGAGGTTACCTGCAACCCTGGTCCCCTGTGGAATTTAATTATCCATGGATTTCAGGATCAGTGGGAAGGCGGGGTTGCAGAACCAATCTTCTGCAGAAAATGAGGGCCCACTGTGTATCACATGCAAACATCTGCGGAAACCAAATAAACAGAAATAAAAAAATAAACATAAGATTGTTGACAAATGTCTTGGAAGGTTGAATGACATCAAAGTAGAAAGCACAGGGACAGAATTTGAAATGTGGTTCTAACTGAAAACAGCTGAAAGGGCAAACTGATGAAAGTCAAGTGAAAGAAATTCAAGGTATTGCTGGAGCCTAATGATCTAAAAGAAATTTATAACAGCACATGTAGAGTGTTTTTCTATAGAACATGATCTAGAACATAAAAGTTGCTTGAATGATCCTGCTACCAGGGAAAATGAAATTAAAGCCATAGATATGTTATATTGGAATCGTAAGCCAAAACTTGCACTTTTAAGTCCCACTAGTTCCAAGAAGCTAGGACGAGGCTTGTATTTTATCTTCCCTATAAGAGTATTTTATGTATAGACTTTAAAGTGTTTCACTTTGCTAAATGCACAAAATTTTTGTTTTAATTACATGAATACACTAAAGTGGTTGCAATCTTACTAAGTGAAGCAGCAACAAAGAACTGGTTTTATTTATTCTCAACGTCAAGGGTTAAAAAACAAATCAAGCAAACAACTGGGAAAAAGATATAGTCTCCCTCGCTCTCTTAATTTATGTTTTGGGTACACAAAAGACTAACGTGAAAAATCTCACAAAGTATTTCCAAAGTTCTGTAGCAAAAATCAGCTCAGTTTGTACTATATTTTAGACTTACACGTCACAGCAGCTGGCCCAGGACCAAGATTCTCTCCATCCTGTCACTTTATGGTGATATCATCATGTTTGAAGATGCCTCTGACAGTTTTCAATTTACATTTAGCCAGGCACTGAGAATAGCATCCATACCTCAGAAGGTGACTTGAGTTCAGCTTCCTTTCTCCAACGCCTGGCTCCGAGCCTTCTTCCTTGCTGTTCCCTTAATCTTGGAAAAGCCTCCCAACCCTTCCATCATTTCCGCCCACTCCCATTCCTTCATTGAATGTCTCCACAAAATGTACTCTGCAAAGACTTTCCAGGATCTTGGTATAGTTTCACCTCATCTGAGCTTTCAGCCTCAACTGGTTAACCCTCATAGGCTTGAGCCTATGACAAGTTCTCCCTTCTTATTTGTTCTATTTAAGATACTTAGATTTTAAAATGCATTAGAAAAGTAGAATGTATGTCATCCCTAAGTTCTATACAGTGTCTAGCACCATGGTGATGCTACAGAGTGTTAATGAAGCTGTTTTGATACAAAATACTTAAAACGTCCTTAAAAGAAATTAACTGAACCACCTTTAAATTGAAAGTCAGCTTTTGAGTGGAACGGTCCTTACCTTGCACTCCACGAATAATTTCACTATAAAAAAAGATACCTACCGCCCATCACCAAACTGTATCAACACTAAATGCATACATTTGTACCACTCAGATATAGTTTAAAGTATACAGATGACATCCAAAAGAAAAAGAAGAAGGAAGAAAGAAAGTCATGTAATACCTTTACTTTTACCTATGGATTTGATGAAATGGTTCCATGAAGAAAGCATCGCCAGACAAAAAAGAGAACAAAGAAGAGAAACAACAGTAAGAGTCATGTGTGTGTAAATGTATATGCTGTCACATCTGAAACATGAAAAGGGAAAAAGCATGAAATAGTGTTGGTAGACAAATGGAAATGCAATTGATGCCGAACTCTAAATCTGTTGCTTTTCAACCTTCATGTACATGCAGAAGAACACAGAGGTAAGTCATGCTTCATTTTCAGACAAGTGACACAAAAATGTCGTGAACACTAAGGGGGAAGAATGGGGTTGCAAAAGATGATGAGGAAACACCATTTATTTCAACATGTTGCAAAACTGTAAAAGCCAGGAGCAAGTGCTTTCTGCATTTTCCAAACAGCCATGCATGAATGCAAAGCAGGTCTCTTTTGCTTGGGACAAACTCAAGCCTTTCTCACAATCTATCTGGCAGCACACTTCCCTTGTGCTCTTTATTGTGCTTGGACACACGAAAATTTCCGAGACAGGTTGTCTTTCACCTTTTTTTGCCTTTTTTTAAAAACAGTTATTGTATTGCAAGTGGGGTAGGGAAGACAGTTGAAAAGGAAGACAACAAAAATCTGAGGAACAAATTAAACAATAGATAGATAGAATTATATATCCATACATACATACACACACGCCCCAAAAAAATGAAAAGAAAGATGTGGCTAGTTATGTGCTTATTTGCAGCCCAACACAGCTCACAAGCATTTGGCCATCATTTGCTATGATGGTTTTCAAAGCAGCTACAGAACAAGGAAAAAAAAACAAAAACAATGAAAGCAGAGTGGAAAAGGAGCAGAACCCATACCTTGGTCGCCCATCATCAAGTGCGCCAGACCTTAAAGGGAAACAAGAGCACAGTCAGCAATGAACAAGGGTGCATGGGAAGGTGGTATCATCACAGTGACAAAAATGTTTTGTGCAACAGGCAACTGTCTCCTGTGAGATGTTTGCATCACAAAGGAAAATTAAAAGAGCATTTTTCAACCACTGGTTGGAATGCTTTGGGGTTGGGGTGGGGCAGAAGTGGGGCAAAAGAGTAATTGGGTTGCTATTCTAACACAGAGTAATGCTTCACTGTATGGTTTCTTCCTTAGGCATTAAAGTTGGGCTCTGGACAAAAAAATAAAAATATGATTTCAAGTTCAACAAATTCCTGGAATATTTCATCTTATCTCGTAAGCATTTTGATCATATTCTGCTATTAGGAGGACTCTGTTCTTTTGCTGCAAAATAGTTTTCTTTTTCGTTTTTCCTTCCAAACCTGGAACACTGTCCACCTGAAGAATGGGCTGGGTCTGATCTTTTTCCCCTCATTGAAAATGAGCATTTCAAATAATTAAATAAAATAATTTCTTGGTCACATTGAAATGATAATGCAAGGGATGTCTCCTTGTTTGTGTGAAACTTTAGAGCTGACAGTCTATTCACAAGCAGGCAAGTTATTAAACATCCACTGGACAAAAGAAAACAACATTAATGATAATTGAAAAGCCCTCTTTGGTAGCAAGCAATTTCTCCAACTTAAAATGGATTGCACTTTAAGCACATTGAGGCTAAAATCATTTTTCTAATGAACTCTGTTTTTTTAATCAGAGTCATGCAATTTTAATCATACAACCTATGCCAAGCAAATCTGTTTTTCAAAAAAAAAAAAAAATAGCCAAATGACAGCAAAATAATTTATGTGCTTTCTTTAAAAACAAAATTGGAGACATTTCATTTTTATCTCCATGAGCAAAAATTTAGATTTAGAATTCAATTTTAATGAATGCTTATTGCACTTGGCACTTTTTAAAATTGATTTTTGGTGGCAGGTAGAAACACAGCTGTTTCAGTATTAATAGTATCCTTCTTTTGGAGATTTTCAAGAAGTATACTATAGTTTGTATGCTACCCCATGATGTTTCTTTCAACAAGCTCTGTTCACACAAAGAAGGTGTGCAATAGAATATGCTGGTTTTCATTGGTAGGTAAATTTCCTAAAGAATATCTTAATATTTCTAGGTCACAAAAAAGAAAAAAAGTAGGCACACATGTAAGACATATAACAAGTAATCCTAAAGAAAAAGGGATTTCAAATGTAGAGTCCACATTCCCAATGCATCACCTAACATTATTAATCATTTAAATAAGATTTTAAACAAGATACATTTCCATTATCCAAAGTATTGTCTACATGGAATATAATCCTGCATTAACCAGGAGAATAGCATAAGAACCTTACTTTGGCCCCTTTATAGTAAAGCTTTATTTCAGTTTTTTGCTCAGTGAGACTTTGCACCTTATTTTAGCCATAATGAGATGGAACCATAAAACTGATAAATTGATCAGAGTGCAGAAGTCAAAAGTTCATCCAAATGTAATAGTAACGGCATAGAAAAAGAGGAAACTCAGAATATCCTCACTTTGATCCATTTATCTAAGACTGAACTTGCAATCCAAAACACAGTTACATGGGAGAAGGTCCCATTAAATCCAGTGGGGTTTACTTCAGGGTAGATATGCACAAGATTGCACCGCAAAAGTAGGAAACTGGTGAGTTTAGAAGTAAAGATCTGGTATGGCTGGATTTTTGCCTTAAAGCTATTTACAAATGGTGAGTTGTCATAGTTGTGCCATATCCAGAGGTTGAGAAGCAGGGGTTGCAGTCGGTAGCTGGCCAAGAACTCAGATTTTTTTGTCAACACTTCCATTCTTATTCTGCCTTATAATGGATCCCCATGGGTCTTCTCAGATTTATACCTGCTCCTGAGGTGCTCTAACTTGGAGGAGCTGGAAGAGGGCATTTCTGCCCTGGAAACAGGCTCTGGACACAGCCTCACTGCACTGTTGTAGGCCATGCTGAACATGCCCTCAACATGCCTCTCTTGAACTGCCTAGGCTGGCACAGGGCAGCCCATGCCCATCTGTCTTGGGGCAGCCTATGTTGACTTAGGTTGCCCCAAGCCTTTCTGGCATAACTGGAATGCCCCATCTTGGGACTGGGGCAGCCCAGTGATAGATAGTGCAGCCCAAGTGCACTTCTGGATAGCAGCCTATGTCTATTCAAAAGTCAGCCCCATTGTTTTCAATGCGTCTTACTCCCAGTAAAGTGTCTTTAGGATTGCAGCCATAGTATTGCATCCTTAAATGTAATAATAAACAAGAAGTAACATCTGCCAAATTCTGCCACATACATTTCTTTCATTTTATATGATATATATTCACAATGTTTCAGATCCAGTGCCTTAACTATATTTTCATTTTTTTCCTATTTACTTTCTGATTGTCAAATTGACAGCAACAGTATGTTAAGCATGTTTTTTCTTGAGCTAGTGATTACTATCTGAGATATTAAAATTTTCTTAAACTCTCCTTTTAAAAGTGAAGGCCATAATACATAAAAAGCTAACAAATGGATTTAATGATACTTAATATTAGTTTGTGGATTAAAATGCCTACAGGGAGCCAAAGACTGGAATCATTAATGCAGTAAAGAAAATTATTACTCTAAGAATCATTTAGATTTTGAAAGGGAATAGCTAACAGTGGTGTATACATATATATATATATGAAGCATGTTTTAAGAAGCATGAAGCATCTACAAGTCCTTACAGAGGAAGCATATATACAGTGAGAAATATATATATATTTCTTCACCCCCACCCCCACCCCCCGGGAATGCTGCTCTTTTGTCTGTATCCTGAATACATTTGTCTTCTTATTTTGGCTTTGTACTGGGTGATTACTATTTAGGAAGGTGAGCTGAATGGTTCAGTATTAGTGCAGATAAAGCAGGGGATATTTTCGCTGATTTTCGCAGGGGACATTTCCCTCCCCCTCATTCATGTTTAAATATCAAGTACATCCATATTCCTCCTATAAGCATGCCCAAGAGAAGCTGCTGGAAAGAAGAGTGGAAGAGCATTGTGGAAGAAAAATACCATCACACATAGCACAAGTTGTGTTTTCAAGTATGACTTCATATCAAGAGGATGGACCTGAAAATTTGAAGTATCTCTTAATGTATTCAACTCTATTTAAAAATGTTTTGGGGCAGGTGCTGAAATAAGATGCAAGACATTTATAATAGTTCACGCCTACACTTTAAGGAGTCCTATGCACAAAGGCAGCTCAGCAGGAGGACCCTATCTCTGCATCACCTAACGTGTTCTCTTAGAGTCTATATATTCCTGCTTCTTAGAGATGAAAGGCAGATTTGCACACACTTGAGCTTCACTCCAATTTTACTAATAGCGATGAGTCCTGTGCATGCTGAAATGTGAGTTGGTTTTTCTTGGCATCCAAGAGTCTTGAAAGACTATGGTATTGTGCTCAACGCTGCATGCAAAGCATGAAGACTTGGGTAGATTGATATGGAAGATAGGCTGTTACCCAAGCAGCAAATTCCCCCTCTCCATGCCACTGAAATAGTCCAGTGGAATGGCGGAGCTGATACGACTGGTTCCAGCTGTGTTGCAGAGCTGGGCGAAGGACAGAGCTCACCCTGTCTTGTGGGGACCCAGGTCTTGAACACTGCCTGCATTAACAGGCACAGTGTCTTAACCACTTACATTCTCTTCATTATATATTTTTATACTTTCCCTTACATTTCTCCACTTTCTTTATAAATCTAGGAAAATGCATAGGTTTTTTCTGCAAAGTTCTCATTTTTAAATGCTCTTGTGTTCTGCAACTAAAGCTTGAAGTTTGTTCTGCTTCCATGTTCTAAATAAACAAGTACTCTATGGGTTTCATCAGAATTAGGGACCCAGTCCTATGGTCCTCCAGAACTCATAAATGTCATAAATGTGTCAAAAAGTATGATTATGGTACTCTGGAAGGAGGGAGCACTGAAGACAATTAGCACTGGGTTCAACATAGGAAAGATGCTATCTGGGCCAAGGTAGGAACAACAGGTGGTGGTAAGGACCACTGTGGGGTGGGGGCAAGGCATTTTGGATGGGGGAAGAATGGTAGAAATGATCAGCCCAACACAGAAGTTCTATTGTCTGCACTGGCAAAATAACCAGCTCATACTTGAGAAACCCATTGAAGGCAGTAATGGTGGAGATGAGAGGATTGCGTCTAGGAGAGGGCAGGGTCAATGTCAGTGGTACACACCATATCCTATCCCTCTTATCCTATTTCCCTTCCTTGACCTGGAGCATAGGACAATATGGACTTACAACCAGTGATTTAGTAAGCGCAGGTCTGAATTATCTCATTGTGGCTGCTGGGTCATTTCCTTGGGGCCTGGGGATGAATGTCCCTTTACCTAGAAGAGACCCCCAGCATGAAAAGTTCCCTGCAAAACACAGTGCTAGCTGTGCTGATGCCACTACATCAAATTGGGATTGGACTAGCATTCACAACTTGTGATCCATCAAGCCACTGCCGCTGACCAAATACTAACACATATTGTGACCTGGCAGTTGCTACTGACTCTGTTTGGAGAAGCTCCACAATAGCTTAGCAAGTTGACATATGCCTAACAGGTTTCATTCAGAGTCAGAAGTTCTGCAGACTTTCTCTAGGCTTAATGCTTTTTCTGCGGTGAACATCAGGTTAAAAATGGGTCACATGAACAAGCTCCAAGAAATTAATTTAAACAGAAGTAGCAAATAACGTTTTGCTATGTCCATATTAAGAGTAAACTTTATATATTAATCTTTCAACTACTTCCCTTCCTTATATGCTATTTTGCAATCCATCTTGACAATGCAGCTTATGTCTCTCTTGTTTTCCCTAGGGTTAATTTGGTTAAGAAAATGCTTGCTTAACAGGAAAAAAAATTCTGCTGTTAATTAGAGTGGTTCCACAGAGTGCAGTAAAGGCCAACGGATACAGGTTGGCTGAAGTTCTGATTCACTATGCACTTTCATATTAGCCATATTAGGTTCTCTCAAAGATAGTCCATTTTATTAAATTGTTTAAATGCAGTTTAAGTTATAGGTCTCCTTCAGAATACATTTCAATCATTTTTCCCCTCAAAAAAATCAATCTCTCGATAGGATTGTTGTTGTTGTTTTGAATGGCTTACTCAAGGACATTTATTGCTAACATCCCCTCCTTCTGTTATATTTGCAAGTTTGTGTAAGAATCTTGTGTAAAGGAATCTAGTCAACTAGTCTGTGGGGTTCTGTTAGTGTGTGTGCGTGTGCATGTGCATGTATGTTTGTGTGTTGGAGGTATGTGTGGGATGGTGGATTATTATTATGCAGAAAGCTACTGAATAACAACTAAAGGGAAAGAAGCTATTGATTCTTGTGATGTAGAAATCTGACAATTAGCAGTATTTGGGACTACAATTGATGCTGTTCTGTGCCAATTAGTTCAATGACAGGCAGCTGAACAGTCCCTCTGAATTTTGGGAATTTTTTGCAAATACGGTAATTTCAGAATTTCAACTACTGTTAATTTGGGTCCCGCTCCCCTCCCCCCGAGAAGAAAAAGGAATCAGCATAGAGGTTTGCCGTAAAGATCATGACAATGTCACAATGAATTTAATTATCCCAGCCATTGCTCCCATGGAGTTAGCACAGCATATTTTTTTAATTTATTTTTGTTTCCATATCTCCCCTAGTATAAAACACTGTGGTCACAATCCAGCAAGCCATTCTATGTGCACACAAGGAACTCATTTTTTTTTCTCTAGCCACTGTGCCTCCATGTCTCAGTTTATAAGTAAGAGTTTAGATGTGGCCTGCCTTATTTTTTAAATACTTGTGCAGTGAAAAATTGAGAAAAACAAGTTAACGTTTCTGCTTACACTGTGCAATCTCCAGAGATTGTGGCTGGATTGTGTCCACTGTTTGAGACTGTGTGATGTATTTGTCTCAATTAAAAAAAAGTTATTAGCTCATCTTGAAAGTTTGCCAACTCTAAAAGCTCAAAGCAACCAATGAGTCAGGCTACCCAATTAATGAGAATACAAATTACCAATACATTTTGGGGTTCTTTTATTTCTCTTTTTGTTCCTGAGTCATTAGAGTTATTAGTGTAATAATACAGCATTTTGCCTTATTATTTCCCAAATGAAACAGAGATTCTCCTCATTTCATCAGCACATTTTAAGAAAAAATGAAAATCAACTTACCGTCTGTAAGGGCAAGGTGCACCATTATAAACACTAAGCAGGAGGCAAAACACTAAACAGAAGGGATAAGGGGAGAAGAAAAGAGCTTAGGAAAATAAGGTAAAAAGCACCCACCTTCCACATAGTTGTCTTCTGAAAGCACATAACGAGGGAGAGAAAAGGAAAAAACATTCATTAAGCAGCATGCAGACTGGAACTTGCCTTTGCATGTGAGCATCATGCAAGGCACCAAACACCACATGCAAGTGATCCATTGCTATCATCCAAAGGGGGTGGGGGAGACCAAAAGCACAGGGAAGGCAGCAATATCTTCCATGAAAATAAAAATCCCAATTCTCAACACTGGATGAAACAAAAAACGTGCCTTTTCTAAAGTGAAAGGGATTTGTTTACTAAGCAGGCCTGTGAGATTTAAGGATTCATCCATCACAAGTTGCTAGGTTAGTTAATGATTTCAAAAGGTGTCATGGTGCATCCAGTGGTTAATCGCTAAAAAGAGAAACAAAGAAAAGGTGCTGGGATTCAAGCCTGCCTTGAAAGCTACTCTCTAAAACCAGGTCCTATTCATCAAGATATCACACACTGGGGATCTGGTCGATGCTATACAGTGGCAAAGGAAAAGCAGTTTAGATAGCAGTATAGAGCAGAAGACCTCTTGTATATTACTACTTTGTAAGCTCCAGGGCAAAGTTTTGGAACATTTAAAAAAGTCTACCATCTCTTTTACATCAGCCAGATATGCATATAGCAGTGATTCTTTTTTTCTGTCCAAAAAACTTCCCTGATAAATGTGTGATCCAGGTATACCTGCATGTCAAAGACATTGGAGGGAGTTGTTTCAAAATATGATTACCATTAGCTCAGGGTCTGAGCCTGGTGGGTGACCATAGGTTGGAGGGCAGAGTGCTTCTACCTTTAACCATTGCATAGAAGAGGGAATTGAGGCAGGTTTAGATATCATAGAAGGGTTTTAAAAGCAGCACCTGTCTAAATTCCCTCTTCTATGCAATGGTTAAAGGTAGAGGCACTCTGTCCTCCATTCTATATGATCACCCTGGAGCTTGGTGAAACCCTGACTCACCCATATATTCTAAAAATATATTTTATTTATGACCATTTATTTTTGAATGGTTTCAGCATTCAATTCTGAGAATTGTAATTTAAGGTGCTTAAAATTCTGTTAGAGAACTATATTTCACAGGGCTCAAGAAAGGAAATGAGGGAGTCATCCTTTATCTCTAGTGTAGATACCGACCCATCACCTAAGGTCATCTGAGGGGACCCTATTGACTGTGCCGCCACTTAGAGATGTGAGAGGTGTGGCGGCCAGAGATAGGGCCTTCTCGGTGGTGGCACCGCGGCTTTGGAACTCCCTTCCCTTTGAACTGAGAAAAGCTCCCTCAATACAAAGCTTCAGGTGGAGCCTTAAAACCTTCTATTTTAAAAAAGCATTTTAAATGGGACAGAGGTGGGGGGGACAGTTGTTTTTATTGTTTTTACTGTTTCTAACAAATATTTTTAATCTGCATGTTTTTATTCAATTCAATTGTATTTTAATTATATTTTAATGGTGTTTTAATCTTTATTTATGATCTATTTTAGTGACGTTTTATTCCCTGATGTCAGCCGCCTTGAGCTCCCCCTTGCAGGGGAGGAAAGGTGGGATATAAATTAATTAAATAAATAAAAAATAAATAAATAGATACAGTGTGCATTTTGCTTTCATGCTTAAGACCCTTAAAGAAGGTCATTGAGTGACTTGATACAGAGGTCCTCATATCTTATATATAAGTTTGTCCAAAAAAGAGGAAAGATTCACTAGGGGAAATCCTTTCACACCAATTGGCAAATATAATCCCTGCCATCCTCTGCTATCTCATCTCTGTTTTTCACCTTTTTCCTTTTAAAAGGTTCTGCACTGAACAGATGGAAACCTTTCGTACCCTTTCTATATGCAGCTGCTAAAGGCTCAGAATCTTCCTGTATGTTCTAAGCATTTGGAAGCAACAGCATGTTTGCTTAATTTCATTTTTTTCCCTTTTAAGACCGGTCTAGTAAACAGGGCAGACTGGATGATTTGTGGCAAAACAAAGCAGATAATTAGTACGGATGAGCAACACCTACAGAATTATGTCTAATTATATTAATTAGCCAGAAAAAAGTACTGACATGTCCCTTCAACAATTAAAATTTCTATCCCACTCAAAAATCAGGAAAAGAGAGGTCATAAAATAATATGAATTTCAAATATATATGGTAAGATAACTAACACAAAATGCAAACACTGCGCTCTCAAATATTCTGATTAGCTGCATTAGAACTACAGTATATACTCTCGGATAAGTGGTTTGAAGTTCCCAAAGTGGGCACTCAATCCTAAATACAGTGGCTGCAGTTTAGGAACATGTGATCCACATGCATCAGTTTTTCCTTGAGTGCTTTCTATTCAGAACCTGCCTCACTGAACCCATCAAGCTTTTTTTTGTGAAAACACAGAAATTTAGTGTCTGTGTGGCAAAATTAGTTTCCCTTTAAGCAACCCATGTAATGAACGTTGTGGAAAGCTGAACCACTGTCAGTGGAAGAAGCTTAATCTCCCTGAATCTGTATCAATATACAGTCCCAGGGCTTCTGGTAGAAGAGAAAATAATGTTCAGCCATTTTTATAAAATATAAAATGCAGCTGATCCTCTTCTGTTAGTACTAATACACAGGGCAGAGAACAGAAGTAAAAGAGAAAGATGGTAATCTTTATACTAGTAAAGCTGAATATAATTTTAAGTGGTTCAATAGTCCACAGAAGCCATTAAATTGAATAATTTGAGCAGAGCCATAATTTAAATTGCTGAAGCTCATAACCATAAAATGTGGGGACAGACTGCCCAATCCTAAGCAGCTTGGAGTGCGGGGCTGCTGTGGTACCAAAACTGGCTTTCATTCCCTTCTCATAAGTATACAGCCTCACAATAGGGCTACTCAACTTTGAATAGGCAGATTTAGCTGCCTTAGCTACCATAGAATCAAGACGTACATGTGGACAAGCTCCAGTGGTCCTACCCACTCCTGTTCCACTCCCTCCCACAAGCACAACTTCTCTCTACCTAGGGTTGCCATATGTTCTGAAAAATAGGGACAATCCCAATTTTGGGGATTGTGTTTGCATACTGGCAAACGGGGCAGAGGGTCCTGTCTCAATTTTGTGGAAGAAAATTATGGCAACCCTATCTCTACCCCACCTTCCCTGCCCCAGAACAGTTCCACCCAAACTCCTTTCACTCACCTCACTGTTGCCAGGTGTCTAGATCATCAGCCATCTACCAGCACTGGCCCAAGCCTCACGTACATGCTTTACAACACATTTGTATTGGTGCACTCTGGCACCTACACAATATTTTCTGAATATTCCTAGAAAATTATTTTCCCTCTTCCTCTTTGAAGAGAACTCCCAGATCAT
Source organism: Cryptoblepharus egeriae (assembly GCA_030015325.1). Classification (NCBI taxonomy): domain Eukaryota; kingdom Metazoa; phylum Chordata; class Lepidosauria; order Squamata; family Scincidae; genus Cryptoblepharus; species Cryptoblepharus egeriae. Next base: position 229,551,001 of record JAREYC010000001.1, read on the forward strand.
GTGGATTACGAAAAGTGCAATGAAAGTTACCATGATAGCTTAGGAAATAAAACAAAATATTGAAGAGAATATTTCTCAGTTCTTCCTCTGCGCAAAAGTGTTACTACAGAAGCAAAAATCATAGGTCCACTTCAGATGTGTAACTAGGTCATTTAACACCCATAAAAAAATTTAAAATTTTTTTTACATCTATGTAAGACAAAATTAATTAATTAATACAACATATTAATTAATTAACATTTTCATATTTTATAACATCTTTCCTCCCAGAAGCTCAGGGTGATACACATGACTCCTCCCCTTCTTTTGTCCTTACAACAACCCTTTGGTAGAGATATTAACAGACATGCCATGTCATGAAATGAATAATAATAATAGCCATAAAATGAATGCAGTGAATATTTCCCACAAGCAGTGACTGAAAGTCAGTGGCCTTGCCTGCTAATGCTCTTGTGCACTGTACTCAGTGACACATTTACCCTCCATCTGGAGGTTCAATGCAGCCACCATGGATAGACTACCACTGATAGACTATAATCTACCATGAGTGTTAGAATCTGGATTATGTCTAACCAGTGTTAGGAACCATACTGTGTCCTGTTGGAAAGGCAACCTCAGAGGCCAGTCTCAGTATAGAAGTCCAGGTCTACCTGTCCGATAGCTCTAGGCTTCAAGTACAGGTGGGACCCCAGGTCTACCTACCTCGAAGATGTGGCTCCAAAGTGCAGTCTCTTATACCTATAATATTCATACATCTGGGCTTGAAGTCATGGTAGGAGCCCAGTTCTATCCACCTGGTTGACTTGGGCTCTGAAGTTAAGCCCCTGTTCCCCCACACTGGATCTGCTCCTGTGTCACTCTCTCTCGGGTGTTACTCTTACAAACACCTTATTAATGCTATGACTGTCATAATAATATCTGGCTATATGAATAATCAGCCTTATTGGTCCTTTTTGAGTTAACGAAGTTGCTTTTTCCTTACAAGACAGTTGCATTTTTTATTTTTTGACATAACTTTTGTTTGAATGCAGAGATTTCTCTCCATTTTTTTCCACTGCATTCTGCAATAAATTAATCATCCAGTGTTATACAGCATGATGGTATTATTCCTAACAATCAAGCTGCCACACAAATTAGGCTTACTTATAAATAACAATGGTTAGAGCTGGGCTGTAAAGCATTTTTTTTATGTGTGGCTACATCTTGAATCGAATAACCTGCAACTCAACTTATTCATGAGAGTGTGTTAAAGCAGGCCTCTGTCAGTCTTGAAAGACTATGATATTGTGCTCTGGGCTGCATACACTGCATGCAAAGCACAAAAGCCTAGGTTAGATTGTTATGGTGGATAGGCTGTTACCCAAGCAGCAAATCCCCCCTCTCCACGCCAATGGAAAGGCAGAGTGTGTTAGGTGCATGATAGATTACATTTGTCAGAAACAAAAAGAATGAAACTGCTGAGCATATGGTGAGAAATACAACTGATGTATACAAAATAGTAAGGTCAGCAAACCACATAACAATCATAGAGAATACAAACAAAAAGTTCTGGAAAAGACAGTATTTTTTCCCTCTACATTTTAAATGAAAATGATCTTTTGTTTAGAAGAAGCAGCTCACTTAAATGCAATTTGTTTCATATAATTTCCAAATTGGAAGATTGGATTATTGGTTTGTCTATATACGCTATTATAGAAAGTGATGACATAAACAAATATATTTAGAACATCTTCACTATCTCCAGACTGAGAGACATAATAGTACTGCTGTTTTCAACTTTAGTCAGACCCCATCTGGAATAATGCATCCGATTCTGGATGCCACATTTATAAGAGTAAGTAAAGAACTGGGGAGGATTCGGAGACAGGTGAAGGTGCTGGAGACTGTTTCCTTTGCTAAAGTTTAAAGAAGTTGAGCACGTTTGGCTTTGAGAAGAGCTGGTTAAAAGGTGACATGAAAACGATCTACAAATATCTATCTGTCATGTGGAAGTTGGAGCAGATTTCTTTCTTGATCCAGAAGTTAGGATCAAGACAAATGGGTTTAAATATGGAGATTTTGAATAAATGTTGAGAGAGGTCTCTGATGCTTGGAACAGTCTACCTAGGAAGATGATAGACTCTCCATCATTGGTGGTCTTTCACTGGTAGTCCTTAAGCAGAGGCTGGATAGCCACCTGGCAGAAGTGCTGCAGTTGTGACAGTATCTACTATCAAAGAGTTGGACTCAGAGATCTTATAAGTCCATTTCAACCCTGATTTTATGAGCACATGCCTTTGTAATTCTCACACAAACCTCTACAAGTTGTGACAAAATATATGATCAGCTTCTCATATGTGTAGCTAAAAAATAAGAATAAAAAACTTGGCTGAAAAATAGTTGATATTCAGGGATGGCGGATGAAGCTCAGTGGTAAAGTGTGTCAAGCTTTACTATTTTCTTATGTGCTGTCTTGTAGGAGAAGAATGGAAAGGGCTTATCTCTTTCCTCTGACTCAAGTGCTGCCATCTCTGTTAAATCTCCTAATGACCAGCAGAGGATATGCTATAAGTCAAATGCATCTTCTAGGGCAGTGGTTCCCATACTGTGGATTGGATCTCAGCAGTGTGCAATGACTTGATTTGGGTGGCTGATGGTTGACAATGTATTCAGCCTTATGGAAGCTAAACAGAGAGGCATGTGCACTTTTACTCATGAGGAGGTGACCTTGGCTTGGCCCAGTGCATGGGTGAATGCAAGCCCTCCAGAATGGTCCAGATCCAATGAACAAGGAGCTTATCAAGCTCCCCACACAATAGTAAAAAGAGGCTAGTAAAGTGAAACATTTTTAGTCTCATAAAGCTTGGTAGGATGCAAATGAGTGCCATTTGGAAAAGTGGGTCCTGGTGCTAAACATTAGAGCAAGGGTCTCCAAATCCAGCCCAAGGCAAGCCTATATCTGGCCTTCAGCAAGCCTCTCGTCCACTGAGAGTTTCTGACTCGCTTAACAGAACACAATGAGATCTGATTACCGCTGATTGATAAAGGTCAATGCAATGACAACTGCCAACATCAGTTCCCCTACAGCCTCAGTCAAAAGTGAAGAGGTTGTCTTCAACACTGGGCACAATCCAGAGTAACTACAGCAAGTCCTTGCTCCGGTGTAAGAAAAATTTGCTGTGGATTGCAATCTGACTTTCCCATAGGTTTTCATTAGGTGGTACAGTAACTGCGGGTACACGTAATGTCTCTTATGTGCTCCCGCAGTTACTCTGGATTGTAGGACCTGTCATACAATATAACAGCAGATGAGGCACACAGCTGCCCACACAGCTGAACCAGGCAACGGTGTCCTACCTTTCATTATGGGAAAGGAGGACAGAACAGCAGTTTAGTATTTCAGCACCTGATCTCATCAAAATCAAAAATGTAGCTTGGCAAGCCCAAGAGAATGTCTTGTCTTCCTCTCAGCATATGTTCTTTTTACACTTCGTAGTGCATAATTTAGAAGGCCAAAATTCTGGCTCTGATCTCTTCCAATGCCTCATGCTTCAAAAGGGTGGGACGGAACAATCTATACGCTGCTGTACACTACCCACGCTCTGGCATTAAGTTGTTCATTTTCGAGAAGGATGTCTTAATCATCTTGATTCATAGGAGGTACCTTGAGTTTCCTGAAATCATCTGTTCCTTTTCAAACATAGTCATTATTTACTTATCTTTCTTGTGGCAGTGAGTTTCAAAAAGTATTGTATGTTAGCATATAATCAGAGCCCATAGTTCAGAGTAGCAAAATGGAGCTATACTGCATGACTCTACATGCTACTGTTGTCCTCTGTTCCAGTCATGATGTTAGATCTCTCTCATGTCCTTCCTATTAAAGCATACCTACCTATTAAAGAACAAGGCTGCCACCTTTTTCATGAGAAAGCCTCTGTGCCATGTAGAAACCATTTCCAATATGAGACACCTAGGATACTCACTGAATACCACATAGCAATAGCTCTGAAAAACTGAGAAATTTGGTCATCTCACCCACTACCTTTCAGGTCTGAAAGTAGCAAAGCTGCTACTCCTGTGTTGCCACTCTTCAGACTCTGTAGCAATAACACCACACAAGATGGACCTTCCAACACAGAGAGCAGACTTTTAAACCATTGGCTCCATGCCCTGGGGGAGGCATATATCAGGGTGGGCATGATTCTGGGTGGATTGAATATTTAAGGAGCATATGGTCATGGGGATTGGGAGTCAGGGATGGGATCTGGTGGTTCCTGCACATCACAGAAGCTGAGGGAGATGCCCAATTGCAGTAGGGTTGCTATATGTCCCCCAAAACTGGGACTGTGGAACATAACTGGGCACACCCACACCACTCTGGGCCATAAGAAGCCACCTCTCTATCCCTGCTGCTATGGAAAGCCCTTGAGAAGGCCCACCCCAGAGCAACTTCTCCATTCAGCACATCTTCTAAACTAGACCATCAGGCAAGCATCTGTGATTCCTGGGGACACCAGATCCTCCCCAAGGGGGAAAGGAGACTGAGAAGGAACATCAGAGTCCTGCTGTAATCACTTCAATGAAATGGGCTTGGGATTGGTGCCTGCCAAGGTGCATGAACCAGTTTGGCTAACTGGAAACCTGTTACTACTGGCATTAACAAATCTGTGTTGCAGCTGTTTGGATCACCTGCATTCAGTGTGGTGAGTGTCTACGCCCCCCTCTGCCACCATACGGTAATCCCGTATCACCCCAGAACATGACTGGGGTGACAGTCTCCCACCATTTTTCTTCCTCATGTTCCACAATAAGGACTTGGCTGGAACCTCTTCTCATCCTCCACAGTGGCTGGCTTATTCAAATCAATGAAATTCAGCTGCCCCTGCAAAAACCGCTGAGGAATCTCTGCCTCCTTACGGTTCCAGACCTATTTATTTAGGATTCAAGCATTGACTGTGAAACATCAAGAGACAGAGTCCCAGCTGGTCACCAGGCAGCTTACAATACTGCTGGGAAGCCCAAGGATTACCCTTGAGATCCAACTACAAAGCCTTTGCTGACTGCTTCCAACTGCAAAAGTGCTGGCAAGGAAAAAAAAAATATTCTCAATTGTTTCCTCATTTGGGTGCTGTGTCTTGTCTGTATGGGGACCTCATTTACTCTCTGAGGTTGTGATGGGACTTTGCCAGCACAAATGCACTCAGCAGAAATCCTGAAGCCACTGGGGAGCTGTTAAGTCCCAATGAAATCAGAAAGACAGATGCGGGCTTGAATGTGGTTTCCAAATTGTGGCCTAAGGTTAACTTCCATGAAGTCAGTAGCTTACAACTGATTTTGCTGTAGTTTCTTCATAGAGACCTGTTCCATAGAGTTCCATTGCTTCTTTGTCCCATAATTCCCCTTTTGTAGCCAAAAAAGGTCCTTCGCTGAAATCTTGTGGATGAAAACAAACTGCAGATAAGGGCTTAACACTACATACTTGCTCAAAAAAAAAAAACACAAACATTTTCTTAAACCTTCAGCATTGAAGAGCACTTTTGAATTCAGAGCTGAATGTTCGGGATGACCTCATTCTTTTTCCTTACAAAAGCTTAAAACTGGAGCTAAACTTCAGTACTTCTTCTCCAGGGTAATTCACTCTATCATGAAGGGAAAGGACAAAATAGGATGTTTAAATAAATAAATAGCATGTATCTACGATCCCTCAAGCATACAATTCTAAAAGCCTTCTGAGAAAGCAATAAAAAAGAGAGCATATGTAACTTTCTCCAGGGATCAAAACATTTTGGAGGACTATTTATTCATCCCATAAATAGAAGGGACATAAATGAGCGAGAATTTTACAGTTCATTTAAAAGAGTCAATCTCCTGGGTCAGTTGCATCCAACTGACAGAGCAATCCAGTAGAGCCCTTAGATCGGTGCAAGTCCCTTACACCAACCTAAGGGTGTTGCAAATGTGCTGTATGGCACATTTGAGTCATTGTGAGGGGGGTTAGGTCAGCACATGGATGTGCACCAACCTTCTTCTGCCAGCCCTCGACCCCACAGACCACAAGAAAGAGAGACCTGTGCTGGCCTTTCCACCCTAGGGAGGGTCTGGGGAGGAGGTGGGGAGAGACAGGAGTGGTTTTCCATGGAAGACGAGTGTGGGCGGGTAGAGGGCAGGAGTGTTCCTCACAACAATCCTATGAGGTAGATAAAGCTGAAAGTGAGTGGGCCATGGTTACCCAGTAAGTTTTATGGCCAAGGAGGGATTTGAACCTGTGTCTTCCAGGTCTCAGTCCAATTCCCTAACCACTACACCACTGTAATTAGACATTTACAAAACTATGCCATAAACAAGCTAATGAATAAGAACTCATATTTCATAAGATTGGTCTTACCTATTGGTGCAAAACATTAGGGAGACTGTTACTGGAACAGAGTGTCTAGTACTTGTGCCGGTATTTGAAAGTTCCCCCTTGGCCTTAAAGAAAATCTATAGAAAGTGATGTAGGACAGGGCTCAGAAAAGAACTACAAGAATAGTCTATGATCTGGGAAACATGCCTTACAATAAACAGCTTAAAGAGCTCAATCTATAGAGTGTATTGAACAGAAGGTTAAGAGGTGCCTTGATCACGGTCTATAAGGAAACTGTGTTTGATATTAGAGTGCTCTTCATTCCAGCCAAGAAATGCACAACAATTCTTAAATGGAAAGGGCAGCAGCACATTTTAAAACAGTGACTGCATTGGTCTTCCGATATGACTATTTTTTTTCTGTAAATTTCAGCTCCTCCTGAGATCAAGTGATTGTGGTAATCCAGATGTGGGCATTTGTGGCCTACCATGCAACTTGTGGCTTTCTAGATGTCTTACAATTCCTATCTTTTTCAGGCTATAGAAATATTTTGCTTCAGGGAAGGCACAGTACAGCACAGTGCTTATTTGGCTGTATTTGTGTTGGTGGATACAGGATCTGCAGGCCAGGTATATTCAGATGCACACAACACCCCAGTTTTGTAGCCTGAATGTTTGACTGAAGATCTACAAGATAGTAGAAATGAATATTAACTTCACTGCAATTGTAGATTGACCCTAATGAATGGATGGGGAACACCACCCCTTCATAGAAAACATGTCGAATGGACTCAAGAGTACTGTCCATTGCCGCATGTGCTGTGCAAAAAGATATTGGAACTTTTCAAAAGAGATAGTTGGCAGTATCCTAATCTCTTACACGCCATAGAACAATGGTGGCAAACCTATGGCATGTGTCCTTTGGCAGGCACACAGAGTCCTCTTTGTTGGCATGCAAGCCAACTCACTCCACCATTATCCTAGTGCTGCTCCGAAGACCAGAGCTGACTGATGGTGTTGGTGGCCAGTGGACATGCCTGGAACTCTGGGCATGTGCATGGAGCAAGGAGCGCCCTGAGCCCAAAGCGTATCCCCAGAGTTCTGGGCATATGAGCTTGGTCCAAGAGCACTCTGCTCCTGTTAGGAGCAGAATGTGCTGCGTCCAGTGCGTATGCCCAGAACTCCTATCATGCATAAAGGGCTGGGAGTGCCCCGAGCCCCCTACGCATATCTGGAGTTCTGGGCATGCTCACTGGGCACCACCACGGTGACATAGTTTTTATGCTCATGCATCCAGGCCAGACCACAAGATCTGCTGATAGAACTGGGCCATGATTTTATGTATAAATACCACATGAGAAACATATGCAAAACATGATTAAAAGATGGTGAGCGAGAAGTTTAAAAACTTTGTTCCAGCCATTATTTTGATCCCAACCATGGCTCCCAATCGGTTGGCACTGAATGCTAAAGGATGAGACCGAGGATGAGACCTTCACCACAAAAATGACTGTGGTAGATTGATTGGGATCAAATCTGTGATGGGATAAAACGGTAAAATTCTAGACTTTTGCCGTGATGCTGCTACATTTTGAAAACCTATGATATGTTATTTATAGAAAAAACCAAAGCCCCTTTTGGACATTTTATAGATTTACCATGTAATATATAATTTGGCTCTAATCATGTTCAAGAATCCAGCACTGTGCAATGTAATGATCCTTGGGCTGCCATTTTACCTGTCTCTAACTCATGTGTTAGTTGGCAGCAAGAACATAAACAGTAAGGCTTCAATCATAAAGACACTTTCCTGGGAGTAAGACCCATCAAACACAATGGGGCTTACTTTTGAGTAGTCATGGTTAGGATTGTGCTCTAAAGCTTGATTCTGGAACTAGAGACCCAGAAGCATAGTTATTTTTAGTAGCATGAGATGATCTTATACACCACTCTTTTATATGAACTGAAGAGGAGACTGTTTAGGTTACGTAAATGAATTAGTAGAAATAAGAGGTGTAATGTCTGAAAAAAGCTTTCCTCCATAGTGAGTGGCCTTTTAATACATATTGAGATGACATTTAAAAATGGATGATATATAGTAACTTTCAGTAAAGTTGAATGCCAGAATGCAAACAAAACCCAAAAAAGGGCATTGCAGCATAAACAAGCTCTGTCTTCTTGTGTTAAAATGATAACATGCTTATTGTGAATTTCTTACCATGGATGAATATCCAATGTTTACATGTATATAGCTGGCTTTTTCTTAACGTATAGAATCATGTTTTCAGAAGACAAGTAACGGACAGGTTCACAGAGTTCTAGTAACAGGTATGGGTTATAGAGCAGAGATACAGGTTTTTCTCAGGAGTGTTATATAGTGGGTTCAATGAGAGAATATCAGCTCAACATGTTATTGAAGACTTGCAAAATGTGCCTGCATTGCGGGAGTAAAAACCCGCCTATGCACCATCCATGCTGTGTCCCAACCCCCCATTGCACATCGTCCCCCATGCGCATCGTCCCCCATGTGCAACATCTCCCCATGTGCATCAACTCCAAATGCACAATATCCCCCATGTGCATCAACTTCAAACTAACCTTTCCAAGTCCTGATTGGCAGGCTTTTTATCTGGACCAAGCCTCTAAGAGGATTATGATCCTGCTGCTGATTGGTGGACCATATAACTTGTGCTAACAGGCAAGCAGGGTTTTCATACATTACAAAGAATGAAAAGGAAAACTTTGGCTGCAGCTTTGAAGCCTCATTGCCATGTAAACTTACAGCCCTCTAATTATATTTTCCTCTTGCTGCCTGAACAGCTCGGACTCCTGAGCAAACTGAAGATAAGGCAAGGAGGCTTTTCACACTTGTTTTATTGACAGAAATTTTGTGTCTTATAGGCAAGTGTCTATAGCAAGTTATTTTTTAATGAGGGCAGCCCAGTTCAATCCTCAACTAGTACATGTCCAGGCTAAAAAGGTCAATATGATCTCGCCTGATCTGCTGCCATTGAGATTCTTCCCCTTCCACTGATATACCCTCTCCAAATACATCCATGATCAACCCTTGTCACCACCTCACCTGCATCAGGGGTGGCCTGGATGGGCCATTGGTGAGTACAGAGTATTGACACAAACTGGCTATTTGCTCCAGAGCACCAAATAGGCCCAAACCAGAACTGGGCCAAAATGCATACAAAACCGGATGCAATTCAATGTGCTTATTTGGGAAACCCATTTAGCAAATTATGTTTTTTGTTAAATGCAGGTCTGGTCTTTGTATTAGGAAAATGAGCCCAATTAAAATGCAACAATTGCTTACACTCCTGCTTATTTATCTCTGCCTAATACTGGAAGATCTGCCCACTAAGAATCTACTAATTCCCCTGCCAGTATTTATCTGGGTTGCTTTTTATTCCACCTTTCCCACCCCTTTGTTATAAAATATGCTACTGTAAGCTGAATAATTGAGCCATCCAAATGAATCCACTCATGGGCACATCATGTCTTAAAAGTCCCCCTTTCCTGAATAGGTGCATAGATCAACTTTTCTAACCAATTGCTTTTAATGTGATGGAAATTACCGCAATGTTTTCACAATTTCACTTAGAAGATATCACCTAGCTTTGGTGTACTCATCACAGCTTCTTCCTTTTAGTTACCAAATTACAAGGTGAAAAATAAGTTTACTGCACTGTGCTGACTGTGATCTCATGAAAAGATCTCAACAATAGTATCGAATAATTTTGCAATCTCCTGCAGAGGAGTTTTAAACCTTTGCAAAATAACTGCATACATAAACAAGTAAATCCGGTAGGATTGGACTGACTGCCATTTGGCTCTTCCCCTCTAAGAAATGTCAGATGCAGATCAACTCTACCTAGTGATTATGCATTTATAATATTCCTTTTACCTCCTGATTTCATTTCCCATTTAGATCATGTTTCAAAGATTGTATCTTGCTATGATAAAATGTAAACCAGCTTGAATATTTCAGCAAGCGGTAAGCATATAAATGTTTAATCATTGTAAGCTTAACACTTAACAATTCATCACATGCTATGGTTTTTTTTAACACTTGAACCCATTTACTGAATATGCAACCATTATAATATATATGCCCCAAAGAACACAGCAATTTGTTGAGTGGATGTATGCATTTATTTGACCACGTGTTCAATACAAAATACATGGGGAAGAGTCATGGTCAACTGCACTTATGATGCACATGTGGAAGAAATGTATGCACCTCCATCCTGTCAAATTACCCTGGACAGCTCCAAGGGAGCATGTTAATCTGAAAAGGATCAGGATCAGTGCTAGACTGAAACCTTAAATTCTGCTACCAGATCACTCCTCCTGGACTCTTCCCTTTGCCTGGAAAGGGAATTCCTTAAGGGACAGATTTATAGTCAGGAATTTAACACTTCTCTTTCTTTAGGTCATGTCCTGCCTTCTCTAATTCATGTGCTTGTGTGCTTTTTATTAAATTTATTGGATTGATACTGTTTCATCCATTGCGGCTATGTCTACATAATGAGTAAGATTTATCCCAAACCTGCAAATGAGCATGCAAGACACAGGCTTAGAATGCAATGGGCCACTTTATTATAAACATAGTGAAAACGTACTTGCATTGCAGGAGTAAAATTCCCCCAGATGCCGTCTCCCCACTGCGCAACAACCACACGTGCATCATCCCCCCATGCTCAACATCCTCCCATGCACATCAATGTCCCCATGCACATAAACACCTCCATGCATATCAACACACTCATGTGCATCAACATCCTATGTGTAACATCCCCCCATGCACACTGCCCCCATGCACATCATCCCCATGTGTAACGTCCCATATGCGATTCAACCCCCATGCACAAACCATGTGCTTCAACCAGTGGTGGGCTCTTGCAGGTTCGCACCCACTCTATAGAACCGGTTGTTATTGAGAGATAGGACATATAAAATTTAAAAATAGCCATTTTAAAGTGGCTGCCAGATGGGCAGAGAACCGGTTGTTAATTTCTTTGAATCCCATCACTGGCTTCAACCCTCCATTCGCAACATCCCCCATGTGCAAAAACTGCCTTGTGCAACATCCCCCATGTGCATAAACCCCCATGCACAACATCCCCCTATCCACATCAATCCCCTTTGCACACCAACCCCCATGCTCATAAACTGCCATGCACAACACCTCCCATGAGCATAAACCCCCATGCACATCAATCCACATGCGCATGCACATGTGGCCATGCACAACACCCCCCACGAGCATCAATCCCCATGTACATCATTCCACATGAGCATTAACCCCCATGCGCAACATCCCCATGTACATAAACTCCCATCTGCAACATTCCCCCATGTGCATCAACCCTGCATGCGAATCACACCCACATGCACAACATCATCCCCCATGTGCAACATCATTCCCCTACGTGCAATACCCCCCTCATAATGGTTGGCACCGCTGTTTGGCAGGTTCAGGATTTGGGACAGGGTATTGATCAATCTTCAACGTTAGGTATAGGTCAAAAATATGTTTCACCCCTTTTCAGCCCCTTAAGGGTTAAATTTCTCAATATCAGTTCTTGGTGGAAGTCGATGTCACAGAAGGAACACCCTCCCTAAATTTCATGCTTCTAAGTCCAGGGGTTGGGGCAGAGCATCCCTCAGTCAGGGACTCTTCAGTGGAAAGTATAGGGAGGGTATGTAAGGGAAAGTATGGGAGGAAAATGCGTTGCGTCCCATTTCACCCTCTTCCAGTTGGAATTTCTGAAAACTGGTTTTTAGTGGGTGCCTCCATCATGGTAGGAAAACCCTCCCCAAATTTCATGCTTCTAGGTGGTTTTGGCTGGCCATTGATAAATGTGTGAGTCAGTCAGTGACTTTTCAGTGACAGACAGACAGACAGATAGATAGATGGATAGATAGATCAACAGCAGGGCAATCTTATTAACCCGCAACCTGAAAATACTCAGGGGAAAACAACTCTAGCATCTGCCTTCCCCAATAATGTTTATTGAGTATATGGACACATCACCTGGCTCCAGATGTCCATCAGAGACAAGAGTACACCTGTCATAACCTGCCTTTAAGGACTGAGGCAGCTGGACTGTGTGTTGATAACACTTGGCTACACTATCCAGCCAGGGCAACCTGAGGGTTTGTCATCCTACTTCTTTGAGCTGGTCAGGCACATCAGAGCAGTACTGGGTTGCCCCAACACTTTGCTACCTCAGGTGTACACCAAAACAACCTATGTATCCAACACCCAACACTTTCATGCAACACCCAATACTTTTCTACCTCAGGTGTACACCAAAAACAACCTATGTATCCAACACCCAAAACTTGCACGCTACCTGCCCTTAAAATGACTTGGATTGCTATTCTCACTATTGCTAATGACTTGGGTTGCTATTCCAGTTAGGTTGGTGTATGCCCCCATATAAGTCCTTTGCTGAACTGGGGATGTCACAGTTTTTCTTTACCAGGAAGGGATGCTTTCCCAAGGTAGCCCTTTCTCTCTAGGCTCTTCAACTTTTGATAGTGGCAGCAACTGAACTATCAGTTTTCCTTGCCACTCCTAGTAACCCTCAGTGAAGTGAAGTGTAAGGGGTTGCAAAACATACTAACCACAAGAATGGAAAGTCAGATTCCCCTGGGAAACTTACTAGGGAGTGTGATGGCAGGGTGATAATATGAATGGAAATTTCTGGATTTGTCCTCTTTGTTAGCCTCCTGTCTGGGTGTCCTCCAAAAGGGCTTCATTGTCCTCTAGTGTGCAGTATCCCCATCATGTCATATTCATATTGAAGAGCAGAATCCACTGCAAAAATTGGTTTTGAAATATCTCCTTCCTATCAAAATTTATGGCTAAAAATGAAAAATATGCATTGAGCTCTATGGGAAAGGGAAAATGTCAATATCAAGGCTTTACTTGTGAGTAGGCAAATGTGCCACTGTCCACAAGAAAGGCCAGGCTGAGAGGACTCAGAAATTGAGAATATTCAGAAATTGGCATATGTATTTGATTTGGAAGATTCGCACTCTGAACTACATCAGAGAGAATCTTAAATGAAGAGAGATCTTTCCGAAGCTCTCTAAACCAAGAGAAATCATCCAAAGCACGTTTGGACAGCCAACTCCTTCGCTTGCCTTTTCTTCCTCAGACTGCCTGGAGACTTTTCTTCTGCAAATGGAAAGTGGCTTCCAGGAAGTAAAAGGACAGACGTTAGGCAAGGAATAATGTGATTGACAGCCATGACCTATCAGTGAGGCACCTTCGCAGCTGAATTAAGGCTGCTAACAGGCTTTTCCTTTACTTCTTCAAATCAGCGTGATTCTTGGGAAGAAATGGATAAAACATATATATCCTAAGAACATTAGAAGAGCCTCCACTGGATCAGGCCAAAGGGCCATCTAGTCCAGCTTCTTGTATCACACAGCAGCCCACCAGATGCCTCAGGAGCACACAAAACACCTGCATCCAGGTGCCCTCCCTATATCTTGGAGTAACTGTTCTCTTTTGACGTACTTCTTTTTTGCAGTAGCGTTCTCTTTTGTAGTGAACATTTCCATAGGTTTTGGGATGTTCCTTCAATATTCAGTCAATAAATTTCTTCCCATTCCATTGTTTCTATTATCTGATTTTCAAGTTACTCCTTGCTTCTCATGTGTGTTTCATTTATATTTTTCTTCTTTTAGTTTTGTTCCCAGAGACCCATTCTCTCTATTCTTAATTCAACCCAACCCAAATTCATTCCAGAGCATTCAACCAAATTCCTCATCCTATGTTATCTTTACTCTGCAATTAAAGCTCCAAAACACAGAAGTACTGTATGTTACCATTTCTTATTTATTTTCCTGGGAACTCCTACATTAATCTTTCTGACATTTTGCAAATCTCATTCTAGAGCTGGCTTTGGTTTTCCTGTGACTGATGAAAATGGGATAGACAGCAAAACAATAACCTGAAATTTCTAAACCGTTTTATAGAGAATTCTTGAGCTCCTGCACATATCTTCCTAAAACATGCAAGGATCGTACCTAGCAGTATCACTGCAATTCTTGTGGGGGAGGAGAATGACTGCACGTGCATGCGCAGAGGCATTCTTTTTTAAAGAACGACACCACTAGTGCTTAGTGCGGGGTCTGATGAGCCCCCCCCCAACAGAAGAATCACCAGCAGCACCAGTAAAAGTGTAACACCAGCACCCTAAGCTTCCCCAGCAGCCAGACCCCAGCCAAGGTAAGCCCCATTGGTGATGTAGGACAAAATGTAGGATGTGTTTAAACACATCCTACATTTTGTCCTATATTTTTTTTTTAAGTCTGGATTTTCAGTTGAAAATCTGGACTTTTGTGGGACTTTGTCCTACATTTTGGGGGCTAGATTCTGGTCACCCTGATAACATGATGGTATTATTCCTACAAATCACAATTTTAGTATATTTAGTATACACACATACCACAGGGTATCATCTTACTAATACGTTATTGATTCGATGAAGTCATAAAACTTCATTAGCTGTTTGAGACATCAGGACCATTTTGAATTAAGGAAATGTACTTGTTCTTTTCAGTTAAATATGACAGTTGCATTTCTCAACTATTTAACATATATCTTATCTTAACTATGTTAAGACCATGGTTGTTAAGACCAATATTTTGCTCTGTAATTTTTCAGAACCTCAATTTTTCAGAACATGCTGGAGTGAAAACCAGAAATGGCAATTAAAATCAGCACTCCTCCCCCAACCCCCAGTTGCATTTTTTTTTTCTGATTTTGGGGTCATAACTTTTGATAAAATTGTGATATTTCAATCTGGTTTTTATTGTATTCTGCTGTAAAATACATATCCTTTAGCAGTGCTACTACATTATAAAGTATTCTGTGCCTTAGCTAGCAGAAATCAAGAAGAAAGTAACAGGAATCAAATAATACACAAAACCTTGTGTACATACATATGCTAACCATACACCAACACATTATTGAGAGAACCTGAAGTCCATAAAGAAGATGATCAGCCTCTTGAGAGGCAAGAGTTAGAAAAATACACTTTATCCATTATAGGTTCCTAAGAGCCATTGTTCACAAAAAAAGAAACATTTCCAGTAATTACATGGCTGGTATAATATGAAAAGGATGAAAATCATAGTTCACGAGGCTCTTAGTAAATAAAAATCAGGGGAGGAGATGGCTCTCAGCTTCCAAAGGCAAGCTTGCAGCTACCACTTGACTTTTGAGAGTAGTTCAAAGATTAATAATACATAATTGAGCTAAACAGCATAAGTAGTGGTTACAAACTGGACAAGGTGGTAATTTTATTGTGTTCCTGATTCTTCTGAAGATGAGATGAAGTTATTCTTATTTTAAAAGAAGAAATTCAACTTGCAGTTATCTTTGTAATATTATGTTCATTCCCTTTATTTATCTTTTTTTATTTCCTTCCACTATTTTCATAAATTAATATATTTAATTTCTTGAACAAATGGCTGCACAGGCCACAACGCATCTTATTAAAAGTCTCTTACATAGTTTAATGAAAAGGCATCAAATGTCTCAACAGTACAGTATTGTAAGGTTAAGGAGAGATAGATTATGATGCATTTTAATATTAGACATAAACAGTGCCTCCTCACAAGAGGAGGATGAAAATAAATTAATTTTATTCTTCCATTTGATAGTCAATGAAAGTTTATATTAAAAATACGTTTCTCATTAAGGAGAAAGTAAACCCTTCTACAACTTGCCACATCTCTGAAAACCAGACAGAACGAAAGCTTTGATTATTCCATGTCTTTCTTTCTTTCTTTCTTTCTTTCTTTCTTTCTTTCTTTCTTTCTTTCTTTCTGTCAATAAATAACTTTGAACTATCACAATATACAAGATATAAATAACACAGCTGAAGTGTCACTGCTTTTGGTGTCTGAATATTCCTCCAAACTGTCTTTAATATTTCTGTCAAATTCTACTAGGTGTACTCTTCACCCACTGTTGGACTGGCTCTCCTCCAAATGCGCGCTCTCTCTCTCTCTCTAAGTAATAGATATTGGATGTGCCTATATGGGCATTCCTTCTGTTCTCTGTTCTCTGTTCTTCTGTAAGGCACTTCTGTGCCACTTGTGGAGAGGTTAGGCCAGTGTGCAAATACGCACCAGTCTCTCCACACCACCACAGGAACAAGGAGCATGTGAGTTATGCTGGCCAAAATTGGTTAGAATTGTGCTGTATGAGGACATTGTATGAGGAATAGGTATATACTAGCTTGACAGGGCTAGACAACAATTAAAAATTGAGATGTCACCTTGCTGATAAAGATCCGTCTAGTTAAAGCTATGGTTTTCTCTGTTGTATGTAATGTTCAGTTACAAGAGCTGGACTATAAAGAAGGCTGAGCACCAAAGAACAGCTCCCTTTTAATTATGATTCTGGAGAAGACTCTTGAGAGTCCCTTGAGACTGCAAGGAGATCAGATCAGTCCATCGTCCAATAAATCAACTATGACTGTTCACTAGGACAGATAATGAAGCCGAAGCTCAAATATTTTGGCCACATCATGAGAAGGGAGGACTCCTTAGAAAAGAGCCTGATGCTGGGAAAAACTGAAGGCACAAGAAGAAGGGGACAGCAGAGGATGAGGTGGTTAGATAGTGCATCAAGGCACTGAACATGACTTTGGACAAACTTTGGAAGCTGATGGAGTACAGGGTGGCCTGGCATGCTGCAGTCTATGGGGTCAAGAAGAGTTGGACACAACTGACCAACTAAACAACAATAGCTGCTACTGTTATTAAGTTTTCAGAGTGTTAGGCAAAAATCGATGAGAATGTCAACAATGATTATTTTATTGTCAAATGCATATTGGTATACCTTGCCCAAAGCCCAGTCTCCTTATACATTGTCTAATGTGGTGTCCACTTAACTTTTTGTAGAAGTTGAGAAGTTGTAAAACTTCTGTTGAGCTAAATTAGCAAAATCTTGATAATAATGTGTATTTTCTAGAATTGATTGTGTGCTCTGAGGGATCAGCCCCAACAGATGCAAGCTTTTCTGAATTCAAATTTTCATTCAGGGGTCTTGCTTGCTTGAAATATTTACATGCAGTTGCTTATATTCCTGCTCATTATTGTTATAAACCAACACATAATCTGCATGACCAAAAAACCACCAAGCCGCCATAAAACAATCTTTTGGAAATGCTGCAGGGCTGAAGATGTGTCAAAAGTAACCCAACTGTAACAATATCTTTCAAGTAGTCTAATGAAAATATTCAATGACACAGATTCTTTCATGATAGGATAACGTGACAAAAGACACTCCTCACGTGACAAAAGACAGGCTTCAAAAATATTTTTGATTCAGGTAAACAAGATAACATCTAATCCAATACTCTAAACATGTACTTCTCAGCAAACTTTTCTGTTAAATTCTGCAATAGCCACAAAAATATTGATTTCCCCATTAGGTTTCAGTACAGCAACCCATTCTACACATCAGTCAAAAGATTCATCCATCTGGGAGAATTCACTGAACTTTTCCATACTGGGGACTTGTTTAAAATACATTATGAACCATTTAAGATTCTTTATTAGGTAGAATTGTGATGGTGGAAAACCTGGTAGCAAAGTGATTTTCAGTCTTTTTCATCTCATGGCACACCAACAAGGCACTGAAATTGTCACGGCACACCATCAATGTTTTAGCCATTAACAAGGCACACCATGCTGCTGTTATGGGGCTCGAATGCTCCACTTACCAAACTCCTTTGGCAAACCTGAAGACCATCCATGGCGTGCCAGTGTGCCATGGATTAGTGCTTGAAATTCCCTGCAGTAACAGAATAATAAAGGATTTTCCTTCTTAATGTTTTCTTGACCTGACCTGACCAGGCTTCAACTGGACATGTTTTTCTTTTGCTTCCTAGGAACTTTCTGACATCTCCATTCAGGATACAGATAATAATCTTTTAGTCAGCAATACAGTAATACTGTTGTACCAGTATCAATTCTAATTTAATTTTAGTTTGAAAGATTTAAATTTAAAAATGTGAACATTTAGCTGTGTTTATTTTGCCAGACTTTCTACTTGTATTCCCAGCATCTGTGAATATTTTTTGGAATTATAATCTCTGCCTGTGATGAGCAGTTAGAACAAAAATTTGAGTTTGGCTGGTTATTTTAAAGATTATATTCTTTGATCCTATTATGACCAAATTATTGGGTGTAGCTTCACATTTAGTAATAATATGTAATGCTATGTGAATAGTTTGCTACAATTTCTTTTAAATTCTGACCTTTGCTACAGATAAGCTAAAACATATTTTAATTTTTAAGCTCGTCTGGAGATGTACCTCTTATGCGCAAATAATAATCCTTTATCTTGTGATTTCTTTTTTTAACATTCCACCATTGCAATGTTTTTTAGGTATATTCCCTGCAGTTATGAAGGCTTCTACAGTTTCCCCTTCCTCTGCAGCTCCTAGTAAATCCTAACTTATGCCAGAGAGAATGGCTAGCTACGGCAGCCCATGTCTAGAGCTGACACTTAGGCCAAATCCATGGGGAAAGGAGGCCTCTAGGCTGGCCTAACTGCTGCTGAGAAGGCAGCAGCACAAGTCTGCTATTCCAGGCATGCTCACTGGGGACCATGTAAGTGACACCTGGAGAGGGCTTGCTCCTGAGGAGACCTGCCTCACATCACACCGAACAAGGAGAAGCTGTGGTGCCTGCATCCTACCTGTCCTATGAGAAGCCCAGGAGTCCCTGGTAACCAGTTACAGCTGCAACATGATGGAAAGAAAGAGCATGGCTGTCTGGGGGACCAGATGCCAGAACTGCAAAAGGAAGAGAGCAACCCCCCACCCCAAGTAGTGCATCAAAGATAAATGGGGGATAGGACCAAAGAAAAGCTGGGAACACCCAGATCCATGGTTGTCATGTGGTTCATGGAAACATTACAGGCTATGCAAGGGTGCAAGGGGATCAGCTGCTGGAGTGGTGCCATATCCTGCATTCAACAGGCAGGAGTGGTGCTTAGGCTGGCTTAGGACTTTGAACTTTTTCCTTTTCCATTTTTACTTTGACCATGTAGTTTTGTAGTTTCCGAAATAAATTGAGCACTATCCTAAACCTCTCATATTTCCTGACCCAGCTGAGCTCAGTACAGTAAAACCTAGGATTGAGAGCATTTTGCAAGACAAGCAAATATTTCTAATTAAATTTTGACCTGCAATACAAGCAATGTCTTGTAAAACAAGGTATACGGCCTTTTTCAGTGCTCTGTCAGCACCTGCTCAGCCTCTCCTATGCATGTCTACTCTGAAGTAAACCTATTAGTCAGTGTAGCTCACTCCTATGTAAGGGGGGCAATGGAAAGGAGCTTGAGGCTGCATCATGAGACCCGGTTAGGCTGGCCTAAGTCCCAGCCTAAATCCTGTGCTGACCTGTGGTGTCAGAAAAGTGCTTCAAGACAGTTCTGTGCCACTCCTAGGGGGAGGCTTAGGGTGCAATCCTGAGTAACTACGGGGAGTCCTTGCTCCGGTGTAAGAACAATTTGCTCTGGATTGCAATATGAATTTCCCATAGGTTTTCACTGGGTGGTGCAGTAACTACGGGTGCACGTAAAGTCTCTTACGTGCTCCCGTAGTTACTCTGGATTGTAGGGATAGTCCAGTGCACAGACATGCTCTTGCCTCCCTATATCACCACAGGATAGATCCATGAGTGGTGCTGGCCTAGATTAGGATTACACTTTATGTCTCTCAGTTCTTGTGTGCTTCTCTGGAAGATCTAAGTAGTTTTCTATTATCTTCCCTTCTCTGGGAGCTCCACTTGCTTTCACAAGGTTTTATTATTACTTTCTGTTTCCTTGTTCAGCTTTTCCTCCCTGCTCTCTTGTGTCTAGACAGGCCCCATTCACTCACCACTCTTGCAGCCTGAGGTTTCTTTCTATTCTGTGTGCTCTGCTATTAGGTCAAGGATTCAGTTAATTCTGATATGTTGTGAGAAGGAAAAAAATCAGTAACTATTTTCAGATTACAAATACAAACTCTTCCTTTATTTATCTCTCCTTTACATTTCCTAATCCTTTCTGAGGAAAAAACTGAACTTTGCTCAGCATAAACAGCAAGAGTCATAGCAATTGAAGACTAAAATTAGTTACTCGCAATTTACATGTATTTTCTTATTTCTATCCTGTTTTCTACCAGTAAAAAAATACAAATACCTTTGAAAATATTAACACAACCCAATTGTTTCTCTAGTCAGTTTTTTTTAAAATCTATTACTTCTGGTTCTGAGGTTTCATTTTGAGGTTCTTGATTTCCCTGAAAGATTTACATTATTAGAAACAAACTTCTAAAGTATTTTCCATGTTACATAGTGTGCGTTTTCAAACATCTGTTAATTTTACCTGATGCAGAAAGAGAAGCTATCTGGAGCATTAGATACAAGAAAATGTGTTGTGCAACAAATGTGTTTTGTGATCTTTTTAAAGCAAAGTAATCTTAAATATTTTAAGATTATTCTTTTTTACTTATTAAATATGTCCACCTGCTTTGGTGGCAGATGTGGAAACATAATCAAGCACATGGAATGGAATTGCCATGGTTTCTCAATCTCCCTTTTCCCCATCAACTCATCCACCTGAAGCATTTTCACTTATTACTCATTTTATTGAAATATCTTCCCTTTGCTGTTCCAAAATCTAAAATGGTGCCTCTGGATACTGCCACTGAAGCATGTTGAAATGTATTCTGCCAGTAAACCATATTGAAGCATATGTACATGGGATACATCAGCTCAACATTTAAAGTTACCTTGTTTAGTTTCTTCAGTGAGCTGACTCCTGTGTATGCTTACAGGTAATTACTTGGAAGAAGACCATATTGAACTTACTGGAATTTATGCCAGAGTTAACATAGTAAACATTCACAAAGCTGATGCATTTGAAGCCCAATCCTATAAGCAACTTTTCAGAAATTTTGCTAATCTTGATGGGATTTTAAAATCCCTTGGGAGTGTATATAGGATTGCAACGTGATAAGTCCTTGTGAATAATAATTGTCTCTGACAATCACTGTTGTTTATAACAAACCATTTACTCATTACACCTGATAATTACATAGGTGTTTTTGTCTTACTGTTTTTAGGAGAATACAAGCCTACTTGGAGGTGAATCACATGTGTCAAATAACCACACTGCCAGAAGAAACAATAATTGGTATAATCATGTAAATATGTCCATCTAGATTCAGCAAGACAGATAAATAGCACAACTTTCATACCTCATAATAATCAAACTAGAATCCCATCTTTTTATACATTACAGCCAACAGACCATACTTCCAATTATGTGCGGATAGGATTGCAGCCCTAACTTGGCATTGAGGGCAGATTCACATGTTATACAAAGCAAGATCCAGAGCATCAGAGTTATACAAAGCATCAGATTCAGAGTTTTCTGCACAGCATTTGGAAATCATGGCTCCCTGACAACTGTATGACCTTGACATGATAGTGTTCACTAGGGGCTTGTGTTTTCCTTGATATGTCAGTGTGTGTATATGTATTTTAAATAAAATTATACTGGATAGGCTACTTCTTCCTAAATTGCTCTCTACAACCTAGGTATAATTATTTTGTGTATCTAATATTCCTTTACTTCACTGGCCTAATCTTTTTGAACATATTTGGAATAATCTAATTTTCAAGGGCTGCTAAAAATCTCAGAAATTATTATGGTTACATAATTTCTGCATCCCTGCTTTCCGTTAAAATGAATAGGCTATATCCATTAAAATGAATAGGTCCTATAGGGACAATTTTAGCATCCATTGGGCCCCCCTCCCCCAAACAACTGAATAGAATTTACATGCTGGGAAATTATGCGTACAGAGTACTGTTTGCAGTTATTCCATCCAGACACTAGAACCTGGTTGAACAGGGAGAATCATGTAAATACTTGACTTTGGGGACCAAATCCTAACCAAATTTCCAGCATTGGCATAGCTGTGCCAATGGGGCATATTCTGCAACCTGCAGTTGGGTGGCGGTTATGGAGGTCTCCTCAAGTTAAGGATATGTTTATGCAGTTATGGAGGTCTCCTCAAGTTAAGGATATGTTTATTCCAAGCATCCTAAACTTGGGGCCAAAAATAAATCAATACCCACAATTTCTCATGGTTTTCTTTTTTAAAGTCTAATTTGATATGCAGGAGTCCCCCATTTTGACGGTTCATTAATTCAACACATGCTCCACTCCTTCAACCTCTCTCTGATGGTCTGAAGACTAAAATTGTCTTTCCTAATGTTGATTGTCATTTGACATGATGATCAAACTGTTTTGGGCATTTCCTTATGACTTTCTTCAATAAATAACCATCATTCAAGATATTTATTGATATTCATTGCCCACACATGCCTTGGTTCATTTTACTGTAATTTGTTGTGTATTTTGGCTATGTGTTAATTAATATGTATTATTTAGGTGTTTGCAAGTGATATGTCTTTTTTGGTGATCATCTTGCATTTGCAACCTGAAGACTGGGATCTACTTTAAAACAGTTTTTACTTTTGGATTGTGCTCTGATCCCTAACCCATCAAATCAGTACGGGATGTCTGTATAATCTTCAACAATAGCATCATTATACAGTGGCGCCTCACGTAAAGAACGCCTCACGTAAAGTATGTTTCACGTAACAAACAAAAATTTCTCTAGGATTCTGCTTCATGTAACAAACTGTGTTTCACGTAAAGAACACATTCGTTGGTAGTTGGGGCAAACGCGCTGGCCGGCAACCTGTTTAAAAAGCGTCAGGGCTGCCTACCGCACCTGCCCATAGTGAAAGCCACACTTCCATGCTGTTCCTCCTGTGGCCGGGTGTCTGCTGGGCAGAGGGAGAGAAGAGCAGGCGAGAAGAGGGAAGCAGCTCAGGGCTGGCCAGAAGGGAGCAGGGGAGAGAGAGGCTCAGGATGGAGAGAAGGAGAAAGTGGGGAGACACTTTGAAGGTGTCTTGGATTGCAGCCTCCTAACCGTGTCTACCCAGAAGAAAGCCCCATTGTGTTAAATGGGGCTTACTCCCAGTAAAGTGTCTTTAGGATTGCAGCCTAAGTAGACTTCATGGGATCATGCACACTGAATGCATGTTTTGAATTCAATTCCAGCTTTTTGTCATCATTTTTACATGCAATTAATATTTTTATATGAATATTTTTTGGGTTCTGGAACCAATCGTCTGAGTTTCCATTATTGCCTATGGAAAAATCCGCTTCACGTAAAGAATGTTTCACGTAAAGAACATGCCTCTGGAACGAATTAAATTTGTTACGTGAGGCGCCACTGTACAAATAAAAAGATATATTGGAGGGGGGAAGAGCAGATGCTTTAATTTTGGGGATGAATTTTTACTGCCAAAACAAATCAAAATGAGAGTAGTGTCACTGTTAAAAAATGTACCTCTAGAGCAAAAACAAGTTCCAACAGTTTGAGTTCTGCCTGGGTGGTAAACATATCCAGTTAAGCAGAATTTGAAAATTAGTGCTGTGATCCAAGAGAGATGGATTCCATAAGCATCCTTACCTCTAGCCAAGTAGAACAACATCACAGAAAACTGTCTTCCGCTTGGCTGTAAATACGTGTGAAGGGCAGGTTGTTCTCTTTACTTCGACTGACTGTTCAATAATTTTAGAGGATAGACAATGGATTTGAACCCAATATTCTATTCTGATGCTGCAGTACAATAAATACAATGACCTAATTTCCAAGACAGCTGCATCCATATAAATCCAAAATACATGGAAACATGCCAAATATACAACTGTGTAATTTGTTTGGAAAGCAATTAGAGCAATGAACGCAAAGAAAAAAAGTAATTAGATAATGTACTTCAATTATAAGCTTATCATCTTTCAGGATAAAGAGGCATATATCTTGCTATACTTTAAACCACTGAAATATAAAACAGGAATGCACCTGATTGAATCCTAGGGAGAAATCCTAGGGAGAAATACTGTATTTACTCAAATCTAATGCTCACCTTTTCAGCCGAATTCAGTCTCCAAAATCAGGGTGCACATTAAATTCTATGGTTAATTAGATTCAAGTAAATATGATGTTTTGATTATAAATATAGGGTGTGCATTGGATTCAACGGCACATTAGGTTTGAGTAAATATGGTGGGGTGTGTGTGTACCTTTCTCTGGTTCCTCTTCCTCCCACCTATTTCTGATTGTGTCCCATTTGCTGGGAACTTAACCTAGACCTCTCAATTATAGACTTCTTTGGTGGTTTATTGTGCCCTTCCATGCTGGTAAGTAGAATGAATACTTCTTTTTGTAGAGCCAAAACCTTTCTGATCCTCCCTCTCTCTGTTTTCATGTGAGCTTAATGATTACTTCTATGTAGAGGTATATGTTTCTAATTACAGCCTACTTCTTACTGAACACAATGGGCTTACTTTTGAGTAAAGGTAAGGTAAAGGTCCCTAGCATGTTGTCCTACCAGCCATGACTGGCTGCAGGTTGCCCTGCTGTCATACAGGCACCAACCACAGCTGTTGGGTGCCAGCACTGTCCAAAGAGATCTCTGTGGTCACGTCTAGCATGATGGCACAGAATGATGTTTAACTTCCCACTGAGGTGGTACCTATTTATCTACTTGCATTTGCATGCTTTCAAACTGCTAAGTTGGCAGGAGCTAGGCTAAGGATGGGAGCTTACTCTGTGTTGCCACACCCGGGTCTCGAACCTCAGCCTCTCTGATGAAAGGAATGGCTGTATTGTCTCTTTTATCGAACAGAAAGATGGAGTAAATATTTTCATAAATAAAATATCAGAGCACTTGAAATAAACAGGAAACCCAATCCTACTGAAATGTCCCCACACTGGTGCAGCAGAACCAGTGCAGCTTCTGTTGCATTCCATAAGGGAACTTTGTACTATGAGCTCCTTAAGGTAAGGTGACATTTGTTCCCTTGCCCCTGGAAACACACTAGCAGCTACAATGGGACTACTCAGACCTCCGCCTGCTAAATTGCTGATGCTGTCCAAGAGGATTCATATTGATTCATCTGAAATAGATAAAATATAGTGTGTGCCAGCACAACCCCTCCTGGACCCAATCATAGAGAAGTGCTTTACAAATTCCACAAGATTTCACAAGGTTTTTACACTTTTAGTGAAAGCTTATTTCAACAAGGGGATCCACTCATCTTCAGCAATAATGTCAAGTGTCTGTAAAATGGTCTGTCATATCTGTTCTGCTTCTCCTCTGAAATCACATAGCAATGTGGGCAAGAAAGCTAAAAGTGGAAGGATGAAGGGAAGAAGCATATTATTCTTAGGGAATCTGAAACCTTTACTTGCCATTCATTTGTTCTTCATTTGTGACTATATAGAATGGAGGACAGAGTACCCCTACCTTTATCCACTGTATAGAAGGGGGAATTGAGGCAGGTTTAACTCATCATAGAAGGATTTAAAAAGCAGCACCGGCCTCAATTCCCTCTCCCATACAATCCTTAAAGGTTGAGGCACTCTGTCTTCCATTCTATATGGTCACTCTGTTCATATCACAAAGAAGGCAAAGTGGTCCATCTTCTCACCACAAGTGACATTCCAAGGGTTAATTTTGTGCATTTGCTGATAATTTCAGAAATGCTTTTCTACAATGCACACCTGTTTCCAGTGCCATTATCAGCATTCACCCTTCAGCTTTTAAAGGAAAATACTAGTACGCTATGGTTTTGATTCTTATGAAAACATCTTTAAAAGCAAACAGAATCCTTTTATCAAAAGTACAAAGAATCACTTAATGTTTGTCACCCTGGAGGGCAGGAACTGAGCTATATTCTTATATACCAACAATCTTCCCTGGCATTTTTTTAACTTTTGAAAATATAACTGCAGGAGAAACAAGTTAGAGCTGTAACTCAGAAAAGGTTTCTGAAGACTAATGATGGTTTATGAGAAAGGTGCAGGGGGCAGGCCAGCACTGCATTTTGTAGGATGTTAGTGACAGGCTTTGCTGACAGATAGCCAAAGGTTTTCAGAGGCTCACTGAAGAGCTGGAGGCTGCTGTCAAAGACCAGTTAGATCTGCCTCTGAGAAGTTGGACAACAAGAATATTTATATATTTGCTTAATTTCCTTTTATTGCCCTAGTTTTTAGACTATTCAGATATCAAAGAGATCATTTTAACCCTTAGATGCGCATCCAGATCCAGAGTCCGGAAATGCAAATTTATGCAAATTGGGCTATTTTTAGATGGGCATCTACGGGTTAAAAAATGGGAATAATAATAATAATAATAATAATAATAATAATAATAATAATAATAATAATAATAATATCTATAAGCACTAAAATAACATTGAATCCAAATCTGGGCAAAGAGAACCGGTGTGGTGTAACGGATAGGGAATTGGATTTAGATCTGGAAGATACATTTTGGGACAATCTTAGGTGAATGAAGGAGCCTCTGCCTGACCAGAAAGACGCTGCAAGCAGATCTGAAGACTGCAGGAGCCTTCAATATACAGCAATTTTGCTGTGCAATGGTAGACAAAACTATTTTTGGCTTTATTTTTAAAAATTTCCTGATATTTTTAAAGTGGTAGCCAGTATCCACAAAACTGTGGATAACTGAAACACCAGGTGCTGGATCCACAGATACTGGGAGATGCTTGGAATAGTTAATGCTTACTTGGCATATCTCGGTTCCTTTCCAACCTGTTTTTGCTGATAGTTCTTGCTCTTATATATGCTCCAGTTTTGAGTGGCGACAGAATAGACATTTCTGTTGAAAGTAGTGTTCGATTCCTCTTTTTCTTGTGTTGGATATTTTGAGATCCTTTATAAGAGCTCAAGCTAGAGATGTATCATAATTTAATAGTGGGCCCTTATCCAAGGGAGATTTTTAATGCCACTGTTACGGTGATATGATTGTACTGTGTGTGGGAGTTTTAACTACATTTTAACAGTGTTAACACACTGTATCTATTCCTGATTCTTTGGCCTTTATTTCAAGAAAATCACAGGTAGGTGGGCATAGTTTAATGGTATTTGTTAATCTCTATTGGTTGTTCGGCAGATATTTCAAGACTGACACTATTTTAAGCAAGACAGTGCAATCAAAGAGAGACTATTGAGTGAAGTAAATCCATTATTTACATAAAATAATGCTTTGTATTGTTGCAATGATTATGTTAAAGTGCACTTGATATATATGCTATATAATTGTTTTTGACTTTGTTATGATTGTTGTGTTTTATGCTGATATAGGACAGTCGGTCATCCCTGTCATTTGACTTGTGAGCTGCCTTGAGTGCAAAATTTCCAGGAAAGCATTATTCAAGGAAAATGATGATTCTGTGCAATTCTGACTCACAGGTAAGAGAACATTTTCTTTCAATCATTTACCACTGCATATAATATATTAATTTTCCTATTCCTTTGTCCTAACTTCTGGTAGAGCCTGTGCAGCTGTGACTGTGCCTGCTCCAAGTGTTGCAAACAAGTACTCATGAGAGTGCCAGCCCAAAGCACTGCATCCAATCACATCTGGGAAATGCTTTATGGCAGACTGCTGATTTTATTAACCATGAAACTGGTATCTACACAGGGCTTCTGGAATGGAGCACCTATCAGTATCAAAGAGCACTACATTATAGTTGACGATGAGGTGTGTGAATAAAATTTTATATATTAAAAATGAAATGGATAGGAATAGTGACTAGTTCCTTCCTGTTTGCAAATACTTAAGGATCAAGCACTTAGCCCAATGTAATTCAGCTGGAGAGAGAGAGAGCAAGAGAGAGAGTGAGTTTTGAATTCCATGGGACCAAATCAGCACTTTTGTCAAGACTAATGGGATTCTACTATCCCATTAGTAGACTGTCCACAGTCTGCAGTAATAAATGTGTAAGAGCTTCATGTTGGAAAAAAGAATCAATTTTAATGAAAAATGCCAGGTAACCCAATGCCAGGTTAGCAATTGCACTTGTTAACCATTTCCTCTTTTAAGAGCAAAGCCCCAGAATAATGAAAATGTCATTTTTTAAAGGCAGCGCTAAAATATATGACAAGAGAAATCTCTGAGCTGAATTACAGCTTAAAATAGTTGCTGCTTCCTCTGAACAGCTATTAATCTTTCATTGAAAGATTAGGACATTCATCTGTGAGTCATACCTGTGTCTGATGATACATGCAAATATAGTTTAAAACTGGAGTAAAAGTAACATATCCTAATTAAAAAGAAAAAATCTACAGTAAACATAATTCAAATTAAATAATCTCAGGATATTATCCTAAACCACATTTGTAGGCTTAAAATGTCAGGATCCTAGAAATCATACTTTCAGTTGTACCAGTCTGAAACACACAAGTCCCTCTTCTGATGTTATACAAAGTACAGATACTGTGTTCCAGAGTCCCTTAAACTATGTCAGCAATCTTCACCCAATCCTACCATTCTTTGCAGCGTCATTTCTTCACCATAGTTATGATATTAACGGCCAATATTATTCAATTATCAGCCCCAATGTAGTTGTTCCTGCAGGGTGTATGCTTTGAGAGGGGCAATCAAGGCCTTCTTAATGTAATGTTTAATCCTTTATTTTAGGCTTGCATTGTGGCTGCATCAGTGTCGGAAAGGTGGATAGGATTGGGCCTTACTTAAAGAGAGCTCCTTTTTATGCTTAGTGATCTGGATGATTCGCTGAAACCCATTGTGCATAGAAAAAAAGAAAATAACATTAAGGCTGCAATCATAACCTCTACTTAGGCTGGCATAATCCCTAGCATAATTCCTGTGCTGATCTGGGGGTGTCATAAAAGTGCCATAAGGCACCTCAGCCGCGCTACTGGGGAGGAGGGGGGGTTAGGCCGGTGCGCACACATACACCAACATCCCCACATCATCTTTGAGAAATCCTGGAGGAGTGGAGAAGTGCCACTGGACTGGAAGAGGGCAAATGTAGTCCCAATCTTTAAGAAGGGGAAAAAAGAAGACCCAGAAAATTATAGACCAGTCAGTTTGACTTCAATCCCGGGCAAGATATTAGAGCAAATCATAAAACACACAATTTGTGCACATCTAGACAAGTACTCGGTGATCAAAACAACCCAGCATGGATTTACCAAGAATAAATCTTGCCAGACAAATCTGATCTCTTTTTTTGATTGGGTTACAAGCTTACTGGACTGTGGCAATGCTGTGGATAGAATCATAGAATCATAAAGTTGCAAGGGACCTAGTAAGTCGTCTAGTCCAACCCCATGCCTGCAGCAGGAAATCCCCCTAGAGCATCCCTGACAGGTGCTCGTCGAGCCTCTACTTGAAGATCCCCAGTGAGGGAAAGTCCACCACCTCCCTTGGCAATCTGTTCCACTGCTGAACCGCCCGAACTGTCAGGAATTTTTTCCAGATATCCAACTGGAATCTCTTCTCTTGCAATTCGTACCCATTGGTTCTGGTTCTGCTTTCAGAAGCAGCTATGAACAAATGAGCCCCTTCCTCCCTATGACAGCCCTTCAGGTATCTGAAGAGGGCAATCATGTCTCCTCTCAGCCTCCTCTTCTCCAGGCTGAACATCCCAAGTCCCCCCAACCTGTCCTTGTAGGGTTTCCCTTCCATCCCACTGATCATTCTTGTCGCTCTCCTCTGGACTTGCTCCAGTTTGGCTGCATCTTTCTTAAAGTAAGGTGCCCAGAACTGAACACAGGACTCAAGGTGAGGTCTGACCAGTGCTGAATAAAGAGGAACTAGAACTTCTCTCGACTTGGAAGCTACAGACCTCTTAATGCAACCTAAAATAGCATTTGCCTTCTTTGCAGACACATCACACTGCTGACTCATGTTCAGCTTGTGATGCACGGCGACTCCAAGATCCTGCTCATATGTTGTGCTGCCAAGCCAAGTATCCCCCATTTTATACCTGTGTTTTTGGTTTTTATTGCCCAAGTGCAGAACCTTGCATTTCAGCTTGTCGGAGATGCGCTAGGACAGCGTTTCTCAAAGTGGGGCTTGGGACCCCTTTGGGGATCACCTAGAGCTTTCCTGGGGGTCGCTAAAAGGCCCCTGGTGCAGGGGGCCAGGTCAGGCTGTAGCTGCTCGTGCACTGGGGCTGACTGACATCCTATGCATGCCTATTCTGAAAAAATCCCAATATAGTCAGGGGACCTTTACTCCCATGTAAATGTGGATAGGATTGCAGCCTCAGGGCCCAACCCTATGCATGCCTACTCTGAAATAAATCCCATTGTGTTCAGTGTGTGCATAGAACACACATTTCATTTGTAACAATGAAAATATCCTGCATATCAGATATTTACATTATGATTCATAACAGTAGCAAAATTACAGTTATAAAGTAGCAACGAAAATAATTTTATGGTTGGGGGTCCCCACAACATCAGGAACTTATAAAGGGGTCACGGAGTTAGGAAGATTAAGAACCACTGTTCTACACTATCAGACAAATTTACCTGAAGTAAACCTAATTAAAGAACATTCTTGGGTTTGCTGCTGAGTAAACATATCCACATTCCTTTACATAATAAAATATGCTGGCTCCACCTTGGCTGCCTGGTCATTAAAGGCACAAGAACAAAACAACAACAAATTTACCCTTAATTTATAATAAATTAAACAAAATTTGTAATTAATAAAAATAAACCTTAATTTTTGAACACTGGGAACATTGTTCATGTTCATGGACACATTTCATATTAACAGTGACATGTTAAGGGACACTGAAATAAATGGGAGGTGAACATATGGATTTTAAAAGTCACAAACCCTCTGGAAGCAATCTTCCTTAAAATTTGGCTTCTCAGCTTTCAGTATTGTCAGCAGATTTGGAGAGCTGATGGTGAATGTGACCTAGTTACCTCAAGTTAAATCTGAAGACATTTAGATAGATTGTTTCAATTTTATGACAGATAGAACATTAAGCACTTTTAATGCTGGAAAGCTGTTATTCAGTCTCAACTTACTTATATATGCACTTCCATTCCCAAATAATTAACAGTGATAAATACAAAAAATCAAATATATGCGCTCCAACAGTTATGATTTCTCAGTCAAGAAATTGTCCAGAAGTTTATTACTTTTGTCAGTGTATAATAGTCAGTGTCATACAATTGCTGGACAATAATCCCTGCTAAATGTGCAAGAGACACTCTTTCAAGGGGGTGTTCCTTTTTTATTTAGCAGGGGAAGAGTAACTGGCCCTACACAGCCCAGCAATGTCTGTTCTAGTGGCTTCTGCTGGTGTTCTTTTTGCATTTTAGATTGTGAGCCCTTTTGGGACAAGCACCCATTAGTTATTAATTAGCTATTAATTTTTATTTTCTTGTAAACTGCTTTGTGAACTTTTTTGTTGAAAAGCGGTATATAAATACTGTAGATAGATAGATAGATAGACACTGTGCTATATCCAGTAATGCCCTTCAATTAGCTATAGTTTGTAATATAAGAATATGATCTTGTGCTAATTACAGAATAAAAAATAAGCATTCAAGATGATTCAAGTCTGGACCTTTTCATTTTTATTTTAGTATTAGTTTTTGTGCTACCATTCGCCACGTTCTCCCTGAAAAGACCCACCAAATGATGGCAGATAAAGAAATTTTTTTTCATTATAAAGAAATGGAAGTAACTTTCCTGAGTGAACAACCTTTGCCTTCTAAATAAGCTCTATCTTGTTTCTCTTTACATTGCTTGCCTCAGAAGGTAGCCATGTGTTCTGCTTAGCTGAGAAGACACATCTGCCAGCAGTTGCTGGCTTTTAAATTTAAACATAAAACATGAACACACATTTTTGTTTGCTTGACTTTGTATCTCTTGATGCAACCTAAAATCTACTTTGCATCTACTATGGCCTACGTTACAGTGCAACTCTATATGGTCTACTTACTGTGTGATGTTATCCATGTTAACATATCCTGGCTCCAAGCAATATACAGGTCCACTCTTGTTACACATTGATTCTTCTATACACATATTTGACTCAACACAAATGGCCACAGCAAATCACAGTTTTAAAAACTGTTTTTCTACTGTTCTGGAGAAGCAGACCATCCTTCAGCTAAGCTAGACAAAGGTAGGGGATCCTTTGTATTTCAAATTTCCGGCTACCTCTATACAACAAGAAGAAAAGCTGATTTTAAACCATTATAAAGGGACACCTTTTTAATTTTTTAAAAATTGCTTTTATTCAACACATTTTTTTTTATTGTTAGGGAAGTCCAGAATCAAACCTCAATATCTATTGAGGCACAAGTGTATTCCATTAGGGGCAATGGAGGAGCAAGAAACAAGGAAATAGGTCTTATTAATCTATTTCTCCACTGCTTTTTATTCACTGATTTTGTTTTGTATCCATGCAAAGTTTGGGAATGGAAGCCTAGTGGACGACAAGATCACCTGTTGGGCTTTAATTATAAAAAACTAACAGTTGGAATTGGGCCCAGAACTGATAGGCAGTCAGTGCCTCCCAAGAGCAGCAAACAATCACCTTCATCCCAAGACTACACAAGCTGTTGCATGCAGGATGCAGAGCCTATAACTTCTGGCAGTAAAAATGAATTTAGTTTAGAGGTGTTGTGTGGAATACCTCCTGCCCTGTTAGGAAGTTGGGTACAAACTGCAAGAAAGGAGATTCCGGCTGGAAATCCGGAAAAAATTCCTGACGGTGAGGGCGGTTCAGCAGTGGAACAGATTGCCAAGGGAGGTGGTGGACTCTCCCTCACTGGGGATCTTCAAGCAGAGGCTCGATGAGCACCTGTTGGTGATGCTCTAGGGGGAATTCCTGCTGCAGGCAGGGGGTTGGACTAGATGACCTACTAGGTCCCTTCCAACTCTATGATTCTATGATTCTATGATTCTATGAAATTTCAAGCCTTTTGCTTTTTCTATCCAGGTCAGCTTTTGTTCTTCTCCCCTCCTTCTGCTGTTTTGCAAAACATCCAGTCTAAAGAATTTTGCTGGATAACAAAAAATTCACTACCTCTGATGTGACAGCTTTCAGGTTTTCCTTTTTTCCCTAATGGACCAACTTGGCTACCAACACATTTGCAAAACATCCACATTGTCTTCTTGAACTGTTTAAGGATTGCTTTGATGAGAATCTACAGTTCTAAGGAAGAATAAGACCACCCCAATACATTCAAATTGTATGCAACTTTTTTTAGACATATCAATTTTAAAACACTCCATTAATTCTCATAGTATATGAGTCCCTGCACCCCAATTCTCCAGAAATCTAAAACTAGAAGTAGCCATTTGTTTCCATCATCAGCCACTGAGTCTTAATCCACTGGCAGCCAGTCTAGCCACAAGGTATTTCTTTCACTTTTTTCTATTAGCTGATGTTTTTGAAATCTTATGCTATGTCTCAGAATAACAGCACAAAGTCTCTCTCAATCATGTTAAGGCACCAAGCTTCTGGAAGCAGTAGGATTAAGATTTCCTTAAAATTTTAGGTGCCATGTAGATAACACTTGGGTGTGGGTGGCACAAGTGGCTAAGACACTGTGCCTGTTAACCAGCAGGCCAGGGTTTGAGACCCAGGTCGGCCCCACAAGACAGGTAAGCTTCTGTCCTTAGCCCAGATCTGCGATGCAGCTGGATCCAATTGTATTGGCTCTGCCTTTCCATTGGACTAATTCAGTGGCGTGGAGAGGGGGGATTTGCTGCTTGGGTAACAGCCTATCCTCCATAACAATCCAACCCAGGCTTTCGTGCTTTGCATGCAGCGTAGGCAGCACTAAGCACGATACCATAGTCTTTCAAGACTGACGGAGGCCTGCTTTGTGTAGATAACAGTCTTTTTTGTATACTGCTCCCAGTATGAGCATTTACTTCCCTAAATGGAATCTGGTACAAACCATCCTAGGCTTGTTAAAAGAGTTGAAACTTATGAAAATTACTAAATTAATAAAATCTGTTAGGTTACGTGAAGGCAGAGGAAATTTTTTAAGGGTTTAACAATTTCTAGAATTTATAACCTATTTCCCAAATAGTTAAAATGCTTCACAAATTTGTACATTTTGTAAAGTAATAATTCTCCAATAACCCAATCCAAGGTGGGTCAGTATTTTTACATACTTGGAAGTGAGGAAAAAACTGGCTTGCTTAAGACCACTTAATAAATTCATGACTGAGGTATAATGTTGCCTGTATTACCTGCAGCAATGAATTGTTATAATCACTATAATTTGGAGTGGATTCAGACAAGCAGGGCTCCCCTTTCCTGTCTTCATTGCTGTCTTCATCCCTGTCATGTTACTTTTATAGACACTAGTACAAATTAGTGAGTATCCAACAAAGCCATGTCTTCTGAAGGGATGCAACTGTAATGTTATGTTAAGGGATAAAAGTCATTCTTGTGAAAGTTGAAATACAAGATACTACTGGTGAAAGATCTAACAGCCAAAACCAGAACTTCCCAGCACCCATTGGAGAAGTGGTGGCAAAGCATGTATCCAGCAAATGCTGGGAAACAGCTGGAGTTCTCCTTAGGGGAATGGGACTCCTAGGAAGGAGAAAACCTACACTTTGCAATGGGGCTTTCCAACGATGTGTCTGCTATTTTGACAGCCCATCAAACATGGAGTCTAGGATATGAGGGAGCAGAACACCACTGGTCCTGCCCTGGCTCCATACCATTCTCCCCCTGTTCTCCCCCGCCACTCAGAGGCTGCACCACCACCTGGCAGTCACACAATTGGTGGCAGCACTTCCTTCTGCAAGAGCATGTCTTGCCACCTGAATTGGTCCGGTGCTGGTGCTTCTTATTCTGAGGTGCCATAAATTTACCCTTGCTAACTGAGTAAGAGGCACTGTTTCAAGGGGATGCTCCTCCACTTGAATAAATCATGCTTTCTATCTGTTTCCCATGATGTTTCCTTGTGTCATATTTTTTTTAAAAAAGAAAACTTTAGCCCTTATGGAAATACTCATTGGGAACACAGAGAGGTGTCTCTTTCAAAGGTTTCAGTATCAATGCATGTGGGTAAGCAAATGGAGGGAGGAATGGCACAGCAATCAGTGAAACTGTCTAAAAATAAAAAATAAAAAAATATGTTTCCTAAAGAAAGTCCTAGTTAGCATCTTACGAGCTGCATTTAAACAGAAATTTCTGGGAAGACTTTAAGGGCAGTTTAACAGCCAAAAGGACAGTCTTTGCAAGTACAATCTGCAAGATAGGAGATTTTGGTTATCATATATCTGGATATCTTCATTTGCTCTCTGTTCTGGCTGTTTGTTTTAAGTTTGCTGTTAACTATGATTTTATCTATTTTTAGCGTACTACTCTACTGTATACTTGTTGTCTCTGTATATGCCTGTAAAGTTTTCATGATGATGGTGACGATATACAGATAAACAGGTATCTGGCTATCTGTTTATCTGATATCAGGAAGAAATTCTTGACAGAGAGGTGCTTTGGCAGCAGAATGACGCTGACAGAGATGATGAACTCGACCTCAATGCAGAACTTCAAGCAAAGGCTCAACAGGCACCTGCTGGAGATGCTCAAGGATGATTTCCAGATAAAGGCATGGGTTTGACTAGATGAACTCACAGTTTCCTTGCAATACTATGATTCTACATCACACTGCAGCAAAGCCTGGAAGTTACGAGGAAACAGTGGCCACATGAAGGAATTGCACATGGTGCACCAGGATTAGTGAGCATAAAGTTCAACATGGTCTTCCAAGGACAAAGCTAGCAATTAGGAACAAATCTGTCCAGAAAGTGTCAAGGGGGAGTCATACCACAGCAGTTACATACAAATGGAAACTTGAAGAATGTCTAATTCTACAGTAGAATTTTTCACAGAAAATGAATTATCCCAAAATTTTCTTCAATTGTTTCTATTATATACTCATGTTTTAAAAGCCTGCGTACATCTAGAAATGGGAAAAAGGAATGAACATTCTGTTATTAGAACTCATGGGAGCTTCCAGGCATTATAGTGATTAACACCATTTAAATATCTGATATAATAGAAATATAAATGGTTTTCATTCCTTTCTGGCCTTCTAAGCCAATTCCTTGGACAAATTCCATCGTCTTGATTTAAAAATCAGAGTAACTGCATTTAGGTTGGGGTAATTCCATCATCTAAATTGTATTACATTCATTATGACTTCTTGTTTCTACTTCATCCTTGTTAAGTTCATTTCTATTGCCATGTGTCCTTCCCCCTCACCCACAGCCAAACAGAAAGTCTTCTGTAGCTGCCAAAGGTTCTAAGTGGCAATGTGTTTACCTTATAAATAGTGAGGTTTCATGGGTTCCTCTCCTTTAATATGCTCATTTGTGGAAATGTTTTTCATTACCTCTCAAATGCTGACCGAACAATTGGATGCCAGGATTTTAGTTCCTGCATCTGTTCCGACTCATGATGTAACACATCATTTGTCTCCCCTCCTGTTATTGAATATTACGGTACTATCATTTTCCCCCTCTTAGTATTATTGCTATTTGGTAATTATCGAAACAGATAAACATAAATTTGTTTGGCCCTTGACACAGATGCTTAGATTAGATCTAAGGCCAACACTGTTTCTCTTGGTTACCTTTTATTGTCAGAAGTTACAAAGAGAATATTGCTCCCCTGCTGCATCCCAAGCTGCTCAAGGGCCACTCCCTTAAGTTCATTCTCTTATAACTAGGGGTAAACATGACATGCATAATCTTTATACATCACTAAACAACTCATCAGAACCTGCTCAACATTTCCAAGTTTGACCCTGTTTTCCTCCTTTTCTAAATGTCTGACAGTCAACCTGTCCTAACGCAGTCCTTTGTATAAATCCAGGAACTTCCCAGACCAAAATATCTCACTTGTTCTCTGGAATGTCTTCAGTGCCTCTTTCATCTCCTATAAATTGGAAAGAGTCATACAGTCCTCTGCATCCCCAGTGAACCTCACCTTTTAAGATGGCTGAAACCAAACTCTTATTTACTGTAATATTATTACCAAGGATTAT
Organism: Cryptoblepharus egeriae; assembly: GCA_030015325.1. Lineage (NCBI taxonomy): Eukaryota > Metazoa > Chordata > Lepidosauria > Squamata > Scincidae > Cryptoblepharus > Cryptoblepharus egeriae. The sequence continues at coordinate 229,588,335 of JAREYC010000001.1, forward strand.
GTGGGAGTATAGTATTGAATGATCATATACGTGCCTGGATAAGCATACAAATAACCCAAACTTTTCATCAAAATATCCAGTATACTTGATCTCTGAAAAATACCAGAGGGGGTAAGAAGTTGAAATCTCTGTTCGCTCCCAATGAGAGAAACAAGAAACAAGAATGTTTTAAGGTGAGTAAGCAAAGTAAATGCAAAACCTGGATCCTCTTCTGGCTGGTTTCATGATCACATTTTCTCCTGTTACACATTTTTCATGATCAACTCAAAGGGCGGTGCTCATTACAAGGCCAAAAATCCAGCACTCTCCAAATATGTTTCTATGATCATGTGGCTGGCATGTCTAAACAGGCTGACCATATGCCCGGAATATGGTCTGGACAGGTCTGGAATTGGAGGACTTGTCTGGCCTGTCTGGGCATGGGGGTTGTATGCAGTGCTTTGCGCCACTTAAAATGTAGCTTGGGCTGGCGCGCATACAAGTGGCCGCCCAAGCAGCCATGCTCGGCAATAGAGGCTCTATCCCTGCCTGCTGCGGGTTTGTTTGTTTTTTTTTGAAGAAGAGGCTGTGCACATGTGCACAGCCTCTATCTGTCTGAGACCGCACGGTCTCTTAGACGGAGTGGTCTGTGGAGGGAAAGCATCCCTCTGCAGACCACTCACATCCAGGCGAGAGGTCTGCCTGCCGAGCAGTCTGCCTGAGCTCCAGGCAGTGCTTCCAGGCAGACCGCTCACCTCTGGAGCCTCGCTGCGGATCTCCAGGCATCCAGGCATTTTTAAAAATGTAGGACAGGGTCCTTCAAAAGTCCTCCAAAAGGACAGGGTCCTCCAGGCATTTTTAAAAATGTAGGACAGGGTCCTCCAAAAGTCTGGATTTTCAATTGAAAATCCGGACTTTTGGGGACCTTTGGTGACTTTGGTGACTAAATGCCAAAGATGCACAGAACACTGTTGCCTTCCCATCATAGTGGTATTTCTTTTCATCTACTTTTATTTACATGCTTTCAAAATGTCAAGAGCTGGACAAGTAACAGGAGCTCACTCCAGTGTGTGGTCCTTGGGTCTCAAACTACCAACTTTCAGACCTTCAGGTTGACAGTCACAGTGTCTTTAACCACTAAGGCACTGACTCCTTTTCTCTTGTTACCGGGCACACTTTTATAAATGTGCACTCAGAGGAAATCTATTGTGTGTGAGAGTCCCAGCGCAGTGGTCCATGACACATCTCACCCATGGCATAGAAAGAAGTGAAAGGAAAGGTGCAACAAGAATAACTTTATTATGATAATGCTAATAGAACAGCAGTTGGAAAGAATATAAAATAAAAAGCAATGCATTGTAAGAACAAGAATTCACATGCATTCCCACACAAAGCATTCATGCAAAGGAATAAAATTATAGCAGCACTAGGCATGTCATCAATCTGACTGCTCAAGAAAAAAGGAAAACAGATGAGGCTTTTTGAACTGATAGACAGGCTTTGCCAAGGACTAAGGTTACCTATCCAAGGCTTCTGATTCAGATGCAAAGTACTCAGTTTTAGTGGGCTAGGACAACTACTGTCCTAGTTGTCAAAACCAATCAATCTCCTTATTGCAATAGGGGGCCAAGACTTAAAAGTGGTGTGTCCTAGGGGTCTGTCCTGGGACTGGTGCTTTTCAACCTGTTCATAACTGACCTAGAAACAGGATTAAGCAGCAAGTTTGTGGATGACACCAAACTATTCCAAGTGGTGAGGACCAGAAGAGACTGTGAAGAGCTCCAGAAGGAACTTTCTGTACTGGAAGAAAGGGCAACAAAATGGCAGATGTATTTTAATGTAAGTAAATGTAAAGTAATGCACATGGGGCAAAGAATCCTAACTTTAAATCTAGATTAATAGGCTCTGAGCTGTGACATAGCAGGAGAAAGATCTGGTGTGCTAATGACTGCTCAATGACTGTGTCAACCAATGTGCAGCAGCAATGAAGAAGGCAAATTCCATGCTTGGGATCATTAGAAAGTTGTTGAGAGTAAAACAGCAAAAATTATGATGCTGTTGTACAAGTCGATGGTGCGTCCACATTTGGAGTACTGTGTCTAGATCTGGTCGCCACATCTCAAAAAGGATATAGAGGAAATGGAGGAGGTTCGGAGGAGAGTGACTAAAATGACTGATGGTCTGGGACACCTTCTGGGACAACTTCCATATGAGGAAAGGACTCTTCAGTCTCAAAAAGAGGCACTTGAGAGGAGACATGATTGAGATGTACAAAATTATTCAAGGGATGGGCAGAGTGGACAGAGAGATGCTTTTTTCCCTTTCACATAACACCAGAACTAGGAGACATCCACTCAAATTGAACGTCAGGAGGGTTAGGACGGACAAGAGAAAATATTTCTTTAGCCAGAGTGCAATTGGTCTGTGGAACTCCCTGCCACAGGATGTGGTGATGAAATCTAGCCTCAATGCCTTTAAGAAGGGACTGGACAAACATCTAGAGCAGGAGTCTCTAAATCTTTAACTTCAGGGCTCCTGAAACTTTCAGGAGGGAATTTCAGCAGCTTCTCATGCCACATATTACAAACTGAAATCCCCTCTTCTACGCACTTGTTAAAAGTCCAGGAACCCTAAAGTTAAACCCCTGACCTAGAGGAAAGGACCATCATGGGTTACAAGCCATGAGGGGAATGTGTAGAGGTGGAGAATCTCAAAATGCCAGATTCAGGGGAGAGCACCTGGACACCAGTGTCTTGTTTGATCCCTGAGGCATTTAGTGGACCATTGTGTGAGATAGGAAGCTGGACTAGATGGGCCTTTGGCTTGATCCAGTTTGGGCTCTTATGTTCTTAAAAGCAAACCCAGCTATCTGCAAAGTGTGAGGCACGGCAAGGAAATTAGCATTCCTAGGAAAGTAGGGCATTGTGGGTTAGTCCACAAAAAGGTTCTATCCATAGTGAACTTAGCACTGAGAGGTGCATGTTTAGCAAGTAGTGAAGAGCAGTTTATTTGCAGTATGCAGAAAAGGGAAGTGGGGAATCAGATGCAGCACAGAGAGCCAGGACTGGATGCTGGCTTGCCATAGTCGTTCTTGAGTAGAAAACCTTCTGTAAGCTTCATTGCAGAATACCATGTGTAACCTAAATTAGGTAATTCAGGTAAACCTAAACCTGTAATTTAGAGCACAATCCTACCATATCTACTCAGAAATAAGCTCCATTGTGTTCAATGGGTCTTACTCCCAGGTAAGTGGGTCTAGGATTGTAGCTTTAGTAACCTAAATTTTGAAAGTAATCTGAGGGACATTTGTAAAATACCACCTCATTTTCCTGAAAGGATTGCTACCAGGCTATAAAAATACAGTGGTGCCTCACATAAAGAGCTTACTTCATTCCGGATGCATGCTCTTTAAGTGAAACGCTCTTTAAGTGAAGCGGATTTTCCCATAGGAAATAATGGAAACTCAGACGATTGGTTCCAGAACCCCCAAAATATTCGTATAAAAATATTAACTGGATGTAAAAATGATGACAAAACACTATAATTTGCATGATCCTATGAAGTCTACTTAGGCTATAAACCTAAAGACACTTTCCTTGGAGTAAGCCCCACTGAACACAATGGGGCTTACTTCTGGGTAGACATGGTTAAGAGGCTGCAATCAAACACACTTTCCGGGGAGTAAGCCCCATTGAACACAATGGAGCTTACTTCTGAGTAGACATAGTTAGGAGACTGCCATCAAAGACACTTTCCTGGGAGGCTTATCTGGGCTGCTGCTGGAGGTTCAAGGTGGTCTGTGGAGGCACTTGGGGGTAGTTAGGAGCAGCTGCCTCTGGCACCTCTGGGCAACTTCCCCCGAGTTGGGGGCAGTTAGAGGCAGCAACGGTGGCCGGCAGCCCTTTTAAAGAGCCTCCGCACAGAGCGTTAGGGCTGTATAAGTGCTCTTTAAGTGAAGCGGAACTTGTTATGTGAAGCAAGATTTCTTGGAAATTTTTGCTTGTTAAGCGAGGTGCTTGTTAAGTGAGGTACCACTGTATATGATTTTTTTTGTCCTCAGATTTGTCTAATTAATGGTTATTACCCTCACTGTTCTCCTATAGAATGCATTCTCCATCTGAACTCAGACTCCTACCTATGGCATTCTCCATCTACATTCTCCATGCATTCTCCATCTGAATTGAGGAAATTGTCTTATTGGAGGGAATGTTCTTATTGGGAAGAGTCTGTTTTAATCGTTTCAATTTTAAATCTAATAGTATTTTAAGTGTATTTTAATTATGTTTTAACTTCTATTTATTATTATTTTAATGGTGTTTTATTCTTCTCTTATGTTAGCCGCTCCCTATTGTAGGGGAGGAAAGGCTGGGTATAAATTAGGAAAATAAAATAATAATAAATATTGTAGGACAAGCTTTAGTATTCCATTGCCAAAGAATTTTCCTGTCAGGGAGCTCAGCCAAGTCATAATCTTTTATTCTTCTGCTGCTCCTTGCACTCACATCACTGTGTTCCCAACTACACTTGCATTTGAGTAAACAAGTAGAAGTCACAAGGTGTAAGATTCGAGTTGTTACGAGGGTGGTCAAACAAGTCCATTTGTAACTGGTTGAGTAATGTTTCTGTATGTGTCCCTGTGTGGGTGCAAGCATTGTCATGCAGAAGCAGCCTGCACGTCAGCATCCCTCTCTTTTTGTTCTATATTGCTCTCCAAAGTTTTCTGATTGTTCTGCTGTATGCCTCTATATGTTATGGTATGGATTGTTGTCTGACAGATTTCATGGAGCCTGGAATGACAATCCATCAATTTTAAGCCATGTCCTAGACTTCAACTGCTGCTTGTAATAGTTAAGCCAATTTCAGACAGCAGAATTTTCCCACCACTACATGTTACTCCAGCTAATGGCTCTTGCAGATGCGTCACTAGAGTTGGCCTCACCTGATATGGAAGGTCGGGTGTCACTATGAAGTGGATGGAGCTACAACCCAATGGTGGGATGGAGCTGTATTATTGCCCTGACCCTCATTTTTTGGCCATACCTGCCCAGGTTTTATTTTTTTAATGGGGGGAGGAGGCTGCCTTCTGGAGCCTTTGCTGAGCTTCAAGTTCACTGGATCAGTAGCATTCTGGTGGCTTTGCGTTCCTCTTTGAACATGAGCCAAAGCACATTTTTCTTACTCATGAGTAAATGTGAACATATACCTTTCCTCTGACTTTCTATAGGGCTCAACAAGTTTGTCAGCTTTTGGGTGAACTTCTCAGGTGATTTTAGCAACCATTAGATTGGGACCATTCTGCTGATGTTAGATTCATCTCACTTTGCCTTTTCCAGTGGACTAAGGTTAATTTGCCTATTCATGAATAAACACATAATATGGCTCAGTTTCACTTGGCATTCCATGTATTTTATTGTTTTTGTTTTCGGGGTATAACATTTGATTGAAAAGACATATTCAGTCTGATTTTTTTTGGCATTGCATTCTTCTGTAAAATATACATCCAATGGTATACAGCCTGATGGGATTATTCCTAACCATTGTGATTTTAGTGTGTTACCAGTCTGGGTACGCACCCCTTGGGCACATAATCAGGTGAGAGTTGCACCCTTTAGCAATGCCACTGGGTTCCCAGCTGAACTTCTCAGGAGCACACAGAGCTAACTCAAGGGCCTAGGGTACTCAAGTATTATTAGCCTCATTTAAGGGGATTTTATTTACCATGCCATAGTGTGGGAAGAATGCTAGGAAGAAGAATAAAAGTATGAGCTGATACTTCCAGGAAAGAGAGAATCACAACGACATGACTGTAATGATTGTGGCCACACTTTGAGCCACCACAATTTTTCAAATAGTGGTGACCCAACTACATCAATTTATGAATGAATCTGATTACCTTGATTATCTTGCCCACATTTCAGTCAGGATTTGAGAAAGAAATGGCCTTGGCCATCTAATCTAAGTGATTTCCACAATTTTGAACTGGAAGGGGGAATGTGTCCCCATTAATTCTGGTTGACCTCTTTTGAGGGGCTTCCAGCTGGTGTGACTTGCACAAAGTGATCTTGCCATGGATTACAAGCACTGTATTTAAATGTCTATTACAGAGAAATTTAATCTTGTAGTACTTCAGTACATTCCATATTTCACCTCAACTGGTTTATAAAATTTTATTTGCCAGCAGTTTCTGTTTTGCTAAATTTCCTAAATGCAGCCTTTGATCCAATTGTAAAAAGACGTTAATTCCTTTAGAGCCATGGGATTAGCTCCAATGCTTCTTGTATACAAAGAATTATTCATGTCCAACTGTCAACTTCAAAAACAAAATCCAAATGACGAACAGAGCCTCCCCCCAATGCAATTATGTACTTTCTCAAACAAATATATTTAAGAAACATTTCAAATGTTTTTCATTCATTATTTTTCTTGTACATTATGTACATTTTCAAAATGCATCTCTGTTTCCTTTTCAAAAAAACAAATAGTATTTGAAAAATATGCTTGGGTTTTTGTTTTTCTTTTCCTAATGGGCCATAGCTTCTAAGGTATCTTACCATCTAAAGTACAATGTGTTAGACAACAAATACTGCTCTAATTACCAAGAAACTCCTTTGCGCTTTGCTGACCTAGTTTTTCCTCCAAATGCTGGCCAATGATTAGGGCTGTTCTTGGGCAATTACCAAGTACTGCTGTATTATGAGGATTTGGAAGAATTTGTTCATAGTAAGTAAGTTTACTATATATATATATATCAGATTTATATATATCAGATATATATATATCAGTCACCAGATATACTATATATATATCAGATATATATATATCAGATTTTGAAAAAACGGCTGCTGAAACAGAGAAATTCCATTTGCTTTTTGGTGGGAACAAGGAAGCCATCTCAGCTGCCCTTCATGTGACAGCCAAAAGAGAAGTTTGTCAGCCAGAATGTCAGACATCAGGGGCCAGTTGTGAAAACCAGACTGTGAATGTAACATCTTGAATGAAGCCAGTTCTTGACAGACATAGCCACTGTTAGTAAAAATCCCGTCAGGGGTTCAGATCAGCCTGCCTATGTAACCCCCAAATCCAGAGAAACTACAGGAGCACATAAGAGACTTTACGTGCACCCGTAGTTACAGCACCACCTAGTGAAAACCTGTGGGAAATTCATATTGGAATCCAGAGTAAGTTGTTCTCACACCGCAAGGTCTCCTCATTGTTACTCTGGATTTTGCCCTAAGCTGCCTTGAATTAAGTCTAAGGATCAAGTCAAAAGACCAGAAAGGCGGTATAGAAATGCCTGTATAGTATTGGACAAATTCACCTACTTACCAGAAACAGTATGTTGGTATTGATATATTGATATACAGCCTAGAAAAGAGTAATATTGAGAGCCGCTATACCAACCACTGTGCCATAGCACATAGGTGCGCCTTGAATTATCTGCAGATGTGGTGTGATAGTTGTGGGATCATATTAGTAGAACCATTAAGGGGCATGAGATCCTGACTGCAGTGTGGTGTGCCTTGTTAATTGTCCAAAAACAGATGGTATGCACTTTCTCAGTGTGCCTTCAGATGAAAAAGATTGAAAATCACTGCTTTAGAGACAGTCCGAAAGTTTCCCAGGTACTCCATAGTATTTCTAGCAGACTGACAGTATTGTCATGTAGGAGTATACTCATAATTCATTGTTTGTTTCAACACAATTAAGTTTTCTTTATTTAAACATGGGAAGAAAATTACTCTTCTTGTCTTTATATTTGCCTTTACAATATATGGAATTTATGGACGGAAAAAAGAGCCCCAACCATTCCTTACAGTGATTGGTCATTATGCCTGCATCATCTGGGTAATACAGTCTGCAACATCAGCAAACCAAAAGGAATGTGTGCACTCACTGAATTGTTGCTAGTGGACTTTGTACATGCTTTGGACTCCAGTACATGCTTTGCCTACAGAAGATACCACATTCAGAACCTAGTATCTACACTTACAGATGAGAAAGACACCATCTGAAACAATGGAGAGCTGCTACCAGTCACCATAGATAATACTCACCTAGATGGCCAATGTCTGACTGAGCAAAAGGTAGCTTTATGTTACTGAAACATCTTTGGAGGGCAGGATTACTTGTGAATGTAAACTTGATGCAGCTATAAATTTGGTGTTCCCTCTAGGGTACAATAAACTTCCTGGTTTGACAACCTGTTTAGAACTGCAAAGAAGAAAACATGCAGGTTTTCAAGCATCTACCATATAGAGATGCTTAATACATATAGCTTAATGGGTTACAAATTGTACCTGTTCTGATCCACTACGTTTCCTTGAAATTCTTCCCAAGTTTTGCCTGTGGAGGAATGCTCAAATTCACATTGAATTTCACTTTAAGTGAAATTTCATGAGCAACTATTCAGAGTTCACTAGACAGTTCAGCATACTCCTGATCTGAGCCCCATCTAACATGTTCCCTATCAGCCCCATAAAAATATAATATGTCTTACTTTAATTGATGGTGGAAGTCTTAGTAGGGCAGTGATTAATGGCTGATTTTTTTTTAACCACTTCTGATAGAAATGGTAGCAGTGCTGAAAAAGCTGCTCCTGGCATTCAGGAAGAGATCAAGGGCCACTGAAGAGAAGAGGGTTTTATAAAATCCTCTGCTCGTGTACCAACTTTTTCTTGTATACAATACAGTACTCTTATTGGATATTCACTGAATTTTTGCTATACCACTTTCATCATATTTTTTTTATTTCTGAGATAATCTAATAGTAAAAAATATGCCAAGGGGTAGTTATGATATGTCAGCCTTTTTGAGAGTATGTATATGTCAGTAAATGATACCAATGAAGACATGTTCATGTAAACACAAGCAACGATGTCTTAGAACTCTGGTGCCACAATCTAGCAATTCTCTTTGAGGCATATCCACTTACAATAAATCAATTATACTAGTATGCAGAATGATGACAGAATATCCTCACAAAACTGCATATTCACTTAGGTAAATAAACATGATCCTACTACTTTATTTAGCAAAGTGGAAATAGCTATAGAAATAAGTATAAAGGTTTCACAAGTACAGGTGTGAAACCTTTATGCTTATCTGATGAGTTAGGGATTGAAGATGTGGTGAAAAGCAGCAGTGATTGAAAAGTAAAACCTGGTCTTTAAGTTAACAAATGTTGCTTCTGATGCTTTTTAGCTAGCATATTGCAAATACCTTTTTTGTCTTGTAAATTCCTGCTGACACACAAAAATTTCTGCAAATGAATTCTTGGCCATGCATGCCCTCTTTCTTACACACTTGCATGAATCACACACATGCATGAATCACCATCATAGGCAAATGAACAAGGAAGAAGGCAATTTTAGCCATCGGATCCTCAAAGAGAGGTTGAAAGAATGAAACATGTTGAATGAATGATTTCTGGGTATCACAGAAATGTGTTTAAAGAGCAGATCATCAAAAAACAGACTGTCAGAAAGTGGGGGATACTTATAAAGTACATATAAGCAAAAGAAAGAGGGTATATAGCAAATCAGATCCTTAGTCCAACAAGTATTATTTTTTTTCTAATGTACCATGGATTTCCACAATTTTGAACATAAGTCTTTCCCAACTCCACAACCTGAGATTCTTTAACTGGAAATGGAAGGAAATATATCTGAGAATTTCTCAGTGCAAAAGCATATGCTCCATGAAGCTCAGGCAATTTTAATTATTATAAATTTAATAAATCTCCTTAACTGAGTTTTGGCTCCTTATTTAAAAGACCCTGAAGTATATGAAAGATAGTTTTCCTATGAAGAAATATAATCAAATACCGTACATAGCTTGACATGTATTTTGTTTACTTACTATTCGGAAAATTCAGTCCAAACTAGGAATTCTCTGTCTACAATGACAGTGGAGCACTATTCTTCTATCATAAAACGCCATTTGGTGATTGAGCCATTTCAAGCACTAGCCTGTGCTTGTCGACACAGAAGTAAATATTATTGAATTTAATGAATCCAGCTCCCTGGTGAACATATACAGAGTTGCAGCCTTTACTTCATAAAACCTAATACTTTTCCTGGCTCTGAACTTCATTGGTCTATTTAATTACTGTAAATAAATCCAACCATTTTACAGAGGCCATTTTGCTCTTTCCCCAAAATCTGGGACACAGCAAATTGCTTTCAGAGAGAGCAACAAAAGGAATGAAGGAGGGAAAAAAGAGAGAATGAACAAGAGGGTGCTGAGAATGCACAATTACAGTATATTCCCAAGCACTATAAAATGATTATTTTAGGAAGCTGAGGACTTTCTCTTACAGTCTGATCTTCAGCTGAGTCTAATGAACAATGCACACTTCTTAAAAATTCCTCCCCAAGAGAGGGGTGGTCTCATTGCTTCTAATCACAGGCTTCCGGCCAGCAATCCATTTATTTTACTGCATTTAAAGCTCCTTCCAGCTGACTAAGAAACAGGCCAGGAGAACTGCAAAGACAGTGTTCTGTTGCTGGCAGGGACTGCCATTTGGGCTTACAAGAAAATGTTCCCTTTATGGAAAATTATTCTTTCTGAATGGAAATGAGTACAGTGTGCCAGCAAGCTGCTTAAAGGAAGCCTTTAGAACAACCTAGACATTCACACACACACAGTAATCAGAAATGTATATTTGTTGTGTGCCTTCCTCCTGTTATTATAACAGTTTGTTTTCAGTCACAGCTTGCTCCCTTGCTCATGTGGGTTGAATTGTTCTAACTGCTATGCCAGCTAGAAACTAAAATTGAGCCTTGAGATGCCAAACTGGTATGTTCATGCTAGTTTCCCTTTCTTACGTTCAAGCCAGTCCAGCTCAAATACTCATTCAATCTGACCAGTTAAGGTTAAACCATAATTTATACTGATTGTAAACTCTTTGATGCTAATTAACTATTTTAACTTTAACAGTACTCAATGACTACTACCAGTCCATATACAGTACTCGTATATCAATGGTCCTCATTGGCTGTGAGGACCCCAACGTTGTTTGCTGCCCCCCACTCAGGCTGGACATGGATGTCTGTTCCAAAATTTGCCCAAGGGACCACCCTAGCTCAGGCTACCCCTCCCTCCCTCCCCAGTCTCCCCTAAGAGTTCCCTGGCCATGGAAGCCTGTTCCAAACTTCCTCAGAAGTGCTCGTCTACCAAGACAGTCAAAATTTCTGCTTTTAATCCAAAACACTCTTAATCTAAGGGCACAATCCAGAGTAACTACGGGAGCACGTAAGAGACATTACGGGCCCCCGTAGTTACTGCACCACCTAGTGAAAACCTATGGGAAATTCATATTGCAATCCAGAGTAACTTGCTCTTACTCCGGTGCAAGGACTCCCAGTAGTTACTCTGGATTTCACCCTAAGTCACTCTCAAACCAAGGCACCACTGTATTGTACAGGCACGTATTCAGTTCATTATTGTTTAAACTTTGGGTAATGGAATGGATACAATATTTATGGAATATATTTGCATAACAATAGGTTTAGCATTAATTATGTTATTTATTCGTCACCTGTGTAAACTAAGATGACAAGCTATAAATAATAGAGGTGCTGTTTCCAGTGAGTAAGATAGTTTACAGCCTCTTTCTGGATGCTGTGGACTTACATGTAAGAGAAATAAAGAACACCATTTTCAAACACTTCTAAGTGATTCTGTACTTTATTTTTTAATTTGGATTTTTTAAAAAACTGACAAAGTAAAAATTCTGTCCTTAAAATAATTGATAAATGTTTGAACATGCAGCACAAACACAATACATTTCAACACTGATATCTATGTTTTCCATAAAGCAGATTACTTTCAGAAAAATCTAGTTCATAAGAGGGAAGAAAGTTATGATGAAACAGTGACACAGACAATGATACAGCAAAATTAAGTGCTGTACTGCCTCTTAAATGATGAAAATATGAAGAGCTTTCTCCTCCAAAATCTGTTTTTACAGGTAGATCCAAAATCATAAAGTAACTGAGAATGTTTGATTGCTGAAGACACACTTTCCACCTTTCCACCTCATCTTGCTATTTTCCTCCTTTTCCCTTCTTCCCTGCTGCACCTAAACCTCCATATCTTTCACATTATCTCCATACATCCTTTTTTCAATTCATATCAATACATCCCTTATCCTCCCAAATTTTTCCCTTCTCTGCTCTTCCTTCTCTTTCTAAGAAATTCCTCTATTCTCCCCATTCCCTCTTCCTCCTTCAAATTCACTGTTCCAACATGTGGCTCATGGGCATTGAGAAGAGACCCGTGAGGTCCCAGAAAAAAAATCACCTTTGATTACTTCCAGTGTCTTGCCAAACAAGCACTTCCTCATGAACTACCATAAAGGGCAAAGAACAGACTGTCCCGCACTGAAGGACCGGCTATGGGTGTTACAGTCGCCCTCTATCTGGTAGCCCATAGGGAGCCCTCACTTGAAAGACACTTCCCCACACTCTATTAGTCCTTTAGGAAGGGCTTACTTGGGAAATGCTTTCCTACGGACCACCAGAGAGTTGGTCCACCCACAGTTGGTACTGAATGTGAGGTTCTTGATTATTACGCCTCAGTGGTCCATAGACTACTAAAGATTGGAAACTACTACTCTGCTCATTTACCCCAGAGCTCTGTTAGTGTGAATATTAGCCAAATAATCCATCCTGTTCCTGTTTAGATGAAATGTGAATGGGGTATTTTAATTTGAGCTCAGTTTTAACCACCCATTTTTGTGTTTTTGTTTTGTTTTGTTTCGTTTAGCAAAACAGTAAACTGTTGTGCAACTTCAACATCTTTTCCTTTACCACCAGATTATAGAATCACTCCACTAGCCATTTACACTGGATCCTTGCACATGAATGTTTCTCCCCAATGTGTACATGCTATCTGTGTTTTTAAAAGCATGCCTGGTAATATGCTTCCATATGAATCCATGTTTTGTTTCAAAAGTTTATGAACCACTGTTTGTAATTGAAATCTGTTAATGAAAATATGGAATATAAATATCTTTATATATTTTCAGAGAAGGTGGGGGGAAAAAAGGTGGAGGCTTTGAATGCTCAAGTTTTGTATAGCCCAGATCCTTTGAAATTCAGCTGACCACCACAAGGCCTCCAGCCAATTAACTGCACTAGTAGAAAAGGCAGCAAAATGTTCCCATTGAAAGAGAAACTTTGGAAGCAGTATATTGTGGAGACTTCCTGAAGCAGTCCAGTGGAGCTTCTTAGTAGCATCAGCAAATGGATGCTGGCACGGGTGGAAGTGAATGGATGGGCATGCTTTCAATAATATTAAGAAGCAAAAGAGAACAGCTGGGATGTCATTTGGTGAGGCAAATAATGTATGAAAAATGCTGCTGAAACTGAATGTGCTGAACTATCCAAGTCCAATGATCTTCAGCTTGTAACCCAAGAAACCTAATTTTTACTAATAGAGCCCTAAGCTGTCATAATTCCATTATGCTTTTCATGGGTCTGACCCCAAACTGAATACAGGCACTGAGAGTATTTTCATTGACATTACCAGAATGTGCTTATCAGGCTCCGTATGAAAACCTAAAATGAGCAATTTCCAGCCATGAAGTAATCTAAAGTAATCGACTTCTGCTTGCAGAAAAGCAAGAGTAATAATGCAGACGCCACACTGTGCAGGAACAATGTTCACTATTTATCTGTGTGGAAAAGCACCACAAGATAGCACAACCTATTTGCTGGTCTAATACAGTAAGAGAGCAAAATTGGCATTGTAACTTAGGATATCTACAAAATTAGTCAAAAATATGAGGCCTTACACAAACCCCTTTGTGCTTGAACACAGCAAAAATTTAAACAGATGTCTAGTTCAGTGGTTCTCAAGGTGGGGGTGCGAATGGAGGGTTGGCCATTCAGGGGAGGGGGTTCATGAAAGGCTTGGCGCTGCCATCTTGAATCTGTCTTACTCTCACTCTCTTCTGTAACTACAGAAAGGAGAGAGAGCAGACAAAATGGCAGATCCCAGCTTGGCCGCTCTCTCCTACTTTCTAAGGTCCTGGAGCCCAAGATGACAGTGCCAAGCTCCCCATGTGATGCCTCACCACCACAGGTAGGAGTGGGGAGACTAGAGGAGATGTTGAGGAAATCTATGCTCTCTCCTTTGGCTGTCCTGTGTCCTACAAGAGTGAGGTGGAGAACCAGAGGACATGGCTCCTGAGACACAAGTTCTGGCAGCCCCATTTGATGGTGGACATATGGGGCAGCCTTTATATGGGTCCTCCAGCAAGCAGCAGGTGGCCAGAGCACAAGCCAGGGCTTGAGTTTTGGCCATTCTGTTCTTTGGAGGACCCATGGGGTAACCGCTCCATGGGTCTTCCAAGAGAGCTCACTTTCTTGGTAGTAAGTTGGACTTACTTCTGAGTAGCCATAGAGAGGACTCTGGCATCACAGTGATGTCACTTCTGACATGACATCACTTCCAGTCATGACTGCCAGGTTGATGACATCTTTTCTGGTGGGGGGAATCAAAGACAGATAGGCAGTCTCTGAAGGCAGACCCTGGCTGAAATGCCCAAGTTCACTTTTTAGTAGAGTCAAACTATGGTATATGTTGAAAGTTAGTAGAAGCTTATTCCCCACAAGTGGGATCAAAACCATCGTCGGAAAAAATACTAAAGTCCCCCTACTTTACTGTTAGTGCCCACTGACACTGAGATAGTTATATTAATAAAAAACCCATAAGTATGGATAAACTGAACCTGGTAAAATTCTCTCACCTGCCCAATTGTTACAGGATCAGGTTCAGCCAAGATTTTTGAAACATCCACTGCTGCAGATTTCCAAGTTCAGTTCTAAACTCTTATACATGATCATATAAAAACAGTCTCCGAAACACGCATGCACTCGCACACACACACATCAGGCACTTAGATTATCTTTAAAATAAAACAGATTTTGCAAGACTAGAAAAAATTGGTTTTTGACTGCTAATAATCTGCTCATCTCCCATCCAAAGGTTATCCAGGTTATTCCTTGCTTATCTTTCTTTGGCTGCCTTTCACTCAACCACCAGACCACACTCCAGCCTAAAACAAGGCCCTAAATCTGTGGGTTGTCAGCATAGCAGCTGCTCCATTGCTCTATGGAGATCTGCCATGAGAACAAGATGGACAGTTTGAAGGTGATATTAGCTCACAGACCAGCTGTTGAATTGTTAGATTGTTAGTGGGGGCAGATTAAGATACACATCAGGATTGGAGGTAGATCTCAGTGGCAGCAATGCATGCCGCATCTTGTTGCTCCTGTCCATGGCTTGGCATGGCCTTTGGCTGCAACCAATTCATGGCAGCAAATCAGTTTGTGTACATTTGACTTGACACACAGAAGTCCAAGCAGTGGCATCTACTCTGCCACTGTAAAATGTTACCTCTCCCTGCCAGCCTGATCCACAGCCAAGCCACAGAATGTGTTTGAAATTGTGTCAGAACCACTGCTCCTCCCAGGCCAGCCAAGGAAGGGATTGACAGGCCAAAAATAGAACATAGAGTATTGCTTTTGCCAAGGCACCCAGACTCCAATCCTCACTTACCTGGAAGTAAGCCCCATTGATGTTAATGGGGCTTACTTCTGAGTAGACATGTTTAGGATTGGGCTCCCAGTCAGCAAAGAGCATAGCAGAGATAGAATTGCCCTCCAAGGTTTTCCAAGAATCAACAGTAATTTCCAGGTGTTTACTGAAAACAGTCCTGGAGATTTTAACCAGACCTCCTTGGTTTAATAATATCAGTTATAATGTTAGGAACAAAAAATCTTAGTGAATAGCTTCATGCAGAGTAGGCAATTCTAAGTATGGGAATTCATTCTTAAAATTGGGAAATTAGATACACATGAACCACACCAGTCAGAAAACATGAATTTTGGGCAAAACAGAACTGTTTACACATCAACACTGAGCACAAAAATCTATGCAAATCATGTGATAGAAAAAACATATATAATCGTCACATGCAACACCGACTGAATAAGAGGGATTTTGATTCCCCTTGATGGCTCTTTTTGTTATTTTATTTTTGGAGCCAAATTCTTCTCTTAGAATGAGATAAAAGCTGGAAGAGAGAAAAAGAAATTAAAAAATATTCTCCCAGTCACATAGGCTAGCGAACTGAATAGATTAACCGAATCCTTCATTGACTAGAATTCAATTTCATATTCATCAAGAAGACAGAGAATTACACACTGAGTAATTCTGAGCATCTTTTGATTCTCCACCTCACTTACAGAAATGTGAATCATTAAAGGTGTCCCTAGTCTGAATTGAATGCAGTCATGTAAGTGGGATAATAACCAGAGTAAATGGACTGTTAATTTTCATATGATTTTGTGTTTTAAATTTATTTTAATACTTTCACCTTATATATCTTTTCTGGAGAACAGCTTCATTCAGTTCAGTGAATCCAACATCCTTTTGACATCAGTGGTTCATCAAAAATAGAGGGGGGGGGGGAGAGAGAAATCTAATCAGAAACTCGAAATCAAAATCCATTAACGAAATACAGTCTCAGCAGGACATTTGTTGCTGCCTTTCAGTTCATGATTGACTACTGTGTGAAAAAGGTGTAGTAAAATGATTACCAGAAGAGGGGCAGAAGAGGGGGATGGCACCACTAATGACCAAAATTGTAAAAATCACAGTTTTTAGAATAATATCACATGTGTTCTGTCAAAAGGTATAGCCAAATAGCCAGAAAAAGAACATTTAGCTGAAAAACCCATACCTAGCTACATGCATACATAAAGTTAATGGGGTAACATCATGAGTTATTGGACCGGGTGACACCAAACCTAATAATGCAATTGGTGGAAAGGTTAGGTGGTTTTTTCACTGGCTTAGATGACTTTTAAAATGGATACTAAACATTCATAGTGGATTACAGTAATCAACCATGATAACTACATTGAAACTCCAGATGCAGGGACAGGAAGTCACTGAGTACTGTGTGCAGAGGAGCAATTGCAGGAGAGGGCACTTACATTCATCCATTGCTTGTGGAAAAATTTTCATTGCTTTTTTTGTGGCCATTATTATTATTCATTTTATGTTATGACTATTACTATCTCTCAGCCTCTCCCACCTCACAGAGTTGTGGTGAGAACAAAAGAAGGAGAGGATCACACCATCATGAGATACTCAGAGGAAGGATATAAAAATGTGAAAAATTAGTTTTCAGTGCAATCCTAAGCATGTCTACTCAGAAGTAAGCCCTATTGTGTTCAATAGTACTTACTCATAGGAAAGTGTGTTAGGATGGCAGCCTAAGAATGCAATCCTAACCTAGACTGGCACAACTCATTGGTCTTCCCTCTCCCCCGGTGATGTAGAGAGGCAAGCACATATATGTGCAATGGCCTAATTTCCCCCCAGCAATGGTGTGGAAGTGTCTTATGGCACTTTTGTGACATCTCCCAGCACAGGACTTAGAAGAGCCTGTATTGGATCAGGGCAAAGGCACATGTCGTCCAGCTTCCTGTATCACACAACGGTCCACCAGATGCCTCAGGGAACACATATGACACCTGCATCCAGGTGTCTCCCTGCATCTGGCATTTTGAGGTTGTTCACCTCTATAACTATCTTTGTACACATCTACCCACTCCCCTCATGGCTTGTAGCCTGTGATGGTCCTTTCTTCTAGGAATTTGTCCAATCTCTTCTTAAAGGCATTGAGGCTAGATACCATCACCACATTCTGTGGCAGGGGCTCTGCAGACCAACTACACGCTAGGTAAAGAAATATTGTTTTCTTATCTATCCTAATCCACCCAACATTCAATTTTAGTGGATGTCCCCTAGTTCTGGTGTTATGTGAAAGGGGCTTATGTGACTTATGCTAGGTTTAGGCTGGCCGAACTGGAGGTTCAGAATGCAGCCTAAGGGTGCAGTTCTAACCTCTACTTAAACTGGCCTAAGCCCCAACATAACATATACATAAGGCCTGCAGGTTGAATGTGGTCCGTGGAAACAATTTATCTGGCCCCCATTATAACTGAGCTCTCCCAATGTGAGAATTGGAATTCCTATATCTAGAAATTATGAATAATGTTTGCACATTTTCCCTTCTGATTTATAGCTAATCCAGTTCCATGTGAGAACATCTGTTCTATCTGTGTGATATGTGTTCTATCTGTTCTATCATGTGAGAACATCTGGCTATCATCTGTTTAATGATGACACTTCCTGCATGAGATGTCACTTCCAGTCCTCAGCAAGCACCATAAATGCTACTTAGCCGAGTAAATAAAATGAGCTCGAACCCTTGTGATTTTTCAGTGAATAAGGATAAAATATGAGGAAAGAAGGGCTTGGAAGGAAAGGTGAAAAGGTCCATCTAGTCCTATGTCCGCCTACGCCTAAGTTTTATTTAAATAAATAAATAAATAAATAAATAAATAAATAAATAAATAAATAAATAAATAAATAAATAAGGCTGCAATCCTATACACACTTTCCTAAGTCCTATAGAACACAATGGAACTTATGAGTAGATATGCTTAGAATTGCACCCTTAGACTTATGTAACTTAAACACTGACACTGAAATTCAGTGATACCCCAATGCTAAAGCAAATTAAAGCAGAATATTTCTTCTCATAAATGTACCCCTCAGCACTAGCAACTACAGTAATAGGCCCCATTGGACCTCACATATTTGTACTGGGATCAGATGGGACAACTCCTTCCCAACCAATCTCAGTCCAGGGTTGCACAGTACCTTCTACCTTCTTGCCCTTAATTCAGTTGGAGATTAGCTGGCTGCTTTCTGGTCATATGGTCACCCTGATTCCAGATGTCAGATGGAATGCATAATAATGGTAAACTGGTTCCCTAGTAGGTCTCTGCCTACTGGTTCCTAGGCAGAAAGAATGTGGGGATAGGTAGGTAGAGCATCTCACTACTCCTACATCCAAAAGAGCAAGGTCAGGGGTCTGGCCAGATGCAGGAGAGAGCACCTGGATGTTGTTGTCTTATGTGCTCCCTAAGGTGTCTGGTGGGCCGCTGTGAGATACAGGAATGTGATCCATTGATACTTGGCCTGATCCAGTGGAGGCTCTTCTTATGTTTTTACCAACTCATGATGCCTAACCAGCTCCAAGGAGCTGGCTGGCTGGACCGCTGGCTGGATGTGAACTTTTAGTTGAAAAGCAGCATATAAATATACAGTATGCAGACAGACAGACATGGTTGAGAAGGTCTGTCCTATTAGCCAGGAATCCAGCTGCCTTCAGGAATGACAATGACAACCCGTTCTTGTGCTGGGTTGGCAGCCTTGATTTGGTTGAGTTCACTCTAGTGACAACACCCAAGGGAAGTAGCCACCTAGGGCTACAATCCTAAGCACACTTTCCTGGGAGTAAGACCCACTGAACATAATGGGGCTAACTTCTGAGTAGACAGAGATAGGATTGTGCCCTAGGTTTGTTTTCTTGCCAGGTACCCACACACATGGGTACCTTGACTGTACCCCAATGTACCCTGATGCAGTTTTCAAATAAAGTGGTCCATTTAAAATCCAAGTCCATCTTGTCTAGCATCTTATTTCAAGGATGCACAGGTAATTTGTCTGGATTATTCATCATCACCTCAGTAGATATAGTCTCAAATCATTTCCTCAATTTAATAGATCATAGAAGATGTAAAATTAGAGGCTGGTCTGTCTCTAATTTTTTCATCCAAATATAAGTATTAAATTAGCCTTTCCACCTGTGCAGACAATTTGTCCTTAAAACTCTATTAATGTTGTTCTCACTGTTTTGCAAATGAGTAATTTGTATTGCCTGCTCCATTAGCTATGAACAAAGCTGCGCAAAAACCAAGTAGAAACAAGATCTGGGAAGCTGAAATGTGCTGAGAAACCCATTACTAAGGCGCCTAGTCCATTTTCGGGTTTTACACTTCTTGTTTAGATTGAAGAGGTTACTAATTAAACAATAAAAGATTGAGGGGCAAGGCATTTCCCGGAGATTAATGAACAAGTCAGGAGAGTTTTGCCAACGGCCATTACAATAGCTGGCTCCTCACTGTACCACAGCCAAACAGGAAGCATTTTCAAATAATATTTCAAAGCAAAGAGTTTGATTTAGTTTTACTGCAACTCTTCATGGCTAAACGGCTATACAAGAGTTCACAGAATTCTCCTTCAGATATAAAATCACATAACATTAAACTCCAGAGTATTCAGTCTAGAAAGACTCATTGGTTTCATATTCAAAAGCATGGATACCAGTTAGAATGTACATTGTGCCCCAAAGCATATTTGGAGGGTGAGCCTATAACTCAGTGGTTAAAAAAAGGCTTTTCAGGAATAAAATTCCAATTCAAACCCAAGCATTTAAAGGAAGACTCCAGGATCTGAGATCCTGGGGAGGTGCAACCAGTCACTGTAGACACTGCTGATCTAGATAAATCAATACTCTGAGGGCATAATCCCTAACCAATTTAGGTGAGCACAACTATCTCCCGGTTCCTGCAGTGGTGTAGGGAAGCCACCACGTATCTATGCACTGGCCTAACCCCCCAGAAGTGGTACAGCCTTATGGCACTTTTGTGACACCCCCAGGCCAGTTTAGGACTTGTGCAGGACATATGCCAGCCTAACTGGTGTTTAGGATTGCAGCTTCAGAATCAAGCAGTTTCACTGTTCTCAAATTAAGGCAGTTCATTCTTTTCCCACTCTGGCCTTTAATCATTTTGATTTTGAGTGAACCAGAATTATTACATTACATGTTATTATCAAAACTACATCCTCACACTATGGAAGGACCACCAACTCCATACTTATGTAAGGGAGGGCCATTTGTGCACATTCCCCACACAGCCTCTACAAGATTGCAAGTAAAATCAAGACATTTCATTTTTAAAATGTCTGCTAAGTGCCAGCTCCAGATTATATATGCATATAACACACCTAAATTAAACTAAACTAAACCTGAACTAAATCTATCTGCCAATTCAGCTGCACCAATAGAGAACATATTGCATCTTGTTCTTGTGGGAGAGCAGTCCCAAAGTTCATTTGTTCCCTTGAGCAAGAATAAGCCTCTGCTTCCTGAGTGGTTCTATTCTGATCTTCACTAATAATTTTATAAGAATAAGAATTGAGTAAGGTGGATTGAGGGGATAGATATTGGTGGCATCACTACCACCAAATACAGGCTTCTTCATCCTTCACTGCATTTCTCCCCTCCTTTTCTCTTCTGCATATCTCTGATAGTGACTTACTAGTGCCAAGGCTTTTAGCAGCATACTTGCTGCTTGTTACATCCATTTGATCATGCTGAATAACATGCTGTCTTTGGCAGCAGCCATAAAGAACATCATGCTTCTGGGATGCAAGTTCCAATGGTTCAGCAACCCAATGGGTTTAGGACCTAAGTTGACTTGCCTCATCCCTATGGGCTTCATGGATTGTACCCTTAGTTTTTTTCAGACCAGATTTCTGTGCTTGTAAAAAGGTAAAGGTAAAGGTGTCCCCACAAGTCATACTGCTAGTTGTGACCGAATGTAGGGTGCGGTGCTCTTTCCTGTTTCGAAGCCCTTTAGAGCCAGCATTGTCCAATGGTCTGTGGTCATGGGGCCGGCATGACTGCCGAAGGTGCATGGGACACTGTTTTACCATCCCACAGAAGTGGTTCTACAGTTTTATCTAACTGCATTTACATGCTTTCAAACTGCTAGGTTGTGCAGGAGCTGGGCTAAAGACAGTAGCTCACTCCATCTTCTAGGACTCAGGTCTCAAGCTCTGGCCTGCTGGTTAACAAGCATAGGCTGCCATCCTAACCATGTCTATTCAAAAGTAAGCCCCACTGTGTTCAATGGGTCTTACTCCCAGGAAAGTGTTTTTAAGATTGCAGCCATAGTTTGCCAACTACTTTTGCAACCACAGCCCTTTGTGCTTGTAGCTTTAGCCAAATAGAGGAATTCTGATCCAAACCTTATGAATCTCAACAACAGTAATTTGTTTAATATGTCATTGAATGTCAGAATTCAGTGCCAATAATATAACCAAGGCTTTTTGGTCATTTTAGGTGAGACTATATTATGTACATAAACTATGTTGCACTTCTGCAAACATGGAATTTTGTATGGAATCCAACATTCCATACATAAGGGGGTAATTTTCATTTTTCTATTTAGAAAGCCTGTTTTCAGCCTATATGAACATTAAAGATTTTATATAAATTAAAACAATAAAATCCTATATTTTGAATGTTTGTTAGTACTTTTAAAAAGCTCAGCAGCAAGAAGAAAGTTGGAAAGGCTTTCCAGTGTTCAGGAAGGTAGGGATTCAATACTCTTTCTCAGAATTTGTATTGCTACAATGCAGAATGTGAATTTCTTTTCAGTACAGAGAATAGACAGGTCTGTCCTTGGAGGTCTACATTTTAGCCCTTAGGCAGATGAAGAATCATTACTCAAATGTTATAAATCTCACCCCAAAAATGAATCTGCTACTCCCATTCCGGAAGGGAAAAATAATCGAAGATATATCCTTCTATAGTTTCCTATTCCCAGGTGATATCTGAATATCCTGAGAATCCCAGGAGACAGTCCTGTTTCTCAGTCACAGCCAGAGACCATTTCCAAAATGTCCAACATTATAATTTGTTGTCACTGTAGTAATTCAGAATTATGGGATTATAAGTAGTTCAAATCTCTAAAAAATTGAAAAGAGCTGTTGCAGCCCCTGTAAAATTTGTTGTTGCTTGCTGGTATTTGTAGGGAGATGCTCCCATAGGAATTAGGGCTAAGAGCTTTAATTGATTTAATCAGTACTTTAATCAAACTAAAACTTTAATCACAGATTAAAAATTTGCCTACCTATTACTTGGTAGTGCTAAAAGTGAAGGGCACAATGGCTTTTAGGCCTCACAGATGTTCCAGTTTTCTCTGTCCTGTGCCAGATTCTACAGAAACCCCCATGCTTCAGATATGACTTTTCCTTCCACTTCATTCAAAATGCTAGCAGATGTGTGACAATTCAGGGCAAAAGCATTATGATTATGCATTCTATCGATATACACAACAGTTAAATGCTATTGAGAGTACTCAGAAAAAATGTATGTCATTACAGCTTTTAAATATAGTTCTTACGCAATATAGATAAGATTTTGAAGGAGTTCATTTTTAGAGCCACTTTGCATCCTACATTACTGAAATGGTTACAATGTTCCTATTTGCCTGCAATAGGAAAAATTCTGTGAAAGGTTTTGTGGGGAAAAAAAATATTTAAAAGTGGAACGTCCAGTTTTGTGGTGACCACAACTTTCACTATTTCGAAGCCATAGGGAGCTCCTGCAAACACACTGCAGGGGTTTCTACACATCGCAGACCTTGGGCGCAATCCAGAGTAACTACGGGGAGTCCTTGCTCTGGTGTAAGAACAATTTGCTCTGGATTGCAATATGAATTTCCTGTAGGTTTTCACTAGTTGGTGCAGTAACTATGGGTACATGTAATGTCTCTTACGTGCTCCCGTAGTTACTCTGGATTGTAGGGCTTGACAGCACCTAAGGTTAAGGGCACAATCCTGAGTTAAGGCAGTGAGGAGTGCTCTAGTTGGGCTGCCCCAACGACTCTATTCTGAATCCAGAGCAGAAGGTTACGCTGCATCCAGAGAATCAGGAAGCCTGGGCTGCCCTAACTGCTCCCGATAATGCTGAGTATGCATCAATTATAGATAATGCTAAGTGACAGCTGGGGAGGGCTTGCTCCTGATGAGACCTCCCTCAGATCACACTGAACAAGGAACAGCTGTGGTGCCTGCCTTTGAAGGAGTCCTTAATGAGATGCCAGCACAGTCTACAGTGAATACAAGGGGCTTCCTGGAGTGGCCTCCTGTATTCCCAGGTTAGTGGGCAGATGTCGTTGTGTCATATCCTGAGGTTGAGAGGTAGGGGTTGCAGCTAGGAAGGCCAAGAACTCAGATTTTTGGTCAACACTGCCATTCTTACTCGGGCCTTATCATGGACCCCTATGGGTCTACTCATTTCTATACCTGCTGTTGAGGTGGTCTAGCTCCGAGAAGCTGGAAGAAGGCATTTCTGCCCTGGAAACAGGCTCTGGATACAGAGTAACTGCTCTGACCTAGGCAATGCTAAACATGCCCTCAACCTGCCTCTCCTGAGCTGCCTAGGCTGCCCATTAGAATCATTACACAAACAGGGAGGTTACACAAAATATCCAAGGAGGGTGTTTTAGGACTGTATATACTCGCCCACCTTCTAATAGCTGTATTTTAGAGTATGCAGATCCTACATGCCCTCATGTGTACCACAGAGGATCTTGGCAAACATTATAGTTCTTGAGTGGTAGTGAACATCCACAATAAAATACTTAATGTGAAAATTCTCAATAGCTTTGTGATAAGTTTATGAATCTTGGCTAGAAACAGATCAAAATTTTTTTAACATATATGGTTAAAAACTGCCATATTTGCTGAAAATAATTTTTAGAATAGTAATTTGCTGTTAACACAATAATTGTACTTATAATTTCGGTGCAGTGTGTAGGCACATTTCTTTATACAAGCAATTGTAAAAAAGCACAACATAAAAGATTGTGTGGATGTTGGGAGTAGGTATAGTACACTGACAATACATTCCCTTCCTTCCACACACTCATATAATATGTACATACAGCTCCTTTGTGAAGGACTGTGAAAAAGGCACATTCTACACTAAACATTGTTAGGAAAGGGATCAGGATTAGGACTGCCAATATTATATTTTCCCTCTAGGCAGTGGCATAGCTAGGGGGGTGCAGTTGCACTGGGTTACAATCTTTAGGGGGCTACAAGCTGAGCTTGACATTTGTGGCTAAAATTGTGAACAATGGGGTAAGTATGAACGATAATACCATCATGTTGTATATCTTTGGAAAAGTAATTTTATGCAGAATGCAGTGAAACAAACTCCATTGGAATAGTTATATTCTATCAAACATTATGGCCAATGAAATGGAAAATGAAAATACAAAAGCCTATGGAAGAAAGAGTTGATTTTTTAAAAATCCAACGTTCCCATGATACTGATTGCTCTGAGGACCAATGAGATGTAATTATGATACTGTATGGAACTAATAAGATGTTAATATGAATCAGCTGTCATTTCCATATACATGTATCATAATACAGTTACCCATGCCAACACTTCTATGTAGTGCTCCTCTTATATTTAACAGGGAAATAAGAATAATTCCTCTTTTCCACAGCATTCTTTCTCTAACCCAGGGGTTCTTAAACTGGGGGTCGTGACCCTTTTGGGGGTCGCACAGCACTTTCAGTGGGGTCGCCTAAGCAGGCTGAACTTGGCAGCAATGTTTCCCCCTTGCTCATGCTGCTCTGAGCATTCCTGGGCATAAACTAGGTAGGCTGGAGCTGTTCAGCCTCTGGCCACCAGGAGGAGCTCCGGCTTCCCTAGCTTATGCTCTGAGGGATGCCCAGAGCAGCACCTGCACATGGAGGCTTGCTGGCTCTCCCCCTCTGACAGCACAGCCTCGCTGGCAGCAGCAACCAGCAGAGACGCACAGGTGCCCAGGCTGCGCTGGCCGAGAGAGCCAGCAACCTCCCTGTGCCTCCCTCCCTCTTCAGCCACTCCACACTATCCAGGTGAGGTGAGGGTGCTTTTTGTATGCAAGTGTCCTTTTGTCCTTTTGTATGCTACTCCCAGGAAAGTGTGGCTGGGTCTGCTGCCTGAGATCCCTATGCATCATCTACTCAGAAGCAATTCCCACTGCGTTCAGTGGGGTTTACTCCCAGGAAAGTGTGGCTGGGTCTGCTGCCTGAGATCCCTATGCATCGTCTACTCAGAAGCAATTCCCACTGCGTTCAGTGGGGTTTACTCCCAGGAAAGTGTGCGTAGCACTGCAGCAGTAGAGCCCAATCCTATACGTATCTACTCAGAAGTAATTCCCATTGAGTTCAGTGGGACAGCCTCCAAGGAAAGTGCAATCTTTCAGTGGGACTGTCTCCAAGGAAACTGGGCCCAATCCTCTGGGCCCAATCCTATGCATGCCTATTCTGAAATAAATCCCATTATTATAGTCAGTGGGGCCTTTACTCCCATGTAAATGTGGACAGGATTTATTTAGGGCCCAATCCTATGCATGCCTACTCAGAAGTAAGTCCCATTGTATTCAATGTGTGCATAGAATTGCAGTCTTGCATCTTTCACAATATATAATTAAATATTGTTTTTGTGATTAATCACTATGCTTTAATTATGTTCAATTTGTAACAATGAAAATACATCCTGCATATCAGATATTTACATTACGATTCATAACAGTAGCAAAATTACAGTTATAAAGTAGGAACGAAAATAATTTTAGGGTTGGGGGTCCCCACAGCATGAGGAACTTAAAAAAGGGGTCACGGCATTAAAAAGATTGAGAACCACTGCTCTAACCAGTAATGGACACAATTTTCATTTTTTATTTAATTAAGTCTGATTTTGTTCTTGAAGGGGAAAATTAATTTTTTTAAAGTACCCCTGGATGACTTCACTTCCAGTTGTGACATCACTTCCGGGGCAATATTTTGAGCACCGGACTACATGAGCATTAGCTACGCCACTGCTTCTAGGAATCTATAATGTGGCCAGATGTTGAGTACTGACATTAGTTCTGGTCATTACACCCTAAGAAATACATGGATGAGCTGGAAAAGCCAAAAAGAGGGCATCAATAAAGAACAGAGGATTGAAATAAGGGCAGAAATGAGACTTACAAAACGAAGCATGGTGTGATGTCTTTTCCTCCTTTCACAATACAGGAACTAGGGACCATATCTTGAAATTGATGGGCAGGAGATTTTGACCACACAAAAGAATGCCATTTCACTTTGTATATAACTCTTTATTAGCATTAAATTAGAATATAGTGGAATTTGTTGCCATAGAATGTGGTGATAGCCATTAGTTTAATGGTTTTTTTAGAAGGAATAATGGACAACTTCCTAGGTCCTAGATCTATCATGGATTTCTTAACATGTCTGGCTATGATGGCTATGCTTTATACAGTGGTGCCTTTTCAGGCTAACATAATTTGTTCCAAATGCATGTTTGTCTTATAAAGCATTCTTTATACAAAGCGGACTTTCCCATAGGAAATAATGGAAGCTCAGACGATTGGTTCCACAACCAAAAAATATTTATATAAAAATATTAACTATATGTAAAAATAACAAAACACTGTAATCAAATTCAAAACAATGCAGAAAACAATTGTTGTAGTATTAATAAAAACACCGTAATGTGCTGTACAGTACAGTACAGAACAGTACATTTCTGAAACAGAAAAGAAAAACCTTTATGGCCTAGGATGACTAATTTTCACTAAAAGACTCACTTTTTTGAGAAACTTCAACAAGGAACCTATTTAATGAGACTTGCTTTTGTCTCCTTTGGAGGATTTCACGAAAATGAAACATTGCATTGCAGATTCATTGCTCGTACTGCTGGGTGGTGCTTTTCTATAAAATTTTGCACAAATTTCCAATGTTTGCAAATGTCTTTAATTTCATTTGATGTGAGGGATTCCTCCTCCTTATTCTTCTCCTCCTCTGCAGATGAGATCTCTTCCACAACTTCTTGTTGTTGCTCATGATGCAAATCCATCAATTCATTTGTTTTATAACAAATTTTCATTGCAAACCGGTCTTACAAGGTGCTGTTTGTTTTACAAGGCAGAATCCCGTAGAAATTTTAAATTGTCTTAAAAAGCATTCTTCTTACAAGTTATTTGTCTTACAAGGTACCACTGTATCTAGCTTGAGTGGCAGTATGCTTCTTAATTAGCAGTTGGAAGCATGGGAGACAGATAGGCCCTCAGTTGCTGCTTGAATATTTCTTGGAGTCAACCAGGAGACCACTGTGAAAAATGGGATGCTAAACTAAGTAGGTTTTTGGACTAATACAGCAGGACTTATTTTATGTTCTTTTGTACCTAAGAGACAATGGCTGCAATCCAGAAGTGCACTTGTGCTACCATATCCATCACTGGGGTGGCCCAATTCCAAGATGGGGCAGCCCAGTTAAGCCAGAAAAGGCTTGGGGCAGCCTAAGTCAACATAGGCTGCCCCAAAAGATGGATCTGGACCATACCTCTGACAGCCTAGGTGGTTCAGGAGAGGCATATTGAGGACATGTTCAGCATTGCCTAGAACAGAGCAGCAGTTATGCTAATATCCAGTTAGCTAATATCTAATTTGCTGTTTCCCTGGCAGAAATTCCCTCTTCCAGCTCCTCAGAGTTTGACCACTTCAGGAGCAGGTATAGAAATGAGTAGATTGGGGCCCATAGGGGTCCATGATAAGATAGAGTAAGAATGGCAGTGTTGAGCAGAAATCAGAGTTCTTGGCCAGCCTAGCCTAACCCCTGCCTCTCAACCTCAGGATATGGCACAACTACGGCAGCCCACTAACCTGGGGATACAGGAGGCCACTCTAAGAAACCCCTTGTGTTCACTGTAGACTGTACTGGCCTCTCATCAGGAACTCCTTCTAACGCAGGCACCACAGCTGTTCCTTGTTCAGGGTGATCGGAGGGAGGTCTCATCAGGAGCAAACCCTCCCCAGATGTCACTGACTTGGTGCCCATTGAGCATGCTCTGGAACAGCTGGGGCATCCCAGGCTTTCTGACTCTTCTGGATGCAGCGTAACTTTCTGCTCTGGATTCAGAATAGTTGCAGCAGCCCAGCCAGGGCACTCCTCACTGCCCTAATTTTGGATTGCAGCATATGATTGCAATCCTAAACATGTCTACGAAGAAGGAAGTCCCACTGTGTTCAATAGTACTTACTTCAAGGAAAATGTGGTTTGGAGCCAAAATTTACTGATTTGCAAATGACATGTGGCTAAAGTGGTATAAGCAAGAGATCTTTGGTCAATGGTGTATGGAGTTTATCCATAACCTTTTCTTCCTTCCACCAATGAAGAACATTAAAGCAGACTGATATATCCTCAGACAATATTGCCTTTCCTAAAGCTATCTCCTTTTTGGATAATCCTGTACCAGACAATGATTAATATAGCAGTTGCACTAGGATAACAACATTAATTCGCAATTGCTGCCTTTTTATTATTCTAGCACGCATTCCAGCAATTCTTCTAAACAAGATCATTAAATAATTTTACATTTCTATGACAGAAGCCATTTTGAGTTCATTTCCAAGGGCCACAGCATGTGTGAACAGGATCTATCCTTCCAAAGACATTGGGTTATTGAGCCTTTCATTTGGAAAGCCATTCATTCATGAAAGATGGCTTGTCAGAATTTGGGACAGTCCGGAAATGGATGAAATAACTGAGTGGTGCCGATATGCCAGTGTCCTTATTACAACCTGTCCAAATATATAATATGTTGAATTTTACCACGAACTAATATATTTAAGCTGTGATTGGATAGAAAAAATAGTAGTGTAAGGTTGGCATATGTTTTTTGTATCAACGGTCAAAAATGCTACTTGTGAAGGGAAAAAAATAAATTTGCAACTCAAAAGATCATAAAACAGGCAAATTTCTCCAATATTTACAGGTATGTTCTAAGAGTCATGAAGTGGTGATCATAATTTATTATATCCTAACTGATTATTAGCAACTATTAATCATTTTAGGCTGCTATCCTTTACTCAGTTATGCACACTTAAATCTCACTGGAATTGATGAGATTAAGAGATGACACTACTAAACATATTCATCCAGAAGTAAAAATTTCTCTGAAATCAATGGAGTACATTTTGATAAATTGGTTAAGTTATAATGCAAATATAATAAAGTTCAGAATTTCTCCCATGTACTGTAGGTTCTTGAACATGTCAACACTGATGCTGCTCAGACTTAAACTAGGCAGTGGTTGTCAAATGTTTTAGAGGACTTCAGGCTGATTAAAAAATGCCAGAGGTGCAGCTACAATGATGACTGAGCAGTAGTGTTCTTCATCTCGCCCACAGCAGCTTTCTAAACCCTTGATATACATCGCCTAATCTGCCCTGTCAGTTTCGCAAACCACCACAAACCATTTCAGAATCTGATAAAGAATTGATAACATACAAATAAAATATGTGAGCACATCAAAACATCTTTGCACGGGTTTATGAGAGGCTCTTCGAACTCAGTCTTGACATGTTAGCCATTAAAGGTAATGAACCAGAATTTTTTAAAATGTAAGTTCCGCAGGCGGTATGCTTCTCATTATAAAATGAAAATGGGTATCTCCATCCTTCCCTTTTGGTGAGCTTCCAGAGGCAACTGGTTGGCCTAAGGTCAGAGCAGGCCTAAGATTGTTTGCTTCCCTGAATGAGTAAAAATGCTGCAACCTCTCTACATATATTTGTGTCTTATTCCGTGTCAAGCAGTGGCACAAGAATTGTGGACTAAGATCCTATTCTTCCCTTTTCTCTTTAAATGACTGCACTTTAGCTTCATTTTGCCCTGGTCTACAGACGCAGAAGAATATAATGGTGAAAATTCTGACATGAGAGCCAGATGGTACAACTTCAGATTCCAAGTGGCTGACCATGAATGCTCTCCGACTCTAACAGTCCTGTAAGAAGAAAATTAGCACAGCAGGCAAAGAGCTGAGATAGAACTTATCTCTCTGCTGTGCTCCATTTTCATCTGTAAGAATGTTGTTGTTGGTTTTTTTAAAACACAAACTGCCTGTCCTCTGCTTACCACTGAGCAATTGAGTGCACATGTTTTTATGGAGATGGGAACGCCGCCTTTGACCCTCTCCTGCAAGCAATTAGAGGACTGAACTCTTCCAGTTTGGGAACTGCAGAATTGTTGTTCCTGCTGTTTTTCACAATGTGTTTACTTAGGCTGAAATCCTAAAAGCACATTCCTAAGAGTAAGCCCTATGGAACTCAACAGAACTTACTTCTGAGTAGATATGAATACAGGGTGATCAGATGCCAAACCCAAAAAAAGGTCCCCCAAAATTCCTGACATGTTAAAAAATGTAGGACACCCAAAAATGTAGTACAAATGTAAGACATGTTTAAAATAAAGGCTAAAACCATTCATCTTGCTTTCCTGTACTTAATTTCAACACTATGAGCACAATCCTAACCATGTCTACTCAAAAACAAGTCCCATTGTGTTCGATGGGTCTTATTCTCAGGAAAGTATCTTTTAGGATTGCACCCTATATTACTTCTTTTTAAATTGAAAACTGATGGAACTCTCTACTCACCCCTCCCTGGTCTGGGTGACCATGTCATAACCTAAAAAAGAGGTCAAGGACCCCCAAAAAGTAAAAAACCAAAGAAAAATGTTGGACATGACAAAATACTTACATTAGGTTTAAATCCCCAAACGTCCTACTGAAAAATGAACCCCCACGTGAGTCTCCAATACAGAATCTTTGGTGATCCAATATAGAATATGGGTGATCTGTTGGGGGTGGGAGATGTGGGTGATCTATGGGATGGTAAATGGGGGGCTCAGGGGGGAAAGGAGGAAGGAGAGGTAAAGGAGGCATTGAGGAACCTGGCAGAGCCTGGGGTGAAGAAGGAGCGCTCTCTGGGGTGGGGTGCCCTACTTACAATCCCCGGGGGGGGGGGGGGGAGAGGCAAGTGGAGGAGGTGCAACTTAAGGCTGGCCTGGAAGGACACCTTAAGAGCTGAACTGACTTATTTACATCTTAAAAGCTGGCTTTTAAGATTTAAAATTTATATCTTAAAAGAGCTCTTAAGGAGCTCTTAAGCTCTTCAGGAGGCTGGTCGGAGTGGCTGACATGAAGCAAAACTGACTGGAGGAGGGCTGGAAAGGAAGAGCCCTTAACCCCCCTCACTCACTCCCCCCCACAAGAGCCCCAGGAAAGAAGGGGGCAGCCAGGCACGGGGAGCAGAAGGAGTGCAGGAGCCATGAAGCCAACCTCCCTGCTGCTCTGCCAGAACTTCCTGCCCCCCTGAAGTGTGCCTTCTCCCACTTTCCCTCAAGAGCACTTCTTATGAACTGAGGGGCTTCTGGACACTCCTGCTGTTCCCCAGATGATCCCTTGGGGGCTCTATTCCCAGACATGTCCAGCAGTTTCTGGCTTTTTAGTAAGCCTGCATGAATTGGACTGCTCTGTTCAGCAAATGACTCATTCCTAAAATAGTTCATATTAAAAAAGTATTCTTACAACAGGAATCTTTATATTTTTATCTCACTGTTTCTATATTCTATATTTTCTTTTTTATGACTACAGGGACACAGAGAGCAATCTAATTAATGTGAGGCATGCCATACAATGTGGTCAAAGAGGAATTGGAAACCATGCTAGTGAAATCACTGCTTCATTTGCTGTTACTTACCTGGTAACAGCAAATCCTTATAGCATACAACACAACAACATACGCTTATGGCATGCAACATAATACCATATCCTTATGGTAGGGTACCATAAGCCATAACTAAGAGGACAAGGGCTCCCAACATGTAAGACATCCAAGAAAAATGTAGGACATGCCAAAATTAAAGCTATAAACACTCATTGCTTTCAGGTGGTTAATTTAAACACATATTACTTATTATTAAATTTAAAACGATTACATATACAGTGGTTCCTTGGTTTACGAGCATAATTTGTTCCAGAAGCAAGCTTGCAATCCAAAATGCTCTTACATAAAAGCAAATGTTCCCATAAGAAATAATGAAAACTCAGACGATTCATTCCACAATGCAAAAATATTCATATAAAAATGATTACAATATTGTAATATAATACAAAACAGTAAATAAAACACAAAATAGAAAGCAAAATAATACGAATTAACCTGAACTTAGGCTGCAAAGACCCATTGAACACAATGGGGCTTACTTTTGAGTAGGCATGGTTAGGATTGTGCTCTTAGGGCACAATCCAGAGTAACTAAGGGATGTCCTTGCTCTGACATAAGAACAATTTACTCTGGATTGCAATATGAATTTCCCATAGGTTTCACTTGGTGGTGCCATAACTACATTGACATAAATGTCTCTTACATGCTCCCGTAGTTACTCTGGATTGTAGGGTTAGTCTCTCAGTTGCAATCTGCTCCCTTATACAGGAGTGAGTCCCAGTGATTATAATAGGGCTTACTTTACACTGGACTTGCAAGGCTAGGTCTCTGAGATTCCATTCCATTACAGGAGTGAGCCCCATTGACTGTAATAAGCTTACTTCAGTGTAGACATCCCTAGGCTGATCTCTCAGGAGAGGCTGAGGAATTGCTGGCAGAGCACCAAAAACAGCTGTATCCCAATCAGGAGTATGTTTTTGCTTGTATTGCAAGACATTGTTTGTATTGCAAGACAAAATTTATAAGAAATGTTTGTTTGATTTGCAAAACACTTTCAGTCCAAGTCACTATCAATCCAAGGTTTTATTGTAATTAAACATATAAAATTTATTAATTACAAGAAGGCTACATACTGCCCACTTACATGATAAAGAAGGACACTGAAGTTTAGTCACAAGGCTAAAATCCAGGATATGTACTGGAAGAAAGAGGACATATGGTCACCCTGCCTTATTGTCAGCTGAGTAATTTACATATGAAACCTAGTGAGAAGTGCACAGAGGGTGCAACTCTGTAGACAGTTGCAC
Organism: Cryptoblepharus egeriae; assembly: GCA_030015325.1. Lineage (NCBI taxonomy): Eukaryota > Metazoa > Chordata > Lepidosauria > Squamata > Scincidae > Cryptoblepharus > Cryptoblepharus egeriae. The sequence continues at coordinate 229,621,919 of JAREYC010000001.1, forward strand.
AGTTATTGTCAAACTGTATTAATAAACCTGACAAACAAAAAGTATCTGCTAGTAACTGTGAAAAATGCTGCCTCACATTGGGAATAAGGCTTTTTCTGAGACATGTGATTTTGAGAAGTGATACACAATAAATAAAGTGAATGATATCTTTCCCCTGTATTAGCACACAAAATAAAAATCTTTGACTACCATAGAGCTATTGATTGGAAGAATGGAAATATAATTATATATTAATAATAATAATAAACAATTACAGGTTGCCTTTTTAATGATGAAAGCACTTTATATCATTTTCTCAGTAATCCCTAAATCAACCCTGTAATATAAGTCAATATTAATATTCAGCATTGCAGGCGGGAAGGGTAGGAGGAAATAGCTTGCTTAAGGCCACTCATATGGGCTAGTGTAGCACTGAGCACCAGCACCAACACTGGGTGTTACAAACATGCCATAAGGGCATGTCCATAACACAGAGAGAGGAGTCAGACCTGGCACCAGCCCAATGCCTGTCAGTGCAGAATCCAGGACAAGATGGATGCTGCCCGAGTCAAAATTTGAACTAGGAATGTCATAATAAAAAGTATAGTAACTATTCTACTGTACTTCTCAACTGTACTGTTTACAATGCAAAAATGGTCTTATAATGCAAATGTTTAGATTGCAACATGGAGAGGCCTAGTCACAGACCATTTAACAGTGTACACACAACATGAATTGATCATCACTGCTGGAAGAAAACTTACATGTTGTTGCAGAGATCCCAGGGATCTGAATATTCATGAGTTCCAGAATCTTGAGTTACAATTTTTGGAGGCTTATTTTTCTCAAATACATTTCACCTTGTAAAATACTGGATGGTTGTTCTTCTACATGTTACAATATTAATTATTGGAAAATCCAGGTTGGCAACAAAGAAACATCTAGACAAGTGATTTTCAACCTGTGTGCCATGGTGTGCCACATGAATTTGGGGGATGACATTCATTAATAGGAAAACCGGAGGATTTGAACAGTCTGGTGTGCCTTGTCTATGGTAAAAACAATTGATGGTGTGCCTTGACAATTTCAGTGCCTTCTTAAGTATGCGGTGAGATGAAAAAGGTTGAAAATCACTTATCAGTTATATTTATCACCCAGCAGAATGATAGTCACAAGCACTGTTTAGGACTTTACTCTTACAATAATGAACACTTGATTTTTGATGCCAAAGATCACAATCCTAACAAGTCTACCCAAGAGTAAGCCCCCATTCTATGGGTCTTACTCAGTGGTGGGCACCAGCAGGTTCGCACCTACTCTATAGAACCGGTTCTTAACAAGAGATAGTACATATAAAGTTTAAAAATAGCCATTTAAAAGTGGCTGCCAGATGGACAGAGAACCGGTTCTTAATTTCTTTGAAGCCCATCACTGGTCTTACTGCCAAGAAAGTGTGTTTAGGATTGCAGCCAAAGACACTTTCCAATCTGTGGCTTGGAAATGTGTAAATAATCCAGATTTGTGTTTTGTCTCAGAAGGCCCAAACTTACAGCAGGTTCCCATAACTAGGAAAATAATGGACAAGATTCCACATAGTCAACATTGCCTGATTTTGCTTGAAGTTGGAATTCAGATTCCTCTAATTTCCTCTACATCTAGACCCAGATAGAATTTTCATAAAGCAAATTGGCCTGTTTGCCAAAAGTCTTGAAATAGTAACATACAATAAATTACATCAACAAATCAACATTAATTCATGAGGGCAGTAATTGCTTCAGCTAAAAGACACATCCCTCAAGGAGTTTAAAAAAGAATATATTCCAAGATGGAAAAAAGAGACTGAAGAACTTTACCAGACTTTTCTTCAGAGTGGCAACCCAGAAATTGCTGATAATCTTATACACAGCTTACCCCTGCTAACTGGGCAAGAAACACTCTTTCAAGTGGGTTTTCCTCTTATATTTAGCAGGGGAAGAGTAACTGGCCCTACACACTCCAGCAATGTCTGCTCTAGTGGCTTCTGCTGGTGTTCTTTTTGCATTTTAGATTGTGAGCCCTTTTGGGACAGGCACCCATTAGCTATTAATTAGCTATTAATTTTTTTCATTTTCTTGTAAACCACTTTGTGAACTTTTCAGTTGAAAAGCGGTATATAAATACCATAGATGTAGATGTAGATGCAACTCATTGCAAGACATGGGAACAACTCAAACCTCATTAGGGCCCATGTCCGAAAGTCAAATTAAGCCCTTTCCTCCAGAGCAGTTAAGATAACACTAAAGGGTGACGTAACTGTGTTGACCCATAACTGCTCTGGATTTTGCCCTGAATTTCAGCAAATCCAGCAGGAAAGCCTAGAGACTATTAAATAAACTGGAAGAAGCCAGACAACCTGCATGACATTCTGTGGAACTCCTGACTAAGTAGCCTCCCATGTAGTATCCTTTCCTGAAGCCTCAAGGTTGAAAGAGCACTTGACTACCATCAAGAAGGCACTCTCAGCCTTTCAACAGTCTGCTCAAATGCACTGTGAATTCTTCTACCCTTTATCTGTGGATGAAATCGATAATGCCATCAACAGTCTGAAGTCTGATAAACCACAAGATTTCAATGGCTTGCACAGACAGACACATAGACAACCCAACACAAAAGGTGTGAGGTTTTGACCTACCTTGCCAGCACTGGGCGACTCTGAACAGGATCCTACCAAACATGGTGTCTGCCACAACTCACTCTTTAAAATGGGGTCTAATATCTATTCATCACATTGTATCCAATAATCAAGAGCTTATACCAGCCGAGTGTCTGATTTTTACAATACAGACAACTCTGTCCATGAATGGTTGGGTGGACTGGACATTAAGTCCATGCATATACGCTAAATATATAAAATAAATCTGTCATAACTTTGAATGCATCTAAGCAATCAGTCAAAATAAATGCCAGTTATAGAAGTCAAATTAAGCCCTTGGCTTATAGAAGTCAAATTAAGCCTTTCGCATGATTATGACTTAATAATCAAATAAAGGGGTCTCCAAACTTTTTGGCAGGAGGGCCACATCATCTCTCTAACACTGTGTCAAGGGCCTAAAAACTATTTTACATTTCAAATTTGAATAAATTTACATAAATTTACATAAATTTACATATAAGAATGTATTGGAGTGGATTACAGGGCTTGCCCAGGCGCCGGATAGAGGGATCTTGAGACTTGCCAAGAGCCATATCTGGCCCCAGGACTGGGGTTTGGAGAATATATAGTTTAATTTTTACCAGAAAAAAATATTAGATAGGTTTGAAAAAAGTATCTTCTGAAATATGAATAAATATACATCTTAAGTGTCTTTGATGGTGAAACACCTGATTTCATGCTCTAGAAAATTAGTTGCGTCATGTCAGAGTAAAAGCAAAAATGTACTGTGCACCATAACTGAGAAATTTTTTGGTATAGCTTTTTGTAAACTAGAGGCTACAATGTGTAAATGGCATATGATATAAGTCCCTCCCCCAAAAACCATTTTTCCCCACAGAAACAATTCTGGGGAGCCAGTGGAAATCTCTAGTTTAGTGTTGGACTAGAATGAGATGAATGATCTGAAACTTAATCTAGACAAGAATATGCTATTAGAGTTTGTGTTTAATCAGTCTGTGAGATGGTGTTCAGCATGACCATGAAGGTTTTATATTTACCCAGCAAGGATCAAGTTTGTTGAATGCAGTTCTGAATAAAAGTTCATGCTTTTAATTGAGTCTGTCTGCTATCATCACATCAATTCTATTTTATGCCAGTTGTACGGGCTACCAACTTGTTTCTAGATTGAATTCAAAATGCTGGTTATGACCTCTGATGCCATGAATGATTCACAATGTGGAAAACTCATTGTATACCAATTCACCACGGCACACTGATTGAAAATCCCTGATAAGATCAATTAGATGCAGGGTCTTTGTAGTGATGGCACCAACCCTGTCAATGTCCTCCTAACAGAAGAGTGAGAAAGAGGAAGCAGCTAATTCTTAAAGTCCTTTAGGTGCTATTTAGAACTTGGGGTTTTGGGGGGTTTTGGGGGGGGGGTTGGGGTAATGATAGATGGCTGTGGGTGGTAGGGATGGTGATACCATTATGATTTTCTTGAAGATCAAGTAAATTAGCTGTCTTTGGTATTTATTATATTTTGCTTTTATTGTGTTTTAAAACTAATTTTAAGACACCTTGAACTGCCATGAAGGGAAGGCAAGGTATAAATATTTTAAATATATAGCAAAAAATGATGAACATTCTCAGCATATTCAGCTGACTCCAGTAAATTCCACCAATTTCCTTTTGATAAGAATGTCTAACAGCACAATCCTAACCATGTCTACTCAGATGTAAGCCGCATTGTGTTCAATGAGTTTTACTCCCAGGAAAGTGTGTTTAGGATTGCAGCCTAACTCTCGTAGTAAAAACTTATGGAAGATTCAGTTTTCGCCCCACAAAATACATGCCCATACAGGATTAATTTACCACATTTAATTATTTCTCTTTTTAAAAAGACATATCAAATAAGACAGTTCTAGAGAATTCCCAAAAAGTAGCTATGAACTACACAAGTACATAACATTAAAACAAACCATATAAATTAATATTTTCCTTGTTTTGCCTTTTGGTGGTGTCAAAACATCTCAGGATCAAGTAGCACGACAATAAAAAGCAATTAAAAAATTTACACATCCACAAACACAAACAGAGAGAGGGGAAAGTTGTGGTCATGACAGTTAATCTGGAATTGACCAGAGATGGTCAGACTAGGCAGTCTGTGGCTGAGGGTTAGGCACAGACCACTTGAGTGATAAGTAGCTCAGACCAAGACAAAAGTTGGTAGCTTTATAGGGTCAAGAGAATACTGCTGGCTCTTTGGTAGCTGCAAGACTACTTAGGCCTATATCCTAAAGTGAAATTAAGCCTCTTGCTCTGGAGCAGTTAAGATGACTTTCCATAAAATAACACTAGAGGGTGACGTAACTGTGTGGACCCCTAACTGCTATGGATTTTGCCCTTAGTGGGCCATCTGTAGCAGGCACAGTGAAATGCTGAAAACAACCAGTGACCTCCATTTTGGCAAATTTTCATGACGATAATGCAGAGGATAAGGTGGTAAGATGCCTTTGCCAGAGCCCCTAGTTTGAAAACGGCCTTGTAAACATGAAGTGAAATGGAGCAAAACTTGTAGAAAACCTTGCTTGACTTTTCTTGAACTTTCTAAAGTACTTTCCCATAAACAAAATATTACTTTTCGGTGAAATCTAGTAGAAACAAAAGAAGGCAACCTGGTGGAAAATATATCTGAGCATTTACAAAAATAAATAAAATACGTAATAAAACAAATATAAAGGTATAACAGAAGTCACTCTTGAAGAGTTATTCTTGCTACTACAGTGTTTCAGATATATAACAGGGGGATGAGACATTAAACAATAGCCTCCTTGACAAGCAATGAAACAACAACAGGAGCAATAAAAGCAGCTGTAATAAGATTCCAGTAAGCAGAGAGTTAGCAGCAAGTCCTGCAAGAATTACTTGTGGCAACAAAGACTGAGTCATTTGCTACCTTGCTGCAACCACTTCATCAAAAGGAAAAAAAACAGGTGAGAAAAATTGCAATTACTGTATGATCCAGAGTACTGATTCACATCATTTTGATTATTAAATACTGAGTGTGAGAACTTGTGTATGCAGCCAAAAGAAATCCCCTTTTGTCAAATCCATATCTCTGAAACTGAAAAAGGAATAGGATGTGGCCTAGTTGCCTGGGTACCAGGATACCTCCCCAACTTGCAACTAGCCCGCTGTCGCTACATTGAGGTTTTTACCCCATTGATCGAAGGAATGGATAGATAGATAGAAATGAATAGAAATGGATAGATAGAAAGTCTCCTCCTTTTTTTCAGAGGAGAGGTGAGAGGGAACACAGAGTCCCAGGTGAGTGGAGGAGGGGCTCTGCTTAGCTGAGTGCTTAATTGCTGCTAGCTGTTCTTTGGCAGGTTGCCTGGTGGGAGGAGCTTTCAAGGGCTTTATTAGGGCCTGAGGCGCGATCCTGTGGACCGGAGCCTGTGAGCAAGGAAGACTTGTGAAGTTGACAGGAGATGGAAGGGAAGGGCGCAGTTGTCGTGACATGCACCACGTGTGCCATGTTTGTCTTCTTGCCCAAGGACCCCGGGGATTATCGATGCTGCAAGTGCAAACTGGTTGCACTGTTGGAGGAGAAGGTGTCAGCATTGGAGGGTGAAGTTTCCACCCTTCGTCAAATTAAGGCATCTGAGGAGTTCCTTGATGCAACACACACGGAACTTCTCTAGAGGGATGACACCAGTGGGGACCCCAGCAATGATGTCTCTTCATGGGGACATGTGACAGTCAGGAGAAAAAGGGGCAGGAGCAGTCGAGAACCACTGGAGCTATACAACCGTTTCCAGAGTCTCTCAGATTCCACCATGCTGGCAGAAGTTCCTCTTGCTAGCACACCTACACCGGATCCTGGCATTGCCCATACTGGCATGCCTACAGATCCCCCTCATAGACAGCAGCCACAACCAGTTAGGGTGGGGGAAGCTAGACACAGAAGGAGAACACGGAGGAGGGTGGTGGTGATTGGAGATTCTCTCCTGTGGGGCATGGAAGCTGTATGCCGACCAGACCCGTTTTCCCGTGAGGTGTGCTGCCTCCCTGGTGCTAGGATACGGGATATCACGGAGAGGCTACCGAGGATGATCACACCTGCTGATCATCACCCGTTCTTACTCATCCACGTAGGAACAAACGATACTGCTCGGGAAACTTTCCAAAAGATAGTTGGGGATTATGAAGCTCTGGGGAGGAAGATTAAGGACCTGGGGGATACCCAGGTGGTATTCTCATCCATCCTCCCAGTAATTGGCAAAGGTCCTCAGAGAGATAGCAAGATTTTTCAGGTCAATAGCTGGCTTCGAAAATGGTGTCATCGGGAAGGATTTGGATTCTGGGATCACAGGATGAACTTCCTTGAGGAAGGACTCCTAGCAAAGGATGGACTACATCTTACGGGTTGGGGGAAGAGTGTCTTCAGATGGGAGATGGCCAACCTTATCAGGAGGGCTTTAAACTAAATAAGAAGGGGGTGGGTTACGTCCAAAGGGAACCTAGGAATAAGGAAAATGCTCTGGATGGAAATTGCCAGGGCACAGCTGTAACTCAAAAATCTTTAGAGGGGCCTGGCCTTACAAAAAAGGAGGGAAATGCATTGAGTTGCAACCTCCAGGGCTTAAGTTGCATTTACACAAATGCACAGAGCCTGGGAAATAAACAAGATGAGCTGGAGCTTTTAGCAAGTGAAGGGAAATTTGATTTGATAGGAATAACTGAAACTTGGTGGGATGACTCCCATGACTGGAACACACAACTGGAAGGCTATCAGCTGTTCCGGAGGAACAGAAGTGGCAAAAGGGGAGGTGGAGTAGCATTATATGTCAAGAACATATATACTTGCTCTGAAATCCAGGAGAGTGGTCTGGATATCCCTGTGGAGTGTGTTTGGGTAAAAGTAAGGGGGGAAAATAAGAAACAAAACATTGTGGTGGGCGTCTACTATAGACCGCCAGGCCAAGGAGAAGGAGTAGACGATGTCTTCTTGGAGCAACTGGCAGGCATTGCAAGGAAATATGAGGTAGTAGTAATGGGGGACTTTAACTACCCAGACATTTGCTGGGAGACAAACTCAGCCAAACATGGAAGCTCCAGTAGATTCCTGAGGGGCCTGGAAGATAACTTCATGGTCCAGAAAGTGGAGGAAATGACAAGGGGAGGGGCCTTCCTTGACCTGATCTTAACAAATCGTGAAGAACTGGTTGATCAGGTCAACATAGTGGGAACTTTAGGGGAAAGCGATCATGAGCTGCTGGAATTTAGAATAATGTGGGAAATAAAAAGAGTGCAGAGTGAAACTTATATGTTGGATTTCAGGAAAGCTGATTTCAACAGGCTTAGAGGAGTCAGAGGTGGGATCCCATGGGTTGATGATCTAATGGGGAAAGGGGCCCAAGATGGGTGGGAGCTCCTTAAGAGGCAGCTTCTACAAGCACAGTCAGAAACAATTCCAATAAAAAAGAAAGGGGGGGAAATGCTGAAAAAACCAGGTTGGCTCCACAGGCAACTTGGGGATCAGCTGAAGTTAAAGAAAGAGAAGTATAGGGAGTGGAAGACTGGAAAGATCACCAGAGAGGAGTACAGGCAGGTAGCCCGGTCATGTAGGGAGAGGGTCAGGGATGCTAAAGCTCAGTATGAGCTGAGGCTGGCCAGGGGAGTCAAAGATAACAAAAAGAGCTTCTTTAGATATGCCCAAAGGAACAGGAGGAGAGACGAGGGGCTGGGGCTGCTCTTGGACAAGGATGGACAACAGGTGTCTGGAAACCAGCAGAAGGCGGAGCTGCTCAACTCCTACTTTGCATCCGTCTATTCACAGAAGGAGGGCTGTGCAAATGGGGGTGCGGGATGATTGACTGATGCGGGGATGTGTTTACATTCCCTAAGAGGTAATGAAAACATGGATGGTGCAGAACAGCAGATTAAGATTGACAGAGAACTGGTTCAAAACCACTTAACTGGCCTAAATGAATTCAAGTCATTTGGACCGGATGAGCTGCATCCTAGAGTTCTTAAGGAACTTGCAGATGTCCTTGCAGAGCCTTTGTCGATCATCTTTGAGAAATCCTTGAGGAGTGGAGAAGTGCCACTGGACTGGAAGAGGGCAAATGTAGTCCCAATTTTTAAGAAGGGGAAAAAAGAAGACCGGGAAATTATAGACCAGTCAGTTTGACTTCAATCCCGGGCAAGATATTAGAGCAAATCATAAAACACACAATTTGTGCACATCTAGACAAGTACTCGGTGATCAAAACAACCCAGCATGGATTTACCAAGAATAAATCTTGCCAGACAAATCTGATCTCCTTTTTTGATCGGGTTACGAGCTTACTGGACAGTGGCAATGCTGTGGATGTCATTTATCTTGACTTCAGCAAAGCATTTGACAAAGTCCCACATGACATTTTAATTAGGAAGTTGGAAAAATATGGGCTAGACAGGGCAATTGTTAGGTGGATCTGCAACTGGCTCGATGGCTGCACTCAAAGGGTTTTAGTAAATGGTTCTGTGTCAACCTGGAGGTCCGTTTCTAGTGGGGTACCCCAAGGCTCTGTCTTGGGACCGGTTCTCTTTAACATTTTCATCAATGACTTGGAGGAAGGGATACGGGGGAGCCTGATCAAATTTGCAGATGACACCAAACTGGGAGGAGTAGCAAACACATCAGAAGATAGGAGAAACCTCCAGGAGGATCTGGATAAACTAGAATACTTGGCTGTAACAAATAGAATGAATTTCAGCAGGGAGAAGTGCAAGGTTCTGCACTTAGGAAATAAAAACCAAAAACATAGGTATAAAATGGGGGATACTTGGCTTGGCAGCACAACATGTGAGCGGGATCTTGGAGTCGCCATGGATCACAAGCTGAACATGAGTCAGCAGTGTGATGTGTCTGCAAAGAAGGCAAATGCCATTTTAGGTTGCATTAAGAGGACTGTAGCTTCATGAGAAGTTCTAGTTCCTCTTTATTCTGCATTGGTCAGACCTCACCTTGAGTACTGTGTTCAGTTCTGGGCACCTCACTTGAAGAAAGATGCAGCCAAACTGGAGCAAGTCCAGAGGAGAGCGACAGGAATGATCAGTGGGATGGAAGGGAAGCCCTATGAGGAAAGGTTGGGGGAACTTGTGATGTTCAGCCTGGAGAAGAGGAGGCTGAGGGGAGACATGATTGCCCTCTTCAGATACTTAAAGGGCTGTCATAGGGAGGAAGGGGCTCATTTGTTCATAGCTGCTTCTGAAAGCAGAACTAGAACCAATGGGTTCAAACTGCAAGAGAGGAGATTCCGGTTGGATATCCGGAAAAAATTCCTGACGGTGAGGGCGGTTTGGCAGTGGAACAGATTGCCAAGGGAGGTGGTGGACTCTTCCTCACTGGGGATCTTCAAGCAGAGGCTCGATGAGCACCTGGTGGAGATGTTCTAGGGGGAATTCCTGCTGCAGGCAGGGGGTTGGACTAGATGACCTACTAGGTCCCTTCCAACTCTATGATTCTATGATTCTATGATTCTATGATTCTATGATTCTAAGAAATCTCTTGGGATTATGTGCAGCTTGCCATGTCATGTTAGAAGTGTAGAGGGTTGAAGAATTGGCAATTGCATACCCAAGCAATGGGAGGAAAAGGAAGCTTATCAGAGAGCAGGGGAACTGGATGACAAGTAAAACCCTTTCTTTCTTCATTGATGAAGCGTGAGACCTAATGGTGGCAAAGTGAATATCAAGTATGGGGCGTCACCAACAACAAGCATCAAAGGCATACATATCCATCTTCAGTTCCCCAACAATTCCCAATGTAACTACTGTGAATGCACTACTATGCACCTCTACATGCTCAACACATGTTTTCATAGGTTTTCTCAACTTCACCCACTCCTGCAAGTTTTCCAGATAGGGACCTGCTGGTTCTTTACTCTGAGCCTCTGATCAAGGTAGGATACAGAGGAAAATTTAAAAATTTACAATGCATTGCCTTAAATATGATCATGCAACAGATATGCAAAGCAGATGCTAAAATGAGAATACCTGTTTAAAAATCTGCTCATTATCACACTAACTAAGCAAGATGCACTCTTTCAAGTGGTATTCAATGATTACTGAGCAGGGAAAGAATAACTGGCCCTTCTCACCCTTACAACATTTTCTCTGGTGACTTCAACTATATTCTCTGGCATCTTTTTAGATTGTGAGCCCTTTGGGGACAGGGAGCCATTAGTTATTTCAGTTATTTCATTTTTTTCTGTAAACCACTTTGTGGTTTTCTCTGTAAACCACTTTGTGAACTTTTTGTTGAAAAGCAGTATATAAATTCTATTGATTGTTATATATTAATAGAGCTTTAGAAGTGCGCTATTAAATTTAGCAATTAATAGCTCTAATTTCAATCTTCCATGTTAATAGTTTATTAACTATTTTTTGTGCTTTTTAACTTTAACTCTTTTGTGCACATTCATCAAATTTAATTCCTATCATGTTTACCTCTCCCTGTGAGAAAAATTGTACAATGGTGACTTACAATACATATATTAAACAGAGGTACCCAAGTGGAAAAAGCTACAAATGAAACCATGTAAACAGTAATAAAATTATAATAAAACACCACAAAAATAAAAAGTCTTTCAGAAATTCACTACCAGATTAAAGACACTAGGAAAGAGGTGCAAATGAAGACTTAAATGAGGAGAGGTAGCCATAGGCCCCTCGAAAGCACCACAACCCCAATATTCCACCACAACCCCAATATCCCAAACCCTTCTTTCGATTAGACTGTCTGAGGAATTCACAGATTTTGTAACAGGCAAACTCTTTTCCTTGGTGCTGAGCTCCATTATGGGACTTTGCTTACTGCCTGAGGGTCTCTCAGTTCTGGATCCCTGCACTCAGGGTACTTTCGCTCAGGGACATCATGTGCAGCACATAAAAAATTCTTGCATTTCATGATTTCTGTCTTGTCATGTAGCAACTTGTGCCAGAAACTCCAAGATTCAAAAGAAGCAGTGACAGATCAGGATCTTCTTGTGCTTGTTCATGAAATATCCATATCAGTAGTTTTGCCCTCAAGGAAATAAGAGCAATTTTATTTCACTATTTGCCTGTATCAACTGGAAGCATGGAAGTGATTAATTCTCTTGCTGGTATTTTCAGAAATGCTTCTAGATAATAGTTTGTGCTGCACTTTACAATATGCACTGGCATATCTCTTACAACAGACAAAAATTAACATCACAGGGTGCTTTGCAGAGTGTTCTGAAATGAAGATTTGTCGATGCAAGCAAAGATATGCACAAAAATAGCAGGAAAGTCATATGGTAGCTGGTGAATTTAGAAGTCAGTGGGGCTTAGTAGAAGTACATACGTAAAGTGTATGCTATACTGTTTGTACATGTACTATGCAACTTTTTGCATTGCTCTTGTGCTTCTGCATGGTTTTAGACACACTACCCTTCACAAAGTGAATAATCAGAGTAATCACCACACCACTTCAATGGAGAAAAAAGGTAACATCCCTAAAATTGTTCCCAAGCTAGATAACTGGTTGCCAATATGAAAAAAAGTTGGAGGAGGGGCAGATTAAGGAAATGACAGTCTAGTTAGCTTAATATCTGTTCTGAAAAGAAAGCATGCAGCACACAATCTGTGTCAGGAACAGTGTCCCCTGAGTACATGTCAGAGAAATCCCAGACTGCTGGTGAAAATCATCCACAGATTTGGCATGAGGTGTCATCAATATACTGATAACACCCAGTTATATTTCTTACGGCTATCCTTAACTGGAGAACAAGTGGATACTTTGGAGCAGCTTTTTGACTTAGTGAAGGCCTGGATGGGAGCAAAAGAAAACTGCAATTAAATCTGAATCTAGAAGAGACCTTCCTGGTCAAGATGGTGTTCTGGATGGGGTAACACTCCCGTTGAATAAACAACTTTGCATCTTGGGGTTTCTCTTGAACATGAATCTTACACCTGAGTTTTAGCTGAGTCCCAGGAGACCTATGCTCAAATTTGCATGGAGTATGAGTTGTGCTGTTTCTGCATCAGCCGGATGTGGTCTTTATCATTTCTTATTTAAAATACAGTACCAACTTTGAAAAATCAGAAGCAACAACTGATACAAAATGCAATGGCAAGTTTCTTGATGATTGGCAAGATAACTATAATTATGTTAATCCAGTTAATCCCTGTTAATCCTTGTTAATTCAGTTTTTGGGTTGCCAGTTTCCTTCTGGGTGCAATTCAGAGTCCTGGTTATAGCCTTTACAGCCCATGAGACCACTTTCTCCTTATTAATCCACCTGTAACTTTCAATCTTTTGAATTAGCCCTTTTGCATACTACATGAATATTTCAAAATTAAAGACTAGTCATATAAGAAGAAATTGTCTGTGGTTGCACCAGGAACTTGTTTTCCTTCTGTGCCCCTTCATCTTATCATTCTGTTGCACCTAGAAAATCTTATTTAGAGCACAATCCTAACCAGGTCTACTCAGAAGTGAGCCCCATTGTGTTCAATGGTTCTTACTCACAGGAAAGTGTGTTTAGGATTGCAGCCTTACCCTACGATCCAGAGTAACTATGGGAGCACATAAGAGACATTTACACTGGCGTAGTTACAGCACCACCTAGTGAAAACCTATGGGAACTTCATATTGCAATCCAGAGTAAATTGTTCTTACACCAGATCAAGGACTCTCTGTAATTACCCTGGATTGCGCCCTTAGTCTCTCCTTTCTAGGTTTTCTTTAGTTCTTAGGACAGTCTTTTATATATCGGTATATGATGAATCATTTTGTTTTGTTGTTTTAGTACCTTTATGATGTTCTCTTGTAAAACTGTCGAGAAATACCTCAAGTCCTTTGGAAATAAGGTGGGATAGAAATCCACTGCAATAAATAAATTGCTATAGAGATTACAGAAAACAAATGGAAAAAATATTGCATTCTCTGGAAGGAGGAAAGAGCCTGCACTGAGGTAGGCTTAGAAATGAGCAGTTTACTTCCAAACTCACCAGCAAACCAGTGGGTAAAAATTCATTCTTGAAGAGGCCTCCATGACTGCCCCACCAGATGCAACATACACCCCATTGATAAGGCTGCACCAGTACTGGAATGTTGGATATGATTGGACTTCTTGGATAAGGATGCCTTCTGGAATGCAATGCTAATAATAGCTTGACCAGTGGTGTAGCTAGCATGGTGCAGGGGTTGCAGTTGCACTAGGCAACAGTCTTTAGGGTGGCTACAAGCAGAGCTTGACACTAGTGGCTAAAATTGTAAAAAATTGGGTATGTATGAATGATAATACCATCATGTTTATATTGCTGGAACAGTAATTTAATGCAGAATGTAATGAAACAAACTGCCTTGGAATATCTATATTCTGTCAAATGTTATGGCCAATTAATCAGAAAATGAAAAACGCCTATGGAACAAAAAGTGGATTTTTTAAACTCAAAACTTTCCCATTATACTGATTATTCTAAGATCCAATGAGATGTAATTCTGATACTGCATGGAACTAATAAGGTGTTAATATGAATCAGCTCTTGTTTCCAAATACATATATCATAATACAGTTACCCATGCCAACTGGTATATAGGCACTTCTAAGTAGTGCTCCTCTTATATTTAACAGGGAGAGAATAACCATTCCTCTTTGCCTCAGCAGTGTTTCCTTAACCAAGAAGGAACACAATTTTCATTTTTTTACTTAATAAAATTTGATTTAGTTGTTGCCCAGGGGAGGAAGGGCAGGGTAGGACAGACAAAATTTTCAGCTCCAAAGAGCAAATAGGTGCTTTAGCTCTGCCACTAGCAGAGTAAATGGATGGTGAACTGCTGAGGAGGAGACAGATTTTTCTCCAACTTTCTTATTTAAAAGTACCCCCGGATGACACACTTCTGGTTGTGACATTGCTTCTGGGGCAACTTTTTGAGGGTTGCATTAGGCTACATGATCATTAGCTCTGCCACGAGCTTGACTATATCGTTGTTAGTATAGTCAGCTGATTCCAAAGTTTCATAACTTTTTTTTCCAAGTGTCAAGTTGATAGCATGAGCATCTTGTCAAAATAGCAAAGCAGACTCATTTTGTTCTGCCTTGCCTCTGGTTAGTACCTTTGGCACTCAACTCCAAACTGGTCCTGGACTATGCTTCTGCAACGTTGCTAAACTGTAATCCAATACCCATTACTGGTCCACTCTTACTGTTTCTGGCTCTCCACTTTAACAAAAACTCTTTTAACTGAACCTCTGTACAACAAAGGTCTTGGATTAAAAAAATATTTTATGCAGTGGTGCAGCTGTTCATTGCAGTTGTTCAACTGTTATCTGTACCCATAGTGCCCAGGCATTTCTTAAGGGCCTTGGAAATTACATGGAATGCACCAAAGACTGTAGGAGTGATTATTTTTCTCTCTAAAGGTGCTCTAATTATATTATTACTATTATTGAACTTATAATTCAGCACTGTACAGAGTTAACAGAACAATCAGCCATCTACACAACAATTTGATAAGCACTTTTTTAGCAATGCAATCTGGTTTTAGGGTTTTTAAAATTCAGCTGAACATTTTTCAAATAGGAATCAAATAATAAAATTATGCCAACCATTCAAAAAGCAGAAAAATAAATAGAAAAAGGATCACAGTACCTTTTATTTTTCACATTTTCTTTTAAGGAACTTAGGCTGCAATCCAGAGCAAATTCAGCCTGCTCTGACCTAACTGCACTCTCCTAACTATTCTGTATCCAGAGCAGAAAGTTATGCTGAATCCAGAAAGTCAGGAAGCCTGGGCTGCCCTAACTGCTCCAGAGCATGCTAAGTAATTGACACAAGGGGAAGACTTGCTCCTGAGGAGACACCCCTCAGATCACACTGAACAAGGAACAGCTGTGGTGCCTACAGTGGTGACATGACTCTGCACATCACCTGGTGCGGAAGTCTGTGCGTCATCCCTGGGTTGCGCCCCCCCCCCCACCTGGACTGCACAGTCACCAAAGTTGGCGCCTGCGCAGTTGTTTCTGAAGCCAACTGGCACCATCTCTGGCACCAACTGAAGCCAACAGGCACCATCTCTGACACCTGTGCAGTACTTTTCTGAAGCCTTTTGGCTTCGGGGGAGACTGTGCAGGCGTCAGAGTTGGTGCCTGTGCAGTACTCTTTCTGAAGCCATTCGGCTGCCACTCCGCCTCCTGAGTGAGGCCGAATGGCTGTGCAGAGGCGCGGACTTTCTCTGCTCTAAGGAAGTCTCCTCTGAAGCTGTTCGGCATGCTCAGTGTGTTTCTGCGCAGTGCACCTCAGATGGCCGTTCAGGCCAGCTCCTCAGACAAGTGGCAGCTTCTGGCTGATTCTCCGCCTTGGAGCAGGCCTGAATGGGTGTGCTGACGCCCGGGGCCTGCCAAAGGACAGTCAAACTCCTCCGGCACATCACCCCATATGGAGCGCATCACCCAATGCGTCCCACACCAGCCGCACCAGTCTGGTGACGCCACTGGGTGCCTGCCATATAAGGAGTCCCTGATGAGATGCCAGTACATTCTACAGTGAATACAAGGGGCTTCTTGGAGTGGCCTGCTGTATCCTGAGGTTTGTGGGCAGCCGTAGTTTGTTCCATATCCTGAGGTGGAGAGGAAGGGGTTGCAGCTAGGCTGGCCAAGAACTCAGATTTTTGGTCAGCACTGCCATTCTTACTCGGGCCTTATCATGGACCCCTATGGGTCTACTCATTACTATACCTGCTCCTGAGGTGGTATAACTCTGAGGGCTGGAAGAGGGCATTTCTGCCTTGGAAACAGGCTTTGGATACAGAGTAACTGCTCTGCCCTAGGCAATGCTAAACATGCCCTCAACTTGCCTCTCCTGAGCTGCTTAGGCTGCCCCAGTTAGGGCAGAGCAGGTCCACCTCTCTTAGGGCACCCTATGTTGCCTTGCTCTGCCCTAAGCCTCCTTCAGAGTAACTGAGCTGGAGCATCTTGCACTTGCTCCAACCTAGTGTTAGATAGGGCAACCTAAGGGTTCTTATGTGGACAGATTAGTTGCTCTGGATTGTGCTGCCTGTAAGTTTTACTAAATGCTTTTCTTAATCTTGTCCCCAGATTCATCCCTAAGATGCATCTGGTTTTGAAGAAGCAGTGAAGGATAATAATGGAGATAGCACCAGACTTTTGGCAGCTGTGCACAATTTAACATACTTCCACTAGAATCCCACATCTCATTAGCAATTAAAACTTTAGGGAGAGACAAGCCTTAAAATGACAGCAGTATTTATTTTCTTCAGGATAGAGACTTGCCTATAAAGTACTGGAGGGAAAAATCGTCTAAAGGAGTTTTGTCAGGGACACAGTTTTATTGCATGGATGCTATTTGCACCATTAACTAAATAATGAGGCTTCCAGGATATTTCCAAGACCTGGCACAGATGGAAAACAAGCAGGCTGTAGGACCCATGAGAAATCACAATCATATCTTAGAAGCAAAAATAAGTACTGTAGAAGTGGATGGGGAGAATGCTGGTAGTAGTCAGCTGCAGGTAATGGTAATTCCAGATTGCAGGTATTAAGCTGAAGTGTGCCTTAAAAGAAACACAATACATGGGTGTTCACTGAAAATCTTTAGTAATGGGCACACTTCTTTCTTTCTTTCTTTCTTTCTTTCTTTCTTTCTTTCTTTCTTTCTTTCTTTCTTTCTTTCTTTCAGTAACTTAGTAGTGCCCTAATTCTTCATGAATATGGCAGATAATCTACATGTGAATAAACACCTAAGCAAACAATGAGCCTACTCCTGCCAAAATAAAGTATACTAATTTCAATCCTGTGCATGTCTACTCAGGAGTAAGTTTCAGTTAATTCAATGGGACTCATTCCCTGGTTAGTTTGTATAGGATTTCACCCTGTGATCTCAGTGGCCATAATTGTACTCAGCTTTAGACCAACCTTAGCCTTTTATCCCATCTACTGACGCATAACCCATTATTCTTAAACTTGAGGGGAATTAAGTACATGATTTGCCATTTCTATTAAACTGGCCTAAAAACCTACTTTAGGTAAAATATTGGTCTCTAGGTAAGTACAGTAGAAGTCTCACAGTAGGGGGCAACTATAATAACCAAAAGTCTGGTCTTCTGTTTGTGCTGGTCAGCAGAGCAGAACCATTTACCAGATGCAAATATTATTTCAGTTCTAGACTTTAACAACTGTGACCCAGTCTGGATGTAGTTTTCTCCATACCTGGCCTTAGTCAAATTACCAAGTCAGGTTTCGAAGGAAGGAAGATCAGGATTTTTACACATCTTGTTTCTAACAGTGGTTCATAAGATGCCAACCAATAAGGAGAAGGCATGATTCCTGCCCTGCAAATGATATTCAAAGGCACCACCATGCTGAAGCTGAATGTATCAGTAGCCATAATAACTAGTAATCACTGAAATACAGGCAGCACAATCCAGAGCAACTAATCTGTCCACATAAGAGCCCTTAGGTTGCCCTATCTAACACTAGGTTGGAGCAAGTGCAAGATGCTCCAGCCCAGTTACTCTGGAAGAGGCTTAGGGCAGAGCAAGGCAAGATAGGGTGCCCTAAGAGAGGTGGACCTGCTCTGCCCTAACTGGGGCAGCCTAAGCAGCTCAGGAGAGGCAAGTTGAGGGCATGTTTAGCATTGCCTAGGGCAGAGCAGTTACTCTGTATCCAAAGCCTGTTTCAAGGCAGAAATGCCCTCTTCCGGTTCCTCAGAGATACACCATCTCAGGAGCAGGTATAGTAATGAGTAGACCCATAGGGGTCCATGATAAGGCCCGAGTAAGAATGGCAGTGCTGACCAAAAATCTGAGTTCTTGGCCAGCCTAGCTGCAACCCCTGCCTCTCAACTTCAGGATACGGAACAAACTACGGCTGCCCACAAACCTCAGGATACAGCAGGCCACTCCAAGAAGCCCCTTGTATTCACTGTAGAATGTACTGGCATCTCATCAGGGACTCCTTATATGGCAGGCACCCAGTGGCGTCACCAGACTGGTGCGGCTGGTGTGGGACGCATTGGGTGATGCGCTCCATATGGGGTGATGTGCCGGAGGAGTTTGACTGTCCTTTGGCAGGCCCCGGGCGTCAACACACCCATTCAGGCCTGCTCCAAGGCGGAGAATCAGCCAGAAGCTGCCACTTGTCTGAGGAGCTGGCCTGAACGGCCATCTGAGATGCACTGCGCAGAAACACACTGAGCATGCCGAACAGCTTCAGAGGAGACTTCCTTAGAGCAGAGAAAGTCCGCGCCTCTGCACAGCCATTCGGCCTCACTCAGGAGGCGGAGTGGCAGCCGAATGGCTTCAGAAAGAGTACTGCACAGGCACCAACTCTGACGCCTGCACAGTCTCCCCCGAAGCCAAAAGGCTTCAGAAAAGTACTGCGCAGGTGTCAGAGATGGTGCCTGCGCAGTACTCTTTCTGAAGCCAGTTGGCTTCAGAAACAACTGTGCAGGCGCCAACTTTGGTGACTGCACAGTCCAGGTAGGGGGGCGCGCAACCCAGGGATGACACACAGACTTCCGCACCAGGTGATGTGCAGAGTCATGTCACCACTGTAGGCACCACAGCTGTTCCTTGTTCAGTGTGATCTGAGGGGTGTCTCCTCAGGAGCAAGTCTTCCCCTTGTGTCAATTACTTAGCATGCTCTGGAGCAGTTAGGGCAGCCCAGGCTTCCTGACTCTCTGGATTCAGCATAACTTTCTGCTCTGGATACAGAATTGTTAGGAGAGTGCAGTTAGGTCAGAGCAGGCTGAATTTGCTCTGGATTGTGTCCTTATCCTCTTTGAATATGTCTTAACAGTAGTCTTATTGGGTAGCTCAAGGTTGAGGCAAATATTGCAGATTGCATCATGTGGCAAACTGCGGGGAGCAACAAATAGATCTCGAGTGCTTTTTGTTAGCAGAGCTGCAAACAAAAAAAACCTTCAGTCATACTGGAATTGAGTTACACAAAAAGATTTGTCCGTACTGAAAAATAAAAAGATAGCTGCTTGGGCAAAGAAACTAACTCTACAATCCAGAGTAACTATGGGAGCACGTAAGAGACATTACATTCACCCATAGTTATGGCACCACCTAGTGAAAACCTATTGGAAATTCATATTGCAATCCAGAGTAAATTGTACATACTCTGGAGCAAGGACTCCCTGTAGTTACTCTGGATTGCGCCCAGACACAACGTAAGTCCAGAAAAAAAATCTAATGAAAGTAGGAGAGTGCAGCTGCAAACTATACCTGACCAGTGGTTAAGTATGTAAGTATTATAAGGAGACCAGTGGTTTTCAACCATTGTCATGCCATGCAAGGCAGGCTTAGGGGCTTACCATTGATTCCA
The DNA here is from genome assembly GCA_030015325.1 of Cryptoblepharus egeriae. Taxonomy (NCBI): domain Eukaryota; kingdom Metazoa; phylum Chordata; class Lepidosauria; order Squamata; family Scincidae; genus Cryptoblepharus; species Cryptoblepharus egeriae. The sequence continues at coordinate 229,641,901 of JAREYC010000001.1, forward strand.
TGCCTATCCCTGCCCCATTGCCGCCCATTACACCCATCATTACACCCTCCCAGCATTCTTCACTGTAACTAAAAATTTTTATTAGAGCAAAAAACCTTAACATAAAGCCTGACAAGAGTGAACCTTCAAAACTGGCTGACACTGCAATCCTAAAGGCACTTTCCTGGAAGTAAGACCCATTGAACACAATGGGGCTTACTTTTGAGTAGACATGGTCAGGATTGTGCTCTAAGAATCTGAGCAGGGCTGCAACACAATCACCTGGTACCTGGTAGTGCCCTAGCCTAGTGGTCTTCAACTATTCTGTTCCTATAAATTGCAAAACCACAAAGCTGAGGTTTCATGATCCTATTGAGGTCTCAACCCCAGGGTTGAAGAATCATGCTCTGGAAGACCAAACAGAGAGAAAGGTAAAAGGGTAGGATGTAGTCTCACTGCCTGCTACACAGTAAGGCTGTAGTTTGTTCAGACAGTGTTTGTTAATCACTTTCAACCACTCCTGCCATCTAAACTTAGTGACCATCATTATATAATGCAAGAATGAATTCCACAGATTAATTATGCATTGTGTGTAGCATAACCCTTTGTTTTAATCCCTCTTCCAGCAATAAGATTCACTGGATAATTCCAGTTCTTCTAATGGGAAAGGAGGAGAATTTCAATGTATTCTCCACACCAGATTTCAAAAGCCTAAATCAGTTCCCTTCCCAAGCCACCTTTTTCCTAAATTAAGAAGCCTCAATTATATAACATAAGGAAAGTGATGATTCTGGTTGCCCTCTTCTATGCCTTCTCCATCTCTATCATAACCTTTTAAGTATTTTAAGTATTTTATTCAGTATTTTAAATGTGAGCACATCATTGACTTGCATAAGGGTATTACCACATTAACAGTTCTATTTTCAAACCCTTTCCTAACAATCCCTAGCACAGAATCTGTCGTTTTTCACAGCTGCTGAACACTGAGATGACATTTTCAATGAGTTATCCAACATGATCCCGAGATCTTTCTCAATTAGTCACCAATAACTTAGACACTATCAGTGTATGTGTAAAACTAGATCATTTTATCCAAAGTGATTCTTATTTACATGTATTTTCAAGAAATCGCTTATTGACATTGAAACATATTTTGTCACGACTCACCCACTTTGATCTAATTCTTTTGGAATTCTTCACCATAACTTCAGATACTACTCCAGATACTTCTCCAGATAGACTATCTAGCCAGAGTAATTGAATAATCTCCAAAAAGATATGACAGAAACATCTCAGTTTAAGCCAGGTGAGGTTTTGAGTTCATGTCATGGTGAACTGAAAAAAATGCCTTGAAAAATAAGCTAGTTAACCAATAGGTTAGAAAAGTACCATTGTAATATTTCAGCAGTTGCTGGTAATTCCATGCACCAGAGAAGACATACATAGCGCAGACAAAATGCTGCTGGGCATGAGTTGAGGACATATTTTAAATGACACTGAGATCAGCATTCAGCTTATATTACATTCTCGGTCCAGAAAGAGAAGAGCTCCTGGGTACATCAACAATATTGGAAAGAACAACGTTTTTATTCTGTGCCATTTCCAGCAAAATTTTTCATTTTCAACATAAAGCTATGCAGCATCCTTTCATTTTTAAGCTAATAGTTATATTAGCATTTGGGGCAAAAACACCCTATATAGCATATATTCTCAAGATATTCCATGCCTTGAATCATTTTTTCCACCTTTCAACTGGGAGAAATGATCAACGTATTCTTGGTCCTGAACAAGTAGGTTTTTTTAGTTGGCAAGTCCATTATTTTTTATTTTTTTCCATTATATTTTATTTTTTGGAATAAAATAATGTTTCACAGCCAGTGGTATGGGCACTTGACATGGGCACTGGTGGTACTAATGAGATACCAGGACACTTGCCAACTAGCAGCTATGACACAACAAACAATGGAAGGAGGCTTGGCTCAGCGGGCAGAGCTCCAAAGCACACTTTTCTGCACTTGAAAAGCCCATCTGTCTACCCTGAGTCACTTACTGGTGTTTGACATATTGCATCTGGCCACCCAATCCCGATGATGACAATGATGCCATCATCAGTTACTTCCAGTGGTATTTTGAATAGGTGGACCATGTAAAGTGCAAGGGCAAGTTTTGGGAAACTTTGGAATAGAACAAAAGGTGGGAAAGAGAATATTGATTTGGTTTTTGCTTGTAGAATTAACAAAAACAGACTGACACTCATGGATGTTACAGGGTACAAAAGAAGAAACAAAGGAAGTCAGATAATAATCAAACACGTGAACCCACCCCACCCCAAAAGGTTAAGGAAAAAATTGAAGATGCCTGCACATTGTGATAGAATGGAAGAAGAGGCCAGTACACTAGCTTTCCAGATGCTGGATATTATCTCATAAAAATATGATCCTGGAGTAGACAGATCTTTGGTCTTATCCAGAATGTTCATTAAATGTTTATATGATTTTTGAGAATTTGTTTGCAATCGGATTGCTCTGCTCAGCAGTGGAAAAAACACAACAGTTCAGATACCACAGTTAAAAGACCCTGACATGTTGGAAAGAACTATGTAGAAGAAAGGGTCTGCTGGACAAATCATACGAGGAATAGTTGAATAAAGGATCATATTTAGCCTAGGGCAAGAAAGATGAATGGTGTATATTCTGGCAGCTTTAAAATAATTCAAACAGTAAAATAATTACAGAAGCCATTTTAAGAAAGAGAGGAAACAATAGTTGCCTCTGCCCCTTCAAGCCAAACTTGAGGAAGAAACTTCTTGATTGTAATAGCATTTTAGGAACAGAAAAAGCTGCCCAGAAGGCTTATGGTCCATTATTTTCTATTAAACTTTTTAAACTGTGGTTAAAATGGCTCTGAAATTTTTCAAGGAAAAACCAGTACAATAATCTATAGTGGTTTTCTGAATCTCCATAGATTATCTTTGTGTTGTGCATGCATGTGTTTATGCACACATGCACATAGCATACATACACACAATATACCTGCTTGTGTGTATCTTTTAGTTGTTTCAGCTTCTCTGTAAACCTCTATGCGAACTTTAGTTGAAAAGTGATTTATAAATACTGTTGTTGTTTTAAATAAAATAAATAAAAATTTTAGTTTTATAATGTATGCATTCATTTGATCTTGTACATAAAGTATTTGTTCAAAAAGAGCTCTTCCAGAGCATGGCTTTGTAGATAGATGCTCTCTGCTTACTGTATAAATCCTTATATTTATGAAATAAGAACTATTTTTATTCTAAAATGGTCATTATTGAATAAGCTGAAATAATGTTGTTAAACTAGACCTATATATATGATGAGGTGTTATGGCAGCTACAGTACTTACTGCAAGGCAATGGGTTAAAAATACCTTGTATGTTGCTTCTTATTGTGTTAAAAAAATCAACACATTTACCACTGGAGACAATTAAAAATGAGTGTGTACATTTGTTTTGAAAGGAGTTTTGTACCACCACAGTTTTATTTAATATATGGCCATTCTTGCACTTGTAATTCAGTTCATTGCTGATTTGGCAATTTGGCTATGCAACATACTATTGCATTAGGGCACAATCCAGAAGTGCACTTGGGTTACCCTATCTATCACTGGGCTGACCCAACTGCAAGATGGGCCACCCTAGTTATTCTGGAAAAGGCTTGGGGCAGCCTAAGACAACATTGGCTGCCCCAAGACAGTTGGACCTGGGCTGCCCAAGCTGGGGCAGCCTAAAAGTTCAGGAGAGGCATGTTGAGGGCATGTTTAGCAATTCCTAGGGCAGAGCAGTTACTCTGTATCCAGAGCATGTTTCCAGGGCAGAAATGCTCTCGTCCAGCTCCTCAGAGTTATACCACCTCAGGAGTAGGTTTAGTAATGAGTAAATTACTCATTAAGTAATGAGTTGTCAGATGACAGGAATTTCCCTAACAGAACTGGAAATGAGGCCCTGGAACCGCAATTTTAGGGCCTCTTTGTCAGGAAACTGGGGGCCTTTCCAGCCATTTCCTGGGATTTTAATAAGCCTATGAGGCCTGCTGCAGCCCAACTGAGCCACCGAGGCTGCTGGTTAAAGGAGTAGGAGAGATGGAGGGAAGGGAATTGTACTCTTTCCCCTCCTCCACATGCTAAGGCACCTTTCTAAGCCATCAGTGGAAGAACTGCATCTCCTACCGTGCATTGCACCAGGCTTTGCAGCCCACTTCCCAGTGCGGAAGTCTGTGTGTCATCCCTGGGATGCGTTCCCCCCCCCCCCACCTGGACTGCACAGTCACCAAAGTTGGCACCTGCGCAGTTGTTTCTGAAGCCAACTGGCTTCAGAAAGAGTACTGTGCAGGCACCATCTCTGACACCTGTGCAGTACTTTTCTGAAGCCTTTTGGCTTCGGGGGAGACTGTACAGGCATCAGAGTTGGTGCCTGTGCAGTACTCTTTCTGAAGCCATTCGGCCGCCGCTCCGCCTCCTGAGTGAGGCCAAATGGCTGTGCAGAGGCGCGGACTTTCTCTGCTCTAAGGAAGTCTCCTCTGAAGCTGTTTGGCATGCTCAGTGTGTTTCTGCGCAGTGCACCTCAGATGGCCGTTCAGGCCAGCTCCTCAGACAAGTGTCAGCTTCTGGCTGCTGCTCCGCCTTGGAGCAGGCCTGAATGGGGGTGCTGACGCCCGGGGCCTGCCAAAGGACAGTCAAACTCCTCCGGCACATCACCCCATACGGAGCGCATCCCCAATGCAGCCCACACCAGCCGCACCAGTCTGGTGACGCCACTGGGTGCCTGCCTTATAAGGAGTCCCTGATGAGATGCCAGTACATTCTACAGTGAATACAAGGGGCTTCTTGGAGTGGCCTGCTGTATCCTGAGGTTTGTGGGCAGCCGTAGTTTGTTCCATATCCTGAGGTTGAGAGGCAGGGGTTGCAGCTAGGCTGGCCAAGAACTCAGATTTTTGGTCAGCACTGCCATTCTTACTCGGGCCTTATCATGGACCCCTATGGGTCTACTCATTACTATACCTGCTCCTGAGGTGGTATAACTCTGAGGGCTGGAAGAGGGCATTTCTGCTTTTTAAACAGGCTTTGGATACAGAGTAACTGCTCTGCCCTAGGCAATGCTCAACATGCCCTCAACTTGCCTCTCCTGAGCTGCTTAGGCTGCCCCAGTTAGGGGAGAGCAGGTCCACCTCTCTTAGGGCACCCTATCTTGCCTTGCTCTGCCCTAAGCCTCCTTCAGAGTAACTGGGCTGGAGCATCTTGCAGTTGCTCCAACCTAGTGTTAGATAGGGCAACCTAAGGGCTCTTATGTGGACAGATTAGTTGCTCTGGATTGGCCTGCAAGTCTGTATGTGCCTGCCTGGATCACTTAAACATCTGCCTTTTTGGTTGGCGTCTTGCCTACTGCAATGAGATTTGTACAAAAATTAAGTACAGGAATGGAAGTGTTTTTAGCTTCATTTTAACATGCCCTACATTTGTCCTACATTTTTGGAGTGTCCTACATTTGTTTAACTGGGTAGGAATTTTGGATTGGATGACAGGACTTTTGGGGAACTTGGGGAGGATTTCTGGGTTTGGCATTTGGTCACCATGTGAGTAGACCCATAGGGATCCATGATAAGACAGAGTAAGAATGGCAGTGTTGAGATCAAAAATCTGAGTTATTGGCCAACCTATCTGCAACCCGACTCTCAAGCTCAGGATATGGCACAACTACAGCAGCCCACTAACTGTAGGCCACAGCAGGTTGGCCACTAACCGTAGGTTGTATAGCAGGCCACTCCAAGTAGCCCCTTATATTCACTATAGACTGTACTGGCATCTCATCGGGGACTCCTTTTAAAGCAAGCACCACAGCTGTTCCTTGTTCATGTGATCTGAGGGAGGTCTCCTCAGGAGCAAGCCCTCACCAGACTTGGTGCCTATTGAACGTGTTCTGGAGCAGCTCCTGACTCTTTGGATGCAGCTTAACTTTCTGCTCTGGATTCAGAATAGTTGGGGCAACCCAACTAGTGCACTCCTCACTGACCTCACTCTGGATTGTGCCCTATTAGTCACTGACCAAAGAACAATTATACTGAACTCATATCCTCCCACTACTGATATTTTAAACTGCACATGACATTAATCATGTGTACTTTTTCTCTTACTTTATATTTTAATTAAAGCAGCCACCTTGGCTGTGATCTTTAAAGGGAGTGAGGCATACAGAATGAGGAGAATCTTATTTCTCTTTTTTCAGTATATATTCTCAAAATGTTATAATGTCTGGTATGTGCATCAGCATTGATATGAACATATACTCAGAAAAACAAAAAAGACAGAAATTTTTAAAGGATGGGCATTGACCACATTTGCTTAGAAATACAACACTACCAATTTCGAGGCATGACACATTTTGATGGCTTAATGTTGTTGCATTATTTTACCAAATGTGAGCAATTTTTTAATTTTATCCTGTGCTGATCTTCTAGTGTAACTTTTGTTCGATTTATATTCATCTTCCAATATTTTGCAAATATGAAATTCTGGTACTTGTTGATGTACATAATATAGATCTTCAGACCTTTTCAGGAGAAATAAACTTAATGTGGTTAAATACTGTACAATCCAGCAGTAACATGGGACATCTTTGCTGGTTTTCCAGCCCCAGAGCAGAGTCTGGTCGGCTGATTTTAGACCAGTGAGGAAAAATAACCTATTACCTTTCCTATTATAGAGTCATTATAAAGTTATAAAGTCACAAACTTTCCTTTTGTTGAGGCAAAAATAGGTGTTATACTATTATGGAGTCAAAACCTCCTGAGAAAACTCCACAGGCAAGGAATATGAGGGCAGCTCCTCATGACTTAGGAACCAGTTTAACCGGATTAGGAACCGGTTGAAGCGGATTGGGTGTCAATGGGCAATTTTCACAATTGAGGGAGGTGAAAAGCAGGATGCTCTAAGGATCAGTCTCAGGACCTTCACTTTTTAATTTGTTTATAAATGCCCTGAATTTGAGAAGGGATGAAGCAGGGTGGGGATAAAAGGCCATTCTTTTTTCTCTCTCCAAGTACCTGAACCAGATGTCTGTCATCCCCATTCCCTATATCACCATGTTTTCACTTGGAAAACTACTTGTAATTATTGCCAAGTGCCATCTGAACATGAACAGTTCCTCTGGTATGTTTTTTTTTTTGTTAAAACCAATTGTTCTAATACTTTTTATTAATAATAATCTTTATAATACAGGTTGAACTTCCCTATTCAGACATTTGCTTTCGAGAACCCGCACGATCAACTATTTTGACATTATACCTAATGTTGGCAATTAATTACCATGGTAAGAAGGCAAGCAATGAATCAAGATGAATCAAGTTCCTTTCCAAGTGGTTGCTAACTGTCCTGTCTTGCAATTTACAAGCAGTTTCAACTCAGAGCAACTCACAAGTGATTATTGCCTGAGGGAATAGAGGGGCTCCGTAGAAATAAAACTAAACGTTCATGAACTTTAAGCCAAGCTTAAATGCAGGCTGCTTTTAAGCCATTAAGTGCTCCTTCAGAGAAGCTTGTCTTTCGATTTAAAGAGCCAACCTCTGAGCCGCTTTGAGACAAAATTGCATATAGGCTACACCTGTATATTAACATATAGCATAAGGCAGATGCTGTTATGCAATGCAATTTAAAATTTGTTTCTGGAAGAGAGGGTAGATACATTTTTTTCCAAATCTGAAATGTGGAAAGTACAAGAACTGAGCAGTGAAGCAAAAGCAAAATAAAAATGAAGCAGGCATAAGGCTTACTGATTCTAAAGCCTATGAAATAGCAACACAAAAACAAAATGCAGGATGAGAAATTCATAGCTCCCATTATATTACTTTCCATAGCATATTGATTGATAAAATGGTATCTGCTCTGCTCTCAAGATATTACCTCCAATCATTCACCTAGGCTTCCTCAGTACAGGATGATAAAGGCAGAAGCATTATGGAAGGCAGCAGGTGACAATAGCAACAACATCTAATGGTTTATGGGCAAATGATTAGACATGTTTTTATCTTAGATAACAAATGTTTCATTCATAGTTCAGATATGCAATGTTTTGACTCTTCTGCATTCTTCTGCAGGACTTGTTTGCACAATATTTTGTCTTCTAACCACAAACAATTCCAGAAAAACACCGATACAGGCAACTACAAGGTATGAAAGGGATTAAAAATAAAAACCAATATTCCTTATTGCATCCATCCTAGTCTTGTGAGGAAATAAAGAAGTATAAATATAAAAAAGAAAACTCATTTTTGCTAATGAACTGACTGGCCTCAAGATTTATTTTTTGCCCCTTGATAAGGTATAGAACTAGAGCACAATCCCTAACCAAATCTACTCAAAAGTCAGCCCCACTGTGTTCAATGGCTCTTACTCCCAGGAAAATGTCTTTAGGATTGTAGCCATACTGTAGTACCTATTTAGGACTGAGAAAAAACAATCAGGGTCATCATGAGACAAAAGTCATTGAGAAGCTCACCTGACAAAAAGATCTGCAGAATTCTATGGGAAGAAAAGTATTAAATGGTGGGTCACTAGACTTTTCCCTTGATGGTCTTTGTTGCTACTGCTGAGTTTATTCATTTAGCACACAAATGTTGTGATAAACCACAACCATTCCCACCATATCAAGAACCACTGAGCCAACTCAGCAGGTAACCACCTGCTCCCTTTCTTTTTCAAATCTTTTCCCTTCAACTGGAACCAAAAGCAACTGTGCCAGCATTGGACAACTATCTTTTCTGGGTTGCTTTGTAACATACCTCTTCTGCAGAAAAGCAGCCCAATTCTCCTTTCCTCAAGTTTAAAAGGCCCTTTTTGGCATATATTTGGCAGGGTATAAAGTCACTTTATACTCTGTCTTAGAAATGGAGAATTGCTTCATCTTGACATTCTAGACCCAATTCTTGCAATTCAGAGCACCTGAACATGCAGAAAAAGGACAAGTAATCTTGGTCCTTGGCACGGTTGCCATATATCGCCCCAAAACATGGACAATCCCAATTTGGGGGAATTGTGTTCATATACTATCAAATGGGTCAGAGGTCCTGATTTTGTGGAAGAGAATTATGGCAACCCTAGTTCTTGGTATAACCTCACTATTAACCCACAAAATCCCTTCTTTCTTGGTTAACCTGCATCCAAATTGATGACATTCTTGGTTCCTCTATATTTTTCCTCCTGTGTGTGTATTAGGAATTTTTTAAATTTTTATTCCTCTTCCCTGAATTTGTAAAATTAAGGGTGAAATCCAGAGTAACTATGGGGAGTCCTTGCTCCGGTGTAACAACAATTTACTCTGGATTGCAATATGAATTTCCCATAGATTTTCACTAGGTGGTGCAATAACTACAAGTGCTAATGTCTCTTACGTGCTCACGTAGCTACTCTGGATTTGGCTGTAAGTCCACATTAAGGGATTGTTTGTTGGACCTTCACCATTACCTCTCCTTTATCTGCTGAAATATTCAGACAGGGCCATGGGAGGGGGGTATAAACATGGTAATTTGTACCTCAGTCCAAGGTAAAAATGGGGGCCCAGGAGCCAAAGGGTTCAGTATATAATTGCAAATAAGAATGAGAAATTTCCTGGGATCTTGCTTACATTTATCAGTCTCACCAAGACTTGCCCCCCACATGGGATGCTGGAGACTGCAACAAACCTTAAGTACCAGGCCATGACATGTATACATGAACTCCATAACAGTGGAGTGTCACATAAAAGTGTCAAATCTGGGAGGAAACTGGTCTGCTGCAGTAACTTTTGGTTTTATGTTCCATTTACCATGAAGGAGTATATAGGATCTCAGGGTCACAGCTGTGAGACGACAGCTGCAGAAGTACATTACAGTCCACATATGACACTTTCTATTCCAGTGTGAACAATGATGCTAATTTTCCACAATGATTGTTCTGTTTTTATAAGATTTTAGAGAGTCTTAAGAGTGTATTTGGTTTTCTTTATTACTGTATCTAGTTGCTAGGTAGACTTGGACTCTACATCAGGAAGATCTGAGCTTCAAAAATTTTCTGACTGTTGTCACCTTCTTCCAGCCTGACTTGGCCTCTCCCTTTACCCGATCTGCAAATCTGTGTCACCACCCTCCCCATGTTTTTTTACCTTTCCCAACCTATGTAGGTAGAAAGTTTTACATATATGACATATTCTAAATCTAGAAATAAAATGAAAGTTTTTGATATTGCAGAAAGAAAGTAAACATGTAAGGGAGGAAATGCATACAAAGAAACTTCACATCTACTGATAACATTTTTCTCAGAGGTGCATTCTGATGTGCCATTGACCTGATTTGCCAGTGAAAGGATGCCAGCACACAAAATGCATTTGTGGCTTGAAGTTGTAGTAACACAGGTCTGAAAAGTACACAGGGCAATGCACCATTTGAAACCATTTTTAGCATAACAGAGGACACTTCAGTTGTATAAAATAGTATAATTATTTTTATGACAAGAAACAGACCCTACAATCCAGAGTAACTATGGGAAGACGTAAGAAGCACTTACTTGGATTGCTCTATGCATTTCCCATAGGTGGCAATGTAAGTATGGCGGTGTAAAAGGTCCTATAGTTACTCTGGATTGTAGCCTAAGTTTGCATGCCAATCAAGCATGTAATGTTTTAAGAAATTTCAAAATCAACTTTGTTATTGCATCAGAATTAACGAGAGGACTATTCAATCCCAAATATGCAGGTGTTGATACACTATCATTAAGCATTCAGAAAGTAGTTCTTGAGTCAATTGTGTTTTAAAGAAGGAATTTCACTAGCCATTTCGAACCAGATGCTTGTCTTCTTTTTTAAAAAAGTACATCATATAAGCATTTGAAAACTTCAAAAGAAGCATGAAAATCAATTGCAATGCATGGTTGGAAAACTACAGGCTACTTTTTAAAAGCAGGCATTTTTAGTGTCATATATATGGTGCACTTGCAAAGAGAGGAATGTAGGTATGCTCCCTGGTCATTCATTCAGTTATACTTTTCAAGAGATAATTGTACTACATTTTTCCAATTATTATAGGCAAATTAAAGAACAACTCAAATAATTAATAACATATATTAGATCAAGGCAGAGGAAAGAGGGGATTTTCAGTTTAGGGCTGATAAAATTAGTGCTGTACAAAAGAAGAGGACTCCTACAAGGATCAGAAGTCAACATGAAATTGTATTTTTTTAAAAAAAAATTAATAATCCATGAAATTGTATTTTTTTTAAAAAAATTAATAAACTTATTTCACAGCAGTTTCTAAGTGTCCATTTAGCAACATTTGTAATAATGGTTGTAGAATTTTTTAAAATGCAGTCAAATTCTGTTTCCTTGCTCTATCCTCAATTTGCAATAGTTTTTAAGGTAAGCATAATCTGGTGGGGTTTTGTCAGATGCTTTTGTTTTTTGCCAATGTAATGGTGATTGCAGTGCAGTAATTTGCCAACTTGTGAAATATAGTTTATAGATGTTCCTAATGTCAGCACATTCATTTCAGTGTGATAACATTTCTTCAGCGCTCAAATTGCAGTTTTGAATTGCTAGAAAAATTCAGTTACATCTCTACTAATTGCATCTATACTGTGCTTGAGTTTTCAACAGACAGAAACTCCATATCTTAATATCTGAATTAGAAGTGACATTTTGGGGGAAAAAAGATTCAAAGTAAATGTCATATTTACTTCCAAAGGAAAAAAAACCATGGGAATCTTAAAGGAAAGCCAAATATGTTTATGTAAGAAAAATGAATTTTTTTCGGGAGAGAATTCAGACATATAGACTGTTTTGCTGTGAGTGCTCAGTCACTATAAGAATGCTGGGATATCTAGAAAACAAAAAAATTATTCCTCTTAAGGCATAGATATGTTACTAAAGCCCCGAGTGTTTCAATCAGCTTCTCAAAAGAGGGAACAGACTCACTTCTGGCAGCCAATACAGTATTGATAGCTGGAGTCCAGCCTTCACATATATACTTGTCATGTGATCCAAGATAGGTGAGATTTCCACCCTCTTATAATATGCACCCAATGCAAATACGGTCAAATATATACTTCTTTAGCTGCAGCCTCTCACCCTTTCCTTGCTTCTCTGCCCCAGTTTCTAGTCACAAGGGCCAAGGTAGGAATATTTAAATTTGAAAACTTTTCCAAGTAAAGACAACCTGCAGCTTGAAGGATTCAGTATATCGCCTCAGTTATGAATGGTGCATCGTGTATTAAACCAACGATTTTCAGTCTTTTTCATCTCATGGCACACTGACCAGGTGCCAAAATTGTCAAGGCCCACCATCAATATTTGGACAATTGAAAGGGCGCACCATGCTGCTAGTGGGAGGGGGGTTTCAATTTCTCAATAACCCTATTAATAATTGATGTTTCCTAAATAAACAAACAAACTTCCAAACTCCCATGGCACACCTGTGGACCACTTGCAGCACACCAGTGTGCCATGGCACACTGGTTGAAAATCACTGGTATTCCAACTTTCTTTTTCATACATTCAACTCTACTAGTGTTTTGCTACAGATTGATACTGCCTCATGCTGAGTCGGACAATAAATCCATCAAGCCTACTGTCTACTCAATACTGACTGTCTACACTGATCAGTAGCAACTTGCACCGTTTCAGATGGGGCCTTTCTAGCGCTATCTGGAAATGTAGATTTGTCATAGCAATCAACCACTGAGTTATATATAGTCTTCCTCTCCAAAACAAGACTGAAGAGTTAATTTAAAAACATTTTGATTGCTGTACAGTTTTGCCCTGTAAATCAAACAGCTTTTCTGTAATGCCTCTGCATGTAATCTTAATTGAGGGAAGACAGAGCTATTGGTAGAAGTCAAGAGTTGAGTTTCTCTTTTAAGTAAAATGAGATCTCTCTGCTGTACCCTGTGCGTAAAATGAGTGCCATGTCAATAAAAATGACACTCAGTTGGATGATGGGGAACCTAGGTTGCGCTGCTACCTAAATCACAAATTTCATAACCAGCCAGTATTGATCATTAATATATGTCTTCAGAATGCTTTGGTGGCTCACTGTGAACTAACCTTGCATAAACCCAATAAAAATGTGACTTTCAAAAAAATATCTCTTCGTTCGCCCAAACCCAATTAATTTTCATGAGAAATTAATTTTCATGAGAAATGGAAAGGATAGATAATCTGAATAAACTCCTTGCCATGGGATGTGCTGATGGCATCTAGCCTCAATGGCTTTAAGAAGGGACTGGACAAATTCCTAGAGGAATGGACCGTCTCAGGTTCATGCCATGATGGGTTTGTGTATGTATGTTTATGTACATAGATAGATGTAGACATCCTCAAAACTCCAGCTGCAGAGAGGGCAAATTGATACAGAAGTCTTGTGTGTTCCCTGATGCATCTGGTGGGCCACTGTGAGATACAGGAAGCTGGACAAGAGTGGCCTTTGACCTGATCCAGTTGAGGTTCTTCTTATGTTCTTAACTGGCCTATCAGTGGCATAACTAGGTCACTTGGCATCTGGGGCGGGCCCACAAATTATTGACACTCCAATTTAAATTATTTAATTAATTATTACCAGTATTAATTAATACAATTAGGCTGCAATCCTAAAGACACTTTTGTGGGAGTAAGACTCATTGAACACAATGGGGCTTACTTTTGAGTAGACATGGTTAGGACTGTGCTCTTAATTAGATAGTAATTAATATTTTTTCATTTTAAAAATCACCTTACCAATTAAGCCTCTGACCAATGAATTGTGTTGGTGAAGTTGTGCTGGTGTGCTACAGCAGTACTTGGGAGTTTACTAGTTTGAATTTGCAAATTGCCTACCAGACACTTGAATCCTACCTAAATTTCCGTGTACTGCGACTGTGGTGCTGGCAAGGTTTAGATACAGATGAAAGTTCAGAGTAAGGTGCATTTCTCCCCTTGCCTCTGGTAAGCCCCAGCCTGTGTAATGGATCAGCTTGAACCCAGGCCAACAATATCACTGAAGAAAGGATCAGTTGTGGTGGTCCTCCTCAAGTAAAGGAACATTTGATCCCTTCCTTGAGATACCATTATGACTGCAAAAGTGACTGAAAATTTGTTAGGATTGGGCTGTAAATTGCAATGAAAATAATGTTCAGGAAAGTCAAGTGTCTTCCAACTGATACATATGGTGAAATCCAGAGTAACTACCGGGAGTCTTTGCTCTGGAGTAAGAACAAGTTACTCTGGATTGCAATATGAATTTCCCATATGTTTTGAATAGGCAGTGCAGTAAATTAGGGTTCACGTAATGTCTCTTACGTGCTCTCGTAGTTACTCTGGATTGTGCCCATAGATTCACTTTCTGTGTGAAAAGAGAATGATGAGTAAAATTAACTATGGATTTGACAAATAGATAATTGTTATATAACTTTTTTAACTCCATCTTTGATGCCTGAAGGAACCTTATAATATAAGAAAAAATTTTAAGTAATATAAATTAATAGAAATTAATTGAAGTTATTTTAGACTTAACTTGGCATCCATCAGTCTTGAAATACTGTGGTATCATGCTCGACGCTGCATGTGTAGCCCGAAGGCCTGGGTAGATTGATATGGAGGACAGGCTGTTACCCAAGCAGCAAATCCCTCCTCTCCCCACCACTGAAACAGCCCAATGGAATGGCAGAGCCAATACAATTGGTTCCAGAAGAAAGGTAAATTAGGTAATCTGTGCTTGTCATATATTCTAAGAACATTTTTTTCTTTTCTGTTTTTTCTTTCTTTTTCTTTCTCTCTTTTTTCTTTCTTTGTTGTTCCCCTTTTTGAAAAAAATAAATAAAAATTTAAATAAAAATTTGGTACATAGATTCATGCCACATTTTTTTTGTAAATTGTAACTCTATTATGACTAAGTTGCAAGTTTATTGGGATGTCCATGGCAATGATATATATATATTCTCACTTTAACAAACTAAAATGAGGGATGCCTCAGTTACAGAACAGTATTTTTAATTAATAAGTTAATAAATTTTATTAATAAATTGTAAATTAATTTTGCATAGTTTATAAATGCTATAAAATACATTGATTATCCCTACAATCCAGAGTAACTACGGGAGCACGTAGGTGACATTACGTGCACCCGTGGTTACTGCACCATCTAGTGAAAACCAATGGGAAATTCATAATGCAATCCAGAGTAAATTGTTCTTACACCGGAGCAAGGACTCCCCATAGTTACTCTGGATTGTGCCCTATGATAGTAGAACATATTACAACTTCTGTCTCCTTTTTTCATGTTCAGCACTCATCTATCAGGGGAAAAAAATCCAAACATCCTAAGATGCTCCCAGAGCATGTGGAAGATGCATCATTTTTACTGCAATTTTTTTAACAAGAGTTTTACTTCCAGCAAACCTGAAATATTCTGTATGTTTTCATTTTAGTCCTGGGATCATTAGACTTATTCTATAGCAAGGACAGTTCAGTTGCCTAAGGCTGTAAGCAAGCAAATGCTTAACAGAAATCAAAAGTGCTTCTTCCTCTAGTCATTAGTACAGAGGCAGGAGGTATTATTGTACATATTCCCTATAACTGACAAAATTGTGTGACCAGGACAATATCATGAATCAGAAAGACCCTGTATTTTGTAGACTGCCTAAATAGTTGCATATTTCAGAACAGATTATATATAAAGTGAATATCTACTTATACAACTTTGACTTCAGGAAGGAGATAATTACAGTGGTACCTTGCTTAACAAGCACCTCGCTTAACAAGCGTTTCACATAACAAGCAAAAATTTCCAAGAAATCTTGCTTCACAAAACAAGTTCCACTTCACTTAACAAGCAAGCGTGCTATGGGTACGCGTGCTATGCAGCCCTGACGCTCTGCATGGAGGCTCTTTAAAAGGGCTGCCGGCCAGTGCTGCTGCCTCTAACTGCCCCCAACTTGGGGGAAGTTGCCCGGAGGTGCCAGAGGCAGCTGCCCCTAACGGCCCCCAAGTGCTCCCATCGACCACCTTGAACCTCCAGCAGCAGCCCAGGTAAGCCTCCCAGGAAAGTGTCTTTGATTGCATAGTTCTCCTAACTATGTCTACTCAGAAGAAAGCCCCATTGTGTTAAATGGGGCTTACTCCCAGGAAAGTGTGTTCGATTGCAGCCTCTTAACCATATCTACCCAGAAGTAAGCCCCATTGTGTTCAATGGGGCTTACTCCTAGGAAAGTGTCTTTGCAGCCTCTTAACCATGTGTACCCAGAAGTAAACCCCATTGTGTTCAATGGGGCTTGCTCCCAGGAAAGTGTCTTTAGGATTGCAGCCAAAGGACACTTCATAGGATCATGCACATTGAATGCATGTTTTGATTCAATTCCAGTGTTTTGTCATCATTTTTATATCCAGTTAATATTTTTATATGAATATTTTGGGGGTTGTGGAACCAGTCGTCTGAGTTTCCATTATTTCCTATGGGAAAATCCGTTTCACTTAAAGAGTGTTTCACTTAAAGAGCATGGCTCTGGAATGAGTTAAGCTCTTTATGTGAGGCACGACTGTACTTTAAAATGTTAGGTTCTTAGATATGTTTAGATTCTTTAAAATGTTAAGATTCTTTAAAATGTTAGGTTCTGTCC
Organism: Cryptoblepharus egeriae; assembly: GCA_030015325.1. Lineage (NCBI taxonomy): Eukaryota > Metazoa > Chordata > Lepidosauria > Squamata > Scincidae > Cryptoblepharus > Cryptoblepharus egeriae. Next base: position 229,658,521 of record JAREYC010000001.1, read on the forward strand.
TATCTGAATAAGTGCTTTCTCGGTGCAGGCTTTAATATAGAAACATATGTCAGAGGTTACAATAAAAAAAATAAAAAGTGAAGAAATTAAAAAGAAACTGCATAATTCTGAATTTTATTGGTCAATTATCTTTCTTTGCAATGATTACATCCTTGCAGTATGAAACTGCATGCAATAAAAAGTTTATACTTGAGGCTGCAACCTAACCCCCTAGTAAGCCCAGCATAAGTCATGGCACAAGTCTCGTGCTGACCTGGTGGTGTTGCAAAAGTGCCATAAGGTGGAAAGGAGGTGGAAGCAAGCATTTGCTTGCTACCACCCTCAGGGGGATGACATACTGGGGGTGACAAAAATTGCTAGGATTGTTGGTAATAACCCCATCATGTCATATTCCAGGGGTCAGCAGTGTAGTGCTGAACTTACGTAAGTGCTGTGTGCTGACATATACATATATATGCAGTGACCACATCTTAGGGCTTTTCTGATCTCCAGCCAGCACATTGCTCCCTCTGTACTCCACCAAAGAGGCTTCTCCATTGCTATGGTGCTATGGGAGCTGGAGATGCTGAAGAACAGCCTGATCCTGTCCTTGCCATGCCTCTTGCAAAGAGGCTTACTTCTGAACATAGATGTTCAGGATTGGGCTCTAAGAATGCACTTTGCTCCATGCCTTCCTGAGAATAGGCTCCATTGACTGCAAAGGGGCTTACTTCTGAGTAGAAAAGAGCAGGATTGAACTCTAAGTATGAACTTTTCTCCACCCTTTCTTTATGATAATGGCAGGGTGGGGAGAAAAAATGTTGTTCTGGGCACCAGTGATGGTGATGGGCAGTTGCCTGCGGGCAAATGTGACAGCAGCAGTGGCACTACATCCTAGCTGTGTGTGCCAGAGGTGCCTTGGTGTGCCGCCAAGCACCATTGTAAGTGTTGAGCTTGGTTGTGTGCCGGGGGTTGCCTACCGCTGTCATATACCATCGGGTGTGTATTTTACAGCATAATTCAATGCAAAAGACAGCTTTGAAAAATCTCCTTCCTATGAAATGTTATGGCCCCAAAACTAAAATGTATGGAGCCCTATGGAAAGTGAAAGTGAGCTGAATCGCACCTTCAAGCATGAGTAGACAAATGTGCCTGAGTCCATTGGAAAGGGCAGATTGAGAGGAATCCAACAACCCTAGAATGGTCCTGATCCAATGATCGCAGCCCCCACAAATCAACCCAGAAGGAAATCACTGATTGCATTGAATCCTATGGAAAGTAGGATTGAGCTACACGTCCGTGTTTACCCATGAATAAGCAAACATGTTTTGGCTTAAGTTCAGTTCAGACACAGAGAATTTCAAGATCATCAAAATGGTCCCAATCCAGTGAAAGTGGAGCTCAACAAGTGCTACAGAAGACAGCCTGTCCCCCTCCCAACAAGGAATATGAAAGCATAAATGGCTATCCTAAACGCACTTTCCTAGGAGCAAGACCCACTGAACACAATGAGGCTTACTTCTGAACAATCATGATTAGGATTATGCTGTTGGTAAGGTGATTTTTAAAATATGAAAATGTTACTTAATATCTAATTAATTGTATTAATAAAGATAATAATCAATTAAATAATTAAATAAATAATTGTGGGGTGTCAAAAAATTTGTGGCCCCAGGTGTCAAATGACCTCAGTACGCCACTGTTTAGTGGGCAGGCAGGAATGGCACATTGCCACTCTGGTCTGCTGAGACTTAGGCTGCAATCCTAAAGACACTTTCCTCGGAGTAAGACCTACTGAACACAATGGGGCTGACTTTTGAGGAGACCTGGTTAGGATTGTGCTCTTAGGCCACCTCCAGAGGCTGCTGCAGCCTTACCTTGGGGAGCAGGAGAAACCTTCCCTCCCCAGGGTAGTGAAGTAGCTAAAACCTGCACTGTACACAGTGCAGGCAAACGGACCTGTCTGTTTCCAGTGAAAGTAAGGATTGCACTGTTAGTAAGTAAGGCTGCAATCCTAACTTCCAGTTAGGCCAGCATAAACTCCAGCCATAAGTCCTGAGCTGACTTGGGGATGTCACAAAAATGCCAGAAGGCACATCTGCCCCATTTGAGGAGGGTTAGGCCATTGCACAACAACCTTTCCACACCACCATGGGAAGATATGCCAGGTGAGTTATGCCGGCCTAAACTGGTTAGGATAAGTAGGTAATCTTAAGTAAGTAATACTGCAATCCTGAAGTGCACTTAGACCAGCCTATCTGGCACATGGTGACGAGATCCTAAAGCCAAAATGTAGGACAAGGTCCCCCCAAAATGTAAGACTTTAAAAATGTAGGACAAAATGTAGGATGTGTTTAAATCATTTAAACATGTCCTACATTTTTTAAAAATACCCCCTGACTCAGGAGTATGCTCCATTGACTTAATGGGCTTACTTCTGAGTAGATACCAATGGGACTGGGGGACTTACCTTGGCTGGAGAGGCTCAGGTCAGGCTGCTGGTGCTGGCTTGGGGACACTGGCTTGGTAGTGGCTGCCCCGGCCTAGCACAGCTGAGTTTGGCCATCGGTGCAGCCATTTTAAAAACAATTACATTTAAAGGAAAGTGAGAGGCCTTTAAGTGGAGGCCCATGCCGGCGAGGTCCCTCTGCCCATGTACAAAGCACTGCAGCGGAAGCCTTATATCAGAAGTGATAGGCTGTGTGCACATGTGCACTGTAATTGTTTTAAAAATGCTGCTGCAGACAGCAAAAACACAGCTGTGCCATGCCACAGCTGCCCGTAAGTGCCCTCAAGTGCCCCCAAGCACCCTCCTTCCCACCCCCACCCCAGATGGCTGGACAGTTTGCCTATCGGATGTCTGTCTGTTTCCAGTTCTCTGGCAAACCTAATCTGTCACTTGGGCTGGCCTAATGCCTGATCCTGGTGCTAGTTGCACCAGGAAAGGCCAGGGCCGGCATTAGTCCTCTTAGTCTGGCCCAAGTCAGATGGACTTGCAGTGGCCTAATTGTGCTAGCCTAGGCAGCTCAGCAGGAGTGTATTGAGGACATATGCAGAACAGTGCAGTTTGGCCATATCCACAGCCTGTTTCCAGGGCAGACTTGACCCCTCACCGCTTCTCTTACTTAGGCCACCTCAGGAGCAGGCATGAATCTTAGTAGACCCTTAGGGGTCCATGATAAGCCAGAGTGAAAATGGAAGACAAAGAAAAGGTTCAGTCTTAGGCCAGCCTAAGCCACACTCCTGCCTCTCAACCAGCACAATACAGCACAACTACAACAGCCCAACTCAGGATATGGCACAACTCCAACAGCCCAGTGAGCACACTGCCCTTGTGCTGCTACCTCTTTAGCAGCAGTTAGGCCAGCCTAGAGGCCTCCTAGCTATGTGGATTTGGCCTTTCAGCTCAGTATATGGCCAACCTTAGGTCAGCTTAAACCACTGACTTAGGCCTTCCTTTTCTAAGTCGAGACCTAAGATTTTTTGAAAATAATACTTTTAATTTGCTACATATAGCTTCCTGTTATATGTAGGAAACCATTATTGAAGAATATTACTGTGCCAAAAGAACAATGAGTGTTAAATATATATAATGAGCATATCGCCTGAGATGAAAGCCAAGAGTGATTCAGTGGACAGCCCGTGATAGGTCTGCAATAGCAGGAATTTCCAGAGAGTCAGAAGCCCATGAGAAGAATGCATTGATCTGCGTCATTATAGGGCTGATTCACAGTAGATTTGGCTTGAAAGTTGAGCTAGGGTATAATTTCAGTATCTAATTTAATCAAACAGGATCTTCAAGGCCAAAAATAAAATTATAAAAGAGAAATTTATGTTGGTTTTATCAATTGACCATCTGTGAAGCTCACTGATACCGATAATAGAGGTTTCTACTGATTATGGAGAGGTTTTAAAAAGGTGAAATGAGCTACCTGCAGAGGCACATTATGAACTGTTTTTTAAGTGTATGTTCTTGAAATATACTGGGAATTGCATTTTTCTTAGTCTTCCTTGTTATATCAATAAAGAACAATAGAATTTTAAAAGAGTGACTTTTACATAAAAGATAAGCAATAACTAAGAATGGCAAAATGGGGCAGTGGTTGTGCTATGATAGAATGTTTGAGCCCAGGAGAGAGCAGGATCTATGGTGCCGTACTCTCCATATGCAAATCCCTTTTGGGGCCTGCACAGATCAATACAGACTTATCCCAGCAATATCGCTACCCAATATGGCAATGGATAACCCATTGCAGATGCTGGGGCTTACCCTAGGCAGGAGGGCAAATGTCTATTCTGAGTAGAACTCCAGAAGCCAAAAATACCCCATGTTGGAGCAGAAGTCATATTAGTGCCATTGCATCACCATGTGGGGATATATTAAGATTCACAGGCCTCCGTCAGTCTTGAAAGACTATGGTATTGTGTTCAGCGCTACATACGCTGCATGTGAAGCACGAAAGCCTGGGTTAGATTGTTATGGAGGATAGGCTGAACACCCAAGCAGCAAGTCCCCCCTCTCCACGCCACTGAATTAGTCCAATGGAAAGGCAGAGCCAATACGATTGGATCCAGCTGGTGTCGCAGAGCTGGGCTAAGGACAGGAGCTCACCCTGTCTTGTGGGGCTGACCCAGGTCTCAAACCCTGGCCTGCTGGTTAACAGGCACAGTGACTTAACCACTTGCGCCACCCACAGCCTGGAATATTAAGATTAGGCTGCAGTTTAACTATCCTATCCAAGTTTTTTTTTAAAAAAAAAGATTTACCAGATTACAAACATCTACAAATGATATGGCTTTATGATTGGTTTTGACAGTACAAGAGTGACCACTACGTATTTTTAATGCACTTTTATAAATAATAAATTATGTTGGTGAATAAGTTATATGCACAATCTTGAATCTGTATTTTTAGGCTTCTTGATCAACTCCAATTGTTGATTTTCTGTTCTATAATGATTCAGAACCGGTTTAGGAGTACCTTCTGAAATTAAACTGCTATAGGCAATAACTGCCATAATTCCTAAGCCTAATGAGGACAACAGGTTATACTTTGTCCCCCTTCTAATTTATTTTTGCTACCTCTAATGAGTCATGAGAAATATAACCTAATCACAGAGTAATTCAAACCTTTGATTAATCAATACAAAGAGCTACTTGTCTCTGTTATACAATCTTCCTTGTTTGATATGGTTTTTGTTAACAAATCAGAAGCTGTGGATCAGAATAATTGGGAGCGATGCCTTAATTTTGAAGGGAATTTAAGCGGGTGTAATATTGTGCATAATAAACAGTGTATTTTTTCTCTGTGATCTGCTTACCCAGATTTGCTGAAATTGGGATAAAGAATACTTGCCATTACAGAAATTATCAGTAAAGGCTTGTATTGGTATCTAAACTGCAAACCTATGCACACTTACCAGGGAATAATTCCCACAGAAATCAATCAATAAATATGCACAGAATAGAACTGTCTGTGCAATAGGCGGCAAATTAAAAAGAGATTTAGGGCACAATCCAGAAGTGGTCTTGGGTTACCCTGTCTATCACTGGGCTGACCCAACTGCAAGATGGGCCATCCTAGTTATTCTGGAAAAGGCTTGGGGTAGCCTAAGGCAACATACCATAGGCTGCCCCAAGACAGGTGGACCTGGGCTGCCCAAGCTGGGGCAGCCTAGGCAGCTCAGGAGAGGCATGTTGAGGGCATGTTCAACATTGCCTAGAACAGGGCAGTTATGCTATACCCAGAGCCAGTTTCCAGGGCAGAAATCCCTCTTCCAGCTCTTCAGAGTTATAGCACCAGAATTATAGCAGGTATAATAATGAGTAGACTTATAAGTGTCCATGAAAAGGCAGAGTCAGAATGGCAGTATTGACCAAAAATCTGAGTTCTTGGCCAGCCTAGCTGCAACCCATGCCTCTCAACTTCAGGATATGGCACAACTACGGCTGCCCGATAACCTCAGGATAGAGCAGGCAACTCCAAGAAGCCCCTTGTATTCACTGTAGACTGTACTGGCATCTCATCAGGGACTTCTAAGGGAGGCACCACAAGGTTCATCTTGTTATTTTCTGAGACATTATTTATGAATACATAAATATTCATTTATGGATACAAAAAAGGCTTGAATGTTTTTTAAACCAATGGTAGAGAGATAAAGATAAAGTGCAGAAAAATTAAATAGGATGTTAAATGACTGAAAACCTTAGTTCTGGACAGCACAGACAGAAAGTTTACATAATAAAAAGAACATCCACAAATTATGTCTCTTCTACAGCTAGTGAAATTGATTAAATGTGATAAAGGCAAATTACTCAACCATTACAGACTTGCAGCTACTCAGCGAACACCTTCATCAGACCTATATCAGATCTATTTTAAGTGCTGAAACATTTTCACTGTCTTTGGAAAGAAGATTATTTCCTTTCTTTTATATTCATGCACTAAAGTACCAGTATATGTTTCCTCTCCTCCCTATAATCTGTCACACGTAACATCTTTGCCATTTCAATTCTAGAAAATGGAATAAGAATATTTGATGTTTCCTTATAATGAAAAATCAGTGGCAGAAACTCAGCAATACAGATGTATATATTTAGAGTCCAGATACAATTATGCATTATGGGGAAAAAATGAGACCAATGAAGATTCCATAAATTTATTTTTTTTAAAGATGGAAAGCCAGAAATGCCTTCCTGCCTTCTAGCTCTCTTGGTTCTAAATACTGATCCTTGGAAACATCTCAGTCAAAATTATTCTACAGTTGTATATGCTATTCATGTGACTTGCATTTCAATTTTCTAATTCCATTATTAAAAAACAGCATCCACTCTTATATGAAATTATAAATCCACCATGCTCCGTAATCCTAGCTCATTAAAGAATTGCACAAATAAATCATTGATATGACTTCAAACAATCTGATGATATTCATGAGCCTGTTCCGACAGAAAAAGTGTAAACTCAATTTTTTCATTACCTTCATACACAGAATAAAGCCAATTATTTCTTCCCACTCCTCTGGACAATAATAAAACTGGCAGAAGCCAAATCCACAACCTTGTTAAACTGAAGTACTTGTATTTAAAGTAATTTAATCCCTTTGGGACCTCAGGGGTTTAAATTCTAGTTCTCCAGCCAAATTAGTTATGAATGGATTGCCAATCTATTCTCTGAAAAATTCTTTCAAGGATCATTCCAAGATACCTTTCCTTGAGTTTCTAAAAAGAAAGAAAACATCCACCAGGTCTTCCTCATCCTGTTTCCTATATTCCATTCCATACTACAAAGTTTCCTTATCACAATGTTCACGTTCTCCAATGACCAAAATTTGTTCCTTGTTCCCAAAATTCCCGTGGCCCCATCACCACTTAACTAAATTTTAAAACTTATAAAAATATGGTTACATTAAGTGTTTGAAAGGATGGAGGGCTGGAATAATTAACAGAAGGTCCAAATATGGGATGGATGTGGGAAAGCACAGCTGCAAGATTCACTCATACAGACGAAATGCCATGCAATCTCCCTCTCCTGACCTTCCCTTTCAACAGGGAGAGGCTGGCAGGGCAAGGGTGAAGCAGGTTCTTACCTTCGCTGCAGTCCTTCCCTCGAAAGCCTGTTTGGGAACAGTCGCAGACGGCCTGGTCGTTGAGCACCGAACAAATGCCACCATTGAGGCAAACGTCGTCACTGGCACACAGGTTACTCTGCTCATCATCTAGCCGTACTTCTTGACTCTCCACAGGTGAGGATTGTGTATAGTTGACCCTTACATCTGTTATCCATCCCTTGAAGGGTTCCCGATCCTTCACTGAGGAGAGTGTTACTTTTAAAGTAGCTGAGCGCAGCTCAGGTGGCAGACCCCCTAGAAAAAGGCCACTGAAAACTGTCATGTCCCGCCGCTTGGATTTCACTTCCACCCACTTAGCCTCTGCCTGGTCAATGAGTAGCGTTGTGTTCTTAAAATTGCGCCGAATGATTATGGTATGCCACAGGTTGTCGTTAACAGCCATGTCGGACAGCAAGACAGCAGGTTCAGCGCAGAAGATGGAGAAACTGAGCTGGAGCCGCCCACCTTGGGTCAAGATTAACTCCAAGAAGTCACAGAAGCCCTCATCATCAAAGTAGAGGACCAGGCCACTGGAGCTACGTGTCTTCATGTTGAAGCTCATCTCACTTTCACAGCAGGCATTCCATTTAGGGAAACGAGTCCATTGGCCCTCCGCTCCTGGGAACTCCAGGCCACTACCAAGCTCAGCCCAGCATCCCAGGAGCAGTGCCATCCAAAGCAGGAGGCAACCTCCACGCCTGAGGAGCACAGGCCCCATTCTTCTTGGGGTGGGGTGGGGGAAAGGGGGAAGAGGAGGGGGGAGTGGCGGAGGGGGGGTTGGAGCAGACAGGGTAAAATCTTTCTAGTTACCACCTACACTAGATGGTTAACTTTTGCTTTCCTGATGCACAGCGGAAGAATACTAAGGCTCCTCCCCAGAAGGAGAGGCTGAAGTGGGGTGCACCCAAGATGCAGATCCCTTTTCCCCTCAAAACAAAACAAAATAAAATGTTTTAAGCACCATCAAATATGCAAACTTGATTGAGGTGTACGAGGTCTTCAGAAAAAAAGAAGGCACCAATAGATATTATTCAGTCATCTGCTTGGATAATTGACGAGAGGTCTAGGAATGAGTGTGTGAATCAGCAGAAATTTTACCATCAAAAGCCCATGGCACCAAGTTGGAAAGGAAATGGGATGGAGTGGGAGATATATGGATAAGGGATGGCCAAAAAATACACCCAGAAAATCTTCTCCAAATGAATCCACAGAGCCAACAAAAATGGATCAGTATCCCAGAAAGCATGGAATCAGTATCCCGGTGCATGGAGCGGTCATGTTATCCAACAGCTGTATTCTTCGGAAGGGGGGATGGAGTTCCCTCACCCTTCACTGGAAGCAATTGCCTGATTCCAATCCTATCTTCCCAACACTGATCATCTCATCAGATCATGGACTGCCTGCCATGCCAGAGAGAGAAAGACTCTTTGCCTCTTTCCCAAAGGGGCTGAAATCCAGAAAATGTCAAATAGCTCAGAAGCTACTTGATATGCTAAGCTTCACAGCTCCACTTTTGTTTTCTTGTGCAAAGCCAAAGCAAAGACGATCCAAGAGTGTGATTCTTTTTTGGAGATTTTTGCACATAGTCTTTTTTTTAATAAAATTTTAAAAATCTGTGAAGATTAAAAAAATTACATTAACAAATCTGTACTCTACCAAGAAACTATTAAAGGGGTAATGACAAATAGTTATACATATACTCAGACAAATTTAGGATCTGCAACAGAACTAAACCAACATGCTTAATGCCTTATGCTAAACCCTGTATAGGTAAAATCTGCTAGTCAGATTTTGATCTACAAATGAAGCATGCTTTGGATAAGAATAATTTACAGAAAATATTTATGTCTGTGTTAGAAGGGAACATTAAGACATTCTGTATTATTTATATTTTATGCAATTTAAGATATCTTTAGACTCAATTCATCATTGAAATAAATCTATGTCTGCTACGTCATTCACGATAACGTTGCAATATGTTGCAATATGAGTTCTTTTCCTCAACATTTTAAATCACGTAAAGTGGATTAAATCATAGTAAGCAGAGAGTGGATTTCCACAATATTATTATGGCGGGGATTGTATTTGTGTGTGAAATTTTGTTGCCACCTTTAACTGCTGAAATTATAATTTTTTTTCAGTCAGACATGTGGAATCATACATACACCATAGATTGACTATTCCCTAATAAATCAAACAGTGCTATCCATCTAGGATCAAGTGTGTGTTTAATCCAGTCCATACACTTTTTTCAGTATTTTATGATACATGCCTTTTTCCACCTAAAATGCTTCCAACTGTATCTTTATCTTTATGGCTAGCACATATTATGGTTTGCTTTCTAAGCATTCCCTTCTAAGCAATCAACACTTACGGTACCACCCAGTTCTAGTCGTCATCTAGCTGAATTCAGGTGCATGCAACAGAAAATCAAAAGCAACCTCAAGGTAGCAGCAATATCAGATCTGGCTTAGCCTAATGAATATTATATGCCTGATATTCCTCAGGAATCTCAGCAGTCCCTGCCACTTGCCATTTGCATTGTACTGAAACCTGAAGCATCACTATATTGTGTCATTAAGGAGCAAAGCTGATAAAAATTGCTTTCTATTGTGCATGGAAGGATTGAAAGACTGTAATATGTAGCTGTTGTTGGTTATATTTTGAAAAATGCTGGAAATTATAGCAGTTAACAGTACGGGGCTTTATAAGTGATAAGGCACTTGACACATTGCAATACTCCCTTTCTTTAAGACAGAGAATACAAGGATCAATCTTTGTGCAGTTTTCATGTATCATTATGCTTTTCCCCCTCCCCCCATTTTATTATTTCCTAGCCATAGACAGAAACATAGTGGTAGACCAACAACTGGGCATTTATAATTTTTTTTCAGTCACTAAGTAAGGGAGTAATATGGGAACTGGTAGACACAAATGGGATGCGTCAGGTTGTTATTGCCATGCTTTGAGGTTTAGGATTACATGATGGAGGCAAAGCATTGTCTATGTGTTGCCCCTGCTAATTGAGTAAGGGGCAATTTTTCTACTGAGTACTCCTTTTTTATTTTAATAGGGTGAGAGTAACTGGCCTCACTACAGCAGTGTCTTTTCTAGTGGTTGTTTGCTGGTTTTTCTTTTGCATCATTTTAGATGGTAAGCCCATTAGGGATAGGGAGCCATCAGATATTTGATTTTCTCTGTAAACTGCTTTTCTTTGTAAAGCAATATACAAATACTTTTATAATAATAATATTTATAACACCAAAATAGGGGGAAAAAACCAGACACCCCAGATCCTTGGAAAGGACTCAATATCTGGACCTAACCAGTCAATAACATCTGTGTGAAAATCATGTCATCGTCATTATACGTAGGGGCCCCAAGTATACTACACAAGCCCAGGAACATGGAGCTGAGAAAAGAGACTGCTTGAATTTCTGGATGTGTTTCTGGATGTGTTTAGGAATGTACTTCATTCCTATACATACTTCATTAGGAGCCAGCCCCACTGAACATAATGGGATTTGCTTTTGAGTAGACCAGCTTGGGTTGCCATGTTCCCATCCCATGCATGTTTCCTCAGACGTAAGCCCCATTATAGTCAATTTGGCTTACTCCCATGTTAGTGTGGATAGGATTGCAACCCCAGGCTACAATCCTATCCACACTCACTTGAGAGTAAATTCCATTGCCTATAGTGGGACTCGCTTTTGGGTAGACATGCAGTGGCTTGGGGCTGTCAGTTGAGATGGCCGTGTCCCCACCTCCCCCCCATTTTACAAATGAATCTTGGACCACATGACCATAAATCCTCTTTTTCCAGGACATGTCCTCTTTTTTTAGCCTTGTGTTCTCGAAAAAAATATTTGACCCCCATTTCCTTGTGAGAAGGCAACATGTAGCCTTCTTGTAACAATAAATTATATGTAATAAATTATATCTAATGGTTTTAAATTTAATAATAAGTAATATACTGTTTAAATTGACCACCTGAAAGCAATATAGAGGACTGCTTTAGCTTTTATTTTGTCTTGATCCACACTTTTCTTGAGTGTCCAAAATTGGGGGGGGGGGGGGGCGCTTGTCCTCTTTTGTGGTTATGATATATGGTCACCTTGGGTGCAGCATCACTGCTATCTTGTGGTAAAAGAACAAGCATCCCCTTCTCTGAGGAGGCCTCCCTGCCTCTCACTGCAAGCTACCAGTGCACACCCTGTGAGCAACGCTACAACAGGGTGAGGCCCAGAGGCCTGCTGTATTTGTAGCTTTGTTTGTTATGTCCTACATTTTTCTTGTGTGTCCTACAATTTTTTTTGAGGGAGGGGAGAGGTTTGTCCTCTTGGTTATGACTTATGGTCATCCTGCTCCAGACTGAAAATGGAGGGAGGAAAACGAACAGGGCAGAGAGACTAGGGGGTATCAGAAGGCATGGTGTAGCTGGAGGGGGTGCACAACTACTAAAACCACAAGGCTATGCATGTCTGCTCAGGAGTCAGTCCCATTATAGTCAATGGGACTTCTCCCAGGAAAGTCTGGATAGGATGCTACACTCCCTGAGGCTACAGTTCCAGACTCACTTTCCTGGGAATAAGCTCTCATTGAATTCAATGGACCCTACTTCCAAGTAGGCATGTATAGGATTGGGCTCTATAAATTTTATAAACTGGGCTCTATGACTCTATAAATGGAGCAGGGAGGCTACCTTCAAAACTCTGTGCTTGGCCCCCCCTCTAGCTACACCACAGTGTCCCCAGGCTTTTCCCTCTTCCTTAGGGTGACCATATGTCATAACCCCTAAAGGAGGACAAAATTCTAAAATGTAGGTTACCCAAGAAAAATGTAGGACATTAAAAAAACAAAAGCTAAAAACACTCATCTATATTGCTTTCATGTGGTCATTTAAACATGATTTTATTTATTATTAAATTTAAAACTATTACAACACGTAATTTATTTTTGCATATAATTCATTACTTACAATACATTATTACATAGAGAGCACAATTCTAACCATGTCTACTCAAAAGTAAGCCCTATTGTGTTCATTGGGTCTTACTTCCAGGAAAGTGTCTTTAGGATTGCAGCCCTAACTACATACAGGCTGCAATCCTAACCACACTTCTGGAAGTACAAACTACAGAAGTACAGAACTAACTTCTGAGTAGACATGCTTAGGATTGCACTGTATAGTGTATTACATATAATTTATTATTACATGATATTATATATAATTTATTAATTACAAGAAAGTTACCTGTTGCCTGCTCACAAGGAAAAAGAAGATAATCACTTTCTAGGACACAAGGCTAAAAAAAGAGGACATGTCCTGGAAAAAGAGGTCATAGTCAGGGACCGGGGGAAGGGAGAGAGGATGTGGCAGCCAATGGATGGCACCATATTGAGCCGCTGCACTCCCTCCCCACCCTTCTGGGGCACCCACAGGCTGCTGCACCCCATCCAACTCCTATTCCCCCCAGCAATCCCCACTGAGGTCCCCATCCAGGCAGCTCAGAGCCCGCACCTGAAGAAGTCAGACTGCCTCCTGTGCCCTCTCTGGGGAGCCCAGGGGGTCAAAACAGCCTCCCTCCCCCTTACACCTCTTGCTGTCCCGAATCTGGGGGGAAAGGGCCATATGGGGAGGAGGCCATATGAGTATGAGTAAGGTCCCAAGCCTATGCAGGCCTACTCAGAAGTAAGTCCCATTATAATCAATGGGGCTTACTCCCAGGAAAATATGGATAGGATTGCAGCCTAAGCTTCCTTCTGGATTATTCTTAGCACCTGTCAGTGCAATCCTATGCATGTCTACACAGAAGCAAGACCCATTATATGCAGTGGGGCTCACTCCCAAGAAAATATGGATAGGATTAGCTCCTTTTGGCTTCATCCTTAGCAGCTGTAACTGCAATCCTATGCGTATCTACTCAGCAGTACACAACATCCCATTATATGCAATGGGGCTTACTCCCAGGGAAGGAGTGTGAGCTCCCTGAAGCTTGATTCTTAGCACCTGTCTGTACAATCCTATGCATGTCTACTCAGTAGCAAGCCCCATTATATTCAATAGGGCTTAATCCCATGAAAATATGGATAGGATTGCAGCCTAAACTCCCTTCAGGTTCATTCTTATCATCTGCCAGTGCAACCCTATGCATGTCTACTCAGTGCAACCCTATGCATGTCCCACTGTATTCAATGGGGCTTACTCCCAGTCCCAGGGAAGGATTGGAATAGGATTGTGAATAGGATTGCAGTCTGAGCACCCTGAGGCTTTATTCTTAGCACCTGTATAATGCATGTCTACACAGAAGTAGGTCCCATTATATGCAATGGAGTTTGCTTCCAGGGAAATGTGGATAGGATTGCAGCCTTTAGAAAGCTTTTCTGACAAGAAGTATGCAAGAAAAAGTGGGTGGATGAATGAATTACAAGGTGGGGGAAGAAAAATGTGGCTGCTTTCTCTGCACACCAGTGAGAGAAGGGTTAAAAGTGTGTGTGTGTGTGTGTGTGTGTGTGTGTGTGTGTGTGTGTGTGTGTGTGTGTGACAGAGAGAGAGAGAGAGAGACTGGCAGGCAGGAGATCTCCAAGGTCTCCAGTGCTGCCAGCTGGGCGGCTTGAGATCCTTTCAAGTGGAGGGTCCACCAATTGGCTGAGCATCTTTGCATGCAGAGCATGTGCTCCAGCGCTCCTCTCCTGCCCCTCCCGGAGACTGTGGGTGTGTTCCAGGGAGATGGAGGCATTTCCAGGGATCTGGGCTTAAAGCCTGCCTGCATCATCCAACCTGGGGTCCTTCAGCTCCCCCAAAAACTCAACTGTCCATAGAAATCGGTGCAGCCTTTCAAGGAGCAACACTGTCTGCTAATCCAGTTGGACCTATTTTGTTCCTTGGGGGTGGGGGGATGAGCTCTCCAAGGCTCCCAAGCACAGGTTCCCCCACTCCCCAAAAATAAAATCTTGGGGTTGCCAGGAATGAAATCCAGGATATCCTGCATGCAAATGCAAAGGCGTGTGCTCAGTGGGAAAATAGACATCAAGCTGGGTTTGCGGCAATGGTGTGAAAAATGCACAAGAAAGAGTTAATTAAGGCTGCAATCCTAAATACACTTTCCTGGGAGTAAGACCCACTGAACACAGTGGGGCTTACTTTTGCGTAGACAGGATTAGGATTGTGCTCTTAGTCCTATATGTGAACTTGGCACAAAAGGGTGAGAACAATTGAATCAGGGTGAAAATATTGGAGAAAAGGAGCTAAAGAGACTGGATTAGGTGTGAGATTCTAGAGAGAACACACACACACACACACAGAGAGAGAGAGAGAGAGAGAGAGAGAGAGAGAATGTTGCAGGAAGGGGTTTTAATCTATATAATTTATTTATTAGATTATATCCCACCTTTCTATCTAAAAGGATACGGAAGGCAGTTGAATATTGAATATAAGTGCACATGTGAATGGAAGAGACAACTCTCTCTCTCTCTCTCTCTGTGTGTGTGTGTGGTGTGTGTGTGTGTGTGTGTGCATTTTGTATGACAAAGAGAAAGCTGTGGGAAGGGGACTGACAGAAAACTGCAGAAGGAACCAGTTATTTAGCTATCTCAAACTAGTCTGTCCAAAGAATGACACATGTCTACAATAATGTGAGAGTGGGAGTGAGCATTCGTTTCAACCAGACATCTCAAGGTGCTTCAGATAAGAGGAGTGATGCATGTGCAAAAAAGGTAACACATCACAGCAGGCGGATCGAAGAGGTTAATATGTGTGACTGTATGGGAGACAGAGAGATTGGAGGGTATGAGTGTGTGTGTGTGTGTGTGTGTGTGTGTAAGATTGGGAATATATTTAGCGCAAGGACTAAGGCTTGAAAGGTAGTAAGCATTTGCAGAAAAGTGCATATGTAAGACAATTTCTGGAAGAATCAAACCTGTGTTTGTGCAGGTGTGAGATGGAGCTATAGTTGACTGGTGGAGCAGGTTCAACCCCTGACATCTTCTGGTAGGGCTGGGAAAGACCTTTGTCTGAAGCCATAGGTGGCCACTCAGTGTAAACAATACATAGTTAGATGGACCAATGATCTGACTCTGAATAAGACAGCTTTTTCTGTAATCATGTATGTGAAGGTGAGAGGGACTCAGCTACACTGAGTGAGAATAACTGTGTGAGAGGACAGACTGACTGAGGCCACTAGAGAAGATCATCTAGATGTAATGAATTGCAAGGAAAAAAGTTCCTGGTATTGCAGGCATCCAGCCTGTCACTTGGATGAGAGGTTTTGTTTTTTGTTTTTGTCATTTTGTGTCTGCGTATTATGTCCCTACTGGGGGTGCTTTGAACGGAGGTGTTTATGTGCAAAGCAGAAAGAGGTAAAGAAATGAGATATAGAGCACAATCCTACCATGTCTAGTCAAAAGTAAACCCCATTATGTTCAATAGGTGTTACTCCCAGGAAAGTGTGTTTAGGGTTGCAGCCATAGCTATTCAGACGTGGATGGCAGTCTGATTATAATTCAAGGCTAGTCACACAACTCTGGTCTGTGTCGGTGAATGAGGTATAAAATAAAATAAAGGTATCAATTCTTTCTCCCTCTGTGTGTGTGTGTGTGTGTGTGTGTGTGTGTGTTGAAATGGGCTCAGTAGCTGGTATTGTGTGGCTGCACAAAGAAATTTTGTCCTGAGTGTGGCTGGGAAGTAGGAGGACCAGCTATGCTGCTGTTTTGGAAGCTGAAAGCTCAGCAAAGCAGGGTGTGCTTGTATGAAGACACACGTGCATCTATGTGAGTCAAGAGTGAAGGGAAAATGGGTCCCTGTTAAGTGTCAGCTGAGAGCTAAGGGGATCCCTCTTCAAGATCCTTTTGAGATTATTCTGTATTGATGACCATTCTCTCTCTCTCTCTCTCTCTCTCTCTCTCTCTCTCTCTCTCTCTCTCTCTCTCTCTCTCTCTGCTGCCTCCCTTCTTGTGGCAGACACACACACCACCACAACAGCAAAAAATAAATAAAAAAATAGCTACTTGCTTCTTTATTATGGCTGATACAATGATAAACAGCGCTGACTGGTAATTTTGCAAAACAAGTGAAGCAGTTTTATTATAGGAGAGGAACTACTGATTTTACATGCATGTTTTAAATGGGATCTTAGGTTTTCTTTAAAAAATGAAATATTTGTCTTAATTAATCAGACTTATTCCACCGCTTGTCAATGAATGGAACGCCCTCCTGCTTGAAAGAATCTTCTTGTTTTATTAAAAATCATGTTTTGGTCACAGGTGCCCCAACTGAGCTATGAAATAAGGGTGGAGGAAGTGTCAGTGTGTTTGGGGGGGGGGGGTTATGAAGAGGAAAATCAAATAAGACTGGAAAGACAATAAATCCTTAATAAATAGCAGGTCATTTTGGCATAGACAGTCTTGACAACATCCTACTGCTCTAAGTGTCCATAGGATTTTCTATCTGGATGTGGGAAAGACCTGGAGAGCCCATGAATTACAGGATAAAATGAAAATCTCTGGCTGTTTTATGGGGAGGGGGGTGACACACCAAATCTTTTGCTGCAGCCGAATTGAACTGCTTTAATTCCAAAGCCAAGACTTAATAACACCCCTAATTTGACGTTGTTGGCTAGACCCCTCTACCCTCATTTTAGATCTATTTCTGCAGAATGATTTTCTAGAAATCATGTGTGAAAGAAACCTTGCTAGGGAAATGCTTGGTTGCTATTGGGGGGCTTGTTTATTTTTGCCCACCACCACCCCTAAACCAGGCAGGCTATAGTAGTTACATTTCAATTTTTATATGTTCCAAAATAAAACACCAGTAGAGAATCTATTAGCTAGCAGAGGGCAGAAGCAAGGGAGAATCTCTCTCTCTCTCTCTCTCTCTCTCACACACACACACACACACACACACACACAAATATAGATCCAAATGAAACGTCCCAAAATACCACCCTCTCTATTCCAGCCCCTTCTGCACCTTTCCAAAATCCTCCTTTCCAAACCCAGCTTTCTGTTGCTGCCATCTATACTCCCCCCACCCCACGGCAGGGACTGGGGAAATGCTATGAGACTGATGTTCCCCTTTGCACCTCTCCCACTACAGGCAAGATTTTCTCCCCCAAATCCTAATAAATCATCCTTTAACTTGCTCAGGCATCACCACCAAGGATGGCATCAGCCCCTCCTTGCCATCAAGGCTGCTGCTTGCCAAGTAGTCCCTGGAGCATCCTTGAAAGACCTGATCCCTGGGATTCTCTTTCTCCCACCTCCCACCCAGCAATACCTGTCCCCCTCTCTGCCCCCCTCCTACAGCAATACCTGTCCCTCCCAAGCATGTCTTCTGGCTCTTTACCTGGGCAGATTTTCCTCCCCACTGGTGACAGCAGATCTGGAGGCAGGCAAGTGTTGGTCCAGGAGAATCTCCCTCTGAATAAGGCAAGGGGGGTTTGCTTTTTTCAGCAGCGTCAGGCTGGGTCTTCTATCTATCTATCTATCTCCAGGAGTAAGGGAGGGGAGCAGAGAGAAAGGAGGGCTGGAGGGGGCCCACGTGATGCCAGCTCTCTGTCTGTCTGCAAGGGGAGGGAGGGAGGGAAGAGCAGTCCTCCCCTCTGCAGCATCCTGGACAGCCACCTCTCCCTACACAGCCTCCATCACTCTATCTCTCCATCACTGCCTTCCTTCCTCCCTTCCCTTCCAGGGCTCTGCTTCACTGGAGGAAAGCAGAAAAGGTGGAAGGGAGGAGGGGGGCTGGCAGGGTTAAACCAGACTGAGCAGCCTTCCTCTTCTTCAACCCCCCCCCCTTTTGGGCACCATCCTCTCCAAAGCCAGTGACGTGATCCTGCTAACACGCCCCCCTCCCCAGTTTTCCCAGGGAGCTGAGAGTGATGCAGGTAAGGGAGGAAGATGGCAAGGCTGGAGGATGTTTCCTACCAGTTGGGAGTAGGTGGAGTAGCAGTGGGGAACAGAGGGGGTTGGAGCAGTCATTCTTGGAGGGAGCCTCACCCTTTAGTGGCATAGCCAGAGGGGGGTCGGAGCAATCAGTCTTGGAAGGAGCCGCACCCTTTAGTAGCCTAGCCAGAGGGGGGGTTGGAGCAGTCAGACTTGGAGGGAGCCTCACCCTTGAGTGGCATAGCCAGAGGGGTGTTGGAGCATTCATTCTTGGAGGGAGCCTCATCCTTCAGTGGCATAGCCAGAGGGGTGTTGGAGCAGTCAGCCTTGGAAGGAGCCTCACACTACAGTGGCATAACTAGAGGGGGTTGGAGCAATCAGTCCTGGAATGAGCCTCACTCTTCAGTGGCATAACCAGAGGGGGGTTGGAGCAGTCAGACTTGGAAGGAGCATCACTCCTTCAAAATTGTTCCAGGCTGGGGGGAGCAAAATGGAGACCCCCAGCCTGGACTGACTCTGAAGGGATGAGGCTCCCTTCAGCACTGCACTCTAGCTACAACGCTGTGAAGCAGAAGATGGAGCTCCCCAAACACAGTCTTCCAGCTGGATCAGAAGCCCCACCATAGGGCATACAGAGGCACATAAGCACCCCTGTGTCACACACAGCCCCTGTTGTGGTGCAGACTTGTAACTTTTAATTGCATTTTCTGTGCAAGGAATGGAGACCTCACAAATGGACTCTTGAAGGCAATTTTGACACCCAGGGTGAATTTAGTGGGTTTTCCTCCCTGCAGATCAAAGGATGGCAAGGAGTGGCACTTATCAATGAGAGATGGAGAGCAACCCAGGCCATGTGTCCAGGAGGACAAGCCCTGCTGGATTAGGGCAAAGGTCCATCTTCCCCAGCATTGTACTGTTTCCTCTTCCCCATTGTTGGAGCTGCTGAGAAGTAAACTGGCAGGGAATGAAGGCCACCATCAAACCCTCTTTTATGTCCTTGGTTTCTTCTCCTCTTCAGGCACTTTAATTTTGCCTTGACTCAGATCTTGGGAGGCTCCATTTAGCCTGACAGGTTAATTGCCAGGCAGCAACTAGTCTTCCATGAAAGTGTCTGAAGCTGCAATCCTAGCCACACTTCCCTGGGAGTAAGCTCCATTGACTATGATGGGCTTGCTTCTGTGTAGACAGTCATATGATTGGGTTCTGAATCTCCAAAATACTTAATGGCTGCAGTCCAAAGGTTCTGATAACCTCCCCTGATCTTCCATCAAAGGGTCTGAATCTCCAAGCTACTTAATTCCTTCAGTCCAAGGGCTCTGATTGCCTCCCCTGGGCTTAGACTCAAAACTTCTAGCTTTGTGGTTCTAGGAAACCAGTGGCGGGCTCCAGCAGGTTCGCACCTACTCTATAGAGCCAGTTGTTAACGAGAGATAGTACATATAAAGTCTAAAAATATCCATTTAAAAGCGGCTACCAGATGGGCATAGAACTGGATGTTAATTTCTTTGAAACCCATCACTGTAGGAAACACTTTGACCTGAAAGAAAGTGAGAAGAAAGCATGTTATTTCCAAGTGGTTCTAAGGCACTTCAAAAAGGATTTTTGGATTTGTATGTATTTCTCCTACAGAAAACAGTAGGATCTCACATGCGATAAGTTTTCATATCAGGTTGGCTGGTTCCAGGGATGGAAACTGACTCGATGCTGCCAGAACTGTGCGCTGGCAGAACTGTGAACGGCACCGCCTGGCCCCAGCACACACCACACCTCCAGACTGGATATGTACATAAGTGACTTACGAGTAGGTCTGAAATTTGAGATCATAAAAGTTATAATTTATGAACATAGAAGAGAGAAGACAGACCCTCAGTTCTGATGTTGTGAAATCCAAAGCTCAAGTTGCTCTGCCAGTTTACAATCCAATTCATCACGCTTGAAAATTCACTAATATACATGAAATATAGACTTTTTTCAGCACCAGATGATGCCATGGGATGGGAAAAGCAACATCCTGGTGACAGGTCCCTGTAACATCCCATGTTGTATCAATCATTTAAAGCAGGAGTCTCCACACATTTTAGCAGGAGGGCCACATCGTCTCTCTGACATGGAACCGGAAAACTAATTTACATTTCAAATTTGGATAAATTTACATATATTTATATATAGTGGAGTATTGGAGTGGATTATAAGGCTTGTCCAAGGGCCTGATAGAAGGGTCTTGCCTATGGGGACACATTGAAGCCATTGCTTGCCAGCCACCGCTTCTGGCCCCCAGGCTGGGGTTTAGAGACCCCTAATCTATGTGGATCCTGCCATGGCTAAGAAAATGATGATGTTATGGGATGATCTGTAACAAATCCCAAACACATCTGAGGTCAGATTCAACACTAGTTATTAATTGAAATATTTTCTTTTCTATTTTCTTTTCTATTTTCTAATATTATCTTTTCTATTTATATTTTCTCACTTTTCTATTCTGAAATTGGACTCCCTAGCTCTTGGGTGGTCTGATTTCTATCTGCCTGAGGGACAGACAACTCTAGCCTCATCCCACAACTGTGTAGACACAGAAGTAATTGGCAGTGAAGTTATGACATCACCTCCAATTACTTCTGGATTCTGAGCTGTTGAAATCACTCAGCAGATTTAATCAGCAGGAGGCAGATGGGGGTACAGCATGACTTTTCAATTTTTTTGCTGCACCATTCCAGCTTTTCCAAAGGAACGGCACAGCAGGTAGATAAGAAAAGTCACTTAAGCAGGAAGAAGTGGTGGGTGGTGGCTGTGGTGGCCTTTTGTGGCCTCCAAAAAGAGCCTCATCTATTGTAGCTGGTTAGCAACTATCATAAAAATAATCACCAATAATGGTGCATAAATGATAATATCACACTTGTAAACAATAGAAACTGAACTTATGCAGTAATATATCACAATTCCATTTACATGGTCATAATGGGATGGTGCCCAAGTAATGAGACCACATGGTTTTATTGGCTATTCTTCCTTCTTTTCATCTCTTTCCATGCCAACATTTTGCTTGTGATTAGATTCTTTTCCCTGTACCAAGTGTACAAATTTTGTTTCTGGTAATTTGATTCTCTTTGAATGAGTGTACAGCAGGGGTCCTCAAACTATGGCCCGCCAGGGCCCTCAATCCGGCCCGCGGGCATTTTCAGACCCCTCCCCCCGCATCCCCCTGGCCGGGAGTAAGCCCATTACTTCTGTGTAGGAATGCTTAGGATGAGGCTTTGATGCTGCAAGCCTGCCACACTTCCCTTGAATGGATGGGGCTCTGATGCTGATATGTTATGTTGAGTAGCATTTTTACATGAAAGTAACACACTGTTTTCAAAATAATTTGTTCCTTATTACTTAATTTAATTAATTAAATAATTAACTATAGTCCGGCCCCTGACAGTGTCTGAGGGACAGTGAACCAGACCCTTGTTTAAAAAGTCTGAGGACCCCTGGTGTACAGTATCTAGTCTCAATTGTCTCATCAATGGAAAGTAGTTTATTTCGTTTTGAAACAAGTGAGCAAAGGTTGGGTAAGCAAAAAAAGGTGCTTTTCTATCAGCTTTTTTTTAAAAGGTGCTTTTATTGCTTTTTTATTTTATGATTTGTTTATGTATTGAAGCCAGCAGGGTGACCACATGACCAGAATTTTCCGGATTTATCCTCTTTTTTTAGCCTCCTGTCCGGGTGTCCTCCTAAAGGGCTTTATTGTCCTCCAGTTTGGCTTCATTTTGGAATTTTGCAGTGGTGTGCAGTACCCCATTGTGCCATATGTCATTGGATTCATATTGAAGAGCAGAATCCAATGCAAAAATCAATTTTGAAATATCCCCTTCCTATTAAAGGTTTTGGCCAAAAAAACTTAAAACTAAAAATATCAATTGAGCTCTCTGGGAAAGCAAAAATGCCCAATATAGCAGCTTTACTTGTGAGTAGGCAAACGTGCCATTGTCTACTGGAAAGGCCAGACTGAGAGGAAGCTAAGACCTTGTACTCCTTTTGAAGTTTGGGCATCTGGTCACCCTGAGCATGCCTAGCCTTATCGAAGGTATCAAAGCATTTCACAATATAATTCCAAAAAACACAGGGTAATAATGCAATTAAAAGGAACATATACAAAAGCAATAAAAAGTGGTAGAACTGGTAATAAGAACTGCAGTACGGGCAACTGAAGTACTCATAGGTACCAATAGGTACTTCATTGTTGTATGGTACTCAGGACCTGGTTAGGGGTGTGAATGTTACTGAGCCACTGGGGAACAGTGACCATGCTGTGAGATGTTTCATCATGAATGTTGGGGGAAGAGTACAAAGCAAATCTGACATTAAATACTTGACTTTCAAAGGGTGGAGTTCCCTCAGACGAGGAAGCTATGGTAGTTAGAATCAAGTCCAGTCTCTCCAGAGAGCATGAAGACTGTTTAAAAAGAATGGTAATAGATATCTAATGGAAGATACCTTTGTGATATTTAGTATATCACAAAGGAAGAAAGCGTCAACTAAGAGCACAATCCTAACCATGTATACTCAAAAGTAAGCCACGTTGTGTTCTTACTCCTGGTCTTACTCTCAGGAAAGTGCCTTTAGGATTGCAGCCTAAGTCCAGGAGAGTACCAATATGGCTAACAAACAAGTTATTTAATAAAGGAAAAGGGAGCTTCCTTCCATAAATGCATAGAATAAAAATGAAAACAAACTTTGGAAAATGTAAGAAGTTGATAAAAGTGGGTAAGAAAGACTGTGAGGAGTGTATGGCAAACAATATTAAGAGGAATAATAAAAATTACTTCAAAAATGTTAGAAGCAAGAAACATGCCAGAGAAGCAGTTGGCCCCCTAGATGGTAAGAATGAAAAAGGGAGATAAAAAGGACATTGCAGATAAATTTAATGAGTTATTTAGACATGGCAGAAGCCTTCAGGGGACAGGTGGGCAAATGTTGCAGTTTCTTAATAAAGGGTTAAAAGGTGTTGCTAAATTTGCACTTTAGTGAGAGTGATGAGAGAGCTGGCAATCTATAGTATTTATATACCGCTTTTCAAGTTCACAAAGCGGTTGGCAGGCCTGGAGACTTAAAGAGGTCTTTGCAATTGGGGTGCAATCCTTTAGGGTGCAATCCTAAGGAATTTAGGCAAGCCTAGCTCACCTGGCCTATCTTTCTGTGATGGTGTGGGGAAGTCAGTGTGTGTGCCTGTGTACTGGCCTAACACCTCCGTGTCTTATGTCATTTTTGTGACACCCCCAGTCAGCACAGGTAAGGAAGTTAAAGGTACCTGGCAGGTTGCCAGATGTGATGGGTTCCAGGTTGTCCTACTGCCTAAACACCAGCCACAGTTGTGGGTGAGGCACTCATCCCTGATTCAGCCAAGAGCCAGCACTGTCCAAAGGATCCTCTGTTGTCACATGGCCAGTATGAGTGCATGGAATGCTGTTTACACAGGTCTGTACTGGACTCATGCTGGGGATTAGGACTGAATTAGAACTGGACTCATGCTGGGGATTAGGCTGGCCTAAGTGGAGTTTAGGATTGCAGCCTTACAGAGATAGGATTGCATGGTATATTGCAATATTGCCACCTATAAGCATAGTACCCCCCAGTCCTCATCAGCTACTCTAGTGTATCCATGAAATACACAATCAGTTGGGACCTGCAAAAGGCAAGATTATTTTTCCTGACAAAGGGGTGTTTGTACCAAAATACCTTTCCTTTTGCAGGTCCCTAACAATCATTCTAATCCTATCCTTCCCCTCCTCAGGTGAGGCAGTTGCGGCAAAAATGCTTGTGTTGTACCTGGAGGTAGAGACAAATTGGGAATCTTTGGAGAAGATATTTTCTTTTAACTATCCTTATGCCCCCTGATTCCCAATGGGTGTCCTTGGGCCTGTACCTGCTATATAGCTGGGGCAAGTCCAAGTAAAGATGGAAGGCTGGCTGCTATCAGAGGGAATAGATGTCTGGTACAAGTCACCTTTTCTGGGTGCCACCTCAATACACCCCTGCCCTCCCTCCATTCTGGCTTGTTCCTCTCTCTCTCTCTCTCTCTCTCTCTCTCTCTCCCTCCCTCTTCCACATTGCATGGTGCCTGCTCTGCAGTTCTGCACACTGCAACTTATGATGCCAATAAAGTGCATTCCGCTGCTGAAGAGGCAGCACATGCCCTTACAACTGGGCTATGACCTTGGCACAGTCTCAGTCTTTTGGTCTAACCTTCTTGACAAGGTTCTCATGAATATAAAATGTGTGAAGTGGTGAACCATTTGTATTTATTTACCATAGAACCTGAAAGTGTCTTAAGCTCCTTGGAGGAAGAGTGGGATAAAATGTAATAAATATGTCATCTCCTTGTTTATGAAAAAATATGGGCTATTAATCAAAAGTAACTGAATCATAGTACTTCATTCCAGTTCTTATTTTTGTCTTCTTTTGAATTGAATGGTTAAAATATGTATACATTTCTGCCATAAAACTATATTTGCCAACTTTAATCCTTCTACTCAACAGCCCCAGTTTTAAACATAAAAGGCAAAATGTAAAGCCATATTTTGCAGACCAATTCTTTAAAATCACAGATGCTGTTTGTTGCTCCAAGTACAGCTGCTACAGAGTAACTATTCCAAAATCTCATTTGTCTAACAGTTGCACTTGGACTGCAGTACCATATTTAAGCAACCATTCATTGTGACAAGTAGCCTTGGGTTGCACAGTAATTGAAATTGTGGTGCTGGTTGTCAGAGCTAAAATGCAGGATTCCAGAAGTAGGGTTTCCCCCTCTTTTGTGTTTCCGAAAGCTCATACAGATTGTCAGGGGTTCGGTGAATTATTGCTGCAGGCAAATGAACACATAGGTTTTTCTGATGCTTGCAGAATTTTTAGGATGCTGAAATTACAAAAATGGCCTGACTTTGCCCAAAAAGCAAATTAGCCTTTGCACACTTGTAGTCAGTGATGTGTATGCATTGTAACTACATGTGAACATTTAGCCCATTTTACATGATTAAATCATCACAGGTAACTGTATCGATTTTAATGGTGTTTTATCCTGTTAGTTAGCTGCATTGGGCTCCCTCTTGTAGGAGAGGAAAGGTGGGATATAAATAAAATAAATAAATAATAAATAAATTTCTTTGTCACTATTTTTGTAACTGTAATTTTTGTTACCATAACCACTTTATATAATTCTGCAATCCTAAAGACACTTTCCTGGAAGTAAGACCAATTGAACACAGTGGGGATTATCTTGAATAGACGTGGTTAGGATTTTACCCATAAACTCTTACAGGATTGTTTGAAAAGTCAGTCTACTGTCCTCCAGGGGATACAATACCAACTGCCTTATGGATCTCATTGATTTTTGTTGTTTCTGGAACAGATTAGGTTAGAATATTTGTAGGATTTGAGTAACCCATGGCTGTGCATTCTGGTGACCAGTCTGAAATATATCCTTTACTCCAGTGGTGAACTAGGAAGGGGATTCCATGGGCACAAGTATCCCAGGTGAAACAGATGATGGGGTGGCAGTGCCCCCCAACTGTGTTGCCCTGAGGGCTGTCAGTGCTTGTTGCCTCCTTATCAGATGCATTTTGGGGCGAGAGAGACTTTGGTCACAATCCTAACCATGTCTACTCAAAAGTAAGCCCCATTGTGTTCAATGGATCTTACTCCCAGGAAAGTTTCTTTAGGATTGCAGCCTAAGTGTGGTCTCCCTGACCCTGAAAAGGACTTCTCCAAAAAGACTTTCAATAGTTTGGTGTTATCTCCAATTCATTATTTACTAATAGATAATTTATGAATAGAGGTGTTTGTTTCCAGTAAATTTACAGCCATCTTACTGAATACAATGGGCTAATTTCTGAATAAAACAAATAATCATTTTCAAACACTTCTATGAACAAATTAAAAAGCACTGATCCCAAAACAGATCCTTGAAGAACCTAACTTCTTCACTATGAGAAATATCAATTTATTCCTACTTTCTATTTCAAGTTCTTTGACTAGTTGCCAATCCATAAAAGGACCTGTCATCTTGTTTCATCATCAATAGGTTTATGCAAAAGCCTTTCATGAGGAACTTTTTCAGTTTCTTTTTGGAAATCAAGCATACAAGGTTAACTGGATCACCTTTATCTGCATACCTGTAGAAATGATAAAAAAAACTATATATAGTTAAGATTCACCTTTAGTGATACTATGTTGCTTTTTCCTTCAGCTAGTCTCATTCGTCTATGCTTCAGTTTTCTTTTTCTTTAAATCATGTGTTCCACAAATTTATCTGGAAGAGAAACTAATTGGTCTGTAATGTCCTGAAGTGCTCACCCCCAGCAATCATTTTAAAAATATTGTTCATGTCCAATCTTCCAATCTTCAAACACAGATAATTTTAAAGGGTAAATTATTTGGTTCTTTTTCCTGAGAATATCAGCATTTCTACTTTAGAATTCCTTCGTTGGGTGAATATTGTTTGAGCTCAATGATTTCTCATTATTTCATTTGTTACTGTACTCTAGAACCTTATCCGCTGCAACTTCTTTTTTATCAGATTGATAAAACTCATCAGACTGAGAAGGTTCTGTTCTGGTATATGTTGTACATCTTCTGTGATATATCAAGGTTAAGAAACTGCTTTTCTTACTGTTGTCATGCAAGCAAACATTCCATTCTTCAGCTGAACTAGGCAAAAGCAGACGGTCCTTTGCATTTCTAATTGCTGACTGTCAGCTACAGTAAGAAAAGCTGTTTTTAAACAATTGTAAAGGGACACCCTTTTTGTTTTTTAAACTGTTTTTATTTCACACATTTTTTTGTATAAATGGGAAGCCCAAGAAACAAACCCTGTTGACGTGTCAAGGCATGACCTTATACCATTAGGAGCAATGGAAAAGCAAGAAACCTCAAAATGAGTCTTTAAATATACTGGTATTTTTCCATTTTTTAAATTCACTGATTTTTTTTTAATTCACTGATTTAAATGGAATGGAGCCTTAGTGGATAAGAAGGGACACCTGTGCAGAAGGGGCACCTGTACAGAGCAATGGAGATGTCCAGTTTGGGCTGGGTTATATTTTGCTTTATTTCTATCAAACTCCACTTTGTGCTAAAGCATATTCAGTACACCCTTTTCCATCCATAGCCAAGCTAAAGGTATTGTGATAAGTATACTAAAATAAAACTGAAATTGAACAAATTATTTTGGTTTCCTCAGAAAGGTAGAAGGTAGGAATAAAGTGTGGATCATGAGGACTAGCAGATTTTTTTTTTTTTTGCAATGCTCCACAGATTTTTCTAAGCTCAGTTGCATACCTTCAAATGCTTCTTTCATTCTCAGCTCCTCATTTCTAAATCTCAAGAATCTCAATCTGCACAAGACTCATCATCTTTAATGAAGTGCTTCATAGTACAGTGGTGCCTCACATAAAGAGCTTAATTCGTTCCAGAGCCATTCTCTTTAAGTGAAACACTCTTTAAGTGAAGCAGATTTTTCCATTGGAAATAATGGAAACTCAGACGATTGGTTCCACAACTCCAAAAAATTCATGTAAAGATATAAACTGGATGTAAAAATGATGACAAAACACTGGAATTGAATTCAAAACATGCATTCAATGTGCATGATCCTATGAAGTCTACTTAGGCTGCAATCCTAAAGACACTTTACTGAGAGTAAGCCCCATTGAACACAATGGGGCTTACTTCTGGGTAGACATGGTTAAGAGGCAGCAATCAAAGACACTTTCCTGGGAGTAAGCCCCATTGAACACAATGGGCTTACTTCTGAGTAGATATAGTTAGGAGACTGCAATCAAAGACACTTTCCTGGGAGGCTTACCTGGGCTGCTGCTGGAGGTTCAAGGTGGTCGGTGGGGGCAGCTGCCTCTGGCACCTCCAGGCAACTGCCCCCAAGTTGGGGGCAGTTAGAGGCAGCAGCGCTGGCCGACAGCCCTTTTAAAGAGTCTCCATGCAGAGCATCAGGGCTGCATAGCATGCGTGCCGATAGCACGCTTGCTTGTTAAGTGAACCGGAACTTGTTATGTGAAGCAAGATATCTTGGAAATGTTTGCTTTTTATGTGAAACACTTGTTAAGTGAGGTACCACTGTACAACTAAGTGTGAGAACCATGCTGCTTGTGTTGATGTGTTTTTGCATGTTTCTTTGCCAAAAATGTTGATTTCCCCCCTCCTTCATGTTCTTCAGAAGAAAGATTAAGATTCTGACTTTCATTCAGCTCCCTCCATTACTTCAAGAAAAACACAGAACACAGAAGTCAATATACTTCCTTACTACCTTAACGGTTAAGCAGTGAGGTAGCCAAGTTTGTGGATGACACCAAACTATTCCAAGTGGTGAATACCAAAAGATACTGTGAAGAGCTCCAGAGGGATCTCTTCATACTGGAAAAATGAGCAACGAAATGGCAGATGCGTTTTAACGTAAGTAAATATAAAGTTATGCACATTGTCACAAATGATCCTATCTTTACACATAGGTTAATGGGTTCTGAGCTATCTGTGACAGAGCAGGAATGAGATCTAGGGGTGCTGATGGATAGTTCAATGAAAGTGTTGCCCCAATATGTGGTGGCAGTGAAGATGGCAAATTCCATGCTTGGGGTCATTAGGAAAGGGATTGAGAATAAAACGACAAATATTATGATGCCATTGTACAAATTGATGGTGAGGGCACATTTGGAGTACTGTGTCCATTTCTGGTTGCCACATCTCAAAAACAATGTAGAAGAAATGGAGAAGGTTCAGAGGAGAATGACCAAAATGATTGATGGTTTAGGACACCTTCCATACGAGGATAGGCTACAGCGTTTGTGGCTCTTCAGTCTAGAAAGGTTAGGATGGAGAAGAGAAAATATTTCTTTACCCAGCATGTAGATGGTCTGTGGAACTCCCTGCTACAGGATTTGGTGGTAGCATCAAGATTCAATGCTTAGAAGGATTTGGACAAATTCTTAGAGGAAAGGACCAGCACAGATTACAACTTTACAACGGATAATGGTGGTTGGGATTGCACCCTAAATTACTTACTCCTATTCGGACGAGGAACTGATTTACTAGGAGTTCTTCATTGTTCTATTAATAATTTTAATTTTGTTCAGTCAAAATTTTGTTCATATACTTCATGCAGGTTGTTGAAGCTTTCAGTTCATTCATTAATTACATCAACTTGAGGGCACTACTGTCCAATGCTTAAATGATTTAAGCTGCAACTCAGGCTGACCTAAGTTTTAGCACAAGTCCTGTGCTGACCTACGGGTGTTACAAAAGTGCCGGAAGATATTTCTGCCCTATTCTGGAGGTGGGGAGAGAAGGGGGAGGGGTTAGGCTGATGCACAAGCATGCCAGATGGGTAGACCTGGATTCCCACCTAGACTTGAAGCCCAAATCTATCTTTCACTTAGCAGTGGGCTCCCATTACAACACCTGAATGGTATCAGAAGGCCTTAGAACAGGGGTGTTCAACCTTTTAGCTTCCCTGGGCCGCATTGGAAGAAGACAAGTTGGTTTGGGCCGCACACAAACACTGTTTTTAAAAATGTAGGACAAAGTGTAGGATGTCCTATATTTTGTCCTACATTTTTAAACTTTGGAGTAAGTCTCATTGATTTTAATGGGGCTTACTTCTGAGGAGGCATGATGCATAGGATGGGCTGTGATCCTCTCCAAGCTTAACCTTGGAGATATGCTACAATCCTAAACACACTTTCCTGGGACTAAGACCCACTGGGTACAATGGGCCTTACTTATGAGTAGACATGGTTAGGGTTGCAGCATGTCTCCAAGGTTAAGCTTGGAGAGGATCACAGCCCATCCTATGCATCATTGGGCTCTCAGACTGCAACTTGGGAATAAGCCTCATTGACTTTAACAGGGCTTACCTCTGAGTAGGTCTCAAAGGGAGCAGGCAGCAGCTGGGATAGAGGCTGAGGCAGCTTTTGGGGGATGTGGGTGGGCGAGCGCTGCAACGTCTGCAGGGGCCTGAAGCGCTCTGAGTGCCAGGAGGCACATAGGGGGAGGAGCCAGGCAGCCCAGACCAGCTTTGCGGCGGCCACCCAGGGCAGTGCACAGAGAAGCATGCAAAATTTGAAAATGGCTGCTGCCACAAAGCCGGTTTTTCCAATGGCGGTGGCCAGCTTTGCAGGAGGGCCGCATCCACCCTCGTCCTGGGCCGCATGCGGCCCCTGGGCCTCGGGTTGGACACCCCTGCCTTAGAAGGTGGTTGGGAAGAGGATGAATGGGGATCCATTTGTGTAGGTGTTTTATTTACACATTTGTGTATGTGATTTATTTCTGTGACATGTTGATGCTTGGAGAAATCCTAGCCCTTTCTCATTTACTCATTCATCTAGGTTCAATCTCTAATGTATTTATTCAAATTTTATATTTATATTTTTTCTGGCCGTTGACACCGTAGCATGTATTTAGGGTCTCCTGGTCTAGAACTGAAATGAAAATTCCCACTGAATGCTGAAAAGGACTATTTTCAGAAAGGTCCTTTCAAATGTAAGAAAAAAAATCATGACAAAAATAATCAATATCCAGTGTCCACCCTAGATTGTTCTATCACTCAAATACAGGTGTCCCTCGTTATCCACTAATCTTACATGAATTTTAAAAAGTCAGTGCATTTTTAAAAAAGGAAATATAGATTTAAAAACGCACTTCTAGGTTTCTTGCTCCTCCATTGTACCTAATGGAATAAGGTAGTGCCAAAATATCTGTAAGGGTTTGCTTCTGGGACTGGAGAATGGAATGATTGTTTGCATGACTGCCTCTCTACAGTAGTAGAAAAGCAGTTTTTAAAACTGAGATTTGCAGTGGCCATTCATCTTGAATCAAATATATATTTGTATATATGTTATATTTGTATATAACAAATCCAAGTATAACAAGGTTGGACATGTAGTATTTTTTCTTTTTTCTTTTTGTTTGGGTAAACAAGCAAACCGGCTGGTATACCTGTGATCTGATCCTTGGATAATGTGACTGTAAGGAAGGGTGGATTTAGAAATATGCAGGCAGGGGAAAAAATAGTGCACTTGGAAGCTACTCAATCACTTTAAAAAACTGAAATGTTTATAGGCCACTTTTCTATCAAAGCAGGATTCAAAGTAGCACAACAGATTTAAGAATCTAGAAAATGACAAGGAGCAGTAAGACAACTGGTAATCAACATCTTATAAAGTTAAAAGCAGAAGAAATCAAAGCAATTTAAATGACATAAATTTAAAGTTTCAGATGAAGTAATGAGACAATAAAATCAAACATGACTAGAAATGATAAAGAACAACTAAAAGCTTTCTGATAAGAGAAGTCTACTCTTTTTCCTGAGCATTGAGCCTCTCTTCACCTACTAGGTAAGGGAATGCCACAAATGGGGTAATACCTGAAAATGCCTGTCATGCCCCTCACTCTCCCCTGCCAAGGACACTTCTATTTCAGACTCGCTGACCCGATCATCAGCCATCTCGACCACCCCCGATCTGTCCAGGAAGGATGAGCCACTCCAGGTATGTATCAAAGGTTTCTTTATAAACTTAGTTCAGGCATAGACAGGCAGCACGGGCTTGGTTACAAGAGGTGGGAGGGGAGATAGGGTGAGCACACACCAACACCTTTCATTAGATTAGTCCACAGCTTGTACAAAGTCCCCCAGGGAGGTTACTTCACCCCCTGGTCAGAAATGTCCGTTTCAGCACCTAATCACCACAACACTCACACGTCTTCCTCTTCTCTTTCCAGGAGTCCTTCCAGCCGGCAGGATCCTTCAGGTAAGTATAACTCATATAACGCGAACCACAAACAGGTAAGTCCCAACAGTATGACAGTCCATGCTTTGACGCCTCTTTCCTCTCTTTACAGGTATGTTTGCAGTTTGACTTGCTGGCTGGACAGCGACCCGCGCTGGATCATCCACCTCTCCTTCTCCTCACCACCAGCCAACCTCTCCCCTGCGTCTTTCCCTCCCTTCCTTTATATACACCTCCCGCCTCCCCGCCCTCTGGGGCCCCGGCTCACCCACCGCAAGGCCCCCAGCGAGCGGGAAGTGCCAGGATTGGGTCGGTCGGTGATAGGCCGCCCAGGATAAACCCCGGTACGCCCTGCACAATACAACCTTAGCAAATCCCAGTATGAGTCAGAGCATTGCACTCTCTCATCTTTAGTTGATTCCAACACTTGATCCCAGGGAGGCCTGGGCCTTACTTCCTGGGCCCACATGCTGTCTCCTCCTCCTTCTGCTCCACCACATTACCCCCCCCCCCGGTAAGACGGGTGCAGGGGCGTCCTCGGCGTCTTCTGCACCCGGATGGTCCTGCCGTGAGAGAAAATCAGTGTTTGAATGTTTGGCCCCCTTTTTGTAAGAGATGGAAAACTTATAAGGCTGCAAGCTGAGATACCATCGAGTAAGTCTGGCATTAGTGTCCTTCATCCTTGCTAGCCATGTTAACGGGGCATGGTCAGTCACTAGTTCAAAGGGGGCTCCCAGCAGGTAATACTTAAGAGTTTCCAAGGCCCATTTGACTGCAAGTGCTTCCCTTTCGATTGTTGAGTAGCGAGTTTCAGCCAGGCTAAGCTTCCGGCTGAGGTACATGATGGTGTGTTTGCCCTCAGGGTTATCTTGAGCCAACACTGCGCCTACCCCTCTGGCTGAAGCATCTGTCAACACTTTGAAAGGTTTGGTGAAATCCGGAGCTCGCAACACTGGGGCCTGACACAGCTTTTCCTTTAAATTGTCAAAGGCTTCCTGGCATCGTTCGTTCCAAACCCAGGCCTTGGTTTTTCCTTTCCTAGTACAGTCTGTCAGGGGGGCTGCAATCTCTGAATAGTTAGGTATAAAGGTCCTATAATACCCGACCATGCCTAGGAAACGTTGGATGTCCTTTTTACACCTAGGCGCGGTCACTTGTTGGATGGCCTGTACTTTGGACTTGGCTGGTCTGACTTCCCCATTGCCCACTGTGAACCCTAAAAACTGGACACTGGTCAGCCCGATTCTACACTTTTTGGGGTTGATAGTCAGACCTGCCTGGCTAATCTCTTTTATCACACTCCCCAAGTGTTCTACATGTTCCTCCCAGGAGTTACTATAAATGACCACGTCATCTATATAGGCAGCGGCATACTTCCCATGACTGGCCAGTAGTTTATCTACCAATCTTTGGAAGGTGGCTGCTGCCCCGTGCAGGCCAAAAGGCATTCTTCTGAATTGGAATAGTCCTATAGGGGTCGAGAATGCCGTAAACTGTTTAGATTCTTCAGCCATAGGTATCTGCCAATACCCCTTTGTCATGTCCAGGGTAGACAGATACCTGGCTTGCCCCACTCCTTCTAAGAGAGCCTGGACCCGAGGCATGGGATATGCATTGAACTGTGAGATAGCATTAACTTGCCTGAAGTCGATACAAGTCCGTAGTGTCCCATCTGGCCTGGGCACCATTACGGGGTGGCTACGCCACTCACTGTGGGAGAGCTCTATGACCCCTACGTCTAACATGCTTTTAACCTCTTCCACCAAGGCTCCCTCCAGGTGTCTCGGCCATTTCCTTGGGGCTTGTCTTACTACTTTATCGGCCTTTACTATGATCCTATGCTGTACTTCCTTAGTAACCCCTGGGATTTTTGAAAACACCTCCGAAAACTTGGCCTGGAGTCTCTTGACATCTCTCTTTTGGGACTCGGTCAACTCCTCCCCTTCCTTAACCCGTCCAGCCAGTAGTTTAACTTCTGACACTGATGAGCCTAAGTCCTCTCCCCAGCACGCTTCTTCTCCCCTTCTTTGCCATTTCTTTAGGAGGTTCACGTGATATACCTTGGAGGTAAATCTTCTCCCTGGGGTTTCTACTTCGTAAACAACAGCTGATAGCCTCTTTTTAACTATGTATGGCCCCTGCCACCGCGCTACCAATTTGGTCTCGCTGGTGGGTAGCAATAACAGCACCTCGTCCCCTGTTTTAAATTCCCTCCTTACTATCTTCTTGTCATGGGCTTCCTTTTGTCTGGCTTGAGCCTCCTCTAAGTTGCTTTTGGCCCACTTAGCTAGCTCTCCTTGCCTTAGCCTGAGCTCCCTGAGGGTCATCCCTCCCACTTCTGTTTTCCCTGGGGCTTTTCCTCCACTTACCCATAGTTCCCGGGCTAGGTCTAACACTCCCCTGGGTTTTCTTCCGAACAATAGCTCTTATGGAGAAAACCCTGTGGATGCCTGTGGCACTTCTCTGACAGCAAAAAGAATGGGTTCTATTAATTTGGGCCAATCACAGGGGCGCTCCACAGCGAAGCATCTTAACAAATTTTTTAGGGTGCCATTAAAGCGTTCCACTAACCCGTTTCCCTGGGGGTGGAAGACACTCGTGTGTAGGTGTTTTACACCGAGTTGCCCCCAGACTTCTTGCATCACCTCCCCCATGAAATTAGTGTCCTGGTCCATCAGGACCTCCCTGGGGAATCCCACCCGCGAAAACATCTTGATTAATTCACTAGCTATAACGGAGGCCTTTGTGGACCTTAGTGGTACGGCCTCAGGGTATCTCGTGGCGTAGTCTATGACAACCAGGATGTCCAGATACCTTCCCCTCCCTTTAGGGAGTGGCCCCACCAGGTCCATGGCTATCCTTTCGAAAGGTGTGTCTATGACTGGCATGGGTGTCAATTCTCCTCCCGGCCTTCCCTTCGGCTCAGTTAGTTGGCAAGCCTCACAAGTTGCACAATGCTTTTTCACCTCAGCATGTATACCCGGCCAGTACACCCTTGCTAACAGCCTTGCTAATGTGGCCGCTTCCCTTATGTGTCCCGCTAGGGGGCACTCGTGGGCCAATAACAGTGCTTCTCTCCTTTTGCTTTTGGGGAGGACAAGTTGGTTTACTTCTTGTGTTTTGGGGTTGACCCCTACCCGATACATTATCCCCTCCTTGATAACTAGTCTCACTCCTTTTCCTTCTTCCTCAGTTCCCTTTTCCGCCTTCTCCCATGCCTGCCTCAGTGAGGGGTCCCTGCATTGTTCCTCCCCCAACCCTATCTCTTGGCTCCCTTCCAAGCATTCTCTTTCCTCCAGTCTTACCAGTTCTTTAAAAGCCGGCCAGTCTCTACCCAGGATGACGTCATATGGTAGTTTCTTGGCAATTCCCACCTTCATTCTCTTCTTGACCCCTTCTATTTCCATCTCTACTTCCCCCGTGGGATATCCCTTTACGTCTCCGTGGGCGCAGCGGATCCACACCTCCGCATTTTTTCTTTTTTCCCCAGCCCACCCTTTCCTTAACAAAGTCTGAGTGCACCCCGAATCAATCAGCGCAGTCCCCTCTTTCCCATTCACCCTAATTGTCCTGGTCATGGGCTTGACCCCGGGTACCTGCACCTGTGTCCATGCCGTGTCTCGCGTGGGAATTTCACGTCCACACTCGCGCCTCACGTGGCCTCTCTCGCCACATTTATAGCAAGTGAGGTCTCGGGGGTTTAGTCTTGGGGTGACCCACAGCCTTCTTCTACTCATGTCCTCCAGCGGTGGTGGCGGTCCCGGGTCTCTTCTCCCCTCTGCTCCTGGTCTCCGTTCTCTCCCTGGGCGCATGGCTTCTCTCTCCATCTTCTCGCCTCGTGTGTTTTGGAGACGTTGGGGCATCTCCCGGGCTCCTGGTCGCGTGCTCTTGTTCTCTGCCCCCGCTCTCTTCTCGCACGTCTCCGGGTGGGTGGTCCTCTCTGCTGTCTCATAGCTCTCCATAAGCCTGACTGCCTCTTCTAAGGTCCTTGGGTCGTGGCAAAGCACCCAGTTTTTTGCGCTTTGTGGTAGTGCGCTCACAAACTGCTCCATCCACACCAGCTCCATTACTTCTTCCACCGGTCTTTCCGTGGGCTTCAGCCACCTCAGTCCATTTGCTCTAATTACATTGGCCAGTCCTCTCACTCCTTGGCTTTTGTCGTATGTCGTTTCTCCCATGCATGTCCAGTATGTTTCCTCTGTCACATTCATCGTGCTCATGATGACCCTCCTGACTGTCTCAGTCTCTAGTTTCTTGAATTGGTAATGTCTCTACTGCTGTTTGTGCCGCCCCGGACAGGTATGGGATTAGGATCGCCGCCCATTGATCTTTTGGCCATCTGGCCGTCACTGCCATCCTTTCAAAGGCGTTTATAAACGCCTCTGGGTCATCTTCCTTTGTCATCTTCGTCATCCGAAATCGGTGTGGTTCTTCTCTCCTGTCTTCCGTCTTGGTGGTTAATCTGTCCACCAACGTCCCCATCAGTTTCCTTTGCTCATTCGCCCACCATTTCATCCACCTTGGGGGCTCCCCTTCCTCTCCGTCATCTTCGTATGGGCCACCAATGTCATGCCCCTCACTCTCCCCTGCCAAGGACACTTCTATTTCAGACTCGCTGACCCAATTATCAGCCATCTCGACCATCCCCGATCTGTCCAGGAAGGATGAGCCACTCCAGGTATGTATCAAAGGTTTCTTTATAAACTTAGTTCAGGCATAGACAGGCAGCACGGGCTTGGTTACAAGAGGTGGGAGGGGAGATAGGGTGAGCACACACCAACACCTTTCATTAGATTAGTCCACAGCTTGTACAAAGTCCCCCAGGGAGGTTACTTCACCCCCTAGTCAGAAATGTCCTTTTCAGCACCTAATCACCACAACACTCACACGTCTTCCTCTTCTCTTTCCAGGAGTCCTTCCAGCCGGCAGGATCCTTCAGGTAAGTATAACTCATATAACGCGAACCACAAACAGGTAAGTCCCAACAGTATGACAGTCCATGCCTTGACACCTCTTTCCTCTCTTTACAGGTATGTTTGCAGTTTGACTTGCTGGCTGGACAGCGACCCGTGCTGGATCATCCACCTCTCCTTCTCCTCACCACCAGCCAACTGCCCCCTGCGTCTTTCCCTCCCTTCCTTTATATACACCTCCCCGCCCTCTAGGGCCCCGGCTCACCCACCGCAAGGCCCCCAGCGAGCGGGAAGTGCCGGGATTGGGTCGGTCGGTGATAGGCCGCCCAGGATAAACCCCGGTACGCCCTGCACAATACAACCTTAGCAAATCCCAGTATGAGTCAGACCATTGCACTCTCTCATCTTTAGTTGATTCCAACACTCGATCCCAGGGAGGCCTGGGCCTTACTTCCTGGGCCCACATGCTGTCTCCTCCTCCTTCTGCTCCACCACAATGCCTCAGACTCTTTCCCTTTAAAATTTGATCAACTCATCATTGGCATCCTTCAGTCTGGAAAGACTATGGTATCGTGCTCTGATTGGAGGTCCTGAAACAGCATCTAGTGTGGCTAAAAAGACCAATTCGAGCTGGTCTGATCCACTATTTAAAATTCTATTGCAGTGTTCCTTAAACTGTTAGTTGGAACCCATTATGTAGTAACAAACCGATTTTAGGTGGATTATTATCCATTTCAGTGTGTATTCTTTTGATATATGAGACTTGATGCTACCATTGTATGTAACTGCATTTGGAAAAATGTTACAGAACTATACTTTTAACAGGATACTACATGTATGTTTACATACAGGGTGATAGAAAAGTAACTCCCCATTTTAAAATACTTATAGATTATAATATAGGGAGTTACTTTTCTATCACCCTGTACATAGTAATGTGTATATTGTTCATAAGAACATAAGAAGAGCCCTGTTGGATCAGTCAAATGTCCATCTAGTCCTGCTTCCTATATCTCATAATGGTTCATTAGGGAGCACACAGACAACAAGGTACTCACATCCTGGTGCCACTCCCTCCTTACATCTGGCATTCTGATGTAGCCTTTTTCTAAAACCATGAGACTGTGCATAACCATCATGGCTTTTAACCTCTGATGGACTTTTCCTCCAGAAATTTGTCCATTCCCCTTTAAAGGGATCTAGGCCAGATGAATCACCACATCATGGGAAAAGAAATTCTACAGATTAATTAAATGCTGAATAAATACATGGTTTCTTTTACCTGCTGTAATATTAATACTCAATTTTATTGAATGTCTCCTGGTTCTGGTTTCTTATGTCTCAGTCATGTCCCACGTCAGGCACCTCTTTTCCAAACAGAAGAGCCCCATTCGCTACAGCCTTTCTTCATAACAGGAAGTGCACCAGCCTTCTGTTTAGTTTACTGTTTTCTGGTCACTCTCTTCTGCACCTTTTCCTTTGCCATTATATCTTTTCTGAGATGTGAAGACCAAAGATGTAGCTGCACCGGCAGTTGCACCGGTGTAGTTGCACCGGCAGCAAGCTTTAGGGGGGCAATAAGCAGAGCTTGACTCTAGTGGCTAAAATTGTGAAAAACAGGGTATGTATGAATGATAATACCATCGTGGTATACAAGGTATGACAATAAAGAAACAAGGTGGCACAAACATGGAGCAGAGGTGGCCAAGGATCTCCAGATCGTCCCCAATCTTCTCCAAAACTCAAAACTTTCCCATGATACTGATTCCTCTGAGAACCAATGAGATGTAATTCTGATACTGTATGGAACTAATACGGTGTTAATATGATTCAACTTTCATTTCCATATACAGTACATTTATCACAATACAGTTTATAACTGGGTCTACACTAAGTGGTGCTCCTCTTATATTTAGCAGCACTGTTTCCCTAACCAATTATGGACATAATTTTCATTTTTTACTTGTTGTTTTGAGAGGGCAACAAAATCTTCTTTGCACCTAGATATCAAATAGGTGCTTTAGAGCAAATGGATGGTGAACTGCTGAGAAGGAGGGGGCAGGCTTTCCCCAAATTTTCTTTTTTAGATATACCTGGGAATGACATCACTGCTGAAGCAACATTTTGAGCTTAACACTGAGCTACATGATCATTAGCTACACCACTGATGAAGACCAGAACTGGATGCAAAACTCCAGATGTAGCCTTACCATTGATTTTATATAATTACTTCAGGTTTTCACCCTGAATTTGGCAAAAAATCAGGTCACATATCTGGTCACAACATTGTCAGTCTAGTTACAAATGCAATATTGTGTGGGAGAAAATAGCCAAAATGCCTTCATGTGTATTCTGGAGGAGAGACCAAACCTGTCAGCCATTTAGGGTCAGGAAAGATACCACATTACACCAGTGTCACGTATATTGTTTAATTTCATATGGTGAGATTACTTTATAAGAGCCTGTATGACGATTTAAGCCACATGTCTCTGATTTATAAAACCAATTTACATTTCAAATTTGAATAAATTAATATAAAAGAATGTATTGGAGTGGATTACAAGGCTTGCCCAAGGACCAGGGAGAGAGGACTTGCAGAGACTTGTGGAGACCCCGATTTACACCAATATGAAAGAAATAGGGCATGTCCTTCACCTAGCATGTTAGTTTTGTCCCAAATGTACTGCAGTGATGATTCAGCCTTCTCATATAGGTTTCTTCTGTCAACAACTCTTAGCGGAACAGATAAGGAGCCATTGATAATGCTTTCTTTGTAAATTGGAAGAAAAACGTTTGCATACAGTACTTGATTTTGATCATATTATAATATTATCTTTCTGGAACAATTCTGATCTCTTAGCAATCTTTATAAGATGAACACAAAAGAGACAATGGGATGGCACACTCTGAGACACTAGCCTCCTGGCATAAATTACAATGCACAGCAGCCCAAGTCTCCAGGGAACACGAGAGAGATGCAAATCTGCATGACATTGGAATTCTGTTGAGTAATCACAGCCTCTTTCCTCCATTTGATCAATGATTGCATTGTGTGGTGATCTTTCAGCTGTGTTGTTAATATAGTTTGGGATAGACTAAGAAGGAAAGTAGCTCAGTTGCAGAACATATGCTTTGCGTACAGAATGTTCCAGGTTCAAGCACTGGTGCTTCTTCAAAAGAATTAGGAAAGACACTTAACTTCAATCCTGAAGAGCTAATACCAGTTACTGTTAACTGGGATGAGTTGTATGGACCACAGGATTGACACCTTGATAAGTACTCATAAATATCAATTCTTCATGCAGCTGAGTGTAGTGCTCATTTTTAAAAAAAAAAATAAAACTTGCTAATGGTATCACTGCAGCAAGGATGTGAGAACCAGGAGAATGCAAGATGGTTTTCTATTGGACTAATGACAGCTACTGTAGAATTATTGGGGAATAAGCCTATAAAAGAGTTACTGCACAGTCCAAGTTGGACCTTATGACATCCAACAAACATGAAAGGCCCTTAACCCCTGCTAACTGGGCAAGAGGCACTCTTTCAGGTGGGTTTTCCTCTTTTATTTAGCAGGGGGAGAGTAACTGTCCTACACACCCCAAGCAATGTTTATTCTAGTGGTTTCTGCCAGTGTTCTTTTTCATTTTAGATTGTGAGCCCTTTTGGGACAGGGACCCATTAGCTATTAATTAGCTATTAATTTTTTCATTTTCTTGTAAACCATTTTGTGAACTTCTCAGTTGAAAAGCAGTATATAAATACTGTAGATAGATAGATAGATAGATAGATAGATAGATAGATAGCTTTGATTGATTGATGACTGCTTTAAATCACAACTAGCTATTTATTGTCTCCTGGCCACTGTTGCAAGCAGTGAGTGGAGGGGTTGTTCATAAATGCTGGTAAATTAGTACTGGGATAGGAAGAGTTGGAGATATTAGGATGGCTCAGGATGGGGAAAAGAACAACCTTGGGACAGAAAAGGGAGGTAGCAGCAGCTCACATCAATATTCCATTTTTGTCCCTGACCCTGATCCCCAAACCTGGGTTCATATGGACTTGTGCCAGTGATGGAGCTGGTGCAGGTCCAGGTAGACCCAGTGAGCAACCTAGGCTTGCCCTGGAGCAAGAGAAAAAATGGTCTCTTATTTCAAAGATACCTGCAGGGACTGAAGCTCCCGATACCATGGGTACCATGTTGAGACACCTGCATCGCTGACAGAGAGTTGCATAGAATTAGGCTGTTACACATCTCCATAAGACAGAAAAGGGAAATGCCACTCCATGATTAATTTTTGTCTTTAAAAAGTCAAACATTATTAAACACTGAAATGGTGGCCCAAGGAAAAGTAGGGTAACTTCATAATTATCATCTCAAGCCATCTCAGGCACTGCTGACTGCCAGCTGCAAAAAAGAACATGGTCCTAACCATGTCTTCTCAAAAGTAAACCCCCTTGTATTCAATGGGTCTTATTCCCAGGAAAGTGTCTTTAGGATTGCAGCCAAAGTGTGCTAAAATAGGATGGATTTTGAAACTTTGCTAGTGATTCATTGGCTGCAGGAAGACCATTTTAACTTTGCATATACTACATGAGAATTTTTCCTTTTAAGTGGGAAAATTTGTATCTCTTTTTTGTGTGTGTGTCTACAGTATAGAAATGTATTTAATTTTATGCTGTATCTATGGGGGACAAACAGTTGAGATGGCTATCCAGTTCATTTATATAGAAATCCACGTTCTATCACCATCACAAGCAAACAAGTCCATTTAATAGTACAGTATATATAAAGAGGATTGAGTGTGGTTATGAAGCTAGCAATAACTTAAATAAGGATTTCAAGTAAATGCAATTTGATTAGATTTCTTTTATTGAAATAGAGAGGAAACACAACACCAAAGTATGCCATTTTATTTGAACAAATTAATCAAAGTTGGGTGATAAATGTTTCTCAAAAGACTGGCTTGAATGCTAACACTTAATTATAGTAATCAGCCCTTAATGTTGGTTATCTGTGGATGAATGGCTAAATAGAACTCATGCAGCAGTCACTGGAACAAACCTTTGAGACTGGATTACCTACCTATTTCCAGGATGTCTTTCAACAGGTGGCTAAAAATAAACTAAAAAATGAAGCAAAATGCTTGTAGGCCCTGGGGGCTTAGCTGTTCAGGGGCTTTCATTTTTTGTATTATACCCCAACTGTCTAAGGGGCTTTCAATTCTGTGCAGTGGTGGGCACCAGCAGGTTCGCACCTACTCTATAGAACCAGTTCTTAACAAGAGATAGTACATATAAAGTTTAAAAATAGCCATTTAAAAGTGGCTGCCAGATGGACAGAGAACCGGTTCTTAATTTCTTTGA
This sequence comes from Cryptoblepharus egeriae, assembly GCA_030015325.1. Lineage (NCBI taxonomy): Eukaryota > Metazoa > Chordata > Lepidosauria > Squamata > Scincidae > Cryptoblepharus > Cryptoblepharus egeriae. Next base: position 229,701,037 of record JAREYC010000001.1, read on the forward strand.
AGCCCATCACTGATTCTGTGCCAGAAACATGCTGGTCTAATCTCTGCCAGCACTTGGCATCTACTTGTGTAGCACCAAGTATGTGCAGATTTGGGTTTTACTTGAGGAAAGGTTGGGGTTTTATTTGGGGAAAGAATATTACTTAATTCGTATAGTACACATCCCTTTGAGCATAGGAAAGAGGTACAGTATTTCGTTTTTCATTCATATTGTATACATTTTAAAGTATACAATAAGAAAATAAGCATAAGTTAAATATGCAATAAGAAAATAAATAGTATTTCTTAGTACAACTTATTGCCCCACTTATCTCTATCTATCTATCTATCTATCTATCTATCTATCTATCTATCTATCTATATCTATATATATATGTGTGTGTGTGTGTATGTATGTATATGTATACGTATGTATGTATATGTATATATATATATATATATACATACACACATATATATACATACAGTATATATATATATATATATATATATATATATATATATATATATATATATATATATATATATATATATATATATATATATACATACACACACACACACACACACACATATATATAAACTGAAAAGTCACTGATTGACTCACTGACTCACTCACTGACTCACTCATTCATCAACGGCCAGCCAAAACTGCTGGATCTAGAAGCGTGGAATTTGGGGCGGGTGTTTCTTCTGTGATGGAGGCACCCACTAAGAAATGGTTTTTGGAAATTCCAATCAGAATGGGGTGAAAGGGTGCACAAAGTGTTTTCCTCTCTATACTTTACATGGAAGAATTACTGAATGAGAGATGGTCTGGCACAACTCCCGGACCTAGAAGCGTTAAATTTGGGAAGGGTGTTCCTTCTGTGACATCAACACCCACCAAGAACCAATGTTGAGAAATTTAACCCTTAAGGGGCTGAAAAGGGGTGCAACGTGTTTTTGTCCTATATTAAAGACTGAAGACTGACTGAAGACCTATATTGAAGACTGACTGATCAACATCCAGCTGATGCACTGGGAAGGAGGGTGCACATGGGGGGATGTTGCTCTGGGGGAGATGGTGTGCATTTGGGGGGCTGGTGCGCATGGGGGGCTGATGCTCATGGGAGGGTGGTGCGCATGGGAGGGTGATGTGCCCAAGGGGTTGATGCACATGGGGGCTGGTGCACATGAAAGGATGGTGCTCAGGGGGAATGGTGCACATGGGAGCATTGCACATGGGGGATGATGTGCATTGGGGGTGTTGGACATGGGTGGATGATGCACATGGGGGTGTTGCCCAAGCATGGAATTTGCCTTCTTTACTGCCACCACATATTATCGCAACACTTTAATTGAGCTGTGAACTACCAACCCCTAGATCTCTCTCCTGCTAAGTCACAGATAGCCAATAGCTTACAAAAAATTTAATTCATTCTGGAAGCATGCTTGTAATCCAAAATGCTTGTAATTCAAAGAGGATTTTCCCATAGGAAATAATGGAAACCAAAAAAATTATATGAAAATATTCACTGTATATAAAATCATGACAAAACACTGTAATAAAGAAAATATTCACTGTATATAAAATCATGACAAAACACTGTAATAAAGAAAATATTGTACAATACTGAACTGTACTGTACTTTTGAAAACCTTCATGGCTGGTGTGAGGGAGGCAAGAAAGAGGAGGGACGATACTGTAGATAAGATTTTCACTATCATTAACAGAGTCACTGCTATCCATTGGCTCAATGGAATATTTGACTGTGCAACTTTAACATTCCTATGCTGCTAATGGGAAGCAGCATTGGAACCTGGATAAGGCACACCTTCCACATTGCCACACAAAGATCCCACACACACCTGGCTTAGGCTGCTCCCTCCAGTTAACCCGCATGTGAGTTCACTGGCTGTAGAAGCATGTTCCAAACTTCCTCAGAAGTGCTCTTAAACCAAGACAGTGCTTTTAAATGAAGTCAAAATTTCTGGGAAAGTTTTGCTCTTTATCCAAAACACTCTAAATCCTAATCGTTCTTAAACCAAGGTACCACTGTACGTAGCCTACAAAAATTGAAATGGAGTGAGACATGTGTGACTACTCAGGATGCCTCTGTTCACTTCAAAAGGGAGAACAAGGGGAATGCAACACCACCAAGATGGTACTGTTTTGAGGAGTGCAAACTCTCAACAAGGAAGTTCCCTCCCAAAGCTAACATGAAGGCATACTGAGCTCTTTGTGGGCCATATGTTTTACTCAAGAGTAGGCAAACAGGCCACAGCTCACTTCTAAGACTAGGTAAAGGGGAATGCATGTCCACCAGTCTGATCCTGGAGCTCAACAAACATAATTTGGAGGAGGGAAAAACACCACACTATGCACACAGGGTGACCATATGACTGGAAATTTCTGGATTAGGCCTCTTTTAGTCTCCTGTCTGGGTGTCCTCCAAAAGAGCTTCATTGTCCTCCATCTTGGCTTCATTTTGGAATTTCGCAATGGTGTGCAGTATCCCGTCATGTCATATGTCATTGGATTTGTATTGAAGAGCAGAATCCAATGCAAAAATTGATTTTGAGACATCTCCTTTCTATCAAAAGTTATGGTCAAAAAAACAAAAAATCAAAAATATGCATTAAACTCTGGGAAAGTGAAAGTGCCAATATGTCAGCTTTATTCGTCAGTAGGCAAACGTGCCATTGTCAACCAGCAAGGCCGGGATGAGAGGAATCCAAGACCTTGTCCTCTTTTGAGGTTTGAGTGTGCAGTCACCCTGTATGCACAACTCCACTCATATATCTTTGTGTGCATGTGCTAGCATGGAACATAACTTCACATTTGACAAAATCTGTAGCTTGGCCCTTAATTACAACCCATTTACTCCCATTTCAAATAAATCTCAGCATATTCCCTCCTATCTCTGTTTCCTTTCTGTTTCATTTCTTTGTGAAATAGAATCCTAATACTGTATTAAATATAACACTCACCTTTTTCACTCAAATTCAGTCTCCAAAATCAGGGTGTACGTTAGATTTGATGTTAATTAGAACTGATTAAATACATATTTTGATTATAAGTATAGGGTGTGCATTATATTCGATGGTGCATTATATTTGAGTAAATACAGTACTCTTCTTGTCAATCTGCTTTTGAACAAAATAGGGGTAAAGCTGTTATTTACCCACAACAATTTTATTTTTGGTTACATATTTTTGTCACTGAGAACACATTTATTGAAACCATCCCTGTTTGGTGGCAGAGAATTGATCTGGATGGTGTTTGTAACATACTGTGATCATTTACACTTTATAAATGTTTATTAGTAATCAAGAAATATGGTGAAGAGTTTAAGGGGCTTTTCACAAAAGAAATTTATCTCAGTTGTTGTATTAATGGTTATCTGAACTTCCTTGCCCACCACATATAGATTGCAGAGTTTTCAACCTTAACTACTTCTGCAGTAAAACTGTCATTTTAGATGTATTATTTCAGGTTGGGAATGGGTCACAAAATCTCTACCTTTTCCATCTGCCAATTTCCAACTGCCTGTGGCACAGAGGGGATGAAAGACTGAGGGGATGCAAAAGCCAGATAGGCTTTAATCTCTCTCTCTCTCTCTCTCTCTCTCTCTCTCTCTCTCTGTGTGTGTGTGTGTGTGTGTGTGTGTGTGAAGATTCAACCAGTCTCTACCATTTCCAATTGCCAGGCTTAGATCACTGAGGAGTATTGGCCAATTAAAATTTTGCTTTGTATCTTCCTCATAAAGGAGAACTGTGGGTTAACGCATATAGAGAGGTTTCCACAGCCTGCTGTTGATAATTCTAACTAAATTTAACTAAAACTAAATCTAACAGGTCTAACCATTTCATGGAAAAAATTTTTTACTGCAGAATGTTGCTATAATGTACCTTTGCAATCAACAGCTGTGAACTTTGACCAGTATACCAGTGTAACCTACTAGTAATTATGTACAATTTATTTATATGTGATTTTGTCTCATAGTGACTGAGGTTGGCTCTTTAAATGGAAAGATAAGCATCCCTTAAGGAGCAGTTACCAGCCTGCTTACCCTGTCAATGTGGCAGGCAATTAAGCTTCTCTTAGGAAAGTTGACAAAGAGGTTACAGTTGTGTTTTTGTTTCAGCTGTAATAATCAATTAATAATCAATTTTGTTTCATGTAATAATCAATTCTGAATTGTTTTCTGAACCAGTTTTAAGCCACTTGAAAGGAAGTTGATTCATCTTGATCCATCACCTGCCATAGTTATGGTAGGTAACTAATTGTTATGGTAACAATTACCAGAACAATAACGTACCATAGATATGGTAACTAATTACCTTTGTATAAAGTGAAAATAGGTATTCACAGAGGTTCCTGGAATCAAATGTTGCAAATGGGGATGTTGAATCTGGATCGTATTTCATCCTCATCCATCACCCATCCAAGTTGCCTCTCAGTGTTGCTTCATCAACTGGTCCCATCGGTGCAGTAGGCCTTCCTGGGAAGCCATTCTCAGCCTATCTGGATATAACTCATACAGGTCATACTACACTTACCTCATACGGTTGCTATAAGGATTATTCAGATAACTATACAAATAGCTTTTTACATTCCAAAGCAGGGGTGTCAAACATAAGGCCTGTGATCCACAGACACCCTGGAAATAATTTATCCAGTTCCTGTTATATTTGTGCTCTCCCAGTATTATAAGCGGGCTTTCACATAGCTTGGAAAAATGCAAAAGATTTGCACATATTCTCTTCTGTCATTTGCAGCTAGTGAGTTTCTATGTGAGAACCAAAGTGTTTCTTTCTAGCCATCATCTGCATAATGATGTCACATTCTGCTTAATGATATCACTTCCGCCCCTCAATTGGCATTATGAATGCTAACTACTTTGGCATCTATATGAATCAAGTTTGACACCCGAAATCTAAAGAACGATGTAAGTGCTAGATGTTATCTGAGCTCTGGTTTCCTTCCATTCATTGAAATTAGGCCACACGAGCAATGCATATATCCTAATGAATTTCTTCTGAAAGTGTTTATGATTGCACTCTATGTGAGTCAGCCAAACAGAACATGTAATTTGATGATCAGGCATCTGGGGGTATTAACTGATTTTGAATTATTCTTATCATTTGTTATTTGCGCATACCTCTATCTTTCACACAGTGCTTCCTATTGACCCTTAATGAGTTTTCCATTTCTTCTTGTTTAGCTCAGCTATAGATTATTACATACCATTAATTGTCTGCCAAGGACCACCACTGTGCCATCTATCCTCATCTGAGAAGCACATGTGGCTATTTAAGAAACAATGTTAAAAAAATCTTATCCACAATCTTTTGTCTTTGCTGAGCTGGCCTTCAGTCCAGTTAATTAGAAAGCCCTTGCATGTGGAGGAGCTCTGTACGAAACCACATTTCAGGATCAGAGCATTCATGCACATCATACCACACCTGATGCTTCAATTATTTCCTCCTTTGGATTTGAAAAATCAAAGATCTACAAATGTATAAAGTTTGAAATGAGTCAGATTGTTGGCCAAGTGCTGTCTACTCTAGTGGGGAGTAATTTGTAAAGGCCTTGGGATTCTGCTGGAATTCTGCTCATCCAAATTTCTCCCTAGACTTGGAGGTCCAAACTGACAGGCTTAAAAAAAATTCTGTGCATATGCAATTTGCCATAGTGTCTATAATCGAGATTGGTCGAGCCAGTACCTGTTTTTTCCAGGTTTAGAGGTTAGCTGAGGAGAGATTGAAAAATACAATATGTATCAGGAGATTTTGTGAGAAGAAGGTCTGGTCTAGGTAGGGTCATTGCTGGAGGGTTGTGGGAAGGGGGTGCTGCTCACACCAGTTGACAAACCTGAGGAAGTGACAAACACAGGGGGACTCCCAAAGTACAACTTCACAATGGTATAGAAAACCCCATCATGTCATATACCGTTGGATTTGAAGAGCAGAATCCAAAGCAAAAATCCTTTTTGAAATAGCACCTTCCTATCAAAAGTTAAAAACTTTTTGAAAACTCCTATCAAAACTAAAAAAAAACATGCACTGAACTCTAAGGAAAGTGAAAGTGACCCATATTGCAGCTCTACTCATGAGGAGGCAAAGATACCATAGCCCACCAGAAAGGGCAGGCTGAGAGGAAACCAAGGACACAAGAATTGTCCTGATCCAATAAACACAGCTCCCACAAATCATCCCAGAAAAATGTCCCTGATGATTGTATTGACATTCATTGGAAATGAAAGTGAACTGCACAGCCAGTTACTAGGGAGTAAGGATGCTTTGGCTGATGTGGAAGGTCAGTCCAGGGACTAAAGGCTTCCAAAATGTTCCCAATAAGGAATGCTACTAGGGTGTTAGAAAAGTAGCACCCTTGGGGGCGGGGTGAACACCCCTAATGACCAAAATGACTAAAATCATGGTTTGTAGAAATAATTCCATCATATTATATAAACAAACAAACATACCATTGGATGCATAATTTACAGCACAATGCTGTATATATTTCCACTTTTAAATATCTTTATTCTTTCAAAATGTATGGCCAAGAAACCAGTGGCCCATCATTCATGTTGTTGCCTTGCCCATTACATAGGGGTAAAACGCTGGCCTCTGCACCAGGTGATGCGAGCCCTATTGACTCCTCTGCTATTTTGTAAGTGGCCTACACCTGATGATGGCAATACATTGGAACAGAGGTTTATGTCTAGATTGGACATTTCCAGCAGATTAGAAACATGAGTAGTGCAAAATCAGCTGCTTGGTGGAGAGAATGAGCAAGGAAAGTTAAATCCATCCTCCTTCTGTGTCCTGCAAAGTTGATGAAAATTATTCAGTTCATTTCACTGGGGGGTCTACATGTGCAGCTCTGATGAGTCAAACAGGGAAATCATTTGTATCACAGCTATTTTTGCATACAGTACATGATTCTCAGTTCTGGCCAAAGAAAGGGCAGTATTGAATCAGCAGTCATTGATGTATGATCTACTTTGAAGTGGATAAGGAAAGATGGAGAAGAAAATAAACCACTTCTTTAACTTGTTCTCTTTGGTTGAATGAAGGTAGGATGGGGCTGTGGCTGGATAGAGCAACAGACATATATATATATATATATATATATATATATATATATATATATATATATATATATATATATATATATATATATATATATATATTATTATTATTATTGGCATCCTTCAGTCTCGAAAGACTATGGTATCGTGCTCTGATTGGAGGTCCTGAAACAACATCTAGTGTGGCTAAAAAGGCCAATTCGAGAGTGGCCATCCCTTCCACACTGAGGACAAATAAATTCCGTCCCCTGCCCAGGCCCCAGGTTTCGCTGCTTTCGGGTCTGTCTCTTTGCTTCAGCCTGCCGAACAAGTGTCTCTTCCAGTTGGAGAAGGCCATGCTGGGTCTTTTGCCTCCACGCTGAGCGGTCAGAGGTCAAGGTTTCCCAGCTGTTGATGTCCATTCCCAAGGCCTTTAGATCCCTCTTGCAGATGTCCTTGTGTCGCAGCTGTGGTCTCCTTCTTGGGCGCTTTCCCTGCACTAATTCTCCATATAAGAGATCTTTTGGAATCCGACCATCAGCCATTCTCACGACATGCCCAAGCCAGCGTAGACGCCGCTGTTTCAGAAGTGTGAACATGCTAGAGATTCCAGCACGTTCCAATACTGTGTCATTTGAAACTTTGTCACGCCAGGTGATGCCAAGAATACGTCGGAGACAGCGCATATGGAAGGTGTTCAGCTTCCTCTCCTGCCATGCGTAAAGGGTCCAAGACTCACTGCAGTACAAGAGTGTGCTCAGGACGCAAGCTCTATAGACCTGGATCTTTGTATGTTCCGTCAGCTTCTTATTAAGCCATACTCTCTTTGTAAGCCTGGAGAATGTAGTAGCCGCTTTACCAATGCGTTTATTCAGCTCAGAGTCTAAGGAGAGAGTGTCAGAGATAGTTGAGCCAAGGTACACAAAGTCATGGACAACCTCCAGTTCATGTTCAGAGATTGTGATACAGGGAGGTGAGTCCACACCCTGACCCATGACTTGTGTTTTCTTCAGGCTGATTGTTAGTCCAAAGTCTTGGCAGGCTTTGCTAAAACGGTCCATAAGTCGTTGAAGGTCTTCGGCAGAGTGAGCAGTAACAGCAGCGTCATCGGCGAAGAGGAACTCACGCAAGCATTTCAGCTGGACTTTGGACTTTGCTCTTAGTCTGGAAGGAAGGATTGTAGAGTTCTCTCTCTCTCTCTCTCTCTCTCTCTCTCTCTCTCTCTCTCTCTATATATATATATATATATATATATATATATTATGGAGCATACATTGGCAGCATACCTTGGCATACATTATGGAGCATACATTGGCAGGGCATGCCTTGTCATACCTACGGGGGAATACCTTGACAGTTCACCACCTCCCCCAGCAACTAATTGAAGCAGTCACATTAATATACCTCATGAGTGGCCAAGACCTGATGACAGGGTGACCATATGTCCTCTTTTTCCAGGATATGTCCTCTATTTTAGTCTTGTGAACTGGGAAAAAATCTTCAGTGTCTTCCACTTCCTTGTGAACAGGCACTACATAGCCTTCTTGTAAGGTAGGTAAAGATTGCCTTGCTGCCTATATAGGCACCAGCCACAGCTGTTGGGTGAGGCACTCATTCCTGATTCAGCCAAATGTTAGCAGTCTGAAGATGTCTCCATGGTCATGTGGCCAGCATGTCTGCACGAACACTGCACCCTTCCCACTGAGGTGGTACCTACTTGTATTTGCATGCTTTTCAACTTCATGCTTTCATACTACTAGGTTGGCCAGCCTTCTTGTAATTAATAAATTAAAATTATATGTAAAAAATTATATGAAGCAGTTTTAAATTTAATATTAAGTAACATGGTGTTTAAATTCACCACATGAAAGCAATATACTGTCTATGCTTTTTAGCTTGCTATTGCTAATTTTTTTTTAGAATGTTTATAACATTCAATATACGTATATCAATGATTTTATTTTGTCATGTCCTACATTTTTCTTGTGTGTCCTGTATTCCAGTTATGACATACGGTCACCCTGCCTGATGATCAGAATAAACTGTGTCTCTAGATATCCCATTGGCTTCCCCAGATATTTGGCCAAATTTATCAAGCAAAGAGCAAAATAGCCTTAAAAACCCGAGCCACTAATACAACCAAACTAAAAACAAGCAGTTCCCAGGGTCAATGCCTTACAGTGCTAAGGAGCCTCAGAAATGGTAGTCTCATATCCCTTCCTATATTTTTAATTATCTTTCTCAAATTGTGCATTAATGAGTTGAGCTATCATGGCTGAAAGGATGACCCTAATTATAAGCACAGCTAAGTAGCACAGTTAGAAGGGGAAAAATTAATGATACAGGACTTTCTACCTTCAGTAAAGTATGGGAAAAAATGCATGCTTGTCTCAGTTTAATATATCCTATGATTGCCATTTTGCTAAACTTACAAGTTATAAGGCTTTATTAATCTGCAATGGCCAATCAAAGAAACCATAATGTCTGTTTTGCTTTTAAACACATATTTATATACCGTACTATACAGGTTTCTTCAAATCTAAAAGGAAATTTCCTCAGAGCTTGGTAGTAGTAGGAATACCAATGATCATTCCCCCAAAGTTGCCATGTGAGAAACCATGCCATGTTGATAAGTGGTGAGGATAATTCTTTCTTCAGTTTCTAATCTGGTATGGAAAATAGGCAACATAATTCATGCCATTTATCAAGGCAATGCGCGTTGCTATTCAATAGGAAAAGTCACCACTTAGTCAACAGTTTACCAAATTGAACTCTAAACACTGCTATGCATATATGAAGCTGCTTTAAAATGAGACAGCCAAAGTTATATCTAGGTCAGTACTGTCCACATAAACTGGCATTTCAGTAGCTGGACACAATAAGAGCACAATCCTAACCATGTCTACTCAAAAGTAAGTCCCATTGTGTTCAATGGGTCTTACTCCCAGGAAAGTGTCTTTTGGATTGCAGCCAATGCACAGGCACCACAACGCACTGTGTAAGCACTACTCCCACTTGTCAAATGGCTATGGTAATGCATAGCTGATGACTATGGTAATGCATAGGTGCTATAGTAATGCATAGGCACTTGCCAGACCAAACAGTGTCCCTTGTATGGTGCCTGCTTGGAATGACTTTGATGAAAATTGGGAGGACTCACTTATACAGTGTATTGTGGCACCTGTAATACTTAGCTTTTTGTCTCCCTCCAGCTATGCTGTTCTCTAGGGTCCTAGAAAGAGTCTTTTCCAGTCCAACAGAATGTGTCAGGGACTGAATCTGGAACCTTCCACCAGCAAAGCACAGTTCCTGTCCAAATGGGTGGCATGAAGGAGCAAACACCGAATGTTGTTGTTTAGTCATTAACCCTACAATCCAGAGTAACTATGGGAGCACGTAAGAGACTTTAATGAAAACCTATGGGAAATTCATATTGCAATCCACAGCAAATTGTTCTTACACCAGAGCAAGGACTCCCTGTAGTTACTCAGGATTGCGCCCATAGTCATGTCCAATTCTTTGTGACCCAATGGACTATAGCATGCCAGGTCCCTCTATTCTCCATGAGCTTCTGAAGTCTGTCCAAATTCATGTTCATTGCTTCAGTGAAACTATCTAACCAACCCATTCTCTGCCATCCCCTTCTCTTTTGCCTTCAGTTTTTCAGAGCATCAGGCTCTTTTCTAAGGAGTCTTCCCTTTGCATGATGTGGCTGAAATATTTGAGCTTCTGCTTCAATATTTGTCCTTCCAGTGCAAGGTTGATTTCCTGGAGGACAGACTAATTTGATCTTGCAGTCCAAGGGACTCTCATAAGTCTTCTCCAGCACCATAATACAGACGCATCTATCTGTTGGTGGGCAGCCTTCTTTATGGACCAGCTCTCACAGCCATAAATTACCACAGGGAAAACCATATCTTTATCTAAACAGATTTTTGTCAGCAGGTGATGTCTTGACTTTTAATTCATTTGTATAGAATTGCCATAGCTTTTCTCCCCAGATTCAAGTGTCTTTTAATTTCATGACTGCAGTCACTGTCTGCAGAGATCTTAGAGCACTCCAAAGTAAACTCTGTCACAACTTCCATTTCTTCCCCTTCTATTTGCCATGAATTGATGGAAAAGGAGCCATGATCTTGGTTTTTTAATGTTTAGATTTAAGCCACATTTTGCACGTTTCTTCTTTCATCCTCATTAAGAGCATTAGTTCCTCCTCACTTTCTGTCATTAGAGTGGTATTGTCTGCATATCTGAGGTTATTGATATTTCTCCCAGTTGTCTTAATTCCAGCTTGTGATTCATCCAGCCCAGCCTTTCTCATAATGTATTCTCTATAAATTAAATAAAGTGACAAGGTGCCCCCTGATCACCAGGCAAGTGGCACTTTTTCAAGCGGGTCTTTCTTTTTTATTTAGCAAGGGAAGAGTAATTGGCCCTACAGACCCCAGCAATGTCTGTTCTAGTGGCTTCTTCTAGTGTTCTTTTGCATTTTAGATTTTGTGTCCTTTTGGGACAGGGTCCCATTAGCTATTATTTTTTCATTTTCTTTGTAAACTGCCTTGTGAACTTTTTAGTTGAAAAAGTGATATATAAATACTGTAGATAGATAGATAGATAGATAGATAGATAGATAGATAGATAGATAGATAGATAGATAGATAGACAGACAGACAGACAGACAGGCAGGCAGGCAGGCAGGCAGGTGGTTAGCCGTTAGATAGGAAGATAATATACAGCCTTGTCATACCCAATTTTAAACCAGTCAGTTATTCCATGTTTGATTCTATGCCTTGCTTCTTGAATATCACACAGGTTTCTCAGGAGACCAAAAAAATACTGAATATCTCAAAATTAATTTTTACTGCAGTCCTAAAGAAACTTTCCTGGGACTAGGACATATGGAACACAATGGGACTTTCTTTTGCGTAAACTGGTTAGGATTGTGCTCTTTATCTCTTTTTCCTATTTTCATGTGTTTCACACATTTCTTTCATGACTGAACTTACTGCAGAATAAATATGGCCTGTCATGAAAACATTGTTCGGCTCCATCCCTCCTAAGTTTCAGTATCTTTTGCCTACTAATCATGCTCTGTGTCCTCCTATAGCAGGATGGCTTAACCTTGCTGGCTTAAACTTGCTTAACATAAGAGCCATACAATAAACTTCAGATGTTTGAGAGCACAAAAGAGATGTTTGAAAGCTGCAATATTTTAAGAAGCATTTACATTCCTAAATATGTTTACTCATCATGAATATTAAATTTGTATGTTTTAATCCAGTAGACTCTTAGTTTATACCTGGTAAATAATTATAAAGCTTGAAACATTTTTATTTATCTTTTATGTATTAATTGTAATGTAAAAAAAGACTTCAGCTACCATATTTATGAGAGCTGCCCATTATATATTAAAAAACTACATGTGACACACAAGCCATGGCTTGCTGACCTCTGTTATAAGCTTCTATATTATACAGGTTAGTTATACAGTTTTTTTCCCTTTTTAAGCATGGCACAGGAATTTGAAAGTTTGACAGTGAAACTGAAATTCAGCCTGGAGGGAATACCTTGGCACACTGATCATCATGTCCACTTCTCCCCAGCCACCACCATCAACAGCCATGTATGTCATCTGGAAGATGAACATTTAGGACCATCGTGCACTTCTTATTAATATGCATTTTTATATGTCCAGTGTGTACTGAGTAGTTCTGTGTGTATTGTACTACCATCTGTTTTACAGCTATGGCATTGACACTACACCTGTTTTTCCATCTGCTCTGAGGGACACTGAACCTGTAATGGAAAATTCCAGATGTATTTTTAAGGGATTTATGCAATTTCCATGACAATTCAACTTTCAGCTGAGACTTTGAAACAATGTTAGTTGATGTTCTATTTTACCCTTATCATCTAAAAAAGAAACAAAAGCAAGAATAGCAAAACAAAAACAGGTGATAACTGGTCCAGCAACATTTTCAGGGAACAGTAACAGAATCTTTTGCTCCTTAAATGAGGACATCTCCTTTGGCATGAGCTTTTGATTTAAAAGGTGCTATTAATCAGATACATTAAAGATATATGGAACTCCTGTTGAAAAGTGACATTAGTCATCTTGGCTAAAGAAGAGCTTTGCTAGATCCAACAACCCTATCCTGTGCAGCCCAATCCTATTTTTGAGACATGTCCTTGACATCCTATCCATGTCAGCTCTACTGGCACGGAAGTCTCCCCTTGGCTGCTGTTGCAATGCCTGAAAAATGTTGTTGTAGTTGAGATTCTGGTGCAACTCAACTGATATTGCTGTTAAAAGGAGAAGGAGACTGGGGCACAATGGAGATGGATGTGGGAAGGACATGAGAGAAGTGAGGAGTAGCTGATGAATGCCTAATACCCTTCAGATGACAGACATCCCAATGCTACAAAAATGCTACAATGTCAGGGGGAGGGAGGGAGAAAAGTTTGGTGGAAATTGGTTCCTCCGGATCCAGAGTTTTTTGCTCTTCCACAAGGACTTGTTTTCTGCACCACAAGCTATTCTGTTTATGTGTGGGAACAGGATGAACTTTCCTTCTCCCCAGAAAGCATTGGGTAGATGCTGCAAAAGCCTACTGGCCTGCAATATACTGTGGCTGTCATGGTAGTCCCGGATCCACAGGCAGGTCAGGATTGGGCTGTTAAGGAGTAGAAAGCAGAAAACAAAGGTGTAGGTTGAATACAAGAAGACTGGATGCTAGCTAAAATGGTCAAATTAATCGGGTGTGAATGGCTGAGAAGTTGGGAACTTTAAAAAAATTTCCTTTAATTTTATAAAAATAAGAAATAATCTAATGACCACATCACCACAGTATGCTTTAAATCAAGATATAGGAAAAAGCAATGATGTAGGATTTAATATCAGTAGTTTTCTGTGTCAAGCACTGATAATACAGAATACTGTTTGGTTCACACTAATTGTATATGGATTTGTAATAATAAAAAGAAAGTGTGATTATGATTATTATACACCAATTTTTTTAAAAGGAAGGAATAAGAAGGTACAAAAAAGAAAGGAGAAGATGGAGGAGAAAAAGATGGGGAAAAATTGAGAGTGACACAGCATTAAATAACAGTGGGGCTAAATGGGGCTAACAGTGGGGCTAACAAACACTGTTAAGGGGGGGGGGGAAGAGTGATAAAAAGTCCAGATAAGAGAAGGAAGAAAGAATGTGTGGCAAAAATAAGTGAAAAAAGGATATTATGGAAGTGGGGCCATTGAACTGAAGACAGTGGAGAAAGGAGACTGGAGCAAAAGCTCATGTTGGACTAATTTTCACAGTTTTAATGGGAGATTGGGTGAATAATGGCCCAATCCTAATCTCATGAGCCCACAGCATGGAGTGCTGGGGACTGAGCACTTTTTGCATGCAAGATTGGAGGGAATTATCACACAGCCTGGGAATGTGGTAAGTAAGAATCATTACTTACACCTCCATTGGAAGTGTTGAACCTGGAAGCAATGCCCAGGTCTTTCAAAGATGAACATATGCAGGGATAAAAACAAGGATCAACAAGCAGTGTGGTCACTTCTGGGTACCCCATCCTTGCCTAGAAAAGCTAACAAGTCTTATAAGATGCACCCAGTTAAGGGAAGAGAATAGGCTAAACCAGGGGTGTTTAGGTGTTAACACCTGGGAATGCTACGGAGGAAAGGGCAGACTGGTAGCTCTGAGCTATTTGTGACAGAGCAGACGAGAGATCCGGGGGTGCTGATGGATAGCTTGATGAACATATTGGCCCAATGTGTGGTGGCAGTGAAGAAGGCAAATTCCATGCTTGGGGCCATTAGAAAAGGGATTGAGAATAAAATGGCAAAAATTATCATGCCATTGTACAAATTGATGGTGAGGCCACATTTGGAGTAATGTGTTCATTTCTGGTTGCTGCATCTAAAAAGGGATATAGAAGAAATGGAGAAGGTTCAGAGGAGAGTGACAAAAATGATTGATCTGGGACACCTTCCAAACGAGGAAAGGCTATAGCATGTGGGAGTCTTCCACCTAGAAAAGAGGTAGGTGGGGGGGAAAGTGATTGAGATGTACAAAATTATGCAAGGGATGGACAGAGTGGATAGAGAGATGCTATTTTCCCTTTCACATAATACTAGAACCAGGGGACATCTGCTAAAATTGAATGTTGGGAGAGTCAGGATGAACAAAAGGGAATATTTCTTTACCCAGTGTGTAGCTGGTCTGTAAATCTCCCTGCCAAAGGACATGGTGATGACATCTCCCCTCAGTGCCATAAGAAATGATTGGAAAAAATTCCTGGATGAGTAGACCAGCACAGGCTATAAGCCAGCAGGATTGTGTGTAGATGTAGACAATCTCCAAATGCCAGGTGTTGGGGCGGACGTGGATGCAAGTGTCATGTGTGCTTCCTGAGACATCTGGTGGGCTGCTGTGTGGTACAGGAAGCTGGACAAGATGGGCCTTTGGCCAGATCCAGTGGAGGTTCTTCTCTTGTTCTTATGTTCTTAGAGGTGTGGGAAATATTGTCAAGATGCTGAGAATATGTGGGTACCTATTTAACAGCCCCACTTTCACTGAGGCATCATTTCACAGAGCTTCTCTCGGCTGCTGAGCTAAGATAACTCCTTGAGATAAAATAGTCTTCCACAATATGCCACCACATCATCATTACATCCCAGGGAATCCTAGCTGCCATTTTTGCTAGGGTCTCTCAAAAGTCTGACTAATCTCTCTCATCCTCATTAGTAACTTATTTTGTTTCAGTGCAGTTTTTCAGTCTCTAACTTCTGTGTTCAAGAAATTCCAGGGTTTTAAAAAAATCTACTTCTGTGTGATTATTCAGAGGCACAACTTTCCTATTAGACCAGACTATTTTTCAGGCAAGGCTAAGTTTTGTGTTCCGATGTGCTTGCAGAAAGGAGGAGATAAAATACCATGACATCAATGGTGCAGGCGTCACATAATTCCATTAGGCGCATTTATTATGCTATGGCACCATCTGGATAGCTCTTTGTTAGAGTTATTTTTCACAGATTAATATACCTCATCATACATTTATTCATGGGTGAAGGGTTGAGTGAGGGACAAAAAACAACAACAGGAGCTACTTTGTGCTTTGTTTAAAATCAAACAATTGTGCCCCCTTAATTACACACCTGTGAGGGAAAAAGATTTGAATCTGTCTGGTTGAAGGCAATGTAATATATACCATACCGACTCAAAGGAGGAAGCCTGAAAAGAATTCAAAATAAATCCCTGATGCTCCTTCTGAGTTCTAGGAGCACATGACCAGCTTACAATGAAACCATTTTTATTACTACAATTAGTATTATATTTTGATCCTGACTTTACTACCATCTTTTGCCTGTGAGGTAGGCTAGAAGGAGAAATACTAGTGACTGGTTTAAAGTTGTGCAGTCTGTGAAGCTGAGTAGGAAACTGCCCTGTTGTCTAATGCCTTCTCACACCACCGCCAAGTGTTCATCCTTCGTTAAATTGGCTTTAGGCCTATCAAGAGACCTCCTGCCAGATAACAAGTTGCTTCCCCAGGATCTAAACAGAGAAGGAACGTGTAGATCCAAATTAGATGCTCTCTTCACTGTACCACACTAGCTATGACAGAACTGTAAATGAAAATCAGATGAATAAGGCCCTAATGGCAGTGGTGGGCTCCAGCAGGTTCACATTTACTCTATAGAACCAGTTGTTAATGAGAGATGGGACATATAAAGTTTAAAAATAGCCATTTAAAAGTGGCTGCCAGATGGCCATAGAACCGGCTGAATCCCATCACTGTCTAATGGATGCATTTCTTCCCCAGTCTGCCCATCCCTTTTCCACTGTTGTCTGCCCTGGGTCAGATTTTATATTGTAAGCTCCTCCTGGCAGGGACCTTTCCTCTTACGCTGTGTAAAGCACAATGTATGTTGATGGGAAATAATTGTAATAGTTTTGGTTGCAGTCCTATTGTGGTTGCAATTTGGTTGCAAATTGTGGTTACAGTCCTATCTGCACTTACCTGGGAGTAAGCCTTGTGGCTGGCTATATTGGGGCTTGCTTCTAGACATGCGTAGGACTGGGCTCTTTACCTGCTAGTCTCATTCAGGCTCTTTTGGTTTGCCTTGAGTTTCCTTGATGCTTTACCTGAGGGGAACGCCCAAATTTCACTTTCAACAGGTTGGTAGCACACATCCTCATGACCACTGGATTTGTTTAATCTGTTCTGCTTAGAAGATAGTCCTTTAAAAAAACCAAAAAAGAAGAAAGTGCAAGCATTCTCAGAATAAATGACATCAAGAATCAATTACTCTTTATAAAAGCCATGTTGTAATTTTATCAGTCTTTATAACAACAAATGTTGGAGTTTATATGGCTGTCTCTTAAAGATTTGTTTCATACAGAGAAAGGCTTATCCTTATTATTACTAATGCCAGTAAAGGTTATGATGATGATGGTAGTTACAGAGAAAGGCATTTATTATACAGTGATACCTTGTAAGATAAATAACTTGTGAGATGAGTGCTTTGTAAGACAAACTAAATTTCTCAGGAATTCTGCCTTGTAAAACAGTGCCTTGTAAAACAGAGTTTTACAAAGAAAATTCATTGTAAAATGAATGAATTGATGGATCTGCATTGTGAGCAATAGCAAGAGGTTATGGAGATTTCATCTGCAGAGGAGGAGGAAAATGAGGAGGAGGAATCCCCTCACATCAAATGAGATGAAGGACATTTGCAAACATTGGGAAATAGTGCAAAATTTTCTAGAAAAGCACCACCCAAATAAGGCTGCAGCAGTGCGAGCAATAAATCTATTTAATGACAACGCAATGTCACATTTCCATGAAATCCTCCAAAGGAGACAAAAGCAAGTGACATTAGAGAGGTTCCTTGTAAAAAATGCTCAAAAGGCACCAGTGACTCTTTTAGTGAAAAGTAACAATCTTTGGCCATAAAGGTTTTTCTTTTTTGTTTTTCTGTATAGTATATTACAGTGTTTTTAATTAATATTACAGTAATTGTGTTCTATATTATATTACAGTGTTTTGAATTTGATTACAGTTTTGTCCTCATTTTTACATACAGTTAATATTTTTATATGAATATTTTTGGGTTGTGGAACCAATTGTCTGAGTTTACATTATTTCCTATGGGAAAATCTGCTTTGTTGAAAGAACGCTTTGTAAGACAAACATGCTTCCAGAACGAATTATGTTAATCTTACAAGGCACCGCTGTATAGTAATTTTATGTAAAACAAAGTTTCCTTTTACAGATGTGCTGCATAGCCTATCAGAGTTTTAGAATTACCAGCAGTAACCTATGGTTCTTCCCTATACAGCACAACCTGTTCAGTTGGCCTTGCAGAGCTGTGAATATTTATTTATTGCCTAAAACTCTGAAATGTCAGTGGCTAGAAAAGTGAACATCTGGGAACTCTTTACATCTACTACAGAAATCAATATGATACTTAGAAAAAATGGCTCAATAACATACACATGGTTTCCTGAAGATGAATACAAGCATGCTAAATTGGCTAAGAGTAGTGATTTTTACTCCAAGATGCTTCTAGATGGGAAAGAAGCAAATTAGACATCAATGGCAAGTACAGCTTGAACTACAATGTTCTCCTGGGCCAGGATCCAATAGGCTCCTCAGACATGCATATTAGTGTGCCATTAGTGACAACAGTATCTTATGGTGCACTGTCAATTGCATCAAGGTTCCTCTGAATTTCAAACATGGCAATGTTAGTGGCACTGAAGGCTGCTTTTAGAATGTTAATTACTCTCCCAATGCAAGTATGAGCTTCCCTGGATGATGCAATGGATCCTACAATTGATTTTCCCATTGCATTAAAACCTATATTGGGTCTCCATGATACCTTTGTGAGTGTAGGGGTTGAGATCACCATCACCAGTCTTGAGTGCTCAATGTACCTGCCAAAAGGCTGACCTTTGTTTTTATTATTTATTTTTAAATATATATATATATCCTACCATATCTTTAAATATGTCTATCCAGGTGCCCACACCTGCTACAATGGTACACTGTAACTATATCATCCAGGGCTGTGTATGGGGTACCTCAGCAGTTTGCCCATCCTCACATTTTTGAAACTGTATCATACTGGTGATACTTTCACCATACTTTCACAGTGCCCACCACTTTGTTGCCCCCTTTGTGCAAGTGCAATTGTGCCTGATGGTGCCCAATTATAAGTGGTGCCAATAGGGATGCCTGGTGCCTAACATAAATGTATCATTTCCCTATTTCTTATCTTCTTTCCTTGCCATACCTTATTCTACTGGATCAGTTACTTGTTGTACTGTATGATTTGTCTGCTCGCTTGACACCTGCTTGATTTGTTATTTATCTATTCATTTATTTACTTGTATGCCAATAAAGGTTATGAATGAAAGGTTATGAATGAATGGTGTGCAAAATAAAAGGATGTTCTATGTTATTTCTATGTAGAGAAATACATTTTACATATGAAAATTACTAACTCAATTCTTTTACCAACTGTAGTTAATAAGCAAAAAATGTAAACAGGGAGGAAATGAATAAGGTCTTTGCACTTTTGGCAAGAGCAGCAAGTGAAAAAGGAAAGGTTGCTTGGTCATTGCTTTGGTGGTGCATTTGTTCAAAATATATCAACCACCAAAAAATCACGCATAATAAAAAAATCTCAGCTGACACTTAGGAACAGAATGTTTGAGGTAGGAGAAGGTGGCAAAATATGATTTATGAAGATGTGACCAATTTTAATGCAAATGATATCCAGCTGGTGGAAAAGGGGAAGAGAGCCCAAAGGAAATCAAGGACATCTGATATCCCTTTCTAAGAAATTACTTTCTGAAAAGAATCAGCATATGAAAGTATATATAAAAACACACTAAAGGTGCATTCCATAAAGCACCAAAAAGTTCCTTTTGCCAGCCTGGGAGGGTCACTCCCATGCCACTCTCCTGTGACACTGATGGGCACAAGTGTTGTGCATGCTTCCCTGTGCCAGCATGGGCCCTGGAAATGGTGAGGTTGTGCTGGCACTTGTGCCATTTTGTAGCCATATCCTTGGGCAGTCCCAAAGCAGTCCCAGACTGCTTTGATCTGCACCACCAATTTCAATGCACATGTCCGAGTAGCCCCATTGGCCATACTGTGCCTTTCCCCATGGTAAGGAGAAAAGTTTCTCCTTGCTTTAGATTGACATAGCAGCCTTTAACTTGCAGGAACACCAGCCTGCCTGTTCCAGCACACATTAGGATTGTGCTGTAAATCAATAATCCAGAACACGTTTTCTTGGGAGAAAATCCTATGTAATTCACAGTCCAATCCTATGGGCCTGTAATGCTTATAGAGCTTTTAGCAGAGCTTCTTGTTTTATTACTGTCACTCCAGGCAGTGTGCAAAGTAGTGCATTGCTGGTGTGCCAACAAGAAGATTTGTGCTTTCCCACATGTCACCCGATTGCTAGCCACCTGCTGAGGTGAAGGTGTCAGGGGAAGTAGGAAGGGTGGGGAAGGGTGGAATGGGGGCAGGGGGAAGTCAAAACTGGACCAGGAGGGACAGAATAGGGAGAAGCTGCAGGAGGGGGATGTGCCGCAGTGATGCCATGTGCCACATCCTATGAGAGAGGGGGAAAGGGGGGATAATTATGCTTATCCAGTGATGGCATGTGCCACATCCTATCCCTTTATAGGCAGCTTTTTGGTCTCGTTCTTTTTTTTTTTTTTTTGGTCTTGTATCTGCTCAAGAGCTGTTACAGGTCTGAGGAAATTAACTGCAGAGTAGGAGACATACTGAAGTGTCAGGGGATTTAAATCTGCTTTTCCCTCTGTAGATTCTCAATCTCCCCCCACCCCATATTGGATACTGAATGTCTGATTTTGGCACAGCTGTGCCAGCAGGAGGAAAGATAGGAAACGGCTCCAAGTTGAATTTACTTTCAAATAAACTTGAATAAATTAGGTTCTTCATTGTGTGTGTGTGTGTGTGTGTGTGTGTGTGTGTGTGTGTGTGTGTGTGTGTGTGTGTGTGAGTGAGAGAGAGAGAGAGAGAGAGAGAATTATGCTTATCCAAATGATAACTTTTTAAATACATGATGGTTGAAGTTGACACTGAATTTCATTAAAAGCAACATTTTGAGAGTTTCCATCTAAGCACTTTGCTTTCAGTGGGAG
The DNA here is from genome assembly GCA_030015325.1 of Cryptoblepharus egeriae. Taxonomy (NCBI): domain Eukaryota; kingdom Metazoa; phylum Chordata; class Lepidosauria; order Squamata; family Scincidae; genus Cryptoblepharus; species Cryptoblepharus egeriae. The sequence goes on from JAREYC010000001.1 coordinate 229,722,292, forward strand.
AATTAAATACGTATTTAATTCACCAAAATAAGAGAGACATAAAAGTACCCATGTTTTCTGTGCTTTGTGATTTATCTGCTTTTGGTAAAGCAAATGCTTCACAATATTCTTCACTGGCACTGAACACAGAAGGAACAGGCTCAAAAGAATATACGGGCCCCAAATTCACATCAGAAATGGCAACAGGCAGGAACCAGATGGAGAACGGTTCACCTCCAAAATCCTTCTGCTGTAGGTTTCAAAGTAACTGGCCTCTAGCAGAAAAAACTTCAAAGATAGAATGGACAGAAGAAAAGGCTGAATTAGAATTTTAAGCTGAGTGCCTCTGTCTTTAATCATTGCATAGAAGGGGGAATTCAGGCAGGTGCTTCTTTTTAATCCCTTCTATGATGAGCTAAACCTGTCTCATTTCCTTCTTCTACTCAATGCTTAGGCATTCTGTCTGCCACTCTATATGGTCATCCTGGCCCAGACCCTTTGCATAGGTCTATGTACCCACCCCAAGTTTTACCATTTTTCCAAGTGCCAACTTTTTTTGTTGCCACCACTAGCAAATAGCATCAGGATGATTAGAGCAGGGATGTTGGAGGAGTAGACAATTCCCACCCCCATTAAGGCTTTGCTCTGCACCTTCTTTCCTAAATCATATTTTTCCTCTAAACCAGGAAGTTCTAGACCCATATATTTACTTTCAGTCATCACTTCTATCAGACTGGTCCCTCCATTAAGGCATCTGAGATGTTCACCTGAGGCAGCAGATTGAGGGGGGGGGGGTCCTATCCACTCAGTTTCACGGCTCTTCCCCCTCCTCTGACCCCCTGGATTAGAAATAGAAGAAGGTGAGAGAGCAGAACAAGAAGTGTGGAGAAGACAATGGGATTGAGTCAGTGGTGGGATTCAAATAAATTAACAGCAGTTTCTATGTCCCATTAGTAATTGGTTTTCAGAAGGCGCTCATTAGCAAAGAACATGTGAGAACCCCCTGAAGTTCACCATTGGTTAGAGTGTCAGAGAAGCCTTGTACAGGCTCTGCATCAGGCTAGGTAGGGCAGTGTAACATGGCAGTGGATCTAAGTAACATATGCCATTTTGTAAAGAACTACTACTGCAATTTGTATTCAGTACACTGCAGGGGTGTCAGTAGGGTTATTTCGCCTGGTGCATCACCCCCATGGTTCTGTGCCATTGGCCCACTTCCACTGATTTTAAAAGATATTTCAAAGTGGTTTGTTTCACAGCATTCTGCTGCAAATTTCACATGTAATGGTATATATCGTGATTGAATTATTTCTGCAAATCATGATTTTAGCCATTTTAGTCACCAGGAGTATCACCCCCCTCAATGGTAGGGTTGCCATATGACCCAAAAAAACAGGGACAGTCACTATTTGGAGAGATGGTGTTCCCTTCCTGGCAAGTGTGTTAGAGGGTCCTGTCCTGATTTTGGGAAAGGTGGCCCTATACAAAGGTGACACCTTTCTAACATCCTAGTGATGTCCCTGATCAGGACCATTTTGGAAGCTTTGTACTGCCTGAACTGACCTTCCATACCAGCCAAGGCATATTTGCTTACCCAGTAGTAAACGTGGCTGTGCAATTCACTTTCATTTTCAATGAATTTCAATGCTATCATAGGGACCTCCTTCTGGGGTGATTTGTGGGGGCTGTGTCCATTGGATCAGGTCAATTCTGGTGTTGTTGGATTCCTCTCAGCCTGCCCTTTTCAGTGAACTATGGCACGTTTGCCTACTTGTGAGTAAAGCCACAATATGGGTCACTTTCCAAAGGGTTCAATGCATATTTTTGTTTTTTGGCCATAGCTTTTGATAGGGAGGTGCTATTTTGAAGCATTGGATTCTGCTCTTTAATAAAAATCCAATGGTATAGGACATGATGGCATTTTTCTGCACCATCGCAAAGTTGCATTTTTGGTGTCCCCCAATGCATGTCACCCCTAGGCATGTCACCAGATGCAGGCCACACACCCTGCTTTTCCCTAGTGGTGCCCCTGATATGCAACTCTAAGTTTCTTGGAGCAGCAATTTTCAACCATTCTCATCTCATGACCCATTGAAAAAGATCTTTAGATTTTTTGACACAAGATCAAAAAGGTACACTATTTTTTACACAAGCATTGAGGTCACAACTTCAAGGGCCCTCATACATAAACCACCTTCCCCCAAACTCCATTGGTATGCCTCATGTGTACTATTTGTGACATACAAGTGTGCTGCAGCTGAAAATCACTGCTTTTCAAAGAAAAAGATACATAAACTGATCAAATATAACATGCTTCTCAGAATCTAACCGAAGAAAGCTTGCAACTTGCAAGCTGTGGTGGGAATCCTCAGGAAATGAGCATAGTCATCATGCTAATGAATATTTATTTTATGCGCTTATTTATTGCCTTGCTTATTGCATATAATTACATAACAACTGAAGTGACAGCTATGCTGCACGGGAATTCTCTGGCAATCTTGATACTCATTTAATCATTGCAGAGTAACAGGAAGCATATGGTGCACAAATGGACATTTTTATGGTCCCACAGAGTGTGCTGTTTGACCAGGCTCTGTTACAGAAATACAAGGCAAGGCCATAAAAAAGATTTTCAGGCATCTAAGGTCCTTATCTTCTGTTGCCTTCAACAAACCAACACCTCAGAAAAACTCTGCAGTTGTAAAACCAGTTGGATGAAAAACACAGAAGCTAGTGTGACATAAAGATGAATGGGAAAAACGGAAACAAATGAAAAAATAATTGTGATTTAATGATGGAATAATTTATCAAATGAATTGTGAGTGAGACTAACAGCCCAATCCAGAGCAACTAATCTGTCCACATAAGAGCCCTTAGGTTGCCCTATCTAACACTAGGTTGGAGCAACTGCAAGATGCTCCACCCCAGTTACTCTGAAGGAGACTTAGGGCAGAGCAAGGCAACATAGGGTGCCCTAACAGAGGTGGACCTGCTCTGCCCTAGCTGGGGCAGCCTAAGCAGCTCAGGAGAGGCAAGTTGAGGGCATGTTGAGCATTGCCTAGGGCAGAGCAGTTACTCTGTATCCAGAGCCTGTTTCAAGGCAGAAATGCCCTCTTCCAGCCCTCAGAGTTATACCACCTCAGGAGCAGGTATAGTAATGAGTAGACCCATAGGGGTCCATGATAAGGCCCGAGTAAGAATGGCAGTGCTGACCAAAAATCTGAGTTCTTGGTCAGCCTAGCTGCAACCCCTTCCTCTCAACCTCAGGATATGGAACAAACTACGGCTGCCCACAAACCTCAGGATACAGCAGGCCACTCCAAGAAGCCCCTTGTATTCACTGTAGAATGTACTGGCATCTCATCAGGGACTCCTTATAAGGCAGGCACCCAGTGGCGTCACCAGACTGGTGCGGCTGGTGTGGGCTGCATTGGGGATGCGCTCTGTATGGGGTGATGTGCCGGAGGAGTTTGACTGTCCTTTGGCAGGCCCCGGGCGTCAGCACACCCATTCAGGCCAGCTCCAAGGCGGAGAATCAGCCCGAAGCTGACACTTGTCTGAGGAGCTGGCCTGAACGGCCATCTGAGGTACACTGCGCAGAAACACACTGAGCATGCCGAACAGCTTCAGAGGAGACTTCCTTAGAGTAGAGGAAGTCCGCGCCTCTGCACAGCCATTCGGCCTCACTCAGGAGGCGGAGCGGCAGCCGAATGGCTTCAGAAAGAGTACTACACAGCCACCAACTCTGACGCCTGCACAGTCTCCCCCAAAGTCAAAAGGCTTCAGAAAAGTACTGCGCAGGTGTCAGAGATGGTGCCTGCGCAGTACTCTTTCTGAAGCCAGTTGGCTTCAGAAACAACTGCGCAGGCGCCAACTTTGGTGACTGTGCAGTCCAGGTGGGGGGGGCGCATCCCAGGGATGACGCACAGACTTCCGCACCAGGTGATGTGCAGAGTCATGTCACCACTGTAGGCACCACAGCTGTTCCTTGTTCAGTGTGATCTGAGGGGTGTCTCCTCAGGAGCAACTCTTCCCCTTGTGTCAATTACTTAGCATGCTCTGGAGCAGTTAGGGCAACCCAGGCTTCCTGACTGTCTGGATTCAGCATAACTTTCTGCTCTGGATACAGAATAGTTAGGAGAGTGCAGTTAGGTCAGAGCAGGCTGAATTTGCTCTGGATTGCAGCCAAATACTAAAATAACTAAATAATAATTTTGTGCCCCCAGTTGTTGCTATTGGTGTTCACTGGAGGTTGCATTCCTGTTGGAGCAAAATGTCTGAGAAGCCACAGGTGTTAGCGGTCAAACTGATGGATTTTCTGCAAGAACTTAACATTATTGAATTTCTGAAATTCACATGATTGAAATTCAATCATTCATGTGCAAGCACACCCAGACAGGTCTGCCTCTGCCTATGTAGGGACAGAATTCCAAGTCATTGGCCTCAGCTCACACTCATGTCAGTGCCAGTTTCATCATCACATATGCCTCGAGTGTACACAGGACAGCAAAAAACAATTTGGTTTTGTGACTCAGACTTGGTTTTGTGATGGGCATCTGCCACCTGAATACCATCCCAGACTGAAGCATAAAAAAACCCAGACCACAGAACACAATAATAGTAGCCAGAGTCATTATTGTGGAAATAATAATAAATTCAGTGCTGAGGTGTGCTGTTATTGATTGATTGATTTAAATTATTTACTGCATTTGCACCTTAACCCTTAAGCAGTCAATCTGCTAGCTTATTCACGAATTTCCTATATTTTCCCCTTCCCCCAGAAAATTAATTGGATGGAATCAGTTTTGCTAGATTAATATGGAATGTTCAGGTATCAAAGCTGTTTGATAACCATGGCACCTCTAATCACAATGAAAGGAACAGAAATAGTCCCCTATCATCCACTATTAACCTTTTCCCAAGGGAATTTTTGCAGTACCTGTCAGATTTGTGGATTTCTCTAGTTGCCTTTGTAGGGTTCAAAAGGACCACCTTTAATACTCCCCATTCCTCCTAATAACAAGGTATTTACAGCCCATTCATCTGCTCCCTCTCTAGTTTGTGAGAGGTACAATTCTTTTACTGGCAGCTCCAGCAAAGAGGCTGTTAGCAAGGTTCCTGCTGTAAATAACTTGCATTAGGCTACAACTGCAACTGCAACAAAAAATTTCCAGAGCTCATTTGCTCTTTCAGTAATACACATAATGAGAAATGGTAATTAGATCACAAATCACAGGGAACGTGTTAAAATCTAGGCAATTTTGAGGCTCACAGAATAACTCCAAATCTAATGAACTTTGAAAGTTCCTATTAAATGTGTGGCCCGCCTCTCTCTCTCTCTCTGTGTGTGTGTGTGTGTGAAAGAGAGAGAGAAAGAAAGAGAAACAGACAGAGATGGGTCCACAAGAACATTTCATAGCCCAGACCTTTACAGAACAGCAGTACAATTATTTAATTGCTCTTGTAAGTGATGGCTTCACTTGGTTGTGAGTTTATGAGGCAGGAAATGACTCCTGCTCAGCAAATTTCTTGCAGCTATTTATTACTGAGTATATTTGGGAGAAGGAGAAAAGATAATATTTGTGCTCAAATGTGACATGAACCAGTGAAAAATTGGTTACTCCTTTTGCCTGATGTCTGATGCAGTTTCTAGGCCCTAATAATAATACGTATTTAATGTGTCAGCTAGTATCTTGGCAAACAGAACCCAGCAAATCCTTACCTGCTCTAAACTGTCATGAAATTCCAACAAGACTAAAGCAATTATAGTCCACAGCACAAACTGAAACTCAATTTCAAAGGCAGGAATGTGCATTTTGCTGGTGGTGGGGATAGGATAGGATTGATGGTTAGGTATGCAATCCTAGTTCTGTGGTTCTTTGGAATCTGCCAATACTCATCAGTAGAGTTAGACATTCGCCTCCATATACCTCCATTCACCTCCATCCAAATTTCTCTGAATACCTTTCCATAGAAAAATTTCAGTAGAATCAGATTCCACATAAATGAGTAGAAAGCTTACCATTGTGAGTGGTGCAGTATGCTCTTTGGCTGAACCTATTAATTTTAGTGGTGCTCATGCAGGAAATGTTCCCTGTGGATTTTGCTCATTATTTGTAGAAACGCTATATGGCCACACTGTCCACAAAGTGTTGCATACAACTAATAAGCAAAATTCACAGGGAAATTTTCCTGCATGAGCACCAAGGAAATTAATAGGATCAGGTGAAGAGCTCCTAATAATTCAGTGAAATAATATTCACAGTGAAGATGCCTTGTCAAACAATCATGCTTCCCAGCTGGTTTCTTTTAGGGACAGGATCTTGACCATCCACATATAGGGAGAATAGCTAAGGAATCAAATATCACTCAGAATGCAGGTATACTTGTTATCAACCCATCAGTTTGGCCCAAGTGAATAGAAGTCCCATAATGTATATGCATGCCTCCTTAACCCTTTTAAAATTATTTATACACTGTGCAAAAGTCTGTAACTTACACTGATTATACCATTGTGTTCATATAATAATATTGTGAGCTCCCGTCCTTAGCCCAGCCCTTGCCAATCTAGCAGTTCAAAAGCATGCAAATGCAAGTAGATAAGTATGTTCCACTTCGGTGGGAAAGGCAACATCCTGACAACAGGCCTCTGCGACAGGCTGGCTCCAATCCACAAGCTGATGCTGCCACCACACAGGACAAATGATGAAGAAGTTGTCTTTGTGGTTATATATTAATAGCAGAATCTTCATCAGAAATCCAGAAATGATACACACCTGGACGTTGTTCTCCTCTCTAAGCAACTCACTTCAAATTGTTCACATTGGTCAAGGATTAATGAAATTAAGTCAATTCTAAATGTTTCTCAACTGCAAACAGATTGGATCATTTATTTCTGCAGTGTCAATGTGCTGTCACCATTATATACAATTTAATTAGTACATTCAAGGTAAAATTCAAGAGCGTCCATTGCACAGCAGTTGCCATCAACACAATTGTCTAATCTAGTTTGAAGGACTTGAGGAAAAAAGCAATCAGGTGTGAGGCAGGGCAGAGACAAAGGCTGCAATCCCAACCTCCAGTTAGGCCAGTCTAAGTTCTGGCACAAGTCTGTGCTGGCCTGAAAGTGTCACAAAAGTGCCGTAAGACACTTCTGCACCACTCCTGGAGGAGAGTCAGGCCAGTGCACTGACATATATGTGCCTTCCTACATCCCCACAAGAACAGGAGGACCGATGAGTTGTGCTGACCCAGGTTAGGATTGTACTCAAAGAATAAGAAAGAAAGAGGAAAAAAGATGTTCAGTAAATATAAGATAATGGCTCATTTTTAAGCATGAAAAACCTGGGTTTATTGCACTTAATTAAGCTTGAGCGGTAAAGCAATTGGTAGCCAAGAATTATATCAAAGTAGCTATAATGTAGGATGGCATATCTACACCAACTAATATTTATGTGATTGATCTTTTAAATTATATACCATCGGTTACAGTATGCTTACCTCCTGTCTCCTGTTTCTTTTTAAAAACCTGTGTTTCCTGCTGGATCAAGTTAAAAATTCAGCATCTGGTTTGCCAAATTTGTCAACCAGGTGTCTCTGGAAAACCCACAAGCAGGCAATGGCTTCTATAGACCAAATCACGATGCCCTCTTCTATCGTACCCCAGAAACAAGAAAGGAGATTCCGGCTGGAAATCCGGAAAAAATTCCTGACGGTGAGGGAGGTTCGGCAGTGGAACAGATTGCCAAGGGAGGTGGTGGACTCTCCCTCACTGGGGATCTTCAAGCACAGGCTCCCGATGAGCCTGTTGGTGATGCTCTAGGGGGAATTCCTGCTGCAGGCAGGGGGTTGGACTAGATGACCTACTAGGTCCCTTCCAACTCTATGATTCTATGATTCTATAACAGGAATCCAGTAATCAACTGCCTCTGAATCTGGAAGATCTATTTATACACCATGACAAATAGGCACAAAATACTTCCTTCTGTCTAAAACCTGATGTTATTACATTTGGCTGTGATTTAGAATCTTTAAGTTTAATTTGTGATTTGAGTTTAAACTTAAGATGCTTTAGTTTAGAAATAAGTTTAGAGCATCTTGAGGTTAGAAACAGATGCTCAACAATTACCTCTCCCATTTCAGAAAACACTAAGTAATTTCAAGTTCATGGTCAGCTCATAATGGGTTCAGCCAGTGCCATTCCACCCTCTGCTCCAAAGGGGATGCAAAGAATCAGGGTCAGGGTGAGATGGTCCTATCCACAAGATAAGCTAGCATAGTACAGTGGACACTAGTGTAATGACAGTCCCACAAAAGCCTCCACCAATGGACACATCATAGACACTAGTGCAACAACAACAACAAAAAACACGTTGTCAACTTGTCAACCCTGCCAGGGTAGAGGCTGAAGTGGGGTAGATAGCAGGACAAAATATGGAAGTCAGTGGGAAATGATAAAGATGTGAGCAGGCCAAGGATGACTCAATGGATGTGTGGTGAGGTATCTGGAAGGCATATACAAACTTTAATATGGAGCACATAGGGGTCCACCTAGGCAAAAGCTTTTATATACATTGCCGTCCCCTGTACACCCCTTGATATCCAGCAGTTTCCCGATGCGGTGGAAGTGTGGTCATTAAAGGACTTCGTGGAGCTGAGGAATCAGGGACAAGGGCAGATCAGGTCCCACTGGGGATCTCTGTTGGACCTTCCCTCCGATGGTACACCCATGGGGGTGTGAAGTTTCTGCCGCGCCACTGGAGTGGAAGAGGGGAAGGGGAGGAGAAGGCGGGAGATTCAAAGGAGATAGGAGAGCAGGAAACTGGACAGTTGGAGGCAAGACCCTGGAAGAGAGAGGAGACAACTCCGTAGACTACCTGTGGAGAAAAGACCTGGAGGAGAGTTATGGACAGTTTGGACTCTGTTTGCTGAGACTTTGGGGAGAGCACTGTTTGCCTTACCTGTTTGCAGAACCTGTGTGTTCTCAAATTGTCTTGTTGCACCTGTAATACCAAAGAAAGAATGAGAAACCACTAAGCTTATGTGACTCTTGGAAGTAAAGTGATGGTTCTGGTACTTACCCTGTCCTTGTGTCTTCTTGGGGAGATGTTGGATCTAGAGGAAGATGATGCCACCCAGCTATCCAGTGCAGAAAGGAGGTTTATTACTGAGAAAAGCCCCTTGGGCACTAGAGGTAGTCAGAGGCATGACAAGATGCCAGATCCTAACTCCCTTCAAATGATGTACATTTCCCTAACGCAAAAAGCTATACCAATTACCTACTTGGTGCACGTAAGAGGAATCCCTTAGGGACCATGGGGAGGGCTAACAAAAAGAATAAATGTTCCATACATGTAACCCATGTGAACATCCTGCTCCTATCCTGGAGCATGGGATACCAGCTAATCTGACAGCCAAGCACACAAAATCCAGAACTAAAGCCACTGCCAGGGAAAATACATCTTGGATGTATCAGATACACATCTGATCTTTAGAAAGATTCAACTGATCAGTACAATGTACCAGGCCATTTGTACTGGAGCAGTGCAGGGAGACTGGTACAATTCCCTGTGCCAGCCTACCCTCTCACCTGGGTGTCACCTTTATGGCATGTTTGTGATACCTTGGGCTGGCACAAGAAACTTGAGTCAGCTTAAATGCAGCACTAGGATTGAGTTCTTAATCCTATAGACTTAAATGACACATGCTTTTGGACTGCACTTTTTTGGGCTGTGCCTAAGAATACTTCCAATACTCATCTTATGTGATCTTCTCCATACATTTACACTGTCATTATTGACATGTACAATATTTTCATTATTTTCATATGAATGACATTATTGTCATGGATCTTCTGATACAGCCACACTTCCAGTCTTTCAAAAGTGACATGAAAAGTACCTCTTGGTGGGCAATGTCAATTCAAGCCCTGAATCAAAATAGCTTTTGCTTTCTTATTTAAAAAAAGATTTTGCCTTTCTTATTTAAAAAAAGATTTTGCCTCAGTGGGGGTTCCTCAATTCAGCTTTGAAACAGGAACAGGCAGGATTAATCATGCTGACGACAATTCAAAATTCATTTGCTTGATTGAGTTGGCAAATTTCAGAGCTCCTGGAACAAAGTTGGTGTGATAGGCAGTTCCTGACCATGCCGAAGTAAGTCCCACTACTACTGCAGTATCTGATGTGATCTCTCTGTGAGATGGGTTTGTGAGTGTCTTTATGAACATCCTCTTTTCTCAACATATGTGCAGTCGGGACGACTCCATTTTGATCCCAGCTGGCATTCCTGGAAGCCAGGAAGGAAACTTAGGGGGACCATTTTATGCTGCAAGGGGGCCATTTTATGCTAAGATCAGAGGTGGGCTCCAGCAGGTTCGCACCTACTCTATAGAACTGGTTGTTAATGAGAGATAGGACATTTAAAGTTTAAAAATGGCCATTTAAAAGTGGCTACCAGATGGGCATAGAACTGGTGGTTAATTTCTTTGAATCCCATCACTGGCTGAGATGTTATGCCAATTAAAAGCCACTGGGTGAAGGAATGCATTCTCAGTGCATTAAAAGGTATTAAGAACATCACTTCCGGTTTCCTGACTTTTTTTGGTCTGAAACAGCTATTCTAAAGCCCGTGGAGGCTCCAGTGGCCTTCCTTTGCTCTTCAATACACATCCAACGACATATAATGGAGTATTGTGCACTATTGCAGAGTTCCAGAATGGAGGACAATGACGTCTTTTTAGAGACTACTCTGACAAAAGGCTAAACAAAAGAGGTAAATATGGGAATTTCCAGTCATGTGGTTACTCTGAAGATGTTCATCTACTCACAAGTGAACATGAAATGTGACTCAGTTGCACTTTTCCTCAGGCTCAATGCATTATGATCATCTGTTATCTGTTTGTCAGTTGCATCATTGTGACCCATTAAGAATCAGGTAGTGACCCACAGTCTGAGAAACCCTGTTCTAAGGTCATGCAAATCTGTGCTCCATTCTTTATCACTACATAAGGGGAGTATGGATGAAATCTGATCCAAGAATACTTTTTGGTCTTCCAGTTTATTGGTAAATTTCAGAAAAGTTTATAACAGAATTTTTCTCAGAAGACTTACGAACCAGACATGGTGCAGCTCAAACTTAAGGAAGAAAAATAAAGATTAATGGCCTTGTCCTATCTGGGCCTTAGGCTACCAGAATGAGTGTTCAGGCAGCGCATAGCCCTTTATGGCAGAATTGGACTGTTAGTAAATGGAATGAAGGGTTGAATTGTCTGCATTATTTAAATTGATGTTTTTTCACTCTTAGGCAAGTAACATGCATGTAAGATGTGAGCCAACTGTGTATTGTTACATATTCAAAATGAATATAAATGACCTACTGAAATCTTAATATTAGAAATACATATATGCCTTCATATGCCATAATGTTATATGGTGTACCTAGTAATACAGTGTCTGTCTGCTGCAGTGATAACTGTGTGGGTGAAACTAATCAGCACTCCCCGACTTCTTTGATAATGATAACATTCATAACCTTTCATGGAACTGATATGTGAAAAACTGATTAAGAAACACATAATCTCTTTTCCATAATCATTTTTCTACAGGTTAATTCAAGATCTTAAACACTGATAGGTTTCATAGTAATATTACTAATCTTTTCTTTCAAATTTTATGAATTTTATCACAATCGAAGGTGAATAATATTTATTCTCATACTCTTTTTTTGAAAGATGTTGCAAATGTTGCATTTTTGGATATGAATCAAGTTATTTCAATACTAATAGTACATATTTGAACGCATTATCCTCTAGGCTCCACATGTAGGGTGACCAGATGCCCGAACCTCAAAGGAGGACAGGGTCTTGGGTTCCTCTCAGCCTGGTCTTTCTGGCAGACAATGTCACATTTTCATCCTCATGAGTAAAGCCATGATATTGAGCACCTTCACTTTCCCATAGAGTTCAATGTATATATTTTTATTTTAGTGTTTTGGCCATAACGTTTGATAGGAAGGAGATATTTCAAAACTGATTGTTGCCTTGGATTCTGCTTTACAGTACGAATCCAACAACATGTGACAAGGTGGGGTAATTGCACACTATTGCAAAGTTTCAAAATGGAGGACAATTAAGCCCTTTTGGGGGACACCCGGACAAGAAGCTAAAAAAGAGGGCAAATCCAGGAAAATCCGGTCATATTGTCATCCTGTCCACGTCATCGTATTTCTTCACTTAAGAGTGAATTTTTCTTGTGTCTAGAGTTCTGGCTTTCCTGAAGTGAACTTTGAAGTTTTTCTATGTATCCTAAAAGACCTATTGAGAAGCCCTCATATGTAGACAATTAGGGTAGACTTTCGTTTGTTGCCAAGTGTAAGCTTCAATAGTGGCATTGCCAAGGAATCTGGTTCTCAGAGGCTTATCATTTTTAACATGTTTTAACACAAAACTGTTTAACATCCCCTGGAGTCCTGATGTCCACAACACTCCTGCTCTGGGAGGTGAGAAATAAAGGTGTGGGAAGACCACCCATGGCTTCTCTGTGCTTCAGAAGGCCTCCTTGATACCTCAGAAAGATATGTTCATTTTTTTTTTAAAAAAAGTTCAATTCAGAGGCTTCCAGGATGCTGGCTGAGATTTTCTGAGAATCAGGGTGGCTGCACTGAGCCTCCCCACATCTTCAAACTTCTCTAGGGCACCTCATGATCTGATAAAGTGAGTGCTAACATTTCTTCAATGTGTGGTACCCAGGGCAACGTACCCCCTATTCCCATTAGATATGCCACTAGGGTATAATCAGCATTTGCAGGAACTTACAACCTAATCCAGGGTTGTACCTCTTTTTTTACCTCTTACCCCAAAATATATTTAGGTATGTGGACATTACACCCTTGATTTGAAAAGAAGGAAAAAAATATAATTTAATTTTTTGAATTCAAATATGTGGCTTCTGGGGAGCTGGAAGAAAAGTTTGAAGTAGGTGATAAAATAGTGTTGGATTGGACAGAATGACCATATGGTCTGTTTTCCCAGGACATTTCCTCTGTTTTAGCCTTGTGTCCTGGGAAAAAAATCTTCATTGTCCTCTTTTTCCTTGTGAGCAAGCAGCAGGTAGCTTTCTTGGAATTCATAAATTATATGTAATATGTTTTAGTTTTAAAAAAAATAGTTCTAATACGTAATATGGTGTTTAAGTTAACCACATGAAAACAGTATATATGAGGGTTTTTAGCTTTTAAAAATGTCCTCCATTTTTCTTGGATGTTTTATATTTTGGGGGGCTTGTCCTCTTTTTGTGGTTATGACATATGGTCACTGCATATTGAGAAATGTAGAGGTCAGGGTGAGCATAATAAAAAAGAGGACACGATCCTGCAAGTGATGGAAACAAGTGCAGGATTCAACTGGAGTGGGGAAGAGAGCCCAATCTATTCAAGTTTACTCAGAAGTAAGACCCATTGTAGTTATTGGGCTTCCCAGGAAAATGTGAATAGGATTGCAGCCTCAGAACCCAATCCTGTGCCTTTCTATTGAGCAGCAGACCATTACAGTCTGTTTTACCAGGACATTTCCTGGTTTCCTTCCAGGAAAGTGTGGAGAAGATGAAGCCACAGATCCCAATCCTAGGCATTTCTCCTCAGAATTAATGCCCATTACAGTCGGGGTGGGGGGGGGTGTTCCTTCCAGGAAAATGTGGTGACATATAGCCTTCTTGTCTTCTATATATATAAAAGAGAAAAGTCACTGACTGACTGACTGACTGACTCATCACCGCCCTGCCAAAACCGCTGGGCCTAGAAGCATGAAATTTGGGGTGGGTGTTCCTTCCGTGATGGAGGGGTGCACTAAGAACCGGTTTTCGGAAATTCCAACCGGAAAGGGGTGAGAAGGGGTGCAACGCATTTTCCTCCCTACACTTTGCATTTAAAATTGATGACTCCTCAACATTCTGCCCCAACTGCTGGGCCTGAAGCATGGAATTCTGGGAGTTCCTTCTGTCACCTGAACTCCCACCAAGAACCCCTGTGGAGAAATTTAAAGGGCTGAAAAGGAGTCAACGTGTTTTTGTCCTGTACTTAACATGGAAGACTGACCAACATCCAGCCAATTTGGTGCTCAGTGCCTTGTGCACTGGGGGGATGTTGTTTGGAGGAAGAGGTTGCACTGGCAAGGATGTTGTGCATGGGGGAAGTTGTGCATGGGGGAAATTTGTGCATGGGGGAAAGTTGTACATGGGGGAAAGTTGCACATGGGGATGATGCGAATGGGGGAAGTTGGGCATAGGGGAAGTTGGGCATGGGGGAAGTTGCTCATGGGAGGATTATGCGCATGGGGGATGATGTGCATGGGGGAAAGTCGCGCATGGGGGGATGATGCCCATGGGGAAAGTTGCACATGGGGGGATTATGCCCATGGGGAAAGATGCACATAGAGGGATGATGCCCAATGGGGGAAAGTTGCCCATAGGGGAAAGTTGCGCATGGGGGGAAGTTGCGCATGGGGGAAGTTGTGCATGGGGGATGTTGCGCATGGGGTGTTGATGCGCCATGGGGGGATGGCGTATGGGGAAATGTTACTCCCACAATGAGGGTATGCTTTTCGCTATTAATTAATAAATTATATGTAATAGTTGTAAATGTAATAAGTAAATATAGGCTGCAATTCTAAAGACACTTTCCTCAGAATAAGACCCATTTAATACAATGGGGCTTACTTTTGAGTAGTCATGGTTAGGACTGTGCTCATAGTGTTTTAATTATTCACATGAAAGCAACATAGGTCAGCGTTTTTAGCTTTAATTTTGTCATGTCCTACATTTTTCTTGAGTGTCCTACATTTTGGGATTCTCTTTTATGATTATGAGATATGATCACCCTGATACAGGAGCAATGAAATGATCTTACTAGGGGGAGCTGGATGGAAAGGGGATGTTTAGAATACAGGCAGACCTCAACAGTACCCAAAGGAGGATGCCTTCTCTTTTCATTTCTGTCTGCATGGCTCCAAATCCTGCTTGGTTTCCCTGCTCACCTACTTCTTTGCTCTGGACAGCTGAATAAGATGGGAATTTTGTGCAGCTACACAAGGCAGATGGCTGCAGGTCTCACGCCTGTCCTGACTGCTGATTTAGCAGTAGTTTTTTTCCTCTCTCTCTCTCTCTCTCTCTCTCTCTCTCTCTCTCTCTCTGCTGACTTAGAAGCAGTTTGGATCATGACTGCAAGAAGCAACTCTGCTCTCAGGCTCAGGTCTCTCTTTGCAGCAGGAGTTGAAACACAGCAGCAGTTATTATCAGGTAGATCAAGTTGTTTCTAGCATTTAGGTCCATAACTTTGGGTGCAATGCAATGCACATTTTCCTAAGAGTAAGCCCCAAGGAAAATAATGATACTTGCTTCTGAGTAAGCATGCAGAAGCTTGAGCTCTGAGAAACCCCAGCCTGCAGATGAGACACTGTTGCTCTCTCTCCCCTCCAACCCCCCATAGCCTGAACCCCATAACCCCATATGATCCTTCAGGGATTCACACCTTTTGTTTGTTTGTTTTGATCTTTCAAAGCTGGAGCTGATTAGGTGCTAAGAGTAATGCATCAAGGCTGCAGAGTGGCAGGCATAGTGATTGCAATGCCTGCCCTGCTCTATGCTGGTCATGCATACCTGGCTGTGTCATTCATATGCAAACCCAGGTGGTCCATTACCCCCAGGAATTCCATTATTACCCAAATTGGGGTAATTTAACCCTGTTCCCCAACCTCTGACCTAATCCTAAACGCGTCTATTTAGAAGATCCATTGTGTTTAATTGGACCTATTCCCAGATAAGGATGACTTAGTGACATCTAGAAGAACTGCAAGGCTAAAAAGCCAATCAACTTAACTTTAGTAGCACAATCCAGAGTAAATACGGGAGCTTTTACGTTGATGTAGTTATGACGCCACCTATGGGAAATGCATAGAGCAATCCAGAGTAAATTTTTCTTACGTTGAAGTAAGAGCTCCTGTAGTTACTCTGGATTGTGCTGTAAGTCTACAGTCCCAGCAAATATGAGATTTACTATGCTCTGCCACTGCGGAAACATCAATGGACCAAAAGGAAGAGATAATCATACTGGACCATCATACTGTCCATCAAGTGGACAGTATTATTACCATAGACTTCAAGGAGTTTGGGAAAGCCTGCGGATGTTGAGGCATAAGAGACTGGGCTTGGTGAGAGAAAATTAGTCAAGAATTTCCATAGCCAAGTTCAATTCATCCCTTGGTGAAGAAGCCTAATATAATGGGGGCACCATTATATCTGGCTGTGACAGTTTCCCAACCATAGGATTGGGCTGATAGTGAGGGCAACAACCAGATGAATCACTTTCAGAGTACAGAGAATGCCTGATTTCCAAGCTACACTTTGAATGTCTAAACTATCTTCTCAGTTTCCTATTCAGCTAGGGAGGGGAAGGATACAGAGAAAAATACTGTATATCCTAATCATATACAGTACTTTTCACTCTAGAGGATCAAAGGCTTTCCTGTTGATGGGGAGCGTAACTCAGAACCAGGATGTATATAAATACTCTGGCACCTTTATGGTGTATTTGTGGAAGATTTCTTACCGCCTGAAGAATTTCATCTCTGTTTTGAAAGCTTGAGATGAATTGTTAGCAGGAGTATTAGATGTTTTGTTGTTCATCTTCCAGGCAGACAAATAGCATTTCTCCCTGTAAATGGTAGGCCATTTCCTACATGCAGTGTCAGTTCTGGGAGCTGCTGTATCTTTAGACCTACTACTGATTGCTATACCTCTGGTCTCTTATGGGGGTTAATTCTTCACCTGAAAAAAAGTTATATTGTTCAGAATAGTATGGGGAGGAATATTTCTCTTCATCTGTAGTAATACACTTAATGATGCAAAGAGAAAGCTGAAAAAGTTATATTATCCTCCTATGTTTCAGCACAGTTCAGCACACCTGGAGAGGCCACTGGTTGTGCTGCAAAGGGTTCCAGATTTGTACAACATCTTGATCAACTATTTTCAACTGCTGTGCTGTAACACATTAATGGTCCACAGGTAGGCTGTGGGAGTTTAGGGGGGGATTTATTAGTAAGGCCACTGGGGGACGTGAGCCCTCCACAAGCAGTGTAGTGTGCCTTGTCAAATCTAAAAAAACAAACACAAAACCTGATGGTGCACCCAGTACCCTGAAAATTTTAATCAGTGGGCCATGAGACGAAAAATTGTTGAAAGTAGCTGAGCTATATTTGGTAATGCACTCCCCAAAATTTTGAAGTTCTTAAGAGACCCCCCCCCCCCCAGAATATACTGAACAAGGAATAGCTGTGGTCCTATAAAGTTTAAAAATAGCCATTTAAAAGTGGCTGCCAGTTGGGCATAGAACCGGTTGTTAATTTAATTGAATCCCATCTGATTACAAGAAAGCCCAGCAGTTCCTGACATCCACCCTCCACTAGAGGAACTCCACTAGTTCATATTGAAGAGCAGAATCCAACTGGTTTTGAAACATCTCCTTCCTATCAAAAGTTATGGCCAAGAAACAAAATCTAAAAATAGGTATTTCATCTAGTGCAGTTCCTCTAGTGGAGGGTGGATGTTTGGAATGGCCTCTTGTATCCTGAGATTAATGAGCTGCCATAGTTGTTCCATATCCTGAGGTTGAGAGGCAGGGGTTGCAGACAGGATGGCCAAGAACTCAGATTGTTGGTCAACACTGCCATTCTTACTCAGGCCTTATTATGGACCCCTATGGGTCTACTCATTACTGTACTGCTCCTGAGATGATATAACTCTGAGGAGCTGGAAGAGGGAATTTCTGCCTTGGAAACAGGCTCTGGATACAGACTAACTGCTCTACCCTAGACAATGCTAAACATGCCCTCAACATGCCTTTCCTGAACTGCCTACGCTGCCCTAGTTAGGGCAGAGCCAGGTCCACCTCTCTTGGGGCACCCTACGTTGCCTTGCTCTGCCCCAAGCCTTTTCCAGAGTAACTAGGGTGGAGCATCTTGCAATTGCTCCACCCTAGTGATAGATAGGGCAACCCAAGTGCTACTCTGGATTGGGCTGCTAGGCTCCGGTTTAAATATGGCCTCCATGGCTGAGGTTTGCTGAGTGGGCAGAGATGGGCTCCTGCCTGGACTTGCCACGATCTACCTAGTGGAGTTATTTCCAGGCAGTTAGACCTCGGCTTGTGCTACTCACCATTCTGACAGTTGTCCTTATGCGCTGGTGCAACAACTTGAGGCACTGTGAACCCATGGCCCTCCCTTGGTTCCACCCCTGGAATCAATGCATCTGCACTGTAAAATGCATTTGACTACATAGAAATAACACACAACTTATCCTTTCATTTTGCACACTAGTGTAATACAGAGGCTTGCATCCAGTGGTGGGCTTCAGGGGATTCTCACAGGTTCTATAGAACCCTTTGCTAATGAGCGCCTGGTTCTGAGAATTGGTTACTAATGGGACATAGAACCTGTTGTTGATTTATTTGAATCCCCCAACTGCTTGCATCCCTGTATTACTGTGATTTGATAGAATTTATTTTTTGAGAGCCTTTCATTTGCCAATGACACATCTCTCCCAGGCCCTCAGAAATCCTTTTCATCATTTTTTTCCTTACCCCAATGGAGTTGAGGAGTGCCTGTCCTGGACCACCTCTTGCTATGGTCCTATCTGAAAGACAGTGTTCAGCCTGCCATTAATGGGGACACACTCCCTTGTAAAAACAAATTTACATTATGCAGTTATGTTCAGTGGATATACCATGGGTTCTCAATATTTTGCGTCTTCTGTTTAGTATGATAAGTTTTCATTTTCGCAGCGTTTTAAATAGTTCTATCGCGACAGCTCACTAACAGCAAAAAAATAGGCAGCTAATTTGAGATCTCATGGCATGCGCCCAAAAGTATATGCATAAGCACCATTAACTATTTTGTGCATTTAATTTCACCCACACAAATTACTGTTCACACCTTGATAAACATTCTCAGATAGATTTGGAGAACTTTTTTTTTTTAAAGTTGTGCTTGAGATCAAAATATTTTCATGTAACACCCACTCTAGTTGCTATGAAACTGATGCAATCCCCCAAATGTTTGTTCAGAAGCTGGTATTAAAATTTTTCCATTAGTCTGATGGGAGCATCCCGTAGGTCTCTGTGCTTTGAGGAATAGCCAGGTATACCTTGGAAAAATCTTTTTCCTGAATTTGCTATTGAGATAAGTAATGTCGACTACAATTTTGCCACATTGTGTGAATTCTTGGACCTTCCCAAACACCAGGACCTGAACGCAAATATAGAGGATGAGGGATCAGCTGAGCTTATTACTTAACATAGGTTGAGTTACTGGGTTTGGGAATTCTCTGAGTCCGATTCCTTAAAGGTGATCTCTTCATCATCTCAAGGGTCTCTAAATCCCTGATGCTGGCTTGCCTTTGCAACAATGCACCTGGTGAAAAAATAGCAGTGAAGCAACATAATGTCAGGCTGACTCTCACTTGGTAAGGAAAGGTGACTCAGAGCATGACAGTAGGTGAAGTAGGTGAGGAAAGGTGACCCAGAGCATGACAGTCTTTTCCCTCTGCATTGAAAGCCTCCAGTTGCAGTAGCTGCCCTCATCCCCAGATGTACTGCCTACCCTGCCTGCCTAGTTTTTTGGTGTGGCATTGTTCCATCTTTCCTCGGGACCTAAACCCATGCAACCTGGCTTTCTTTTACAAAAGGCCACATACATATATACCAGTCTAACCAGCAGAAATTCCCTTCTTGATCCTTCCTAAGCTCCCAACAAGAATTCTTCCTCTCCTACTAAAACTTTCATTCCCCAGTTCCTGTTTTAAACTTCTTGCTAATCTTCACAGGGTGACCTGAAGCCTGGGCCTAAAAAGGAGGACAAGGTCTTGGATTTCTCTCAGCCTATCCTTTCTGGCGGACAATGGCACATTTGCCTACTCACAAGTAAAGCCACAATACTGTGCACTTTCATTTTCCCATAGAGCTCAATACAGTGGTATCTTGCATAATAAGAGCCTTGAATAACGAATGTTCCACATAACAAGTTAAAATTTGTGTGGGCTTCTGCCTCTCATAACGAGCATGATTCACATACCATTGGCTGGACTCCCTCTCCTCCTCCCTGCATTGGCTGGGCTCTAGGAATAAGGCAGGACTTTCTCCTCCTGCGTGAAGAGGTCAGTAGAGGGAGCTCAGGATCCTCTTCAGTTGAGCAACAAAGATGGCTGCTCTTGCAGCCAGCAACATCTGGCCAGCCCAGCATCTGCACTGCAGACTCCATCAGGTAGGAGGGAAAACTCCTCCTGTACCAAACACCAGGACCTGAACACAAATATAGAGGATGAGGGATATATATTAGTTAACATAGGTTCACTCTCTGGAGCCCCCCTCAAAGAGACCCATTTCCCCAAGGAAGCCCCCGCCTGCCTGGACCCCACTACAACCACCCTCTTCCCCCCACCACCTTCCGTGCCTGCAGTTTTCCTTTCCTGTGAGTAAGCCCCAGTGGATTTAATGGGGCTTGATTCTCAGTAGACAGCATAGGACCTTGCCCCTCTGCTGTTGCAGACTGCCTATCTAATCTGTATAGATAGATCTCACACACAGAGAGGTTCCTCGTTAAAGATGCTCCAAAAGACACCAGTGACTCTTTTAGTGAAAATTAGTCATCCTTGGCCATAAAGGTTTTTCTTTTCTTTTTTACTGTACAGAATATTACAGTGTTTTATTACAGTAATTGTGGTCTGTATTATATTATAGTGTTTTGAATTCAAATTCTGTGTTCTATCATCAGTCTTACATATAATTAATATTTTTATATGAATATTTTTGGGGTTGTGGAACCAATCGTCTGAATTTCCATTGTTTCCTACGGGAAAATCTGCTTCACTTAAAGAGTGTTTCACTTAAAGAGCATGCCTCTGGAATGAATTAAGCTCTTTATGTGAAGCACCACTGCACTTATTTTAAATTTTTAGTTTTTTGGCCATACCTATTGTTAGGAAGGAGATATTTCAAAATGGATTTTTGCATTGGATTCTGCTCTCCAATACAAATCTAATGATATAAGACATAATGTGGTACTGCACACCATTGCTAAGTTCAAAAAGGAAGCCAAAATGGAGGACAATGAAGCCCTTTTGGAGGACACACAGACAAGAGGCTGAAAAAGAGGACAAATCTGGAAATTTCTGGTCATATGGCCACCCTGCCATTGGATCTTCTTGGATGGAGAAAACTCAGCCCAGTTGACTCCATTTCTTTCTCTCTCCCCCATCCTCTCATCAAACCTAAGTCATGCCTGTCTAAATGGAATCTATTTCCTTCTATCCATAACCACTAAGCTCTGAGCAAAAGGTTAAAAGATAAATGGTCTTACCCCCGGTTTTTTTGTGTCCTTCAATAAAATCAATATTCTTTTAGAAAACTCATTCTCATGTTAGCCTAATTAGAGATTGATGTTAGCCTAGTTAGCGAGGATGTTGGCCCTGTTATCCAGTCAATGGCCCTACAAATAGCCATTCACTGTATCCTGACTCTCTGGTTAGTCAGAATAAAGAGAGAATATAGAAGAAAGAGAGAGACAGAGAGACAGACAGACTGACAGATAATGCAATATGAGATCTGCCCATTTGGTTGTAGGTCTGCCAATTGTAAAAAATTGATTTTTTGTAAAAAAAATTGTTAAAAATTATGTAAAAAATCATGTAAAAATTGATTCCATAGCACACAGTGAACTTTAAGAGGTACCACAGTGTCTTTGAATCAAAGAGATTTGTAGGCAAGAAATTCTACGATGGGGAGTATCAAATTCTAAAGTGTCTCAAATTCTAAGATGAGAAGTCTCAAATCACAGATTCTGGCAAAGGATCAGTTTTAATGCCTGCAGTGACACAGCAGTGAAAGCTACCAGCCTATTTTCTGCATCACTGTCAGCATAGGTAATGCAAGAAACAAATATGAATCTGGCTGACCCTTTATAACATTTTTTCCTCAGTCTGTGACCTGTTCCTCAGAGGAGCAGCACAGATTTTTCCCTATTTATTTTCAGTAATGGGGCAAAATGCAAAGGGGATAGAACTCACCAACCACATAGTATTTCTTCTGGAAACTATCATATTTTTCATTAGGGAGTCCTTATCAGACAGATTTAGAATACAATCCAGAGTAACTATGGGACATTTTACACCTATGTAGTTACAGTGCCACCTATGGGAAACCTATTGGAAATGCATAAAACAATCAGAGCTGCATGCAGCTATAGCTGCAAATGCCTGGCAATTCTGGAGAGGGTTTTTCCCCCTTTCCGGTTTGCCCCCCTTTTTCTGGGTTCTCCAGGAATTTCCAATCATTTGGTCAACTTGCTTAGCATGTACCTCTGCTTTAGACTACATTGACTTGGCTGTGGCCTCATGCTTTGGCTAGAGCAGGAGTCTCCAAAAATTTTGGCAGGATGGCCTCATCATCTCTCTGACAATGTGTTGGAGATCAGAAAACTAATTTACATTTCAAATTTGAATACATTTACATAAATTTACATATAAGAATGTATTGGAGTGAATTACAAAAATAATTACAGATAGAGGGTTCTTGCTAGAGGCCACATTGAGGCTCGCCAATGGCCACATCTGGCCCCTGGGCTGGGGTTTGGAGACCCCTAGGATAGAGCATTGATGCTTTTCCTCTTCTTCATTTCCTCCCCCAAGACTTTCTCCTCTTTTCTCCTTTCTCTTCCTACTGCCATGTAACACAAATCCAGCCTTTATACCCCTTTCTGGGAAACCCTTTCTCCTCCTCCTCTTCCTTTATCTCCTGGTCTATTCCCACCATGCTTCTCTTTGAATCGATTTTCTCTTCCTTTTTCCTCCTACCTAGAAACTGCTGATGTTCTCTTGAATTGCACTTCATTCTTGAATTTCCTTCCCAGTTATTCTATCCTATCCACACAATAAATGCAGCCTATTACAGCGCCTTTAATATTGCTTCCATTCTTCATTTTATGTCATTCCGTAGAGTTGAGCTATGAGCCACTGCACTTGGACCCTGCACACACAATGGATTTCTTCACATATACCTGTGACATGCATCAAGTCTATGTAACAAATGTTCCATCAGGGAAGTAAGCAGAGATGGTTTGAGAAGTCCAATGCAGGGCTTTTCCCAGAGCTCCCACAAACTGGAATCACAACAGAGGCAAGTCCATAACCAGAGAAGAGGTGTCATGGCAGTCTTGTCTGTGGATGGGAACTTTGGGTTCATAGGAGCTATTCATTATTTCTTTAATTAATATAGAGTATTGGATCATCTGGCTTACTGAAAGCTGCTGCACTTCAATCTTTCTCACTGTTGCTGGCAGGAGTTGCAAAATTGATGTCTCCATAGTATCTTATATTAAGGTTACCAGTTTTCACACTCTGTGCAGTCCCCTCCTTATGATACATAACATTTAATTTCTTTTTCACAGCACTCTGGCAGTGCTCTTGTGGCCCACTTAGGTATCCTGATATGCTGTGTCATAATTACCAGTCTAAAACATTTGCTGATTCTTCCTCTCTTCCTACTGGCCTGTAAGCAGAATTGGCTGGAAGCAGAATTGGATTTTCTTCGAGACTGGAAGAAAAAAATTCATTAGCCCTATGGAAATTTTAGCATGCTTCAGTTGAAAATTTTCAGACATTTTGGCTAATTTGAGTTGGAACTCTCATTTTACCATGAAATCTAAGTTTAGGTAAAACTCAGGGTCCTCATGTCATTGGAATCCCAGTAAACACAATGAGTAAATGTCTACTCCAGTAAAACTATTCGGCTAAAACCAAGTGCAGTATGACTAAATTGAGAACTAGGGTGAAGAACTACTTAAAAATGTGATTACCATACTTCCCGGCTTATTACATGCACCGGACCATAAGACGCACCAAAGCTTAGAGGAACAAAACAAGAAAAAAATATTCTGAACCAAATGATGTACTAATATATTTAATAAAATATAGCAGAATAATATTTCAACCATGTAAAGTCAACGGTGGTATTAAGGACCATTATCACTGTCATTAACAAATGAGGAAAATCTTTAAGCTTCAAGCACTCTTCTGATTTTTGTAAACCCCCAAAACTCATCATCTCTAGTGTCAGTGATTTGTGACTTTTGCACAAATCTCATTGCAAATGATCAGATACCAACATTTTGCACAAATCTCATTGCAAATGGTCCAGGCAGGTAAGTTGGGGGTTATTTTGGGGGGATCCAGGTAGGTAGGGAAAGGTGAGGGGCTCTAGATAGATAGGGAAGAGTGAGGGATAGATAGGGAAGAGTGAGGATAGATAGGGAAGAGTGAGGGATGCACAGGCATGGAGCAGCAGGGACCAGGGTCTTGTGCATATCTACTTTGGAGCAAGTCTCCAAGCCAGGGAAGGCCGCTTAGGATTGCAACTGTGCCAGGGTGACCAGATGCCAAACCCAAAATTCCTGAACCCCAAGGCCAAAATTCCTACCCTCAAGCCAAAATTCCTGCCCTTTTATAAAAATCCAAATTCCTTTTTTGTTTTTATATTTTTGTTTTTTGGTTTTTTTGCCATAACGTTTGATAGGAAGGAGATATCTCAAAACTGATTTTTGCATTGGATTCTGCTCTTCATTACGAATCCAACAACATATGACATGGTGGGGTAAGGTGCTCCAGGATTGGCCCTATCACTCTATAAGACACACAGACATTTCCCCCCCTTTGGGGAGAAAAAAGTGCGTCTCATAAGCCGGGAAATACAGTATATATGTATGCTGTGCAAATAATATTTCTGAATTTACACATGCAAGCACAGTTGTTTAAAGCTCCTATATTTTTTGAAACCACCTTGAAAATAAACAGCTATCTAGCACCTAATGGAAATCAAAGCAAAACAATAAGAGTGAAAATTTTATTCAAACATAAGCATAGAATAAACATAATGTGAAAAGTCACACAAATATAATATATGCATATTATGATGATATTTGGAAACAGCATTTCATTCCATAAAACTGGCAGTTTTTCTTCGAAACCATAGCATAAAACCAAATGTAACTCCAAGTTCTTTCTTAAGTAGTAAAATTGTTGCTGCAGTTCACAGGGTTTGGAAATGATCCAGTGGTTAAAAAAATGCAACTCTCAGCCCAGATGCACAGTCATCCATCCAAGCATTTCTTCTGAATGTATTCATACCATCCATTCAGTGGGTGTTTTCACTTGTATTTTAAGGGTTAAATATTTGCAGCAAGGCACCCATTGCTAAGCCAATAGATTCCAAATGAATAACCTCTTGGGTGCCCTTTTCTACTTTGCTGCTTCCCATGGGAAGAAGCTGTACATGGGGGGAATGGGAAGGAAAGGACATCCTGAGATAGAAAGTTGCTATTTATTAAGGAGAGATTGCATTACAGTTTGCTGGCAAGTTTAAAGTAGTTTTCCTTTCCTCAAACTCTTAGATAGACCCCTGCCTGGCCGAAGGGCGCAAATGTGCCTTCCAAGAATAGCAGCTGCTGGCCCAGGGGGATTGGAATCCAGCTGGAGGCTCAAGCTGGAAACAAGTGGCCAGTACATTTCCTTGCATCTGGGGCCTGTTTGAGCTGCCCTGGGTCTTCTGTCCTTCCAAAGGCTCCTCTTTCACTGCTATTCCCATCCAGTCTTTTCTGCCTTACCCATTATTTCCTCTCTGCTTCCTTAAGAACATAAAAAGAGCCTCCACTGGTTCACGCCGAAGGACCATTTAGTCTAGCTTCCTGCATCTCACAGCAGCCCACCAGATGCCTCAGGGACCACACAAGACACCTGCATGCCCTCCTTGCACCTGGCATTTTGAGGTTGCCTATGTCTAAATCTATCTATGTAACACATAATACGTACACACATGTACATCTATGTACACACCCATCATGGCTTGTAACCTCTGATGGTCCTTTCCTCTATGAATTTGTCCAATTCCTTCTTAAAGGCATTGAGGTTAGACACCATCACCACATCATGTGGCAAAGCGTTCCTTGCCACATTCATTTCCTTCCCCATTCACTCACCATCTCCCATTCGACAGACACACCTCTCCATTCTCCTTATCTTCTCATTGTCTAAAACTGCCTAATACTCTCCTTCACCTACTCCTCTTCCCCTTGAGACTCCAACCTTTCAGCTACTAGCCCCAATCCATGGCATTCAGGCCAGATGTGCTGTCAGGCTGTTCTTGCAAGACGTCTTGACCCAGCAATGGTATTGTTGCAGGACGAGACACCCAGAAGTCCCATCTCACAATTGCTACCTACAGCATCACAGGGGTTGCGGCTCACAGTCTGGGAGACGGAATGGTAATTCTGCAGTGACTGGTGAAACAAAACCAAGGACCAGTTGATGCACCACAACTTTAGTGTGGTATTGTGGTTTCCCATGAAATGGTGAGAAACTTTGGTTTCTCATGACTGTCCCTGTTGCTCTAGTAATACAGGTGTCCCCTGTTTTCTGACAGTCCGTTTTTTGGCAATCCACACTCTTGTCACTCTTAAAAATATTCTGGAAGTGTTTGTTTCACACTGATAGAGATGTCATGTGTACAGTTGACCCCACAACAGCGATGTCATGTGTGCAACTGACCATTTGAGACCATGCGATTGACCACATGAGGACTGATCACACAAGACAACCTGAACGTTTTCAGTGTAAGCAGTGGAGACATTTACAATCAGCCCACTGCACTTTTTGGGTCTCTGAGTTCCATTTTTGTGGGAGTACAAGCAAAAAATTCCTCGTTCCTCAGATTTGTGCTAGGCTGTACTTGTAGTGGCAGCTGAGAGTTCCGAAAAACTCTAAAAGAAGCTGTATGTTGCTCAGCTTAATGAAAAAAATGGTTAAACTGAGCATGTTCCTTGAGGAGCACCCTAACTGCTGTTATGGAAAAACTTTTAAATATGTGGATTAAATGTACGTTATCAGCCACATAATGCAGGCCAAGGTCCTGAGTTTATTCACTGAATTATGAAGGCTGAAAGATGATTTAAATAAAAGCCATTTATTTTTTAAAGGTGTCCCTTTACATTTGTTTAAAACCAGCTTTTCTTACTGTTGTAGAGAGACAGTCATCAATTAGAAATGCAAAGGACCCTCTACCTTTAGCCAGACCTGTCTGGCTAAAGTGCAGAATTGAATGACTGCTTGCATGACTGCCTCCCTACAATAGTAAGAAAAGCTGTTTTTAAACTGCTATTTTAAGGATGCATTTTTCCTCAAATAAAAAGAAATGAAAAGCACATTACTTTTCATTTGCATTGACCATTCCTATTGAGTCAAAGCCATGTACAAAAAAATCTGTGTACAACAAGGTTGGTCCTGTATACTAAAATGTACTTCTATAGCAACTCTAGACCCACAGCTATGTCCTTGTAATATACACTCCTTTATGGTAAGCAGATCCACAAGCCGGAGAGCAGGCCAGTTTTCTCCTAGATTTCACAGAATCATAGAATCATAGATCATAGAGTTGGAAGGGACCTAGTAGGTCATCTAGTCCAACCCCCTGCCTGCAGCAGGAAATCCCCCTAGAGCATCCCCGACAGGTGCTCGTCGAGCCTCTGCCTGAAGATCCCCAGTGAGGGAGAGTCCACCACCTCCCTTGGCAATCTGTTCCACTGCCGAACTGCCCTCACCGTCAGGAATTTTTTCCAGATATCCAACCAGAATCTCCTCTCTTGCAGTTTGTATCCATTGGTTCTAGTTCTGCTTTCAGAAGCAGCTATGAACAAATGAGCCCCTTCCTCCCTATGACAGCTCTTCAGGTATCTGAAGAGGGCAATCATGTCTCCCCCCAGCCTCCTCTTCTCCAGGCTGAACATCCCAAGTTCCCCAACCTTTCCTTGACAGTGTTCAGGAGTTTCATGTTTGCATGCTTGGCCTAGCACATATGGCATGCAGCAGCTGCAGCCACCTTGCACCCAGAATTCCATGTGGCCAACAAGTCCAAGTGAGATTGGAAATGGTAAGATCCCAATAAATTTCTGGGCTCTGTCTTTTGTTTCTTGAGACTCTTTTTGTATATGGGCCTGGTACAAATTACCTCCTGTACTCCTTCTCAGGGGTCCTGCATGCTACGTCAGCCCTACCCACAAGTAATACAATTAAATTTGTCAGAGAAGTAAATTTGAGAATATTTTTAGAGATTTATTAGATTTATTATTCATAGTGAAGATTTTTGGGTTACTGCTTCTGTTGCTGGCTATGGACAATTCCCAAGGGAGGATAGCAGATTTTATCAAAGGCAATCTTTTCAGACCACCTCTTGGGGTATTGCACAAAATCCATCTATAGAATGCTTAGCTGTGATGTGCAAGATGATGATGATTTTTTTCCTGTACTTTCTCCACAATTTCTGACAAAAAAGCAAGATTGTATGGCTGAGTTGAAAGCTGCAGCATGTTGAACTTTGGATCATGGAGATTCCAGAGTTTGTACTATATACTTGATTTCTCAATGCAACAAGTAATCTTGCTTGAGAACAATTCTATAACAGCATTTGTTTTGATGGATTGGGAAATCCAAATTATGGGTTTTTAAAATCCTCAGTCCCACTCATTTGCTATTACAGGAACTTGCATAATTTGGATTCAGTTCAGCTCAACATGTTTTTTAAACCAAGAAGTTTGTCAAGCATTCACATTAATTTTTGACTGAGCAGATTTTTATGTGCATCTTCTCACTATACCAGATGTAGGCTGCAATCCAGAGCAAATTCAGCCTGCTCTGACCTAACTGCACTCTCCTAACTATTCTGTATCCAGAGAAGAAAGTTATGCTGAATCCAGAGAGTCAGGAAGCCAGGGCTGCCCTAACTGCTCCAGAGCATGCTAAGTAATTGACACAAGGGGAAGACTTGCTCCTGAGGAGACACCCCTCAGATCACACTGAACAAGGAACAGCTGTGGTGCCTACAGTGGTGACATGACTCTGCACATCACCTGGTGCGGAAGTCTGTGCGTCATCCCTGGGATGCGCGCCCCCCCCACCTGGACTGCACAGTCACCAAAGTTGGCACCTGCGCAGTTGTTTCTGAAGCCAACTGGCTTCAGAAAGAGTACTGCGCAGGCACCATCTCTGACACCTGCGCAGTACTTTTCTGAAGCCTTTTGGCTTCGGGGGAGACTGTGCAGGCGTCAGAGTTGGTGCCTGTGCAGTACTCTTTCTGAAGCCATTCGGCTTCCGCTCCGCCTCCTGAGTGAGGCCGAATGGCTGTGCAGAGGCGGGGACTTTCTCTGCTCTAAGGAAGTCTCCTCTGAAGCTGTTCGGCATGCTCAGTGTGTTTCTGCGCAGTGCATCTCAGATGGCCGTTCAGGCCAGCTCCTCAGACTAGTGGCAGCTTCTGGCTGATTCTCCACCTTGGAGCAGGCCTGAATGGGTGTGCTGATGCCCAGGGCCTGCCAAAGGACAGTCAAACTCTTCCGGCACATCACCCCATACGGAGCGCATCCCCAATGCAGCCCACACCAGCTGCACCAGTCTGGTGACGCCACTGGGTGCCTGCCTTATAAGGAGTCCCTGATGAGATGCCAGTACATTCTACAGTGAATACAAGGGGCTTCTTGGAGTGGCCTGCTGTATCCTGAGGTTTGTGGGCAGCCGTAGTTTGTTCCATATCCTGAGGTTGAGAGGAAGGGGTTGCAGCTAGGCTGGCCAAGAACTCAGATTTTTGGTCAGCACTGCCATTCTTACTTGGGCCTTATCATGGACCCCTATGGGTCTACTCATTACTATACCTGCTCCTGAGGTGGTATAACTCTGAGGGCTGGAAGAGGGCATTTCTGCCTTGGAAACAGGCTCTGGATTCAGAGTAACTGCTCTGCCCTAGGCAATGCTAAACATGCCCTCAACTTGCCTCTCCTGAGCTGCTTAGGCTGCCCCAGTTAGGGCAGAGCAGGTCCACCTCTCTTAGGGCACCCTATCTTGCCTTGCTCTGCCCTAAGACTCCTTCAGAGTAACTGGGCTGGAGCATCTTGCAGTTGCTCCAACCTAGTGTTAGATAGGGCAACCTAAGGGCTCTTATGTGGACAGATTAGTTGCTCTGGATTGGGCTGCCAGTCTGTATTAGTCAGACATTTCTCAGATAATTTAGTACCTCCAGTATATCATCTTCTTCTAATTTGCCCATATTGTAATAGCTTTAATCTGACCTTCTCATAGGATTGCCATATGTCCCAAAAATAGGGACAATCCTGACTTTGTGGGATTGAATTCACATATTAGCAAATGGGACAGAGGGTCCTGTGCCAATTTTCTGGAAGAGAATTATGGTAACCCTGTGTCTTCTCATCACGTACAAGTTCCAAGGGACTAGCAAGCAAATATCTTGATCTCTCCCTCCCTCGCCTCCATCCTCCCCTATTGCTTTTCTGGTAAACATTTAATTAATTAAATAATTAACTGACTTTCCAGCACTGGCCTAAGCGCAGTGCAACTCTGAAGTAACGGAACAAATGTTGCCTTACTTTGAGGAGACCTCAGTGACTGCCCCCAACTTTAGGATGCAACGTGTGCCCCTCTGGCATAGCTATGCTAGTGCCAGAAACGTGGCTAGGATTGTGTTGTGAATGTCTCAGGTGCTGCAAGTACTCAATGGAACCGATGTGAAAGAGAAAGACAAGTCAACTGTTTTTAATCACATATAAACTGTGAGATCCGACATAAGTGCCAGATCCCGTGACCATTCCTCTCCTTGGTCTGGCCCATCCACCGCAGAACCCACTGGATTGCCTGTACCTCCTTCCTGTCCTCCCCTTCCTTCCTCAGACTCCTGCACCAGGTACCCACCAGTGGAACTGGATTTGCCCTCTGGAGGTCAGCACGTGTCTGTGTGCCAGACTACCATCTCCTGAGTTGTGTCCAGCCCATCATCTCCTGAGACATACATTATGGCATGTTTGCAACATCCCTGGGCCAGCACTAGGAACTTGCTCCAGCCTATCTGGGGAATAGGATTGAGTCTTAAAGTCCTTAAAATCCCGATTGTGTTATGGGCACAATCCAGAGCAACTTCAGCCTGCTCTGCCCTAACTGCTCTCTCCTAACTATTCTGTATCCAGAACATAAAGTTGTGCTACATCCAGAGAGTCAGGAAGCCTGGGCTGCCCTAACTGCTCCAGAGCATGCTAAGTAATTGACACATGGGGAGGACTTGCTCCTGAGGAGACCCCCCCTCAGATCACACTGAACAAGGAACAGCTGTAGTGTCTGCCTTATAAGAAAGCCCAGAAGTTCCTGACAACCAGTTACAGCTGCAGTTCCTCTAGTGGAGGGTGGATGCTTGGAGTGGCCTGCTGTATCCTGAGGTTTGTGGGCTGCCGTAGTTGTTCCATATCCTGAGGTTGAGAGGCAGGGTTTGCAGCTAGGCTGGCCAAGAACTCAGATTTTTGGTCAACACTGCCATTCTTACTCAGGCCTTATCATGGACCCCTATGGGTCTACTCATTATTATACCTGCTCCTGAGGTGGTATAACTCTGAGGGCTGGAAGAGGGCATTTCTGCCTTGGAAACAGGCTCTGGATACAGAGTAACTGCTCGGCCCTAGGCAATGCTAAACATGCCCTCAACATGCCTCTCCTGAACTGCTTAGGGCAGAACAGGTCCACCTCTCTTAGGGCACCCTATGTTGCCTTGCTCTGCCCTAAGCCTCTTCCAGAGTAACTGGGGTGGAGCATCTTGCAGTAGTTCTGTAGGATCGAGTGTCTCCTACTCTAAGAAACTGAATGCTGGACTCTGTTCACTGTGTGTTGCAACAGTTTCCGCTGCCATCATCTTTCTCCCATAAAATTAAAATGTTATTTGTTCCTTTGGTTAAAACAATAGAAAAACATGATTGTCCTCTGTGTTATCAGCACCTCAAAATATATACAGTGGTAGCTGGGTTCCTAAAGTGACAAGATGAACACTATGTAAAACATGCATATTCATGGATGTGCATTAACGTGCATGTGTCCTGGGGTCAAGATGCAACTGTCAATCACTTGTTGATTCTCCGTTTACAAAGCTCAAGGGACTACGCTAAACTCTGAAGAATGACAACTCTGGCAAACTTCAAAAAAAAAAGCAAAACCAGAAACAAAATGGAGTTAGAAAATTAACAGAAAGAAGTGCAAAAACGAAAGACTGCCCTTAGCATCTGCCAGACTGTTGGAGGATCTGTGTGCAGAGCTTATCTCCTTAGTACTTTGGGAACAGCTACTGATGAATTCTTCCCACTCCTTTAGGGTTTTTTCCTTCATTTGCTATGTGAGCTTGACATCAGATTGCACCAGGAATTAGCCAGTGGGCAGTTGGATTTCTTTTCCTATGAAAACGTAGCATGGCAATATCTATGGCATTGCTTTGTGAAATTAAATATTAATCCATGTTTCCATATATACTCAGTCCAGCCAAGTTAAATAAAACATATTTAATGAAACTCCTTGCTGCAAAATGTGATCATATTTTGCAGCGCTTTGTTTGTGTGAGGAAACTGTTTTTCCCTGACATTTTAATGTAAAGATCACATGACCCCAGACATTAATTATTTCCCTGAGCTAGTTAGCAGATGAGTCCTTCAGGGCCCATGGCATCTAAAAGTCAATTAATCCTCTGAGTTTTAATGGGATTGTTGGATAATATTTTAGCTGAGCTATTAAGCAACCAAGTGAAGCCTTTTGTTAGCTGGTATAGGAGAAAGCTGTAAAAGTATCTACAGTGTTTTTTGGGACAGGCTGCCAAGTTCTAAATTTCATTTACAGAACATAACTTGATGGAAACACTTTCAGTACAGTCAACTCCTCACCCACTACAGTATTTGTTCATTGTATAGCTCCACATATAGGAAGGGGATTCCCCCAACAGCCAATACTGAACCCTTTCCTAGTGCTGGAGGTGCTATGTAAGGCCAATGCAGCACATGCCCACAGACCGTTTCCTTTTTCTAACCATCACATAACATCATAGCTGGGAGATTAAGTGAAAATGATAGGCAGGGATTTGAAAAATGATATTCAGCTGCAGGTAAGATATATTTCCACCTTTACCTGACAGGAAGCGAAAACAACATTGCTGCTTTTTTAAAATCAAGTTTCAATAAAACAAAGTTTCAATGATCCTGCAATATCCTAAAAAATCATTTCAGGTATTATTGCCAAACCCCCATTCGTTTTCCATGCTCCAGTACAGAATGTCATGTTCAGGATACAAAGAGAGATGTTGTATTTGAAGATACGTTTTGGAGACGCATCGCTATGGTCCCATGTATCAGAGACTCATACACAGAACACCAAAAGATATCTCATTCTAGTATGCTGGATGTTTTGTGAATCACCCAGAAATAATCATACAGCAGAAAATAATTTCCCAATTTATTTACATAAAGGATGCATTGTGCAGTTTTAACTACATATACCATAGGAGTCTTATGTACTAGTAAGCCTAATTGGATTGAAAATGAAGATTGAAAATGAAGATAGGACTCAAAATTAGAGGTGGCAGATTCAGAAGGGGCTTTTGGAGTCTAAGCATCTTCCTGAAAATTCTTGGGGAAAACCCAGATTTTTTTCTGACAGTTTTTGAAAACACAGAAATGTTCAATTCTGAATGCTTTCCTGCCAGATCCCCATTGCCTTTAGTCTGTTTTCCCTCTGCCCCTATTCTTTTCTTGATAAGGCCTGGAGGAACCCCACCAACAATAAGCTTGCTTTTCTAATCCTATTGCAAATTCCACTTTTCCAAAGTTATGTTGCAGTAGCTGTGATGTGGGCAACAGAGGGAATGGCTCATTGAGCCTTCATTAAATCCCCAAATCATACCAACAGGAAGTTTCCTGAACAAATTTCATTATGAGTTGCTGTTTGTGTGCAATACCCAAGATCATACAAAAGGACTGCACTTTCATTTTAACTTAAAGGATCGGCAACAAACTGAACAAATATACCAAAAGAATTGACTTCACCCAACGTGTGGGCTGTCTGCCATTTTATGCATGAGCTGGAAGGATATTACTAACGTCCATAAGCAAGTCTGCCCTGACTCCAAGCATCAGAGAAGCATTAGATAAGTCAATGAAGAGTTGTTCTTTTTTATTGCCAGCTCACCATAATGATGTGTAGAAGAGACAAGGGCCTGCCTCTCTATTCTCCACTGAGGCTGCCTTAGATAGAGTGATTCTCCCAGGGTTCATGGCCTTCCCCTAGCATCTCAAGCAAGACCAGATCAGGTGTGAGAGATAATTCCTCCACACAGTGGTGTAGCTAATGACAGCATAGCTCGGTATGAAGCTCAAAATGTCACACCAGAAATGATCACAACCAAAAGTGATGTCATCCCCAGATATTTTTAAAAAGAAAATTGGGGAAAAACCTGCCTTCTCCTCCTCAGTAGTTCACCACCCATTTGCTCTGCTAGTGGCATAGCTAAAGTACCTATTTGTTATCTGAAGATTTGGTTCCTTCTCTCCACCCCCCTCCCCAACAACAAAATCCAATTTAATTAAGGCTGCAATCCTGAAGATACTTTCTTGGGAGTAAGAACCACTGAACTCAGTGAGAATTACTTTTGAGTAGATGTGATTAGGAGAAATCTGGAAGTAAAAAAATGAAAATTGTGTCCGTTACAGGTGTGCTGGGGTAAAGAGGAATGTTTATTCTTTCCCTGCTGAATATAAGAGGAGCACCATACCTTGCTTTTCCCAATTTTAGTCACCAGTGTCAAGCTCAGTGTGTAGCCCCCCTAAAGCTTGTAGCCCGGTGCAACTGCACTACCTGCACTCCCTTGCTAAGCCACTGCCCACCCCCACCACCACAGGTGGGCTGCAACCATTAGCTAAGAGGGGGCCTATCTTTGAATTTCATGCAAGTGTGTTTAAATTTCTCTTAAAGGGTCTGTGGGTCTGTCTTCCCAGAGGTGAAACTCCACTCCCTCCCCTTCTGAATCTCCCTCCTCTTCTGAGGGGGGCTCTCTCTCTCCCCTCCTTCCCCTCCCTAAGGTTATATATTTTTCTAAATTTAAAAATACAAATAGTCTGTTCCCATTACCATCATTCAGACAGGGCATTGCCATCATCCCACAGCACATTCAGACAGTGTGCCATGGAAATAAATGGATGCTGGGATCACTATATAAATGTCTCAAAGCTCAATACTTTCAAGTGAGGGTGAGGAGCTTCTTTATGTCCTGAAGCCTTGGTGAGTAGGAGCAGCATCTGAGTGTTGTGAGGGCTTTTGGTGGGGGCCATGCCTGGCTGCCTTTGCAGCCCAGTACTAGGCATGGAGAACTACTCAGTACTATCCAGTACTACTCAGGAGTAAGCCTCACTGTCTAGTAGAGGACTGCAGCCTGTGGCCACAATCCTAGCCACACTTCCCTGGGAGCAATTCCCATTGACTATCATGGGATTTCCTTCTGAGTAGCATGCATAGGATTAGGATTTGAGGCTGCTTTCCCATCCACACTTTCCTGAGAGTAAGCCCACTGACTATAATGGGACTTACTTCTGAGTAGATATGGTTAGGACTGGGCTCTGAGGCTGCAATCCTATCCACTTACCTGGGAGTAAGTCCCATTGACTAGAATGAGACTTACTTCTAAGTAAGCCTTCATAGGATTGGACTGTAAGGCTAAAATCCTGACCACACATTCCTGGGAGCAAGCCCCATTGACTTACTTCTGAATAGACACAGTTAGGATTGGGCTCAGGCTGCAATCCTATCCACACTGTAGTCCTTTTGCCCTCCCCAAGAAATCTCCCCACCCCATCCTGCCCCTCTGAGAAATCTCCCCCCCCCCCAAGATTGTGAGGAGGCAGGATGGGGGGCACCTGAAGAAGTAGCCCCAGTTCCCATTCTGCCTCCCAGGAGCCCAGTCCACTGCCTACTCTGAAGTAAATCCTATTGAAGTCAGCAGGTTTTACTCCCCTATGAGGATAGGAGTGTAGCCTCAAAGCCCAATCGTCTGTCTACTCAGAAGTAAGTTCCATTATTACTCCCTGGAAAGAGTGCATAGGATTGCAGCTAGAAGCTGGTTTCTAAGCGCTTGTAATCCTATGCCTGACCACTCAAAAGTTAATCCCATTTCAATCTATGAAGCTTACTCCCAGGAAAGTGTGCAGAGGAGTGAAGCATTAGAGCCCAATCCTATTCTTGACTACTCAGAAGTAAGTCCCATTAGAGTCTGTGGAGGTTACTCCCAGGAAAGTGAATAGGATTGCAGCCAGAGGCTGGTTACTAAGAGCTCAGTCCTTTACTTGACTACTCAGAAGTACTATTATATTCAATGGTGCTTACTCCTAGGTAAATTTGGATGGTTTTGGAGAAAGAGGCTAGGATTCTAAGAGCCCAAATCTTATGTATGACCATTCAGAAGTAAGTCCCATAATAGTCAGTGAAGCTTACTTACAGGAAAGTGTGGACAGGATTGTAGCCTTAAGTAGAGGCAAACCTCAAACTGCAGATGGGACACCACAGACTCTGGTCCTAAACTGTAGATCAGTGTTTCTCAACCAGTGGTATGAGTACCACCTGTGGAACTTGTGGTAGTGTCAGCTGGTACTTAGGCACCTGGATGCAAGTATTATATGTGTTCCCTGAGGCAGCTGGTGGGCCGCTATGTGATTCAGGAAGCTAGACTAGATGGGTCTTTGGTGTGATCCAGTGGAGGCTTTTCTTATGTTTTTATGTTCTTATTTGTGGCACCCCTGGACACATTTCACCTGAGAGCACAACAAAGCATAATGCATAGGAATAAATTATACTGAACCCAGGGGCTTAATACTGATTGATGTGGCCACATGTGATACAATTTTTTTTTTTTTTGTAAACAAAGGGTTGAAATGGTCATTAGAACATAGAGAACCGGATGTCAAAATATTTGAAGCCCACCACTGCCCGCCACACATAGCTGATGCCTGATATTCATTTAGGTGCCTTGAAGCACTCACTAGCTAGTCTTAATGACTTCTTCTCTGAACAGTGACCCTATTTTAAGCCATATCATTCCAAATGG
Source organism: Cryptoblepharus egeriae (assembly GCA_030015325.1). Lineage (NCBI taxonomy): Eukaryota > Metazoa > Chordata > Lepidosauria > Squamata > Scincidae > Cryptoblepharus > Cryptoblepharus egeriae. The sequence goes on from JAREYC010000001.1 coordinate 229,759,306, forward strand.
GAACAAAGCAAACCACTGTCATCATCAAGCTATCCTCATCAATCTATAAGGGAAGCAAAGGTAAAAGCCAACCGTTGAGAAATTCAAATACGCAGACTCGGCCTCCCAAAAACAACTCATGCCTCTTTCTAAAACATTGTGAAATTGGGGATGCAATCCTATCCAACTTTCCAGCACCAACTTTCCAGAGGAGAGTGACTAAAATGCTTGATGGTCTGGAACACCTTCTGTATGAGGAAAGGCTACAGCATTTGGAGTTCTTCTGTCTGGAAAAGAGGTGCTTGGGGTGGGGCATGATTGAGACTTACAGAATTATGCAAGGGGTGGACAGAGTGATGCTCTTTTCCCTTTCACATAACCCCAGAACCAGGGGACATCCACTCAAATTAAATGTTGGGAGGGTTTAGGATAGATAAGAGAAAATATTTATTTACCCAGCGTGTAGTTGGTCTGTGGAACTCCCTGCCAGAGGATGTGGTGATGGCATCTAGGTTCAATGCCTTTAAGAAGGGATTGGACAAATTCCTAGAGGAAAAGATCCTCACAGGTTACAAGCCATGAGGGACGTGTGTAGATGTGGACAACCTCCAAACACCAGATGCAGGGGAGGACACCTGGATTCAGGTGTCTTATGTGCTCCTTGAGGCATCTGGTGGGCTGCTATGTGATATAGGAAGCTAGACTAGATAGGCCTTTGGCCTGATATAGAGGCTCTTATTTTCTTACCATTACAGTCACAGTCCACCCTCAGGATAAAGGAACAAATGTTCCTTTTATTCGGTGGGGTTGGTGAGTGGAGGTTTGGTGACTGACTATCCCCATCACAGTCTGCAGCATGTACTCTCATTAGCATGGCTGCATCAGTGCTGAAAAGTTAAATAAAAATGGGCCCTGAGGCTGTTTCTGGAACACCTACCAGCAAGACCAGTTTTTCCCTAGGCCTTGCAAGCCTCCTACTAGCAAGGAAGTGGAGCCACATACTGTAGCTGTGAGAACAAGACTTTTAAAAAAGGCCCCTTTTAAATAAGAAAACAACATCATTGTACAAATACTATATCATGATCCAAGTGGTTAGGATCCTAGGTGGTCTTTAAAATTGACATCCTAAGACATTTTAGAATCCAAAATTCTGTAATAGAACCCATGTCATATACTGTCGACCACTATGGCAGCCAAGGAAATGCAAAATATGCTAAATATTTCCCAGCCTAGCCCAAATGGAATTTGTCCACAAGGAAAGACCTTCCTTTTTTGGCAACTTGAAGTTAAAGGAAAGTTGGTTGAAACCCAAGACAGTTTGTCAAATCTCCAACAAGATAGTTTGTCCAACAATTTTGTCTGTATATAACAGTTAACCAATGACACATTATAGCAAGCCATATATTTTTTCAATTACCATATACTTTGTAAACAAAACTTCGATCAATATACTAATTCTCTCTCTCTCTCTCTCTCGCTCTCTCTCTCTCTCTCTCTCTCACACACACACACACACACACACACACACACACTGAGTGAGTGAATGAGTGAGTGAGTGAGAGAGAGAAAAATATATAGCAGGAGAGTTGAGGAGGGGGTGTTTTTGAGTGGAGAAGGTTGGAATGAAAGGTGAACTGAGCTGGTGATGTTGGTGCAAATTGTATTCTAACCCAGATCTAGGCCCTACACAGGCTTTCTGGATTTCCACCAGCTATATGGCTGGCACAGATTTGAGAACTTTTTGCTGGTATGGCTGGGACCTTACTTGGTGTAAGGAGAAATATATCCCCTTACCCTGAGGTGATCTCCAGTTGCCTTCTAAGTTGCTTTGGATGGAGCGCAATCCATGCAGTCTGGGTGTGCCAGTGGAGCTTAGGATTGGTCTGTTAGAATTTAACAGTGTTCTCATTAACTATTGCTTCTAAGTGAATAGACCAGTAGGGGTTACAAACAAATTTCATCAATAGCAAACTGAATTTTGAAGTATACTGTTCCATCGAATCAAAATATTCTTTGAAATTGAAGGCACTCTTACCCAAACCTGCAATGCTTTCATTAAATCTGCGATAGTGCCATCCATTACTGGTTTGTATTTTTCAGTACTAAGCAATGAACAATTTTGTCTTCTCATGTTGTATCTTCAATCTGTCACATGTCAGACTGGCTCCGTAGTTGCAAAGCCATTTTGGACCAGAAAGATCTTTTTAAAATAAATTATTCTCTAAGATAGTTGCAGCTACCATGATGCAATGCAATTTGTACCTGGAATAATGGCAATTCTGTTGAATGTCTTCTGTTTGAGCAAAAATGTGGGAAGCTCTTTTCATTCCATTTGTGTCTTAGCTGTTCGTTTCTGCCAAAATTGCATGGCAATATGTTATCTCCATATACCCCTGATACCAAGTTATCCATTCCAGGTATATCCAGGGAAGACTGACATTTTAATTGGCACAGCACACTAGGACGTACGGCAGCTTGCTTCTCATTCCACAATTTCGCCTCCACATCACATATAGTTGCCACCACAATCTGTTCTTATGTGTCAATTTGCATGGGTTCTTCAAAACTTTCCACCCTCGATACAGAGCGTACTTATGCATCACAGTCTGATGAGCTGGCACAACGTTGAGTGTCCTCAACTTTCCTGCTAGGGAACACAGCATGCCATTGCGAGAGCCTGGCTGATTGCTGGCTTGGAGTGTTGGAGACAGGATGCTCATGCCTTGCCCTAAATTACAGGTGCCAAAGTGGATGCATCTGCCCTGTACTCACGGGCAGTCTAGGGCCTTTAACAGCCCTTTATCTGCATTAACAGATGAACTAATTTCTTCGTCAGCCGATGCTATGCAAATGATCACAGGGCACTTCATGTAAGGAGAGGAATTTACATAGAGAGTGTTAATCAACAATCATTCCCTCTCAGAGAAATAGCAGAGCAGATGGCTGCAGCTCTGGGACGAGTGACTGTCTCTTGTTTCAGCAGCAGAGGTGCACAGTCAATCAAGGAAATTAGTTTATTGTGGCTGTGATTTATCTAGGCTTCAACTATCATTTCCCAAACAACTCCAGAAAATCAGCAAATTAAAAAAAAGATCTGGCTCTCCCTGGCTTTCCTGTACAATATAAAGCAAGTCATTTGGGTTAGGAAGGATTAAAAACAACTGCAGGGGAGCCCTTGATTTCTACCCACAAAATAGGTCATTCCAATGTGTCCTCTACACTACACTGCCCAGTGCTGTAGTTGTTGAAAATCAGTCTTAAGTGATAGCACGTGGTCCAGAAATATATTATTTAAAGTCAGGATATGCAAATTCATGCATGTATACACCCATTTTGAATTTTGCTTGATTGCTTGGTTTGGTGGTCTAATGTGTTTCGTTGGCTCGTTTCAACAATTTGCTTTACTTTGTGTTCTGTTCACATGGATGCTTCATTTCAATGTTAATTCATTTTTAATCATCTTCCATTGATTTCAGTGGGCAAAATTCAATTCACTGAAACTTTTAAAATTACTGTTCAGAACTGGATGAAATTTACAAGAATGACGACACAAAGCCAATAGGCAGGTGTCGAATTTAGCTCGATGGTCAAACAAACACAGCTCCGCCCTCTTGGGGTCAGGTGAGACCCTCAAGGAAGGGCAGAACCAAAAGGTGGGCTTTACAAAGAGCATGCTGGGGTATCCTGCCCTCTTTGTTCTTTGGGCAGGCGAACAGGCAGGTAAGCAATCAAGGAGCACCAGACGTGGTGGGGGCCGCATGGCCCAAGGCCTACTCTGTCTCTCTCGGGTAGCCTGCCTGTTCATTTGATGATTATTTAATTTTGAATAATTTAATTAATTACTCAGGTTATTAATTACTTGTTGATTACTTGGGTTTATTTAATTAATTATTTATGCTCAATCGAATTTTATTGGTCACTTTGTGGCAGGGGATGCAGGCGAACAGGTCTAAAAAAGGGGTTGGTTAACATACAAACAGGATCAACTGAGGCACAGGTAAGGGGGTGTGCCTGCACAATCAACCTCAGTCCCCGGCGGGTCAAAGAAGGATGGGCAACCCCTGTGCCAGCAGGTTGCCCGCTTTCAATCCCCGGCGGGATATGAGAGGGTAACCAGGCAACAGTTGAATCCAACCCGCTCCCCCCGGTTGGAGGGAGGGGTAATTGGGGCAGAACCCGATTGAAAGGGTAGGGCCCAAGTCAGTACACACCAACTCTGGTACCCAGGTTTACACCTGGGGGCCCATAAATGATCTGTCAGCTCTCTACCCCTAGCCATTTGGCAGGCTTTGGGGGTCTTAAAATAATTAACCCCAAGTTCAAGTTCAAGTTTAAGGTCTGACATTTATCATTGGATTATTAATTGATTAATTGATTATTGATGATTTGATTAATAATCATCTAATAAAGTGGCTCATCTCCTCCAATTGTTGTCTGTGTGTTTAATGGACCATGCGTAGACCAAAGAATACTCTCTACAAGGGAATATAATCAGTTGAATTTCATCCAAATGAGTGATGGGATTTTCATCCAAGGGATGGCTGAAGAGTGTAAATTTTCTGTTGGTTCTGCAACTTATCCTTACATTAATCTTTGCATGAAATACTCATTTTTAGCATAGATGCCTCTATGGAAGGTCCCCGTTAAATGTCAAAAACACTCATGCAGGGTTCAGGAGATCATTTGAAATAATAGTTTAGCTACTAATAATTCTGTTTTCTGCATAGGTTGCATCAAAATCACAAGAAATGCAAAACCAGCCCTGGGAAATTTCCCATATACAATTAAGAAAGAGAGAAGCAGAAGTTCCCATGGAAATGCAATACTTCTGTGCATTGTAGATTACCGTAAGTGTTGAGGCAAAACAAAATTAATATAGCATAGAAAAGGTGAATGGTGATAGTTAGTTAGGGTTAAGGAAATTGAAAGAATGTAATGATTCAGCAAGGTGACCATTTCTCCTCTTTTTCCAGAACATATTCTCTTTTTTAGCCTATGTCCTGGTTTCTTTATTGTCCTCCTTTTCCTTGAGAGCAGGCAACATGTAACCTTCTTGGAAATTAATAAAATATATGTAAAAAATTATTTGTAATATTTTTACATTTCATAATAATGTTTAAATTAATCACATGCAAGCAATATATATGAGTAATTTTAGTTTTTGTTTTGACATGAAGTACCAGTACATTTTTCTTGGGTGTCCAACATTTTAAGGGGCCTTGTCCTTTTTTGAGATTATGACATCTGATCACCATGGTGTCAGGCAACTGCAGTTTGCCTTCATGGTAGCACAGCAACCTGATCTAGATATCTCCTAAGGAAAGCACTTCTTTTTATTCGAGGGTTCCTATTAATAAACGACAAGTTTGTTTTTCCAGAAAAAAAAACCACTTCAGGGAGTTTTACAATTAGATTCAGAATTAGAATTGTTAGTTCTGGTAGGAACATAAGTTTGTGTTGCCTTGACAAATTTATGGGAACATGGAGTAACATCCAACTTTTAACAGTTATTAACATATGACCTTTTTGTTGCAATGCTGTCGTGGGAAGAATAACTTCAGGAAGTTGGTTATAAGATAAATGCAGTTTGAACCCGTTCTGTTTTCCCTTGACAAATTTCAGAATTGGAATGGAGATCTTTGCAGAAGAAAAGAAACAGACAGTTTGTTCCACAAACATGTCAAACTGGTGTACTTCAGCCAACAAATAGCCAAATGTTAAATATTTCTCAGCCAGCAAATAAATGCTTTGTATGGAGGATGTCAACAGCAAAGTATAAGAATATGGCACCCTGATTTATTGCAAAGACACTAAAAGCAGGCCTCTGTCAGTCTTGAAAGACTATGGTATTGCGCTCAGTGCTGCATATGCTGCATGCAAAGCACGAAAGCCTGGGTTGGATTGTTATGGAGGATAGGCTGTTACCCAAGCAGCAAATCCCCCCTCTCCACACCACTGAATTAGTCCAATGGAAAGGCAGAACCAATACGATTGGATCCAACTTGCATCGCAGAGCTGGGCCAAGGACAGAGCTGGGCCGACCCGGGTCTCGAACCCTGGCCTGCTGGTTAACAGGCACAGCGTCTTAACCACTTGCGCCACCCACAGCCCACAAAGACACTAACAGGATAGTATTGAGTTGTGTCACTGTAACTAATGCATGTCCTATTTCTTAGGATAAGGCAAAGCTGCTTGACTTCACCCAGCTACTTCGCTTAGAACAGCATTCCTCAACTGGTGGTATGTGAAGTGGTTCACGTGGCTCAGTGGTTCGCATGGCACCGCTGGGAACCTCCACCTGACAGTGAAACTTGCATCAGAGATGTGCTGAGAAATGTGTCAATCTAATCTCCAATTCCAGTGAGACAGAGGACATGATCCAGGTTGCTTGAGTAACAATCTACATGGTAGGTAGGCCATGAACATCACTGAGACTTCCATTGAAGTGATCCCTTGTAGACAGGCAAGAAACATATCCGATAAATCAAAATTTAACCTTTGAAACTAACTGACCTACATCAGTGGTCCCCAACCTTTTTGGCAGCAGGGACCAGTTTCTTGGAAGACCATTTCTCCATGGGCTGGGGGACAGTTTCAGGATGATTCAAGTGCATTATGTTCAATAGGCTTGGAGCTGCTGCCAAAGTGTTCCAGGCATGCAGAAAGAACCGGTGCAAGGGACACAGGTGGGCTTCCTCTCTCACTCCAAGTTTGCCCCTTGCCTCTATCTTTCTGTTCACCTGGCCCAGAAGTCCATTGCAGAAGGAGGGCACAAAGCTTGCTGCCGCTGCCTCTTCTACTACCTGTCAATGTCACGTTGCTGCTGTTGACATTGGAGCAGAGACACTTCCAGCAAACACTTGCACCTTCTGATGCCTGAACAAATGCTGCCCATACCTCAGCCTCTGCTCATCCCACTCTCCAGTGTTCTATCTCAGCAGCCTTCTCCACTCCACATTTCATTGTCCTCCCTGTACCCACTTCCGCTTCTAATTCAGAAAATGGATGAAGGAGGGTCAGGTGAGACAAGAAGGTGGGCAGAAATGGGTGCTCCCCCAACAGTCACAGCTACAAATAACTGCTTCATCAGGCCTCATCAATGGACCAACCCTGGACCAACCCACCCAAAGTGATCCCGCTTTAGGAGGACTGTACATCTCCATTCTACTGTAGACCACTGCCAAGATAATTTGTCTGAACTAATAGTCTCCCCTTTGTGAAAGTTGTTCTTTTTTCACTTGTGAGTGTTTGTATTTAATATATTGGACATTTATGACATTGGTGTCATAATTGTGGGCTGATTGTGGGCTGATTGTGGGCTGATTCAGACTGTTGCAAGCATTTAGCACTAGGTATTAGATAGTGAGGAAGCCAATAACTTATGTTTTCACATTTGCTGTTGCTGATGATCATATCTTCTGATTACAGTATGAAACAAATGAAATCCACAGTAGTACTGTACATTAGTACAGTACTACACAATAGTACAGTACTATCCACAATAGTACTGCAAAGTCACTGGTGTCACTTGCTGGCAGATGTTAAAATGAGATAAGTGAACAAAGCCAAACGCACACCCATTATAAGCCTGAAAGACTTGTCCTGGTTGGACTTATAACTATGGAAATCAGATGCTTCTCCTGCTCTGCAAGGTGTAGGTCTATTGCATCTGGTCACTTTACCAACTCTTGTCAAAGCACCATTTTCAAAGGATCTTCCTCAGCCCTGCATCAACCTTGATGGCTACAAAAAATGATAGGAGAAGAAGAGGGAGGCATGTCGCAGCAGCGGTTGTTCACCTTAATGGCCAGACTGCACAAGCCTTTTCCTGGTTGCACTTTTATACCAGGCAGCCAAACCCACTCCCATTGTGCCCACCACCAACTTCTCTCTTCCAGGTCTCTGTCCTCTGTCTTTGTTTTCCATACATCCTCTAGCTCAGGAAAGGGGGGATCACTTTCAGTGGCAGTCATACTATGATACCCAGTTTCCCTTTCACCCATCACTCTCCAAGGCCAAAACCATTGGAGGGAAGGAACCTTCTGTATATATGTTGGATCTAAGATTCCTCAGACCAACTACAATCCATGGCTATGTGTAGCTTCCCAGGTTTTCTGGCTATTTGGAAGCCTGTAATTTGAGGCTTCAAATTACCGCTTTCCAAACAGCCAGGAAACCTGGCAAGCTACACACAGCAAGCTTCTGTACGTTTTACCTAAAAAAAGGCTATGCTCCCACTGCCAGGGAAAGTCCAGCCATGGATGGGACACTAAGGAGCTCCTTCCAAAGTAGCTTCTGCAGCAGAGGTTTAGTGCCACAATCCTCTCAGTTTGTCTGGGTTCCATCATGTCTGGAGCCCTAGGTCTCTCTCTCTCTCTTTCTCTCACACATACAGAGAGAGAGAGAGAGAGAGAGAGAGAGAGAGAGAGAGAGAGAGAGAGAGAGAGAGAGAGAGATCGGGATTAGCAATGCCCACGTTCAAATCAACTCTTACATATCAAATTTTCTGAGAGACCTCTAGTGAGAGGTTATCATATCTTACAGAGTTGTTGTAAGAATGAAACTGATTCAGATAGAACCCTGTGCTCTGTTCCGGGAGGGTAGGATAGTATGCAGTAACAAATGAATAAGAACATATGAAAGCTGTGATGGATCAGTCCAAAGTCCCATTCAGTTCCATATTCTCTTTTCCACAGAGTCAACCAGCTGCATGTGAAATGCCCACAAGCAGGAAACTGCACATAGAGTTACGGTATGACCAATGTTTATGATTCCCAACCCAGCTGGTGCTGTTAGTGCAAAGGAACCGCAGTCATTTGACTGCTGGAGGATAAACACAATGAAGCGCTAATTTGTTCTGCTGCTGTTCCAGCTTGTTACTCACTTCTGGCAGATAGAAAAGTGCTTAATTGCTAAAGCTAGCATCCAATGGCACTCCAGTTAAGGTTTGATGGAGCCAGAAAGATGAAAGTCAACTAACTCTTCATGTACTGGTGTTGTCTAGCAACTAGAAGTCTCAAGTTCAGCTCTTTTCTCAGCAAAACAATGGGTAGACGTCAGTTCCAAAGTAGGCTACTGTTCCACCAGCCACAGGCTCTGCAACATGGATATCATTACACTTACCCAGTTGTATCACTAAGGTTTGCATCACCCCAGTGAAATCCTATGCAGGTCTGCTCAAAAGTAAGCCCCATAGCGTGTAATGGATCCTACTCCCGGGATCCTAAGAGCACTTTCCTGGGAGTAAGCAGGCCTCCTTCAGTCTTGAAAGACTATGGTATTGTGCTCTGCGCTGCATGCGAAGCACGAAAGCCTGGGTTAGATTATTATGGAGGATAGGCTGTTACCCAAGCAGCAAATCCCCCCTCTCCATGCCACTGAATTAGTCCAATGGAAAGGCAGAGCCAATACGATTGGATCTAGCTGGCATCGCAGAGCTGGGCTAAGGACAGGAGCTCACCCTGTCTTGTGGGGCCGACCCGGGTCTCAAACCCTGGTCTGCTGGTTAACAGGCATGAATTGCAACCCTAGTGCTAGAGGCCGGTGCATTATGCCCTATGCAGTGCGTGGGGCAATATCTCAAAACAGCAGGCATGATGTCTGGGCACCATTAAAATTGTGCCTTTAAATTACAATATCATATGCACAGCCTAAATGTATGTACTTATGTATTTATTTCTGTAAAAACTAGTAAGAAAAAATACACAGTGTAAAACTTTTCTTCAAAAAATTTCTTCAAAAAATGAGGAGAAATGGAAAAATAAACATACAAAGAGTACATTATTTAGAGAACAACTCCAAAGGTTTTACAAGGGTTTGGTCACCTTTTGCGAGAGCTCATTACATCACCCATCTTGGCCTCTACTATACCACACAGAATATATTACAATATCATACACACAGCCTAATGTAGTGACATCTTTTGGGTTTTTATAATTTTCACTGATTTTATTAACTTAATATATAATAATAGCAAAGGTCACGAAACAAATCAGTAATCAACAAAAAAACCATGGCCAACATGATGACACTCACATAACTGAAAAAGAGGGGTGGACAGACTGGGTTCAGGAAGAGGGTGTGTTTGGAGATGGAAGCAGAAACACAGTCCTTAAACCCCTTGCCAGACTTGATTATAAGCAGTGTAGGTCTACACCAACGGATCTCAATTTTTCAGCCAGAGGGCCAGAACAAATATCTGCTATGGTGTTGAGGGCCAGACAAAAAAATTAAATATTTAAAAAATAAAAATTTAAATTTAAATATAACATTTAAATAAATACCTTAGAGATGATAGAGCAATTTTGTAGGCCCTCAGAACACCCTCCAGAGCACAGTTCCAATTGTGTTTGGTCAAGTGGGCCAGAAGCTAGCAGACGACTAGAGACTGACTGCGGGCCGGATAAAGGCTGGCCACAGGCCACATCTGACTCCCAGGCCATGGTTTGGAGACCCTTGGATAACACAGACCTGTGCCAGCTATATCTCTGGTGCATTGGCTTCAAAGTGGGATGTTGGGACCTTGGGGGTCCTGACCATGGGTCGGGGGGGTCATGAGAGGGTGGGATCCATCCAGAGGTGGGCTCCTACCAGTTCGCACCAGTTCTAAAGAACCAGTTGTTAATTAGTATCACTTCCTTTAGAACTGTTAGCTAACCTAACCAGGGCCCCCCGGGCTCCCCCTCCCCCCTAACCACAGCCTCAGAATAAGTCTCATCCTAGTTAATGGTGTTTACTCCCAGGGAAGTGTGGATAGGATTGCAGCCTCAATGTCCTAAGACTGCAGTTAGTTTGAACCTGTGGGAAGTGAAAGAGAACTGATGAGGGCTGCTGGTGGCTTCATTGAAAAATGTGGAATCTCCATCCTTCCCAAACAGCAATGTGGAAATATCTTCAATAAGAATTTGTCATAGAATCATAGAATCATAGAATCCTAGAGTTGAAAGGGACCTAGCAGGCCATCTAGTCCAAACCCCTGCCTGCAGCAGGAAATCCTCCAATATCATCCCCAACAAGTACTTGTCAAGCCTATGCTTGAAGACACCCAGTGAGGGAGACCTCCCTTGGCAGACCTCCCTTGGCAGTCTGTTCCATTGCTTAACCGCCTGAACCATAAGGAATTTTTTTCGTATATCCAACCGGAATCTCCTTTCTTGCAGTTTGTACCCATTGGTTCTAGTTCTGCTTTCAGAAGCAGCTATGAACAAATGAGCCCCTTCCTCCCTATGACAGCCCTTCAGGTATCTGAAGAGGGCAATCATGTCTCCCCTCAGCCTCCTCTTCTCCAGGCTGAACATCCCAAGTTCCCCCAGCCTTTCCTCGTAGGGTTTCCCATCCCACTGATCATTCTTGTCACTTTCCTCTGGACTTGCTCCAGTTTGGCTGCATCTTTCTTAAAGTGAGGTGCCCAGAACTGAACACAGTACTCAAGGTGAGGTCTGACCAATGCAGAATAAAGAGGAACTACAACTTCTCGCGACTTGGAAGCTACAGTCCTCTTAATGCAGCCTAAAATGGCATTTGCCTTCTTTGCAGACACATCACACTGCTGACTCATGTTCAGCTTGTGATCCACGGCGACTCCAAGATCCCACTCACATGTTGTGCTGCCAAGCCAAGTATCCCCCATTTTATACCTATGTTTTTGGTTTTTATTGCCTAAGTGCAGAACCTTGCACTTCTCCCTGTTGAAATTCATTCTGTTTGTTACAGCCCAGGATTCCAGTTTATCCAGATCCTCCTGGAGGTTTCTCCTGTCTTCTGATGTGTTTGCTACTCCTCCCAGTTTGGTGTCATCTGCAAATTTGATCAGGCTCCCCCGTATCCCTTCCTCCAAGTCATTGATGAAAATGTTAAAGAGAACCGGGCCCAAGACAGAGCCTTGGGGTACCCCACTTGAAACCAATCTCCAGGTTGATGCAGACCCATTTACTAAAACCCTTTGAGTGCGGCCATCAAGACAGTTGCGGATCCACCTAACGATAGCTTCATCTAGCCCATATTTTTCCAACTTCCCAATTAAGATGTCATGTGGGACCTTGTCAAATGCTTTGCTGAAGTCAAGATAAATGACATCCACAGCTTTGCCACTGTCCAGTAAGCTCGTAACCTGATCAAAAAAGGAGATCAGATTTGTCTGGCAAGATTTATTCTTGGTAAATCCACGCTGGGTTGTTTTGATCACCAAGTACTTGTCTAGATTTGCACAAATTGTGTGTTTTATGATGTGTTCTAATATCTTGCCCGGGATTGAAGTTAAACTGACTGGTCTGCTTTTTTCCCCTTCTTAAAGATTGCTTTTAAGAAGTCTGCTTTTTTCCCCTTCTTAAAGATTGGGACTACATTCACCCTCTTCCAGTCCAGTGGCACTTCTCCACTCCTCAAGGATTTCTCAAAGATGATCAACAGAGGCTCTGCAAGGACATCTGCCAGTTCCTTAAGAACTCGAGGATGCAGCTCATCCGGTCCAAATGACTTGAATTCATTTAGGCCAGTTAAGTGGTTTCGAACCAGTTCTCTGTCAATGTTAATCTGCTGTTCTGCACCATCCATGTTTCCATTACCTCTTTGTGGAAGCAAGCACATCCCCACATCAGCCAATGATCTCCAACCCCTATTTGCGCAGCCCTCTGTCCCAGAATAGATGGATGCAAAGTAGGAGTTGAGCAGCTCAGCCTTCTCCTGGTTTCTTGACACCTGTTGTCCATCTCTGTCCAGGAGAAGCCTCATGCCCTCATTTCTCCTCCTGTTCCTTTGGGCATATCTAAAGAAGCTCATACTGAGCTTTAGCATTCCTGACCCCCTCCCTATAAGACCAGGCTATCTGCCTGTACTCCTCCTTGGTGATCTTTCCAGTCTTCCACTCCCTATACTTCATTTTCTTTCACTTCAGCTGATCCCCAAGTTGCTTGTGGAGCCAACCTGGTTTTCTCAGGTTTCCCCCCCCCCCTTTCTTTTTCATAGGAATTGTTCCTGACTGAGCCTGCAGAAGCTGCCTCTCAAGGAGCTCCCACCCATCTTGGGCCCCTTTTCCTGTTAGTTCATCAACCCAGGGGATCCCGCCTATGACTCCTCTAAACCTGTTGAAATCAGCCTTTCTGAAGTCCAATGTAAGGGTTTCACTGTGTACTCTTTTTATTTCCCACAATATTCTAAATTCCAGCAGCTCATGATCACTTTCCCCTAAAGTTCCCACCACATTGACCCAGTCAATCAGCTCTTCAAGATTAGTTAAGATCAGGTCAAGGATGGCCCCTCCCCTCATTGTTTCCTCCACCTTCTGGACCATGAAGTTATCTTCCAGGCCCATCAGGAATTTATTGGAGCGTCCATGTTTGGCTGAGTTTGTCTCCCAGCAAATATATGTTTGTCCCCATTACTACCACCTCATATTTCTTTGCAACGCATTCCAGTTGCTTCAAGAAGACATTGTCTATTCCTTCTCCTTACCCTGGCTGTCTATAGTAGATACCCACCACAATATTTTGTTTCTTGCTTTTCTCCCTCACCTTTACCCAAACGCACTCCACAGGAATATCTGGACCAGTTTCCTGAATTTCAGAGCAGGTATATATGTTATTGACATATGATGCTACTCCGCCTCCTCTTTTGCCACTTCTGTTCCTCCTGAACAGCTGATAGCCTTCCAATTGTGCGTTCCAGTCATGGAAATCATACCGCCAAGTTTCAGTTATTCCTATCAAATCAAACTTCCCTTCACTTGCTAAAAACTCCAGCTCATCTTGTTTATTTCCCAGCCTCTGTGCATTTGTGTAAATGCAACTTAAGCCCTGGACGTTGCAACTCACTGCATTTCCCCCCTGTTTTTTAAGGCCAAGCCCCTTGAAATATTTTTGAGTTACAGCTGTGCCCTGGTAATTTCCATCCAGAGCATTTTCTTTATTCCTAAATTCCTTTTGAACATAACGCACCCCCTTCTTATTTAGTTTAAAGCCCTCCTGATCAGGTTGGCCATCTCCCGTCTGAAGACACTCTTCCCCCAACCCGTGAGATGCAGTCCGTCCTTCGCTAGGAGTCCCTCCTCAAGGAAGCTCAGCCCATGATCCCAGAATCCAAATCCTTCTTGAAGACACCATTTTCGGAGCCAGCTATTGACCTGGAAAATTTTGCCATCTCTCTGAGGACCTTTGCCAATTACTGGGAAGATGGATGAGAATACCACTTGGGTATTCCCCAGACCCTTAATCTTCCTCCCCAGATAGCTTCATAATCCCCAGCTATCCTTTGGAAAGTTTGCTGAGCAGCATCGTTTGTTCATACGTGGATGAGTAAGAATGGATGGCGATCAGCAGGCGAGATCATCCATGGTAACCTCTTCGTGATATCCCACATCCTGGCACCAGGGAGGCAGCACACCTCACGGGAAACAGGTATTTAATATTTTTTATTAATATTTTAAAACTCTTTCTTAAAACATAATCTAGTTTTGTGTACCTCTTTTATTGTTCTTATTTTAGTATTTAATGCATGAATTATTAAACTACCTTTTGGTATACTTAAAATGGTCATAAGGACATAGAATCGATTGTTAATTTATTTGAAGCCCACCACTGGATCCATCATATTGGAATCTGGCACAGGGCTTTCCTGGGAGTAAATATAATTGAGCACAATGGGACCTACTTGCAAGTAAACATGGAAAAACATCCCAGTAAGTTTGACAGGAGGTCCCAGACAGATTTTCCAAAATTTGAGTGTCCTGGGCTGAAATGCCTGAATACCATTGCTCTAGTGCAGGTCCAAATAGATTCCTCTCCATGCCAAGCAGGCTTAGATAGGAGAGATTTCTATAACTGCTCCTCCACTATAGGATTGGGCTGAAAGGTGCATAAATATGTAAATTTAAAAGTGATCAATTTTTTTCTAAAAACAGGCAAGATTCTGGAGTTGTGAATACATCAAAGTGTGCCAATCAAAGTAGTTAAAGATATGTTTCATTTCCCACTTTTTATTTTTAATTTTATCTGCTTTTGATGATAGTCCAAATGAAAGAATATTTTGTATGTTTATTGTATGTGTATTGCATGATTATTGTATGTACAGTAAACATAAGTACTAATACCATTATCTCGTAGGAATCTGGAATACCACACTTCCTCAAATGTAATGTGTATCTTTTTCAGTTGAATTGTAGCTGAAAAAGTTGGGTGTGCATTACATTTGATGGTGCAGTTTAAAAGTTACAACTCTGTGTTCATCAATGTGCTGCCCCATGTTGGTTTATAGAGGACTTGAAACATGTCCATACGTTTTTAGCTTTAATCTAATTGTATTTTAATTACATTTTAATGTGTTTTTATCTCTATTTATTATCATATGTAATTTTAGTGGTGTTTTATTGTTTTTTAATTGTTTGGCCGCCTTGAGTTCCCCCCTGTGGGGGAAGAAAGGCGGGATAAAAATTACTTAAATAAATAAAATAAAATAAAATGAAGCTCAGGTGAATGGTCTACTTCCAGGCTCATGGACTTATCAGCTTAACGTAATTGTGGTCTTTGGTGAATGGGTATACTGGAGTGATGCAAATGCACTAGTTTGAAACTGGACTGTATCTTCCTACATATTTTATCTTGCTCTGCTGCACTGGATTACGATGAGCCAACGATGGGGGCATTCACAGTCTTCTGTTTGATCAGTGATTCAACCCTCTGCCAGTTCTGATGTTGATCGTGGTGTCACTCTTAGTAGCTGGGGAGACAGCAGGAGTTCTCCAGAAGCCAGAATGTTCAGAGAACAAGTCATTATTGCATCTCCCTCCCCCCTTGATACCATTACATTCAGTTTTGAGCCAGTTTGCATGAAGACTAATACAGTTATTCTTGTGGTAATCATCACTATCTAGGTGGTTCCCAAACCTAAAATAGGATCCTGGTTGTCTTTTAATGGGCTTTGGACTGGCTAACTGCAGACAGACATAGGAAACAGTTTATGGTAAACAGAAGTTAAATGCAGAGGTTGCTTAATGTTGTGCCTGAAGCCATTGTCAGTGGAGACTTGTCAGTGCCACAGCATTATTTCAAACCTACAAGTTTTCAATTAAAAAAAAAGTGTTAGATGGATTTGTTGTCAAATGTATGCTATGTGCATATGCACTAATAAAACAGCACATAAAAAATAATCTTACAGTGCAATCCTAACTTTTGCTGGAGAAGGTAGGCTAACTGGTAGAACTTAACTCTGCTGGTCTCCAGTGTTATATGGTGTATTTCAGTGTTATATGGAGGGTCTTAATTCTATAGCAACCAAAAGGTTGCCACTGAATTGAGGACACCCATTGCAGGACCACTTCACTTACTTAGAGGAAGGGAATTAAAGCACTCTTCTCCAGAGGAGCTGCCGCCAGGAGGCTGCAGTGATCAGGATACCACTGCAGCCATTTTGGTGCCGCAGGAGACTAGTGCTGCAGGAACAACTGGACTGGACTGGGAAACTAGGGTACACCTGAAATGCACAGCATCTCTACAAAGATTGGAAGTAATAATGATTTTTTTTAAAAAAACAAAACAATTGAGAATTCCTATTGGGTCTGCTCTACTTCGGACACTACAGAACAGAGATTTACAATCAATGTGCCATGGCATGCTGGTGTGTGCGAATGGTCTGCAGGTGTGCCATGGATGACTGAGGAAGGATCAGCTATTAATAATCTTTGTAAACTGCTTTGTTAACTTTGTCATTGAAAAGTAGATAGATAGATTAGATAGATTAGATAGATTAGATAGATTAGATAGAAGTGATAAATAAGTATCAGACTGGTGCTATAAAAAGAAAATTACAACATGTAACAATTTGGCATTCAATCTCCTTCAAAGTAGTCCCCTTTGAAAGCCATACACTTAATCCAGCACTGCTTCCATTGATGGAAGCCTTCCTGGAACTTGATTTCTGGGATAATCAGCAGCTGCCTCGTCCTATTCATTTGGATTTCCTTGATGTCCTGAAATCTTCATCCTTTCAAGTGGGATTTGGTTTTTGGAAAGAGGAAAAAGTTGCAAGGGGCAAGATCTGGGGAATATGGTGGCTGTCAGACCTGGGGGATATTGTGGTTGGCCAAAAACTGCTGCACAAGTTGCACTGCATGGGCAGGTGCGTTGCCACTCACTGGATGCATGCAATTCTGGCCTTTTCTGACGAATAGCATCCCACAGACGCCATAACACATCACAGTAGTATTCTTTGTTTACCGTCTGACTACATGGAACATCCTCATGATGAACAATCCCCCTTGAAATTTGAAGAAAACAGTCAACAGTGTCTTCACGTTGCTTCGGCTCTTTATGCTTTCTTTGATCTCGGAAAGGTTGGGGTCCTTCACTGCAAAGACTGAGCCTTGTAGACCCACAGTTCATCACCTGTTATGACAGTTTTCAAAAAGTTTTCATTGTTCTCGACACAAACAAGGAGATCTTGCACAACTGAAACCCGAGTTTCTTTTTTTTTTCAGCTGAAAGCAGTTTTGGCACAAACATGGCAGACATGCGTATCATACCCATATCTTCAGTGAGAATGGACTGAACTGAACCGTAACTAATCTGCTCATCCTCCGATAGTTTACGGATGATGATTCAATGATTACCCCTCACAGCTACACACACATCTGTGATGTTTGTCTCAGTTCTGCTGCTTGCGGGTTTTCCAGAATGTCACTGTCGACATTTTGTCGGCCATCTTGGAAAAATCTGAACTACTTGTACATTCATGTGCAACTCATACACTCCTCTCCATACACTTTCTGCAACTTTGCGTGGGTCTCTGCGCAGGTATCGCCAAGCTTTTAGCAAAATTTGATGCAGATTCTCTGCTCAACTTTCTCTGTCATGGTCAGTGCAACAATCATACGCTACACACGTTCCTTCTAAGCACTGCTATAAAGAGAGGAAGTGAGTTAGGACTTTAAAACTTAGTGTGCATGCACGGTTGGGACCACGGTTAATCTGTGCCAAGTGGCTTCACTCTGCATATTTTAGCTCCATTATGGCAGCAGTCCTGATACTTATTGATCACACCTCATAGAAAGAAAGAAAGAAAGAAAGAAAGAAAGAAAGAAAGAAAGAAAGAAAGAAAGAAAGAAAGAAAGAAAGAAAGAATCAGATACCCCCCATGAGCAGCATGGTATGCTTTATCAATGGTCCAAAAACTGATGGTGTGCCTTGATGATTTTAGCACCTTGTTGATGTGCTATGTGTGGGAAAAGGTTGAAAATAACAGCAATAGAAGGTTATTTGATGCTGCTTCAAAATTCTGAGAGATTTGGATGAGAACTGCATAAGCATCTCAACCTAACCAACAGCTGGTATGTTTCAAGTGGTAGGAAAGCCTGCAAGAGCCCTGATTTGGTGGTAGCTTTTGCTTTTGGCTCCAGACAGGTTACTGAGCTTTTGTTAACAGAAGTGTCTCTTCATAATTAGAACTTCATAATGTAGTGGTTTGTCCCTAGTTGTCCGGAAATATTTTTGGAAACAGACAAAGCAGCCAATAATCTGAAGTAGGGCAAGCCATTATGGAGCAATGTTAATCTTGTTTAACATTCACTGTAATAGCCTACCTTTCATCCAAAGAACAATTCCTAATATTGTTCTGCTCTTCTGTATTTTCCTTTTGACAGTGAACTGAATGCATCATTCAAGAAAAGCAGCAAGTTATGGCATTTGAATCCAGCCAATAAGTCTGTTTACTTTCCTTTTTGGCAGATATTCTTTTTAATCCAAAACCATTTTTCATATCCTTGTAACAATACGAAACCGTACTCTCCAATTTCTTTTCTTTTTGTTCTTTTTCTGGCACAGAACTAATCAATAAGGAAGTTGAAACTCGCCACAATAATAAAAAATACCTTTGTATTTTCAGCTGATGTTATTGCTGAAAGGTCTGCTCTTGGTGTCATGCCATTACTCCTTTGCCTTTTTTCATTGACATGAAATTATCCTGCTCTGTCCATACATTTAATGCAATGGAGACCATTCCTCATAAAGAAACCCAGATGCTTATAGTTTTATTTCATTGAGAGTTAAATGAGACATTGCACTAAGGACACAATCCAGAGCAAATTCAGCCTGCTCTGACCTAACTGCACTCTCCTAACTATTCTGTATCCAGAGCAGAAAGTTATGCTGAATCCAGAGAGTCAGGAAGCCTGGGCTGCCCTAACTGCTCCAGAGCATGCTAAATAATTGACACACGGGGAAGACTTGCTCCTGAGGAGACACCCCTCAGATCACACTGAACAAGGAACAGCTGTGGTGCCTACAGTGGTGACATGACTCTGCACATCACCTGGTGTGGAAGTCCGTGCGTCATCCCTGGGATGCGCGCCCCCCCCTACCTGGATTGCGCAGTCACCAAAGTTGGCGCCTGCGCAGTTGTTTCTGGAGCCAACTGGCTTCAGAAAGAGTACTGCGCAGGCACCATCTCTGACACCTGCGCAGTACTTTTCTGAAGCCTTTTGGCTTCGGGGGAGACTGTGCAGGCGTCAGAGTTGGTGCCTGTGCAGTACTCTTTCTGAAGCCATTCGGCTTCCGCTCCGCCTCCTGAGTGAGGCCGAATGGCTGTGCAGAGGCGCGGACTTTCTCTTTTCTAAGGAAGTCTCCTCTGAAGCTGTTCGGCATGCTCAGTGTGTTTCTGCGCAGTGCACCTCAGATGGCCGTTCAGGCCAGCTCCTCAGACAAGTGGCAGCTTCTGGCTGCTGCTCTGCCTTGGAGCAGGCCTGAATGGGGGTGCTGACGCCCGGGGCCTGCCAAAGGACAGTCAAACTCTTCCGGCACATCACCCCATACGGAGCGCATCACCCAATGCAGCCCACACCAGCCGCACCAGTCTGGTGACGCCACTGGGTGCCTGCCTTATAAGGAGTCCCTGATGAGATGCCAGTACATTCTACAGTGAATACAAGCGGCTTCTTGGAGTGGCCTGCTGTATCCTGAGGTTTGTGGGCAGCCGTAGTTTGTTCCATATCCTGAGGTTGAGAGGAAGGGGTTGCAGCTAGGCTGGCCAAGAACTCAGATTTTTGGTCAGCACTGCCATTCTTACTCGGGCCTTATCATGGACCCCTATGGGTCTACTCATTACTATACCTGCTCCTGAGGTGGTATAACTCTGAGGGCTGGAAGAGGGCATTTCTGCCTTGGAAACAGGCTCTGGATACAGAGTAACTGCTCTGCCCTAGGCAATGCTAAACATGCCCTCAACTTGCCTCTCCTGAGCTGCTTAGGCTGCCCCAGTTAGGGCAGAGCAGGTCCACCTCTCTTAGGGCACCCTATCTTGCCTTGCTCTGCCCTAAGCCTCTTCCAGAGTAACTGGGCTAGAGCATCTTGCAGTTGCTCCAGCCTAGTGTTAGATAGGGTAACCTAAGGCCTCTTATGTGGACAGATTAGTTGCTCTGGATTGTCCTGTACATGAACAGTTACCAGCTAAAAACAGCAACTGCACACTTAATGCTTAACATTTTGAATTTGCTATCATATGTTGTGACATCACAGTATTCTGCATTTTCCTATCCTCATGCCACAACGTTATCTGTCATTGGCAAATGTTACTCTTCACACATATCAGCATGTGTCATGAGTGTATGAGCCTAACCATGTCTACTCAAAACTAAGTCCCATTTTGTTCAATGAATCTTGCTCCCAGGAAAGCGTCCTTAGAATTGCAGCCTATGTTAAGTGTGCGACTCAGGCCAGATTTGTATTTTCCTTGAGCATCAGGCCCTTCTCTGACCTAGAGAAACTTCTATTAGCATTTCCCAAAGGGCAGTGATTGCCTTGCCATCTGGTTCAGACCTGCAAAATCATGCCATTATGAATC
Organism: Cryptoblepharus egeriae; assembly: GCA_030015325.1. Lineage (NCBI taxonomy): Eukaryota > Metazoa > Chordata > Lepidosauria > Squamata > Scincidae > Cryptoblepharus > Cryptoblepharus egeriae. The sequence continues at coordinate 229,780,105 of JAREYC010000001.1, forward strand.
ACAGGATCATTTAGGTCACAGAAGAGGGTTCTTCTGGTCCTGGCATCCCTTCTCCAGCCCTTCACCAACTCATCCTGGGACTTAGTGCATAATCCAGAGTAACTATGGAGCTCTTAAGAGACATTTACGTTGACGTAGTTACGGCGCCACCTAGTGGAAACCTATGGGAAATTCATAGAGCAATCCAGAGTAAATTTTTCTTACTTTGACGTAAGAGCTCCTGTAGTTACTCTGGATTGTGCATAGAGTCATAAAATCATAGCATAGGAAGGGACCAAGGCGGTCATCTAGTCTTCCCACTGTCGGTAGCAGGAAATCCTCCTAGAGCATCTCCAACATGTACTTGTCAAGCCTCTGCTTGAAGATCCCCAGTGAGGGAAAGCTCACCACCTCTCTTGGTGAGAGGTGGTACTTCTGGCACTGGTCTCTTGAATAATCAGGGCTACTCACACCATTTTCTAAGATTTCTCATACAAGGAAAACCATCCCCTGCTAGCACTTGACATGCATCCCCATGGCCCTTATCCCCATTCCAATCCTCTCCCTCTCAGCCCTCTCCATGCAGTTGGCACCAAGGTATCCAGACAAGTCACTGTCATGAGGCAGTACAACACACTGTTTGCAGTAGTGGCCTGGTAGCATGCAACTGTCATCATGTTTTGGGATGTTGCAGTCCATGGCATGCTGCTGAAATGCAAGTTCTGGCAGTGCAAATGAGAGACAGGAATGGTAGTTAGACTCTAGCTTAAGGGCTTTTTAAGTAAAAGATAAAAATGATGAGTTAAGGTGGCTCTGGGCAGGGAAGATGGCAGGGTGGTTGCTTTCCATGACCTTTATTACACTCACTTTATCGTACTCTTACTGTTTGTTGGATTCACCCCAGATATCAGGGCTTCTCCCAAGTCTTTTGTCCACCAGCCCCTCTTGTCTGGTCCAGCAGAGGATGTTGCACAGCCCATTTGCTCTGGAATAAAAGTTCACTTACCCAGAAAGTTGTACTGTTTTCTTCCAATTTATTTCTTAATCATTTTAATTCTGCTTCATTACATCTTAGAAATTGCCAAATGCTAATGCATTTTCACAGGGTCATTCATTTTAATAAACTGTGCATTTTCAAACTGCAGTGAAACCCGTCTAGCAGCCTACTTTATATTAATCATAAGTTTTAAATTAAGAAATGTAAAGAAAATGTACATCCTTATAAGCTATGGCCAACCAAGTCTCTCAAGTAATTTAATCATTCTTTGCTCATGGTGGTTTAATTACTTTCTGGATACCAAGTTCAATTCTATCGTCATGTTTGGAGTCAAGACACTCTTCCACTAAACTCTTGCTTTCCACTTTTCTATTCACTCTTAAAATGTGAGATGTTTTAAGTTAATTAACACTATCACTTCAAGAGGGTGACAAAAATTTTACTGTGCATGACTTAGGTGATCCAGTCCTAAATGTGGTTATATTTTGGAACTTTGGAGTAGATTTTGAAAAAAAAAATCATATGAGCACTATAAGAAAAAAAATCTTTATCAGAACATGAAATTGCAAAACAAATCTATATACATAAATAAAAAGTCACTCACTGACTGACTCACTCAGTCCAGCCAAAACCACTGGACGTAGAAGCGTGAAATTTGAGAAGGGGAAATTTGAGACACCCACTAAGAACTGGTTTTTGGAAATCCCAACTGGAAGGGGGTGAAATGGGGTGCATCACGTTTTCCTCCTTATATTTTACATTGAAGAATCCCTGACTGAGGGATGTTCTGCCCCGAACCCTGGACCTACACACATGAAAAGTCACTCACTGACTGACTCACTCAGTCCAGCCAAAACCACTGGACGTAGAAGCGTGAAATTTGAGAAGGGGAAATTTGAGACACCCACTAAGAACTGGTTTTTGGAAATCCCAACTGGAAGAGGGTGAAATGGGGTGCATCACGTTTTCCTCCTTATACTTTACATTGAAGAATCCCTGACTGAGGGATGTTCTGCCCCAACCCCTGGACCTACACACATGAAATTTTGGGAGTGTATTCCCTCCATGAAGGGAGCACCCACCAAGAACCAATTTTTAGAAATTTAACCCCTAAGGGGCTGAAAAGGGATGCAACACATTTTCAGCCTATACATAACATTGAAGACTGATCAACACCCAACTCCAAATCCTGCACCTGCTCAGTAGGAGTGCCCACGGTTGTCAGGGAGGGGGTGTTGCACATACAGGATGTTACACATGGGGGTTGATGAGCATGGGGGGTATGGCACACGGTGGGGTATTTTACTCCTGCAACATGGGTACATTTCGCTAGTAATGCCAACTTTACAACTTGCTTAAAGCTATTTCTAAGAATGGGACATATCAAGGAACTAATAGATTTTCTACTGACTGAGAAGAAAAGCAATCACAAACAGCACAAAAGAATGAATTTTGAAAATATCAAGAAAAATAGGATCAGTCGAAAAGCAGTTTGGCATTCTAAAAGACAAATCTTTAAGAGTTGGCTACTATAAACTTCCACAGTGCTATACAGTTTCATGCCAAATGAAAAATCAAATGACAGAGACTTATACCACATTCCAGCATGACCTGGATGTCTAATAGCTCAATTCAGCTGGCCTGGGCTGGCTGAATGCAGAGCATGTTTGAAGGTGGAGAGAACATTATTCAGAATAAGGGGACCCTGACCCTTACTGTAATTCCTCAGCAACCTCAATAGGACTATTTGGATCTATGCCAGTAAAACTGTAGCTCCAAAGGTGCAGATCTCAGCAGCTTGGTGTAATGCTGGGTTGCTTGGGAAGGAGGTTAGGATCTGGCCTACAAGCTGGAGGATGGGCCAACCCACATCCTGATATTGGTCCAGCAGACCACCACCATCACCCCTCTCCTTACCTCACCCTGAAATACCCAAGGGCATTGACCCTCCACCCACCTTTCAGGGGCTGGCACACACTTACCTTTGAAGTATTCCTCAGAGGCTGGATCTATCCACCATGTATCACTGCACATCCATACAACATGCTTGTGGCATTCCTGGGCCAGCACTCGGGACTTGTGCCAGCCCAACAAGCACTAAGAATTGTGCTACAAGGTCAGTATCTGAAATTGACTGAAATTGTCAAGGCATACCATCAGTTGTTTTTTCCACTGACAAGGCATACCAGGCTGTTCGAATCCCCCAATTTTCCTATTAATAAATGACATTCCCCAAACTCCCACAGCACACCTGAGGACTCTCTGCAGTACACCAGTGTGCCATTGCATACTGGTTGAAAATCACTGATCTAGCACATGCTTAAGCCACATTGGTTTCTATGGAGCTTAAGAGTACTTAGGGCGCAATTCTGAAGTGCACTTAAGCCACCCTATCTGGCACTTGGGCTGGCTTAATGCAAGATGGGCCAACCTAGCAGCACCAGAAAAGGCCTGGGCTGGCATACATCCACTTAGGTCAGCCTAAGACAGCTGGACCTGCACAGCCCTGCCAGTGCTAGCCTTGGCAGCTCAGCAGGGGCATGTTGAGGGCACATGGGCCATGGCCTAAAATGGGGTAGTTAGGCTGTATTCAGACCCTGTTTCCAGGACAGACATGCTCCCTCCCAGCCCCTCTGAGTTAGGCCACCTCAGGAGCAGGTGTAATTCTGAGTAGACCCATTGGAGCCCATGTTAAGCCAGAGTAAAAATAGAAACAAAAGAAAAAGTTCTTTTCTTTCTAAGTCCTAGGCTAGCCTAAGCACTACTCTTGCCTCTCAACCTCAGGATACGGCACAGCTCCACCAGCCCACCTCAGGATACGGACAACTCAACAGCCCACTCCTGCAGCCATTCCTCTTGCACCCACCCTACATTATAGGTACTGCAGTCTCAGGCTGCAGCTGTTACTGGTTGCCAGGGTCTCCTGGGCTCCCTTATATGGGAGGCACCACAGCTGTTCCTTTTTCAGTGTGATCTGAGGCAGGTCTCCTCAAGAGCAAACCCTCCCCAGGTGCCACTTACTTAGATCTTAGCAGCAGGTAGGCCAGCCTAGAGGCCTTCTTCCCCTGTGGATTTGGCATAAGCAATAGCTTATGATATGAGCAACAGTTCAGGATATGAGCTGGCTATTTAGGCCAGCATAGCTGGGCTATTCTCTCTGGCCTAAGTCAGGATTGCACCCTTAGTTACAGAACTGGGGTTTGATTAAAGTCACAACAGTCAAACCACCCTATCACTGGGATCTCTCGTTTGTTGCTGCTTAATGTATTAAAAAACCTTTCATATTTTGGAATTATTTTGATTTTTTGAACATACAGGTTTAATTACTCTCCTTACTCAACATCTTAAAGAATAAGAATAAACAGTATTAAAAATACAAGAACTCAAATCTGTGCTTAATCTGTATTTACAAATTCCCACTGAATTATATAGGGGCTCAATTCCTGGAGAGATTTTCATGAATGGATTTATGTCATGCCTTTAATAATCGCACGTTAATTCAAATATTTATGCATTCAGTTGCATAACAAATGCAAAACACTGAAAGCCAAAAGTGTACTATTAATACCACATTGTTAACAATATTTTTTATAAAATGTCTGGGTAACAGCCTGGTATCCTGCTTAGGGCTACAACAGTTTTACCATGATGCCAATTGACATATAGGGTGCAATCCTAATCAGTGTAGGCCAGCATAACTCACCTGGCATAACTTCCTGAGATGGTTTGGGTAAGAGTGGGGCAAAACATATGCCAGCCTCCCCACACCACCATGTGAGTTATGCTGGCCTAAATTGGTTAGGATTGCATCCTTAGACATCTTAATTGTACTGTTCCCCCTCCAATTATTGTATATTTATCTCCACAATATTGCTCCAGATATTGTTGCACCTGAATCATTATTTTTTCTTCTTATTCCCTACCAATTCATTGAGTAGTACCATGGGCTATTGTGCCTGTCCCTGCACATTGCAGTCAGTTTTCTCTGTGCACATGTTACACGTGCCTTTGAGCATGCCCCAGAATGGTGTTGCAGCCTAAAGACTTAAGTCCATTGAAATCCATGTGTTTAATTAAACAAACCTCTTTTTATTGGATTGTGGCCTAAATACTGAGCATACAATATACACTGTGAAAAGGGAGATGAATTATTTTAAATGTGTTGTGACAGTCTGGAATACTTTTAGAATTACAGTATTTCAGTTTCGTTGCTTTTACCGAAGAAATGTACCTCCCAAAGAAATATATTTTTAAGGAACATTTCACTGAGGGGAAAAATTCCCCATGTGATTAAACAACGAGGTTAGAAAACAGCAACAAACCAAATCTGATGTGACCTTCTGAGATTTTTTTTCCCTTCTTGATTGTCAAAACTATCAGCTGGTGCCAAAGTTGGGCCAACGAAGATAAGTTCTTGGAGGAGAGGGCTGTCAATGGCTATTAAATATGATTATGAGCATGATACTGTAAAGAAGGGTCTTTGGCCTTAGGCTTTTCTTATGCTCATTATAACCCAATCTTCCCACCACCACATTGCAATGGGGAGCAGGCTAGGAACAAGGAAATAGGACTTTCTGAGACCTGGGAGACTTTCTGAGTCCTGGGAGAAGGCCCCATTGAATGCAATAGGATTTCAGAGTAGGCATGTTTAGGATTGCATTGTTAGTCCTGACCCATAATAAGACCCCTTGGATCTCCACAAGCCACTTTTTCATTGCTAATCTGAGGAGAGAAAAGGGGTAGGGAGGCTGCTGCCTGAGGGGATAGGATCAGTGTGGTTAGATATCATAACCGCAAAGGAGAACAAGGCCCACTCAAATGTAGAACACTCAAGAAAAACATAGGACAGGACAAAATAAAAGCTAAAAATGATCATATATATTGCTTTCATGTGATTAATTTACACAATTAATTATTATTAAATTTAACACTAACCCCTTGTTATCCACTAGGCTTCTATTCTGGAACTGCCCGTGGATAAAAAACATGAATAAAAAAGCAGAGTAGAAATGGATTTAAAGACCCACTTCTCCTTGCTCCTTGTTCCTTGTTTCTTGCTCCTATGTTGTTAGGGTGACCATATAGAATGGAGGACAGAGTGCCTCTATCTTTAAGCACTGTACAGAAGAAGGAATTTAGACAGGGTTAGCTCAGCATGGTAGGGTTTCAAAAGCAGCACCTGCCAAAATTCCCTCTTCTATACAATGCTTAAAGTTAGAGGCACTCTGTCCTCCATTCTATATGGTCACCCTGCTCCATTGCTCCTAATCCATGTATAACAAGGTTGGGAGTGTATTAAATATAATTTATTACATATAATTTATTAATTCCAAGAAGGCCACATGTTGCCTGTTCACATGGAAACTCAGGACAGTGAAGATTTTTTTCCCAGGACACAAGCTAAAAAAGAGGACACATGATTTTTTCCCCCAGGATACAAAGTTAAAAAAAGAGGACACATTGTGGAAAAAAAGAGAAATTATGGTCACCCTGGATCATATAATCTGGCATGGGCCTTCTGAAATCAACCCACCCTTTCCCATGACCTCCATGCAAGGTTGGTATGGCATTGGTGTCCATGCCAGTGGATCACTCCCCCACTCCCAGTCTACCCACACTCCCACATCCAAGAACACCTTGTCCCATTTCTTCTCTGTCTTCCTCCAACCCTCTCTGTCCACCTCCTCTCTGTCCTCCTCCTACCCTGCCAACCTCTCCACTGGCTGGGAATGGCCAATGCAACTCACCCCATGCTCCAGCCTCCCACCAATCAAGGTAAATGAATGGAGAAGCCAGGAAAGGCAGAAGGAGGGAGGAATGGTGCAGTGATGGATGAAATGAGGTGGACTGGGAGGCATAATTGGATGCATAGAGGCTGCAGAAGTGGATGGATTCAACAGCAATGGCACATGCCAGCTCCAACTTCTTTTTTTTTTCCTCAGACTTTACATGCTTCTGGAAGCACTTTTGGACTTTTAATTCCACCAGCATGAAGAGTCCATCAAATTGGTTGGCTATCTTCATAAACATCAGGGAGGAGATAGCAGACAATGGCAAACTACCTAAGGGAGGAGTTATAGGAGAGACCATATACCATTGATTGAGATACAAACCCTATAAGTGCTTGAAATTCTCTATCAGGCTGAAGAGCTATTTCTGTATTCATGGCATGTGAAACTGCATAATTAGCATGTTTTATTATGCCTGTAGATAATGACTGCAATAATAACTAAGTAAATGATTGTAATCTAAATGATTGCATCTTTCATATATATAAAAAGAGTTGGACCAGACATTGAAATGATTGTGACAGAGTGAAAGTGTTATTTACTGAACATGATTATGCACCCATATGATTATGTCCATGTTTCCTGGTCTCCTCATTCCCCATCCTCTCGGAAACCAACACCAGTAAATAAATGAAGTCCTCTCAAACTCAGCTGGGGCTTGTGACAACACTTTTCATAAGAGCTGATGTTCTGACATTCCAATGTACATATAAATACAGTAGGTAGGCACATAGCATGAGCCGTGATGTCAGCAAGTCACCTTCTGAGCATATCTTGAAAGTGACTCTGGCTTAATTTGTTATGTATTCCCCCACTCCAACTTAGGACATTCATGTACAGAAGCAGGTTTCCATAAGTGCATATGTCACATGTTCGACCAGGAATTCTAAGTGTAATTTGAAGACGCGTCCAAAAGGACATCAGTTTGTTTAGCAGAGTTTGCATGCTTTCTGCATTGCAGAGTTTTCAGTGGGAAGCATAATCTAATGTACATTTGAAAGCATATCTGACACAACTAGTGATGGGTGAGCACACGTTTCCTATTTGATTTGGAATTGAACAAACGCAACCATTTTACTCCAAGATGAAAATGTAATTACCCAGCCCAATCCTATACAGAATTGAGCTGCATTATATAGAGCACTATGAAACAACAAGACAATTCAACTGTTTCAAAATGGCTGCTGATGAAGAGCAGGGTACACCATTGCACTGTTTTTGCAGCTGTTTTTGCAGCTGATGGTAGCTGATGCAACTCCCAGGATGCTGCTTGACTTTATGCTCCCTGCCAGTGGCGACATGAGGGTGTGCATCACCTGATGCATGGGTGAGTGCATCACCCCAAGGTGAGTGCATCACTCCCTGAGACGTGAGTCACATCTCCAATGTGCATGCACACTGGTGCCCTGCGTGCATACCTGGAAGTAAAGGCATGCACAGTGGGCTCAGGATGTTACTGGCCCACTGCTAATGTCCAAAGTAGCAGGCTGCTTCTCTTTAGAGCAGGGCTGAATGGGCACACTGATGCTGAGCACGCATGTCCAGAGATGTCCAGGATAGGGCTGTCAGTGTATTTGGAAGTCCATTTCAAGTCAAACGTGTACCTCCATCACACTCTTAATTAGACAAGTGGGAATGTGACAGAATCCAAACTCTTCCAGCTAGCCCCATAATGCCTAATAAAGATAAACAATCAAAATAAAATGGCAAGCAAAATATTTCTTCCTCTTGTTTATAATTTAAAATAATTACTTATTCTGATATTTATTTTAATAAATGTTATAGATTAACATAGCAAGCTTGCCTGCTTGGGCTTTATATATGAAAAAAAAATTAACAGAGCAATGCAGAGTTAGGGTGAGGAGTGCCCTAGCTGTGCTGCCACAGGTAGGCTGTATCCACAGCAGAAAGTTATGAGGAATCCAGAGAGTCAGGAAGCCTGGGTTGCCCCAGCTGCTCCAAAACATGCTATGTAGGCATCAAGTCAGTGGCATGTGGGAAAGGCTTGCTCCTGAGGAGACCCCCCCCCATCAGATCACACTGGACAAGGAACAGCTGTGGTGCATGCCTTATAAGCCTGGGAAACAGTCTCTGGATCTAGCATAACTGGTCTGTTCTAGGCAATGCTGAACATGCCCTTAACATACCTCTCCTGAACTGCCAAGGCTGGCATAGCTAGGGCAGCCCAGGTCCATCTGTCTTGGGCCAGCCATTCCTTGTTTTGTCTCCACACTACAAATAACCTGCCCATATTCTGTGTTCTCTATTTACAGACATCACACTGCATACAAGATCTACTGGAACATAAGTGTGTGCTGCTAAAAGTGTACTGCTTATTCTCAGTGTGTGATACATGCTGACCCAAATTTTGACAAGAGTACAGATTCCAGATGAAGACGGCTGCTTTACAAAACCTGCCTTTTTTAGTGAGTAAAAGTTGAGCAGCCAACTGCAAATGCTAGGTTTCTATTAACATTTACATTAATTAGCTAATTGAAAGATTAAATTGCTTACATACATTATGCAAATTTGATTTACACACATTTAAAGAGCAGCTACTGATTAATAAATTAGACACTCACAAAATCATGTGTAAATCAATGTAAACCGTTCATTTTCATTTTCATTCAGTTTTAATGGAGTTTTGGAAAACATCTGGATTGGATCTTATCAGCTGCTCTGCACTTCTATTTCTTTCCAGTAATTAATGTTTCACAGTGATAATTGTAATCAAACTGAGGGATAAACAAGGAAAGGTGATGGAAAACCACAGTTGGATCTCCTAACCTGGGTACAATCCTAACCATTTTTTAAGCTCCAGAGTAAGGATAATGTAACTCCAAGGTAGGGGAACATTGTCCTACATGAGAGGGACTTTGATTGTCCCCCAGCTGCAGGATGCAGCCCATGCCCAACTGGCACAGCTATAGTAGTGTTGGAAAGTTGGTTAGGATTGCATCCTAAATGTTGATAAATGTGAGATTTTGCTAATGTGAGAAATTTGTATCCGAACCATAGCACTGGCGTAAGGAAAGAAGTTAAAATAAGTTCAAATCAAATCCAACTCCCCAGTTACGTTTTCTCAACATTTATAGTGATAAGAGAACCAGTCATGAATCTTCATCATCTTGTTTCGTTTGGCTCATATAAGTAGAATTTACTGAATGCAGATTTTCTAGGGAAATCAAGATTGGGGTAGGGTCCTTAGTGGTGGAACAACAAATTATATGGGTGCTGAAATGGAACGACGAGTGCAATCTTTTTGTATGTAAATTCCAAATGCATTTTCAAAATGTCAGTCTTTTTTAATACAAATTCCACAAAGTACTTTCGAGAACTTTATCAAATTATCTCTTGCAGCCCCTTACACAGTATTATACAAAATGACATTTTAACAGAAATTACAGTGCTATAGCCTATGTCAAAGTAGCATTGATATACTTGTTATGTCAGTGTGACATTGGCACAACATCCATCATAACTGCAGCTCTACTAGAATAAAGAGGGAAAGAGAAACAGATGCTATGGTGAAACAGCCGTGCCCTGGGTGGGGAGGAGACAGAGCAGGAGGTGGAACAGGCAAGAGAGGGTGGTGTATGTGGCACTGTTGGGCAGCCATATTCTAATCCTTCTGACTCCTCCACTTTCTTTGGTTCTGCTCCAGCAATATAGCTGGTATAGAGCCAAGGAAACCAAGAAGAAAATCCCTCATCCAAGGAGTTCTATGCAACCAACCACACAATAAGATGCAGCAAGTGCCTCCTTGGTGCCCATGTATAAGGAAAAGATTTGGATATGGTTGGACTCTAAATATGCTGGTAGAGATCTCACTGTACAGTGGCTGAGAATGTATCACATAATACTCAGAACTCTACTTCTAAGTTATTTATAGCTTTATCGGCACAATCCTGCCTTTCAGTAGAACAGGCAGGCTGTTTCAGCCTGTGCTGTATCCTGAGCATTTTTCAGGGCTGCTGCCACTCTATCATGGGAAAGGAGAAACATCCCCATTCCTAGGGGTAAAACTTCAGTAGCCCAAATATGTCCACTTGGATCTGTACCACCTCTGGAAACAGCACAAATCTAAGCAGATTAGACTGCTGGCTGATCAGGGAATGGAGCTTGGATCCAGCATAACTGTAAGGTCCAAACCCCACTTCCCACTCCCCAACCACCCACACTCATATGTTCCACCTACCCTTCCCCACTCAAGAATGTCTCCTCTTGCTGCCTCCCTACCCTCCCCCAACCCCTGCACTTGCTGGAAATGGCCAGTGCAAGTTATTTCTTTCCCTGTTTACATCGGTCCATATTTATGCCAGCCTAACTCCTTCATGAGTCACACAGGAGTGCCTTATAGAACTTTTGTGAAAATCCTAGGCTGGCACAGGTGACTTGCACCAGACTGGAGAGAAATTAGGATTGCACTCTGAGCTGCCTTTATCTCTCTTCATTAAAAAAAATACTTTCACCATTAGGACACAGAATATTCACAAACTCATCACAAATTCATTTGATATTAGAAGTCTAATGAGCATTTTTGAATTTAAGTATGATGTAGAAGGAGGGGCTGCAATGACTCAGTGGTTAGTACACTGCGTGACTGGAATGCCGATCAGCAGGTCAGACCATTTTGAGACCTGAATACTATAAGATGGGGTGAGCTCCATCCTTAGCCCAGCTCCTGCCAACCTAGCATGGGAATGCAAGTAGATAAATAAGTACCACCTCGATGGAAAAGTAAAAGTGTTCTGTACACCTTGGAGTGTAGTCATGCTGGCCACACAACCAGAGAGGTGTCTTTGGACAATGGCTCTTTGGCCTAGAAATGGGGATGAGAAATGCTCCCTAGTGTCAGAAACGATGGGCAGTGCGGGACACCTTTACGTTTACCAATGATATGGAAACTATAATATCATTTTTACCAGAGTTGCTCCAAAGTAAGCAATGGCCAAGTAAATTGCAACTAGTTTAAATATATTCATTTCAATGGATTTTAAACCTGATTAATTTTTGCCAACCTAGCAGTTTGAAAGCACGTAAATGCAAGAAGGTAAATAGGTTACCAGTTCGGTGGGAAGGTAACAGTGTTCCATGCGCCCTGGCATACAGTCAAGCTGGCCACATGACCACAGAAGCTTCTTTGTCTAATCTTTAGCTTAGAAATGGGGATGAGCACAGCAAACTGCAGTCGGTCACAGCTAGCAGTACAACATGTGGGGGGACACCCTTACCTTTACCTTTAATTTATGCCATATTTTCATATATTATTTTTAAGCACTTAATCATCATCCTGATGTTTTCTTAGCATGAGCATGTTATTGCAAAATGCATACTGCGGACTTAGGATTCTTGAATCACACTTCGGGCACAATCCTAAGAAATTTAGGCTGATTTAACTCACCTGGCCTATCTTTCCATTATGGTGTGGAGAGATCAGCATATGCCTGTGCATTGGCCCAACCCCCCAAAAGTGGGGCAGAAGTGTCTTACTGCACTTTTGTGATACCCCCAGGTCAGCATGGAACTCATGCCAGTGCTTAGGCCAGCCTAAGTGAAGGTTAGGCTTTCAGCCTACAACATACTTCTTCTTCATCGTCATCATCATCATCATCATTTTATTGCTTTATGCTTATGTTAATTATGACTAACATAAAGTTCTAAGAGAAAAATACAATTGTATAATTGGATTATGTGTCAACCCAAAACAGCCAAAGCTATTAATTTTTTTTATTAAATTTATTAAATTAAATTAAAATTTTAAAATATTCAAATTTTTTAGAAACAGTTTCAATTTTCCCAGATCTTCTTCTTACTGGTTTTTTAAAAAATCTCCTTTCCCCAGCAGGTTTTGATCTATTTTTCTTCTATAGCATTGGAAGAACTGTGGCAAACTAGATCCCCAATATTGACAAATCCAGGTTTGAGGAAGGCTGCAGTTTCTGGACAAGTTTTCTCATCCACAAGTTGTAGGTAGGATTAAGTTGGGGCACTTCTAAGATCAAGGGGCTGTTCTGAGGCTGAGCTGGTGGCTAATAGGTTGACATGCGCATAAACTTTGTCAGGCTTTCTGGGACCTTCTCTAAGCTTGATCAGAAAATATCAGGAATTGTATTGTCCCCTTACTTCGAAGACTCTTAGGGCACAATCCAGAGTAACTACGGGGAGTCCTTGCTCTGGTGTAGGAACAATTTACTCTGGATTGCAATATGAATTTCCCATAGATTTTCACTAGGTGGTGCTGTAACTAAAAGCAGGCCTCCGTCAGTCTTGGAAGGTTATGGTATCATGCTCGGCAGGGCATACGCTGCATGAGAAGCACGAAAGCCTGGGTTAGATTGTTATGGAGGATATGCTGTTACTCATGCTTCCATAACAAACTCATTGGCAGTTGAGGCAGACGCGCTGGCTGGCAGCCCTTTTTAAAAGCGTCAGGGCTGCCTAGCGTGCCTGCCCATAGAAAAAGCAACACTTCTGTGCTGTTCCTCCTGTGGCTGGGTGTCCACTGGGCAGAGGGAGAGAAGAGCAGTGGAGAAGAGGGAAGCAGCTCAGGGCTAGCCAGAAGGGAGCAGGGGAGGGAGAGGCTCAGGATGAAGAGAAGGAGAAAGTGGGGAGACACTTGGAAAGTGTCTTGGATTGCAGAAGAAAGTGTCTTGGATTGCAGCCTCCTAACCATGTCTAACCAGAAGTAAACCCCACTGTATTAAATGGGGCTTACTCCCAGGAAAGTGTCTTTAGGATTGCAGCCTATGTAGACTTCATAGGCTCATGTACATTGAATTCATGTTTTGAATTCAATTCCAGTGTTTTGTAATCATTTTTACATCCAGTTAATATTTTTATATGAATATTTTTTGGGTTGTGGAACCAATCATCTGAGTTTCCATTATTTCCTATGGGAAAATCTGCTTCATGTTAAGAACGTTTCACGTAATAAACATGCCTCAGGAATGAATTAAATTTGTTACGTGAGGCGTCACTGTAATTTGCTTAGCTGTTTGCTGAAAGACTTTTTTCACATGAAACCAAAAGCTCAAGAGAAAGATTACCTGCATCAGATATACAAATTTTGATCCAAAAACAAAGCTCAGGGAAATCTGGATCAATGAGCATATCTAAGTATTCAACTTCCCTGCAGCTCAAAAGGTATGTTTCCTGCAGAATTACGTGATACTTTCTTTCCCCTTTTTTTGCTTTGAAGAGTGTGATTTTGAGCTGAAAAAAAGAAGCAGAAGTGAAAAAGTTAAGCAATCTCTTTCCATATGCCTGTCAGATGCAAAAAAAATTTCATACCATATTTGAAAAAGTGATCTGAGATGCAAACCTGGAATTAGTACAGGTAAGACTTTTTTTCAAAAAAATTGTGACTTCTTAAAAAGATGGGTACCAGATCATCTTATTGGTCTCCTCAGAAACTTGCATGTGGGCCAAGAAGCAACAGTCAAAAACCAAATATGGAACAACAAAGTGGTTTAAAATTCGGAAAGGAATGAGACAAGGATGTATATTGTCACCTTGTTTATTTAATTTATATGGAGCACAATCCTAACTATGTCAACTCAAGCCCCATTGTGTTCAATGGGTCTTACTCTCAGGAAAATGTCTTTAGGATTGCAGTCATAGAGATTAATTTATATAGAGAGAGTACTTTATGAGAAAGGCTGGGCTGAATGAATCACAAGGTGAAATTAGGATGGCTGAGAGAAATATCAATAACCTCAGGTAAGCAGAGGATAGCAGAAATGGCAGAAAGTGAAGAGGAAATAAGGAACCCCTTGATGAGGGTGAAAGAAGAAAATCCAAAATGTGACTTAAAACTAAACATTAAAAAACCAAGATCCTGGCTTCTGCTTCCATCAGTTCATGGCAAATAGAAGTGGAAGAAACGGAAGTTGTGACAGAGTTTATTTTCCTGGGCTCTAAGATAACAGCAGAGGGCTATTGCAGCCAAGAAATCAAAAGACTCCTGCTTCCTGGGAGGGAAGCTATGTCAGGGCTAGACAACTTAAAAGTCGAGACATCACCTTGCTGACAAAGTTCCATATAGTTAATGTTATGGTTTTCCCTGTGATTATGTATGGCTGTGAGAACTGGACCGTAAATAAGGCTGACCACTGAAGGAAAGAAGCCTTTGGATTACGGTGCTGGAGAAGACACATGAGAGTCCCTTGGACTGCAAGGAGAACAAACTGGTCCATCCTGCAAGAAATCAACTGGGACTGTTCACTGGAAGGACAAATACTGAAGCTGATACTCAAATATTTTGGCCACATCATGAGAAGGGAGGACTCCTTAGAAAATTCCTGATGCTGGGAAAAACTGAAGGGAAAAGGAGAAGGGGACGGCAGAGGATGAGGTGGTTAGATAGTGTTTTCGAGGCAAAGAACATGAAATTGGACAGATGTCAAAAGCTGGTGGAGGATAGGGGAGCCTGGTGTGCTGCAGTCCATGGGGTCACGAAGAGTCAGACGTGATTGAACAACAAACTTTCCACTGTTTGAAGAGTTATTTCAAAACATGAATGATTTGGACACCACCTCCTGTTTGTGTAGATGTTTACACTTTTGTTCATTGTTATTCGATGCCACTTTGAACATGCTTACTAGAAAGACAAAATATACAGTTTCAAAATAATAGAGAGGAACCATCCTTTGAAAGCAAGATGTGTTGCAAAGTTCAAGAAGCACTTCAAGGAGTAAGGACAACCTTTTCACAAGCCATTGAAAGTGATCTTTATACAATGTTATACAATGCTTATCAGGCACCAGCATGTAGGGGGCACCAGCAGGCACCACTGGGCAGTGGGCAGCAGGCATCAGTGGGCACTAAACACCCCTACTGAGCACTGAGCATGCTTACAGGGTACCACTTGGCACTGGGCACCACCAAGCACCACCATCCAGTGGACACCACCGGGCACCAGTGGGTAGTGGGCACCACCAGCTAGTGGTATCAGCTGTCACCAGTGGGTGTTATATAAAAATTGTTTTCTCACCCACCACAGGTGGTGTATGTATGTATGTTATCCTCAATCTCGGGTCCTCTACCAGAGGCCTGGGAGTTTGAGGGTTCTGCGCAGTATCTTAGCTGATCCTAGCAATGCGCTTTTCTGGATCGAGTGTTCTGCTGTCCCTCCTGGAATCTGTTGGAGCCATTCTTCCAGCGTGGGTGTCACAGCCCCTAGTGCTCCAATCACTATTGGGATCACATTCACCTTCACTTGCCACAGTCTTTCTAATTCCTCCTTCAAACCCTGATACTTTTCCACCTTTTCATGCTCTTTTTTCTGATGTTGCTGTCGTTTGGTATTGCTACATCTATCACCAGGGCTGTCTTCTGGGCCTTATCTACCACCACAATGTCTGGCTGGTTAGCCAGTACCTTCTTGTCTGACTGGATATGGAAGTCCCACAGGACCTTAGCCCTGTGATTCTCCACAATCTGCAGAGGGGTCTCCCATCTGGTCTTGGGAAGGCTGAGTCTTGGGAAGGCTATGGTCTTAGTCCATAGGCTGAGCTGATGTTCCTATACACGATGCCAGCTACTTGGTTGTGCCGTTCAACGTATGCTGTTCCTGCCTGCATCTTACAACCTGCCACAATGTGTTGGATTGTTTCTGACGTTTCTCTGCACAGCCTGCACTTTGGGTCTTCTCTTGTATGGTAAATCCCCGCTTCTATGGATCTGGTACTTAGTGCCTGTTCTTGTGCTGCCACGATGAGGGCTTCAGTGCTATCTTTGAAGCCAGCTCTTTCCAGCCACTGATAGGAATTTCCCAATATCAGCGACTTTGGTTATCTGGCGATGGTACATCCCATGCAGGGTCTTATCTTGCCGGGACACTTCCTCAGTTTCATCTTCCTTCTGTATTTGCTGTTGCTGTTGTTGCTGGAGACATTCTCTCATCAGCTCATCTTTGGGTGCCATCTCAGTGATGTATTCCTGGATATTCTGGATTTCATCCAGGATAGTAGTTTTGACGCTCATCAGACCCCGGCCGCCCTCTTTCCGACTAGTGTATAGTCTCTGGATGTTAGACTTGGGGTGGAAACCCCCATGCATTGTGAGGAGCTTTCGGGTCTTCACATCGGCCGCCTCCATTTCTTTCTGTGGCCAGCATACTATGCCAGCAGGGTATCTGATGACTGGCAGCGCATATGTATTGATGGCATGTATCTTATTTTTCCCATTGAGCTGGCTTTTCAGGATCTGTCGTATTCTTTGATGGTACTTGGATATTGCTGTCTTCCTTGCCTCCTCTTCATGATTTCCGTGGGATTGTGGGATACCTAGGTACTTATAGTTGGTCTCTACATCTGTTATGTACCCTGTTGGTAGTTCTACCTCACTGGTCTTAACCACTTTTCCTCTCTTTATGATCATTTGGCTGCACTTATCCAGGCCGAATGACATCCCAATATCCTCACTGTAGATCCTTGTCAGGTATATCAATGAGTGGATGTCTCGTTCATTCTTTGCATACAGCTTGATGTCATCCATATAGAGGAGGTGGCTGATGGTAGTTCATATATATATGAACTGATTGATTGAAGTGTTGGCTAATTGAGAATTGAGGGGTAACTGTAAAAGGTTTGAGACTCTCTTATTGTAAAAGGTATTAGAGTTTCTTCCTCTCTCTTCAAATAACCTCACCTTTTCTTGGTTCCACTATTGCCTTCCTTCCTTCCTTCCTTCCTGCCTTCCTTCCTTCCTTCTCTTTTTCTTTCTGTCTTTATTATGACTCATCCTGCCTGTCTTTCTGTTGGAGAAATTCTTGAGGTAGAGGACGTTCTTGAATTACGAGGGCTGCACCGGCTACTTGTGCAGTAGGAAGACACCCTTAGAAAAATCTCTGTATGAAACTACATGACAGCAAGTGTCAACATAGATTTATTAGTGAAGGGTGGTTGAATTGCAATTCTTTGTAGATGATTCTGGACCAAATGACAGGGAAAACGCCAGTTTTGTTGTATGCTGAAAGTTTCCTTTATAATATTTCTGCAGATTCTGTGGCATACAGAATTTACAATTATTGTGAAGTCATGAAGAAGAAATTTGGAGGATGCCCAAATATAACATGACCTCTCTTTGGGCTTGCATTTATTGAACAAGGCCAGTTTGGCTTCAAATGCAGGCATAATGAAAGCACAAACACCTGGCAGATATCAAGATGACATAAGGAGAATAATATTAAAAGCTGATTTTGGCCTTTCTCAGAAATGTCATGTCCTTAAGACACTGCATCTGTACACTGGAAATTTTGGCTGATCCTTGAAATGGGAGACGATGATTAACACTGATTAATAATACAACCATGTTGCATGAAGACTTGATAGAATCTTCTACCAAACTGATAAAGAAACCAAACAGCTTTAAGCACAAAGGAAGATCTGCAGACTGATAAAAATACTTCAGAGGAGTAGTATAGCAGTAGGTTTTAAAAACAGAAGGTTTATTTTTTATTTTATTTACGTATTTTATGTATTTATGTATTTTAGGGATTTATATCCCACCTTTCCCATGCCAGTGCAAATGCCCAAGTGCCTTACAAAGTTTTTTTTAAAAATAATCCCTCGATACCAGAGGATAGCTAGGACCTTAGAGGAGTCATGAGTTTGGGTCAAGAAAATACCCCCACCTAGGGTGAAATCCACAGTAACTATGGGGAGTCCTTACTCCAGTGTATGGACAATTTACTTTGGATTGCAATATGAATTTCCCATAGGTTTGCACTAGGTGGTGCAGTAACTACGGGTGCACGTAATGTCTCTTACGTGCTCATGTAGTTACTCTGGATTTGGCTGTTAGAAAACTAACTGGATCCATCAGACTAGGGTCCCTCTGTTTTATTGGGAAGATTAACAATATACATCAGTCAATTTGAAGCTCACCAAATAGAGATCAGTCCAAGACAAAGGTAAGATCCTACTCTCCTCTATAGCCAGATGTGTGTCATCCTGTGAATGCCATGTTCATGGCACATCATCCATACGTGGTGAAGATCTTTTATTTTTTCAGTTATGCCAGCTTTCTATTAGCATTCAGGACGGCTCTCATTCTTAATAGCATTAAAAGCTATTGTTGGTTCTGTGAAGGATAAAGGAAGTAAGCTGTGAACTCACTGCTTCCAATCAACACATATGTTTCAAGCATGTCATTTGTGGAATAGATGCCTAGAATTATCTCTGCAATGTCTACGCTACTGCTGAGAGGATGGGGAAGATGGGCCAGTTCACAAATTCATGAACATAATTGGATGTCTGAGTACTTGATTATCCAACATTTTAGACTGTTTACAAATGTGTATGTTGGCTGTCATATTGCCAATATGCATATTGGCTGTCAAAGCTCTACGTTATCAGCTTCCATCCTTTGTGAAAACAACTTGTCTCTAAATATATATAGTCCCATTTAGCAAGATTTATTATACTGTACTTTAGCCTACAGCTTTTTCAATATGGTTGCGCTTGAGAAGAGTGCATTCATTATCTTATCATAAATGTAGGCTCATGGATTTCAAACAGACACAGCCGGTTTGAGCATTCATTGAAGCAGCTCATTCATTGAAAGGAAATGCCACATAATTAATTGAAAGTGGTTGCAGGCAATTATGACATTTTGGCAAGGAAAACTCTTGGTGGAAAAGCACATCAAATACATCAACCTCACTGCATTTTGAACAGACAGGAAGACAGGCTGCCCTGGGCATTCATAAACTTGGGGGATGTGCCGTAGAATGAGTAACACATATAGTAAAACCAATCAGATTAACATTTCCCAATAAAAAGGTAGACTGTTGTAAATCTGTCCATGTGTTGTTTTAATTTTAATGGCTTGAATATGGTGGAGATAAAAATTACTCTTTTGTGAAAGTGGGGCTCTATAAATTTTGGCACTTGACAAAAATGCATGTGTTTGTGTGTGCTTGTGTGTGTGTTTATAACTATCAAGACATATTTTTTCTTATCTACTGAAGTCTTCAAAGAACAAGCCATAGGGCTTGAACCATTTAGAAGAAGCCATCTGCAAGAAGCCATGTAGAAGAAGCATGGGGCTGCCGCTGCTACAAAAATGGCTGCTTCAGGATCCAGTGCTTTCCAAGAAGCCGCCACTGTCTTCTCAGGAGATAGAAATTTTTGTCAGTCCACTTGTGCAAGGGAAGTGGCCTCACAAAAGGGCCACTTGATTCTTCAGTGGCTATGGAGACCTGACATGGGGCTCAAGATCTGGTGGAGCTTAGCATCCCAATCCTGCCTCCTCCCCTGCCATGTCTCTTCCCTGCCCTCTCCCCACCTTCTCCCACATCCTGCTGCTCCAGCCCTACCTCCCCTCATTCCCCTCTCTGCACCCTGGTGGTTATGGGACAGGACGGTGTGGTGGGTATGCAGCTCAGTGCCAGAAGTGGCCCAGAGTTGCTCATCTTGGCTAGAACCAGTGTTAGTAAGAGCTCACAAACATGCAACTGGCACAGTTGCAACAGTGCACACCAACCTTAATTAATGAGTCCTATATTCTGTCTGTATTAAAAATCAGAAATATTTGTCAGAAACTGGAAACCAAAAATATTTGTACACCTTGGATTTGGAGTCAAGAAGTTTTTGTCACTGACTTAGGATAATTTCAAACACTGTTCAAAATCTTGCCATGTCTGTCTTTCCAAACAGTTTCTCCATGGATCATCACAGGCTACAAGTCATGAGGGGTGTGTACAGAGGTGGACCACCTCAAAATGCAAGAGAGGACACCTGGATGCAGGTTCATATGTGCTCCCGGAGGAATCTGGTGGGCCCATGTTTGATATAGGAAGATGGACTAGATGAACCTTTGGCCTGATCCAGTGGAGGCTGTTCCTATGTTCTTATGACTACTTTGTACAATTTTATATTCAGATTGAGTCAATTCCCTGACACTTATGAGCTGGCCTTCCCTTACATTCAACATGCTTTAGCATGCATGCTCTGGCAAAACCATGCTTATATCTAAAGGAGACACAAGACTATTTACAATGTCATTCATTCCTCCCTGCCATCTGGTGGTCTTAACTGCAACTCTAACAGCACTCTAATTTACAGTAGAAGCTAATGTACTGATGTGATGTGCCCTATTTTCTAAAAAATATGAGATAGCACAAGACACCACTATAAAAGCTTAATTTTTTTTCTTCTGTGCTTGTAATCTTTCCGGTTGTGATGACTCTGAAAAGGATCTCACATGATCCATTTTGCCACCTGCCTCTTAAGAAAAGAACACCCCCAAAGATTATGATGGCTAAAAATAAAATTCAATATAGCGAAGTAAGGGTAATGTCAGGACTTATATGCCTTTACAGCACTTCACAATAGTGAACTAATTAACATTCTAATTACTATATTACATAGGCTAAGCATTACCATTCAATGAATTGCCTAGAGTCCTCTTATAGTTTCTTTGCTACTAAGTCTTGTGCATTCAGTCCTTTGGACTGGCAATATTTGAGAAATGTGAATTAAGAAAATTAAAATGGACATGACTTTAGAAATGGGATATATAGAATTGATTATGGTTGCCACCAAATTTCATTGCAAGTGGAATTTTCATGTTAATTTGTTCTTTTTGAGGAACAATAGTAATTCAAGGAATGTGAAGGGAAACACAAAGAGTATTCTGATAAGATGAATGACATTTTTTGGCTGGAGATGTGGCAGGTAGTTTTTGCACAGCCCTAGAATTAAATAATCACCTAATAAATAGAACTGTGATGAATGTTCAGCTGCTTGGCCTGTTTTCGTTGGTGCTTGAATAAGGGCAAGATCCAGAGTAACTACGTGGAGTCCTTGCTCTGGTGTAAGAACAACTTACTCTGGATTACAATATGAATTTCCCATAGGTTTTCACTAGGTGGTGCAGTAACTACAGGTGCACGTAAAGTCTCTTACGTGCTCCAGTAGTTACTCTGGATTTGGGGGTAAGTCTTCATCCAAAACCCAAAATTAATGAGGAATGGCATTGCTTTCTGAATTGACCACAAAGTATTCCTAACAGTCAAACAGGGATCACATAACAAACACAATGATATCACTGTCAGGAAACAAAGCACCAGACCAGTGCTTCCTGAATAGGTGAACACATTTTTATTATTGAATGTTATTGAACTTTATTGAATGGTTGATGAAAAGGTTCATAAAAACTTTGGTGCAGCTCTAAGGAAATCCTAGCAATCTGACGCATACCCGTTGATCAAACAAAACAACTTGCCATGGAATTTATGACAAGATTTAGTTTGCTTCTTGGTGAATTACTGGCAGCCACATTGAAGAACTTTAAAAAGAAAAATGCTTAGCCACAAAAGGATAAAAAGTAAAAAGTGGTGGTACCCCCAATCCATAACATCTCTTATTATCATCCTGCACCCGTTCTGCCTCCATTATGAGCAGCACAGATCTCACCTTATCTGGCATACCCTCCTCCTTCTGCTGGAATGTGCAGACAGTGTGGCGCTTGTGCCAGCACCGACAGTGGTCTGGCTTTTTCAAAGTGCTTTATGGCACTTTTGCAGTGAGTAGCACCAGTGCAATGTGCCCGCATGCTGTGGAGGATTGTGCTGTTAATCTTCAATCATATGCATTTACTTTAAAGTAAGCATGCATAGGATGAGGCTGTAAGAGGAAAGTAGATGTTGAATGTTGAGGAAAGCTCAAGAAATAGCATCTATGTATTTCTAAAGTCACATGCTCACATCAGAAGATTTACATTATAGTGCTGATAGGGTACTCTTGTGTTCGAGGCAGTAAATCTTACCAAGAGGATAGAATTTTAAACTCATACTTTCTCATAATGGTGACTTTTTCCCTACAGCGATTGAGTAATATGACGACTTTATCTAACCAGAGCATCACTTCAGAAATCATTGGCTTTTATTTATCTCAGGATGAAAGCCGAAGCAAAACACTTAGGCTATTTTTCTTCACAAAAGCTCCAAGAATGGCACTTTATTCTGCTTTAGAGATATTTCTTTATGCTTATTGGCATTCTGCTCCTTATCAGTTGCCTTTGCTTGTCCTACTGAATGTTAAATTTAGCTTTGTTAAACGTGCTTCATTGAGATTTGCACATAACAGCAAAGAAGCAGGTGACTGGAAAGTTTATTTGGATTGGACAGCATCTTGATGGGAGGGAAATGTGAACTTTTTATTTTTATTTTTAAAGAGTAATAAAACAGGTAAGGAGAGTGGACAGGCTATGCAGCCATATTTCATTTCAGGTCTCTTTGGGGTGAGGCAACAAGCTGCTCACCCAATTGTAAGCAGGATTGGACTAATCTTGTGGGGAGGGGGCAAGTAGGACTAATTTTTTATTCCAGTGTCTAGATAGGACACATCTAGATGAAGTATAGAGGTTGTTTTTGGGGTGAAACGTCTACTCTTGGTGAAGTGTCACTAACTTTGTGGAAAATGGTTTGGTGTTTCTTGAAATTCTTCGATTTGGGCAAAATCACTTTGTATTTCAATACCAGCCTTAGGCCTATGATGTCCACCAGCTAATTTCTCAAAATAAGCCAAACTTGTTTGTATGAGACAAGGGAAATTTATTCAAGAGTTTTGCAAATCCTTAATTTTCTACCTTTGCGTGGTCAACTGAGTAGCACAATCTGTGTTCTGAACTTCAGGTGAATTTAGTATTTCAGACTTTTAAATACTTTGAACCTTAAATCTTTTAGCTGAACCTTAAATCTTAAATCTTTTAGTAGTTTGTTCCAAATCTGAATTTAGTATTTAAGTCTTTTAGCTGAACCTCACAAATATGAGGTTCACAATATGGACCTCACATATATGTTCCAAATATGGCAGTGTTAGCTGAACCTCACAAATATTTTCCAAATATGGCAGTGTTTCTCCCCCATGGAGGGTTGCAACTTTACTTCAGAGGGATAGCGAAAAGCTTGGTACTGCTGTTTTTGAATATGGCACTGGGTACCACCATCTTGGAATGGTTTATCCACACTACTTTCCTGAGAGAAAGTCTCATTGAACATCATGGCACTTATTTCTGAGTAAACATGGAGGAGCTCTGGCATTAAGTGATGGCACTTCAAGGGGTCCCGAACAGATTGTCGTTCTCAGAAAGGGGTCCCAGGCTTAAAATGCTCAAGAACCACTGAAATATGGAGCTTGTTAGGCTGCATATTTTAATCTAATAGCTCAGTTTCCTCACTTTTCATTATACTTTCAGTTCTTGACAGACAGCAACATTCTTTGGCATCAGGGAGAACAGTGGTCAGTTACCAAGTGCCACAGGGTGCACATCTTCAGAAATCCATACTCTTTTCCCTTGTATTACTCTCTACATTGAAAGAGTAACACCTGGGTACCACTGAAAGGATCCCAGCCTGTTCCACCTTTGCCCAAAGCAACAGCATTTTCCCCTCCAAACTCTGCTTAATAGATATCATTTGGCTGATGCACCATATTAAAGGGTTCTAAATGATTTTAAAACATGTTATTACAACAGGAATGCAATTATAATAATGTAAAGTCTAAATGGCTATTTAATCCCCATAGGTCTGTTGGGCTCAGGAAAACCATCTTCAAGCATATAATCTGCAACAGATTTGAAATGGAGCAGACTAAATGTGCACTCATGTGAAGCCAAGAGCTACTCCTAGTCCTAACCTGAACCAAAAATGATGAAAAAGGAAATGATGCAGAATAAATGCCAAGAAATAATACTATAATGAACAACTATCACACATTAATTATTATTATTATTTAATTGACAAACAAACAAAATGGATAACTGGCTAAATTCAGCTTCTGGAAGCTGTGCACTCTAATCTGGCACTGGAATTTTGTGTACAGGAGGAGGTACAGGAGGTTTGTGTACAGGAGGAGGAGGTACACACAACTGGTACTGTTAAATTTGACATTCTCTCAAATGGGAAAAAAGGGAAAATTTCCTTTCAAAGGGAAAATTGAAGTAGAAGGGTGCACTCATGGAATATCACTTATCCTGCGTTCTTTATCCTTGGCAAAGGGAAATTCTCAATTTACATCCAAATGGATAATTTGGGGAGAAAATAGTTTTGAGAATGTCTATGACAGGGTCCTGGGACCACCAGGACTTACAGTACTGCAGTGCTATTCAGACATTTCATCCCAGGACCCCCTTTCAAACAAAAATCTGTTCAGGTGATGTGACAGCATTGTGATCTCAGAGCTCCTCCATGTCTACTCAGAAGTAAGTTCCATTGTGTTCAATGAGATTTACTTCTAGGAAAGCCCAGTGCCAGATTCCAAGAAGGATCCCACCTTCTCACAACCCTTGAAAGTCAAGGTCACAATCCCAATCCCCACTTTGAATACCACTGCAGTACTCTATCCCCTTCCTCTTCCAAGGCCAGATCTGCACTCATATGGATCAACTCAGACTTGCATCAATAATATAGCAAGCACAGGTCTGAGTGGACCTATTGCCACAGTTGAGGCTTTTCCCAGGATAAAGGGACAAATTTCTCTGTACCTTGAGGAAACCCCCAGACTGCAACATTCTACTTACCACATACTCACCCTACTGCATATTGCACTCAGCTAGTTCTCAGATGTTGTTCCAGAAATAGCCACTGTCAAGTGTAAATTATAAGGAAAGTTATCCTCTATGTCTTTTTAACTATATACTGTGGAGGAGGTTTTTTTCCTTCCTTAACTAACTGGAGACCTCCTAACTAAAGCCAGACTCCTGGAGGATGTAAAACATACCTCTAATGAGAGGAATGAAAGTTTCACCTTCTAAAATTTACTGGATTTTCAGGGCAGAGTGTTAAAACTGAGAAGAAGATTTGCGTGCCGTCAACCTAGGAACAAATGTCAAGAAATACAGATTTTAAAGCTACTTTTCCTGCCTTTTTCAATACAGCCAACACACTGTTCATAATACCATTGGGAAGAAATATGGGGAAACTGGTGGCAGTGAAGCATTTCTCTTTATTTTCAAAGCCATTACCTAGGACTCTATCCTATTCTTTCCACCATCCCCACTGCAGTTTCTCAAAAAAATGTACATGCTGTGTCCAGTGGTGGCATTGGAGAATCAAGAGCCTTTGGCAGGATGCATTAGTGAGGTGCACTGCCAGGCAAAAAAGCAGTGACCCTCAGAAACCTTTGGGAATCCTGAATGATGGCGGTCCTGGCCACTGTGGTGCACAGGAACATGCCTGGAAGTATCCCCCTTTCTAAGACCTCTGGAGGATCTTCTAAGTTTTTTTGCTGGTAACCAGAAGAGATATTTTATAACACCTCCAGAGGCATTAGATATCAGGTCTTTTAAGGACTGGGAGGGCTGAGCAAAGCCTTCAAAGGTGCCATAAACATTCCTTGAACTGAAAGTGATATTTAAATGTCCATTAGATTCCCTTTGGGTGCCATTGCGTGCCATCAAAAAGGCTCCCTGGACCTTGAAATACCTCCAAGAGAGGCAGCAGCCATGTATGGTCCATGGGGTGGGATGACTGCTGCTCAGGGATCGGTTTGGGATCTGGGTTCTTTGTCTGCCAGCCCCTGGGACCATCCTCCCCCTCCCTTCTCCTACCCTGGAACTTCCCTGGTAGTGTGGTAACATGGTAACACTGCCATGGTAATGTTAGGGAAGGAAGGTGTTTCTTATTGCTCATTTCTTCTGAAGGTAAGCAAAAGATGTGATGGACATGAAAGTATTTTGGGGATGGTGCTTGAGGGAATAGAGTGCTGGCAGAGGCATTTACCAAGCCTCAAAATAAATTAGCAGATGATCCAATTTTATTTTCAGTGTTTTCCTCTCTTTCATTATTGGAGAGAAAAAAATTAGGTCATTTTCAAATAATGATAAGTTTCCTTTAGTCCAGGGTGTCCAAACATTTTGGCAGGAGGGCTACATCATCTTTCTGATATGGTGTTGGGGGAAGAAGCAAAAAAATAAAAATACAATTGGTTTACGTTTCAAATTTGGAAAAATTTACATAAATGAATATATTAGAGACACAACTTATGAATGGATAAATGAATTTAAATAAGTTCATAAACACTTTCTAACACAGAGAGAGGGAGTGATCTTCAAACCAGTTCATATGCAGAGAGGAGAGATGTGTGCAGCCTCTCCGACTCTCAGAATACCCTCAGGAGGTAAGTGGAACAGAATTTTCATCACCTCTGGAGGATTTCAGGGTTTGCCTGAGGGCTGGATGGAGGCTCACTGAAGGCTGCATCTGGGCCCAGGACAGGGTTTGGACATCCCTGCTGTAGTCCAACAATTCCTTTCTGAACATAGAATCATAGAATCCTAGAGTTGGAAGGGACCTAGTAGATTCTCTAGTCCAATCCCCTGCCTGTAGCAGGAACTCCTCCTAGAGAATCTCCAACAGGAAAGAGTGACAAATAGCTCCAAGATTTGCCCTATATATAAGACTCCAACCTCTACCTGCTTTGAGTGTTGTATTCTTCAGAGGGAAAAGTGAGATACTCACTTTTAAAGAAATAATTCTTTTAAAGAAATATACCCATGTTTAGTCGAAGCTAATGTGCCTATGATTCAAATCTAATGTGTACCCAGTACTTACAATCAAAAAACACATGTACTTGAATCTAATTAACCATCAAATATAATGCACTCCCTGATTTTGGAGACACAAAGCACAATCCTAACCATGTTTACACTAAAGTTACATTACATTGTGTTCAATGGGTCTTACTCCCAGGAAAGTATCTTTAGGATTGCAGCCAAAATTTGGCTGAAAAATAAGAGCATTAGATTCGAGTAAATACATTATAAAAATAATTGAGTTCAATGTCTCTGCATCCTGCAATTTTGCACTATTAAGAGTGTGCATAAAATCCACAAAATCTCTGCTTCAGAACTATTAGTAGTACATCAGCAAGGGGTAAAAAAGGCTGCTTGTAACCGTCCAGGATACCATAAGTGAATGAGCAGCAAGCCATGTGCTGGTTGAACTATAAAAGGGAGTTTAAGAAATTAAGTCAATCCCTCTGTTAGATAGATGATTGTTGCTTGCACAATTAGCTTTGCTATAGTACCAAGATGAGTTGAGAAGGACTGACTGCGGCCAGCTCTTATCTCAGCAGCCTTTTCGGGTGCAGATTAATGTGGAAATGACTTTTGCATGCCTCACTAAGCTACTGCATTACCAGCAAATACTTCTTTTACTAAAACAGTTACAAAGGCCATTTCTACCCAGTTGTGGAGAGCGTAAATGCTTACCCCGACTGTGGCAGATGCAGAGATTGTTCTACATGATGATGTGGAAGACTGACAAAGGGCATTCTTGACCAGTTGTGCAGGAAAAGGGATTGGGAAGAAGGAGACTAATCTGGAAAAACAAATTAAAAGCAACAACAAAAGGGAAAGCCACAAAATTTTTAAGTTCCTGGAAAGGAGGGACCAAAACAGCTTTTGGAAAGTACTTCCCATTTTAGGTGGAGGGAAGCACTGGAAAAATCATTTGCCTATTCCTGAAGGTGGGAATAATTATGAATGATCCAGGCTCTCCTATAGAACTAGACAGATTCACACATGCATGCATGATTCTTGATAGGCTGACTCTGTTTGGCTGAGTTCAGATAAACCTGTATATGTGTAAAGGCGATGCTGGTGGGATTGTGTATGGTAAAAAACATGCACTCAGGTCAGATATGCCTTTAGATACAACCAAGGTCCTTATACAACCAAGGTCCTTGTTTGATGTTCAAACAAGACAGACAAAGAAGTATAGCAGGTGCAAGGTCTGAACTATACAGTATTTTTTTAGGCCTAAGAGGAGATGGGTATAGGGGAGGTGCATCCTAACCCCATGAAATCCACACATGGGACTACTCAGTTCTGCATCAGTGAAATAGCTAGAAGAGACCTGAGTACTCCTCTTGAGCAAACTAGGGCACTACATAGCATAAGAAAACTAACCCTACAATCCAGAGTAACTACGGGAGCACGTTAGACACATTACTGCACCACCTAGTGAAAACCTATGGGAAATTTATATTGCAATCCAGAGTAAATTTTTCTTACGTTGGACCAAGGACTCCCCATAGTTACTCTGGATTGCGCCCTATGAGACTTCCTGCCTGCTCAACTCCAATGCGGAATATAGTGTGGCCCCATCAATAGGATAGGATTGGATAGTCCTGCCAAATTGTTTGGTGGGACTGGTCTATCTAAGTGACTCAGGCAGAAAGCCAGTGTACTATAATAAATTGCCAGCAGGATTTATGTCCAGACGTGTTTGGCAAGGAAGCCAAAGAAGGATTTTTGGCTTAGGATGTGATGATCAGCCAGTCCTGAGCTTGACACATCTATCAACTCTTTTCTAGCCCAGTGTGTTTTTGTTAATTAACGTTTGGAATACTTTTCTTTCTTTTTTGGCAGCACCATCCTTGCAATGAAAATGCAAGCTTGGCAAAAGATATTTCATGGGTAGGTTTTTGCATCCAGAGCTCAGACTTCACAATATGGCAAAGTCACTGCTTCTGAGAGTCAATAGCTGTTAGCAATGAAACTCTGCCTTAGGTGAAAGATAACCTGAGGAAGACTGTTTGTATGCTAGGGTAAAAGTAGGGCAGTAGCTTATTCTCTGAAGAAAGGAAGCATGGGCATCAATGCTTCTGTAAAAAGGATTGAAGAAGGGGCATGAGGTGACCTTGCGACTAACAAGACAAAGATCCTCAGTGCCTGCGTGTTGAATGGAAGTGAGGGGATTTGCAGCCCAATACTATCTGTCAATTACAATAGCAGAACATGTGTCTCACTTTTGCAGGCTTTGACCTTCTTTTAAGTGGCTGGTTTGTGCTTTATTTGATGATTTAATGATGTCTTAGGATGTTTTGCAATTTTTAAAAATGCTTTATAATTGCACATTTTGGTAAGCCATTTTTGGGTACCCTCTAAAGAGAAAAGCAGGATACAAATCCAATAAATAAAGAAACAATGCACCACTAAGTACTTGTATAAAGGAGCTGTCTGTGCACCTGCATACTCCAATGGGCAATCCAGGCTGTGGTGGCTCAGGAAACATATAAGGCAGGGATGGGATATAGGCGGTTTGTAGCAGGAGATGGGAGTGGATTTCAGCAGTGAAATTTCTAGCTGTTGTGATCCAGAAGAAATTCATAAGCAAACAGGTGGTCAACAAGGAGGTAAATAAAAACATATTAACTTACATTTCACTGCCCTTTGGATCAATACCACCAGTGCCACTATCATCACAGCATGCAGCGTGTGCTGTGTTGGGATGGCTTCATGCTATGGAGTAGCAAGGGAAGGGATTGGGCAATAGCATGACCAAATGGAAGTTTGGCTAGGAGAATTGTGGTAGTGATTATTACTTTGGTCCATTTTACTTCTTGTTCGTAGAGCACTTTAGGGGCTCTTATAAATAAATACATAAAAAAATGAATACAAATAAACTACTGCTTGTCTTTCTTAGGACTTTGAGAAGCATTAAGTGAAAAACCAATGACTTTTTCAGAGAGTGGGAAGAGGAATTAGAAGTTATTTATTTATATCGAATTAGCCCAATGGTTAATGCAGTCTCAATTTAGAATTAATATATTTCATAAATAGTAGGAAGTTCATTAATTGTTTATCCTTATGTTGTGGGAAGTCTTTTTTTCCTTTCCACTTTTTCAAAGCTGCTGAAGATAGTGGTATTTATGAGCTAGCCACATTTAGCTTATTAGATTAAATTTTTCCTCTTCGGAACTAATTTGTGTAATCCTGGGAGAGAGGATTAATTCTTCTGTCTGACCTCAGTATTTTTTTTTATATTACTGTGCACTGCATATACAAACTCTAAGCACAACCCTTTATCATTCCACAAGGAAAAAATGTCCGTGGAATTATTAATGACTACAATTAGATATGAAAATAGGAAGAAATTCAGAAGAAAGACCCCCCAGCTCCCATATTTTTGAGTAAACGACTCTATGGTGTTTTCCTTGTACAGTATTTGGCTTTTTGTTGTCCCTCCTTTTTCTTGAACTATATAGCATAAATGATTTCTGAAAGCACCTATTAAACACTGAAATATGCTATGGCATATTGGAATAAGCTTCTTTACTGCAGTAATCTTCTGTAGATAAGGCTTCATGAAGCACATTAAGTAGACTTGCCCTACAATCCAGAGTAACTACAGGAAAATGTAAGAGACATTTGAGTTGACGTAGTTACAGAACCACCTAGTGAAAACCTATGGGAAATTCATATTGCAATCCAGAGTAAGTTGTTCTTACATCGGAGCAGGGACTCTCTGTAGTTACTCTGGATTGCACCATTAGGCTGCAATCGTAAAGACACTTTTCTGTGTGTAAGATACATTAAACACAGTGGGGCTTACTTTTGAGTAGACATGGTCAGGATTGTGCTCTTAGGGTGCAGTCCTAACGTAAGTCTGCACAGCTCATCAGTCTTCCTATTCCCAGACTTACCAGACTTCTATCCCACTTTTGGAGGGATTAGGCTAGTGCACAGGCATATGCCATCCTCCCCACACCACCACAGGAAGATATGCCACATGCATAGTACCGGCCTAAATTAGTTAGAATTGCACCTTGAGAGGAATATATTTGTGAATATATGCACACATATATTCTTCACTGATGTATGCATACTGCAGGAAACATACACACCAAAACACAAACAATCCTTGCCCAACAAAGTCTAGGGGAACAAGAACACAATTGGGAAGAGGACTTTATTGGCTGGTCTTTATCCACAGCTGCATAAAATATACAGTCAATGAGTATGGAGTAGAAAATCCACTGCCCCGTTGTATATGTGGGTTTTAGACACCATGGGCAATGTTTAGTCAAGATTTCTGGTTTACTACTGTTTTCACCAATGTAACTAAATTAAAATTATTGGATTATGTCCTTCCATTTGGGCTCAAACAGGAAGGCAGAAAGGTCAGAACTGAAATCAGATATACATCGTGTAGAGACTTGCTGTTCTACTTAGAAATTGTACTGTCTGTTCCTCTTTCTAAGATGATAAAAAACTTCACACTGAAAATAAAATAGGCTAGTTTTTAGGCCCACATCTCTGTTCTCCCTGTAATTGCCCTTTCGTTTGGGTTGCCGAAGAGTAAATTGTCTCCAGTAGTCTTTAATCACTTGAATCAGTTCAGTGTTCAAATAGATTTAGGTTTTTAATCAATTTATTGTGTACATAGATTACATCTAAAATTAATTCAATATCTAGTCTGGATGAATTTTAAAATCAATTTAGACCTTGATCTGATTTCAGTTTTTCATTGAATTACATTTTTCATGTTGCTGTGCTAAGACAAATTTGGATGATTAATAAAGCCATGCAACCCCATAAATTCAGTATAATAGACCGAGGAGTTGGAAAATAAAAACCATCACTGAAACAACATTTGGCTATTGTAATTTCCTTCTGGAAAAAAAATTCTTCCCAAACTATCAGCTGAATTCTAAGTAAATTCCCATATAGCAGGCTGTAAAGTGTCTTTGTTTTTATAGTACAGTTTTCTTATTTTTGTTTTTTGCAGGGACAATTGCAGAGACAAAAATAAAGAACATAAGAAGAGCCCAACTGAATGATCTGTTATAGAGCAGAAAATTGTAACCATGTTGGTCTTGACTAGAAACAGATAATAGCTTTTCAAGTATGAGAAAGGCATTATTGCCACTGGTATGCACATACAGTGGTACCTTGTAAGACAAATAACTTGTAAGATGAATGCTTTGTAAGACAACCCAAAATTTTGAAGGAATTCTGCATTGTAAGATTTGTTGTAAGACAAACGAATTGATAGATCTGCGTTGTGAGCAACAGCAAGAGGCTATGGAGGAGATCTCATTTGCAGAGGAGGAGAAGAATAAGGAGGATGAAACTCTCATAAAATTAGATTAAGAACATTTGTCAACATTGGGAAATTTTGTAAAAAAAGCACCACCCAAATAAGGCTGTAGCAGTGCTAGCGATGAATCTGTTGAATGACAATGCAATGTCACATTTCTGTTAATCCTCAAAAGGAGACAAACGCAAGTGTCATTAGGTAGGTTCCTTGTTAAAGTTGCTCAAAAATACACCAGAAACTCTAAGTGAAAGTTAGACATCCTTGGCCATAAAGGTTTTTCTTTTCTGTTTTACTATATGGTGTATTACTATTATACTGGATAGTATATAGATACCTGAAGGGCTGTCATATGAAGGATGGGGTTCATTTGTTCATAGCTGCCTCTGAAGGCAGAACTAGAACCAGTGGGTACAAACTGCAAGAAAGGAGATTCTGGCTGGATATACGGAAAAAATTCCTGATGTTGAGGGCAGTTCAGCAGTGGAACAGATTGCCAAGGGAAGTGGTGGACTCTCCCTCACTGGGGATCTTCAAGCAGAGGCTCGATGAGCACCTGTCGGGGATGCTCCAGGAGGATTTCCTGCTACAGGCAGGGAGTTGGACTAGATGACCTAATGAGGTCCCTTCCAATGCTATGATTCTATGATTCTACTCATTTATGTGGAATCTGATTCTACTGAAATTTTTCTGTGGAAAGGTATCAGAGAAATTTGGATGGAAGTGAATGGAGGTGAATGGAGGGTAGTAAATTGAGGTACCACTGTATATGGTACCACTGTATAGATGTGGAGGCAAATGTGCAACTCTGCTGAGGAGTATTGGCAGATTCCAAAGAACCACAGTACTAGTATTGCATACCTAACCACCAATCCTGTCCTATCCCCACCACCAGCAAAATGCACATTCCTGCCTTTGAAATTGAGTTTCAATTTGTGCTGTGGAACATGGTTGCTATTTAAAAATGAGGACAAAAATCCTCAAGAACATGCTGAAACTCTTAAAATGTACCTGAGGTAGCTCTTTGGGCCTTGGGTAAAGTGCTTGACTAAAGTGCTAGAGATAAACTTGACTCTAGTCCATATCAGTTTTGATCCATATCAATTTCATGACTCTGTTTTCTACTATTGGTGCTATCTATTCCTTATACCTATGATTGCCAAGATTTTATGA
Source organism: Cryptoblepharus egeriae (assembly GCA_030015325.1). Lineage (NCBI taxonomy): Eukaryota > Metazoa > Chordata > Lepidosauria > Squamata > Scincidae > Cryptoblepharus > Cryptoblepharus egeriae. Next base: position 229,813,877 of record JAREYC010000001.1, read on the forward strand.
TTCTATGATATTACAGTGTTTTAAATTAATATTACAGTGATTCAGTTCTGTGTTATATTAGTGTTTTGAATTTGATTACAGTGTTTTGTCATCATTTATACATCCAGTTATTGTTTTTATATGAATATGTTTGGGTTATGGAACCAATCGTCTGAGTTTCCATTATTTCCCAAGGGAAACTCAGCTTCATATTAAGAACGCTTTGTAAGTCAAATATGCTTCTGAAACTAATTATGTTCATCTTAGGCTGCAATCCTAAAGACACTTTCCTGGAGACAATGGGTCTAATTTAACACAATGGGACAATTTAACACAGTGGGGCTTAATTTTGAGAAGACATAGTTAGGATTGTGCTCTTACAAGCAACCCCTGTAGCTCTCACTGTCTCTCCTGCTAAACTGGTCTTTATAAGGTTTCTGTTTGACCAGAGATACTGCAGTGTATTGACAAAAAGGTAATTATGTCTGTTACAACCAATAAGAACAATAATTCCAGTCTTAGACTTCTTAACAGCCTGCTGAGTTTTCAGAGTGAAAGTTTGAGATACGAGATGCAAGATGCCCACTTTCCAATTAGGTAATTCCTTAGCACACAAGCTTCTCAGAAGTTTCCATATATCCAAGCAGAAATCCAACAGCCTGGACCACAGTGAAGAATGACAGTGGCAAAAAGATCTCTGAACTGAAATGAAACTCTGAGCATTGACAAGTAACTTAAAATAGAGTGTGCCATTGATTGAGTCTTTTTCCCCTTTCATTTGCAGCCGAAGGGTAGGCTAGAATAAAATAAGACTGTGCATGTTCATTTCAAAAAAAGGAGGGTGTGCTGGGAGATGCAGTGCATGTGCCAAAAAGATTACCAGCCATTGCAATGAATTGCAGAGTTCCATGTTGGTACAGAAATCAAGAAGGAAGAGTTAATATTAATCAGGATGGCAAGGTATACGACCTTGGAGCCTACAGCAGAATATTCTCTCCCTAGAAGATCTATGGGGAAGGCTGAGCTGAGACCAAAGGTAGAACTGTACTGCAGGCTACATCTGACAGGTTGCACAGCAAATGCTGCATAAATGTTGCATGAAATAATTGGATTTCGGGATTTCTAAAGACACTAGTAAAAAAAACAGACATGGGAAAAATGGAAAAAAATTAAAAACACTAAGAGTTGTCTAGATGGTTTATAACAACATTAACTCCATGAAAACTGGTGAGCAATTGCATTAAGAGACAGGTTAATTTAATTAAAATGGATCAGCTGTCAGCATTGGCTGCAGTGAAATTCATAGTTGGATGACTTCTATTCCTTTGAGGCTGATGGTCTCAAAGAAGTTGGCTGTGCTCAGGATTGCATCCCTTGTGACTAAATGCAAATCACACACGTAGTGTATTGGTGGGTGGTGACAGGACAAGGCAACTAAATGCCAAACCCAAAATTCCCAACAATTTCCCCAAAATTCCTGTCATCCAACCCAAACTTCCTCCCCATTAAAAAATGTAGGACATTCTCAGAAATGTAGGACAATTATAGAACATGATAAAATATAGCTAAAAACACTCGTATTGCTTTCTGGTCTTAATTTTAACACTATTTTACTTCTTTTAAAATTGAAAACTGATGGAACTCTCTACTCACCCCCTCCCGGTCCGGTTGACCATGTCATAACCTAAAATATGACAAAAACCCCCAAAATGCAAGACGTTCAAGAAAAACACAGACTTTTGCAACAGAGTCACAGAGTTGGAAAGGACTCCATTAGGTCATCTAGTCCAACCCATGCCTGTAGCAAGAAATATCTTTGCAAAGGACCAGTCCTTTGTATCAGTCTTTTCATTCAAAGGACCAGACTCAGACTTTTGCAACAATCAGAGTCACAGAGTTGGAAGGGATGCCAGTAGGTCATCTGCTCCAACCCCCTGCCTGTGTGTGTGTGAGTATGACTGGGTCACCAAACCACTAGAGTGTGTGTGTGTGTGTGTGTGTGTGTGTGTGTGTGACTATCTTCAGAAGAGTACTGTGCAGACGCCAACTCTGACACCTGTGCAGTACTCTTCTGAAGCCATTTGGCTTCGGAGAAGACTGCGCAGGATTCAGAGTTGGCACCTATTCAGTACCGTTCTGGAGCCAGTTGGCTTCAGAAGCAACTGTGCAGGTGTCAACTCTGATTCCTGCGCAGTCTCCTCTGAAGCTGAATGGCTTCAGTGGAGACTTCCTCCTCTCTAAGGAGGAGCAACCTGGCTGCCACCTTGGAGCAGGCCCAAATGGGTGTGCTGAGGCCTGGGGTCTGCCGGAGGAGTGTCAAACTCCTCTGGAGCGTCACCCTCCAGCGGCGCGTCACTCAGTGTGGCCCTGAGTGACCAGCCTGGTGATGCAGCTGTAGTACAATATACTCTAGCCTCTAGAAATAGGTATCTGCAGTATCTCTTAAGAAATGGGATGACGTATCACATAGAGATTCCTTGTCCAAAAGGGTATTTCTGTTTATTTCAGTGGTTTTGGTGACCCGATCCATGAAAAGATAAACAGTTATTCCCTCCATTAATGTGAGTAGGAAGCCCACAGGTGTAGAAACCACCAAAACAGAGCTCCATGCACGGGGCATTAAGTTTAGAAGTCTGTTAGTTGCTTCCCCCATGTATCCCTTTTTAAGAAGCTGAAATATTCTAGAGCAAGTGATCCAGAAAAGTGTCTTCTTTAGTGATGCTGAATTTTTTTTAATGAACAAAAGTCATGTTGAGCCAAACAACAAAAAACATTCTAGTCTGTTGGCATAAGATAAGACAGTTTGAATATTAGCAAAAAACCCTTTCCTGCTGTGGCCTAGTGAGAAAACAATATGTGCAGTGATACAAATTCGACCAAAGGAAAAGTGGCTTTGATATCTCTGCTGGGCAGCCAGAGTTGAAACAGACCCTGGTTTTGCCCAGAGACCTTTTGGCTCTGTCTTCATTGAAGAAAACGCAGTTTGCAGGTATATTATTGAAGTTATGTAAGTATTTCAAACAAGTAGACAAAACTATAAATAGTAAATATGTAAACATATTTAACGTACAAACAGTCCAATCCTAATGACTTTGCAACAGTGTGGAACAGCAGTTCTTAATGTCATGAATGGCCACGTGGCATTTTTATTACTGTATTTTCATCACAATTTGCAATTGTCAGCACTTTGCTTATATGATCTCAGGATTCCTTTCAACCACAAGAAGTAGGCAGGCATTATCATCCCCACATAACAGGACAGAAGAAACCAAAGCAATGAGATTAGCAGCTGGTCTCTCTTAGCTCTCTCAGCCCACATACTTAGAGCACAATCCTGATCATGTCTACTCAGAAGTAAGCCCCATTGTGTTCAATCCATCTTACTCCCAGGAAAGTGTCTGGGATTGCAGCATTAACAATTACTCCATGACAGCTCTTATGATTTTCTGACAGAGTGGAATGCCAAAGCCCAGTCTTATTTCACTGGAACTCTGGTACGCTGGCACTAGCTATCATAAAGCCATTGTAAACTGCGAAACAGCAGCTTAAGAGCAAGCAAAACTGGCAGAACAGCCTGTGCAGACCTTCCTGTGCTTAATCTGAATTCTTGGTTGCAAGAGTAAGTATGTTTGGTGCTGAGCGGTGAAGGGTTGGGGAAGGGTTGCCATTCCCCTGGAAAAATTAGGTGGAACGCGGGTTCAAGGGGCATGACCAGACCCAGGCCTGGGGGAATGGTTTTTGGGGCAGCTCTGGGGACCACAGAAAACTGTGGGGATGTGGGTGGGCAAGTGGGTGGGTGTCGTTCCCCTGCTTTCTGCTGCCCCACCACCAGCTTCTCGGGGCTGCAGACAGTTCCTGGGATGAGCACACTCCCCAGAGTTGGAGGTAGAACCCAAGCATAGATGGTCAGGTGGCAGCTAGGCAGCTCCAGAAGCTCCCAGCAGCCCAGCTGAATAGTGCTGCTCTGTCTTGTTGCAACCACCACTTCCTCCTGGGTACCACTTTCAAGGCTCCTGCTCACCACTTCTTCTCTTCCCCCCACTCTTGTGATTCCCTAAGCCCCCTCCACCTCTCTTTCTCCCCACCAGAGTTCATCCCTTCCTTTTCCACTAGGAACATGAAGATCTTCAAATCACCGACTCCTATATCTGCACACCAGTGTTGAGCCCTTCTAGAGTCCTGTGGATCCCCCAAAAGCCCCCTCCTCTCTCCCCCCACATATCACCCCTTCCAGGCTCCTCTGGATCCCCAAAGAGCCCTCCTCCTCTCCCCCCAATCACCCCTTCTCCTCACCCCTTCCAGGGGAGATCACCCCTTCCAGGCTCCTTCAGATCCCCCCAAAGCCTCCCACCTCTTCCCCCTCCACCAGAGATCACCTGTTCCAGGCTCCTGCCAAGTCCCCAAAGCCTCCTGTAATTCTTTTTACTCTTTATCTGGTGTGTGGGTGTGGGGTCTGTGCATGTGTGTGAGCATGAGAGGTTTGTGTGGGTTTGTCTGTGTGAAAGAGACAGCCACTTCCCTCCAAAGGTGGAGGGACAGTGTGTGTCAGTGGTGGGCTCCAGCAGGTTTGCACCTACTCTATAGAACTGGTTGTTAACAAGAGGTAGGACATATAAAATTTAAAAATAGCCATTTAAAGTGGCTGCCAGATGGGTATGGATCTGGTTGTTAATGTCTTTGAATCCCATCACTGGTGTGTGTGTGTGCGGTGTGTGTGTGTGTGTGTGTGTGTGTGTGTAAGAGAGAGGGGTGGGGGAACAGACAGGGAACTCAGTGCCCAAACCTATGCAGGTCTACTTATTCTTTCTCCTGGGCCAGACAGCTTTTCATAGAGCCGATTGGATTTCCATTATTTATATACCTGGAAGAGATCTGGGTATTAGCCTCATATATTAGGCTAGAGTGTTACTCAGAGTAAGGGGAAGAATAGCCCCTTTCCTCAAAGAGATGTTTAAGCCACCTTTTAATCTGCACTGAATACAACATAGACCATGTGCAAAATACAGAGTAATTACGGGAGCTCTTAAGAGACATTTACATCAACGTAGTCACGGCGCCATCTAGTGGAAACCTATGGGAAATTCATAGAGCCATCCAGAGTAAATTTTTCTTATTTTGATGTAAGGGTTCCAGGAGTTACTCTGGATGGTGCAGCATATTTTCTGGCAAGGCCAGTGCAGGTAAGAATTGGATTGCCCAATATGCTTTGGACCTGTAAGCGCTTAGTGAATGTTACTTTGTTCAGAGGGTTTTCACTTTGCACTTGGTATAGAATTTCAATCCTAGCGCAGAACAACTATCTGAAGGCTATTTTAAAACCCTGAACAGCTTGGCTGGGATAAGTTAAATATTTGGAGATAAAAAGTTGGGCGTGATATTATTAATTTTTTGTGCTTGCTTGAGTGGGCCATACTCTGTCAAGTGTACTTTGCTTTAATTATTACAGAGTTTCTTCTTCTGAATTCTCCGTTTCTGTGCCATCGCTTTAGGGAGAAGACAGTGTCTGCATATTTTCAACGCTGAGGAGACAGATAGTGAGTGTGCCTGTATAGATAATGGCTGGAAGGGCATTCATAGGATTACTGCGGAGTTTTTAAAGAAGAGAATGGTACACCACTGGGACTTGAGCTAGCTGCAAATGGGATTAGGTTGTGCATTTTTGTTGTGGATACCTACAAGAGATTCTGCAATCAAAGGAGTGTTATAATTACTGATATCACAGCTGTGCATAATCCTCATTTGCCTCTGAGTCAGCTTTCATGCTAGTCTCTATAGCTTGGATCCTGGCAGAAAAAAAAAGAAGCTTACAATAATACTAATGTTCCATTACTAGTTGATATAGTTGGTGTAGCTGAGAGAAACATACTTAATTCTATAGGGCAGGGGTGGGAAAACCCCAACCCTGGAACCATTTGCAGCCTTCAGGGACACCTAATACAGCTCCCCATGGTGCCCCCAGTCTCCAATAAGTTTTGGCCCAGTGGTGACTGTCAGAGCCCATGCTGGTCGATAAGTGCATCAGTTCATGTTTCCATGTGTTTTCTGCTTTTTCCTGGGGTTTATTTTAATCCTCCCATTGACCCTGAACAACTTGCCTCTATGTGTTCCTGGCTTGTGGTCTGGCATGGTCTGTAAATTTTCACTGTGCAAGAGACGCGTGGCAAAGAGTTCATAGTTCGTATGTGGTTATACATGCCTGTATTATAGTTCTCATGTGCATTATAAAAAAGCTAAGGAAAATTCATTCCTTTATATGAATTCCATCTCTGATATATTCATTTATGAACATTTATTCAAATTTGAAATTTAAATTAATTCTTTTTCCACAGTTCCCTACACATTGTCAGAGAGATGATGTGGCCCTCCTACCAAAAATTTTGCCCACCCCTGAAATTGGGCACCTACTGTGGTGGGACTCCTACTCTTCTGCAGTAAATACTTCTGTGGCATCATATTATTAAAAAACCCTTTAGGGTTCTAAATCCTTCCATGTAAATGGCCTTAAATAAAGTCAAAGGAGTAATGCAAGGACCAGAAAGTTGGTATATAAATATAGATGTCCCTTGTTATCCACTAGTTATCCACAAACTGGAACCTCTCGTGGATTAAAAAAATCAGTGTATTAAAAAAAAGGAAAATAGGTTTAAAGATTCACTTCCAGATTTCTTGCTTCTCTGTTGAGCCTAACTGAATAAAGTAGTGCCTTAATATCTGGAGGAATTTGATTCTGGTACTGAAAATGGAGTGCTTGCTTGCATGACTACCTCTCTACAACAGTAAAAAAAAAAAAAGCAGTTTTAAAATGATGATTTGCAATGGTCATTCATGTTGAGCCAAATCCTTGTATAAAAAAATCCATGAATGACAAGGTTGGACCTGTTGTTGTTGTTGTAAAAGACAAGGTGTTACATGAGTCCAACATCACAAATAGTAAGATGCCCCATACATGTGGCAGAGGCTTTGGATGGATGGGGTGGATCTTGGTGGCACCAGCACACAAAAGATCTTATACAGTGGTGGGCTTCAGGGGCTTCTCACAGGTTCTATAGAACCCTGTTCTAATGAGTGTCTGGTTCTGAGAACTGGTTACTAATGGGACATAGAACCTGTTGTTAATTTAGATTATTAGGACATAGAACCTGTTGTTAATTTAGATTATTAGGACATAGAACCTGTTGTTAATTTTTTTGAATCCCACCACTGTTCTTATCCTAATTTCCATGCCTGAACCCACCTACAGACTTATGCTAACTAAAGTCTAAGAAAAAGACCCACTGAAAGCCCGTAGCAAAATCTTTTCTCTGCCTAAATCCACCCACAAATTTATGCTGGATAAGGTCTAAGGCAGAGGTCTTTGGCCATTTCAGCCTGGGACCCCTTTCAATCTTTGAAATGTGCCCAGAATCCCCTGTCAAACTTGCTACCCCCAATCCAGGACACAAGGCTGAAAAAGAGAACTTGTCCTGGAAAAAGAGGACATAGGGTCACTCTGCCCCCAAGTCCCCATCCTCCCTCCCACCTTACTGTCCCCAACCCCACAGGTCCTCTTTTACCCCCAACTTCCCCCAAATCTTAGACTCTCTCCCATCCCATTGCCCCCAACCTCCACATGCACTCTTGAACACATATACACACACACATGCACTCACCTTTCATCCCATGCACTCATTCACACACATACCCACCCCATGCACTCTCACACACATGAATATGCACACAACCCATGCACTCACAAACACATATACCCCATGCTCTAAGTCCTGCTCTGACTTAGAAGGCACTTGTCAGGGCTCAGGCCTGCAGCAAGAGGCCCTTGTGGAGCAAAGGATAGGATAGAGCAGGGCCCCCCCCTCAAAATATAGGCCACCCAAGAAAAGTGTAGAACATAACAAAATAAAAGCTCAAAACCCTTGTGTATACTGCTTTCAGTATAAATTTGTGCTTAATTCAGTATAAGTTTGTGCTTAATTTTACTGAATCTTACATTACTGAATCTTACTCTTAAAATTATTATATTACATACATCCATGGGCCCAGCCTCCCCGAAGATCCGGTTCGCCAGAAGTTCGGGGGCTGGGCAGGGGGCGGGCCTGGGGTCAGGGAGCGGGGCGTGGGCGGGCCCCAACCACACCGCACTGCGCATGCGCCAGGCTTGGCGCATGCACAGTGCGTCTCATGAAGCCGAGTTCCAGGAGACTTAGTGCCCATGCGCCAGGCTTGGCACATGCGCGCTGAGTCTCCTGAAGCCGAGTTCGGCGCCAGGAGACTCAGTGCGCATGCGTCCAACTGGACGCACGCGCATGAAGTCTCCTGGGGCTCGGCGCCAGGAGGCTTAGTGTGCCTGCGTCCAGCAGGACGCATGTGCACTAACCCTCCTGGGGCTCTGCCCCAGGAGACTCATTATGCATGCGCACTCATTCTCCTGATGCCTAGCTTCAGGAGACTCGGTGGCCGCTAGCGAACCGGTCCCCGCGGCTCTTGCAGCCGCGGCTCTGACTGGTTCGCCATCTTCCGCCGAGGGGGAATATCCGGTTCTGGCAAGTAGGCCCAAACCGGCGTCTTCCCACCTCTGATTACGTATAGTCAGCAGGCCTCTGTCAGTCTTGAAAGACTATGGTATTGTGTTTGGAACTGCATACGCTGCATGCAAAGCAGGAAAGCCTGGGTTGGATTGTTATGGAGGATAGGCTGTTACCCAAGCAGCAAATCCCCCCTCTCCACACCACTGAATTAGACCAATGGAAAGGCAGAGCCAATACGATTGGATTCAACTGGCATCACAGAGCTGGGCTAAGGACAGGAGCTCACCCTGTCTTGTGGGGCTGACCCGAGAATCAAACCCTGGCCTGCTGGTTAACAGGCACAGCGTCTTTACTGCTTGCGCCACCCACAGCCCTTGGTTATTTACATATATAATTATAATTTTTAATTACATATTTTTAATTACATATAATACATATTAAAATTACATATTACATATAATGTATTAATTCCAAGTAAGCTATAGGCTGCCTGTTAACAAGGAAAAGGAGGACAATGAAGATTTTTTTTAGGATACATGGATAAAAAGATGATGTGTCCTGAAGAAAGAGGACATCTGCTTTTTTTTTTAAAAAAAAAAAAACAGCCTTAAACACCCACCCAAAAAGCATTTAAACTCCAGAGGGCTAAGGATAGGAAATTAGGTTTGTGGAGAGGGGGAAGAGGAGTTTGGACTATTTTTACAAATAATTTTAAAAAAGTTTCACATCACCTGTAGAGCCAGTTTCTAGCATTTTCAGTGTGTGTGTGGGGGGAGGGGGGCGGGTTGGCTGCCCTCTGGAGCACTTTTAAGCTCCAGGTGCCTGGGATCAGGGCCATGCTGGAAACCTTGCACCCCCTGGACTGACCTTCCACACCAGTCAAAGTGTTTGCTTAGTCATGCGTAAACACAATTGTGCAGTGAGGGGAGATCACCCTCCACCTGCAATAAAAAAGGTAAAGGTGTCCGCCACAGGTTGCGCTGCCAGTCGTGACCTCTAGGGAGATGTCCAAAGAGATGTCCTAAGAGTTGTCCAAAGATATTTCCATCATGACTACATTCTAAGGGGCATGGAACACTTTTACCTTCCCCGTGAGGTGGTAGGTAGAATGTACTCAGGTAGAATTACTCATTTTCTGAATTTTTCTGGACTCTCCTCAAAGCCACCTCCTCCCTGAGTTCTGTCCCCTGGATTCAGCCTATCATCACAAATTTGAGGTCAGAAGTCCTTCAGTTTAAGCACTGACAAGTAAGCAAGGTGAAACTGTCTCTCGACATACTTTATTTGTATATCTCTAGAGACCGCTCATATTTCCTGCTGATTTTGCTGTCCCGTTGCTGGCTCCTGTTCTGAAATTCTGGGAATCTGCAGACTAATTTTTTCCATGTTGATTTGTATTCATGCCCAGAAGCTTCTAACTGTAGAGGGATATTAACAAAATCTCATGTATATTTCTTTGCTTCCGCAACCTGCATTGTCTGCAACCACAAGCATCAAAAATTCAGTTTGGTTCAGCTGAATGCAAACAAACACCTAAATGCCTTTTAACTCTTTTAACTCTCAGGTGAGCTAGTGACATCTATTGCATGTTTACACAGCTCTGTCAGATATATTGTTACTATGAGTATGTCAGGCATACAGTCTAAACATCTACTGTGTCGCGACCCCCCCCCCTCAGTTTGTGTAGATGCCCCAGTCCCTATGGGGTGGAGCAAAGGAGATAGCAGTGATCTATGATTGATTTGCTGCTTTTGCCCTTGCACTTGCCCTTACTTAGGATTTGCTGCTTTGCCCTTACTTAGGAAGTAAATCTCCTACTTAGGAAGAAAATCTACATATGAATTTGAGAATCACTGGTCATCACTATTCAGCTGTTGCTACTCTTGACATGACAGTGTGTAAGAAACAGTGTGTGGTTTTATGTTGGAAATGTGAGCAACGGTGGGGATGGCACTGGACAATTGAAAACTCATCTGAGTTCATCTGGGATCCTGCTTGTTGCTTCAGCTGTTGGGAAATCCTAGAATCCAAGAGACACACCAAATTTTTTGATGGCCCTTGGGCCACAAGTCAGCTGTCAAAACAAAAGAATTATAAAACAAAATGTTAAAAATAGAGAATTAGGGTGCAATCCAGAGTAACTATAGGGAGTCCTTGCTCCAGAGAAGAACAAGTTACTCTAGATTGCAATATGAATTTCCCATAGGTTTTCACTAGGTGGTGCAATAACTACAGGTGCACGTAATGTCTCTTATGTGAGCCTGTAGTTACTCTGGATTGTAGCCTTAGACCACTTAACCACAGATGTGGATGCAACAAAGTCCAGTTTCTGTCTCAAATATCTGTATGTATCCTAAAAACCCTTTTTTGAAATTCTGTGAATGCATGGGGTGGGGGCATGTGCTTGCATTCATTGTAAGACTGATGGAGGCCTCATATGTTTCCCTACATGTGGGAGACTGTAAATTTTTAGACCCCGGGAAATGTGACATCCTCAAATTTATGAAGAGAATCTTCTGTGAGTATACCTATATTTGCAAGGGATCTCTCAGAACACTTGAAGTGTGAGCCATGCATGATTGTGGTTTCCCACTCCACACCTTAATATAATGTTTAAAAATGGCAAATCTCTACTACATGTAGGCTGCTTGTAGATAGGGAAAGAAAGAGGGCCATTCTCTGTTAAGTTTGTTACGGAAATAATGTACATAAGAATATCAGATCATAAGACAAGCACCACTGGAACAGGTGGAAGGCCCTTCTAGTCAGATATATTTCTGTATCTCACAATGTCCCACCAAATGCCTACAAAACAACAAGAGGTCTGGCATCCCATTGCCACACCTTTGCACCTGGTATTCATAGTTAAGCTTTCGTACCTTTCAGGTGCCTTGTTTCTAGATTGAAAGTTGACATATGGGGCTTTTACCCCTGCCTATCATGTAAGTGAATTATGCCCTACATTAATTTTTTACCTCTTTCCCACTGAGGACCACTTTTTTTTCATTGACTTCCTATGCTGTCGATGCTAAAAGTTTTTTTTTTTCCAAAGGAAAAAAATACACAGCCTTTGATAGCTTAAGGTTTAAAAAGGATTACAAAGGGTTTTATAGAAAACTCTATTCATTAGCCACATTAAAGGCAGACAGTACAAATCAATGTTTGTACTTTTACTTTTTTACTTTTACTTTAACCTTAAAATGTCATTAAATTCCTCACATGAAAAGGTTGATAAAACAGCCTTTTTACTTAATTGACAACATTTCCATTCAAGGTAGCATTTTGTAACAGAAGCGAGGCACATGTGAAAAGGTGTGGAAAAGGTCAGCATGCAAGTTGAAATATTTAGCGTTTGGGGCAGAGGCTTCTGTGTGTTCAGAGAGATTTAATACCTGGTTTTTCCACATGCGTCCAAGAAGAAGCCATTATTTTTGTTTGGACTTATACTGCTTCTAGATGAATGATTCTATAGACTAGTGCAGGAAATTTACACGGTACATTACAGATCCATTCTTACCACTGGCAGCTTGACAGTAACCTTTTACCTTCTCCCCATCCTTGGCCATAGACTATCGCACTGTTTCCTCTGGATGCATTGCAGTTATAGCACTGTTACTGAGGCTATAAAGGTATGCTTGTCTGCATGATGGGCTTTCATGAAGACTACTCTTTTTGACTGCCACCCAAGGATGATAAAGACCATTATTGGGGGAGAAAGAATTTGGGTTTACATTTTTTAAAGACCAGGGAAATTATTGCCAGTAGGCAATCTGTAAACATCTGTGATTTACTATTCCTGAAAAGTAAATCACATATATAATATTGTGCACGGTAGTGGAACAGTACTGTAGCTCTGGGTGCAAAATGCATGGGTGCCAGAGGGCTAGGGGCACAGGAGGACACCAGTTTCACACTCCTCTGGCGCCCCCACAGCCGCCCCTGGAGAACCTGATATTCTGCAGCCATTTTAAAAGTTGCGCACACTGCTCTACACTTTCCCAGAGTGGGAGAGGAGTGAGGCGGGCCTAGGAAGAAGCTCCTCCCCCTGCCAGAGCGGGCCTAGCAGCCTGAGAAGCAGCAGGCTGCTTTGTTGTCACCGGGCTGCTCTGCATGCCTGGCTCCTCTGGGAGCTGCAAAGGCCGACTGCCCACAGCTATGAGCACCATTTTGCCTAAGTATGCCTCTGTGCATAAGCATTCAGGATAGGTAGCACTTTGCAAATATTAAGTACACTGACTTTCCTCATTGAATATATTCATTCATTGGCATCCTTCAGTCTTGATAGACTATGGTATTGTGCTCTGATTGGAGGTCCTGAAACAACATCTAGTGTGGCTAAAAAGGCCAATGCGAGAGTGGCCATCCCTTCCACACTGAAGACAAATAAATTCCGTCCCCCTCCCAGGCCCCAGATTTTGCTGCTTTCGGGTCTGTCTCTTTGCTTCAGCCTGCCGAACAAGTGTCTCTTCCAGTTGGAGAAGGCCATGATGGGTCTTTTGCCTCCACGCTGAACGATCGGAGGTCAGGCTTTCCCAGTTGTTGATGTCCATTCCCAAGGCCTTTAGATCCCTCCTGCAGATGTCTTTGTATCGCAGCTGTGGTCTCCCTCTAGGGCACTTTCCCTGCACTAATTCTCCATATAAGAGATCTTTTGGAATCCGGCCATCAGCCATTCTCACAACATGCCCAAGCCAGCGTAGATGCCTCTGTTTCAGAAGTGTGAACATGCTAGAGATTCCAGCACGTTTCAAGACTGTGTCATTTGAGACTTTGTCACGCCGGGTGATGCCAAGAATACGTTAGAGACAGCGCATATGGAAGGTGTTCAGCGTTTTTTCCTGCCATGCATAAAGGGTCCAAGACTTGCTGCAGTACAAGAGTGTGCTCAGGATGCAAGATCTATAGTTTTCTCACCCTCCATGGGTGGTGTATGTATGTTATTCTCAATCTCGGGTCCTCTACCAGAGGCCTGGGAGTTTGAGGGTTCTGCGCAGTATCTTAGCTGTTCCTAGCAATGCGCTTTTCTGGATCAAGTGTTATGCTGTCCCTCCTGGAATCTGTTGGAGCCATTCTTCCAGCTTGGGTGTCACAGCCCCTAGTGCTCCACTCACTACTGGGATCACATTCACCTTCACTTGCCACAGTCTTTCTAATTCCTCCTTGATACTTTTCCACCTTTTCATGCTCTTTTTTCCTGATGTTGCTGTCATTTGGTATTGCTACATCTATCACCAGGGCTGTCTTCTGGGCCTTATCTACCACCACAATGTCTGGCTGGTTAGCCAGTACCTTCTTATCTGCCTGGATATGGAAGCCCCACACGACCTTAGCCCTGTCATTCTCCACAACCTTCTGAGGGGTCTCCCATCTGGTCTTGGGAAGGGTTAGTCCATAGGCTGAGCAGATGTTCCTATACACGATGCCGGCTACTTGGTTGTGCTGTTCAATGTATGCTCTTCCTGCGTGCATCTTACACCCTACCACAATGTGTTAGATTGTTTCTGACGTTTCTCTGCACAGCTTGCACTTTGGGTCTTCTCTTGTGTGGTAAATCCCCGCTTCTATGGATCTGGTACTTAGTGCCTGTTCTTGTGCTGCCACGATGAGGGCTTCAGTGCTATCTTTGAAGCCAGCTCTTTCCAGCCACTGATAGGATTTCCCAGTATCAGCAACTTCGGTTATCTGGCGATGGTACATCCCATGCAGGGTCTTCTCTTGCCAGGACACTTCCTCAGTTTGATCTTCCTTCCGTATTTGCTGTTGCTGTTGTTGCTGGAGACATTCTCTCATCAGCTCATCTTTGGGTGCCATCTCAATGATGTATTCCTGGATATTCTGGGTTTCATCCAGGATAGTAGTTTTGATGCTCATCAGACCCCGGCCGCCCTCTTTCCGACTAGTGTATAGTCTCTGGATGTTAGACTTGGGGGGGAAACCCCCATGCATTGTGAGGAGCTTTCGGGTCTTCACATCGGCCGCCTCCATTTCTTTCTGTGGCCAGCTTACTATGCCAGCAGGGTATCTGATGACTGGCAGCGCATATGTATTGATGGCATGTATCTTATTTTTCCCATTGAGTTGGCTTTTCAGGATCTATCATATTCTTTGATGGTACTTGGATATTGCTGTCTTCCTTGCCTCCTCTTCCTGATTTCCGTGGGATTGTGGGATACCTAGGTACTTATAGTTGGTCTCTAAATATGTTATGTATCCTGTTGATAGTTCTATCCCACTGGTCTTAACCACTTATATATAAACCATATATATAAAGTGGTATATAAATTTTGTAGATAGGACAGATAGATAGATAATTGACAGTCTAATCCTATCTTGGCACTATGGTGCTAAAACTCCTGTTCAGGCAGCACAGACTGACTTGTGGAACCCTAAAATGCACCATGCTGTCATGTGCTGCTGTCATTCGTGGCCAGAAATGACAAGCAGCATCAGCCACAGCGTAGTGACCATTACTGATCTCCCAGTGCCAGACAGTCAGAAGGTAAAGCATGTGGAAGAGGAACAGATGGTGTGGGAAAGAATGGGGATAGGCAGGGAAGGGTGAATCCATCAGCATTTGGGCATACTGGATGCCAAACAGTTTCTTAAACTGAAAAGGAAGGTAGAAGAAATGCTATAACACGAGAGAGAGAGAGAGAGAGAGAGAGAGAGAGAGAGAGAGAGAGAGAGAGAGAGAGAATATAGTTGGTCTGTGGAACTCCTTGCCACAGGATGTTGTGATGACATCTAGCCTCAATGTCTTTAAGACATTGGACAAATTCCTAGAGGAAATGCCATTACAGGTTACAAGCCATGAGAGGTGTGCGTGTATGCATGGACAGACAGAAATTGTGAACACAGAGAGCTCTTTATATTGTCATAGCAATTCTAACAAGTCTCCAATTCTTTGGCATTAGAGTAATTAATCCAAAGAAGGCTATTGTGTTTCTCCATCCCACCCCCACCTTTTAACAGTAAACTGAAATGTGATTTTATTTAAATACCTCCCAGTTCTAAAGGAAGAGATGCTTATTTATACCATTCACATCCTGCTTGATTGTTTCTTCAAATTTCCCTTGAACATAGCATACAATTTTCTACTCTCAACCAATTTTATTGTGATTACTTGATTATTTAAAACACCTATTTACCAAATCCCATGTATTGCCCCATTTATGTATTAGCAAACTATAACATGATGTATTAGCAAACTATAACATTGTGTATTTCAAGAAATAAAAAGCTTTTTAAAAATTTTTCTTTATCTTTTAGTTTCATTTTTGAAGTTAAAAATTCATTTTTCCTTAACCATTTTATTTATGTTGAAATAGTTAATGCTAATTGAAAACAAAAGCCTGACCCTCATAGTAATTAAAATGACAGGGAATAAGTTGTTCTAACCTTTATAGAGACAGAATGGTGTAGTAGTTAGAGAGTTGGATGGAGATAGGTCCAAATCCCACCTTGGCATGAGGTTTTGGTTAAGTCACTCACTCTCAGCCTCACTTACTTCCCTTAAATGAGTGAGTGAGTGAGGGAGGGAGGGAGGAAGGAAGGAAGGAAGGAAATAAATTATTTATTTATGAATAACTAAATAAATTTATGAATTAGCTTATGAATTAACTTATGAATTTATAAATAATTCAAAAGATCATGGATACCTAAGGGAGATGTGAACTGGGTATAAAAATATTAAAAATAAATTAAATTTCCTTCCTGTTACTTTGAATATTTTCTAACTTCTTTAAGGTCAACTGAGTTTGTAATGGAACTACACTTCCCATTAGCCCTTGCAATGATCTGTGTCTTTGATCAGAAATAATGATGAGGAGACCCTGCTATCTAAAAAGTGAGTGAATTTGGAGGACAGAGGGAGAGAGTTACAGCCTATGACAGAAGTGTTAAACTCTTTTTATATAGAGGGCTGAAGTTAGCATTCATGGTGACTGAGGGCTGGAAGTGACATTATTAAGCAAAAAGTGCTTTACCCTACAATCCAGAGTAACTATGGGAGCATGTAAGAGACATTACATGTACCTGTAGTTACTGCACCACCTACTGAAAACCTATGGGAAATTCATATTGCAATCCAGAGCAAATTGTTCTTACACCGGAGCAAGGACTCCCTGTCGTTACTCTGGATTGCATCTATCATTAAGCAGAAATAAGCATTCTGTTCTCAAGTAGGAACTCATTAGCTGCAAATGAGAGGATCTTGTTCATATTTTCAAGATAGGAGAGAGCAAAGTTATCACAATGAATGAACCCAGTTATAACCAGGGTCACATCAATTGCTTCTGAGGGTTTCATTTGGCCAAGCTGTTCATATGCCCGGAAATGCCCGGACAGGTCCAGAATTTGAGAACAGGTCCGGCCTGTCTGGGCATGGGGGGCCTTATCCCGGGATGGGGGCTGTGTGTTGTGCTTTCTGACCACTAAAAATGTTGCTCAGACTGGCACATGCCTACAGCGTGCGTTCTGCCCACAGTGTTTTTTCTACAAACACTTTTCTACAAGTGTTTTTTCTACAAGCAGAGGTTTTTCCAGTGTTTTTTCTACAACCGCTACTGGTTCGGTAGCGGCGGGGTGGCAGGAACAACCGGTTCGGGCGAACCAGCTTGTGCGCATGCGCACAGCCTCTACCCCTCTGAGACTGCTCGGTCTCTTCTTAGATGGAGCAGTCTGTGGCGGCAGAGCATTCCTCTGGAGACCGCTCGCCTCAACAGTGCAGCCAGGCACACTTGAGGTGAGCGGTCTGTGGAGGGATGCTTCCAGTGGTGGGCCCCACCATGCCCAACAACTGGTTTGCCGGAAGTTAGGGGTGCGGCCAGGGTCAGGGCCGGGGGAGGGGCGGACCCCAAACCCGACGCACTGTGCATGCGCCAACCCCTGGTCAGTGCTTGCACTATGGTCTCCTCCAGCTGGAGACCACAGCGCATGCTCCGAGTCTGGCGCGCGTGCTGTGCATCTTCTCCAGCAGAAGGAGATGCAGTGCAGTGCGTCTCCTCCCAGTGTACCAAACCGGTACACTGGGTTTTCTGGTCACCCCGCCACTACCGGTTCGGTAGCGGCGGGGTGGCAGGAACAACCGGTTCAGGCAATCCGGCCCGAACCGGCTTGGGCCCACCCCTGGATGCCTCTCTGCCGCAGATCACTCTATCTGAGAAGAGACCAGGTGGTCTCAGAGAAGTAAAGGCTGTGCGCATGCACACAGTCTCTGCTTGTAGTAAAAACATTGCGGGCAGGGATAGAGTGGCTGTGCGCATGCGCACAGCTTCTCTTTCCCAAGGTGGCTGCTCAGACGGCTGCTGTAGGCGCGCACCAATCCAAGTAACATTTTTAGTGTTTGCAAAGCACAATGCACGGCCCCTATCCCGGGACAAGGTAAGCCCCCGGTAGAAATCTTTTTTAAAATGTAGGACAAAATGTAGGATTTTTTAAAATGTAGGACAAGGTCCTCCAAAAGTCTGGATTTTCAGCTGAAAATCCAGACTTTTGGGGACCCTTGTCCTACATTTTGAGGTGCAGCATATGGTCACCCTGCATTTGGCTCACAGGCCTTATGTTTAACACCTCTGGCTTAGGGGGTGGTCTGTGTAGCACTGTGGAATGAGATACTGAAGAAACTGGAATGAAAAACTTTGAAATAAGAGAAGGAGCAAAGGTATCCCTGGGGATGTTGCTGTACAGGCTGTGCTGGATGAAACTGGTGACATCTCTTTCTTTCTCTCTCTCCCTGTAGCTGATTGGACACTTGTATCATTAAAGAAGAATTCTTATTTTGGGAGTCTTTTGAGAACTCCAAAAACCATCAAGATCTTTGAAATAGTGAAACATTTAATTGCCAAAGGAAATTTCGATGAAAATAAAAATCGTGGTGTTATATACACTGGTGGGACAATACACTGGGGATGTATTGAGCAATGCCAATGTTAGATGGCAATGCCTGGCAACACATCTGATTTTGCTGCTTTGGTGAAGAAGGAAGCTTCACACGTCTTCGTGACTCATTGCATTCTCTTTGGCATGCGTCAAAGATGCTGCCAACAATCCTTAACAGGGTCATATCTACTGTCATGAAATGTTGTCCACTCCATTAGAGCCAGGGCCTTAAATCATTGCTTTTTCCAAGTGGTTTTGTCAAGGAAAGATATGTCAAGAGCAGAATATGAAGTTCTTCTCTGCTGCACAGAAGTTCTCTGACTTTCAAGTCCTGAAGTGCTTGACTAAACTTTGAGCAGAAGCGTCACTCAGAGAGAAAAGGAAATCTCACTCACAAAACAATTTTACAGGTAAGAGTTTGATCGTGGCTTGATGTACTTGAAAGATACTTGGATGCTGCTAAAAAAAACAAAACAGAAGTGAATGCTTTTGGCTTCCACTCTGTAAGAGAAGACTGAAAGTGGACAACTTTGTAAACTTTCAAGTGATGGATGTGTATCTGCAGGCTGGAATCAAGAGAGACAAAGCCTTGTCAAGTTTTTTGTGGGCAGAAACTTGTAAAAAAATACTGACAAACTCCCTTTTTTACTTCTACCTTAAAATTGAAACATGAATTTGTAATTGCTTCTTTGCCGAAACTGACTGCATCAAAGATGCTAAAGATGACCTTATTGACTTGAGGACAAAGGAAATGATGTGACCACAAATTCAACTAGTAAAAAAGGTGAAAGATTTATACGATCTGAAGAGAAACCAGAGTATCACAAATTCAACTAGAAGAGTCTCAGAGAATACTGCAAATGCAAAGCCAGTTATGGGTCCACTGATTCGGTTTGCTACCATGTAACCAGTGTGAGTCAGAATTTTCAGATCTTCCTGACATCAAAATCAAAAGGTTAAATTGATTAAATGTCATGTGCGTTGCCATGTTATCAAGAGTATGTCACAGTTTCAACCTCTCATTCAAACTAAACAACAGCAGCCTTCTCATTGAAATGTATTTTGTGAGAGGAACTAAAGTTTTCTTGTTTTATTTGCCCAACTTGGATTTGTCAATTTTTTCAGGCGGCCATTAATTTTTGTTTGGAAGAATGAGAGCGTGAGAGACAAGACATAATTCTTTGTACAGATTGTTTTTTATATTATGTCTTTGTGAAGGAAGTTAATTTCCAATTCATAAAAATGAGTTGTATGCTGCTGTCTACTTTAGTGTTCATGTCAGGGGGAAAAACAGCAAGCAAATCTGACACGATAACCCATGATTTCCAAAGGATTGACTTTGTGACAGTTCTGATTTTATGATATTATCATGAAACTAACTCAGAGTCAGGACAATGTATTTCACCTTACCCTAAAAAACTGGTTTCCAATCTTGTGGGTTGCAACCCACTGCAGAACCAGAAGAGGGCTATTTTGCCTTAAGGGGAGAGGCCCAGAAATGGGTGTGTTGACCAGTGATGGGCTTCAAAGAAATTAACAACCGGTTCTATGGCCATCTGGCAGCCACTTTTAAATGGCTATTTTTAAACTTTATATGTACTATCTCTTTTTAACAACCGGTTCTATAGAGTAGGTGCGAACCTGCTGGAGCCCACCACTGGTGTTGACTGTGCCACAGTAAATGTGGCACCACCGAGAGCAAGGTTTTTTAAAAAACTTACACTGGAGGTAGTTATGGCATCTGGGAGAATATAGAGGCTAATACCTCCCTTCCCTACTGCAGGCCTCCTTACTGTTCCAACAAATTTCAATCACTAATTTGAACACACTTCTGGGTTTCATGGAAAAACTGGAAATGAGGTCTGATCACCTCATTTATTTGATTATTTGATTCAGTATTGAGGCCTGCATAGGGGTCCAGAACATCCTGGAAGGTAGCATGACCCCTAAGGTTAGTTTAAAAAAATAAAAAACAGACCTTTCCTCCTGGCAGCATTTCCTGAATCGGTCCCAAAGCCCAAATGGAACTTTGGGAATCATTGCTCAAGAACGGTGGCATCCAGATGTGGCCTGCAATGAGGCTCAATGCGGCCCATGGCAAGATTCCTGCATGCAGCCCTTGAGCAAGCATTGCAATCCTCTCCAAAAATTTATATGTATATTTATGAAAATGAGTATTCTGACCCCTGACAAAGTGTCTGAGAGATGTGGCCCTCTTACCAAAAAGTTTGGACACCCTGCTCTAGAACCTTGGAAGTGGAGGAAACTACATCTATCAGCAACCAAGAAGACCCTCCAGAGACAAGGACATAACACATGGCCCATTGAACCCAACTGTCCTTCCTCAAAGTAGCAGCATCCTCCAAAGTCTGCAGTCACAAAGTGCAGCAATTAGCAGCTCAGTCCTGCACAGGATCGGACTATTAGGCAGAAGCTTTTCTACTCACTTCACAGGAGATGCAAGGAATTGAATATGGACACTTTGCATGCAAAACATAGCTCTGCTATTGAGCTATGACCTTTCTTCAAAGATTTGTACTCCAAGTGAATCAAAGCAGGCCTTGCTGTGCTTTGTAATGTTGCATAAAACACGGCTAACAGATTGAACTGCTGGAGCCCCTCACAACTGTGCATAATGGGACGGGTCACACCTCTAGTTAATGGCATGGCTGCTAATTGAAAAAGAATCCACAGGAAATGGCTTGATGTGGCAAGTGGTTTGTGCAAATGATACACCTGTATCTTTGTCAGAATTTACATGACATATGAATCTATGTGTTGTGTAGTGTAGCAGACCAGCATAGCTACAACAGTTTGACTCAACCTGGATCTGATACCATGCAGATACCAAGGCCTCACCACCACAATGGAAACACCTTCAGCAAAACTGACAAGAACTTCAGAAGCTAGAAATAGCACAAACATAACCATACCTAATAACCTTCACCTACTCTTTAGCACAGGGGTCTCCAAACTTTTAACTTCAGGGCTCTTGGATCTTTAAAGGAGGGAAATTCAGCAGGTGCACCTTCTCATCTCACAGATCACAGGCTGAAATTTCCTCTTCTACACACTTGTTAAAGGTCCAGAAGTCCTGAAGTTAGAAGTTTAGAGACCCCTGCTCTAGCTGAACAGGACTAAAGGGCCATAGGACTAAATTCTATGGCAGAAATACAGTGGATGCGGTAAGTGTGGCTTTAGAAAGCCCTGTGTTCAGCTGAAAAAGCAGCAAAGCTGAGGCTTGGAAACATAGAAAGAAGCAAGAGAGGAGGAGAAGGAAGTGACTGCATCCAGGAGCTCCTCATACTTGGTAATAATTTAAGCAAGGTTATAATTTAATAATTTATTATAAAATAATTTATATTATAATTATAATAACATAATTTAAGCAAGGGTGATGTATCCTAACCATGAACTGCAAGGGGGTAGCTAGCAAGTCTTCTTTTTCCATCTTTCTCAATTCTGACCATTCAAAGAAATAAACTTCTCCTGGGCAGTCAGAATTTCAGTTTCTAATTTCCCAGACAAGGGGCTGGCCGACAAGGGATAGCTGGATTATTGCTGATCCGAGCAAACATTTTGAGATCAGTATCTTTCTGCTGATAATTATAGGTACAGTACATGAGAAAATTATTTCAGGTACAATGAATGTAGAAAGAGAGAACTACACTCAGGGATGCCATTTAGCCTTGCTTATTTGTAGAAGGAGAAAGAGGAATCATTTAGCCCATAGTTATTGTACATTGCCTTCTAGACCCACCACTCAAATAAAAAAGTCTAAAAATGTCCCATTATATGTCTAAAGTAGCACCTACATGCATATAGCTATCCATTCTCCCATAAATACCATAGAGGGGGATGTGAATATGGTTCATCTAACAAGATTACCTTTTTTAGATATGTACAGTATTTCAAAATAAACATATATGTACAGTATATGTACAATATTTCAAAATAAAATTAAATAGATGAATATTTTTTGTTCAGTCATTTTGTATTGATTTTACACAGTTGTTTCATGCATGTTTGTTTTTGCTAGTTGCTTTGAACATGCCCATGGAAAAGCAAGACATACATTTTTAATGACTACTATAATTGTAATTGTTATTGCCATTACTGAAGATAGAGAGATCGTTTGTTGAGGTATAGTTCATTCATGATGTAAATAAGCTATGATGACAGTGAAAGAACTAGAAAACTGCTGAAGGCATCCTGCTAAAAGCTATATGCAAATTGCATTGAGGAATGATGATCATACAATCTTGGCATACTTGGTTTTGATGGTAGGTCTCGGTTGTAGCAGGTCATAATGTGCCCTCAGGCACCATCTACAGGTTACTAGAAATTCAGATATGGGAAATTCAGTATGACAGGTGTCACTGGATTTTTCCATTTATATTGTCTTGACACAAGACCCTGGCTTCTCATTTCCACCCCCTGGCAATGGATGTTGCTTCCATCTCTTTGGAAATACCACCCAAACATTCCCCATTCTTGAATGAAATAATTCTTTAAAATCCCCACAGGCCCCTGGCAGTCCATAGAAAATGTTATACATTTTACAATAAAATATGTAGATAAGTTAGGTTGTACCAGGGTAACTGGTATGTTTATGCCCATCAGTTTCATGTGGGAGCTAGTGTGTCATCTATGACACAAGATTCAAAGAAGATGGTTTGAAGTCATTTAAATAGAAGCTTATGTTTGTGAGAATTTCTAGATTGCCTAATTAGTGATTGGATTTTCTTTTTAATCCAGTGCCCCAAATCATTCACAGACTTTGGGCACAACCCTACCCAATTTATGGCATACTAACCTACCTGGCATATCTTCCTGTGCTGGTGTAGGGTGGTCAGTGTATGCCAGTGCAATGGCCCAACCTCTCCCCCAGGAGGAGGGCAGAAGTGCCTTATGACGCTTTTATGACACCCACATATCAGCAAAGGTCTTATGCCAGGGTTTAGGCCAACCTAACTGGAGCTTAGGATTGCAGCCTGTTTCCATAGGTATGGGACCTTTTCTCTGGTGTTTAGAGAGAAGGAGCTCCAGATTCAACTCTTGGCATAAAGACTGCTTGAGTAAGGGCACAATCCAGCCCCAACTATTCTGTATTCAGAATACAGAATAGAGTTATGAATTATGAGTTATGAACAGAATACAGAATAACAGAATAGCAGAGAGTTATGCTGCATCCAGAGAGTCAGGAAGCCTGGGCTGTCCTAGCTGCTTCAGAGAATGCTAAGTAGGCATCAAGTCAGTGACACCTGGGCAGGGCTTGCTCCTGAGGAGACCCTCCTCAGATCATACTGAGCAAGGAACAGCTGTGGTGCCTGCCTTACAGGGAAGCCCAGAAGTTCCTGACCACCAGTACCCACTGCAGCATGAGAATGCAACCTGTATCCCCAGATTAGTGTGCTGCCATAGTTGTTCCTTATCCTGAGATTGAGAGGTAGGGGTTGCAGCTGGGCTGGCCAAGAACTCAGATTTTTTGTCAGCACTGCCATTCTTACTCTGGTTTATCATTGACCCCTATAGGTCTAATCATTGTTATACCTGCTCCTGAGGTGGTATAACTCTGTGGAGCTGGAAGAAGGAATTTCTGCCCTGGAAACAGGTTCTGAATACAGAGTAACAGCTCTGCCCTAAGCAATGCTAAATATGCCCTCAAAATGCCTTTCCTGAACAGGTAGGGCAGCCCAGGTCCACCTGTCTTGGGGCAGCCTATGTTGCCTTAGATTGCCTCAAGCCTTTTCCAGAGTAAATGAGGTGGAGCATCTTGCAGTTGGGTCAGCCCAGAGACAGAATGGGTATCCCAACTGTACTTCTGGATTGTGTCCTAAGCCTGGTTGTACTAAGTACTCCACTGATTTAAGTGGAAAGTCTGTTCGCTTAAAGTTGGGATGAGTAAATTCTTCCCCAAATGTCCTTATTTACTGTTTCACAGGTTCATTCTGCCTTCCTTTCCACATCTGCTAAATTCACATTTAATTAGGAGAATGTCTAAATTTAATACCAATGAGAAGCCACACATTTACAATAGCTTTCAGTTTCTTTTGTTCATTTGCATCCCAACCTTTGTGTTACCAAGTTGCACATGAACATTGATAAACACATCAAAACAACCTTGTATAGGTTGTTTAGGATCCTCCTCCTCCTTCCTCAAATGATTTCCTCATAATGGCAGCAATCACTGTATTAAAGAACAAGAGAGAGGCAACATCTCCTTAGTGGTCTTCAGTTTGGATAGAAAATTTCTTGGATAGCTCATTTTGGATCTGCATGCTATTAGTTGAGTCATTGTATGATTCTTGCAGAAGTCAGATCCTCTTCAGCAGCATGTGTTCATTCTCCAACATCCTCCACAGGTGGACCGGTGAACACAGTCAAATGCAGATTTGAAGTTGATAATGACAATGATGGTTCACTTTCCACAACTTGACCCCTTTCCTCCACTAGCTGACACCCTCTCCTCCACCCCGATGTGGCCTGAGTTTTGTTTGCTCTTCCCAGCTGGTCTGTTCCTGATGTTATTGCAGCCTTGATTGTATGATTTCCGACAACTGCTTGCCAAAGATTGAGAGAAGTCTGCTGCCTCAGTATTTCGAGGGGACAACCAGGTGATAGCAAAGGACTATTTACTTATTCAATTTGCAATACAATGTCTCCATTGCATCCTGACTGGCATACATGATAGCAGTTATATGATTAATTGAACTCAGAACTTTTGTAATAAATGAGTATTTTGTATTCACATATTTTAAATTGTAATTAATGCTATTATTGTGCTTTCACAGTCTATTTTCATGTTTGCCTCAGTATTTCGTGCATTCTTGGATATTGCCTTTCTTTAAAATTGGCACAATATTGGCTTTCTTCCATGCTGGTTGGATGTGTTCCAACATGGAGCCATTGCATCTAGAAATCTACCCTGGCTTTAGTAACTTTAGCAGTGACTTGGTCCATACTGACTTACTTTCCATTCTTTAATGATCTTATTCCACTCTTTACTTCATCAACCACTGGCTCACTATCAAGGAATTGATTCTCCAGCAGGTCAATGGGTGGTAGTTCTGGTGGAGGTTCCTAGGGCGGGACTTGGTTATATAATTGTTGAAAGAATTATTTCCACCACAGCAGGTGTTGAGTAGGACGCTCATGAAGGTGCCATCTGTTTTCTTGATGTTGTCATTGATATACTTTGTTTTACCACTCAGCCTTCTGCGGGTCAGATACTGAGTCTGGTACTTGTGCCTAGAAGCCACTTCTTCCAAGTCGGCTGCAACACTATTCCAATAGGCTTCTCATTCTGTCTTCATCCTCTGACCTTCTTGTTCAGATGCCAGTTCTGTTCAACGTCAATATGTTTGACTTGTCTGTCCACCAGATCAAGGTACTCATCTGAGATCCACGGCTATGTCCAACAGTTGATGGGTGGACATAGAAGGGCAGCACATTCCAAGATGGACTCTGATAGCTGCTTTTCTTCTGTATCAATGTTGTCTGAAAGTTCAAGAAATGAAAATTTGTTGGATTGGGTTATTTGGAATTTTTGTCTGCATGCAGCTTCTCTCAGATATGCCCAACATGGTGTCCAGTTCACACATTCCATGTGGCAATGCAAATTTCCTATTTTGGTGTCATTAATTTGGCTAGTAGTCCACTTCTCACTAGCACCCTGTGTCCCTAGTGGTGGTCCATCAGCCTATGCTAAAAGTACTAGCATAAGTGCATGAGTTTGTTCAAATTTCCATATGGTTTTTGCCTAGTTTCTCTGATTTCCCGGTTCTGCTCACCATCACATCAGTTCTGGCACATCAGACAAAAACAAAGGAAAATGGCTACCATAGGTTTAGAGTCATTTAATTATTCCTTTAGTTCTGTCTCTAAGCTGTATTTTAAATCCATGAAGAAGATAATGTGTACTCTATAGGAATGATTACAAAATTATTTTACTATCTATGTCTATAGGACAATGTGTTTCAATTTAAAGGGACAATATTTCTTCTGCTAAAGTTATGTTGCTGGCAGGGCTGATAAGGCCATTTTGAATTCTGATCAGGCAGTCAAGCCTTGAGTAGGCCGTAGATCTTGTTTGTTTAGAGGAGAGGTGGAAAACAAAGTCTAATTATCTCTCTTGTAGTTGGTGAGTGTGTATGTGGTTTTCCCTCAAAAGTGCTATCTACTTCTGCAATCTTGGCTTACATAAAATACTCGTAGTCTTAGGAATCATTCTCAAGTTATTTACATAGTTTGTGTTCTTATGGGTGCCACTGTGTTTGCATAAATTTATATTTTGCACGGCTGTTTAAAAAGGAAATGTTCATAATAATTCAAATTTAAATAAAAACAGCAGGGAATCTAAACAGGATTTGTGTCTGAGCAAACAAATCCAGCTCTGAAGGGGGATATTCATTGCGTGAATGTCAAGTTCAGTTGTTAAGGGATATATTTCCAGAAGGTTCCTAAAGGATTTTAGACAAATATTCTGTGAATTCTGGGTATGTCTTGACCTTTGATGCTGTCTTGTGTTTGCATCTTTATTTGATCTGGCCAGGAACACAGGCCACAGAGACACTAGGGGAAGAAGAAAGACAGATCAGCTAGGTGGCCCTGATGTGGCAGCTTTTAAAACCCTGCAACCTGTGGTCACTTCCATTTTACATGTGGCACATTTACTGAGATTGCTCACCCAACATAACTCACCTAGGAGTGTGGGGCAGAGCTTGCGCCGGCCACCGCACACCACCACAGGGAGCTTTGCCAGCCTAAATTGGTTAGCATTGCACCATGACACAGCTAGAGGTAACCATACCAGTTGTTTGTTCATGTGGTAACTTCCCCATCTACAATTTTTACTAATTATTTAGTAATTGGGGAATTACTGCTGTGTATGTGCCTGATGTGCACATCCTGGCTCTCCCATGCTTCCTGGTTAGTGTCTGCTAAACCCATATCCACAGTTTCAGTTAACACCAGATGTGGAAGGGCACTCCATGCCCCCACTGCACCCTCTGGAAACCAAGGGAACTGTTTCCCCTTGTCTTTGGAGGTTCTTCTGAACCCCAGAGAGGCTATGTTTATCTGACCTTTGGGACTTGCCCAGGCCTCCTAATGCCTTTGAAAGGCATAAAAACTATTTTTTATGACTTGCAGGTTATGAAAAAACCTGGAAGTGACTTTTTTGGCTTAAACAGCCATTCTGAGGACTACAGAAGCCACAGGCAGACACATGCAGCTTGTCCCTGGTTCAGGAGATCCTCTGGAGATGAGAGGAGCACAGCTTTCCTCAGCCCTGGAAGGCAGGATGACAGTCTCCATCATCTGTGGATTCAACTATCTGTGGGGGTTTCCAGAACAAAATTCCTACATATACTAGAGTATGTCTATATCCAGTTTGAAGATTTTGAAATCATCTTCCTTGCTTATGCCACCAAGAAGCTTCAGAAAATCTGATATCTCTATTTGTATGTTTGGGCAAACGTTCTCCCATTGAAATATATCAAAAATATACAACTGAAATATATCAAAGGGGAAAAAAGAAAAATATAATTATTCAAAAGCAAGGAAATAGGCAATGGCATGAAAACTGGCAGCTTTTCTCAAACAAATAATGAAAACCTTCCTTCTCAATTCCAAGGAAGGTTTTCCCCAATGACAAGGTTCAAAACTAAAAATCTGTGTGTCTGAATTCAAATCATAGCTCTCCTGGGATGCTGGTACTACAAAATGTCCTATGTTCTGTACTCTGCATTTAGAGTGACCTCCAAATTGAGAGTGTTGCTCCTGACAGCTTGCAATTCTGACACGTGCAACCTGCTCCTCATTAATCATCTGATGTTCTGACAACAAGCTTTCCTTCCTGATTAATAAACTCTAATGCATGGGAAGAGAGGCCCAACAGACAAAAATGTCTCAGCACAAGAACTCGGGATAAATACTAGTAGAGCAAGATAGCAGTAATTTCTTCCTAACTTAGGTAGATGATCAACAACATTTTGAACTGCAACTGCAATTTGAATCCTGGAAAAGGAAAATAAGTCATTTAACTGTTTTCATATTATAACAGCAAAGGCTTTGCACAAAATGAAAGCGACTACAGTCCCTAAACATTTTAATAAAATACTTCCCACTTTTAGCAGTCACATTTCAGAAGCTTGCCCCAGGGCCATTCATTCTTCAAGTACTGAAGTGCCTATACAATATATAGAGTTTTTTCCTCTGCTGCTTGAGGCATAGCCACAAAAGTTACAAGCACACGATTACAATTTACTGGGCTGTTCCTATATTCTATAAATGTCTATTAAAAATGCATTAAAAAATCTCACCCAGCTAATCAACTTAAGATTAGTGCTGCCTGTTCTTTAGATTCAGTGGATTCAATTTTGAAGTTTACCATTTCATAAAGATTTACTAGAGGCTCTATCTTACCCCACCAACTCTTAGCTTGTAATATTTGCTGTATGCTAATGGGGAAAATTACTACATGGCACAGGAATGTTAAGTAAAAATCTGAAATAGCCCAGATATTTTAATGGTGCATGTCCAATGAAACTTGACAGGGGGTTGATGGGGCAGGGAAAGGGAGATAAAATCTTGATGTGCACTACTGTCAAGATCCTCTCTCTCCCACCCCCTGCTGTATCTCACCCCAATCCTCTTCTTAAGTGTTCCTGCCATTGACCTTCCTACTCCAGCAGGGCTTCTTTAAGCCACTGTTGCATGCATGGTGCCTTTGGTTATTTGTTCTGAAAACCCTAGTGCACATAAACAGTAATATCTTTGGTCTAGGACTTACAGTGGCAGATCATAAGATGCACCAGCATAAGTGCTAGATAAAACTTGCTATAATGGAAGATCAAGAAGATCAGACAGAAAGTTGTGCTGCTCTCCATGTTTTAATAGCTGTTTGTTAGCTCTGGGGACAGCAGAATTTACAGCTAAAGAAGTCTTTGAAAGCTGAGGGTGAGGCTCACATCTGAACCCTGTTTGGACTGATGGGACTCTCCAAGATTGCAGGTGGGTGTGACTCACACTTGGACCTCATTTGGCAATTTACAGGAATAAAGCAGCCCAGAAAGAACCTGGACTGTGGTTCTGGAGGGAGATATTGACCTGTTTGTTGAAACTCTTGAGGGCTGAACTTTTGCTGCAGTCTCTTCACTCAGCCTCTCCCAAGAGACCAGCCTATGCATGTCTACTCTGAAATAAGCCAACTACAGTCAATGGGGCTCACTCCTGTGTAAGGTGGGCAGAATGCAGCCTAAGAGACCTGAGAGACAAGTACAGGTTAATTTATTTTTCTTTATATTTTGTATTTTATTATTTTATATTATGTAACAGCATTGTAATCATTTTTACATGAATTTTTTTGGGTTGTGGAATTGTTTGAGTTTCCATTATTTCTTATGGGAAAGTGCACTTTGATATACAAGTGTTTTGGATTACAAGCTTGCTTCTGAAATGAATTATGTTCATAATCCGAGGTGCCACTGTGTGCGTGTATACTGTGGGGGGAGAGGGAGTGCTTTTGTTTGCTTGATTTAGATATTATCATCAGTGGTGGGCCCAGCCTGGCCCAACAACATGTTCCCCAGAAGTGGGTGGGGCCAGGCAGCGGTCAGGGGGTGGGTGGGGTCAGGGGCCGGGGCTGGGGAGAATTTAAAGGGGAATTTTTTAAAATCTAAATTTTTTTTTAAAAATCTAAGTTTTTATTAGTGCCCCCCAGCAACCCTAACCACACTTTCCTGGGAGTAAGCCCCATTGACTGTCATGGGACTTACTTCTGAGTAGTCATGCTAGGATTGGGCTCTCAGACTGCAGTCCCAGCCACACTGTCCTGGGATTAAGCCCCATTGACTGTCATGGGACTTACTTCTGAGTAGTCATGCATAGGATGGGTGACTGAGGAGCCCTGAGGGACAGCCTACTCAGAATGGCAGAAGGGAGGAGGTGGTAGCATAGCTAGAGAGGGGCACAGGAGTAGCAGGGAGTGGTGAGGGGGAGCAATGGGGCTTGGAAGGGAGGAGATGGTAGCATAGCTAGGGGGGCACAGGAGCAGCAGGGAGTGGTAAGGGGGAGCGATGGGGCTTGGAAGGGAGGAGGTGGTAGCATAGCTAGAGGGGTCATAGGAGCAGCAGGGAGTGGTGAGGGGACCGATGGGGCTTGGAAGGGAGGAGGTGGTAGCATAGCTAGAGGGGGGCACAGGAGCAGCAGGGACTCAGCTGGGGCTTGTGGGGCGCCTCACCGGGCTGCCATGGCAAATTTAAAAGTGCCCGGCCGGCTGCCCCCGCCGCTCCAGCGGCCAAACTGGTCTGCTCGGTTATTGTGCCCGCCGCCCCCCCCCCCCCCCGCCGCTACTGGACAGGTAGTGGTGGGCAAATTTGAACATCCGGTTCCTGGGAACCGCCCCGAACCGGTCTGGGCCCACCTGTGACTATCCTTGCTATCTTAAGTATGTCTACTCAAAAGTAAGCCCCATTGTATTCATTAATACTTACTCCTAGGAAAGAATGGCTAGGATTGCAGCCTAAATTATTTATTAAAATTTATTACACACAATTTATTACAACAAAGCTATGTGCTTCCTATTCTCAGAGAAAAGGACACTGAGGTTTCTTTCCAGCACACAAAGCTAAAATCCAGTATACATCCTGGAAAATGAGAACAAATAGTCACCCTGTCTGTAAGTAAATTCCGCTGAGCACAGTAAGACTATGGCTGCAATCCAGAGCAAATTCAGCCTGCTCTGACCTAACTGCACTCTCCTAACTATTCTGTATCCAGAGCAGAAAGTTATGCTGAATCCAGAGAGTCAGGAAGCCTGGCCTGCCCTAACTGCTCCAGAGCATGCTAAGTAATTGACACAAGGGGAAGATTTGCTCCTGAGGAGACACCCCTCAGATCACACTGAACAAGGAACAGCTGTGGTGCCTACAGTGGTGACATGACTCTGCACATCACCTGGTGTGGAAGTCTGTGCGTCATCCCTGGGATGCGCGCCCCCCCCCGCCACCTGGACTGCACAGTCACCAAAGTTGGCGCCTGCGCAGTTGTTTCTGAAGCCAACTGGCTTCAGAAAGAGTACTGTGCAGGCACCATCTCTGACACCTATGCAGTACTTTTCTGAAGCCTTTTGGCTTCGGGGGAGACTGTGCAGGCGTCAGAGTTGGTGCCTGTGCAGTACTCTTTCTGAAGCCATTCGGCTGCCGCTCCGCCTCCTGAGTGAGGCCGAATGGCTGTGCAGAGGCGTGGACTTTCTCTGCTCTAAGGAAGTCTCCTCTGAAGCTGTTCGGCATGCTCAGTGTGTTTCTGCACAGTGCATTTCAGATGGCCGTTCAGGCCAGCTCCTCAGACAAGTGGCAGCTTCTGGCTGATTCTCCGCCTTGGAGCAGGCCTGAATGGGTGTGCTGATGCCCGGGGCCTGCCAAAGGACAGTCAAACTCTTCCGGCACATCACCCCATACGGAGCGCATCCCCAATGCAGCCCACACCAGCCGCACCAGTCTGGTGACGCCACTGGGTGCCTGCCTTATAAGGAGTCCCTGATGATATGCCAGTTCATTCTACAGTGAATACAAGGGGCTTCTTGGAGTGGCCTGCTGTATCCTGAGGTTTGTGGGCAGCCGTAGTTTGTTCCATATCCTGAGGTGGAGAGGAAGGGGTTGCAGCTAGGCTGGCCAAGAACTCAGATTTTTGGTCAGCACTGCCATTCTTACTCGGGCCTTATCATGGACCCCTATGGGTCTACTCATTACTATACCTGCTCCTGAGGTGGTATAACTCTGAGGGCTGGAAGAGGGCATTTCTGCCTTGGAAACAGGCTCTGGATACAGAGTAACTGCTCTGCCCTAGGCAATGCTAAACATGCCCTCAACTTGCCTCTCCTGAGCTGCTTAGGCTGCCCCAGTTAGGGCAGAGCAGGTCCACCTCTCTTAGGGCACCCTATCTTGCCTTGCTCTGCCCTAAGCTTCCTTCCGAGTAACTGGGCTGGAGCATCTTGCAGTTGCTCCAACCTAGTGTTAGACAGGGCAACCTAAGGGCTTTTATGTGGACAGATTAGTTGCTCTGGATTGGGCTGTAAATATCTGAATAAGTGTGTCTAAATGCGCAGTCAATGATGGAATGTGATTTACTTTACATGGGTGTGATTCAAATGAATGAGAGAGATTATATATCTCAAACACACTAAGATGCAATAAATATTCCAGAAGTTATAAAGACTGAAGGATTAAAAATAACACCTCTTACAGAACAATCCTATGCATATTTACTTAGACTCATGTCTCTGTGTTCAATGAGACTTACTTCCAGGTAAATGTGTATAGGATTGCAGATTTGAGATGACTCAAAATACGATAGTAAACAGAATTATGATGATTAATACTTGGGCCTTTGGTTTTGGAAGATGAAATTCTACCGGTACTGCAGGTATGTTTCCAGAATTTAAATCTTCCAGGTTTACATGGCTTTCATATCACTTGTGTAAACTTCTTAAAATGAGGTAAAACCAGGGCAAAAAGAGACAAGTTAACTAATTTTTTGGAGCAATTAGGATTTTAGCTTAACAGTAGTTTAAAGATTATAAGCCATTATGGGTATGCACAGTTTGAAATTAGCTGGTCACTCATCATAAGGGCTAGGTAGGAAATTTTTTCTGTTATATGTAATTGGCTAGTTTTTTCTCTTATGATCCTGAATCATCTGCTGAGCTAATGTGAGATAAAGAAGGTTCTAAAATGTTCATGAGGCAAGACTTTCCTTTACCAAACCCATGCTGATTCTCCCTGAGCAAGGCCTATTCATCTTTGTGTTTTACAATTTTAACTTTGCTGAGACTCTCCCCCATCTTAGCTGGAACCAACATTTGAGTGACTGGCTATAGTTTCCTGGGTCCCCTCTCCTACCCTTTTAAAGATCAATGTGATATTTTCTATTCTCCAATCTTCTGGCACCATGGCTGTCATATTTTGCCTATATGCATAAGTTGCATATTTTAGTCAGTAAATCAGTATTTAGTCAATAAATCAAAAACCGTCTTTGAGTTTCCTTATAATTCTTGGGTGGATGCCATCTGGACCTGATGACTTGTTGACCTTTAAATTGTCAATTAAAGCTGCTACATCTTCTCTTGTATTCTCTGTCTTAATTCTTTGTTAAGCAGGGGTTGTTTCGGATAGCATTTTCCATCTAAGATCTTCCGCCATGAAGACAGATGCAAAGAACTCATTAAGTTTCTCTGCCATTTCTAAGTCTCATTTTATTTGTCCTTTGCCTCCTTCACCATCCTGTGGACATCCAGCTTCTCTGGCCAGTTTTGTGCTCCTAACATATTTGAAGAAGTTCCAAGAATTCCTTTTCATACTGCAGACCATGTGTTTCTCAAAGTCTCTCTTGGACTCTTATACTATTTTCTTACATTCCTTACAGTTCTTTTTGCCATATTTCATATTCGTTTTTATTCTCCTCATGCAGGCAAGCTTTCCATTTGAGGAAGGAAGCTCACTTGCCCTTTACCACCTCTCTAACTTGGCTTGCTGGCCATGCTGGCTCCCTCCTGGATCTAGTCGAGCCTTTCCTTTTCTGTGGCATACATGTCTGCTGGGCTTCAATTATCAATGTTTCAAGATTTAACTTCCCCTTTAGCCTTTTCCTAACTAGTCTCCTCCTCCGAGGGAAGTCTGATTTATCAAATCTTATACAGTGGTGCCTCACGTAACAAGTTTAATTCATTCCGGAAGCATGCTAGTTATGTGAACACACTTTATGTGAAGCAGATTTCCCCATAGGAAATAATGGAAACTCAGACAGTTGGTTCTGCAACCCCCAAAATATTCATATAAAAATATTAACTGGATGTAAAAATGATGACAAAATACTGGAATTGAATTCAAAACATGCATTCAGTGTGCATGATCCTATGAAGCCTACTTAGGCTGCAATCCTAAAGACACTTTCCTGTGAGTAAGCCCCATTTAACACAATGGGGCTTACTTCTGGGTAGACATGGTTAGGAGGCTGCAATCAAAGACACTTTCTATCTACAGTATTTATATACCGCTTTCCAACTAAAAAGTTCACAAAGCGGTTTATGAAGAAAATGGAAAAATAATAATGGCTAATTAAAAGCTAATGGGTCCCTGTCCCAAAAGGGCTCACAATCTAAAATGCAAAAAAGAACACCAGCAGAAGCCACTTGAACAGACATTGCTGGGGTGTGTAGGGCCACTTTCTTCTGCAATCCAAGACACTTTCTCCTTCTCTTCATCCTGAGCCTCTCTCTCCCCTGCTCCTTTCTGGCTAGACCTGAGCTGCTTCCCTCTTGTCAACTGCTCTTCTCTCTCTCTGCCCAGTGGACACCAGGCCACAGGAGGAACAGCGCGGAAGTGTTGCTTTCTCTATGGGCAGGTGTGCTGGGCAGCCCTGACGCTTTTTAAAAGGGCTGCCGGCCAGCGTGTCTGCCCCAACTGCCAACAAATGGGCTTGTTATGTGAAGCAACACTTGTTATGTGAGGCAGAATCCTAAAGAAATTTTTGCTTGTTATGTGAATCACTTGTTAAACAAGGCACTTGTTAAGTGATGTACCACTGTATAGTAAAATTAAAATATTGAACTGAATACATTTCTAACAGAAATACATGTGGGACCTCAGTATTCACTGATCTGACTTGTCACTATACCTGGGTCCACCTTTGAATTCTTTTGAAAAAAGTGCCAACTTTCCCCTACAATCTGCTGATAAAGAGCACTGGCTGAGAGCTTTTTGGGGTTAAAGATACCTTTAAAAACTCCCTTCTGGATTTCTTGCGTCTTAATTTTTGCTACAGAATGCTATTCTGCATTCAGCCACTAAATAAGGAGAATAATGGAACCTAATGGAATAATTTCATTCCATTAGAGTCTATTATTCATGCCCTCTTGTGGCTGAATGCAGAATAGTTTTGTTACAAGGCACTTACTTGAACATAGATTCCATTTAAAGATTTAGGTAAATTCATTTCAAGTGTGTTTCAATGATTTAAAACAAATATATAAAAATTGGAATTTAAAAAAATCCAGATAAATATATAAGGTATATTGAGTGGTAGCCTAAACCTGTACACTCATAAGTCTTACTAAATTCAGTAGGATTTATTTCCATGTAAATTTACTTATGAATATAGCTTTAACATGAGCCATATACTGTTTTTCAGGTAACACTGCAGAAAGATGATAGCCGATAGACAGTAATGAGTGCCCCTAGGCAATCCTCTCAATTTGTTTCTTGGTGAGCCTGATGCTTTTCAGCAACTTTAGCATTCCTGCAGATATGTATCACTGTTCCTGCTGTGCTTCCCTTCAGCTACAGTTTTGCTCCAGGTATAGAAACAAGATAAAACATTCAGCCAAATATGAAAAGTTTGCTGAAACTGATACTGAAGTTTATTTATCTGATTAATCAATATACTGCAGTAGTTTTGCCTATGTGGCCTGCTGATACCTATCTAACTTTCCAGCACTGATATAATGTGGTATTCTCTGAATCCATGGTTTTCTGGAAATGGGGCCAGGAAAGCATCACCCATGGATATGTGGCCTTTACTACTCTGGAGGCCTTCCCCTCCCATAAATCCAAAATGTGGACATACTTTGTTCCAGGTTATCCCCAGGGAGCAGCAGACTGTTGGTTCTTCACTGCAATAAGATCAGCCTTTTGCTCCACCAAAGAAATCTCGACTTTTAAAAAAATTCCAGGTCAGGCTTGACACCCTTGGAATAAGAAAAGTTTCCATTCCAGAATGATTGCTGACTTTTGACATAAAATGACATAAAATTGAGCCTCCTTGAAACTAAGCTACAGATTGCTAGAGCCCAGGGTGCATGGAAAAATATACAGTGACACAACCTGTTGTAATTCCCCCAGCTTCCTTTTAAGTTGTTAAGAGTCCTAACTTGTTTCCAAAACAGAGAGCAATTAGACAGCAATAAATATTGCATTGTCATTAGTGATCTAAATAACAGGAAGAACCAAGAAATTGTGCTGAAAGAAGCTTCCTTTGTGACAATACTAATGTATTCTTAGTGTTTTGGAGAGGAATTTTACGACCGTGTTAAAATCAGCTGATTGAGCATGTTAAAAGCAGTTGATTCTGTATTAAATCCATAAATTTAAAGTTCTGGTGGAATCTAATGTGCCTTATCAGCGTAGGCGTCCAGCAAGACAGGTGCTAAATGTATATTTCAATATGAAAATGCAATTTATCGGCGTGACAAGTGGCTCAAAAAATGTCAAAAAGTATTTGCAGCTTGGTACAGTATGTTTGATTAATGTGATAAACAGCGGAGAAGAAAATTGGCCAAGGAAATGGCAAAGTAAAACCATTGAAAGGGTTAAGATCAGAGAAATGTATGACTCTTTATTTTACTAATGCTGACTAGAGCACAATCCTAACCATGTCCACTCAAAAGTAAGCCCCATTGTGTTCAATAGATCTTATTCCCAGGAAAGTGTCTTTAGTATTGCATCCTTAGTCATCCCATTTTGCTGCCCAATTTATTGGCAGAAAAAATGGAGAGTGGCCGTTGTGGGGAAGCATTTTGCTTAATTTCAAAGGGGAGTTGACCTACGGTTGCAGCTGCTCAAAGACCTCTCACACAAGACCTCTCACACAACATCACTACTAGGGGACACCCAGTAAAAGTGAGATTTGGGAGCGTTAGGACAGACACAAGAAAGAATTTCTTTACCTAGTGTAATGAGTCTGAGGAACTCCTTGCCACAACAGGTAGTGAAGGCATTTAGCCTGGATGCCTTTAAAAGAGTATTGGACAAATATGTGGAGGAAAAATCCATCACCAGTTTCAAGCCATGATGTGTATGTGCAACCTCTTTACTTTAGATACCGAATGCAGGGGAGGGCACTAGGATGCAGGTGTCTTGTTGTTATGTGTGCTCCCTGAAGCATTTGGTGGGCTATTGCGAGATATGGGAAGCTGGACTAGATGGATGTTTGGCCTGATCTGTTGGGGCTCTTCTTATGTTCTTATCAATGTTCTCCACTCCCCACCACCAGCTTACATTATTTAGCATCACTTGCTTAGAAAGCAGTGCTTGGAGATGTAGGCGGGTTTATGGTGGTTGACTATTATTGGCTCCCCCCTATT
Organism: Cryptoblepharus egeriae; assembly: GCA_030015325.1. Taxonomy (NCBI): domain Eukaryota; kingdom Metazoa; phylum Chordata; class Lepidosauria; order Squamata; family Scincidae; genus Cryptoblepharus; species Cryptoblepharus egeriae. The sequence continues at coordinate 229,851,398 of JAREYC010000001.1, forward strand.
TTTATACCCCAAATGCCACTATTTACAACCACAGGAAAATCTCATAAAAATGATCTAAAATTCTGGTCATAACCTAGGGAAAAGTGTCTCTTTGAAATCAACGACATTTTCCTGTGAACAATTTTGTCAAAAAATGTTTTCAGCAGTATGGTTTGGTCCACTTTATACTAAATACAGTAGTATAAAAAAATGAGTCCATTTTTTCCTCTAGTTTATTCTCTGTATTCTGCATTTTCTGCTCTTCATTTAAGTGTGCTTTTGTTTGTTGAAGAACTAGGCAATTTTTTCCTTGACTCTGGACAAATATCCTCAGAAAATTAACCACAAGCAATCTTGAAAATTTGCCTTGATTGTTATGCCCATGTAAAGAGCTACCTTTTTGGTCCCTCCAACTGATCAAACAGTCGCCAAGAAATCATTAACAGTTTTCCCCTCAGCATATGAATCAATAACTAACTGTGTCGCTTATTCTCAGATTTTCATTATACAAGAATTGACCTTTAGCAGTCAAATCCAGATTGCCTTGTGTTTTATGTTGAAACATTCATATTGTTATTTTTTTCTGCCCTGAAATAATATGTGTGACTGTTGGGGAAAAATGGATTTCTTAGAAATGTAGAAGGGATGATTATGTTCTTCTCATAAATGAGCTGGATCAACATTTTCAGTCATCAGGTGATTTGCTGAAGAGAAAATGTTTCTTGCTGAATTTCAGAAAGCTGACTTAGCATCAAGAGGGATTTAAGTAGCTGCCAATTGGCTGTTATTTCCTTTTGCAAGAAGGATTCATCTACACTTGTTTTTTTATTGTGTTAATAATAAGTGGGGATGCAATCTGGATCAGGACCAGGAGGTAAAGGGGATCTACTACAATCCCAATCAAGCACCCTCTACATACTATATGCACAAGGAGTTTTCATTGTTTAAAAAAGGAAAGAAAAAATCTTTTATTTTACTCTAACAAGTTTAATAATTTTTGGACTCCATCACCAAAAATTATTTGGATTGGGGGAAAGGAACGGTGCATGAATTACTGCTGGCAAACTTGAGAAATAAACTGCCTAATCTTGTCCCTCTCTACACTTTTGTATGGATATGGTATGTACTGCATGCTGTGATGCAGGGGAGGAAATCAAGAGGCCAGTGAGAAGCAAGAGAAAATGTTTTGTATAAGCTTCCTGATGGCATAAGGATCTTCTCCGACCTATACCAGTTAAATAGGCGAGTAAGTCCAAGGAGAGCTTAAATATGGAGGATAAGATCCAACATGCTTGACTACTGCTGGATTGCTGCTCTCCTTCCCTGACACACCTCTGGTTCCTCCTCTAAAATGTTCTGTTATTTGCCTCCCTTCCTGTCTCCAATTTTGGCCATGTGTAAACCACTCTTTTGGTGGTTTGGTGGCAAGTGCAGGGTAGCCAGCCATGTATGTTGACAGCCCCACTGTGTGCATCATCACTATATCTACAGTGCCAATGGAAAGAGCCTTCTACTGGGATAGAATGCTGGTACTGTCAGTGGAGGTTGTCCATGGTCATAATGGACTAACTCATACTTTAAGCTAATAATTAATGTTTTGTTTCATGCCCACTTTAGAGATTGAACAGAGTTCAGCCTCCAATAAAATCCTGTTCAGAATCATGTATTTCAGTGGGGGCAGACATTGTTTATGATCCAGGCTAAGTGTGCAATGATCTGCCCGCCCATCCTCCAACCGCGCACAAACATTCTCCATCTCTGTTTGTCCTTCCCACCAGCCTCTCCCACCTACTGTGCTGGCCAGCCTGGGCCACATAAACTCACCCCATTCCTGCACAGTTCTGGAACAAAAAGGTTAACACACTCTACTCTCATTCTTAGGTTGCAGTCCTAACCAATTTAGGCCAGCACAACTCACCCATCTTGCCATTCCTGTAGTGGGGAGGCCGGCACATGACTGTGCATTGCTCTATCCCAGTGGTTCTCAAACTTCCTAATGCCATGACCCCTTAATACAGTTCCTCATGTTGTGGGGACCCCCCAACCATAAAATTATTTTTGTTGCTACTTCATAACTGTAATTTTGCTACTGTTATGAATATGTTATGCAAATATCTGATATGCAGGGTGTATTTTCATTGTTACAAATTGAACATAATTGAAGCATAGTGATTAATCATAAAAACAATACGTAATGACAGACAGACAGACAGACAGACAGATAGGGCATAGCTAAGAGGGGGTAAGAAGGAAAAAGGAATTAAGGAATAAATGGGAAGGTAAGTACCTGGGTGAGAGGAGATCTCCATAGGATTGGGATCTCAGGCAGCAGAGCCAGCCACTATTTCCTGGGAGTAAGTCCCATTCACTAACATGGGACTGACTTCTGAGTAGACATGCATAGAACTGGGCTCTAAGGCTGCAATCCTCCCCGCCCCCAAGGCTCCACATCGTCTCACAGCTGCTCAGAGGCTCTTTCTGAGCTGCTTCTCAGTGGCTTCTTCCAGCCGCAGCGGCTCCAGTGTTTCTGCCAGGTTTCTACCTGGCCCCCTGCGCCAGGAGTCTTTAGGCGACCCCCAGGAAATCTCCAGGCAACCCCCAAAGGGGTCCCAACCCCCACTTTGAGAAACACTGCTCTAACCTTTCAGGAGTGTCTTACATCAGATTTATGACACTCCCAGGCCAGTATGAGTCTTGTAACTAACTAACCAGAGGTTATGATTATGCTGTAACTCCTTCTAAGTCACTGTGAATGTGATTTGTGGCACATTCACATCTGGGAGCTGGCACAAGGGACTTGTGCTGGCTCAAGGGGTAGTGGTGCTCAAGCTGACCTACCCTACAATCCAGAGCACGGGAGCACGAAAGACACATTTATGTCGATGTAGTTACGGCATCACCTAATGAAAACCTATGGGAATTCATATTGCAATCCAGAGTAAATTGTTCTTAACATTGGAGCAAGGACTCTGTAGTTACTCTGGATTGCAATCCTTTAGGCTGCAATCCTAAAGACACCTTCCTGAGAGTAAGATCCACTGAACACAATGGGGTTTACTTTTGAGTAGACATGGTTAGGATTGTGCTCTTAGAGGACAGTGCCTGGATGCATCATTATGTTCTGTGGCATCTGGCAAGTTGTGATGTTCCCAAGCCTTGTGAACTGCCTGTGCTGGTAAACCACAAGCTTGAGTTATAAAGTTTGTTATGCTTCTGTATTCCCCAAATATATTGGGGAATCCACTCTGAATTCCACAATCCATTCTGGAGTTTGGATGGAGTCAAAATCCCAGCTGTACTCTTCCCAATTGTTTTAGAGCAAAACCGAGATATTCCACTCATCCTTAGTCAACATATTGCGTGTGCAACATAAGGCAGCTGTCCCCAGAAAATAATTAAAAGATGATGAAAAATGAACGCTAACAAGATGTGGCAACTGTGATGGGTACCCAAATCATTAGAGCCTCTTGCTGATGTATGATAAGGAAGGGCAAATGAAAGGTATCTACTTGTCTGTCATGAGAGGAGAGCTATTACATGTGGGGTGAACTTCAGGAGAAAAGCGGAACCTTTTTTTATAAAAAAAGAAACCACAAAAAAACCTGTGCCGGTTATTTTATGCACCGTGTCACCATGGACACCAGGACCAAAGAGTCAAATATGATGAAGAGGAGAAAGCGAATGGAGGACAAGATGTAGTATCCATGGCAACAAGTGGGAAAGAAATTATTCTCCGTCAAGTTGGACCCCGATCCTTGCCAGGGTTATTAAAACAGAATTTGTAAAATCACAACATTTTGGTGCCAATGGAAAGATGTTCTGGGCAGATAGAAGATGGGCCAGTTTTCATTCACTAGAGGACATGCACGGAGACAGAGCAATATTGAGGCTCTTTCTGTCTCCTCTACACAATGTCCTATTCTGTCTATGGTCGAATCCCATAAATGAAGGAACAGCTGTCCAGTTAGATGTGCTTACGTGTGTCTATCATTTGTCAGTGGTGTTCACCGCCCTTCCTTCTAATGTTTTGTCAGTACCAGTATTGAGCTAAGTCCAAGACAGGTCAGAGAAGCAATGCCAATTTTGCTGATGGTGAGTTGCAGTCTACTTGGTGATTTTTTTCTTTTACAATTTTGATTTCTTTTACAACTTGATATTTCTATTTACAGTTGGAATGTCAGGGAGCTGACATATGGGGAGAAATAAGATAGAATTGCAATGAGAAGATGGATGTGATGAAGAGCAAGCAGAACAACAAAAAATAAGGAACAGAAAACAGCTGAGAAGAACAGAGGATAGTGATGATGTCCAATGGAGAAAGCAGGTCACACGGATGGGATTAGTTACTACATGTTAGCATTAAAGTCATTGATTCCTGGTCTGTGTTTCTTGCATAGCTACTAGACACAAAACTCCTGTGCAGCAATACAGCCTTTCCAGAGTGGACTACACTGCATCCCACATTGGATTTTTGGCTACTAGAGGTCTCCTTGGAATAATGGGTCATATGACTTGGAGTAAGCCCCAGAAGCCTCTATGAGCCAACTCTGACTTGCACCAATGATATCACACACACACGTCTGAGCAGATTCCTGAAAGTGGTTTAGGTCCAAGAAGGGGGTTAGGTACAGTACGCACCAGTGCCACTGATCCAAACCCCTCCTATACATCCCTGATCCACCCACCTGCCCCATTTCTTGTCAATACTCCATCAGTACTCATCAGTACTGTCAGCATTTACTCCAATACTCCAGCATTTACCTGCTGTGTTGACTTACCTGCTTCAGTGTGTGTCTGACCAGCACACATAGGAAGGCTCTGTTCTGTCCGTTGGTATATTCGCTGCAAGCACTTTTGCAGAGCACTTTACATTGCTTTTCTGACGGCTTGCACCAGTGGAACATGCATTTCACTTGTGTGTCCCAATAAGGAATTGGGCCAAACAGATGTAGAGCTGTAGTCACAGTGGGAGATGAGCTCTCCTGAATATCTCCTACAGCTGATAATTGACAGTAGCCGTCTGGTGCTTTATTTCCAATTTTTTTTCAAAGGACCTTCGCAAAAAAGAATCTTCATCAGGCTCTGCAGAAGTTTATTTATACATTTGCTTTAAAACTATAGTATTGCAACCCACCAAGAGTTTGGATGAAATGAACTCGATCAATTATTGATGCATAATCAGTTTCATATCAAATAAGTGGCAGGAGAATAAAATGCTTTCGCAAAGAAATTCAAAGTTGATTTTGTTATTATTAGTCTTAATTGGGTCTATTTACAGTTGGGTGTGAGAGGGTGGCCCATATCCTAAAGTCAAATTAAGGCCTTTGCTCCAGAGCAGTTAACGTGACTTTCCAAGATAACACAACTTATTTCCATATGAGCACAATCCTAACCATGTCTACTCAAAAGTAAGTCCCATTGTTTTCAATGGATCTTACTCCCAGGAAAGTGTCTTTAGGATTGCAGCCTTTCCCTACAATCCAGAGCAACTACGGGTGCACGTAAGAGAAATTATGTGTGCCCGTAGTTACTGTACCACCTAATGAAAACCTATGGGAAATTCATACTGCAATCCAGAGTAAATTGTTCTTACACCGGAGCAAGGACTCCCCATAGTTGCTCTGGTTTGTGCCCTAAGTGATATAACTGTGTGGACCTGTAACTGTTGTGGATTTTGCCTTGTGTTTATGTGTGTGCATGTATGTTAAGAGAAACCAGTATAGCTTATAATTATTCAGTGCATCATTCAAAGGCAGTCACAAAGACGAGCCCCAGTGGCATTTCATCCAAGTATTTTGGACAGTGCTTTGGACTAGATTTGTTGCAACTGCCACCAGCTGTGTGTGCCAGCGAGTAACATAAAATAAATGGAAATAAAACATTAGGATGCAGTTAAGCAATAATGTTTCCTCCTGATCCAACATCAACTCTCATTTTTCATATAAGAGGATGATTTAAAGTTCATGCAATCAACAGGAATTGCGTGACATGATGTCTCTGCTGCCTAAGCCCAAGAGAAGAACTTGGCTTATGTGCCTGCCTCCAAAAAAAAGTCAAGGGTAGTTCAACATGCATCCAAATGAAAGACAAACTGCCAGGAATTTGTAACATCAAAAATAATTTTCTCTCCTTTGTGTTTTCCCATTTATTCTGGATGAGAGTACCATATAGAATAAAAAAATCCTGTAGGAATAGAACAGATGTTTCCATCAACATTTATCAGAAAATACTCAATTTCTTTTCTGTATGTCTACCCTTATGTAAGTAGGTAAGATCTTCCTAGCATACAGAAAAAAGAAAAGCATTTGCATTTCTTACAGTTTTTCATAATATTGAAGATTCATAAATATTAGAGAAAAATGTGGATCACATGGATGTCAAATCAGAAAAGGCTTTTGCATGCAAATAGCGTTGGGAGAATGTGTTGTACTAGCTGAGGGACAGTGAGCAGCATAGAAACCAACATTACGATAGTGGAAAGTGGCACTCCGAGTTTCAGTTGTTTTTTGATGAATGAGGAACTACCATCAGTGAAAGAGTAAAGGAGAATAGCCTATTAAAAACCCACACATGACGGTTATACTCTGCTAGACAAATAAAACTAATTTTTCAGTCTAGTGCACAAAGATACAATAGCCAGTTAAACTGGTAAGAGCCTTAACGGCTCTTCACCTCTTGACCCAACAGAGGAAGAGAGGTCCACCGTGGAGATGTTCATGACCATGAAGTATCAGATGAAGAAATCCAATCACAGAGACTGCTAGTCTATACTTATGTTATCAGTACATACTAAAGAATGAGGTTCCCTAAACACTGTACCCTCTTTCAGTGATAAGAACTAACCAAGCGTCAGGAAGATGTTCATTAAAGCCATTAAGGTTCACTCACCTTTCCTTCAAATGAGTTATACACTACGTTTCTGTATACTAAATGTGAGTATAAGGTTTGTTATCATTGAAAGTGGAAAATTTTTTAACATATGTAGGTCAAAAGTACTGGGAGAATGGAGAAAATTCCATTTGTTTTACTTGCATATTTTTTATAAAATCAGTTAAAATGTATACAGGCCCAATCTTGTTATACACTGAATTTGACTCAACAAGAAAGGCCACTGCAAATCAAAGTTTTAAAAACTGATTTTCTACTGTTGCTACAGCTGATTTTCTACTTTAGGGCTACAGCCTTTAGTGGGGGCTACAAACTGAGCTAGGCACTAGACTGAGATTAAATTGTGAAAAATGGGCTACACTGATAATACATCATCTATATATATAAAAGAGAAAAGTCACTGACTGACTGACTGACTGACTCACCAATGCCCAGCCAAAACTGCTGGGCCTAGAAGCATGAAATTTGGGGTAGGTGTTCCTTCTGTGATGGAGGTATCTACTAAAAACTAAAAGAGGGGGCCAAGCGAGTGAGCAGGAGGGAGGAACGGAGGGTGCGGCGGAGCCATTGGGACGGGACAGAGCCAGATCCTGGTCGGGGCAATGGAAGTGGCCGGGATTGGGGCCCGACTCTGCAGCCAGCCGCCTGCCTGAGGGGGACACTGAATGAGGAGGGGGCACCAGGGAGCCAGAGCCGCCGGGAGGGGGAGGGGCAGGGGGTTGGGAGGACCACTCGCCCCACCCCCTGCAGGCCCCCTCGTTCCCCTGCACAACAGCTTCTGCAGAGAGCCTTCCCTGGAGCTTGATCCCCCTCCTGCTGCAGATGTGGACCAGATGAACTCCCCTGTGCTCCCCATGAACACCAGCAATGAGGTGTGGATCAGCGCACCTGCCTGATCTGCAGTGACCGGGCGACAGGCCTGCACTACAGCATCATCTCCCACGAAGGCTGCAAGGGTTTCTTCAAGAGGAGCATCTGTAACAAGTGTGTCTACCAATGCAGCCGCGACAAAAACTGTGTCATGTCCCGCAAGCAGCACAACCGCTGCCAGTACTGCCGCCTGCTCAAGTGCCTCCAGATGGGCATGAACCAGAAAGCAATCCATGAGGATAGCAAGCCCGGGGGCAGAAACAAGAGCATCGGCTCTGTCCAGATCTCAGAGGAGGAGACTGAGTGCATCATGTCTGGACAGGCGTTAGAAGGGGAGGCCAACATCTCCTGGAGCAACAACGGCGACAGTGACAACAGCTCCCCAGGCAATGGGGTGTCTGAGAGCAACCAGCCCTTCCTGGTCTCAACTCCCTCTTCAAGTAGGTCTGTTGAGCTGAACGGATTTACTGCACTCAGGGACCAGTACATCAGGATGCTGGTGTCCACACACTACCAGTTCCTTCCGCACCTTCTGAGCTGTCCCGCTTACTCAGCCTTGCTGCCCACCCAGCCCCAGAGCCTCAACCCCAGTCCCACGGCCTCCTCATCAGCCAGCTGGTTTCTGCGAAGGACCTGGAGCCCCTGAGCACCCCAATGCTGATAGAAGACGGGTACAAGGTCACTCAGGCTGAGCTCTTTGCACTGCTCTGTCACCTGGCAGATGAGCACCTCTTCCAGCAGATCGCCTGGATCAAGAGGCTGCCCTTCCTCTGTGAGCTCCCCATCAAGGACTACACTTGCCTGCTGGGTAGGAGCTGCTCCTGCTGGCCTCCCTGACCATCTACAGCAGGCAGATCTTTGGGGACCTGGCCAACATGACTGCCAAGTACTCCCTCTCAGAGGATGATCTGCACAGGTTCAGTGAGGAGGGGATAGAGGCAGGGGTGGGCACCAACTCCTCCAAGAACCAGCTCACTGGAAGTCGGGGGCAAAGCTGGGGTCAGGGGGCAGAGTCGGGATCAGGGGGTGGAGCCGGGGTTGGGCTAGGGGCAGACCCCAACCCTGGCACACTGCGCATGCACCAACCCCCGGCCCTTGGGGGTCGGCGCGTGCGCAGTACGTCTCCTCCAGCAAGAGGAGACGTACTACGCATGCGCCAAGGCCGGAGCTTGCATAGTGCATCTCCTCCTGCTGGAGGAGACACACTGCGCAAGCGCCAACCTCGGTGCTTGTGCAGTGTGTCTCCTCCAGTGGGAGGAGACGCAGTGCAGTCACTGCGCAAGCGCCAACGTTGTGCAGTGCACTAGTGCGCAGTGCGCTAGTAAAAAAGATGGCAGCCCGGCCCGAACCGGTCAACCCTCTTTTTACTTTCCCTGCCGCTGGCGGTTCGCCAGCATCAGGGAAAAGGGAAGATCCGGTTTGGGCGAGTAGGCCCGAACCGGCATCTGCCCACCTCTGGATGGAGGTGATGGAGCAGCTCATCTGCCTGTACCGCAGGTTCAGCCAGCTGAAGGTCAGCAATGAGGAGTATGCCACTAAAAACTGGTTTTTGGAAACTCCAACCAGAAGGGGGTAAATGGGGTGCAATGCATTTTCCTCCCTATACTTAGCATTGAAGAACTAGTGACTGATGGATGCTCTGTCCCAACCCCTGGACCTAGAAGCATGAAATAAGGAGAGGGTGTTCCTTCTGTCATGTGAACACCCACATCAAGAACCGATGTGGAGAAATTTAACCCTTAAGGGGTTGAAAAGGGATGCAATGTGTTTTTGTCCTATACTTAACATGGAAGACTGACCAACATCCTGCCAATTTGGTGCTTGGTGCCTGGTGCACTGGGGGGATGTTGTTTGGAGGGATGCTGCTGTGTTGCACATGGGGTGCTGTTGCACATGGGGGTGTTTTGCATGGGGAGATGATGACATGGGGGTTTGATGCGCATGGGGGTTGTTGTGCATGGGGGGATGTTGCACATAGGGAAGATGTTGTGCATGGGGGGTTGATGTGTATGGGGGTTTGATGCTCATGGGGGGTTGTTGCGCATGGGGGAATGATGTGCATGGGAGTTGATGCATATGGGGATGATGCACATGGGAGTTTGATGCTCATGGGAGATGTTGTGCATGGGGGACTGATGCGCATGGGAGTTTATGTGCATGGTGGGTTCATGCTCATGGGGGATGTTGCGTATGGGGATGTTGCGCGTGGGGGTTGTTGCACATGGGGTTTGAAGTGCATGGGGATGATGCGCATCAGAGGATGATACGCATAGGGGGATGATGTGCATGGGGGTTGATGCACATAGGGATGATGCACATGGAGGATGATGCACATGGGGATGTTGAGCATGAAGGGTTGATGCTTGGGAGATGTTGCCATGGGGGTTGATGCACATGGGGGACTGATGTAGACGGGGGACTGATGCAGACGGGGGACTGATGCACATGGGTGGTTGATGAACATGGGGGTTGTTGAGCATGGGAGGTTGTGCATGGGGGGATGTCAGTCTTCAATGTTAACTTACAGGGACAAAAATCCACACGTTGCACCCCTATTCACCCCCTTAAGAATTAAATCTTAAAAAATTGGTTCTTAGTGGGTGCTCCCATCACAGAAGCACCCTATCCAAATTTCTTCTACCCAAATTCCATGCTTCTTGGTCTAGGGGTTCAGACTGGATGTTGATCAATCAGGGATTCTTCAATATTAAGTATAGGGACAATAACATTTTGCACACCTTTTCACACCCTTTCATTGGAATTTCTCAAAAATTGGTTCTTAGTGGTGCCTTCATCACAGAAGGAATACCCTTCCCAAATTTCACGCTTCTGGGTACAGCAGTTTTGGCTGGGCATTAGTGAGTGAGTGAGTGATTCTTCAATTTTATGTACAGTGGTACCTTGGTTTATGAGCATAATTCATTCCAGAAATGTGTTTGTAATCCAAAATGCTTGTATATATAAGTTTGTATATATAAGCAAATTTTCCCATAAGAAATAATGGAAACTCAGACAATTCATTCCACAACCCAAAAATATTCATATAAAAAGGATTACAATACTGTAATAGTATACAAAATTATAAAAAATACAGAGAGAAATAAAACAAATTAACCTGCACTTTTTCCTCTCAGGTCTTTCAGCCTACAATCTGCTCCTCCTTACACTGGAGTGGGCTCCACTGATTATAGTAGGGCTTACTTTACAGTAGACATGAAAGGCTAGGTCTCTCAGGCTTCTTTCCATTGCTCTCCTTACATGGAAGTGAGCCCCATTTACTGTAATAGGGTTACTTCAGAGTTGACATGCATGGGCTGGTCTCTCAGTAGAGGCTGAGGAGGTGCTGGTGCAACCTCTATCCCGGCTAGGGCTAATTTTCTTGCTTGTATTCCAAGACAAAATTAATTAGAAATGTTTGTTTCCAAATGCTCCTAAATGCTCTCAATCCCAGGTTTTACTGTATATAGAAGACAAGCCATTCTGAGAGTTAGAAGCCCTTACAAGGTAGACTCAGATCCACACATTCAAAATCTGTGGAAAACGGGCTCCCCCATACCACATTAAAACGAATTGTATTGTCCTCCTGATTATTGAGTTCCTTTTGCAATGCCTTGCTTGCTGCTGGTTTCTTGACTTTACTGAGCCTGTTGCTGTTTTATTAATTACTTTTTCGTGACCTTTTGAATTATGCTTTAATTATTGGCTTTGGAATTATTGTTTTTAATATTGATTTGGTATTCAGTTGCTGTGTCAAATCTGAGTGACCCCAAAGAGTGCAATATAAATATTTTTTGTGAAATAAAACCCCTGCATATTTATTCATTTGAAAAGGTTTATGCTGCCCCTTAGTAACCAGACTCTCAGGGTGGCAATAACATTGCAGAAGCAGCCAAAATCATTAACCTCCAGCACAAACATAAAGAAGCATTAAAAACATCTATAAAACCTAAAGATGAAAACATGCTGCTTAACCAGACCAATGTTTTGCCTGGAACAGCATCCCATTTGCGTATTGGAGAAGGACCTTGAACACCTAGCAGGTTGGAGACTACTGTGGTGGTTCCAGGTGTTGTTCTTACCTTGGCTAAGATATGAGTTCAAACCGGAAGTTAATTGTGAAGCTCACTGGGTGATGTAGGGCAACTAAAACAATCCATTGATAAATGGAAGTGTGTGGGGCAAACAATTTACATTGCCCTGAAGTCTTTTGAGCAGTGGCTCTCAAATTGTGGGTGAACAGCCCAATTTTTGGTTGTGAAACTTAACAGGGTAGATTCTTAGATTATATACATCAAGAGATATTAAACTTGCTACTTGGCAAGGAGCACTACCACCCAATTCTGGCCACAGAATTTTGACCAGGTGATAAAGTGAAACTCATTTCAAGGGAGTTCCCCAAGCTAAGAAGTTTGAGAACACCATTAGAGCAGTGGTTCCCAAACTGAGGATCAGGACCCACTGGTAGATGGCAACCTGATTTTTGGTGGCTTTGCCAAAAGGTGATGGAAAGATCAAATAAATGTAGTGTTGTGATTAGCATGTCACAACCCACCCCATTCTGGCATGAGGCAGAGATAGGAAATCCTGGACAGCCCATTGGCAGTGGGCCCACTGAGAAAAGGGAATCTGGAACAGTTTACTGAGGGGAACATTAATTCTCCCCTTAGTTGCACACTGGATCTTCAACCCAATCTCCAACATCTGGCCTGAGACTAGGTCCTAGGAGCCCATTCCTAACCATGTCTAGTCAAAAGTAAATCCCATTATAATCAATGGGTCTTATTCCCAGGAAAGTGTCTTTAGGATTGCAGCATAGGTCATTTTTTTACTGGGACAAGCTAGGAATATTTTGCTGCCAACTGGATTGGCCTTTTGGTTGGCAATTTTTACACTTACCTCAGGCTTGACGTTAGCTGGAGCTCCTAAGATAGGTCGTTTTGAGGTTGGTCTCATTAGGCAGGTGTCCTGCAGTTTGTGGTAAGTAGATTACGCACGACTTAAGGGTCAACCTAGGCTCTACTGCCAGGGTGACCAGATGCCAAACCCAAAATTCCTGAACCCCAAGGCCAAAATTCCTACCCCCAGAGCAAAATTCCTAACCCCAACCCAAAAATCCGACCCACTTAAAAAAATTGCCAAAAATGTATTTTTTTTTGTTTTTATATTTTTGTTTTCTGGTTTTTTGGCCATAACTTTTGATAGGAAGGAGATATATCAAAACTGATTTTTGCATTGGATTCTGCTCATCAATACAAATCCAACAAAATATGACATGATGGGGTACTGCACACCATCTGGAAGTTAAAAGATGAAGCCAAAATATAGGACAGTGAAGCCAAAATGTAGGACACCCTGACAGGAGGCTAAAAATCTGGACAAATCTGGGTTTTTTCAGTCATATGGTCACCCTGTCTACCACAAAATATATTGTATAGTATGCTTAAATAAAGTGGCCCTAGCTAAGTCCATGCTTCTGCCTTGCATCTTCTTTCTGGGGTGTGCTTGGGATATTCACAAATCAGATATTGTGGATGCTAAATATCCTGCAGAGTTCAGATCCTGCAGTTTGCAAAATAGCCACTACCTGGAAAAATAGATAAACGTATGAGAGTCTTTTCCTCTTATGAAAAAAGACTCTCATTCTTTGTATGAGAGTCTTTATTATTATTACTAATAAATAAAGAAATAAAATATTTATTTGAATAAATATTGGGTTCCCTTTCGGGAGAAAGGTGGAATACAATCTAAATAAATAAATAAATAAATAAATAAATAAATAAATAAATAAATAAATAAATAAAAGTCAATTACGTAGTTGGATCACTCTCTGGGGGAGAAAGGTGACAAATGGAAGTCCAAGTTGTTCTGCAATTAAGCTAATTGCACATGCAATGCAGGTGATTCAGCTCTACAGTGCTTTGGAAGGTGTCTGTCTGAGCTGGGCAATATAAAACATTGTGTCCCACTGTGAAAGCTACTTTTGAAGATTTCTTACAAGCTACAACGCCAGCATAAGGGAAGGCAGAAATAGTTGTGGGAGAAGGGGGAGCAGATTTTGCTCATCATAATTATGCTAAGTTCATTACATGATTTTTGTGTGATTTGCTATGAGTTCTTTCACATTTGGAATTGGCGTTCATGGAATAGGATTATCAAAGGGTGATGTGCTGTTTCATCATCTTGATCTGCATACTGTGGATTACTGGTTAACTAAAATGTGAAAATGAGGTTTATCCAAGCTGGAGTGTTTCAGTAATTGATATGATACAGCATTTTAAAAAAAGTTTAAATATAAACTTCTGTTCTTTGAAAGGAGACATACTATGGATTTAACTTCATAGAACACAAATTGAATGAGAGAAGCTAAACCAGGGCTGAGCACACAGCCAGAAATCTCAAGAGAAAGTTGACCCCGTTGGCACTAAGGGCTGTACATCGAGCTGAAGAAAATCCATGCGCTTCCGTTTTAGGGGAGTGTAAATAGTAAATTGACCAAGGGTAGATTTAGAAGTCAGGTTGTTTTAGAATTTCAGAAGTGTTTCCATTGTGTGCTGTGATGCTGAATACAATAACCTTGTTGTCTGAGCTCAGATGAACAGCTACATGATGAGAAAATGTAAACGACTAAAAACCTCACAGATTCGCATGCCAGAAAAATCGGTATAACTCCCTCCGCTTGCTGCCTAGCAAGGATAGGCATTACTGGATTAACCATAAGACAAAGCAAAGTGCATAAGAAGTGGATTGCATGAATTCAATGGGCTGTGGGTGGCGCAAGTGGTTAAGACACTGTGCCTATTAACCAGCAGGCCAGGGTTCGAGACCCGGGTCGGCCCCACAAGACAGGGTGAGCTCCTGTCCTTAGCCCAGCTCTGTGATGCCAGTTGGATCCAATCATATTGGGTCTGTCTTTCCATTGGACTGTTTCAGTGGTGTGGAGAGGGGGGATTTGCTGCTTGGGTAACAGCCTATCCTCCATAACAATCTAACCCAGGCTTTCATGCTTTGCATGCAGCATATGCAGCACCGAGCACGATACCATAGTCTTCCAAGACTGACAGAGGCCTGCATGAATTCAAAACAGACAGTGGAATTGGGGTGCATATCATCCTGAATCTGTTGTCAGTGCCACTTATGCGTCTTTCAGGTCCATCTCTGATGTGAGCCACAATCATCAACTTGCTGCTCAGCTGAGAAAGAACATTAGTGTCACTAGGGTTTGCGTCACCCTGTACAGGAGGTCATCAGATCACTCAGATTTGATTGCATTCTGTTGTAAAAGTACACATCCAAGGGTATGATGGCTATTCCTAACAACGCAATTTTAGCATGTCACTCCCCTGAGTGTGTCACTCGACTCCCCCCTGGGTTAATCACCTGGTGTGTGTCACACCCTCCCCCCTCAGCTCTCCAGCAATGCCACTGAAGAGACTCCATTGCTAAGTGTTAACCAACCAACAGAGCACATTTCTGTGATTTATGTGAGGTATCCTCAGCCCTTTTCATAATGTGCTTCACAATCTCCCAGATCCATCACAGTAGGAAAAGAACTACCTGTTATAAATGTATGGCACAGACTTTATCCCATTCTTTGGAAAAGGGAATTATTGTATATTGATAACTTAGAAAGGTTATAAAATAAATGGTAGCAAAATCAAAATGTAAATGTTGAAAGAAATGGAAAGCAGATTCATGAAAAGAAGTATAAAAAGTGGAACAGATTGGAAGCAAAGAAAAACCATATATCCGCTTTTATATATATGTATGTATTTCTTAGGACTCATTATTGCAGAGGCAGAGAAGAGAAACTTTACTGAACTTTGAGTAATCATCTCTTACCACCTACATAAGGAGATTAGGAAGATCACAATGAAATCTTGAAAATGAGAAGCTGGGAGTCCCTTTCTAATTATTTCCATGATTCAACTTGAAGAGGAGTACGAAGCCACAAGATTTATTAATCCAGTTTCATTTTGGAGAGCCTATATGAAAAAGAGAGCTGTATTGTTTCAAAAGCACACTGTCTGTGTAGAGTATTGAAACATTTTTTAAAAAATAATATAAGTGAGAGACAAGCTACAGTCTTTCAGACAGAATGGTTTACTTTCAGAGAGGGACAGACCTGAATGTAACTCCCCATGTGGTGATGAAGAAGCACCAATATGGTTTCTGGTGACTCTTTAGTTGAGAATGTTGATTCTGATCAAGGAAAAAGAAATTAGTAGTTACTGTTTTCCAATTATTTCCCTCATGCCTCCGTAAGCTTCTCATTCCATAATGGGTCTCCTCAGACCTTTAGTCTGAGGAGAAGAAAGGGGCAGGGAGACTAAAGTAAGGGGACAGCATTCAGCAGCTGCCTCTGCCACTTGCACCTCTCCTGCCACCTCTCTACCCAATTTCACTCCCTCCCCAACCGATACCCACTTCCATCCCTACTGCCAATGGGTTATGCGTTGCATCTTGCAGTGGGTGAGGGCAGTCCTGGAGGCCTCCTCAAAGTAAGCTCTTTACCTCAGTGCTGGAACATTGAAGAGAGTTGTGCTCTGTTTGTGCTACAGTAATATTTTCCTCATGGCACACTGTTGTACAATGGTAGATTAGGAGTATTAAAATCTGAGGTTTTTGCGACTGCCCTTTCTTTGTAATGCTGAGAAAATGGAAGACTCATTTCCCCCACTGACCATTCTGTAAAAGGAGGAAGAAGAAAAAAATACAGACCTGGGAACAAGCAAACAAGCACTTTAGCATTCTCATTGAAGGTTGGGCTCATTTGTTCAATGTGGAAAACCAACATCTAATGAGCACATTTCATGATGAATAATCGGCACAGTCAAATTTAAACTTGACTATTTTTTAATTAGAGCTGACGCTTCCAACCTCATTCTTGTATTAGAATTGATTGTATTGCTAAAAGATTAATGGGTATGATGATTTAGTTAGTTATTTTCTGGCTTAACCCATCCTGAAGGCTCAGAATGGCCAGCAAGACATTTTAAAAAAACCTATGCTGAACAGCCCATTAAAATGAATAAAACTAATGAATTGGTTTTAACCTTGGCATCGCTAATAGCCTGCTGAAATAAATAAGAATTTACAGTGTTTCTAAAATATTTCACAGCATGTGCTTGAGGAACTTTCTGGAACTCTCTTTGTAAGACAAGAATTGAGATAATATTTTGATATTGTAAGATGATGAACATATGACAATCCCAAGAGCTTAGTCATTGTGATGCGGGTCAATGAAGGAAATAATATCTACGATATAATGAGCCCAAGTTCATGAAGATAGAAAAACTGTCAGCCAAAGTCAGCCAATCGGCCAATCTGCCTCTAACGTTCTACGCAGTGGCACATCTGCTATGAGACCCAAACAAATGGTTGTCTCATTCAGTGAATATGGCCATGTTTTGCCCTTAACAAAGCACTTGCATTGACTGCCTATCAGTTCCCAAGCACAATTCAAAGCACTTGAGATGACCTATAAGCTTAGGTGATGTGATGACCATGTGTTGTGATGACCATGTGATAATCCATGGTTTAGGATTCAGGTACTTGAAGTCTATTCTCCTCCCATGAATGTGCCTTTCCATGAATTCTTCTCAGGTGTCCCTCTTGTGGGTGCCATTATCATTGGATGCCTAACTTGTGGTGACCTGTGATGTGATGTTTTTGTATAGGGCATCATACTTTTGGAATGCCCTCCCCTTGAAATTACAACTATCCCATCATTGCTGGCTGTCTAAAAAGGTCTTAACATGATTTTGTCTTGCTTTTAACTGGAGTTCTTTAATAGTGTTTTTTAATGCTATGAATCATTTTAACTATGTTAACATGTGGTTTTATTATGTAAGCCACTTGAGAGCGTGGATGGGATGAGAGGCAGGGAGGCAGGCCAGCCAGCAGGCTGACCAATCGACCGACCGACCAACCAACTGAGCAACTGATAAATGAGTTGACTCAACATAAAGCAGCTCAATATACTAAAAATACAAACTAACAATATAGATTGTTAGTATCGCTGTCAATGTTGTTGGGAAGATTCTAGGATAACCTTACCTAAGTCTGGAATGACATGAAACTCTTCAGAGATAAACCAAAGAACTGGAGGGGAATTTGAGGAGTCACTTTTCCTGGTCTTGCAAGGAATACAGAGCTATATAGGATGTGAACAATGTTTACTCAGTCCCTTCATTTACGTATTTGTTCATTTATATATTCATTTACATATTTGTTCATTTACATATTTGTAAATATATGCATTTCTGCCATAACAATGGAAAAAGCAACACTGGAAAATACAAGTTTAAAAAATTAAAAGTAGCATAAAGCAATCAATATTCAAAAGCACAAATCTGCAAAACATAGTGTGCAGTAGGCCAGCCTAACTCACCTGGCATATCTTTCCATGGTGGTAAGGGAAGGTTGGTGTATGCCTGTGCACTGGCCTAACAGTGCCTGATGACACTGTTGTGACACCCCCAGGTCAGCACAAGACTTATGCCAGAGATTATGCTGGCTTCACTGGAGATTAGAATTGCAGCCATAATCAACCAAAGCAGAAATAAAATAACTGAAAAGCAATTTATAAAAAAAGCTGAAATTCTGTACCACTTATGTGAGTTAGCTGTACTGAACAAAATGGGACTTACTTCTGAGTAGAAAGGGTTGTGCTACAAATGTGTTCTGGTTGTGAAGCAGGAAGGAATTCACCTCTCACCCGACAGTCTACTAAGAATGGATCATGAGCATACTATTGCATAATAATAATCACAAATTAATCATAGAATTGGGATGGATCTAGTAGATCATCTAGTCCAACCCCATCTGTTGCAATAAATCATACTAGAGCATCTCCAACAGTTGTTGTTGAGCCTCTGCTTGAAGATCTCAGTGAGGGAGAATCCATCACCTCCCCTGGCAATCTAATCATCAGTGATATGTGAGCGAGTACCTTTCTTCCTTAGTTCTTGCTTTTCTTGGTGCTTGATAATGGGGCCAGCCCGTTAATGGGCTGGCCCTTTTGCCTCCCCCGGCCGGGATGGTCTGGCCGGAGGAGATGCTCGCAGCCTATTGGCTGCTATGGCCAGGGGGCGGCGCTGGAGGGACGCTGTATGCGTGCTGCTGGCAGCGTCCCTCCAGTCTTCACCGGAGAGTCGTGCTTGATAATGCATCCTGCTTCTTGATAAATCTCAGCATAAAATCACAGGCTTGTTATGACTGGCACTTAGTTGCTATATTCTGAGCCTTTCTCTGCTCTGAATTTCTCTGTGTCAGAAAGAGACTCATGGGGCTTGTCTGAGTTGAATTTAGAGTCAATGCCACCACAACTTGAGTCAAAAATAAGTCATAACAGGACACCTTACAACTTCTTGCGTAATCCGTTTCTGATTTGATAGGACTTGATATGTAGGGTAGCCATATGTCCCAGAAAACCAAGCTAATCCTGGTTTTCAGGAATAGTTTTCACATACTGGCAAGTTAGACGGGGTCCTTTCCCAGTTTTCTGGAAGAGAATTATGGCAACCCTGTCAAGAGGAAGGCACATGGAAGGCACTTGGGCTGCTGTGTGATACAGGAAGCTGGACTAGATGGGCCTTTGGCCTGATCCAATGGAAGCTCTTATGTTTTTATGCACATTAAGTTGCTCTGTTCCCTTTAAAACACCCATTGTGGGAAAAAATGGGGCTGCTGCCAAGGTCTGTGTGTGTTGGAGGCTTTTTAATTAGTTGTAAGGCAAGAAACCCCTTGGGATTGTCCACCTTCCCTTCCTCAGCCAATGAAAATATTGGAACTCAAATCCTTTGAGTGCTAGACTATCAATGTTCTCTGCATGGGGTTGCAAACCCCCTGAAGGAGGTTCGCAGCTTGGGGGTTCTTCTGAACTCACAGCTGCTCTTGGATTCCCAGGTAGTGGCTGTGGCCAGAGAGGCCTTTGTTCAACTTAGCTTGGTGCATCAGTTGTGGCTATACTGGATGGTGTAGACCTGGCCACGGTAGTCCACACCACAGTGACATCAGGATTGGATTACTGTAATGCACTCTATGTGGGGCTGCCCTTGAAAACAGTTCGGAAACTGCAGTTAGTTCAAATGCTGCAGCTTGTTTGGTTGTTGGAGCCAGTCGATTCAGCCGCTTTTCGGCCACTACTCCAGCGACTACACTGGCTGCCCATTTGTTTCTGGGCCCAATTCAAGGTGCTAGTCTTGATTTATAAAGCCCTAAACAGCTTGGGCCAAGATTATCTTAAGAACCTTCTCCTTCCATTACAATCCTGCCCATTCCCTCAGGTCATCAGAGAAGGCCCTGCTTCAAGTACCGCCACACAGGGAGGTATGGGGAACAGTGACAAAAAATATGGCCTTCTCAGTAGTGGCACCAACCCTCTGGAATTCCCTCTCTCTTGATCTAAAAACTGCTCCCTCCCTCAAAACTTTTCGGCTTGGCCTAAAAACATTTCTCTTGAGAACAACCTTCTGAGCTTTTTGTAAGTCTGCTGGTTTTTTTAGTGTGTCTACTACTGCTTAACTCTTTTATTATGGTTTTAATCAGTGTTTTAATGTAGATGTTTTATATTTATTGTTTTTAAGATGCCTATTTTAACTGTTTTAATGAACTGGATTTTATTGTTGATGTTTTTATGGATTTTTTTGTAAGCTACCTTGATTCCCTCTGGGAGAAAGGTGGGATATAAATAAAGTTTATTATTATTATTATTATTATTATTATTATTATTATTATTATTATTATTATTATTATTATTTGTCCAGTGATTATCTGTTCCTGCCTTCCTATCAGAATCTTGTTGAAAGTTTTCTCCAGCCTCCCTTGATTGTAAAAGGACACATTAAGCCTTTCCTCCCTTTCAGTTCAAACTCCCTGATGTTTGGTCTGAATCAGACTCCCTGGTCTGGATGTTGGCCCCATGAGATTTTTCACACCATGAAAAAAGCAAGGACTTGTCCCACAAACACTTGGCAACTTGAGTATGAGATTTGAGTCTCTGGGGACCCAACTCAAATGTTTTTCAGTCTTTCGTGCGTGTGACTCATGAGACAGCAAGTCAGTGAAAAATGCAAATTTTGGTGACTTAAGTCCAAGTCCTCTGGGTCATGTTACTAACACTGCCAAATCTAATAAGCCCAGACAAGGCTTTATTCATTAAACAATATAAAAATTTAATCCCAGCCCAGATAGATCACCATCTTACATACTTACACTCAGACAAGGGAATCAAGAAGTAAACAATTTGCCAAGTGTGCCAGGCAAAATGGGTTGCTATGCCCTGTTCTTGACAAATTGGAGGATTTTCAATGAAGACTGGAAATTTGTTAGTAGCACAGGATATTGGAGAGCAGCATTTCTTGGAAATAAGACAAGGTGACCAGGACAAATATGTCTGCAGGAAGCAGTAAGGAGAATATTCGGTTTTGAAGCGTTTCCATTTCCTCCAGTTTATTTTAAAAGCAGATGAAATTAACATGGGCATATTTGTGGTCATGCACAGCATCACTGTTTAAATCAATGACGCACCCAGATAATAGGGTTGCTGAATGAGTACCAGGGAAGAAGCTACAAGATTGGCTTGGGGGAAAAAAATATAGGCTTTGGATGCTTTCCGAACATTTATAACACTAAAAGTGTTTATGCCGGCAGTTCAGCCTGTGCATGTAGGTTGTAACCTCCTATACCCCAAATGGAAAAAGCCGGCCTTTTCCTGAACATGGTTAACAAATACAGATTTATTACTTAGAAGCATGCTCACATTTCATGATGGGATAATGGCAAAGAACTTGTCATAGAAATACTTTCTGTCATAAAGTGATCATAGAGGGATGCATTTGTTCTTAGCTGTCTCTGAAAATAGAACTAGAAGCAATGGGTACAAACTTCAAGAAAAGAACAGAGTATAGGCTGTTCAGTCTTTTATTATTCTTTCACAAATGAAAGAATATAGGCTGTTCAGGTGCAGTATGCACCTTTGGAAGCTACTTTGTAACTGTAATAAAGCAGCTTCCACCATTGCAACACAGGTTATGTTGGCAGCGGCCATGGGAATAGGATTGGGCCATGCATATAAGCCAGCAATATGTATTGATAGTAGTTATCCTGGAGGACAGAATTGTAAGAATTGGCTATCTTAGATATCATAGATGCAATTTGGATATCTTTGTCCTTTCATATCAATTTTTAATTTAATCAGTGTTGTTAATCCTGTTTTTTCTCTGCAAAACAACTTTGTACTCTTATTAAAGGCTCAGAAAATCACACTTATGTTTTTCTTATATAGATCTAGCATATACTTCTATATAGTTCTAGCATATAGTTCTTATGCTAGAAGTACAATGTTCTTTCTTCCTTATAGAGTAAATAGCTATTGGTGTCTCCCTCCAATGTGAATGGAACTGACATTTATGAGATTCATTCTTCATCTAAACCTGACTTATGTTTCATGGTCAGAATGATAGCCAATAGAACTACAAGAATTTATTTTGACTTCAGTATTTTATTTGTAAGGTAGGTTAGGTACCAATCACAGGTTGCTCTGGTTTCCTTAACCAGCCATAGTGTGCAGTGTTCATCTCCATTTCTCCGTTTCTATGGCCGAAGTTATGTGAGCAGAATGATGCACGGAACACAACTTCCCTTCCCACCAAAGTGGTACTTATTTAGCTACTTGCATTTACATGCTTTTGAACTGCTAGGTTGGCAGGAGGTAGGCTAAGGATGGGAGTTCATCCCGTTTTGCAGTATTTGTGTCTTAAACTGCTGATAACTGCTGATAAGAATTCCAGTCAAGCAGTGTTTGAACCCCAGCACTCTACCAACTGAGCCTCTGCTGGCCTATAATTTACTTGTATACCTCAGCAATTAGGTTTACTTGTGACTTGCTACGAATGTACCTATGTTACCAATGTATCTTATTCATTCTACCAATGATACATATGCAGATATGCAATGATACGCAGATACATTGCTACCAATGTATCTTATTCATGCTGATGAATAAGGTATATTAAGGTATACCATAAGGTTTATGGTTTATATTCACAAAATATACAATATCAGAGTAAGGAGGAAGACTCACACTTGCAACTAATTGTTGTAATGATTGAAATTGCCAACTGCCATTAATGGGTCTGAAATGTATTAACCATCTTATATTAAAAGCATATTTGTTAGCAATATACAAACATTGTTAAAATGGATGCCCCCTCTAGAAACCAATTAATTATTTGAATCTTGTCTTTAAACCATAATGTTTTGATTAATGAAATGAAATACAAGAAGAATCTGGGATTTTATTAGCAGCAAATCATTAGTTCATTTACTGTTCCCTATGTAATCAAATCACAGCAAGGTTTCTATTGAAAATACTGTGATTGATTAGCTGGAGCACTTTTTAATGGACAACTCGGATGAAATCCAGTGAATTCCATGCAGATTTGGAGCAGATTTATTTGTGTGTGTCACACAGTGTGTCCTTGGCCCCTTTTATGGATCATCTGCATACTGCAGGGAAATTATGCTAGACATTCAAAAGTCATTTTTTCACTGACAGATTTTACAAATGAGTCTCCTCACTTCCCAGATAGAACTCAATAGCCAAAAAATTAATAGTCCAGGCATTGACATCTATTTAGGAAAACAAGATGAATGCTGCTAACATAAATGACTTGTTAACTTTGGTGGGAATAATGTACTTTTCATACTGTGGAACAGGAATGGTCCAATCTGGCATATTTCAGGAAAGAAATATTCAGGGTTTTCCAAATGCTCCTAATATAGAAATATTATATACAAGCCCTTCCTCCACAGAATCAATATGGGATCTGTATCAAAATAAAGATATTCATCACTCACACCCCAGACCATGTTACAATCCAAATTGCTTCTTTGCATATCAGATAAACTCACTTTTTCAAAATGTCACATAAGGGAAAGATAATGTTACATAAGAATATTACATAAGAGATAGCTAGAATCAGACTAGAGGACTACTACTTACCTAGGTAAGTAAGTACTTACTTACTAATAGTAAGTAATTACTAATATTAATACTAGTAATTACTAGGTAAGTATTTACTTACTTACTTACTTACCTGGGTACTTTATTACCAGTAAGTAATTGGCAGCTGAGTCCTAACCCATGCCAGAACAGGGTGGCAGACTGGCTGCCCCATATCCTAACCGGGCAAAGGGAATGCAGTCCTCTTACCCCAGGAAACACTGCAATAGCCCAAATGGGGCTACCTGGTGGAGCACAACTTAAAAATATCCAGCAAGTTATTAATCTTCAGAAATCCTTGACAACATGATATTGTGAAGACCAAGAAGACCTAGGCTGCAATCCAGAGCAAATTCAGCCTGCTCTGACCTAACTGCACTCTCCTAACTATTCTGTATCCAGAGCAGAAAGTTATGCTGAATCCAGAGAGTCAGGAAGCCTAGGCTGCCCTAACTGCTACAGAGCATGCTAAGTAATTGACACAAGGGGAAGACTTGCTCCTGAGGAGACACCCCTCAGATCACACTGAACAAGGAACAGCTGTGGTGCCTACAGTGGTGACATGACTCTGCACATCACCTGGTGCGGAAGTCTGTGCGTCATCCCTGGGATGCGCTCCCCCCCTACCTGGACTGCACAGTCACCAAAGTTGGCGCCTGCGCAGTTGTTTCTGAAGCCAACTGGCGTCAGAAAGAGTACTGTGCAGGCACCATCTCTGACACCTGCGCAGTACTTTTCTGAAGCCTTTTGGCTTCGGGGGAGACTGTGCAGGCGTCAGAATTGGTGCCTGTGCAGTACACTTTCTGAAGCCATTCGGCTGCCGCTCCGCCTCCTGAGTGAGGCCGAATGGCTGTGCAGAGGCGCGGACTTTCTCTGCTCTAAGGAAGTCTCCTCTGAAGCTGTTCGGCATGCTCAGTGTGTTTCTGCGCAGTGCACCTCAGATGGCCGTTCAGGCCAGCTCCTCAGACAAGTGTCAGCTTCTGGCTGATTCTCCACCTTGGAGCAGGCCTGAATGGGGGTGCTGACGCCCGGGGCCTGCCAAAGGACAGTCAAACTCCTCCGGCACATCACCCCATACAGAGTGCATCCCCAATGCAGCCCACACCAGCCGCACCAGTCTGGTGACGCCACTGGGTGCCTGCCTTATAAGGAGTCCCTGATGAGATGCCAGTACATTCTACAGTGAATACAAGGGGCTTCTTGGAGTGGCCTGCTGTATCCTGAGGTTTGTGGGCAGCCGTAGTTTGTTCCATATCCTGAGGTTGAGAGGAAGGGGTTGCAGCTAGGCTGGCCAAGAACTCAGATTTTTGGTCAGCACTGCCATTCTTACTCGGGCCTTATCATGGACCCCTATGGGTCTACTCATTACTATACCTGCTCCTGAGGTGGTATAACTCTGAGGGCTGGAAGAGGGCATTTCTGCCTTGGAAACAGGCTTTGGATACAGAGTAACTGCTCTGCCCTAGGCAATGCTAAACATGCCCTCAACTTGCCTCTCCTGAGCTGCTTAGGCTGCCCCAGTTAGGGCAGAGCAGGTCCACCTCTCTTAGGGCACCCTATCTTGCCTTGCTCTGCCCTAAGCCTCCTTCAGAGTAACTGGGCTGGAGCATCTTGCAGTTGCTCCAACCTAGTGTTAGATAGGGCAACTTAAGGGCTCTTATGTGGACAGATTAGTTGCTCTGGATTGGGCTGCTAGATGCCTTGGACAGATTTCTGAAGGAAAAGTCCCATCACAAGTTACAAGTGGTGATATGTATATACTGTCTCATGTTTTTAGAAGTGTTTCTCTTTTGTAAGGAAGGATGCAAGTATCATGTTGTCTTCAGTGCTCCCTGAGGCATCTGATGGGTCATTATGAGATACAGGAAGCTGGACTAAATGGACATTTGGCCTGATCCAGCAGAGCTCTTATGACTGTGAGCTGAACTGCTTGTCATGTTATTTGTAACTAATTTCCATGATACAGAAGTTGCCTATGGCTGTAGCCTGAAAATACTTAAATAACAATGAGCCACACGTTTTCTAAGTGCCATGTTCTACCTGAATATTAACTCCCCTACTCCATAGTTTACATACTTTGTTTTTGAAGAGTTATAAAAATAGTTGAAATAGTGTTAAATTGTAAGAAAATAGATGTATATAATTTAAGGGAATGTTAAATATGTGTAGATCATAGAAACATAGATCACAGAGCATACATTCGCACCATGAAATCATATATTTGCAAAAAGCAAATTACAGTGGTGCCTTGTAAGAAGAACATAATTTGTTCTGAAAGCATGTTTGTCTTACAAAAACATTCTTTATACAAAGTGGCTTTTCCCATAGGAGATAATAGAAACGCAGAAGATTGGTTCCACAACCCAAAAATATTCATATAAAAATATTAACTGTATGTAAAAATGATGACAAAACACTGTTAATCAAATTCAAAACACTGTAATATAAAAAAAACACAATTACTGTAATATTAATAAAAAACACTGCAATATACTCTAGTAAAACAAAAGAAAAACTTTTTATGTCCAAGGATGACTAATTTTCACTAAAAGAGTCACTGGTGTCTTTGTGTAGCTTTTTAGGAACTTGCTTTTGGCTATAATCCAGTGTAACTACGGGATCTTTTACACCAACGTAGTTACGGTGCCACCAATGGGAAACCTATGGGAAATGCATAGAGCAATCCAGAGTAATCCAGATGCCTCTTACATCTTCCCGTAGTTAGTCTGGATTGTAGGGCTTGTCTCCTTTCGAGGATTTCACAGAAATGTGACACTGTTTTGTTATTAAACAGATTCATCGCTTGCACTGCTACTGCTATATTTAGGTAGTGCTTTTCTACAAAATTTTGCACAATTTCTCAATGTTTTAATACAAATGTCCTTACAGCACAATCCTAACCATGTCAACTCAGAAGTAAGCCTCATTGTCTTTAATGGATCTTACTCCCAAGAAAGTGACTTTAGGATTGCAGCCTTCATCTCATTAGGAGTTTCCTCCTCCTTATTCTCCTCCTACTACTCTGCAGATGAAATCTTAACCTCTAGCTATTACTCACAATGCAGATCCATCAATTAGTTTGTTTTACAACAAATTTTTGTTGTAAAACTGTTTGTTTTATAATACACTGTTCTACAAGGCAGAATTCCCTAGAAATTTTAGTTTGTCTTACAAAGCATTTGTCTTACAAGTTATTTGTCTTACAAGTTACCATGGTATTCTTCATACAACGCAGAATCCAGGTTTTCATAGTGTAGGTTTTTTGGGGTGTGGGAATGAGGAGGGGCATGTTATTATTACTACCTTTTGATTAAATAAACCTTATTAATAGCCATATTAATTTATATGAAACTGCCAGTGCAATCTTATTTATGTCTACTCAGAAGTAAGTTCCATTGAGTTCAGTAGGACTTACTCCCAGTAAAGTGTTCTTAGGATTGCAGCAAAAATTAGATATTTTGGAGGAAAATTATTTTCTTTGACATTTCATGTTCTCTTGAAGCTCTCTGGGTATCATTTTCTGTGTTTGCATATTTGTCATTTAACTCCAAAATGACCATTGCATCTCCAAAATGCACAAGGGGGTTTGCACAATGGAGATATGGGGCACAAGGTGGATGGTGCATGGGGGAGCATATTTTACTCCTGCAATGCAGGCACATTTAGCTAGGAATCATATACATAATCGTAATACATTTTCCTGGGAGTAAGACCCATTGAACACTGGGGCTTATTTTTGAGTAGACATGGTTAGGATTGTGCTCTTAATTGTGTTATCTATTATTTCTGGAGCAGTCAACAAGGGAACTGCTGGAGATGTGAATTGTGTTTGTAAGAAGGGAGGCTGAGATCCACATTTCACTCTGTTTTGGGTTCTGTTTTCTCTTTACGCTGTGTGTGTTTTGGAATGGGAATGAACACTGTGGAAAGTGAAGTGTTTTTACATCTGAATGAGATAAGATACAATGGGAGGAAGAACTGTAACGACATGACTCCGTATCTTCAACAGTGCTCAAGAATCTGACTCAAAAAGGTAATGAGCTGACAGCCAGGAATCCTTCTTCCTGAATATCCTTGAGCTTGGTTCTTCCAAGGTCTTCAGAACATACCCTAAAGGCAGTGTTGGGATTCAAATAAATTAACAACAGGTTTTATGTCCTAATAACCTAAATTAACAACAGGTTCCATGTCCCATTAGTAACTGGTTCTCAGAACCAGGCGCTCATTAGCAAAACATTCTGTAGAACCTGTGAGAACCCCCTGAAGCCCACCACTGCCTGAAGGTGATGCCTATCAGGTAGCCTTCTAGCCAGGACAAATGGTGGCATATCAAGACTCCTATTGATAAGTTCACTGCTCCTGCTCTACTGGAAGTCCGCCTCGATTAAACCCTTTGTCACATGACTTTGCCAATTGTGTTCTGAAGTACTGCAGTACCATGAGGTATTTATATTCCAGTATGTACTGATACCGATGTATATTGTAGGCTTTTATGATGATGTATATTACCCTGAGTTATTTATTTAGGCTTTTAGCCAGATAACATTTTTTTCAAACTATCAATTTCTTTTTGAGGAAAATGAAAGGAATGGCAAATATTTTCAATACATGATGTTGTTCAATTTCATATACAAAAGAAATATTGTCCTTCTTGTTTGTTTGAAGGAAACACTGTCTTTAGTTCTTCTCTTTGGGTGTGTGACATATGCGCTGCTACCGGAGCACCTCAACACTGTAGTGACATCAGAACATGAATCAGTTGCAATCCCATCAGCATTGTGGAAGGTCCAATTAAAAAGATATACTGGTCTTGTCTTTACCAGACTTCTGTCAGCTTCTGTGGCCTGTGGTGCTTTGTAACCGGAGGGAAAGGAAAGCTATTGGAGTTTCAAACAGAAATGTAAGTGAAGTTTCATATGGAAATGTAAGAAAAGTCTATGAGCAAAATATAAACAAAGTCAAACCACATCTCATTTTCCTCTTCAGGCCCTCTGTGATTCACAGTGGGATGGTTCTGGAACTGCAGCACACAGATGATGATGCTGTGTTTAGCAGGCAATGGCAGAAGACTGGGCTCTGATTTTCTTTTTAAAAGAAGTGTGTTTTTAAGTTTGTTATTTTTTTAAAGTTTTTAAGGATTTTTTTTAAAGGAAGGTTACTACTACTGTTTAATGAATCTCACCAAGACTAGAAAACTAGAGGAAAGGGATAATATGGGAAGAATTTTAGTGTTTGTGCACTAAACTTAGCAACATTTTTTTTAAAAAGCGTGCATAGCATCTCCCCTAAATTTATTACATTTACATCTACTTTTCTTTCATCCCAGATCCTACAGAGCTTGCAACAGGTCCCCAGGTGCTTAAAGGCCCTACCTTTACCTAGGCCTACTTAACTTCAGCAAGGTGAAGACCCACCTGTCCCCAGTATTATCCACTCTGGTGAAACAAAATCATTGATTTATGAGCAATAGATACCAGAAATAAAGAACAGTCCTGGCCCATAGGGGTGTATGCACCATATAAGCCTAGCCAATCAAAATCTTTGTCTTACATAAGGGGTGGGAAAACATTTAACCAGGAGGGCCACATAATCTATCTGCTGCTGTGTCAGGGACTGTGGAAAAAGAAAAGATGGGTCAGAGTGGGTGCACAATGTGGCTGAATTGAGGCTTGGTTTGCCCACCACTGTCTTGTTTAAAATAGAGGCAGCACTTGCTGAAGGCTTGATGTCCCATCCTTAACCTGGAGATTTGGCAAATTGTCTCTCATGTCTGCTTTGAAGAAGGAATTGGGGGACAGAGCAGAATTGAAAATGTGGAATAAAGAATTGTGGCTAAAATAGTCTCTTTGGAGCCACTTCCCATTTCTTTATCTGGGTATTGGGCAGCAGATGGAGATGACCACTCTTCAACAGTCCATTCCCTTAGGCAATAGCCTCAGGACTCAGTCTCATAGATGTACCTGCTTGGAATAACGTGATCAAGAACCAGATATTCAGCCGAGTCTAGCTTCTTCTTCGATTGATCCAGGAGCATATCAGTACCTGCTTAGCTGAACTTCTCTCGCCACATTGTCCTGTGCCTGCTTGCAGTTTCCTGCATATGTGGCCCAGTCACCATAGCATTGTTATTGTTTTCTTTCCATTTAATCTTTCTAGCTAGCCATGACCCACTCAGCATGATGAACTACCTCCCAGTTGTTTCTTCGTGCTGACTCCAGTGTATCGGCAGAACACAGCATAAGCACCATCGTTGAAATGCTGTGAGGGTTTTTTTCAGCTTGCAGAACAGCTGCCAGGTTTTCCACTTATGGAGCTGCATGCCAGTCATGCGTACATTACACAGCCTCATTTTGCACTGAGTGGCATTCTTGCTTAGCCCCAAATCTGTGCATATTTAACATGCACATACTTGAAGAGTTCGGCTCTCAGAACAACCAGAAAGACACATTTGAAAAGGATGCATCTGCACCACAAATGAGTGGCCTGACACATGCATGTTTGCTCCCAGGTAACAGTGGTTGTCATCACAATCATTATATTAATTGAAAAAAACTTCTTTTTCCCAGCGAATCCTTGAATCTGTTGTTCTGTGAGAAACACTGGGATTTGGGTAGAGAATTTTGAGTGCCTTCACTATGCTGACATTCCTGGATCCCTTGGAGGAAACCACTACAGGTGCCAGGGCTGGCCCACTAATTGGGTGCACTGAGGCGGCCACCTCAAGTGATGAATCATTGGCATGGGGCTCTGAAGACATGTGTGATGAATGGTTTGTGCATATTCCCAGCTTGAGGTTTGGCAACCTCAGGCTGACTATGACAGGCGTGCTAAAAGACTTGTGGGCGGATATTTTTCAAAGGAACAGGTGGCAACCCTAGGATATGGCTGAGGGTTATACAATCATTTATCTATTTGTAATAAATGAGAATATCAACCATGGACAAATTGAGGTCAGGCTTGTTAGGAGGAGATAGTGGTCAAACTGGGAGTGGGAGGTGCAGATGGAACCCTGCGTCCCAACTTTTTGTAATGCTCCCCTTAGTTATTGAGTTTAGGCTGCAAGAGTGTTAATGCTGGAGAGAACTGAGTGGTTCAGCTTGTGGTTTTCATTAGAGGTTCACAGTCATTTCCTTGTAATTGGAGCTCAGGCAGTAGGTCTCATAAGTAATAGAAAACTTAGAGCAAAACCCATTCCTATGCATATCTACTCAGAAGTCAGTCCCATTCAAGTAAGTAGGGTTAACACCCAGGAACGTGTGGATAGGATTGCAGCCTCACAGCTGCTGGGGCTCTCTCTGGGCTAAAAGTTTTTCTCTTGTCTCAGGCTGCTGCAGGAACAGAGTGAAAGTTGTGCTTTACATTGCAAGCATGCCATACTGGCTGTTCCAGCCAGGGTGACCACATAGAATGGAGGACAGATTGCCTGTACCTTTAATCATTGCATTGAAGAGGGAATTTAGACAGGTTTACCTCAACATAGAAGGGTTTAAAAAGCAGCTCCTGCCCAAATTCCCTCTTCTGTGCAATGATTAAAGGTATAGGCACTTTGTCCCCCATTCTATATGGTCACCCTGAAGTTCCAGTGTAATTTAGGATTGTGTTGATCAGGGCTTTTTTCTGGGGGTATGCATCAGCACACCATATCCGTACCTCGTGTGGGCAGCAGCTGCCAACAAAGGAGTGAAAGATCTCATCCAATAAAGCCCATGAGTCCTTCGTTGCTGGCAGGCCCACAAGAGCCAGGGCAAAATGCCTGCAGCCACCTGCCCTTAATTCCTGGTGCACAGGCACCTCCAGGAGCCCAGTTGTGTGCAGAAAGAGAGGCCTTTCCAACAGACCTATTCTGGTCTCCCAGCCTCCCAGGCTACTTTCACCTGATCCTGGCCTCAAAGCCCAATCCTATGCCTATCTGACCTATTAGACTCAATGGGACTTACTCCCAGGTAAATGTGGATAAGATAGCACCCAAAAGAGTCCAATCCTGTGCAAGTCTACTCAGAAGCAAGTCTCATTGTAGTCAATGGGGTTTACTCCCAGAGAAATGTGGACAGGGTTGCAACCTCGGAGTCCATTTCTGCGCCTCTCTACTCAGAAGTAGTTCCCACCGCAACTGCTACACACTGATCTAACAAATACATCAACTGCACCTGAGTAGATATGCCTAGGACTGGGAAACAGGTCTTCATGGTGAGTACTGGCACCTTTCTTTCCAGGAAAAAAAACACACATGTGCTGTCGTTTTTACTCCTGTTTCCCTTTTCGTGCACTCGTAAATTATCTCCACAATAAAGAGTTTGTTTGTTACACCTCCACCTTGGCATTGTTAGAAATATTTTTTTTTTGGGGGGGGGGGTTACCTATCCTTTGGATCGTTGCAGCTGGCAGGTTGTTTTTCCAAGAAGAGAGACACAGCTGTAGATTGAGTTGCATCATCTTTTCTTTATTGTCAGCACAGCACAGGATACAGCAAGGCCCTTCATACAATTTGGAATCCAATTCTCTTCTTTACTATTCTTAAGCCATCCTATATATACTGTGGTATCCTGAAAAAACCACATATATTCCTGGTTCCTCATTGGCTCTCATCTCATGACCACTTGAGCTCGTAATCAGCTCATGATCAGTCCATGGCTTCTGGCTCATGGCTTATGGCTTATGTTGGTGGTCATGACCATGCTCATAGGCATCTTTTGACTGACCATCCGGGTTCCACATCCTGTTGATATCTGGTCATCTTAAACTTTTTATTCTTGGTTCTTTAACCCATATGAATACCATTGTTTAACGTAAAGAGGAGAAAGCCATAATCCCTGGCTTTCCTCCCACCATCCCTTCAGATGCCAAAAAGTCAACATGACATGTGGTGGTGTTTTCCTTGCTTTAAGCTTTTCTTGTTGTATCCTTAACTGCCACGCATGCAGTTTTGCTAAGTAGGGTCTTAACTTCCAGTCTTATTTATGGAAATTCACATTTTTCTCCAACAGCATTCCTCATCTTCTCATCCAAAACATTAAGCTGGGCCATTGATCACAGTGCAGTGTCCAGGCATAAAAAAATAAATTTCTCCTGTATGGACAGGTGAAAGTGTGTTTGACCCAGTAGTATGGTTTGTGTTTGGAATGGTTCCAACTGAATGGTGGGAGCAGGCACCCTCAAAGACAAACCTCCCTTTGTCAGGGGAAGACTTCCAAGGAGAAAAAAAATATTCCATGAATTTTCATGGGACTTCATTTGTGCAAGCCAGAAGGATTTTCAAGCAAAGTTTCTTACATGCCTTGTTTCCCTCTGCTAGAAACCAATGAATGACAACAATAATTGCCAGTTCTTTGGACTTGATGGTTAATCCTCACGGTTAAATCAGTTGAGCTAATTCCTTTTAAATTTTTTTTTGCAAAGCAATTTGGCTGATTTAAAAAATAGCTTTCTTTGCTGCAGTTGGTCACTGAACAATGAGGAATCATAAACGTGAAAATGAAAATGGGTTTCAATTTTTCTGCTCATCCAATTTGAATCTTCTTCACTGGAGCGGCCATTTGTTTTAATATCTCTCAGCACTGATGTGACACAGTCACTCGCTGGTCTCTCAGGATGTACCAAGAGCAGATGGCATTCACTGGAGATTCCTGGATGAAAAATGGAGGGATGAAATACTGGGGGTTGTTATACAGAACTGTGATTAAATAGTTGAAAATGCTTAACATTCTCGAAGATCAGAAAGAAACCAGAACTACGATTATTAAAAGTTTTACAAAACAAAGCCCAGGAATTCCTGCATTCTGAAGAGCATATCTATTTAAAACCCCCTTTTTATAGACAACCAAAAGGTACATTAATATACCAATCATTTATTTGGGGGAGGGATTTTCATTTTAAGTCACAACTGTTGCTCATGTCTTCACCTCACAAAAATTCCAGATCCAAAGATTGTGAATAAGCCCAAAGAGGATTCCTCCTTCATCCCCACCACCACAAAGCCACTAGTTCTTCAGCCCTCTTCCCCCTGGGTAGCCCTCCTGATTTTCCTACATTCTTCTCCCTTTTCTCCTCCATCATTTTACTGCAGTGTCATGTGTATCCTCTTCTCTAAAGATTTTTCTTTTTCTCTTTCCTTTAACTTATGAACCTCTAGTGTTTATGGCCCAGATATGCAAGGGGCAACACAATCCTAACTATCCAGCACATGTATTGGGACCGCTGCTTCAGCTACAGCAGGGAAGGAGAAGTTTCTCCTCTTCCTTGGTGGGGCTGCAGCAGCCACACTGGGTCTACGTAGGGATAGATCACCTCAAGAGGTGGCCTAAGTATGAGCAGACGAGAGCAGGCTGCCTGGTAGACAATCTAGCTTAACTATAGGATTTGAACCATAGCTCCTCCTCCTTACCCTCCTGTTCCCAAGCCTGTCCTCTGCAGACCCACCCCTCCCCTGGAATGCTTCTCTTGCCTCATTCCCACCCTCCCCAGATCCTGCTCTGGCCTCTCCCACTGTGCTGTGCTTAAGGAATGCCCATGTCTGTGCACCAACATAACCTCCCATTGTTGCAGTAGATGTGCCTTATGGCACATTTGTGACACAGGCTGGTGCATTGGCCTAAGTACAATATTGGGTTGCACTGTAAGTGTTATACTTCCATTGCCTTTCATGGTTGATTGCCCCTCTCTGTTGTTTTCTCACCCTCACAATAAAAATCTGTTTATTATTGCATCTTTATTTCCTGCATTTCTTTGGGTGCACTCCTAAACTAGGTTGGCACAACTCTTCGTTCTTCTCCTGTTCTCTTAGTGATGTAGGGAGGCAAGAGCATGTCTGTGCACTGGCGTAATCCACCCCTAGGAATGGTGCAAAAGTATCTTATTGCACCTTTGTGACATCCCCAGGCCAGCACAGGACTTGTGCCAGGGCTTAGGCCAGCCTTACTGCAGGTTGGGTTGCAGCCTTTGAGTGGTATCTGAGCCTACGTGTTTGGTCTGCATGCCCAATGGATTTCCTCATATATTCATGTTACATGTGCACAATAGCAGCCTCACAACAGATCTTCCAATTCTGATTCTAATTTTGTCTTGAAGAATATGGTGGAAAGGTCTATAGGCTTCCCAACATGGTGTGTGATCTTGAAATTCGACTATGATGTTGAATACCTACTTGATTTTTCAAACTTATCCTTATTATGTAAAGCGAATCTAATGTCAAGGTACATAGACAATGAAGTTTTGTAAAATAATAATTTGAAGGGGGAAAAAAATTAGCTCCCCCAATATGTTTAATTCAACATCTGAACAGTATCTAGGGTATATTTTAAATTAACAGCAAATTGCTTTAATTGAGATCTCATAAACTTGCAGCTTTGATAGTCTTTTTCACAAAATGTACAGCACGTTTGCTCGTTAAGCAGAGTTTTTAGCTCCTCTTAGCTCCTGTACTTATTGAGCCTGAACCCTGTTTAACCCCAAACCGATTAAACAGCTTTTTATTAGTCCAAGGGAGTTTTAAAACAAGCATCGCTCAGTCATTAGTAGAAGGATGGTGGTTTTTGCAAAGAGAAGCATGGTCCACTTTGATACTGGCATATTGTTAAGGCAAGAAAGGATTTGGCAAGGATTTGACTGTAGCTGCAAAGGGATAAAAACAAAAAGGACCAGGCTCCCTACTGCATTTCTGCACAGCTTTAACTCTAAATGATGTGTTTGAGAGGCACAATTTTTGAAGTGTGAGGTATGCCACCCAAGAAGGATTAACGTTTGGAGGGAAATGGGGGAAACAAATCAACATCACTATGTTGGTATTTTGGGAATAGATGGGTATTTTGTCAGTCTGACACTTTAGAATTTGCAAATGAAAATACTCTTGATAATGATGTCTCTTCAGCAAAGTGTATTGCCTGACCACCTCATTGCATAGGAAGCTGCTGTCTGCTGGGTGGGACAAATGATCCACC
This sequence comes from Cryptoblepharus egeriae, assembly GCA_030015325.1. Taxonomy (NCBI): domain Eukaryota; kingdom Metazoa; phylum Chordata; class Lepidosauria; order Squamata; family Scincidae; genus Cryptoblepharus; species Cryptoblepharus egeriae. The sequence goes on from JAREYC010000001.1 coordinate 229,887,074, forward strand.
TAGACCAGTATTTTTTTACAATGACTCACATCAGCTTTGAGGAGCTCCAGATGGGGCTGTCCAACCCCTACCTGGAGATGCCGGGAATTCACCTTGCTATCCATCATAAGCACTTCATATACCCTGCTACTGAACTACAGCCACTCTTTGTGCAGGTCCATAGGCCTTTTCATTACATTTTTCCCCTGTGAACCTACATGTCAATAAAGATCATCAGTGGAAACCCTTCCAGGTGTCACCATCTAATGATCCTAGGCAGGAGGTTCATGAAAAGATAGCCTTGTCTACAGAGTCACAGGTGTCCCATCCTAAAGCATGTTTGCTTTGTTAGGAAGGAAGATGTGAAACTGCCTTGTACTGTGACAGCTTATTAGACCTCCTAAAATAAGTATTAATCATATTGACTTCTGGAAGTTTTCCAGGGTTTCAAGCAGATTTTTCCAACCCTATCTGAATCTGCCAGAGATTGAAGCAAAGACCTTCTGTGTGCATCTATTCAGCCATTGAGCTATAGCTTCTTTCCTTGAATGATGTTTTGTTGAATGCTTTTGCCTGTTTGCCTTGTTATATATTCCTTTTATTCTGCAAAAATCTGTGCTGGCTTTTGAAAGAAGGGCTGTTAGTAAACTGACTACGGCAGCTTCAACTTTAAAAATAAAACTCATTTAATAGAGTATTTAATTTCATAGTGGATCTGGTTGCATTTATTATAGAATAGCTGAAATTCAAAACACATTCTCCAGCATTTAGCATCTGCAAAGGCAGCTTTGGGGTGGGGAAGGAGAGGAAAAATCTTAACCATGACTACTCAAAAGTAAGTTCAATGGGTGTCTTTAGGAAAGAGTCTTTAGGATTGCAATATCGAGTGCTTTCTTTAAATGCATTTTCAATAGAACTGATTTGTAAACATACCCCACCTGTTTAGCTTCTGGAGATCTGAAAACTGCTCTTGTGTGCATGCGTGTAACACTTTTTATATATTCCCCAAATTGCTGCAAAACAAAGTCAGGAGAGATATTTTTCAAGGGGCAGGAATCAGAGAAACACCACTTTCCCTCATAAATAAGTTTGATTTGGGCATAGACTCCAGTACACCACATGATCATGCTAGGCAGAGAAAGGGCTTTTTCTTTGGTGGCACCCAAATAAATAAAGGGAGACCCAAATTTCTCCCTTGACATGTACACTTGGTGCCATCACTATAAAATTTTATGAACCAGAGACTTCTGTACTCTGTGCGACATATACTCAACCACTGAAGTATAGTCCCTTTTCCCAAGTGATGCTTTGCTTAATGGCCTTCCCTGTATGCTATGTACCTTATTGTAAACCACCAGGGTAGGCATCAGGGTTCTACTTTGTTCCAGGGCAGGAGTTTAATATCAAAGAGGTTGGATAAGCTCACAGGACTTTTAGGCTTCCTGCAGGCAATGAATAATGATTCTTCCACAATGCTGCTGCAAGCAGCTGGTTTATTTGCACTTTTACCACAATCTTATTAGACCCCTTCCCTCCCAATTCTTTTTTGCCTACTTCCCCAGATTATCCTTTCTCAGTAGCAGGGATGAACTTTCCAGGACAAGTATTTGATTCTGTCTCCTACATGGAGAATTAGCAACATTTGCATTTATAAAAATGTTCAGAAACAAAAGATTTATCCTCCTAGTTCCCATCTGGTTCCATCTGATTCTTTTGTACTTTTCTGATGTTCAGTTCAATTAGGTTGTAATTTATCATTCTTATCCATTGTTAGGGGGCTGATGATTATATGCTCTCACCTACATGATATGCAGTTCAATGTATTAAAGGAGATAAAAGGGGCAGTGAGGAAGGGGAGACAGGTCTATTCATATTTTTAAGGTGTGCTCTTAGACTTGCACTGGGAAGTCTTGCTTTAGCAGATGGGATGGCACTACCAAACCTCCTCCCTTTGTGGTCCTTCTTAGGTGTCTTGTTATCCACTTAGGTGTCTTGTTATCCACTATCCTTCTTGTTATCCACTAGAGTTCTGTTCCACATCCTCCCATGGATAAAAAATCCTTGGATAAAAAATGGAAATATTGATTTAAAGACACACTTCCAGGTCTCTTGCTCCTCCATTGCACCTAATGGAATAATATCTGCAGGGACTTGATTCTGGAACTGAAAACTGGCATGATTGCCTGCATGGCTGCCTCTCTACAACAATAGTACAGCAGTTTTTCAACTGTGATTTACAGTTACCATTCGTGTCAAGTCAAATCCGTGTATAAAAAAAATCTCTGTATAACAAGGTTGGACTTGTATTCATTGGAAATTTTCCAAGTAACTCAAAGAAAATGCACATATAAGCTTGTGTTCATAATGTGCCATTCTATTTATGTAACGTACAATGCAATCCTATTTATGTATACTCAGAAGTAAATTCCATTGAGTTCAATGGGGCTTACTCCCAGGAAAGTGCTCTTAGAATTGCAGCCAAACTTCAGTATGTAAAGACTCATAAATAAAATATAACAACAGAAAAGTGCTTATTTCTGGCCATCAACTGCTTATGATTTAACTTCTTGCTTAACTGTATCACTTCTGGTACTCGTAAGCACAATGAATACTAACTTCAGTCACTTGTATGAAATGAATTTGACAGCCAGGACTAGCCCAAGGTGGTCTGTCTGCCTCTATCCAGGGTCTTACCCACTTAGCTGCAAACTAACAAATCACCAGGGATTGAATCTGAGACCTCCTATGTGCAAACCTGATAATCTGCCATTGAAGTACTGCGGTCCTGGAGCAACATTCCCATTCTGGTTTTGTGAGTCTTACCTTCAAATGCTTAAACCCACAAGTTTCAGTTAGCTACTCCCTTTAGCCTTGTCACTGTGATCCTTACTGTCCTTCTGCTTCCTTTGCCACCTTATTAAATGTAAAGATTGTAGAATTCCAAAGTCTGTGTTGATGAGTAAACACAAAGCTATAAGTACCTATGAGTCACATCAAAGAAGATGAAAGTGTTCCCCCCATAGAGCTCATTTGCAATTAACTTGAATACAGTGCTGATTACAATGTACTGTAGTTACTGCCTGCAAATACTTGCTCTGAAAAAGAGCTGGAACTGGGCCATCCTGAACCACTGGGTGGAATGAATATATAACAGGACAAAATACTGTTTATGTTTCCCATAAATGGAAATGGACACAATTTAATTCCAAACAAATATGTTGTAAAAACTCATAATCAGTGCCTGATTTGTAAGAATGGAAGACCAATGAGGAGGGAATAAGTGTTTACATCAAATAGTCTGACAGAAGATGATGACTTATTGCGAAGGCCAGAAGCTCAAAAAAAAGAAGAAAAACAAAAGAGTAGATTACAAATCACACCTCCCCCCGCCAATGGTCTTGGAGGAAAACAATATACAGGTTATTGCAGCATATGACTGAATGTAACAAATATTCAAACTGTAATTGGCCATGTTTTTGAAAATGTGCAACTTGCACACATGGGGAAAAAAACTAATGCATATGCATGGCTCCTATGTAGTGGCCACTGGCACAAGTATGGGATTCAGCAGGGAAAGAAAGAAGGATTTAAGGTGCACTGCATGGATTTAAGGTGCACTGAAAGGGTTTATTTAGTCATTCAAAAAACAAATATGAATTAATTGAGCTTGCTCATTCACTATGTCTAGATGAGACGATCAATGTCTAATCATAGAGTACTGAGACTGTTGTTAGAGAAAGGGAGATGGGGTGAGAAGTCCTTAGAAGGATAAAAGGGCGCAGAAGAAAAAGATGGAAAGAAGGGAGAAAACAACATATTTATGAGCAGGCTTCCCAGAGAGATCCAGTGGAGTTTTTGAGAGAGAGAAAGAGATAATTAGGTGTTTGGACTAAGGTAAAATAAATGTTTTAAACAGGAAATGGCTTGATGTAGCCTGAACCAGAAGCTATACAGGCATGGTTCAGCTACCATTCAATGATTATCAAGCTTCGATGTTTTCGTCCCTTCAGAATAAAAAAGGAAGGCCATCTTCCTGAAAGAAAAATGATCAAATCAATAAGATTTTTTATTATGAACAATGTAAGTGCAGTCTTCTCACTTCAAAACAGGCAGCGATTTATCAAAACGTTATGCCTAAGAATGGAAGAAAGGGTTGAAAGGAAAAAAATTATTTGTAATGGAATATATAATAAGACAGTAGGAGAGGTGCAATGCAACAAAGCAGGATAACACAGAGAAATCAGCTTTTTCTAAGAGGGAAAATAAGAAAATCACCAGCGTTCTTAAACATTATGGGCACATGTCTGAACATCCATTTGGACCAGTGCAAATCCCTTGTGCTGGCCCTGGAGTGTCATGAAAGTGCCGTCCAGTTCGCACATTCCACACAGCAATGTGAATTTCTATTTCTGGTGTCATGAATTTGATTTCATGACATCCTTCATGGTGTGGATGTCACATCTAGCATCTGGGTATGTTCTCCATGCTTCCAGCAGAAGCCATTTCAGGTTGGCAAGCTGTAAACTCTGCTTGGCTCTGTTGCCTCATGATAACTTGATCCCTTTCAGTTTCCCATCCAAAACTTAATCAGGTCCATTCCTGCTTAGGTTTCTTCCTGCTACTTTCTTCTCAACCACCAGACCACACTTTCCAGGTAAAAAAGCTCTAATATCGTTTATATATAAACTAATAGGTCAAGATGAACTTTCGGCATAATACTGGCATATCACTGGCATAATACTGGCATAAAAACTGTTATCTCTGTTCTTTATGTGGAACTTTTAAAGCCCTGAAATGTGTTTTTTAATGTGGGTGTTTTTCAGGTCAAGATGATCTTTTGCCATATTACAGGTAGCATTAATACAGGTTACTTGGTATTCCTAGTAATTTGTCTTGGCCTTTGTGATTTATAACAGTTTGCTGGGAATTAGCACTTGCTTGAAGACAGGCACAAATCAATTTTTTTGCCCATGTGTCACATGCGCTGTTCTTCTGGAGCATCCCAAACCTTATCTGCCCTGGAGCAGGCTGGTCAGCTGCTAAACTAAAGTGTAGCTGAAGTATGTTTGGGCCACTTTGCAGTGCAAGTTCCAAATCAATCTCCTTACCATATGTCATGTGGCAGCTGCCGCTATGGGGGTACTTTGATCTTTGCCACATAAATTTACTGTGCCACCTAGTAAGGCTGGGCCGCTAGGAAGGGGGTTTAGGATCTGGCCTAAGTGTAGGATCACCCTCCTTCCTGGTCCGATCCTCCCACTGGCTTGTTTAAATGTATAACTCATGGGTGGAGGATCGAGTTCCACTGCTCTACTCTTCTACCTGACATACCTGTGCACACATACTCATAGTCTGTAAATGTACAGTATATGCATACGGTCCTTTCAATACAGATGGGAACCCTGTAAATAGAAATTTGCAGACAGACGGATGGATGGACAGATGGTCACAGAATCAACCATCACACATTATTGCCTTTGCCCTATGTATGTTCCAGTGTGCAGAGGAGATCCTGAACCTGTGAAGAGGGCGATTGCAATCGAACCATGCATTTTGTGGCAAATGAGAATTCTAAACAAGAATACAAGAGTTCTGTTCAGTTATGGTAAATATAGCCTTCTTGCTTATTTTTAAAAAGAGGCCAGAGTTTGACATGGTTCACCTCATTTCAACTACAGCCCTTGTTAGAGCTTTTCTATGTGCAATGTTGCTTTGGAGGCACACTGCAGTGAATACTGAAAACAGAAGGGAGCAAACAATTAGGCAGAGACATTCTGCTGAACGTTTACCTAACCTTGCATAAACGCCACATTAATTCCAACAAACTGTTTTCACAAGGTAAACATTTAATTTTGACTTTGGATTTCTTTACTTTTTAAACTAAAAATAATTCTTTATAGGGAGGTCCACGCTTCATTCAGTTGGTCACAAAAATTATGGTGGCATTTCTGAACCAGACACTAATTTGTTTTTTTGTTGGGGTAATAATATTTGTTAACAAAAACTGGCTATACCATCTGAAACCATCAGCTGATAATCTATGAAGAAAGCAGGGAAAGTCATATACTATAGTATATTTAAATATACTTATACCTCTCTCTCTCTCTCTCTCTCTCTCTCTCTCTCTCTCTCTTCATATATGGGGATGACATCCCCCATGTGAAACATCCCCCCCCCATTTGCACAACATCCCCCATGCACATCAACCTCCCCATGTGTAACATACCCCACTCTGCAAAAACCCCCACCCTGCGCAACATCCCCTCACAACTGTGGACATTCCTGCTAATGGGCATGTGAAGGATTTGTGGCTAAGTGTTGATCAGTCTTCAGTGTTAATTAGATGCTTATGACAGTGGTCTAAAAGGTGCACTTCGACTAAACCGGGAGTAACAGAGCCTCGAGCCCCCTAGGGTTAATTATAGACAGAAATGTATTGCACCCCTTTGCAATTTAATCCTTAGGGATTAAATTTCTAGAAATTGGTTCTTGGTGGGTCTCCTGTCACAGAAGGAATGTGGTCCCCAAATGTCATGCTTTTAGGTCCAGGGTTTGGGGCTGGGCCTTGATCAGTCAAGATTGATATACTTCAAAGTATAGACACAAAAACATGTGCCCCTTTTCACCACATTCCAGTTGGAATTTCTGACATTCTGGCTGGTCATCGTTGAGTCATTCAGTCAGTCAGGCAGTGACTTTTCAGTTCTTGTTTATATAACTTCGAAGTCTGTGACTCCCAAGTCGAAGTGCACCTGAAGGCTACTGTTAGAAAACTCTCATTAGTACCTAATTAACTCAATTCTAACACTCTTAAAGTGATCAGTGACCTTTATTATGATGTACAAAGAGAGAATATTCAAAATCTGATTCAAAAAACCTCATTTATTAACCTTAAACAATTAAACAAAAAATACTGAGATGCAATTAGGCAAAGCTGGCCTGAGAGGCCACTCTATACAAACCTATGGAGTTTCTGGAGTTCTGCAAAGTATTGAGTTCAGTTGAAGTTGGCCTGAGAGGCCAGGGGGGTCACTACTGCATCCCACGCAGGCAGTGGGAAAACTGAATAGGGGGGTTTCGAACAGCACCTAGAGATAGGAAGGTAGGAGGAGTCAAGAGGAGTCCTCTTGGCCACCTTGGAGTGCCAAGAGGAGTGCCAAGAGGAGTCCTCTTGGCCACCTTGGCACGGAGAGGGAGAGGGAACAAAATTTCAGGGCCTGTCAGGCCAGCTTCAAATGACAGAAGGTCTGACCAAAACCATTGGACCTGGAAGTGTGAAATTTGGGGAGGTTGTCCTTTCCATAATGGGGGCATCCACTAAGAACCAGTTTTTGGAAATGCTAACCAGAAGGGTTTGAAAAGGGGTTAACATCCCTATACTTTACATTTAAGAATCACTGACTGATCAGTGCCCTAAGTATGCATCTTAGTATGTACACTTAGTACGTAATACATTGAATAAAGTATTTTTATGACTTGGGATTACAATGTGCTTAACTTTGGGTAGATGTCCATTATGGAGTAATTTTTAAAATAAATGTTGGCTGAGGAGGAGAATTCTCATGTGAATTATTATACGGTGAGATTGATGCTGTGTTTCACTGATCAAATCTCACATTTTGAATGTTGAAGTTTCATTTGTGTGCACTATTTTGTTACAGTTCTGTATGTTGCATGTGTGAGAGAGAGCAAGAAAGCAACTGCTTGATTCAAGCAGAATCTGTATTTGCAGTACAAATGCTGACAAAAGATATTTGGGTCCTCTGAGCTTTGGCACACTAGATATTCCAGGAAATACATTCCCCAATTGGTAGGGAAAGGGTAGAATATGAATATTTTAAAACAGAATAAATAAAATATGTGTTGAAATCAGTTTATGGAGGAAGGCCCACCAACTACGCCCTCACCTCACAGTCACTTGTGTTATGCCATTTTAGAATGCAGGTGATGCTGAATACGACTGGATGCTCCTCTATACACACATATTTGGAATATTTATCTATGTTTTTCATACATGTTTTCCATGTTTTAAGAATTCCATGTTTTAAGAATTCCATGTTTTAAGAAGTACATTGATAAGCGATTTCTGGTTCACAGGACATAGGGGAGAATTTGCTCTATGTGTCTCCTAAGGGCATAACTTGAACAAGTGAGTTACAGTAAATGCAAGCAAATATCTAGATACAAAACAGTGTTTCTTTGACTCACTTTATTCACTGAGTAATATATGATACCAAGAATAAAAAGCTACAACTGAGAACGTACTCAAAGTGAATAATGGCACAATTAAAAGTCCCTTTGGGACATATGTATCTCTTTGAAAAGGCAGATGATTTGTGCAGTTTCTACATGTACTCGCCAGCATGGGAAGTGTTGATATGTTCCAGCTGATAGGTACATGGAGCTAACAATCTCTGAAGCAAAGAAGCCAAAATGCTTGATTTTATCACTAGATGAGTGTGACTTATGGTCCGATATTTGGTACTGCTCCTCTGAGACACCAGTCCATAGGCTGACCCCAATCCTCTATATACACATTGAACATAAATTCCATGGACCTCAACATATAGGAGCACAACTGAAGTTTATCAGACCATGGACCACCTAGATCGATACTGCCTTGTCAGTATTTTAGGAGAAAAAGGCTTTCCCAGTGTTACCTGGAGATAAGACTGGGGTGGAAACTGGAATCTAACTGAATCAGGGATCGGTTTGGACACTATTCAAGGGCCTGTAGCCATCACACAGGAAGGGCCCACTAGATGAGACCGGCCATGGTCAGAGCTCCAAATACCTCTGGCTGTGATGGCAGCCACTGTGACATCAGGAAGTGCCATGGGTGACCTGGTGGAGAAGATTGCCATTGATCACTTCATAACCTGGTGCCAGATGGCCAGGACTTACCCATGAGATACACAACTTCTGAGAAAAGAGAGACAGCATTTGGTTTCATGGATTTGAAATGCACACTCTGGTTTTTAAGAAGCTGACATTTGTTAAAAACTATTTTTTCCATAAAATCAGTTTATATCTCTGAGGTACCACATTTTTTAACAGCCAAGTTGCTTATTTTAGTAGCTGGTAATTAACATTATTTTCAGGAACCATTTTGTGAACATATTGCACATATTCGACAATATTCTTCTTCTTGAATTGTTGCCTTCAGCTGTGAAAACCTTTGGGGGGAAAATAAATGATGTGATAAAAGATGCAGGGAGACTTGGGCTGCTTTTATTATTGATGGGCTGATTCAGAGCCCACTTAATGTGCTTCCTGCCCATGCTTATCCTACCTGCCCATTATTTGCAAAAAAATAAAAATAAAAAAATTGAGGGAGGTAAGAACAGAGGGCAGGGAGAACTTATAGGCTGAGTGTTAATGTTTTCAAGCTTGTTCAATTATAATAGCTCTTAGTGGCATTATGGGATTTGTGGTCATCTCTGGGCAGGAAACACTATAAATTATATGAGCCCAGCAGAAAATATTTAAGTGATATTGCTGTCCCAGGTGAAAATTCATATCATGCTCGTCCCTTGCATCTTGTGCAATATAGCTGGGGAGGGGACTGTGCTCCTTCCTTAAGGACACAAGATCATAAGAAGGGCCTCCACTGGATCAGACCAAAGGCCCATCTAGTCCAGCTTCTTGTGTCATACAGTGGCCCACCAGATGCCTCAGGGAGCACATAAGTCCATCCAGGTGCCTTTCCCTGCATCTGGCATTTCCAGGTGCATCCAGGTACCTTTCCCTGCATCTGGCATTTTTAGGATGTCCACATCTGCATCTTTCCATGCACACACATAAATACCCAACATGGCTTGTAACCTGATGGTTACAGGTGATGGTCCTTTCCTCGAGGAATTTGTCCAATACAATATAAATGAATGGAGTAAAGGGAAAGACCTTCCATGCACAGAATGAAGAAAACAGATTGCAACTGGGACAACAAAAGGGCATGGCTCAGTTACCTTTGTATCTCAACCCATGCTGTTCCAAGGGTCCAGGGCAAGTCTGTATTCATGCAAAACACACATACACTGGTGAGTCCAATTTAACTCACTAAGATTTTCTTCTGAGGAACCATATTTAGGATCACACTATGGTTCAAACCACATTCCGTTAAAAATACAAGGGTTCAGGAGCCCCCCAAAATCCATATTCAGCTGTGCCATACTGGGGATATATTGCTAGAGCTTGTTTTCTGTGCGCGGAATCTAAATTGAACTTTGTGTCAAAGGTTTTTGAAAAGCAGATTGGTGAGAAATTGAAACAATATACAATTGGGAGAGGTGGATTGAAATCCACAGCAATACTTCATTCTCCTTTGATTAAAAACAAGGGCTTTATTTTTGGGGGGTTTTGATTTTGTTTTTCTTCCTTTTCTGAAAGCAGCTTGACATTTGGGAACCCGCACTAGATTAAAGCGTGCACATAACCTCTGTTAAAATGCAGCTTTGACTTCTCCAATCTCGCTGATTCATTTGCCATACTCTGCCTGTGTACACGCAGGCTCCCAGAGGCATCTGTTGCAGTAGTTTCACAATTTAAATATGCTGTGATATAGAAGCCATGCCAACTGTGGCAGCATTCACTGTCCTATGGAGAGCAAATGCATGGGGGCTTCTCTGGAGAGGGCACTGTTACCCTCCCACACTTGATTATGCATGAGGACTATCCCCACCCTCTGCACATTAGCATTTGAGCACAATCCTAACCATGTCTACTCAAAAGTAAGCCCCATTGTGTTCAATGGGTCTTACTCCCACGAAAGAGTGTTTAGGATTGAAGCCTTTGTCTCTATAGACAAACTAAGGTTACCATAATTCTCTTCCACAAAATCAGGACAGGATCTCTGTCCATTTGCCAGTATGTGAACACAATTCCTCAAAATTGGGATTGTCCTTGTTTTGGGGGGCATATGGCAACCCTAAGACGAACCCTGAACTTACTAAGCAGGGGAAGTTCTGAGATGGATACGTCATCTGAGCTACAGTATTAAGATATATGATCAAAAGAAGCTATTTACATTATTTGCTCTGCATCAGAGAGTGAATGAGGGGATAAGGCATACAGGCATCCTCCACTTACTGGACGGGTAAGGACCAGAGCACTGTCCAAAAGCACAGATAGATACAAGAGCTCATGCATCTCAGTGTTCAGCAATTCACCCTTCCCTCTCTACATTCATGCCAGCCACAACATACTAAGCCAAGCCATTAGGAGGAGATCTCAGTGAGATAAATGGGAGGCTGGCGAAGAAAGAAGAAACAACAGAAGATCCTTTTCTTATTCGGGCTGCTTGGTTGCATCTCATTTGGTGTGTGTGTGTGTGTGTGTTTAGTATGTTGTATGAAACTATAAGGGATAGAAGTGTTAAACAGATAAAATTTGCCCTATGTATCTTTGGCACTCTTCAAAATTCTTCTTCACAACAGCTAATGTTATACAGTTTTTGTGATGCCAACTATCTCTACACGGTTATGCTTGCTGTTTCACTGTTGGCATTCATCACAATCTGTTTGGATAAATGGTCTGCCTCAGTTTCGTTTAGTGAATCCCTGATGTAATGAATTTTTCCCATGGGAAGAATTAGGTTTGCAAGAAAGCAATTGCCCTTTGGAATTAGATTTCTACAGTGTCCATACACTATGGGGATTTATTTGTCACATCCAGGAATAACAAGCCAGCATTCCTGTGTAATCCAGGTTCACAAGGCATAGATTTTCTTCTTCTAGTAGTTCCCGTCATTGAGTCAAGAGAGCTCTGATCCTGTAATCCAGATGGAGAGAAGTGAAACATCTTCTGCAATCCTAAACACACTTACAGACCCATTGAATATAATGGAGGAGACAGGTATAGGATTGCAGCCATCTTCATTCATAATTAACAAATGCTACAGCAATAATGTCAGGGCAAAATCCTGTTCCCATTGAAGTCAATAATGTGTGAATGTGTTGCTTGCTTTTATTTTCTTATTGATGTCAGTGTGGTATTTCTGCCAAGTGATAAAAAGCAGCAAAGTCAAATCAATAGCTAGAAAAATGTATCACCTGATAAACACACACACACACACACGCACACATTTGGCACAGAGATCCCTGCAGAATTGCTGAGCATCATTGGAAACATTAAGAATCAGCTCCCCCAATCAGGAAATAAGCTTTTCATCTCAAATTCTTTACATTTGTCATCTGTTAATATTACTTAAAAGTATTGGTACAAAGATGGAATATAAATAATTATTTTATAATTATTTATAAAATAAATAGAATATTTTATATACTATTTTATAGAATACAAAATATGTAGATACAGTTATGTATCTATCCACATGTGGCTGCAATCCTAAACATACTTTCCTGGGAGTAAGACCCTTTGAAAACAATGGGCTTACTTCTGAGTAGACATGGTTAGGATTGTGCTTCGTATCTGTATGCAGATATCTACATATGTACTGTAGATGTAGTTGTTCTATCTGTCTGTCTGTCTGTCTGTCTGTCTGTCTGTCTGTCTGATCATTGGCATCCTTCAGTCTCAAAAGACTATGGTATCGTGCTCTGATTGGAGGTCCTGAAACAACATCTAGTGTTGCTAAGAAGGCCAATTCGAGAGTGGCCATCCCTTCCACACTGAGGACAAATAAATTCTGTCCCCTGCCCAGACCCCAGATTTTGCTGCTTTCGGGTTTGTCTCTTTGCTTCAGCCTGCCGAACAAGTGTCTCTTCCAGTTGGAGAAGGCCATGCTGGGTCTTTTGCCTCCCTGCTGAACGATCAGACGTCAAGGTTTCCCAGCTGTTGATGTCCATTCCCAAGGCCTTTAGATCCCTCCTGCAATTGTCTTTGTATCGCAGCTGTGGTCTCCCTCTAGGTTGCTCTCCCTGCACTAATTCTCCATATAGGAGATCTTTTGGAATCCGACCATCCGCCATTCTCACTATATGCCCAAGCCAGCATAGACGCCGCTGTTTCAGTTGATAAAACAACAATATTCAGTGCATATACAGGCTCCTCGCTGTATCTGTGGGGAATATTCCAAGACCGTTTGCAGATTCACCAAACTGCAGATAGTAGCATACTCTGTAGAACCCTATACAGTAAAACCTTGGATTGAGAGCATTTTGCAAGACAGGCAAACGTTTCTAATAAATTTTGACTTGCAATACAAGCAATGTCTTGTAAAACAAGCAAGCAAACTAAACCAGTCCCAGCCATTATATGGTTGGTTTCCTTTCCAGGAAAGGGAATCTTTGTTTCCTTACCTTGAAGTTGCATCATCCTTACCATGAAGCTGGAAAATTGGTTAGGATTGCACCTTAAGAACAGGTTAATTTGTTTTATTTCTCTTTATATTTTGTATTTTCTTTATTGTTTTGTACTCTATTACAGTATTGTAATCATTTTTATATGAATATTTTTGGGTTGTGGAACAAATTCCTGACAGTTCGGGTGGTTCGGCAGTGGAACAGATTGCCTAGGGAGGTGGTGGACTCTCCCTCACTGGGGATCTTCAAGCAGAGGCTCGACGAGCACCTGTCGGGGATGCTCTAGGGGGATTTCCTGCTGCAGGCAGGGAGTTGGACTAGATGACCTACTAGGTCCCTTCCAACTCTATGATTCTATGAAATTGTCTGAGTTTCTATTATTTCCTATGGGAAAATTTGCTTTGATATACGGCACAAGCGTTTTGGATTACAAACATGTTTCCAGAATGAATTATGCTCATAAACCAAGGTACCATTGCATAACTGGGACATTCCATAATCTAGGAGTTGGTAATTAAATAACTGTCTGGCTAATACAACAGTGGGTCAGCTGGTTAATGAACCTGTCATCTGGCAGGCTGGGGTTCGAGATCCAGGTGCTCCAAAACGGAGTGAGCTCATGTCCTTAGCCCAACTCCTGCTAATCTAGCCATTTGAAAGCATGTAAATGTACTTAGAAAATATGTACCACTTCGGTGGGAAGGTAAACAGCTTTCCATGCAATCGTGCTGGCCCTGTGACCACGGAGGCATCTTCAGACAGCACTGGCTCTTGGCTGAATTGGGAATGAGTGCTACACCCAACAGCTGTGGTTGGTGCCTATATAGGCAGCAGGGCAACCTGCTACCAGTAACAGCTGGCAGGGCAACCTGCCAGGGACCTTTACCTTATCTTTTAACATAACATAGATTTTGTCTGCATATTTATGTTCAAAAAAGCCAACAGAAAACTTCTGAAGAACTATTAAAATGATTTCAGTCTTTACCAATTTTATAACAGTGCACAGAATCAGTCAGTTGGATGGAGGTGCAGATATTCCTGAGATATGGCATGTATGAAAAATTAGAAAGCGGCAAGTATTCCATAAATCCTTTCTAACATTTGTAGATGATACTCCAAAATGTACAGAACTGCCAAAAGGACTGACAGAACTGACATCTGCCCAAAGGAAATTTGAAGTGGGCTTGAGAGTTTGCTATTAAGATTAGTCATCATAAAAATTTAAAAGAAAGCTAAAGAAGTTTTAGAGATCAGAGAAAATTTTGGAGAGCAGAAAATGGAGCTAACATATCTTTAAATCACTACTCAATACTCTTTATTTATCCTTTCATGGTACTCAAGGCAATTTTTCAAGAAAGCACTGACTAAAATCAGATCTACTAAGAGCAGAAACAGAGTTGAAGCTTCAACAAAGTAGCAACAGGATTGGGGACAAGTCCATCTAAACTGCAATCATGAAGACACTTTCCGGGGAATAAGACTCTTTGAACACAATGGGGCTTACATCTGAGTAGACATGGTTAGGATTATGCTTTAAATATTTGAGGAGAATTTGGATGTTCTTTCTGGAACAAATTAGCTGAAGAGTTGTGAAACATTTTCAGTAAGGAAAGCAAAATTTCTCAGGAGACTTTTACATATACCCTCATGAATACAGGGCACCTGGATGCAGGTGTCAGTGTGCTCCTGGAGGCATCTGGTGGGCCACTGTGTGGTACAGGAAACTGGACTAGAAAGGCCTTTGGCCTGATCCAGCAGAGACTCTTCTTATGTTCTTATGTATTACAGGTCAACTTACCAAATGATCTTTTGGGCAAAGAAGGACAGAATTCTAATAATTTTCCAGCATTGTCATAACTGTTCCAGTGGGGCATGTGCTGCATCTTGCAGTATGTTGGCAGCCACAGAAGCCTCCTCTAGGTATGTTCCCATACCTAGAAGTTGCATTGTCCTTACCTGTGGGAAAGTTGGATAGGATTGCCCCCGAAGTCATTTAAGTCATTATGGGGAGTCCTTGCTCTTGAGTAAGAACAAATTACTCTGGATTGCAATATGAATTTCCCATAGGTTTTCAATAGGTGGTGCAGTAACTACGGTACATGTAATGTCTCTTACGTGCTCCCGCAGTTACTCTGGATTGTGCCCTTAGTAAATGTTTCTCTATCTGTAAAAGTTGATAGTGGCATAATTTGGAGGGGATTTTGAGAATATGTTGCCTTTTTAATACATTAAGAAGAGGCAGAATGCCTTCTTAATAGATACAGAATTACTAGAACTGGATCTACAATGTATGTACATCACTTTTTCAACACTTGATTCATGCGCACAAAATCATTTTTTCAGGTGTTCACTTGGACATCAAGCAATGCACCTGTGGGGTAGGCAGATCTAGCCCTCTCTCCACCTAATGCATTCATGCCAATGTCTGTACAATTGTACATATGTAAGCTGTACACCCAGTGGAAATCCCAATTGCAGTGGGTTCTTGATTATGCAGAATCTCATTTCTGATCTGCTAAATGTCATGATCAGTGGTTCCAGGCAGGAGAGTGGGGACTCAGGTAAGTATTTATGTGGCCAGCTAGGTTCAAGGGTTGCCCCGGTCAGCTGTGACCCATCAATTTGGGAACCATTGGTCTAGCTATTGGGAATTGGACCATAAAGCATTTATTGGCTTGGGCAGTGGAGCTGGAAGGTGTGGTATGCCTTTAGATTATCTGAGGTTGACATTACACACACAGGGACCATTACTTGATACTGCTGTCACCAAGAACTGAGCATGTATAAGTGAACATGCTCTGCATTCCGTATGCTATTCCAGCCCTGGGGCTTTAGAGCTCCAAAAGAAATACTTGTGATCTTTTATTTGTTATTGCCCATTGCTAGCTTACAGCACAAAATATTGTAGATTCAAATGCTGATTGTTTATATTGTATCATCCTTTCCTCCAAGTCAATGGATATATCATGACAAATATACCAAATCTGTAGTCTGATTATATCACACTCTTTCAATGCAAAATCAGATCCTCTCAAGAAAAAAAAAAAGTGTATTCCTAACTGCTCTTACGTATGTGTGTGTATCGTTTTCCATTGCTACTCTGTCATCTACAGAGGTCACCATTAATCCACAAGTAAGTTAGAAATATCAGACGTATTCCAGAAGAGGAAATAACATCATGTTGGAGCCCTCCCAGGCATCCCTCTCTCTTTCTCTCTGGCATTCTAGAGACTCAAAAACATTCTAGCTGAGAGGCATTGAACATGGTGTGAATATTAATGTGCCGGCTGTGTTTGCAGAACTGTGATTTTGGGCTAGTGCCAGCGTCTGAAAGATGAAGCTATTCCATGGGAAGGAGGATCAGTTCTTGTGCTAAGTTGAGAATTTTTTAAACACATGGACATCATTCTCAGAATCAGCATTCATGTAGCAACATAGTATATATTGAGAGAGGCCTGCTCAGGAAATAAACATGGTCTCTGATGCATATTCTTAGGCTTCAAATAGGGATGCATGGAATACCCATATTCCTTTAGAAAAATATTATCGACTATAGTTAATTTTGGTTCACCCTACAATCCAGAGTAACTATGGGAAGATGTAAGAGGCACTTACTCTTGATTGCTCTATCCATTTCCCATAGGAAGCACCATAATTACATCAGTGTAAAAGATCCCGTGGTTACTCTGGATTATAGCCTAAGGGCACAATCCAGAGTATCTACAGGGAGTCTTTGCTCCAAAGTAAGAACAAGTTACTCTGGATTGCAATATGAGTTTCCCATAGGTTTTCACTAGGTGGTGCAGTAACTGCAGGTGCACGTAATGCCTCTTACGTGCTTCCGTAGTTACTCTGGTTTGTAGCCTAAATTAGTTAAAATTACTTAGGTAAAATAGTTAATTAAAATTAACCATGGATTTGATGAATAGATAATTGTTGTATAACCTTGTTATCTCCTTCTTTGATGTCTGTTGGAATTGCTAAGTAACCTTATAGTTTAATAAAAATTTTAAGAAGTATAATTTAATATAAATTAATTGAAGTTATTTTAGACTAAAGAAAGGTAAGTCACTTCATAACCTTTATTGGCATACAAATAAATAAATGAATAGATAAATAACAAATCAAACAGGTGTCAAGTGAGCAGACAAATCATACAATACAACAAGTAACTGGTACAATAGAATAAGGTATGACAAGGAAAGAAGATAAGAAATAGGGAAATGATACATTTCTGTTAGGCACCAGGCATCCCTATTGGCACCACTTATAATTGGGCACCATCAGGCACAATTGCACATGCACAAAGGAGGCAACAAAATGGTGGGCATTGTGAAAGATCAGTAGGCAGATTGGCATCCCTGGTGGACATCAGGCATCATCAAGCAGTAAGCACCTGCCACACTATTATGTGGAAAGCAATAGATATTGATGGGCACTACTAAACAGCGGGAACCATCTGGTCTCAGGAACTCTAGACACCACTGAGCAACCCCATCGAACACCAGGCATCCCCACAGGGCAAAACAAAAAGCAGTAAGCAAAGCAGTAAGCACAGGGCACAACTGTGTTGAGGAGCTGAGGAGGGATATAAGGGGTTGGAAGGGGAAGGGATAACCAGGTAGTCAATAATCAGAGTCCTCAGCTTCAATACTAAGGGAAAAGTCAGGGAGAACACAACCATTCTTAAAAGGAGCCCAAGTCTTGGGAAAATTGTCCGACAATTTGGAGGAGATGACCGGATTACTACTTCTAGGAATGGAAGGTGGGGGAATTTCCAAGGGGGAGTCAGACCAGTTTTCCACTGTTCTAATAAAATCTAAGGATAAAGAGGGTACTGGCTGGGTCTGTACATCCAAAAGGGTAGGGACACCACATTTGGAATTTTTGTCCATTACACTGAAAGGTGATAAAAGCAACCCAGAGGGGCAAGAAGGTGGGTACAGGTTAGATAAATTTCCTTCAGAGTGAGCAGAGTTATTGCATGGAAGGATAAGCGGTGGGAGGCATTTGGAATCTTCAGGGGGCCCCCAAGGGTCACTGGAGTCATCTCAGGCAACTTGGGAGACAAGGGTTGAAGAATTCAAAGATCATTCTTGAGGATATTGGATGGCGACTGAGCAATGGGAGCAGTATCCATCTTATCAGGCTGGGACCATGCGCTCCCTTTCAGCTGCTTCCGCAGAAAATTCCCTTCAGTAATCAGGTTTGTAGAGTTGACTTTCAGGGGTCTTTCAGAATCAGGAAGCTTAGGAGGGATGATTTTGGTGATAGCTTGGTTCCGGAAATACCAATGAGCCATGATGTCCACATTCTGCAGCAGATTTGGAGAGCTAAACACAAGGCTTGAAATAAATGGTGAGTGAAATTCTTGAAGGAGGCATAGCTGTCTTCTGGGTGG
This sequence comes from Cryptoblepharus egeriae, assembly GCA_030015325.1. Classification (NCBI taxonomy): domain Eukaryota; kingdom Metazoa; phylum Chordata; class Lepidosauria; order Squamata; family Scincidae; genus Cryptoblepharus; species Cryptoblepharus egeriae. The sequence continues at coordinate 229,905,716 of JAREYC010000001.1, forward strand.
AGATATAGGAGTAATCCTGAGAAGGTCAATTACAGAGGTAGTAATAGGGAGCAAAAAAGCTAAATGCTGTTTTGCCAGAAAGATCTTGGACCAGTCGGGATGTCTCCCTGTGTGAAGGTCAAATGATAATACCGCAAAATGGGCTTCATATTTTAACTGAAGGGAAGGGATCTCTGGAACATCCGTAAGAAGTTTTAAAGAGGAAGCTGTTGTAGAGGCGACATAATTCGGGTCTAGAACTGTCTTTGAGAGAGTGGTAGCAGTCAGGTTAAAAAGTTTATTAACTAGAAGGTGCTGCTCCTTTAAAAGTTTGAGCGTCTGTGAAATCAAGTCAAAAATAGAAGGAACTGACTGAACGGATGATAGGAGGCACTTCTTACAAGCTTTGGGGGATTCACTATTCACCCCACAATCCAGATGAGGAGTCTTTGCATCTGAGGTGGGCAGAGTGCAGTTCGGCAGAGACTGGCTTCCTTCCAAAGGTGGAGATAGGGCCTGAGAAGTGGCCTTAGAGGAAATATGCCCAGGGGGTACTTCATCCGATGGAGGGTCATGAGAGAATAAATAATCCACAATTTTGGACTGTTGAAACAAAGGAGGCAAAGCCTCTACATCTGGGCTGGTGAAAGTTCTTTTGCGTCTCATTTGAGCTGATTAGCAACATGGCGTGAGAAGGTAAAACAGCCCGAGATATCAGCAGAGCAGCAGAAAAGATGGGTGGAGGAGGCCCAGCAGTCCAACAGGCCAGAGAGGGCTTGCATAAATAAACTCTCAAAACAAAGTCATATAAGGGCCGAAAGTGAGATAAGGAGACAGGGAGGGAATTCCACAAGGGCAAGCGAGCAAAAATAGGTCTAAAAACATCTTAAAACAAAACAAAATAGGAGATAAGTGGGCCGAGATAACTACCAAAACTCCATTGCTGCTCCCAGCCAACCGGAAGTCCAGAAATGTAAGTTAGGTTATCAGTGCTTGCCATATATACTGATAAAAACATATTTGTTTATTTTTGTTTTCTTTTTTATTTTTTTTCTTTCTCTTTTTTCTTTCTTTGTTGTTCCCCTTTTTGAAAAAAATAAATAAAAATATAAATAAAAAATATTATTGACCAGCCCTATGCCTTCCTCCCCACCAGTGCAGTCCTAGAGGTGGACTGTAGCTTCCCATTATTGTGCCCAGCCATTCTGTAGCTTCCCATTATTGTGCCCAGCCAGTGCATCCTCCAGGATGAAGGCATTTTTTATGACTGGTAGTCTATGCTGACGGAACACTATTTCACCAGCAGAGATGCTCTGTAGGATTTATTTATTCGTCTTAATGGACTAATTTTGGACTATTGGACTAACAGAAACTCCTTTTGTTTCTGTAGATATGCCTAGATGTTTCTTCTGAACTACTGTAGTTGGTGCTAGGGCTGAACAGAAAGGTCTCATTAGTTAACTTTGGCTTGCATTGTGAAGAAATCTTCTGAAATTTTCAATTTCCAGTTCCCTCTTCAAATGGGAGAGAGGCATTTTGACCATTTAGGGAACAGAGGCAGATATCATTTCCTCAAAATCTTCTGGAGTAGCTTCACTGCTGGATGACTATCCTTTTTTTCCCAGCACCTCTTTGGCAGTAACAGCAGGGACAGCAGGCAAGATCTTCTTGGCAGCTGGGTCCCACCAGCTGTCATGATTTCTCCCCAAGTAAGTCTTGGAAATGATGCTACATTTCACTAAGGAGAAGTCCTCAAGGGTTTTGTCTTAGTGAGCCCTCAGCTATCTGTTCGGAGTGAGCAGGGAAAGCAGAGTATAGTAATCAGCAAAACACACCTCTTCCTTATCGAAAATCATCTGGGCTAGTTGCTATCAATAAAACATAAACAGGAGTGGAGGCTTGGTTAAGATTTCATAAGAAATACTTTACAGTACTCACATTTCATAGTTGAAAATAATACATGCATCCTCTGAAGTAAATCAGGGGCTTTACTACTTTGGAACAGAGAACCGTAGACCTTTTTTCTGTGGAAGTCTGTTCTGATGGGCAAGGTACCATGGCAGAGCACATTCTTTTCTGAAAATCTGGAAGGAGGAGAAAGTGTTTTGAAGAGTTGGAGAAAATAAGTGTTAAGGATCTCCTACAAAAAAAAAACCCATCGCCAATTTCAGTCACTGTGCATTGGAACGTTGGTCTGCTGTGAGTGATCCACAGGTGCGCCACAGCAATTTTGAGATTTCATTTATTACTGTGGGTGGCACAAGCGGTTAAGACACTGTCTGTTAACCAGCAGGCCAGGGTTCGAGACCCGGGTCGGCCCGACAAGATATGGTGAGCTCCTGTCCTTAGCCCAACTCTGCAACGCCAGCTGGATCCAATTGTATTGGCTCTGCCTTTCCATTGGACTAATTCAGTGGTGTGGAGAGGAGGGGTTTGCTGCTTGGGTAACACCTATCCTCCATAACAATCTAACCCAGGCTTTCGTGCTTCGCATGCAGTATATGCAGCGCCAAGCATGATAGAGTAGTCTTTCAAGACTGACAAAGGCCTGCTTTTTTGGGCCAATGGACGCTGTCATTGTCCCATTGGCACCATGATGTACCTTGTCAATACCCTAACAGTCCCCTAACTGTGAACTAATATCACTCCAGGAGCTTGTTCATAACATGTATGTTTTGTGCACAAGACGAACATAGGTTTGTTGGGCTTAGGAGCAAAACTTGTCCCTGTCTCTTGGGTGCAGAGGATGCTGCATCCTCTCCACAACAGAGACTGGGGGTCCCCAGTACTCTGGCTGGAAGCGAACTTTTACAGATAGGAACAATCCCCTGGGACCTAGTGCTAAGCACTTCTGGTTACCAGAGGTTTGTTCATATCTGTGAAAGTTTGCATCTCTAATGTTTGTAAGTCAGGGTCTTACTAAGCTCAAAAACCTAATGGAGTGCTTGACAATTTTAATGCCTTGTCAGTGTGCTGTGAGATGAATAAGGTTGAATATCACTGCCGTAGAGAGACAGGTGGTCACAGGTGACTGGACATTACACTGCTCTCCAGAATCTAGAAGGCAGCATTGCATCCTAATTTGAACACTATCACTCTGTTCAAGATAAGTTTGGTTTTGTTTTTCTCCTGTTTTGCTGGGGGGATGCGGGGGAATTGGCAATAATGATAGGCAGCACCACACTTCAAATTGAGCTTTACATGAACAATTGTCGGCTCAAATCAAAATGGGTTTAGGGTTTTTGAAACAGTGAAGTCTCATTTCGGATCTTCCTCGTGAAAGACTCACTATCTCTAGTTTTATGGGATTGTTGAATCTCTTTCAAACTGTATCTTAAAACTAGGACCTTCTGTTACGCAAAGCATGTGCTCTGTTATTAGAGCCCCTCTCCCAGCTTTCAAAACCAGTTATAAGGAGGATATTGCGTACTTATTTAATGGGGAGGAGACATAATTTTATGAAAGAAAGAGGTCAAAGGTCCAATCCTTGGACAGTCTATAATATGCAGAGATACCATATGGTTCTCCTGCATAATATGAGTTGTCTGAGGAACCTGATATGACCCTGACATGATCATGGCATGACAAAGAAAACATTTGGACTACTGTTATCGGAGCTCACCCTCTGGCTGGCATAAGTCTGAATAGGCCCAAGAGGTTGTGTTGTTGTCTGGAAGAAGCATGATCAGTGTCTCTATTGCCACAAATATTTGCCCCCTGACCGCTCTCACGTGCCCCTTGCTGACCCCCAAACCTACCCTATTCCTCAGTCTCCCTAACCATAGTCCCACCCTGCCATCAACTAACCAGCATCAATAGTGGCTGGTACCCTAGTGGTGCTTACGCATGTTTGGCAACCATTTGTACTGACAAATTTGTGCCATTCATTCTGTTTTTGTGTCATCACAGTGGCAGCAATGCCAACAGCCTGGCCCTTCCACTGATGGAATGCAAATTCTGTCAACCGAAGCCCTAGATAGGATTGGGCTGTAAAAGGCACAAAGATGCAAATGGAGGCATAAAATCCTTTTTCAGGATGAATCCCTGTGGAATCTATGCAGCAGTGGTTTGAAGCCAAGAATGGAAAGATGTCTTAATTTTTAAAAATAAGGCCAGTGGGAATATATGTTTGCATAATGTCCATTCTGACTAAGCAGCTCCCCAGGTCTCCCATTAGTTCTCTTTAATGAAAAGGCTAGCACATGCTTTTGCAGATTGCTCAGTGAACAATAACATTGGTCACATAGTTCACAGCTTCACAGGGTGACTGACAGCTTGCCCAGTATGTGTAAATAGCTCTTTTGACACATTGGGAAACCAAAAGTCAGTCTGACCTGAGGAAAGACAAGAGGTGAAAAGGAGGGTGACAGCTAAGATAGTTGGCAAGGCTGCTGGCAAATAATATTTAAATAGAAAGACAAGACATCTGAAATATGACAGATTTGTATCTAATCTTGACAGGCTTGGTAAATGTGAACATACTACTTTATATGATACCAGAATGAGCAGGTAGAGATGGGCCAATTAAAGTTTCTAGCCTGGTCTGTCCCCAAAGTCTGGATACTATAATACAGAAAGATTGTATTCAGTTCCATCTCATATGCTACTAGCATGACCAGGCGATAGAATGCAGGGGGCCAAATTAGATGATACCTCATCCCATAAATGTGAAATGGTAAGAGACTGTGCCTGCTCTCCCTACCATTTGAAATCCTCATTCTGCTATGAAGTTCCTGAAATGTTTGTACATAACTTTGGGCCTTGGCCGAGTCATGCAAAAAACATAGATCTCAGCATGGTATTATCCTATATCTGATTATACATGTGTTTAGGGACCATGTTTTACTGATACATACAGGTAGCCCTGCACACAAGTGAAATATGACACATATTACATACTAAAATATTAGATAAAAAGCAATGATTCCTTTTTATGCAGTTTTATCTGCATTCAGATGTTGATGCAGATCAAAGCACTCATGCATTATTAACCATATTTATATACCACTAGCAAAAGTGTACCCACATTGTGGGAGTAAAATTCCCCATATGACATCCCCCCACTGCGCATCAACCGCCCATGCACATCAGCCCCCCATGTGCATCAACCCCATGCACAACATCCCCCATGTTTATTCACCCCATGTGCATCATACCCCCATGAGCATCAGACCCCATTCAGATCAACCCTACCATGTGCATCAACCCCCATGTGCATCAACCCCCATGTGCATCAACCCCCATGTGCATCAACCCCCAAGCACATCATTCCCCCATGCACATCATCCCCCATGTGCATCAGTCCCCCATGCACAACATTATTCCCCATGCGCATCAGTCCCCCATGCACATCAATCCCCATGCGCATCAACCCCCATGCGCATCATCTCACCATGTGCAACGGTCCCCCCATGCGCAACGGCCCCAATGCGCAGCATCCTTCCCAGTGCAACCATTTCCTCCAAACAACATCCCCCCACAGCGCACCAGGCATCGAGCACCAAATTGGCTGGAGGTTGGTCAGTCTTCCATGTTAGGTATAGGACAAAAACATGTTGCCCTCTTTTCAGCCCCTGAAGGGTTAAATTTCTCCACATGGGTTCTTGGTGGGTGTTCATGTGACATAAGGAACACCCTCCCTGAATTTCATGCTTCTAGGTCTGGGGGTTGGGCAGACCATCCCTCAGTCACCGATTCTTCAATGCAAAGTATAGGGAAGAAAACATGTGCCTCATTTCACCCCCTTCTGGTTGGAATCTCTGAAAACCATTGTACCCGTAAGTCACGGAAGGAACATCCACCCCAAATTTCACGCTTCTAGGTCCAGTGTTTTTGGCAGAGCATTGATGAGTCAGTCAGTCAGTGGCTTTTCATTTATATATTTAAAAAAATTGTTTTCTCACCCTCCATGGGTGGTGTATGTATGTTATCCTCAATCTCGGGTCCTCTACCAGAGGCCTGGGAGTTTGAGGGTTCTGCGCAGTATCTTAGCTGTTCCTAGCAATGCGCTTTTCTGGATCGAGTGTTCTGCTGTCCCTCCTGGAATCTGTTGGAGCCATTCTTCCAGCTTGGGTGTCACAGCCCCTAATGCTCCAATCACTATTGGGATCACCTTCACCTTCACTTGCCACAGTCTATCTAATTCCTCCTTCAAACCCTGATACTTTTCCACCTTTTCATGCTCTTTTTTCCTGATGTTGCTGTCGTTTGGTATCGCTACATCTATCACCAGGGCTGTCTTCTGGGCCTTATCTACCACCACAATATATATAAAAACATTATTATTATTATTATTATTATTATTATTATTATTATTATTATTATTATTATTATTATTATTATTATTATTATTATTATCCATAAATACACAGCGAACAATTTTGTGCTGGTTTCATTCTCATCACCAGTCAGTCGGACCCTTCCCAAGAGTATAGGACTGTGTATTATTATTATTATTATTATTATTATTATTATTATTATTATTATTATTATTATTATTATTATTATAAACAGTATTTATATACAGCTTTTCAATTAAAAGTTCCCAAAGCAGTTGAGTTTTTAAGTCCCTGGATAGTGATATAATGCAAAGATCATCAAAAGTTGAGAGTTAGCTGAAAGCCATGTATAGGGTGAAACACCCAAAGTACATAAGGAAGTGAAAACTGACAAGATTGTACATACATAGGTCTGTATTAGCGATACCACAAGGGTAGTGTGGGGGTGTAGGCCACACAGGTATCATGTACAGTGTGACACCAGTGGCCACAATTTTTTTAAAGGCGCTGTGCCTGTTAACCAGCAGGCCAGGGTTCAAGACCCGGGTCGGCCCCACAAGACAGGGTGAGCTCCTGTCCTTAGCCCAGCTCTGCGACGCCAGCTGGATCCAATCGTATCAGCTCTGCCTTTCCACTGGACTAATTCAGTGGCGTGGAGAGGGGGGATTTGCTCCTTGGCTAACAGCATATCCTCCATAACAATCCAACCCAGGCTTTCGTGCTTCACATGCAGCATATGCAGCGCTGAGCATGATACCATAGTCTTCCAAGACTGATGCAGGCCTGCTTTATACTGTATATCATTAAATGTGTAATTTCAGGCAGGATGCATTAAAACAAGCTGCATTGATATATCTCTATTCTGTCAAAAGCTATAGCCAAAATACCAGGAAAAATTGAATGAAAGGTGTACCACCATAACCCAGGACATGGCCCTGTCTATTGTATGGGTCGAGGTCTATCATGGGGTGACATGCTGGCCTCCCGCACTGGATAACACAAACCCCCAGTGACACCACTGTGCTCCATACAACAACTGGAGAATTCTGACTGCTTCAGCTCCAATTTAAAAAATGACAGAGTAATTTGAAATTCTGAAAGCTGGAGAATTATGTGAATGACAAGAGCATTGGAAGTATTCCAACTACTAGCCAACTTTGTCCCTTTTAAGTTGTGTGTGTACTTTTTGTGAGATTAGTATATGAGAGGTTTCTTTCTTGAGATGCTCAAAATATCATATTCAAGAATTAAAATGTGTAAATTATTTACAAGCAGTGCTTTCATTTTTTAACAGCCCATATTTCTTGTTGTCCAAGAAAGTAGAGATTTCATAATTCAAAACTATGTGGCTCTGGAAACTGTCATAATAGAAACACAGTTAATAATAAATGTGTGAAGGGAAAGGGGAACAAAGAAATCAATGTGATATTATATTTAGATTTCATTTTAACTAATGAAATAAAAAATGTTGCCCAGGCACTTCAGTAAATGTTAATCGGTCAAAAATATGAACTTTAGCTGGAGTAAGTAACCAATTTTTTTGTTCAGATGGGATTTAAGATAACTGACCTCCATCACAGAAGCACAGCTGCTTCCAGTATATTTAAAGAATATGTTGGCTAGGCAATCAAAAGGAAACCACTGTACTGCATAGGAAACATTTGTCTCCTTTAATTGATGTACTCCATGATCTTAAAGAATGACTGCACCAGAGAAATGAGGGAAAGGTGTTTAATTCCAGTATGTGTATGTCCACACGATTGTGGGTCATTGCCTCTTGTACTGAAAATATATGCATCTAATATTTTAACTAAAATATTAACCAAGTATATTATTAAACTAATAATATTTAATAATATTGACCTAATTAATAACCTATAATATTAACCTAATATTACTAAATAGGTTAATATTATTTAATAATATTAGTTAATAATATTAATCTACCTACTATTTAACTCAAAATATATGTACCTAGTATTTTCAGTTCTGGGCTCATGATATCAACCTTGATGAGATTTTGATGATAGAAAGCTGGTAATTGGGAGGGGGATGCCCAAAACATTGCAAAACTAAAGGTTAGAGAAAATCTTTGAAAATTTGAGAAAGATCTTGAAAAGTTCAACATGCTTTCATGGCAGGCATTTATGAGCCCTGCCAAGTCCAAGGTTGGAAGTTCACTGCAACTCTAGCACAGCTTGCGATGCTAGCAAAAAAGCAACATTGCATGATCTGGATGCACAAATCATTGTCACATCATGAATATTTTGATGAAATTAATTTTGCATTTTATACCAAGGCAAACTCTGGAGTGTTGCACAGCAAGGAGATGCAGATAATTATGATAACCACCAAATGTTCACATGGGATAGAGATAGTCCGTACACGAAATGTTTTCTTGGCTATACATAAATTATGAAGTGGTCCCTGTATGATATATAGAGAGTGCAATCCTAACCAACTTTCCAGCACTTTTTGCATTACACTAAGAAGGCCTCCATGGCTGCCCATCAACGGTAGGATTAAACAAATGTCACACTGTCACAGTTATGCCAGTGCTGGAAATTGAGTTAGGATTGTGCCTGAAAAAAACATATATGAAGTGGTCCATCTTGGCACCAAATGGGCCATTGATCTTGACCTCAATCCTTACATTCTTGGAAGAAAAACAGAAATAAAGAATGGAGACATTCAGTGCAATCCTAACTTATGCTTCAAGAGAATAGTAGGCCATATCTAGAGCTGACACTTAGACCAAATCTACAGAGGAAGGAGGCCAAACCCTACTATAAGTCTACTATTCCATACATGCTCACTGTGGACCATGTATGTGGCACCTGGGGAGGGCTTGCTCCCGAGGAGACGTGCCTCAGATCACACTGAACAAGGAACTGTGGTGCCTGCACTCTTTCTGACATATGAGGAAGCCCAGGATATGAGGAAGCCCAGGATCCTTGGCAACCAGTCACAGCTGCAGCATAATGGAAAGAGCATGGCTGGGGGACCAGATGCCAGAACTGCAAAAGGAAGACAGCAGCAACCACTGACCCCCCCATGGGGGCCACCCAAGATAAATGTGGGACAGGACCAATGAAAAGCTGCGAAAAGCTCATGTGGTTCATGGAAACACTACAGGCACAAGGACTGTCTACTGGAGTGGGTTGTTGGAGTTATGTCGTATCCTGAGTTTGACAGGCAGGAGTGGTGCTTAGGCTGGCCTAGGACTTTGAACTTTTTCACTTCCATTTTGACTTTGGCTTATCATGGGTTTCAATGGGTCTACTCAGATTTGTGCCTGCTCCTTAAGTGGCCTAAGTCAGAGGAGGTTGGAGGGGGGTGTCTGCCCTGGAAACAGGGTCTGGATATGGCGTAACCACTATTCTAGGCCATGCCAACATGCCCATGGCACACCCCTGCTGTGCTGCCTAGGCTAGCACTGCTAGGCTGGCGCAGATCTATCTCTCTTGCTCCAGCCCAGGTGGACTAGCGATGGCCCAGGCAGTTAGGCTCGCCTATCTGGCATTAGGCCAGCCCAATACCTGATAGGCTGGCCCAAGTAAACTTCAGGATTGCACCCACTGTCATATTTGAAGTCCACAGCAAGTTTTCACAGCTGAGCTATGCATCAATAAAAGGAGGGTTTATAATTAAGGTGTTGACACATATGTGGGGCATTCTAGGGTGAGCACACCACAATGTAACACATGAATCAAATGGCTGTTTCAGTGAGTGTTAAGCCTGTTGTCAAATATGCAGATGACTTGGCTTAATGAACAGCCTCATCAAGGGGAAAAAAAACACCACAGAGTTCATGTGGCTAAACAATCAGTGACTGTTATTAATGTTTTAATTTTGTGGACAGAACTAGGATGCATAAAATTAAATCCAGTAAAAACACTCCAGAGATATTTATTTATAAGGAAGCTTGCTAAATTTAAATGATCATCTGTTAGAGGACAGATGCTGGGTGAGGGTTTACAAAACCCCAGGAAATAAAATGGCTGATTTTTTGGCACTCTTTAAAGGAACGAGCAGTTCTGTAGAATGTGTTCTCTGTAGTTCACATGTCAGAAAATCTTGAAACAAAAATTAAGTGGCATTAAAGAGCATGGAGAATGACTTGACTGTGATTGACAGATGGTGTAGGCTATGCAGCGTAGGGAAAAGGTTTTATAACAGCAGAACAATGTGGATGCCGATTTTACACAATGTGCACAGCGGGCAGCCATTTTGTGAGCATAACTCCAAGAAGCAGTGCCACAGCCAACTGCCCAACCAAAACTGGGAAACTATCTATCTACAGTATTTATATACTTGTGCCTGCAATTTAGTTGGTGCAAATCAGAGTGGACCAGAGTATGCAGATCAAGGTCTGAAAAGGAGATAGGATACCAATGGCACTGCGGCTGCCAATACTGCCCCATTCCCAGCCTTGATTCAACCACCTCCATGCCCTGGTCTCGGTGCAGTTCCTCATTCTCTCCACCCCATTGTGCACACTTCCTCTAACAGTACTGGGGCTTTTGGGGATGACAGTGGCAGTAGCCACTTGTGACATACCATGATGCTGGAATGCCAGTCTGAGTGGTGCAACATGCCCTTAAGGATGGGCTGAAAGTCTTATAACTTGTGACAGTCTATAATGTGAAATAATGCCATCATATCACAAAACTGAGCATATAAAATGACAAAACGTGATGCCTTGCCAAGACAGATGGACCTGCGCTAGCCTAGCAGGGCTAGCCTGGGCATTTCAGCAGGGGTATGTTGAGGGCATGTGGGACATGGCTTAGAACGGTGCAGTTAGGCCATATTTCCAGGGCAGACATGCCCCCTCCCAGCTCCTCAGAGTTAGGCCACAGGCATAAATCTGAGTAGACCCATAAGAGCCCATGATAAGCTAGAGTAAAAATGGAAACAAAAGGAAAAAGTTCTATGATTTAGGCTAGCCTAACTACCATTCCTGCATCTCATCTGTCATATGAAACAGAAGGGAAAATAAGCCAAAGGAATGAGTGGGGATACATTTGCTTATCCCTAAATGGTAAAAAATACCCTTGAGATGTCATTATGTACAAAAGTATTAAACTTTCCATTGCTTAAATCTTCACTATTATGTCTTATCTGTGTTTTAAGTGGCCAACTGGGAATTTGAGCAAAGCATTCTGAAGTGCAGAGATGTTTCTCCACAGAGCTGCATGCAACCGGCTTTTGAGGGAAACAACAAATATTTATTTCTTGAGAAGGAATGAAACCTCGCTGGGGAGATAAAGGTGAAGGAAGCTCAAGCCTCTTTGCTATCACTCTTCTCACTCTGCACAACTAATCAATAGCCTATCATCAGCCCAAACATATTTTTCCCCCAAACCAAAACGGTCGGGTATAAAAAGAATAACTAAAGAAGGGGAGAGAATTATCCCTTGCAGCACACTGAGATACTCAGGTGATGCACTCTGTCTATCACCTTCCATTTCAAATCTGAGGTGGGATGTTTGGGTGTGAAAACAAATGACACCATCCCTTGCAGCAGACTCCAGTTTGCACTCCTCTCTTCACAATTGAGTGTCAAATCACTTGGTGTGAAGAGACCTTGTTATGCGCAGGACTTGAGCACTTTGCGCTGCAAAACTGAACATTTCAGAGGGAAGATAGACATGAATTCCATGTCTATCACTAAATGTTACAAAGTCTCCATAGCTCTTGCAGTTTCCATTTTTTTCTTCGATTTCTATAGTATGATCGATTTCTATAGTATGGCAAGTAAATGTAAGTAAATGCTGGTTATGATTGTAATTCTCCCTAGCTGGTCATCTTCACACGAAGGCCAGATTAATACGGAGGATACGCTGATAGAATAAGCAAATCTTAGCTGCTTAGATAACAGCCTATCCTCCGTATTAATCTACCCAGGCCTTCGTGCTTCGCATGCAGCATCAAGCAAGATACCATTTCTTCCACAGGAATGAACAACTTCCATTTATTCTTAGGCAAAGTAAGACACTGTGCATGGTGACAATGTTGCACTAAAGAAAAAAAAACTGCTTTTCATCCCTGACGCATAAATGAAATTGCATTTTGAACATATTATAAACTGGATTTCATTGGATCCTTGCCCTTAAAACATGCCAAGACAAGTTGTTTAGAATATGAACTGGGCCACATTTATTAAATAAAACCAATCAATAAATCTGGAAAAAGTCACATCCTCTTAGTGCAGGGTGACCATATAGAATGGAGGACAGGAAGGGAATTTAGGCAGGGTTAGCTCAACATGGAAGGGTTAAAAAGCAGCATCTGCCTAAATTCTCTGCCCTATGCAATGCTTAAAGGTACAGGCACTCTGGCTTCCATTCTGTATGGACATCCTGGGCCTTCTGAGGCCTCTGGAATGAACGTAATTTAAATTGGAAAACTGGAAGAGCACTCTGGAGCCCCAGAAGGCTTCAAGAAACATAGGAATGCTGTATGAAGCTCCATGTGACTAGGCTTAGTATTCCAAGGGGGAAATGTGATGTGGGGGGAGTGCATGTTGCAGTCCTATTTCCCAGGGTGGCAGATGGGCCATATTTGTAATTGCATTCTTTCAATCAAATCTAAATCTTCAACCCTGGGGAAAGCTCTATGACCAAATGTGCTCTCATGTAAATGTCTAACAATAGAGGTCCTTCAAGATTAGTGGCCTTATAATGAGAATAGGTTGCAAAATGTTCTGTAAGTTGTGTGTGGAGGGATAGTGAAGAGGGTTCCTCCCATTTCCTTTGAGATTTGACTGATAGGATTTGACCTGTCCAAGATCATCTACTGACCTTCAAAGATCCTATGAAAAGGAAAGGGGTGAAAAACCGGAAAAACCAGGTTGGCTCCACAAGCAACTTGGGGATCAGCTGAAGTTAAAGAAAGAGAAGTATAGGCAATGGAAGGCTGGAAAGATCACCATGGAGGAGTACAGGCAGAAAGCCTGGTCCTGTAAGGAGGGGGTCAGGAATGTTAAAGCTCAGTAAGAGCTGACGCTAGCCAGGGGGTGTCAAGGATAGCAAAAAGAGCTTCTTCAGATATGTCCAAAGGAACAGGAGGAAAGACGAGGGGATGGGGCTGCACCTGGACAAAGATGGACAAAAGGTGTCTGGAAACCAGGAGAAGGTACAGCTGCTCAACTCCTACTTTGCATCCATCTATTCTTGGAAGGAGTGCTGTGCAAATGGCGGTGCGGGATCATTGGCTGATGCGGGGATGTGCTTGCATCCCCAAAGAGGTAATGGAAATGTGGATGGTGCAGAACAGCAGATTATGATTGACAGAAAACTGGTTCGAAACCACTAAATTGGCCTAAATGAATTCAAGTCATTTGGACCGGATGAGCTGCATAATTGATTTCTTATGGAACTGGCAGATGTCCTTGCAGAGCCTCTGTCAATCATCTTTGAGAAATCCTTGAGAGTGGAGAAGTGCCACTGGACTGGAAGAGGGCAAATGTAGTCCCAATCTTTAAGAAGGGGAAAAGAGAAGACCCAGGAAATTATAGACCAGTCAGTTTGACTTCAATCCCAGCAAGATATTAGAACAAATCATAAAACATACAATTTGTGCACATCTAGACAAGTACTCGGTGATCAAAACAACCCAGCATGGATTTACCAAGAATAAATCTTGCCAGACAAATCTGATCTCCCTTTTTGATCGGGTTATGAGCTTACTGGACAGTGGCAATGCTGTGGATGTCATTTATCTTGACTTCAGCAAAGCATTTGACAAGGTCCCATATGACATTTTAATTGGGAAGCTGGAAAAATATGGGCTAGACGAGGCAATTGTTAGGTGGATCCTCAACTGGCTCGATGGCCGCACTCAAAGGGTTTTAGTAAATGGTTCTGTGTCAACCTGGAGATCAGTTTTGGGTGGGGTGCCCCAGGGCTCTGTCTTGGGCCCAGTTCTCTTTAACATTTCCATTAATGACTTGGAGGAAGGGATACGGGGGAGCCTGATCAAATTTGCAGATGACACCAAGCTGGGAGGAGTAGCAAACACAACAGAAGACAGGAGAAACCTCCAGGAGAATCTGGATAAACTAGAATACTGGGCTGTAACAAATATAATGAATTTCAATAGGGAGAAGTGCAAGGTTCTGCACTTAGGCAACAAAATCCAAAAACACAGGTATAAAATGGGGGATACTTGGCTTGGCAGCACAACATGTGAGCGGGATCTTGGAGTCACCGTGGATCACAAGCTGAACATGAGTCAGCAGTGTGATGTGTCTGCAAAGAAGGCAAATGCCATTTTAGGTTGCATTAAGAGGTCTGTAGCTTCCAAGTCACGAGAAGTTCTAGTTCCTCTTTATTCTGCATTGGTGAGACCTCACCTTGAGTACTGTGTTCAGTTCTGGGCACCTCACTTTAAGAAGGATGCAGCCAAACTGGAGCAAGTCCAGAGGAGAGCGTCAAGACTGATCAGTGGGATGGAAGGAAAGTCCATCACTGGAAAGGTTGGGGGAACTTGGGATGTTCAGCCTGGAGAAGAGGAGGCTGAGGGGAGACATGACTGCCCTCTTAAGATACCTGAAGGACTGTCATATGGAGGACAGGGCTCATTTGTTCTGAAAGCAGAACTAGAACCAATGTGTACAAACTGCAAGAAAGGAGATTCCGGTTGGCTATCCAGAAAGAATTCCTGATGGTGAAGGTGTTTCGCCAGTGAAAGAGATTGCCAAGGGAGGTGGTGGACTCTCCCTCACTGGGGATCTTCAAGCAGAGGCTCGACGAGCACCTGTCAGGGATGGCCTAGGAGGATTTCCTGCTGCAGGCAGGGGATTGGACTAGATGACCAACTAGGTTCCTTCCAACTCTATGATTCTATGATTCTCCAGTCTAAAGCCAATAGTGATCACCAGTGCTTTTTTCTGTAAATAAAGATGGGGTTACTCACCATGAAGATGTTATTTGTAATCATAGGCATGTCTACTTTTCATGAGGAAAATTAAAGTAACAATAATGTTGGAGATTTATGGTTGGAGGCTTTTGTATGACAGACACGTTGCCTCTATCCCATACGGGTTCATATTCCTGCAGTTGTTTTGGACAGAGAAAGAAACTGTACCTCACTGAAAGAAGAAGCATTTCTTTCTGTAGCTCCTGACATCCCCTTAAGCTTCAGGTGTGAACAGATTTTGTTTTGCCTTTTCACCAGTGATATAAAAAAAGGTGAAATATTACTGACTGGAGATGTTACTGAAGCTTAGCACTTTGGAGTTTGCAGCTGGTGCTTTTCATCTTTGGCCAGAAGGACATAAAGAAACCTCTGTGACAGTGGCTACTGCTTCATCCTTATTCCAAACATGACACTCGTACTGTCACATGGAAGAGAAAGAAAAGCACTGGGTTTGATAAAGCACTTTTAGCCATCTGGGAGGATATCAGCCTGTAGTAGGTCCTGAACTTGGCATCAGAGAAGAAGAAGGTGAATCACATCCCCTGGGCACCCACATGGTTCTGGTCAAATTACAAGAGCTACTGCCAGAGTGACCCTACATCCTCTTTTTATAGGACATATTCTTTTTTTGAGCTTGTGTCCTAGAAAAAAAATCTTCATTGTCTTCTTTTGCCTTTTCAGCAAAAGCATGTGGTGTTCTTGTAATTAATAAATAATGTTTTTTATTTAAATCATAGAAAAATTTAGGCTGGCTTAACTCACCTGGCTTATCTCTCTGTGATGATGTGGGGAAGTCGACATATGCCTGTGCATTGGCTTAACCACCTCCCACGAGTTGGGCTGAAGTGTCTTACTGCAGTTTTGCGACACCCCCAGATCAGCACAGGACTTAGGTCAGGGCTTAGGTCGGCTTAAGTAGAGGTGAGGATGGTAGACTATGGCTGCAATTCGAAACACACTTTCCTGGGAGTAAGAACAAATGAAAACAATGGGGCTTACTTTTGAGTAGTTAGGATTGTGATCTATATGTAATAAATTGTGGATGCAATCCTAATCCCCAATTAGACTGGCACAAATGCTGGCACAAATTCTGTGCTGGCCTAGGAAGTTGCAAAATACCATAAGGCACTTCTGTGCCACTCCTGGGGGATTAGGCCAGTGCACAGATATGTGCTGGCCTCCCACTCAGTCACAGGAATGAAAAACAGGTGAGTTGTGCTGGCCTAAATTGGTTAGGATTGCACTCCCAATGTAATTGTTTTAAGTTTAATAAGAAGTATTATAGTATTTAAATTAATCACATGTAAGCAACATATATGGCTGTTTTTAGTTCTATTTTGTTGTACCCTACATTTTTCTTGGATGTCCTACATTTTGGGGGGTATGTCCTCTTTTCTGGTTATGACATATGTTCACCTTGGCTTTAGGGAGGCTAGGAGGTTCCAGGTGCCTTTCTTTACCAAACCTACCTTGCCTTTGCAAAAACTGCGTAGCTGCTTTTGCTGACAAGTATTTTATAAATGTAGTACCAATGTACAACAAAACTACATGCAGAAGCAGTTGGGAACTTTATACATTCCTTCATTCATATGGGTGTCACCCAATAAAATATCTAATTGAATCTTTTTCATTGGGATGCTTTATTTCTGCTGAACAACAACCCTTCTCTTCCCTAGAACATATGTTGACCTAATTAAAGCAAGGTGGCCAAAAGGAAACCCATCTCATATATATTTTATCATTAAATAACAGGACACTGATCTGTCTACGAAGCATGGATCCATTTGTTCACAACAAGCCATACCGCTTCAATTCAAACACTGTAATTTTATGTTTCAATGCAAGCTTTAGTAAAAAAAAAATTAAAATTTCAACATATTTGCTACTTTGCAATTTTAAAGAAATGCTTACTGTAGACATGGTACTTTTAATGTAGTGGACAGCTCTCCACTTCTTGAGATTTAAATTTACAAGTTTGTCTGTGTTTGTGAGTCTATTCACTGAGTCAAGTTAGCCTCAATTCTTCTTTATAGGTCTGCCTATCTGTTTGTTGTGGATATTTATGGGGAGCAAACCTTCCCTAATTTGTTAGGCAGCCTCCCTCCTCCGTATATCATCCAGAAACCTTACAGAGAAAACACAAACAGCCAGTCAAACAGAGTAAATTAGGGATCACACAGTAAATCAAAATAATCTTGCACTGGAAAGGGAAAAGGGAGCCTTAAAAACAATTGAGTTGTGATGAATATGCTGAATAATGTGGCTTAGCATTGACATAGAAATCCTGCTTTTGATGAGCATGACCTTCATATTTGCAGATGAGTAAAACTGCACTGCATTATAACTAACAGAACCTCCCTCCCTCCCTCTCTCTCTGTCTGTGTGTGTGTGTGTGTGAGAGAGAGAGAGAGAGAGAGAGAGAGAGAGAGAGAGAGAGAGAGCGCTACAATCCCATTCACACTTTCCTGGGAGTAAGCCTCACCGATTATAATAGGACTTCCTTCTGAGTAGTTGTGTAGGATTTGGCTCAATCAGGGAGAAACAGGGAGGCAAAAACAGAGATGCTGTACAAGGCTCCAGCTGCATCAAATAGATGTTCAGCTGTTGAATCTCCCTGATACCCATTACTTTGCTGGTGAGAAACTTCTGTATTTTTCCTGAACTTCTGACGTCAACCACTATCAGCAAGTAAACTTCCCCCCCCCCAGCTCAGTTGGGAGGGGAGTCAGTGATATGTATGATCTGGTGAATGAGGCCAGTGTGTCACCCCCACGATGGACATCTTCCTCTTACCATGAAGAGGGTGCAATGTGCCATTGCCCCCTAATGGTTTTTTGGCTATAACCTTTGAGAGAATAGAGATGTGTGTTTTTGTGTGTGTGCTTTTTCATTTTAAAAATCATACACACACCACCTCCTATTTACTTGAATCTAAACATTTTAAACATTTTGATCAATAGTGGTGTCACTCCTACATGTGTCACCTGATGTGGTCTGCAACTGGCCCAATCCCCAGCAATGCCACTGAAGTAGAAGTAGTAGCTACCCATACTGACCCATATTGGCTCACTTCATATATAGATTTGATTGAATCAGGTGCCAAACACAGATTAGAGGCCCTCATATGACTTCCTGAAAATGACTTTATGACTATGTGCAGTAGACCCTACTGGACACTTTTGGAGGTCCTCTAATGGCTCACCCAATAATTCAGTTATTTGCATATTTTGATATCCATGGGGACTCAAGAATACATCCCATCCATAGATACTAGGGTCAAGTTGTATTTGCATATCTGTGAAATTATGTAGATTAGTTCATAGTTTGTGCAAGAACAACAAAATGAACAAGGTTTATTCAGCCATCATATCTCCATGTTCACTGAGTGTGCCAGGGGAGTGTGCCAGCAAGCTGCGCAAGTGCAATTTATGTGGGGTGGGGGGAGGGCTGGGGGATGCTGGCTAACTAATGAGTTCATGCTTTCCCTTCTCCACACGTTCATGCTTAATGTTGATTTGGGCTACATAAGATGAAGAAAAAATGTACAGTAATTAAATATTTGGACATGCTAAAATTCATACTATCTAGTTCAGAGTAGATTATTGCCTACTTCTTAATGGTGAAATGCAGTATTAATTCAATGTTATTTTTATTAGAAATTCTTCCATAGAACATGATCATGTTCCTCACACGCTCATTTTTTTCCAGTATTAATCTATTTTTAGTCTAAGTATTGGAAACAAAATACTGTTCATATTGAACTATGGAAACACTCCAAAGTGGGATTTTGAAGACTTCTGAGACAAAGGATAGCATCCAGGCCTTGAAAGAGAAAATAATTAAAATCTTAAGCCAATCATGTATAGCTCAACCAATATTATGTGTTGATTTAGAACTGTCAGGGGGGAAAATATGTTTTTGAAAGTTCCCTAAACATTTGAAGCACATCAAGTGCAAATTTCATAAAAGCACTCCAAAACACATTGTTAATTTTTTCAAGCAAAAATAATTCTTCCTCAGAGGCAACAAAATAAATTTGAATCTAGAATACCTGTTCTCAAAAACCAAATCCATACTTCCACCTGACCCCCAAAGATGCAGCCTTCTAAAAAAAACTGATGTGCTGGTCAGCTTGGGAATGTGTCCAGAGGCTTCAAAAGCAAAGGGGAATTACTTTATGCACAATACTGAAAAGCATGGACATGATGATGATGATGTAATCAACTGATGAAGGAACAGATGTAAACCGCTTTGTGAACTTTTTAGTTGAAAAGCGGTATATAAATACTGTAGGTAGATAGGTAGATAGATGAATGGTGGACAAAACTTACGGACTTTGCAGAAATGGACAAACTCACAATTTTAATTGATTGTTTAGCTATATAAAATTGAAGACTCACTGACTGACTGACTGACTGACTGACTGACTAATCAATGCCCAGGCAAACACCACCGGACCTAGAAGCGTGAAATTTGGGGAGATTCTTCCTTCCATGTTGTAGGCACTCAGTAAGAACCAATTTTGAGAAATTCAAACTGGAGGGGGGTAAAAGGGATGCAATGTGTTTTTGTCCTTTTACTTGAAACAAGTTACTTGCTACTTGAAACAACTTACTTGTCCCTTTACTTGAAACAAGTTACTTGAACAGGTAACTTGTTTTTGTTACTTTATATTGAAAATTCTCTGACTCATCAACACCCAGCCCAAACCCAAAGACCCAAAGACATGAAATTTGTGTCTAACAACTGATTTTTAGAAATTTAACCCATAAGGGGGTGAAAAGAGGGTAATGTGTTATGAAGACTGACTCATCAACACTCAGCCACAACTACTGGACCTAGAAGTGTGAAATTTGGGAGGGTATTCTGGCCATGATGTAGGCACCCGTTAATTATTTAGAAAATCAAAGCTGAAGTGAGTTCAAAAGAAAACAAAACTTGTTTTTGTTCCTATACTTAACATTGAAGAATCACTGATTCATCAACACCAAGCCCAAACCCCTAAATCTAGAAGCATGAAATTGAGCATGTTATCACTTCTGGTTATGACATGACATTTTGAACTTTGCACCAGGCTACATGAATATTAACTATGGCACTGTATATGTAGATGCATGTATGTGCACAAATCTATTAAAAAAATAGCAACTAATCTATTAAAAACAAATCTATTAAAAACAAATAGCAACTAATCAACACTGTACCAATTCAGAATCAGTGCTGGAGGCACCCCCTTTGAAAGGGTGTTGGGGAATCACATTTTTATCCTCATTCACATCCCAACTAAGAAATAGGAAAATGATCAAGCGGAGGTGCAATCTAACCAACTTTCCCGCTCTAGGCAACGGTAATGCAGCTTCAAAGTAAGGGAACAAAGACTGACTTACCCTAAGGAAGCCTTCGTGACTTCCCTCCTCACTACTGCAGGATACAACACATGCCCCGCTGGCATAGCTATTTCAGTGCTGGAAATTTGGGTAGTATTGCACCCTGCATTGCATTAATGGGGCAAAAGAATCATGAAATGTTCTTCTTCCTCTTTTCAGCTCAACCTTAATTATATATATAAGTGATTTTTTGATGAATGTGTTATCTGATTCCGCACATTATGTCAGGTTCCATCAGACATTTTATGTTCTCTGATGTAAATAATACATTTCTGAGTTATACATTATTAATTACGGAATAGAGCCAGCACATGTGAATACATAGATAGGATTTAGCAATTCTCACCAGTGCAAGACTTTGAGGAACATAAGTATGAGGTATTTCCAGTAGCTCAAACAGAGCTGTTTGCTTTTTTCTTTTTTGCTTAGATGTAAAAAAGTATCTAGACATGACATGCTAGTGTATACACTCTCAAAAAATAACTCCATTTCTTCTGACTCTGGTGTGTGTGTTTGTATGTGTGTCTCTGTGTGTTCCTGCATGTCTACACAACTGCAAGTCTGAATGCTCCATGAAAAGCTTCCCTGCATGTAGAAACAGCAAGTCAGGGATAAGGTTTCATGCTAATTTTCTATGCACAGGGCCATTATTTATTTATTTTAAATGAAGAACCATTCAAACCTGAAATGCTCCTCTATCTCTTACTGCAAGATGATGCACAATCCCGAAAAGCTTTATTCTCCTAATAGCTAGCATGGAAAAAATCTAATAGACTACTTTCTCTCACATGCATGTGACTACACTTTATTCTTTAAGATCAATGTAAGAGACCAGTAGCTTCAAAGGAGGGTCTTTTCAGTGCTGGCATTCCTCATGTGAATACTTGGCTGGCATCTTTAATTGTTTTCGAAATTGTGCCCATGAGAACCTATCTGATCTTTCCAATCAGTTTTGGAGATTCTGTTCTTGGGTTGGCGCTGTAAGGTGGGTACCATAATAGCATAAAAAGGACTCTACTGGATCAGGCCACAGGCCCATCTAGACCAGCTTCCTGCATCTCATAGCAGCCTACCAGATACCTCAGAAAGCACATAAGACAACAAGACACATGCATTGAAATACCGTCCCTTGCATCTTGTCCTTCTGAGGTTGACTACATCTACGTGTGTTGCTTTTTAGGTGACGGGTCCTCACTTGTCAAATAACCTCTCTGGTACAATCTGTTGGACTTTTTAGGAAGAGCAGGGCAATATTATTCCCTATATCTATTTTTAAAATTTTCACTCAGTGTGACTACACCACTTTTCATGGCATGAAAAGCACTTAATGAATTGTATGAAATTTTAAGGAATGAAATAAATAAATGTTGCTTCAAAGATTATTGATTTCAGTTTCGCAGTTGCTATTTTTACTGCTATTCTACTCCTTGGACATTCTGATCAGCAAGACTGCAAGGAATGAAGGGTACCAAAAAGCTTAACAGTTCCAAGCAATGCCCCCTCCCCAATAACAGAAAGTTGTTATTGTTAAAAGTTGTTAAAGGACATCAGTCCCCTCTTTCCCTGGGCAGGTATATGAGAAGTTAGCCTGAGTTACAAAATTATACAGGTGGTCAAGAAATCTTAAACTAGGCACTAGTTGTCAGTTATCCTCACAATTGTCTGTCCTGGAATTGTTTCTCTCTTTGAAGACAGCAACTGCATGTCACTTCCTGAACTTTTTATTCGAGGCTCTGATTTGCCTGGCTTCATCAGTCTCCCAGGAGTCAATGGAGAGAATTGGGTAGGCTGCTTTCCACAGCTGAGCTTAACCAGCTTGTATTAGAGATTTTAATAAAAAGTGAAGGACCCACCCCACCCATATGCAGTCATTCTGTGGAAAGGCATCCTTTCTGGGGCATTGTTCATGTCTTTCTTCCAAATAGTGTTGGAAACAGAATGTAATTAGTATTTATAAGTGACAAAGCCCAAGTTAGGCTGTTAGCAGCACAACCTTAATTTATGCACATGCACAATAATGCACAACCTTAATTTAACACATGCACAATAATTGAGAAAGAGAAGAAGAGGTTACTAATGGCAATAAAGAGAAAACTCTCAAGCCCTTTCATGTAAATGCACAGACTGGATGTTTGGGGAAGGACTTATCAACCTATGATGCCAGTCAGAGCCAGTCAGATCATAGAACCAGTCAGACCATTCATCCCTCTTGCCTACTGCTGTCTACCCAGTTTCTTGAGGCATTAGTCATACAACTTTCCTAGCTATGCCACCTGAGATCCCTTTATTAGCTGAGACACCATTTACTGAAACTGGAACCTTAGCATGCCAAAAAATATGCCTACATCCCAGCACTGACCTACATGCAGCCCTTTCTAGAAAAGATTGACATGTATGACAGGAGGTAGAAAGATCCTCACACACGCACTCACACAATGTATGTACATACATACAGTACATACATACATACATACTGTGGATACATACATACACATTCAATACACATCTGCAATGTACTTATGAGTGCATGACAACATACTATCACAATCCACTGCTGTACGTCCTTTTATGTTGGAGCCATCAGGGATTTCAGAAGCTGTTCGCAAAAATGTTTGGAGACTCCATAAACCATGGAGCTCCACCATGGAGCCCAAACCATGTCAACCCAGGTAAGAAGGCAGTGGAAAGGGAGAGTGGGAGAGGAGTGGACTAAAGGATATGATATTCAGTAGCAAATGTGCATACTGTATCCTGACCCCAAAGGTAATAGTGACCGACTCTAGGGAGCAGTGCTCAGCCCATTTCTAGAGCCATATAGCCAAAGCTATCCGAAGAGGCCTCTGTGAATATATGGCCCACATGTGCACAGAACACTATTACCTTCCCACCGAGGTGGCACTTATTTACCTACTTGCATTGACATGCTTTCAAACTGCTAGGTAAACAGGAGCTGGGCTAAGATTCGGAGCTGACTCTTTCTTGCAGTACTTGGGTCTCGAACAGTGGACCTGCCAATCTTCAGATCGACAGACGTAGTGCCTTTAACCACTAAGTCAACCACGAAGCCATCCTATCCCTAAAGAGTTTTTTTCTTAATTGAATTACAGCCTAAGGATCCAGTACAACCCAATTTTCCAGTGCTAATGCAGCAATGCCAGTGATAGGTGCATATTTTTTGTCTTACCTCAAGGTTGCATTGTGGTTGCACTGATGGAAAGTTGGATAGTGTTGGGTCCTTGGACTTAGGGAATAGAATGGGCTGACTTCTGAGTAAGGCAAATAACACCATTTTCAAACACCTCTAGCTATCCCCTTTTTCCAGTTCATCTCACACTAGCCAGCTGGTGTGGGTTCAAGGCTATGCATAGCTAGCACCTACCTCATATTATTCTTCTGATTGCCCCTTCAATATAGGATTCAGTGACTGTATTTAGCATGATATTCAGTAGCATGCATCCATTGATAAGGCTGCATGCTATAGCGTGGTAAAGGAAAAGATTAGACTTTTGTTGATTTTTTGAGAATATCACAGCAGATTTCAGAACACACTGCATAATTTAAAAGAAAAATTTGTTGTCCCAAGACATAATGATGGCCATTGGTTTAGTTGACTTTTAGCAATAAGACATATCAGTGGAGGACAGGTATATCAAGAGCTGTTGGGTAACTGGGAACTCTGGCACTGTACTTCTGATGATCTGATAGTTGGAGCAATCGGTGGTGGATATCCTCACATTCATGCCCTGCTTATGCTGGCAGAAGTTCCCGGCTATGTGTTGTCGAAAACGCAAAGCTGGATGCACAAGGCAGGTTGTAGCTTTCTCTCCTGCCTTCTGGAGGACCTTGTGGCTTACAAGGGTTGCCCTTGTCTTATGTCCAGCTATGTTTACCAGTCATGTATCACAGTCTTGACTACTTTGGGAACAAGTCTCTGGAAACCCTTTTTATGTTGAGCACTCCAGCTAGCAAATTTCTATCATTGATTCATCCCTGTCAGAAGAATAAGAAATAACACTTTCATAAGCCCTGCTTTCCTCCCCATCACGATATGTTAACTTATTTACAAAATAAAGCTGCAGTGTCAGATTCATTTCATACCTTTCCACTATAAGCATCTTTAAGCCATTCAATCAACTCCCTTTCATGCCCTTTGCAACAGGGCCTTTTAAAAAATGAAGTAAAATAAAATCCAACAATGTAAGTAATTTGCCAGCATGCAGAAGCGTTATTAATTTTTACCCCATTGTCATGGTTGCCTTAGAGCGAGTTTAGCTGAAATTAGGGAGGGAAAAACTCTGCAGAGCTTTTATTTACATTTAATTCAGATTCAAAGCCAGATGTAGTCACATTTTATTGTCCTGGGTTGCAGGGCATCAAATGAGCTTTTTTCCCCCCAACCTGAGTTATTTACTCAGAGTTCAGCACATGTCTGCTTCTAATCAGATTTAACAGATGCTGCATTTGGATTCAGCCAGAGTCATCCAAAGGCAGCCATTTAGCATTTATTTATTTATCTGGAGGATGGGGTTGATTTTATTTTTGCTAGTTCACATCATAGCTCAGCTTGAATTATCAGCAGTTTTTTTGCACATGTGCAGCACCACATGTGGGATTTATATGTGATACCTGAGCCCACACAGGGACAGCTCTCCCCTGGAGTTTTCCTTAATTTGCACTAGCCTAGAATTCTAATTTTTAAAAATAAAATTGATTCTATGGTGAGTCTGTATTTTTCTAGCTCTAAGAGAGTTCTATGAGCTTCTTGAGGATGATTCTAGGTTGTCACAACCAGACAATAGAGTATATTTAAGTACAAGCTGCTTTCTTACAGCCCAGTTGTAACCAGGCCTTGTGCTGCCAAAATGTTTGTTACATCAGCATTAGGCCCTTTACTCTTTTTGCAAAATCATTTGGCCTGCCTCGGCCACACCACTTAATGTTACCATTGCCTGCAGACAATGGCCAGTTCTACATACCAGTGCACTGGGGGATTGTGATGGTCCATCATGGTACTATTTTGCTTACCATGTTCCCTGTCCTGCAGCTCACAATGTTTGAGGGTCTTTGTGACATGTTGTGGAGGGACAAGAGAGAATAGGTAGGGATGATTCAGAATTGGTGTACTGTCCACCGTTCTGCTCAGCAGTCTCTCTGACTGAGCTGACTGGGGTGATCTCAAGTGTGGCATTTGAGTACCCTCACCTCTTAGTTCTGGGGGACTATAATGTTCATACCAAGGCCCCCCCCCCCTGACATCTGCAGCTCAGGACTTCATGACCGTCATAACATCCACGGGTGTGTCTCAAAGAATATTTGCCCCAACCCACAATGCAGGACACATGCTGGACCTTGTATTTTCTGCTGGGCATATTTATGATACTGGGATGGTTGATGATGATGGGCAGGTGATCTGGATGTGGAGGAGATTAACATCACTCAATTGTTCTGGACAGATAACTTTCTGGTGGGATTTAGACATCTCACAGCATGTTTTCTTCAATGTAAAATAAAGGGAGGAGAACACTTTGCACCTCTTTTCATCCCCTTCCAGTTTGAATTTCCAAAAACCGATTCTTAGCGCGTGCCTACATCACAGAAGGAAAACCTTCTCCATGCTTCTAGGTTAGGCAGTTTTACCTGGGCATTGATGAGTGAGTGTGTGAGTAACTTTTCAGTTATATATAGAAGAGGCTGCACAAGGGCCTTACTTTTATATGCAACCTGCTACATATAATAAATTTAAAAATGTGACCAATAGTTCTCACACACTATTGCCAGGAAAAGAAAATCATTTATTATGTAGGAATATTGCATCTGCTTAATTTCTAAAACAGTTTGCCTGATGTTTGCAAGTTTTTGTCTTGAGATACATCCTCTCTTATACTAAATGTATACAATCACTCCCTGGTGACAGAAAACATACTCTGCATGTTCTCAGAGTTTCTCTCTTATTTTTTCACAATTCCCACACTTGAGCAATGGTGTTTCAAATTAGAATCTGAATTTTAGTCCTTATGGTTGGAATAATCAGAGAATAATCAGAATTCTGAAATTAATTTTACTGAGCAAAATATCTAGGAATGTAGAAACTTGTCAGTCATTAACACACAGTCTTCTGTCAATCATTCCTGTTTTTATTCAGTGTTTTTGTATAGAACAGAGCTTGGGACTGATCAAAGTTCCTCTCCTTTTTCATTCACCTGACAGTCAGAAGAAGCTTTTCTCTCTTGAGATGCCAGTATAAACTTTTTATTTTTGAAAAACCCAATGAAATGCATTTTGAATGGATAAGAGCTAATTTCTTTCAGAAATAAAGATTTATTTGGAAAATGGATGCACTCCAAGCTTTTTAAATGACGTCCATGGATTTACTCAGAGGCTGCCATTTGATGGTAACAACTGTAGAGGCAGTGGACAGTTCTACATTTAGCAAAAAATACCCAGAGAGAGGGTGACCATATGACCGGAAATTTCTGGATTTGTCCTGTCTGGGTGTTCTCCAAAAGGGCTTCAATGTCCTCCATTTTGGCTTCATTTTGGAACTTTGCAATAGTGTGCAGTACCCCATCGTGACATATGTCGTGCTGGATTCGTATTGAAAAGCAGAATCCAGAGCAAAAATCAGTTTTGAAATATCTCCTTCCTATCAAAAGTTATGGTTAAAAAACTAAAAAAAAATGCATTGAGCTCTATGGGAAAGAGAAAGAGCCCAATATCGCAGCTTTATTCATGAGAAGGCAAATGTGCCATTCTCCGCCAGAAAGGCCAGGTTAAGAGGAATTCAAGACCTTGTCCTCCTTTTGAGGTTTGGGCATCTGGTCACCCTGCTCGGAGATCAATTTTCTTCTTTTATTTGTATTGAAATAGATATGTTTTATTGTGCTTTCACAAGCCCTTCTAACTAAAACTCTGCAGTCTGTCAATGGAGTGTGTGTGAGACTGAGATTGTGCCTACTGAACTTGGTCCCAGTCTCTGCACATTTCCATACAATCTCCTGGTTCCAATCTCTCTGAAGGCGAGAACACATCCTATATCTGTATAGGTTCTGTATGCATAGACACACTTTGGACAACCTGGAAATATTCACAGGCATTAGTATTTGTACATACAGTACAGCTTCAAGATATCTGTAAGCATATAGGCTCTATTCAGATCTTTGGTTGAATACATGGATTAGCAGGACTAGCAAGGAATGCATTACTCAAATGATAATCTCTTCCAATTTATAGATATCTAACTATGCAGTCAAGATTGGATATCTTATTCCATGTTGCTCTGCTGTTGGAAGTATAAGATAGGACATGTTCAATGTCCACAATTGGCTCTAGAATGTTCTCCGCAAGGGTATCTGCTTAGCTCCATTTTTAAGTGCCTTATAGGGTGCAATATTAAAGGGTTTTTGGGCTAGTGCAAATCCCTTGAACCAACTGGAGTGACACAGACATGACATAAAGAAGGTTTTCACACCCTTTCAAAGAGGGGATGCCAGGATATGTACTGGGCTCACCACCTTAGAACAAGGCATAACTAGATAAATTTGCACTGGCCAAGCTCAGCCAGCGCAGGAGTCTGGGATACAGTGCTGTACGTGAATCACTTTCATAGATTCATTCACCCCAAAAGATTTCAGGAGCACTCAGATACCTGAATATGCAAACAGTCAAATGTCATATGTCAATACTTCATTGCAATCTGGAGATTTGAAGGGAAATGCTGAGGATCTAACTAGATTTCAGCAGTGGAGCTCTCTCCATCCAATTTCCCCAGTACATATTGGTACAATTTCCCCAGTACATATGCCTCACATAACAAGTTTAATTTGTCCTGGAAGCATGCTTGTTATGTGAAGCACTCTTTATGTGAAGTGGATTTTCCCATAAGAAATAATGGAAACACAGACGATTGGTTCCACAACCCAAAAAATATTCATATAAAAATATTAACTGTATGTAAAGATGATGACAAAACACTGTAATTGAAGTCTACATAGGCTGCAATCCTAAAGACACTTTCCTGGGAGTAAGCCCCATTTAACACAATGGGGCTTACTTCTGGGTAGACATGGTTAGGAGGCTGTAATCAAAGACACTTGGGAGGCTTAACTGGGCTGCTGCTGGAGGTTCAAGGTGGCCCGTGTGGGTACTTGGGGGCAGTTAGGGGCAACTGCCTCTGGCACCTCCAGGCAACTGCCCCCAAGTTGGGAGCAGTTATAGGCAGTAGTGCCAGCTGGCAACCCTTTTAAGCAGCCTCCGTGTGAAGCATCAGAGCTTCATAGTGGGCATGCCCATTAGGCACCAGAGGGGTTTGTTATGTAAAGCAGATTTGTTATGTGAAGCAAGATTCCTTGGAAATTTAGACTTATGTCGAACATACTTTATGTGAGGCACTTGTTATGAGAGGTACCGCTGTACTTCCATGTTAAAAAGTCCCATGTATTGCACCCTTATTGTTCTCATGTGAGGCGCAGGCAGTTAAGACGCTGTGCCTGTTAACCAGCAGGCCAGGGTTCGATTCCCGGGTTGGCACCACAAAGGGTGAGCTCCTGTCCTTAGCCCAGCTCTGCGATGCCAGCTGGATCCAATCGTATTGGCTCTGCCTTTCCATTGGACTAATTCAGTGGTGTGGAGAGTGGGGATTTGCTGCTTGGGTAACAGCCTATCCTCCATAACAATCTAACCTAGGCTTTCGTGCTTTGCATGCAACGTATGCAGCGCTGAGCACGATACCATAGTCTTCAAAGACTGACGGAGGAAATGCCTTTATAGAAGTTTTCAAGCCATTTTAAAATGAGTGAAATGTTGTTGCATCATGGAAGGAGAAGAAGAAATATATTGGAAGAGATCCCAGAGAAAACTAATTACATTTGTAAGAACCAGTGATATCTGTCAGCTTCATTTGTTCGCAACTTTGTCTGAACACTGTGTAGGCAGAGGAGCAAGTGGAAACTTTGGGGAAGATTTCAATTAGCCTTGTACTCTGGGTGATTGGGTGGTCAGCCATTGTATCAGCATAGCAGATGGTCCTTTGTGATATATTCTGTGTTGCTTGGAACATCCCAAAATACAGTATAGCCTCTCTAATCTGAACTTCATTAAATGCCAAGCTGCACCGCTACAGCTTGAACACCCTCCCCCTCCTTATATCCCCCTTTCTCTCACTCTCACACAAATAATATTGTCAATCAGCTCTCCTTTGTTCCTTGGAATTCAAAGCAGAACAAATGCTACTGAGGTCAAGGACTCATCAGATATCATGAGTTTTTGAAAATATGCTTATGAGAAAAAAATTAAAGGAATACAGTATAAGCAAAGGGATTTTTTAAAAGCAAATTCTCTATTTCGGCTATTTCAATATTGTATTATATGTATCAGGTTCAGATGTAAGCCAAAACCACGAATTAAAGCTCATGTTCTCAGTGCTCCCTTTTGTTTGCAAAGGGAAAAAGACATATGTGACTTCCATACATGATTTAAAACAAACTCTGATTTGTTGTACTGACAAAAGTTCAGTTTGCTCTAACTCAGTTTAGTATCCTGGTTTGAGAACAAACCATGGTTAGAACAAACTGATATTTGCCAGATTTGGATGAAGCAGAAAATCCCAGTTTGCTACTAATCACATACAGAAGTTGCAAATTTTTCTCTTCACATGTGAACAAGAGTGGGAGGAGCATACAACCCAAAATCCCATTCTATAATTTAATTAATTTGGTATAGTTTAATTATAATTTATAATATAAAAATAATTTGAACTTTAGTCATCCTGTTAAGTAACTAATAAGCTGCATAAAAATGTAAACATACAAAAAAAGGATTGATACAGCCAAGTCCTCAGTTTGTCACTTTCATATTGTTTAAAGTAGAAAGTTGAAGAGGAAAAAAATTCTATTTGTGACCAGGGACAGTGTCTATGCCACATTTTCCTATGTCTGCCTGAGAATTCTGTGGCCCAGTAAGCTCACAGTGACTGTTTGATTAATTGATTTCAAGTATTTTATATAAATTAACCTATGATAAAATTGGTTTCCATATACAGGTCATGCTTTGTTACCCACTAATTTGACTCACCACTGAAACTAGGGTCCATCTTTAAATGGATCTTATGGCTGAATTCAGTAAAGTGTCTATATCAATGCATTCTGGGGCAACAGTGGAGGAGCCAGAAAGCTAGAAGTGGGTCTTTAAAGTGGATCATTCAACTTATATCATATTCACTTAGTTTTTTATTCAAAAAGTTGATAACAAGGCATGACCTGCAAACAGTTTTGCTTAAAATTGCAATTTCAAAGAACCTATCAACTTTAATTAAAATGTGCTATATGGAAGATATATGAGGCCTTTCATGGGGGATGTGGTAATTAGTTACTGGGAAAATAGAAATAGTGATGTCCAAAGGTTAAAAATGTACACGTCTCTCGGTGTCCTTTCACATTCCCATAGTAAATAAGTTTCAGAGTTTCTGCATACATTTACAGCACTTTTAATCTTTCTAGGCTTTCCAAGAGATCTCTGATAGCGCTTACCCATCACTCTATGAAAGAAGAGAACCATTAAGGCCAGACCCCTTATTTGAAAAAGGAACTTCATTCACAGCCAGGAAGATAATGCCTTAGTTAAACCCAACTTTTAAATAACCAGGAAGAATGAATATAGCTTTGAATAAATAGCTCATATTTAAGATGTCCCAAAAACATGAATGTGAACATACAGACTCTGCTTCATTATTGATTAGAACATACAGTGGATTTAAAAAATCTGTAGATACCTAATTAGTGGAAAAAATACCTTTAAAGACCAACTTCAAGGTTTCTATTAGCTCCAAATGCATTGGTTTAAATGCTATACTGCAGTCAGCCACTATTGTTGCAAACCTAAATTCACTCTCCTGGGAGTAGGCCCCACTGAATACAAGAGGACTTACTTCTGAGTAGACAGGCTTAGGATTGCTATTTATGGGAGGTAAATAATGGAATCTAGTGGAATGAAATTATAATTATTTAACAGTGCAACACCAGGAAATAGGTTTTTGATGCTTTCTTTCCTTAATACAAGACATTTTAATGTGAACCTTTCTATCAGTGTTGAGTCAGTGGGTACCAAATCAATGGATACGGATGTCCCACCTCTATACTGTTATCTTGATGGGAGACATGTCAGATAGCTCATTTTTGTATGTATTAAGATTGTATGGGAGTGGCAAACAACAGATTGCACCGACTGAATTTCCAGCAAGAGGAGGAGACCAGCAAAGAGAAGCGTGTCTGAGCCCTGCCTACTGCAGTAGTGAGCATATCCTGTTGCCAAACCATATGTAAAAGGAGAGTGAGATGGAAAATTAGGAAGAATAAAATGAGGAACTGCTGTGTTATCCCTCCCAATA
This sequence comes from Cryptoblepharus egeriae, assembly GCA_030015325.1. Classification (NCBI taxonomy): domain Eukaryota; kingdom Metazoa; phylum Chordata; class Lepidosauria; order Squamata; family Scincidae; genus Cryptoblepharus; species Cryptoblepharus egeriae. Next base: position 229,937,665 of record JAREYC010000001.1, read on the forward strand.
GGTTGCCCCGTGGCACTAAATGCGCTTCTCTCCGATTTCTGAGATTTGTCTGGACTTCTGAATTTTGCCTCAGTATTTCACTGTAGGCAAAACTCAATGGCAACATTACAGTATTTTCCTAGTATCTGAAATAAACATTTCTCAATCTTGCTGCTCCTTCTATCTGAGCAGAAGAAAGGATGCTTGACCTTTTTATAACATTCTAGTTACAAAGATCAAGCACAACTTGCTCAGTCATCTTCTCCCTGGGCTAAACATGGCCTCTTGCCCTAGATCTGACTTTCTAAACTTTTAATCATTTTTTTAATCACATCTGTGAATTCCATTTTTTCTATAGCATGAACTCTGAATGTAACCTAATATCACATTAAAGGTTGATATGATGCGGTTTTGTATTGTTTTCACTAACAGGGTTCAATGTATTCATGTGTGGCTATTATGAGAAACACTGCACATCTCTGCTTCTTTTTGCCTTCACTCTGGTATGCTTGCCTGTGGAATTTTCACTACCGCCCAAATAACTACGTGAGCACGTAAGAGACTTGCCCCCAAATCCAGAGTAACTACTGGAGTACATAAGAGACTTCACGTGTTCCTGTAGTTACTGCACCACCTAGTGAAAACCAATGGGAAATTCATATTGGAATCCAGAGTAACTTGTTCTTACACCGGAGCAAGGACTCCCCGTAGTTACTCTGGATTTTGCCCATAATGTGCACCCATAGTTACTGCACCACCTAGTGAAAACCTATGGGTAATTTATATTGGAATCCAGAGTAAGTTGCTATTACACCGGAGCAACAACTCCGCGTAGTTACTCTGGATTTTGCCCTACATTACTTATAGTGGCAGTCATACCCTGCTGGAAGGATCTGATGTTCTTCATTTGATTTCTGGTGCAACAACTTGATTTTGAATTTAAAATTTTTTGTCCATAGCTACTGAACTGCACAGATGTTGCATCAAGCTGTAAATATATATGGAGACTGGCCCAAATTCAATTCTTGCCTTCCATCTTTAACTGGATTTTGAGAGTGAAAGCATATGGAATTGGAAGTCAAAGCATACTGCTGGGGTGAGTGAAACGTGTCACTTGACTTGTTCAGATATGTCTTCTGTTTGGCATCACGTTAACCTACAATATCACAAGTGTATTCCATCACGTGCTCAACTATTGCACTATCATCATGCAGATGGTATGCACTGTGACCCCCTCCTTCTCTGAGAATTTTTATGTTTCCAAACATATGGCCTGTTTAAATGGGCCAAGCTGAATATGATGTTTTCACATTAGAATGGAAAATCATGGATATTCAAGACCTCTCTGTACCTTTAAATAGCTAGCTACACTTTAGATATAAAGGATGAAAATCCAGAGGACGATTTAATTTGTAGTTCCTGAGTTTGGGAAGAAAGATGCTTACTCTTTTTCTCCCTTATGGGCCACAAACCCCAGGGGGTCCTTTCCTACTTTTCTTTCACTGTCTCAATTTATGTGTAACCTGCATAGATATTTTTCTCCTCTGCCACTGTGCAGCTTCTCTTGTTTCTGTTCATTGGCGCTCAGTAACTGAGAGGAGGCGGTGAGGAGATGTGGCTACCTAAGGTGACCATTCTGCTCCACATTGATCCATCCTCTTCCTATTCAGCAGAGTGTGCAGGCAGCCAAACGGGAGTAACAGAGTAACTGTCTCACATTTGCAGGGTTTTTGTTAACTAGGAAAGACTTGGCAGTAGCATCAAACTTTCACATACAGTATGTGAAATAGGCTGCTTCTGCCAATGACCTCCATGGATGCAAGGGCACACTGGGACTGTGTGGTGGCCTGATCAAGAAATGCCCAAGGGTTTGTGTATGCCAACCAGGCCTTTTGGTTTTAACCTCCTAGTCATGGTGTGAAAAAATGGTTTTGCTTCTGATAAACAATTCAGGACATAGAAATATAAAGTTCTATAAGAAAAAATCAAATGTTGTTGTTAACCAGGATTTTGATTTCCGTAGGGGCCAAGCAGAAATATCTGGGAAGCTCACAGGCAATATAAGAAGCCAAAATTATTCTCAGCTGCTTTTGCCCAGCATCCTGAAGGTTCCAAATATCCACTTCTATTAAATATATTAATAGATTTGACCTCCAGGAATTTGTCCACTTGCTTTTTAATAGTCGCCATCACTATGTATGATAGCAGCAAATTCTGTAATGTGTGTCATGTGAAGAAGTTCCTTCTTGGGATTGTCCTGAATTTGCCATCAGTTCCACCCATGCCACAGCTGCTGATGGATGGGCTTCTGTGACAGCAAGGCTTTTTTTGGCTCTGGCGTGCCTGGTGATGCTTTGCTGTTTCCTAGGATTGGCATTAGGCTGTAAATGACTACAAATTCCACAGTTTCTCTATAAAGACATGTTTTAAAACGGAAATATTCAAATGTTTATGCTTTTCACCACCACCCTGGTTGCTCTTTCTCACATCCTTTCTCTTTATAATAGCTGCTTAATATTATGTCTGAGATGGGGTGACTACATTGTTGCAACACCTCTGCACATTAGATTTTTTTTTTAAGATTATGAATCCTCTTGGGACAGGGAGCCATTAGTAATTTTATTTTCTCTGTAAACCACTTTGTGAAGTTTTTGTTGAAAAGCAGTATGGTATATAAATACTGTTTGACTGATTGACATAGCAGTATTAGGATACTGAGGACACAATCCTAACCAATTTAGACCAGTGCCACTCACCCATCTCCCTGTTCCTGCGGTGGCATGTGAAGACCTGTACATGTCTGTGCATTGGGAGTAGGACATTTACTGTGACTTATGCCAACTTAATTAGGATTGCACTGTCACAGGTGTATCTTCAGTGTTTTCTACCTATAGAATTTATATACCGTTTTTCAACTAAAAAGTTCACAAAGCGGTTTACAAAGAAAATTAAAAAATATTGGCTAATGGTATTTTACTAATTACCGTTAGCATTGACTTTGCCTTTTTTCACCGAGTGGATGTTTTTCTTGAGCTGTCCAACACACTGCCAAGATCTGTTTCCTTTTAGGCACTATTACCAGGCACCAGTTCAGGCCCCATCAGTGTATACGTGAAGACGAGTGGGTGTTTTTTTTACCATTGCATCAGTTAACATTAACTTCCACAGAGCCTTCTTTACCATGCTGTTGCAAGTTGCCATATCCGAAGACATTTTCTTCAGGTCAAAAAGAAAGCATCTAACAACAAATAGGTGTCAGTTGAAAACTGCCTCTAACTTGAATGATGAAATAGAAAAATACTTGACTTATGTGAAACCCATGTTTGTCACTTGTTATTTATACACACACACACACAAACACAAGCTGAATTTATCCATAATTATGGGAGTAAAATGTAAATAATATTTGTGATCGCCAGGCAAGGCTGGGTACTGCTGGGCACCAGTGAGCACCAGATACTGGCACCACTGACACTGTCATTGACCATTGACACAGTGGTGGACACTGAGTAAAGGGTACTGGTGAGCACTCAGTACCAATGACCACTGGCAGGCTCTGGACACTGCTGGGCATTGACAGACAGCAGGGGGCAGCAGCAGGAACCAGGAGGCACCAGTGGACAGCAGGCACTATTGGGCAGCTCACACCACCAGGCACCCATCATGCATGGGGCAGCAGGCACCACTGGACACCACCAGGCATTGGGCACCACTGAGTATCACTGAGCAGTGGGCATTTTATGTAAGCCATTTTATTTATTTATTTATTCATTCATTCATTCATTCATTCATTCATTCATTCATTCATTTATTTATTTATTTATGAACTGGATTTGTATCCTGCCTTTCTCGGCAAAGCCGACTCCAGGCGGCTAACAAACATCAACAATGATGTACATAAGTGAAACTAATCTTCAGATGACCCTAGCTGTTAACTCCAATTGTTTTGGAGGGTACTTAGAATATTCATATTTGGGCAGACTTTTGGCAGTACAGTGGCGCCTCATGTAAAGAACGCCTCACGTAAAGTATGTTTCACATAACAAACAAAAAATTATCTAGAATTCTGCTTCATTTAACAAACTGTTTCACGTAAATAACACATTCATTGGTAGTTGGGGCAGATGCGCTGGCCAGCAGCCTGTTTAAAAAGTATCAAGGCTGCCTAGTGCAACTGCCCAGGGTGAAAGCAACACTTCCATGCTGTTCCTCCTGTGGCCGGGTGTCCACTGGGCAGAGGGAGAGAAGAGCAGTGGACAAGAGGGAAGCAGGTCAGGGTTAGCCAGAAGGGAGCAGGGGAGAGAGGCTCAGGATGGAGAGAAGGAGAAAGTGGGGAGACACTTTGAGGGTGTCTTGGATTGCAGCCTTCCAACCATGTCTACCCAGAAGTAAGCCCCAGGACTGCAGCCTAAGTAGACTTCATAAGATCATGCACATTAAATGCATGTTTCGAATTCAATCCCAGTGTTCTGTCATCATTTTTACATCCAGTTAATATTTTTATATCAATTTTTTTTGGATTGTGGAACCAATCGTCTGAGTTTCCATTATTTCCTATGGGAAAATCTGCTTCACATAAAGAACGTTTCACGTAACAAACATTCCTCCAGAACGACTTAAATTTGTTACATGAGGCATCACTGTATTATGATTGGTTAAGGCCCTGTGGGCCTAGAGTATCAATTATAGGAGTTGCTTGCTGTTGCTCAGTTCTACATCATTTGAGTCAATAAATGCTATTGTATATGTGCTGGACTGCTTCTTGCCTACTGAAGCCCATTACACAATAGTTTGGTCTACCAGTATGGTGATAGGTTTGTTAAGGAAGGAACACATGGCTAACAGAAGTGTCAAAAAGCCACTCTGCAGCAGCTTTGAAGGAGAATAAAAATGGAGAGAATTAAAAGTTTTTCTTTTCTCCCATTTCTCAGATCTGCTTGTATAGAACTTTACACTTTTAATGACCCACATTCTCCACAACAAAACACACAAACAAAATTCTAGCAGATTGCGGACAAAAGAATCAGTGCGTCTGAATAAGAGAATGTGGGAGTCTTCTGATGAGGCCGCAAAGAAAAAAAAAAGTGTTTTGAGCATGATGGAAAATGGATCTAGAGGCAAAATGTTTTCAAGATGATATGAAGATGCCTTATATGGAAAATCAGTAAACACAATGGAAAGGGGAAAGAGGAACACACACCGCCTTCAGCCAAGTTACACCCACCAATGTCATAATGATAGAAACATTATGGAGATGGAGAGAATGCGTAAGCATAGGGCTTTTTGCTGTGCCCTACTTCTAGAGATCACCCATATTTTAACAAGCTTCAAAGACCCTCCTTTCCTCTCACCCAAGAAAATGAGGATTGCTTATGCAGAGTTCAACTTAATAGGGAGCATGAGTTAGCCCTAATGGGAGAAGACACAACATAGGTTGATTAACTGGGTTTCCCAGAGTAACTGAGGAGAAGGAAGTGGAAGTTTTGGGGGTACATGGAAGGAGAAAAAGAAGGGATAATACAGAGATTACTAGAAATTGAGAGGAAAATGTTCCCAGGATTTGGGCTGTGAAAAGACACAAATTCCACCATCCAAGTACAACATGGAGCTGATAGGTCTCATCCTGGGTAATCATATGCTCAAAAGTCAAAAAGAGGACAAGACACCCAAAATGCAGGACATTCAAGGAAAATGTAGGACTTGATAAAATAAAAGCTAAAAATTCTTATACTGATTTCATGTTTAATTAAAACACTGTAATTACATTTAAAATGATATTTTTATGGTAGTAAAAATAAAGTAAATTAAAACTTTGCAAAAATGTACATTTCAAGTCCCCATAAAAACCCTATTCCTTGCAGTGCACCATCCACATGCAAGATGTTTGCAAAAATTCACATATCAAGTCTCCCTAAAAATCCCAACCACATGCAAGAGCTTTGCAAAAATGTACACTAGCCCTTCCCGGATACTCCACCACCACTCCAAAAGCACAAAATTTACTTGCTTGTTATTGAAGTGTGGATCTGAAACCTGCCTAAACTCTCTGAATAAAGCTGCACAGTAACCTGGAAAAATGTAGGAGACAGTTGTTATTTCTTGGTTTTCCCCACCTCTGGTTGATGGGCACATGGCATTCAGGGGCTCATTAGATTTGTCCTTCAGCAGTCCAGGAGCCTTATTGGTGGTGGCTCTGTGCAGGAGAACTGAGTTTAAAGGGAACATAACAGAGCAGCCAGAATGGAGGATAATGAAGCCCTTTTAGACGACACTCAGACAAAAGGCTAAAAAAAGGGAACATATCTGGAAATTTCAATTCATACGATCATCCAGGGCTCATCTGAATTTTGGAGTAAGAATTTTATTTGAATTAAAGGAATTCAATTTAATTCCAACTGAATTAAACATATCTCAATTAAAATTTGTAGCATCAAACTTCATAGATTTAATTAATTGAAGGGGAGATCAATATTGCTTAATTGTAAAAGGGACCTTCTCAGTGGTGGGCTCCAGCAGGTTCGCACCTACTCTATAGAACCGGTTGTTAATGAGAGATAGGACATATAAAGTTTAAAAATATCCATTTAAAAGTGGCTTCCAGATGGGCAGAGAACCGGTTGTTAATTTATTTTGAGCCCATCACTGGACCTTCCTATCCAGCAGATCTGCGGCTTCTTGGCCTTGTTCTGAAAACAGCCATGTGTCTAGTCTGGCCTTCGCTCTCCAGGATGGTATTGAGCACTATATATATATATATATATATATATATATATATATATATATATATATATATATATATATATATACACACACACACACACACACAGTGGCACCTCACGTAATGTATGTTTCACGTAACAAACAAAAATTTCTCTAGGATTCTGATTCATGTAAAGAACATGCTTCATGTAAAGAAAACATTCGTTGGCAGTTGGCACAGATGCGCTGGCCGGCAGCCTGTTTAAAAAGCGTCAGGGCTGCCTAGTACACCTGCCCATAGTGAAAGCAACACTTCTGCGCTGTTCCTCCTGTGACTGGGCATCCACTGGGCAGAGGGAGAGAAGAGCAGTGGAGAAGAGGGAAGTAGCTCAGCGCTAGCCAGAAGGGAGCAGAGAAGAGAGAGACTCAGGATGGAGAGAAGGAGAAAGTGGGGAGACACTTTGAACATGTCTACCCAGAAGTAAGCCCCATTGTGTTAAATGGGTCTTACTCCCAGGAAAGTGTCTTTAGGACTGCAGCCTAAGTAGACTTTATAAGATCATGCACATTGAATGCATGTTTTAAATTCAATCCCAGTGTTCTGTCATAATTTTTACATCCAGTTAATATTTTTATATGAATATTTTGGGGGTTGTGGAACCAATCGTCTGAGTTTCCATTATTTCCTATGGGAAAAACCGCTTCATGTAAAATGTTTCACGTAAAGAACATGCCTCCGGAACAAATTAATTTTGTTACGTGAGGCGCCACTGTGTGTGTGTATATATGCCCTGTTATTTCTGGAGGAATCTTGGCAGGATATGGTATCCTCTGATCTTCATTCAAGGGTTTTCAATCTATGCTGTTCCATTAGATCCGAGTACATTTGTGTCTTCCTTCTGAATAACATGGTTTTTTCCCTTCTGGTCTCCCTTGGTCATTCTTGATTTAGAAACATTAGTGACATTAATTCTGCAGGAAACATTCAATAGACTATTACACTGCTGTGGGTTTTTAGCTTCTATAAAGCCTTTCAAAGAAAAATGAAAGCAGCCAGGCCTTTTCCTCCCTGTCTCCTGTCATCTACATGCTTGAAGTGGAAAATAATTCAAACGCTTTTTTATTTCTGCCCTTTTTTATTAAACAACTGCTTAGGTTCTTTGCTTGTTACATTAAAGAGAAAGTGAGATAGATTATAAAAGAGATGGTTGTATCACAATGGAAAGCTTCACATTTCTAAAACAAAGTCATTTATAACAGGTCTTTTAAAAATGCTACGTCTCTGAATATCAAAAGCAGGAGACATGCTAGTTTGGCTTTGCTATGCTAAGGTCTGACAAATTCTGCCCTGGTGAAATCTCAGGGATTTTATTACTCATCCATACAGAAGGCACCTCTTCAATATTATCTTGTCATTGATGTTGCAGCCATAACATCCACAATAAAAGAAGTTATTCACCAACCTACGTCATCAACCATTTTACTTCCATCCCAATCATTTAAACATTCATGTCACATAGAGCGCTTCATAGCTCACCTAAGGCAATGTGCTGGGTTTGGTAGAGAGAAATCTTTTAGGTGTCAGCCTTGGTGTCTCTCAAATGTGTCTTGCTAGATAAGATGGAGATATGGAAAGCGGTGGTGGAGACATAGGTAGGGTGGTAGAGATCTCTTGGAAGATATGTGCTTCCTAGCATTTACCCGTATGCCCAGTCAAAGGTTAAGGTTTCTACGTACATGTTGAGGTGTTCATTTCAAGACTGCATGTTCTGGATGTGAGAGTTCTCAACACTGCTCCATGTCTTTGTTGTCTGTCTGCCTCTCTCTTTCTCTTACACACACACACACACACACACACACACAGAGAGAGAGAGAGAGAGAGAGAGAGAGCTTCATGTGCACAGATGCTACCTAAAATACAGATTTTGTTTACTGACTTTCCTGCATGAGAGATTCATGTCCATCCTCTTTCTTATTCATTCATTCATTCATTCATTCATTCATTCATTCATTCATTCATTCATTCATTCATTCATTCATTGTTCTGGAGTTTTTCAAACCAGTTCCTATTCATTAATTTTACTGAATTACCTTGATTGGGGCAAATGAATGACTCAGTAAAATGATCAGGGATCTTCTGACTCAACCTGAGGCAGACTTACGGCAGCATGCCCATCTTGAACAATTCTCAAGTTTCCCCAGGAAGCAAACATGCCCATTAAACTGGCTTGAGGGTCTAACACAAATATACCCATAGTGCTCTCTACAGACATCTCTGTAGCAATCATCTTCAATTACTTTCTGACTAGAAAGGCTTCTCACAAAAAAGGTGGCATTTTATCTTTTGCAAGAACTGGTCCCAACGTCCTCAGTTATGGATGGTTAACTCTGTCAGTGAGCTTGCCATGTCCCGACTGTTGGAATCCATTTGGTCAGTATAAGCTGTCTGCTTAGATCTCACTCTTTATACATTACTGCAAATGCAGAGCTAGCTATCCCAACTCCCAGGGCAATCTTCAAACCGTTCAACATCGTCCTAGACATTTAAATGAAAGATTCTGAGATTCTTTCCAGGTAGTTCCTGGGAAAGACAGTCATATGTGCTTTCATCATATTCCAATTATATGCAGCTGAGAACATTTCATATAATAAACTCTGCAAGAAGTTTTGCTTACCTTTGAATTTGTGTGTGTGGAGAGGCAATGGGAAACCATGTTAAAGCTTCCCCCCCCAAAAAAATAAAAAATAAAAAAATTCAGTGATGGGACTCTTTAGAACATGAGACGATCTATGGTGTTACATAACTTTGGATGCAATCCTAATTTCCATATAGGCTGGCCTAAGCCCAGCATAAATCCTGTGCTGACCTGGGGGTGTCACAAAAGTGCTGGTGAGAGTTTTCTGCACCACTCCTGCGGAAACATTATGCCAGTGCACAGACGTGCTTGCATCCCTATATTACATCTCTACACCACAGGAACAGGAAGACGGAAGAATTGTGCCAGGATAAATACACCAGCCTGCCACTTGGGGTAGCACCAGGCTGCTTGGATCTGTACCACCTCTATAGATGGGAATTAAAGGAGAAAATGGCAGCTTCTAACATTTTGGCAATGACAAACCAACCCTTCCCCATATGTTCACATACATCCACATTGCGTCCACATACTGGCAAGTTTGAAAGGGGTCCTGTTCCAGTTTTGTGGAATAGAATTATGGCAACCCTAACCCCCCCCTCCAAAAAAGAAATTCTCAGAATTTCTCCAGCTTCTCCAGAAGCTTCTCCATTTTGCCTGCCACCCCAATCTGAGTTCAAAAATGCTTCAAAGAGCTGTTCAGCTCTTTGCCAGTCCTATAATACCCTCAAGTGACATGATTGAAACTGGATAGGCTGAGATGCCATTTGCTTATTGCTTGGATGATGTAAGTGCTAATTTTCTGCTGGCTCCCCCTCTTATTCTTTCCAGTTAAATTCCGTTGCTTCTTTCAGGCCTCTTAAAATGTGCTATCATTGCCACCTTGTTGTAAACAAGATATTTCAGCATGACTTTTTCAGCATGACTCTTTAGTGCCATTAATATTTTACAAGAATAAATCAAGTCATAAAAGCATGTTTTAATGCTGACTTGTGAGACAAATATGAAAATGTTCTGATGGGGTACGATAAACCTCAAATACTGCCAACTTAACGAGTTGTCAGGTGAAATATACACATTTATTAATGCTAGAGTAACATACCTACAAATCAGGAAAACAGACCTCAAAAAATCCCAGTACATTTCTTGAGCTGACATGCTATATGAACAATGATAAGTCTGGTATTATCTTTATAGCTCATGTAGCACTGGGGCAACTTTGCTGAAAAAAATGTGAAGCTGCTGTCATCTGAGTCAGAACTTTTATCCTCTAATTCAGCATTTTCTGCACTAACTGGCAGCTTGCCTCCATAGTTTCCAACAGGTACCTTACCCAACCCTAACTGGAGATGGCACAGAGTTGTGCTGCAGAACCTGAATGATGTTCTAGGCCCAGTGCAATCCAGAAATGCAATTTCTGCCCTATCTATCACTGTCACTATCTATCACTGCCCTATCTATCACTGTCACTATCCAATTCCAAGATGGGGTAGCCCCGTTGTGCCAGAAAAGGTTTGGGGCAGCCTAAGTCAACATAGGCTGCCCAGAGATAGTTGAACCTGGGCTGCCCTAGCTGTGCCACCCTAGGCAGTTCAGGAGAGGCATATTGAGGGCATGTTCAACATTACCTAGGCCAGAGCAGTTACACTATATCCGGAACCTGTTTCCCAGGCAGAAATTCCCTCTTCCAGCTCCTCATGACCACCTCATGTATTAATCTGAGTAGACCCATAGGGGTCCATGATAAGCCAAAATAAGAATGGCAGTGTTAACAAAAAAAATCTGAGTTCTTGGGCAGATTATCTACAACCCCTGCCTCTTAACCTCAGGATATGGCACAACTACAGCAGCTCGCCAATCTGAGGATACTGCAGACCACTCCAACAAGAATCATGTATATACTGTAAACTGTATTACAGCCTCATGCTGCAGCTGTTACTGGTTGTCAGGGACCCCTTATAAGGCAGGCACCACAGCTGTGTTCCTTGTTCAGTGTAATCTGAGGGGGCTCTCCTTGGGAGCAAGCCAACCCCAGGTGCCAGTGACTTGGTGCCTATTGAGCATGCTTTGGATCAGCTCCGACTGCTTGACCAGATATGCTGACTCTGGATTCAGCATAACTGGATACAGCCGACTTGGGGTAGCCCAGCTAGGGCCCTTCTCACTGTCCTAACTCTGAATTGCTCTGCCCATTACCAGAAAAAGAAAAGAGAACTTTCAAAAGGAAAAAAAAAAGCATTTTTGAGTAGAACAGGAGAGAGAAATTATTATCCACTCCAGAGCAAAAGAAACCAAGATTTCCATGGCTGAATGGCCTGGTATGACAAAGACAAAGGACTTGAATAGGGGAAAGGACAATTTCCTAATCTAAACCAAAGTGCTCTGTCCCTTATTTAGACATCTTTTACTTCCAGGCTTGACCAGACTGGTGAACAGATCCATACCAGGAAAGAGGCAGACCAATCCTGACCTCCATAGGAACATACAAGCTGTTATTTCTGGCTGTTTCAAGAACAGGGTTGTGGTTGGCTGTAGCTCATCCAGGGTAGGAGGAATTAATTAATTCCCCTTACACTGGATATAATGGCAACAGTACCAATGGAGCTACTCAGAGCTGTACTACCGAAAGAGATGGTACAGATGAGAGCTGTCTGCTGCCACCCTAAATCACCTGGTAGAGGGGTTAGAATGTAGGCTAATGCTGGATTGTGACATCCCCCACCTGGGCCTGGCTTATCCATAGGCTTGCCTAGCTCCTACCTTCCCCTCCCATGAATGCCCCAGTTCTGTCCTCCCACCAGTTTCTCCCTATCCCTGCTTCAGTCTAAATCAATTAGAATTAACTCACCAGACCTGGGGTTTGTTCCAATGCAGGGAGTCAAGTGCACATCCTTGTGCAGGCTTCTCTGACTCTAAAGGAGGCACAAACGTGCCATATGGCAGGTTTGTGACACTCCTAGGTTAATGTTTGCCCAGCAGAAGATTGAAATTGCACCCCAGTATATATACAGTAGTGCCTTGTAAGAAACTTAATTTGTTCCAGAAGCATGTTTGTCTTACAAAAGCGTTCTTCTTACAAAGCAAATTTTTCCATAAGAAATAATGGAAACTCAGCCGACTGGTTCCACAACCCAAAAATATTCATATAAAAATATGTATGAAAAAATGATGACAAAACACTGGAATCAAATTCAAAACACTATGAAGTAATACACAACAGAATTACTATAATAAAACATTGTAATATATTGTACAGTAAAACAGAAAAGAAAAATCTTTATGGCCAAGGATGACAAATTTTCACCAAAAGAGTCACTGGTGTCTTTTTGAGCATCTTTAACAAGGAACTTCTGTTTGTGTGACAGATCTATCCTAGCAAACTAGATAGGCAGTTTGCAGAAGGAGCAGTAGCAAAGGCTTCTGCCTGGATGCAAAAGGGGCAAGATCCTATGCTGTCTACTCAGAATCGAGTCCCATTGTATCCACTGGGGCTTACTCACAGGAAAGTGTGTAGGATACCAGCCTGACTCTGCAAGTATGCAACAGTAGCAACAGGAGCAATGGCTTCTGCCTGGATTGAAAAGGGGCAAGATCCTATGCTGTCTACACAGAATCAAGGCTCATTGTATCCACTGGGGCTCACTCACAGGAAAGCGTGTAGGATGCCAACCTAACTCTTTCCAAGTTTGCAGCAGCAGGAGCAGCAATAGCTTCTGCCTGAATGCAAAAGTGGGGCAGAGTGGGGTCTAGGTAAAGAAGGTGGTGGGGGGAAAGGGATAGTTGTAGTAGGGTCCAGGCAGGGGCGGCTTCCTTGGGGGAAAGGGAAGGGCTCCAGGCTCAGACATGCTTGCTGGGGACTCAGAGGACACTGCTACCTGTGTGTCCCTCTGCTGGACTTTTATTGGTACTGCAGGCAGGTGGAGGGGGAGCCCAGCCTATGGGGATTCATCTAACAAAGCACTTTCGTTTTGCAAGGCAGAATCCCATAGAAATTTTATTTTGTCTTTCAAAGCATTTGGCTTACAGGGCATTCATCTCAAAAGGTACCACTGTATAAGAAAAGGTGGATTTACATTTACAGAGGCAGCCTTTTAGCAACTTTTTTTTTGCTTTGTTGTATACAGATATTTTAATTTGTTGTAGCAGATTTGTTACAACAGTGATTGGTTAGTACATTGCAACCAAAACTGACTGGCCTTGAATCTGACCATTCTCAGCTTGCTTTTTCCTGCTTTATTTTAATCAATATTCCCTTTTTTAAAAAAATAAAATGAGAAACATACTTGTACACTAATAAACGTTTGTGGTGTAATTTGAAAACAAAATACAGTATAATCAGACAGCTCACCTGAAAATTGGAGTTTAGAGCAAGTCAGACAACTGAGATCAGCAGTCAAATAGCTGATAGGTGCATCTGTTGAATGTGTTTGGGAAGCAGGTGTGATCTGCATTTGGTCCATGCAGAAAAGTCCATACTGAGCTTTGCTTATATATGGCTGTAAGCACCGAAATCGGATGAGGAACATACTAATCTGATAGCAAATTTAAGCAGAAAATAAATCCTCCAGCACATCAGAGATGGCATAGGATTGATGCAAAACCATTCCGGCTGCATAAAGAATCATAGAAATGCCATGAATCACACTCAGCAATACATCACAGTCATCACAATGTGTTTCTGTTTAACAGAGCACTACATTAAGTACTCAAGGTGAATGAAATGCAAGAGTTTGCAAGAAATGCATGAGACATTCATGTAATAAAATAACAATTTTGATCCTAACCCAAACTCAATGGGAAGACAGAAAAATGGACTCAGTTATTCCAGTTTGTCCAGTCATTCTGATCATGGCAAGGACATTCTTCACTTTAGCCTTGTGACTCTGTATTTTATGTTTAAAATGCTTTTAAAATTGTAGTCCACCAATAGTGGAGTGACCTCAATCATAGATTCTCCTTAAACTGCTGGAGAAAGAATACATGGTGACCTTGCATAGATAGACTATTGCATAAATAGACTTTATGAGCTAGCAAATTTGTATTCATTTGGGATGAAGCCAAACAGGTCAAATTGCTCCTATTACACTTTGAAGAAGGGATCTTGATGTTATTGCACTGCACGCTGTTCAGTTTGTGATTTGGATTCTTATGTAATAAGGCTGATGTACTTAAAAATATGTACGGTCCACTCCTATCTTCCACTGTCTTCAGTATGGAGATGGAACACATACAATATGGCTGCAATCCTAAAGACACTTTCCTGGGAGTAAGACCCATTGGACACAGTGGGGCTTACATCTGAGTAGACATGGTTAGGATTGTGCTCTTTGTGTTGATAGGAAGCTGATCAAACAGCCAGCAGAAGTATGTTTTACTTGCATCCAGGTTTGCTACCTGGTTGCCAATAGGTCTCCTCAGGACATGATAATTATTTTTCTGGCATAAATCTGAGGTGAGACAGAGGTGTGCTGGGCTGGAAAACATGGTGCACACTACTGTTAACTGACAGCCACCACTCTGGCCTCTAATAGTCACTGCCCTCCCCTTCCCTACCCCAATCCTCCTCTGTGCCACTCACCACATTACCTGTTCTGGTACAGACAAAGCACAATCCAGAGTTACTACAGGACTCTTATGACTTAGTTGCCACCTATGGGAAACCTATGCATAGATCAATCCAGAATAAGTGCCTCTTATGTTGACCCAAGAGGTCCCGTAGTTACTCTGGACTGTTTTATTAGTTTGTCACTCATTGGCATGTGGAACATATAGCCATTTGGTACCAATGCATATGGCAATGCCACATGATTTTACATCAGTAAATATGAGCTCCACTGTTGTAAAGTCCCTATAAAAGTTGTGCTACAGATTGTAAAAAATGCCATGTGCATATGACTTTGATCGAGTTGGGTATCTATAGTTCTTAACACATTGGGTGGGGGTTTCAACTGTAGGTTTACCAGTTTCTGTCAGCCAAGACTATAATTAAAATAAATGATAATTTAAAAATAAAATTTTGTTCTCAAAATGAAAATCTCAGTAAACATGAACAGTGAAGAAATGTGGTTTCCTTTCTAGGTTAGGCAGTGGTTACAAATATCATGCATTTTAAAATGTATTTCCTTTCATGGAGGATTCAAATTTGTCAGACTTGTAATGCACATGTTCTACCTGTATGTGCCGCTAAAAGGCAGTTTGCATCCTCATTAATTTCAGCAGACATAGACAACAAACAGTAACACAGCACCACCTAGTGATATACCCAGCAAAAACCAATAAAATGCATGGAAAAGCAAAACAGCTGCTCCTCCTTAGATGGTATCTTTGAGCCTCTCCTTCTTTGAGCTTCATTCACAATTGAGTTTCATTCCCAATTAGTGGGTCCTCACTCCAGCCTTGCACAAATACCATTTTGTAGTGATGGTGACTCAGCTGCAGGTGGCCTTGGAAATGGCCCAGTCCATTCTGTTTTCTGTTTTGGGGACTGAAACCACCTTGATCATCAAGTTGTATTGGCAGAAATAATTGTTCAGGGAAGTAGAGATACAAAGATTGTCATGAGGCTAGGATTCAAAAGTCTAAGATAAGTTTATATAAGGAGAAGCTGCTTTGAGGATGAAGGGGTGGCATTACTCAGAGCCCCTTACTCCAGATTAAACTGATCTGCATTGACTTCCAATTTGTTATGGACAAATTCAGTATTCAAAGTGCTGGTTGTCACCTGTAAAACCTTGAACACCTTGAGTCCAAAGTACCTGAAGAACCATCTGCTCTCATATGAGGCTCTGGACTTAGTGTGAACTTCTGAGAAAGCTCTGATACCTCTTTCCCTCCCCAATCTTCTGAAGTGAGATTCATGAGCATGTGGGAAAGGTCTTTCTTGACAGATTTGCTCCTAGTATCAGGGCCGAATCCTAGCAGTGCTGGATGCCAACCAGAATGATCATTCCAGCAGTGCTACATCCCTTCCTGCTTTTACAAAAAGTGATATGCTGGATCACACTGCATGGCCACCACAGGAAGCAGTGAGTAACCAGCTCCTCAAAGCAATGGACTCTGGAACCCTCTGCTACAGGTAAGATCATGCAAGAGGTGGAAGGGATGCAGTGAGTATGCACAACAGTGAAATGAAATGAAAATGAAATGAAATGAAGTTAAATGAAACAGGTGGGTGAAATGAGGTAGCGACAGGAGTGCAGATCAGGGCCAGGAAGGGGGTGGATTCAGAAGAATCTGTCAAGCCCCGTCCGGCCTTACTCTGCCTTCATAGGAGATATGGACTTGAACCAATGATCTCATGGACACTGGACTGATTCAACCTACTGGGCTCTCAGGGACTTGCCTGGGGATGCCTCTAGAAGTCAAAACTCCTCCATGGGATGCAGAGGATTCCACATTGCTGCTACTGCATCACCATTCAAGTAGTTATGGCTGTTCTTTCTTGGAAGTGCACCTAGTGCCCTCCCTTATACTTCTAGCACCTGGTAAAAAATATTACATTCTATCCAACTTTTTTTAAAAAAAGCTGGATGATTGTTTCCTTAGTGCTGATCTGTACTTTTAATTTTTACTTTCTGAACGCATCACTCAGTTAAATTTTTTTGTGAGATACTTTGGTGCCCATAGCCAAAAAGCTGCAAAAATATGATTTTTAAAAAAATGAAACTAAATAAATATTGATCCAAGTTTGTTCTCTGACCCTGCCTGTTCAGTCATCCCTCATGTACTGACTTTTTTTTTTTAGCTACAACTGACTTTGGCCTTTGCTGACACCCTGTTATAGTTTGATCCTGGCACTGTTTGTGGCTCTGTACTGCCTGTCAATAAGTCTCTGAAGTTGCATGCATTTTTCAATTTGGCTATGTTTTGCTGAGTGACCCCTATTCAAATAGCTTCCCAGGAGTAATCAAGTAGCCTGAATCAGGTGAACTTTACTGCAGACTCCTCAAGTGAGATAACCCTATAGAAATAACCAAATATAATAGCAAAATAATAGAACATGGCAGCACACCACCGATGGCCATTTTAGGAGTGCTGCCACAAACATTGGCATTGCTGAAGGCCTCCTCTTGCAGTTTGGTACCTGTGCAAAAACATGTGTTGGTCTATGAAGAGTTATTACAAAGCGCCATGGCTAACAGTCACAGCAATGTCACAAATGGGACATATGCTATGAGGCAGCATCCATTCTTTGGACTGTGGTTGTCATTATGTGCAATAAGAAACACTTTTTCAAAGGGGTATCACTTTTTTATTTAACAATGGAATAAGATAAGAAATTTCTGCCCTCGATCAATCATTGACAGGATGACCATATAGGACAGTGTGCCTCTACTTTCTAAGCATTTCATAGAAGAGGGAATTTAGGCATGTGCTGCTTTTTAAACTCTTCTATGTTGATCTAAACCTGCATAATTCCCTCTTCTATGCAGTGTTTAAAGATACTGGTACTCTGTCCTCCTCTGATGGTAGATGTCTCCTTGCCTTATCTGTGAGTTGCTCAGGGGTTAGGGTTGTTCAGGCATGTCATAGGAGAGCAAAAGAACATAGAGGAATGTGCACAGCATTGCTAACTTCTTTCCTCTGTCCCTGTTCCATTATGTAGAAGAGGGGAATGACATAGTACTCAGGGTAACCAGAAGCCAAACCCAAAATTCCCCCCGTTCCCCAATATTCCTGTCCCCCAAGCCAAAATTCCTACCCAGTTAAAAAAATGTACAACACCTGAAAAAGTAGGACAAACGTACATGTTAAAATGAAGCAAAAATTATCATATTGCTTTCCTGTACTTAATTTCAACACTGTTTAAATTGAAAACCTTTTAACATGCATGATTCTGACCCAGACACGGAAGACGCCTTCAAAGCAGTTTGCAGCAACACAACCCATGCAAGTGACTTCAACATGATTCTGACCCAGACATGGAAGACACCCTCAGAGCAGTTTGCAGCAACACAACCCATGCAAGTGAGGGGAAAGGACGGTGACAGAGGTAAGTAGGGAAGGACTGAGCTGTATAGGCGAGGACTCCCTCCCTGAATCAGGAGTAAGCTCCATTGACTTACTGGGCTTACTTCTGAGAGGACTTGGATAGGACTGGGCAAGGACCCCCTCCCTGTCTCAGGAGTAAGCTCCACAGGTCCTGGCTGTGTGCACCTCCGGAGAGAGTGAGAGAAGAGGTGCATGCTGCCAGATCCCAGGAACGGATGCTCCGCCCATGCCTGCCTCGTGCCTTAAGGAAGCGCTTCTTCTGGATTAGAACGGTGCGCTCTTCTGCAGCCAAACTATTGAAGCAAACGGCTGCCTGGTCAGCCAATACTAAGACTTGCCAACCTGGGGCACTCCCTAACTCCCCAAGGCCCCCTCCCATCCCTCCATTTTTCAGAGGAGGGGGGTCCCTTCCTTGACCCGTGGTCCAGGTGCCCAATTTCCAGGGCCCTCCAGGGAAACCTGGAGGTCTGAGCAGCCTGCACTGTACTGCATATGCACCTTGTTAGTCTATGCAAAAACACTTCATGGATCTGATTATTGTCTCCTTTTTCAACCAGGCTATAGGGTAAAAAATGCCAGGGTAACCAGGCTCCAGGGCAACCTGCAGCCAAAGTTAACTTTTTATGTAATGTAATGTAAGCCAGGACTAAACATTTCCATTTAAATCCATAGCGTCCATTCTCTTTGTAAAGATCACACCTGATCCTTCCATGCATTTTTACAAAGGTCTGGTTTTTATAACACCAGCATTCATTTCCATCTGAAACAAAGTCTGTGGCTACAACTCACTTCAACATTGCTTAAAAATAATGTTTATGGAAAGCAGTGAGTATACTTTTGAGTAAACAGGGCCGCTATTCTCTGTAGCTGTGCTTGTTTATGCTCATTCCTTGTCTCCACTGTGAATTGAATTGCACTCTCCCTGTTTTGTGTTATATGTTGTGCAGACACCTTAAAACAGAGTTTGATTAACAGTGTTGCCATATGTTGCTTACAGCTAACTTACTCTGAGAGTGTTTACAAGAAAGTTGTGAGGACCAGTATTTAAAACATTAATTAATTAAATTGTACCTTAAGATCTTTATTATATTTTTCAGTGAAGAAGTTGCCATTGCAGATTTGTTTCAATAAACTGTTACCCATTTTAACACACTGATGCCCCATGTCTTCCTCGGGTATGCCTGGCAATGCTGGTTTGTTACCAAATATGATCAGCAGCAAAATGATGTCACTGAGAAGAAACTATTTCAAAATGGGGAAAAATGATTCTGAAGCTGAAGTCAATTGGAACTGTGAATAGGAGGGAACTCAACTGAAAAGAAGCTTTTGGGGGGTCTTTAGGGAAAGCTTCAGGGCTTTACTGAAAGCATCTTTTTTTCTGAACTGAAAAGCATATTCAGCTTAGCATTATTGAAAACACCCTGTGAATAATTGCAATGTAAAACCCATGTTCGTATATTAAACACCATAATGTTTCGGCATATGAACACCTACGTCTAGCTAATTATAGATGTGTTAAACTATAGTTCTGCTGTGAGTATCTGAATAATTGCAAGCAACCTGCTCTCATCAGACACTTCAGTGGATTGAGCATCACCCCGTAGAGCTTTTTAGGTGCCTGGAAATCTTGGCTGGCCCATACATTAACTCAGCGTGAGCAGGTAGAAAGGTGGGAGGGAGAATCCATAAATTAAATCCTAAGAAAATCTGTCTGTTGGGTAAGAAAGAGTATCAATGTTTTAGCATACAGTGTCAGCCTATCTCTCAGGTATTTATGCATCCCCAAAGAATACTTCGTCTTAAGAAGAATAACTGCATGAAGCTTCCAATACCTGCTTTTCAGCAGTCAACGGCTTGCTGGTTTAATTAATATTTTCACTACCCCCAAGACAGTCTGCCGGCACAACAATGGATTAAAATAGCAGCAACGCCCAGCCTCAGAATAATGAGACATACCCAGACTGCCATGAATGGGAAGTTAATAAAAATGTTGAAACTTCCTAATCTTTTTTTTCAGATAACCATTTCTTGAATATTCAGGCAGGAAAATTAATTGCCAGGATCTCATGTGGCAAATTGGATAGTGGAGACAATTCAAATTTTGATTTTTCTTTCCCTTTTAAATAAAAAGTATGAAAGGTGTATTTGTCGAAGGGAGTGTTATCTATCCTTTTGCAATTTGTCTTGTGTAAACAACTATTGCCATTGCTTTTGCCCAAACCTGAAAAGAAAACATGCTTTAAAAAAGGCATCTGAACAAAAACTTTATAAAAAGCCAATCAGATTTAGACATTATATTACAAGATCAGGATCCGATATGTGGAACAAAATCAAGATCAAAGCAGTTATCAAAAACAGAGTAAAACTTTTATTGTGTAAAAAGGAAAACAAGGTTGTCCATAAATTGCAATGTGATCATTTCCATATTGTGTAGATTAGACAATCTAATTGTCAAATTGATATTGCTTACCTTCCTGTTGAATGAATCTAAATCCATGATATTAGTGGATGAAGTGGGTGGCCAGGAGGCAGGCCACTGTCACCAGGCTACAGTGTGTGTCAGAGGAGTCATTGGCATGGTGTGTGTGTGACGGAGTGACAGAGTCCTCTGCAGTGCTTCAGATGTCTCCAGGGTTATCATAAGAGGCACAGCATACGTTGCAGCAAACAGCAGGTGCTGCAAATTGGGCCTATTCATTCTCCCTTACTCCAAATAGCTATGAAATGGGCCCAGTCAAAGAGCATGTCTGCTGCAGGTGTAGGGATGAAGCCAGTGACATAGCGGATGAATGGGGGGCCTGGGTGCCAAAAGGCTCCCATTTCTCACTGTTCCATGGTGAATATATTCTGCTGAAGATTCCCAGTTGGGGCTTTCAGTGTGTGATCTGCTTCTTCTGGGTCTTGAGCGGGCAAGATCAGTCATCAAGCAACGTATTCAAGATACTGAATGGCAGAATGACATGGCTAGTGTTTCAGATCCTTTTGAGGCTTAGATCACAGGCCATAGCACTATACCTGACCCAGCTAGCAATATATAGCTATAGGAGGGCCTTTACTCTAGCTTGTTTCAATGTCCTACCCTCTGCTGTCTTAGAGGGATTTTACAAGAAAATCCCGTATTACGAGCGAACTTGTGGTCAGGAAGAGGTCGAAACTATGGAGCATGTTCTTTTACGTTGTACCTTTTATAAAGATCTGCGCACTCTGCTTATTTACCCATTACTGTCTAATTTGCCTGGGAGATCTAGCTCTCAATTATAGCATATGCTTTTGTCTGATGGAAATCCAATCTCCATGTATGCAATTGCAAAATTCCTTGCTGCTGCTATGAGGATTAGAAATGCTTAGGAATATTAGAGTTATGAATGCTTCAGTTTAGCATCTGCAAATTGTGATTTTTTTTTACTAGTTAAAGTTTACCTATATTAGGCCATCACACTATGTACATTCTTGGCTGAGGTTTTAACCTAAGGTTTTGTAGGATATATTATGACTTTTACACTTCCATAATGATAATTCTTATGTTTATACTTTTATTGTGTATTTCTTCTGGACATATTTGTAATTAAGCTCTTTTTAATGCTTTGTGCTGGTCTAATGACCATAATAAAGGTATACTACTACTACTACTGGTGAAGATTGATTTAAAATGGCCCCAAAATTTTGGTTACAGCATGGGCAAGCAGCAAAAGTGGGTGGCTCATTTGGAGGGGCCAAAGGTTTGAGAAATTTTGCAAGATTCTGGAACTAGCTTACTACTGGTTGATGATAGCTCTACTCTTCGTTCTGTAGTTGGTGGTTTCTTTGTTTGTTTCAATTTTCTTTTAAATACTTCTTTGGCAGAAGAAGCAGTTCTAAATAGGCAGTTAAAAAATAAAAATTAAAAACAACAACTGTCAACTAGTAAGTTATACTCAAAGCTTCTGCAGAATGTTATTTATTTTATTTGTAGGATTTATATCCTGCCTTTTTTTGCAAGCAGACTCAAGGCGGTTAACAGCATAAGTAAAAGCACATAAACAATCATATACTGTAGGTTTTGCATGCATTGGTATCCATCATTCTCGAAGACTATGGTATTGTGCTCGACACTGTATGTGAAGCTGGAGTGTCCTCTTCAGAGGACAAAGTCCTGGGTAGATTAATAATGAGGATAGGTTGTTACCCAAGCAGCAAATCCCCCATCTCCACGCCACTGAAATAGTCCAATGGAATGGCAGAGCCAATACAATTGGTTCCACCTGTGTTGCAGAGGTAGGCTAAGGACAGGAGCTCACCCTGTTTTGTGGGGACTTGGGTCTCGAACCCTGGCCTGCTGGCTAACAGGCACAGCATCTTAACCACTTGTGCCACCCACAGCCATTAGATTTTAAAATATCTAAAAACATCTCCACACCCTAGAACGCCCTAGAACAATCCAACAGCCTCAGAAGTAACAACATTTTGTTAATTTTAGGCTGTAGTCCTGAAGTGCACTTAAGCTAGCCTGTCTAGCACTGGGCTGGCCCAATTCCAGGATAGGCCAACCTATCTACACGAGAAAGGCTTGGACCAGCCTAAGGATTCAATCCTAAACACGCTTTTCTGGGAGTAAGACCCTTTGATCATAATGGGGCTTTTAAGTAGACATGGTTAGGATTGTGCTCTCAGTCAACTTAGGCTGGCCCAAAACATACGGACCTGGGCTGGCTTAAGCAGTTCAGGAGAGGTATGTTGAGGGCATATTCAGCATGGCCTAGAACAGTGCAGTTAAGTTGTATCCAGAGCCTGTTTCCAGGGCAGACATACCTCTTCACAGCTCCTCTGACTTAGGCCACCCCCGGGGCAGGCATAAATCTGAATACACAAATAGGAATCTGTGATCAGCAATAGTAAAAAAATGGCAAAAAACTTCTGAGTTGAAGGCCAACCTAAGTGCAACCCTGGCCTCTCAACCACAACAGCCCATCTCAGGTTATGGCACAACTACACCAGCCCAGTGAGCATGCTGCCTTTTGTGCTGCTGCCTCTTTAGCAGCCGTTGGGCCAAACAGTGGTGTAGCTAATGCAGCCCAGTGCATAGCTCAAAATTTTGCCTTGGAAGTGATGTCACAGCTGGAAGTAAAAAACTATGGCTATATTGTGCTGGTCTAAATCGGTTAGGATTGCACCCCCAGTTATTGTGTTCTAGCTTCAGGAAACCCTTTCCATATTTACTTGTCTGCTATGGAGGGTGTCTATTCTGGGCAAAGCTGTTGAGCTTCACTGTAGTCTTGTGTGAAGTACTGTGTGCCATAGACTACATCTACCTTTCATCTGCAATGGTACAGAGTACCACTTTCATTGCAGGTGTATATTGGTGAAGAGTTTACCACACCTTATTATGGAACCTCTGATAAGCTTCTGAGGAACTCTAAGCTTCCTCAGAACACAGTTGGAAATCCTGATCCAATAAAAGCTGTTGCCTGATCCAATTTAAATTCATAATTCTCTGGACAATTTGGCAAGGACTGCTGATTTAGGGGAAGAAACACAACTAAATGCTGCTTCTATTTGTCGTCTTCCGTCGTGCTGTGAATCACATTAAATTATTGAAAAGCAATGACGTTATCAAGCTCACAGTTGTGCTAGACCACCATCTGTTCCGTTTTACAACCTGTGAAGAAAATGAAGTGGTATATCACTTCACCATGGAGTGCATTAATGTACTTACTGCAGAGGATTTCATAGAGTGCAGGACTTCTGGGCCACCAAAGGTGTCATTGTAATAGCTTTTTTAAAATCTCAAGGATTCTGTATCTGTTTTGGTGCTTTGTTATGCAAATTGCTTGTTTGTTTGCTGGCAACATTATTATTGACCTAGATGCACACAGTAAGACAGTCAAGACTTTCCTTCTTTTTTTAAAAAAGAGCACATGATGACCTTCTAGCCTAATTGCACAGTAGCATCACAGAAACATCTCCCAACTAAAAACAAAAACCCAGTAAGCTGCCTCTCATTTTTATGTAGCAGTATAATTTTATTTTTATCAGTGCTGCATCAAATATCAACCATAGACTTGGTTTTTTTGTTGTTTTGCCAGACAATCATTTTTTGCAAACAGAAAATCTCTAAAGATTCACCAGCATATCAGACATCAGTTGTCATTTAAACATTTCTAGTACATTGTTCAGCAGAAATACTTGCCAAAATACACTGTGCTTCAGTTCTCCATTTACGGTGCATGACCTTTAAGATTTAACTACATACTTTTTTCAAAATAATTATTCCTCGGTCCAAGACTGAACTACATATTTATCAAAATAACTTCTACAGGTTCGGAAAGGAAAGTTGACATTACTTGGTGGCATATTCTCAGGGATGTGGCCCAAACCCAAGTAATGTGACTTGGAATTGTAGTTATGTGATTATCTTTAAAGACTTGTTTTCAACTTTAGTCACAACCATCACTGCCCTGCCCTTGTCTCGCAACTCATGGGCCACGAGTGTGTGTTATGTGTGTATTAATGTTTAATTTTTATTTCTTTGCCATTCATGTGTCATGACAGAAGACCTCATGGGCCATCTGGAAGCAGGGATCTAGAAGAAGGCTGTAGTTGGAAGAGGCTAGGATCCAGGAGGTGGGAGCTGGGGGTAGCATGTGGAGGGAATTAAGAAGACTTAAGTTTTGTTGTTTTGTTTTTGGCTGCATGAGACTGTGGGAGGGATAAGAAAGCAGGAGGATCCAACATACATGGAGAGGAAAATCTTTGTCTTATAGCTGGGGACTCCAAACCCCAGCCCTGGGGCCAGATGTGGCCCGCGGCAAGCCTCAAGATACCTCTACACGGTGCCTGGGCAAGCCTTGTAATCCACTCCAATACATTCTTATATATAAATTTATATTAATTTATTCAAATTTTAAATGTAAAATAGTTTTTTTTGCCCCTGACACAGTGTCAAAGAGATGATGTGGCCCTCCTGCCAGAAAGTTTGGAGACCCCTGTGTTATAAGAATAGCTTAATCTTTTTCCCAGGATGAGGGAAGGGGTAAAAGGAGGTGGCTGAAGGATGGGGAAGAGAATTCTTTGTGACAGATGAACAGCTTCAGTTTTCTCTTCTGCAGAAACCAAGGAGGGGCAAATGGAGGTAGGAAAACCAGAGCAGAGGTGTTTTTGTTTTTTTTACACATAGCTGAATGGAGTGCAAATGGCACGGGAACATTAGACAACACCCTCTCTCGCCACACAACACCTTTTTCTGTGAAATTTGGTTTAAAGACTTGAGGCTCATGAGTCTAAATATCATGATTCAAAAGAAATGAGTTTTTCTTGGAATTTTTCTCAAATCAAGTACTGATGGTTGCCAGTTAATGACTTGCAACTTGACTCGTAAAACACGCTTAGTGACTTGAGGACTTTCCTTATCATATCATATTAGTGAATTTAATTACATGGGTTGATCTAGCTTATACATTTGTCTGAATGGTGCTGGCTGCTTGTTGGATGTGTGTGCCCATGCCAACTCTTGTGTCATGTTGCTTTTACACTTTTCAGTGAAGCCCTAAATGAAGTGAAGACCCCCCACGGATTGGCCTATGACAAGGCTAGGACAGCACAACTTGTTTGTCTTCCCATCCCCATGGTGATGTTCGGAGACAAGCACATGTCTGTGTACTGTCCTAACTCTCCCCAGGAATGGCACAGAAGTGACATGAAGCATTTTTTCACAACTCTACACTAGCACAGGACTTGTGCTGGGGCTTATACTGGCCTAACTGGGGATTAGGATTTCTGTTTTTGTCTGGGAAAATACCATGATCTTCCTTGGTCAGCCAATTCAGATTTGTAAACAAGACTACATCCTGGAATCTTCCTGACTTCAGAGTAAACAAAACTATTTGTGGTTGCAAAAGAAATGCCTTCAACCTTGGCTTCTGAACCATTTTCAAGGACAGGCCCAATACAGTATGTTACAATAATCTGTTATCAATGTCACCAAGGCCACCATGGCCAGATCTTATTGAGACCAGTATGGCCATGGCTGATGCACCAACCAAACGCTGGGCAAAGGCACTCCTGGCCACAACTGAAACCTAGTCATTCAGGAGCAACTGTAAATCCAGGATCACCCCCAAGCTGCAAACCTGCTCCATCGGGGGAGTGCAACCCCATTCAGAGCAAGTCAATATTCCAGCACCTGCATCATGGACTTCTGAACCAGGAGGACCTCTGTCTTGTCAGGATTTAATTTCAGCTTGTTTGCCCTCGTGCAAGTCTCAGCAGCCTCCAGGCAGAGCGCCAGGACAGAGACAGCCACCATAGCATCAGATGGAAAGGAGAAATAGAGCTGTCATCTGCATACTGATGACATCCAACTCCAAAACACCAGATGACCTCTGCCAGCAATTTCATGTAGATATTAAACAGCCTGGGGACAACATTGAACCCTGCGGCATTCCACACCTCAGGGGCCAAGGTGCCAAACAAGGGCGTCCCTCAATACCACCATTTGGGACCTGTTAGCCAAGAAGGACCAGAACCATTGTAACACAGTGTCCCCGCCCTGATGCCCCATTCAGTCAATCATCCCAGAAGGACACAGTGGTCAATGGTGTCAAAAGCCACTGATCCAGGAGGATTAGCAAGGATGTATGCCCTCAATCCAGTCCCTGGCATAGGTCATCCACTAAGGTGACCAAGGTCATCTCTGTCCCAGGGCCAGGCCTGAAGCCAGATTGAAAGGGGTCTAGATAATCTGTTTCTTCCAGGACCCTCTGGAGCTGAGATGCCACCACTTGCTCAATCAATTTGCCCAGAAAAGGGCATTTTGAGACTGGCCAATAGTTGTCTAGTATAGAAGGGTCCAGAGGAGGCATTTTCAGGAGGGGGCAAACCACTGCTTGCTTTAATGTGGAAGGCAGCACCCCCTTCCTTAAAGATGAATTTATTGCCCTCTCTGTCCTCATGGTCAGTCCCTCCCAAGCAGACACACTCCTCAGGATCCTGTACACATCCTCAGGCAACACAAGCTGAAAAGAATTGACACGATGCCATGGGGACATCACTAGAGGTTCTTAAAGCAGAGTGCAAGTCATAGTGAATCCAAGCAATTTTATCTGCAAAGTATCTAGCAAACCTATCACAGCAGACATCCATGTGTTCTTCCTGATTAATTTGTGGGATTAGATGGAGGAGATCCCATATCGCACAGCACAATTCCACTGGTTGACTCTGAGTGGATGCGATGGTGGCAGAGAAGAAGGAATGCTTGGTTGCCATCATTGCCACAGAGTAGATCCTGACATGAGCTCTAACCTGTCCTCAGTCATATTTGTCATAAGTCTTTCTCCACTGTTTCTCAAGATGTCTACCCTGCCACTTCATCATCCATAGCTCCCCAGTGAATCAAGGAGCTACACCCTCCTTAGTTCAGACAAAAATGCCAGGTCTAGCATGTGTCCCACCTCATGCGTTGGGATAGAGATCTTCTCTGACAGGCCCATGGTTCCCATGGCAGCCATAAAATCCTGAGCTTCATCTATCCCTGGGGCTTTGACATGCACATCGAAATCTCCCAGCACAAGCAGCTGAGGAGCCTCCAGTGCAACATCTGAGATCAACCCAGTCAGCTCAGGCAGGGAGACTGTTGGGCAGCTAGGCAGACGGTACATCAACAGAATCCCAATTCTGTCCCACCCTTCCAATGAGACATACAGACACTTGACCCCAGTGAGTTGCTGTACAGCGTTCCTGGTAAGGAAGAGGGAATGTCAATAAACTATTGCAACCCCCCCCCCCCCCCCCCGGCTGCTGCACTACATGGAAACCCAGTGGACAGAGCAAAGCTGGGAGAGAGTCACACTTCCTGCTTCAACCAACCAGGTTTCCGTGATGCATGCCAGATGAGCATTCTCATCCCAGATTAAATCCTGGATGAGGCAGGTCTTATTATTTACTGATCTGGCATTCAAGAGTAGCAGATTCAGACCCAGAGCTCTGCTGCCAGGATCCTCAGTCATAGAGAGCTGGAGGGAATGCTGGAAAGAAGGATAATCTTCTATGACAGACCCCCCTTCCCCTGGAACGGCCAGATTTCCCCCCACCACCATATCTCCCACTGCCCATTATGTTGTTGATGGTGGCACCATTTCCCTCCCCTGTGCTCCTCACTAAAGTTAAACACATTCCTTACCGGCAAGAGCTACTATGTCAAATTGCAGTTGCTTAGAGAATGATAGCACATTGTCTCAGCTACTGCACTTCTGCCAAATGACAAAGAAGCTGGGACAATGGAAGATCATGCAATGTGATGATGGATTATAAGATTAATTACTGTATCATAAGTATAGGATTGAGTAATTGATATTCTCTCCCTTCCTCCTTTGATTTAGCACATGGGTGTACTGGAGCCCATGATCGCTTGGGCAATGGCTTTGTCTTTTTCAGTTCTCCACACAGTAAAGACATATATTGTTGCTACTGACAGCCTTGCATTTTCTATCATTTGATCCACACCATTGAGGGCTCAATCCTAACCAATTTAGATCTGTACCTGTGGTTGTGTTGGGAGGTCAACAATCGTCTGTGTGCCAGCCTAACACTTCCCAGGAGTGGTACAGAAGTGCTTTATAGCACTTTTGCAACACCGCTAGGCTAATGCAAGAGATTTGTGCTAGCATAATTGGGGTTATGCATGAACCACTACACTTGATACTTGCATATGTAGTCCATTTCCTCCTTGTGTACCTATTAACTAACGTGTTCCTTAGAGCACACCTAGAAACATATGCGGCCTGCAAGGAGCAAATAATACATGGTGTTACTTATTTCCATACCAGGAATTTGTATGGCTACAGAATCAGGCCTTTAAATAGAGTGAGCATCAAGCTAATAAATATGTGAGTCAAAGCCATAAATACCATGCTGCGTTTACTCCAGCATCCCAGAATGAGATTATGCAATAGAAAGATAAAGATGGACTGACAATTTGTGTTGACTCCCCTAACAATGTGCATTCTCGAAGTCCATTGAAGTTCCTTAGGCAAGCTGCAGAAGTAGAAGCAGAACTGTTAAGGTTTCTTTTCGAGAAAAAATGTCTTTCAGCTCTAGCAAGCACATTCAGGCTTTCAGATTCTCAAAGAAGTACCCATAGGAAAGAGAGGTAATATGTCTATTAGATGGCTCATCCAATCATGGGATTGATGTTCAGGAACTTGCACTGATTCATTTATATAGCTTACCTGCGTACAGTGAGAACAAAGAGAAAAGAGATTTAACAGTAGATTGGAGAAGAGAGGCCTTGGGGAAAGAACGTTCTATTGTCTATAGCTGATCTGTCTGATAGAGTAACAGATGCTTATGGCTCAGGTCTCTCATTGCTGTTCTGATGTATTCTGTGGTAGAGCATAACATTTCTGGCTTGCAGTGTCAGTCTTCTTATGATCATTTCAGTAGCAAAAACTGACTGTAATGGAGGAAGGAGGTTGATCCACATTTGCCATTAAAAAAAATCAGGCCTCCGTCAGTCTTGAAAGACTATGGTATCGTGCTCTGCGCTGCATACGCTGCATGCAAAGCACGAAAGCCTGAGTTAGATTGTTATGGAGGATAGGCTGTTACCCAAGCAGCAAATCCCCCCTCTCCACGCCACTGAACTAGTCCAATGGAAAGGCAGAGCCAATACGATTGGATCCCGCTGCGTTACAAAGCTGGGCTAAGGACAGGAGCTCACCCTGTCTTGTGGGGCCAACCCAGGTCTCAAACCCTGGCCTGCTGGTTAACAGGCACAGCGTCTTAACCATTTGCCATTAGCTACACATGGACAGGAGACCTCCTTTTTTGGCAGTCACAAGCCAGGATCTCAAACAGCCTTGTTTGTTTGTTTGTTTGTTTAGTCATTCATTATATTTGTACTCCACCTTTCTCCCCAAAGGGAGCATGAGGAGCATGGGGGGTTAATGTGCAGAGGGGGTGATGCATACGGGGAGATGATGTATAATGGGGTGTGGCATGTGGGTTTTTTTTTACTCCCACAACACAGGTACATTTCACTAGTCTATATATATAAAAGAGAAAAGTCGCTGACTGACTCACTCACTTGACTGAATGACTCACTGACTCATCACGGCCCTGCCAAAACCGGTGGGCCTAGAAGCGTGAAATTTGGGGTGGGTGTTCCTTCCGTAACGGAGGGGTGCACCAAGAACCGGTTTTCGGAAATTCCAACCAGAAGGAGGTGAAAAGGGGCGCAACGTGTTTTCCTCCCTATACTTTGCATTGAAAATTGATGACTCATCAACATTCCACCCCAACTGCTGGGCCTGAAGCATGGAATTCTGGGAGTTCCTTCTGTCACCTGAACACCCACCAAGAACCATCTGGAGAAATTTAACCCTTGAGGGACTGAAAAGGGGTCAACATGTTTTTCTCCTATACTTAACATGGAAGACTGACCAAAATCCAGCCAATTTGGTGCTCAGTACCTGGTGCACCCCCCAGTGCACCAACTTCCCCCATGCTCAACTTCCTCCCATGCGCAACATTCCCCCATGCACAACATTCCCCCATGCGCAACTTCCCCCACATGCAACTCCCCCTGTGCACATCATCCCCCACGCGCACCAGTGCACCAGGTACTGAGCACCAAATTGGCTGGATGTTGGTTTGGAGGAGGATGTTGGTTTGGATGTTGGATGTTGTTTGGAGGAAGAGGTTGCACTGGCAAGGATGCTGCACATGGGGAGAAGTTGCGCATGGGGGAATGTTGCGCATGGGGGAGTTGCACATGGAGGGAAGTTGTGCACGGAGGGAAGTTGCACGCGGGGGGAAATTGCGCATGGGGAAGTTGCGCACGGGGAAGTTGCGCACGGGGAAAGTTGCGCATGGGGGAAGTTGCACATGGGGAAGTTGCATACGAGGGGAAGTTGCACAAGGGGAAAATTGCACATGGGGAAGTTGCGCAAGGGGGGAAGTTGCCCACAGAGGGAAGTTGTGCACGGGGGGAAGTTGCGCATGGGGGAACTTGCACCCAGGGGAAGTTGCACACCGGGGAAATTGCGCATGGCGGGAAGTTGCGCGTGGGGGAAGTTGCACACAGGGGAAGCTGTGTACGGGGGGAAGTTGTGCACAGGGGAAGTTGCGCACGGGGGAAGTTGCGCATGGGGGAAGTTGCACATGGGGAAGTTGCATACGAGGGGAAGTTGCACAAGGGGAAAATTGCACATGGGGAAGTTGCGCAAGGGGGGAAGTTGCCCACAGAGGGAAGTTGTGCACGGGGGGAAGTTGCGCATGGGGGAACTTGCACACAGGGGAAGTTGCACACCGGGGAAATTGCGCATGGCGGGAAGTTGCGCGTGGGGGAAGTTGCACACAGGGGAAGCTGTGCACGGGGGGAAGTTGCGCACGGGGGAAGTTGCGCACGGGGGAAGTTGCGCATGGGCGAAGTTGTGCACAGGGGAAGTTGTGCACGGGGGATGATGCGCATGGGGAAAGTTGCGTGTGGGGGATGATACACACAGGGGGAGTTGCGTGTGGGGGAAGTTGCGCATGGGGGAAGTTGGGCATGGGGGTAGGTTGCGCATGGGTTGTTGATGCGCCGTGGGGGGATGTTGTATGGGGAAATGTTACTCCTGCAACGCAGGTACACTTTTTGCTAGTATTGAATAAAAGAGTTTACAAGGCAGCCATTGTGAGGCCTTGAAGGCTCTTTTAAAGAAAACAGTCATTAGGCCCTTCCCGAAGTTTAAGTGTGAGAAGGCTGATCTTAATTCAGAATCACCTCATGAAAGAGCACTGCCTCTGTTAAGCCAGAACTGTGTGACAGTGATTGTGGTGCCCACTTCTGCTTAACTTATCTGCAGAAAAATAATTGGTTGCATTCTTGAAGAAAATTAATTTCTTCAAGAAATTATGCCTGAACCACCAAATAACCATTTACAATTGCAGGATCTCTGTCATAAATGTTAGGGTTAGGGTTATAGACCTGTCCTATATTAATTGGTAACCATCTTTTAAAGCCACTTAAGTGAGAGGAAGGCAAAATGTGAATCTATGCTGGATCTCTGGGTGATTTGCAGTAGATCTGCAAAAGGGTTTCAACCCAATTCTCATTTTGACTAGCTGGGCAAGTATGCTGTGTGCACTACCCCAGTGGGGCTTTTGGCCTCTGGAGGCTCCTCAAGTTAAGAAGACTTTGTTCCCTTGCTGTGAGGGAAGTCTATGCCAGACAGCTGGTTCTGTGTGTTCACGTGGACCTGAGTTGGGGGAACAAGGCCAAGAAAAGGTTATGATGTTGTCGTGTATCATGCTGCTAACACTTCCACCTTCCCAGCCCCAATCTACTCTCTTCTCTGACCTGTTCCATCTCCATTCATTGCCCTTTCCTTCCCCTACCCACTCTCTGCACTAACTTACTGGCATCCGCATGCATACCCAATCCTAGTGATACAGCTAATGAAAGTGTAGCCCAGTGTAGACCCATTCCACACCAAATGGACTGTCATAAGTACTTTATACCACTGAAATAAGTACAAGAGTAGAAGCATAAAGCCTTTGTTATTTTATCACTTTAATTTTCTGAAATGAAGAAATTGGGGCTAGATCAAGAAATTTTTTTAATGTAAAGAAAGGAACTTGTAAACTTACATCAGGTCCAGAAAACAAATGTTGGGGCTGATAGCAACACCCTACTCTTTCATTCTGTTTGCACCTCCATTTAGCACTAGCTCTGAATCATGGATCTTGAGGGACTGGGAAAACCACAAAAGAGATTCTGGTAGTCTGAAGCCTGCCAATCCCAATCTGTGCTCGTGACAATCTCATTTTGAAACAATGAACTCCATAAATGAATTACACATCAAACAAAGAAGCATTTTCTTATCTGTCCTGAGTCTTGCTCCAATCAATTTTATCTGGTGACCTTTAATTCTAATGTTATGGAAGAGATAGAAAAAGAGAACTCTATCCATTTTCTCCACATCATCCATAATTCTACACATCTCTATTATCCCCCTCCTCCTTCCAATTCTTCTACCTGCTCTTCAGTTTGCCAACAAAACCCTGGCTGAAGTGTTAAAACTGATATTCCTTAACCACAGTTAACCATTTTAAGGGCACAATCCTAACACCTGATGTATCTTCTCATGGTGGTGTGGGGAGGTTGCCATATCCCTGTGCAGTGGCCTTCTTCCTCAGGAGTGGGGCAGAAATGCTGTGGCACTTTTGTGTAACTCTTGGGTCAATACAAATCTTATGCTGGAGACTGGAGCTGATGCAGGCCTCAATGGAGGTTAGGACTGAAGCCTCAGAGCTGGTGCTTTATTATTGCCATGATGACACCTAATCTCTGCTGAGCTGATACCTGTAATACTATGCTCTGGCCATCTAAATTGGTGGTGCTGCAGTGTAGCAGAGATGAGGTAATCAGCATCCCTCTCTCTTGAAGATACTTTAATTATGTCAAACTAGGGTCCTCGACCCCTGGCTCATGGACCAGTATCAGTCTGTGTCTTATTATGAACCAGGCTCCTGGGTATTCCTGGGGTTGGCTACCTGAAGTTTGAAGCAGCAGTGGCATGGCTTCTCCTCAGGCTGCTGCCACTTCAGCCTTCAAGGAATCTAGCTGTGGCAGGCATGCAGTTGGACCGAGGCAGACAGGAGTGTGCACTGCAAGCAAAGGGTGGAGGAGAAGCTGCACTGGCACCACCGCTTCAGCCTTTAAGGATTATAGTCAAGTCTCAAGTGGACACACAGAACTCATGCAGCCTCCCAGCAGCAGATGGACTTGTTGTGGTGGTGGTGCAACAAGCCAAGTGGTGGTGCAGGGGGTGCAGGGCAGTGCAGAGGGGCCAATGGAAGCTTTTAATCCCCCCATTTTGGGTACAGATAGTACTCCTCCCCTCAATAGAGTTTGCTACTGCCCCATCACCACCACTTGTGGTGGTGTGTGGAAAAAAATTTTCTACACAACCGGTCCCTAGAGACAAAAAAGGTTGAGGACCACTGATGAAAAATATTAGGCACAACCTCCTACTTCTAGAGTCTTTGGTACCATATCTAAGGTGTAGATATGATTGGAATGAGAACTATAAACAACCAGAAGGAAAATGAAACTGGATAAAAATGATTTATTTCATCCTAAAGAACTGCCTCAGAATATAACAAGAATTGCTGGGTCAGAGCAAAGGTCCAAAGAATAATTCTTCTCACAGTGTTCAATGAAAACCTTTCAGCAACCCACAGCCCATGAAGGCAATATCTTTTCTTTGCAACTAATATTCAGAGGCATATTGCCCTTAAACCTGGAGGCTCCATTTTGCCACCACAGTTCATTCATGTAAAGAAGAAGAAGTTCAAGAAGTTCAGCTTTTCCATCACAACATTTCTACACTTAGGAAGCTGTGCCTATTGAATTGCTGCCTGCCAAGCAGGCATTGAAATGTCATGGTGCTTCTGTCAAGGAAAAAAAAAGTGGCAATACCCATTTGCTGAGCCTTTAAAAAAAATTAAAATTTTTTTGTGGGCTGGAAAAGCTTTTCAGGATTTCTGAGGAGGTTTGCAACTTTCTTGGTGGTGTTGATGGGGAGGAGAGACCTTCATAGAAGTGCTTCCATTACTCAAAGGCAGGAATCCACTTGTAAACCACACAGTTTACTGACTTAGCACTATTCTCTAAACCATTGATTCCTGAAAAGCATTAAAGATAATTTGCTTAAATCAAGGCTACCTTAATTATGGGACCTTGATTAATTACCACAATGTTCAAGCTCCCTCGAAACATATTAATCCTAATAGAGGCACCAAAAAGCATCTCAGGCTTGACAAATACCCGCCATTGTATTTGTAGCAAATATCTTATGTCCCTGGTAATGTAACATTCTGAGATGCATTGTTTCCATCCACTCTTACTGCATCATTTTGTGTAATTGCTCCTGACTGGGCTAACAGTATCGGTGACAAATGAAATGTAATGCAGACAAATACGCCGGGATACATAGTGCATGGCTTGCAGAAATGGAGAGCATAAATACAAAATGAGCATAAGAGAGACCTGAGGTTGACTGTGATTGGAACTTAAGGGAATAATGCAGACCTGCTCCCAGTATTGTTGAAAAGCAATTTAAAAGTAAATACAATGCTGGACATCCTTGGCTCACATTGCAGGGCCAATTTCCAGCAGTTTGCATTTATGTCCATCGTCTCTCTCTCTCTCTCTCTCTCTCTCTCTCTCTCTCTCTCTCTCTCTCTCTCTCTCTCTCCACTCCCCCACCTAAGGAAGTTAAGATCTTGGGGAAGGTGCTGATTCATTTCCCAGAGAAAGAACAATTTATCTAAATATGCAGAGACTGTGATCTCCTTATCTTGATATCTTGTCTGATCTAATACCCCGCCACTGACCAAGAGTGACATTTATTACTTCACAGAAGGCTGTCATGAAATGTCAGCAAATGAAGACCTACTTGCCCACTGCAGCCTACCAGTGTCTCCCATGTGGCCACCAATGAATTTTACAGAATTTAAGTCAAGGCATTCTGAGCCAAACTAGAATTTAAACCTGTAAATCACCATGTTCATAGATATCAAATCCAATATGGAACAGATGTACAGGGCTTTGTACTCTTTCCCTTTTTCTCTTTTTTCAAAAAAGAGTGGAAAAAGAGGAGAAGCCACTAGGTGGACAGAAATGGGGACCCTCACCAATCTGCTACCTTGCAGTATCCTCATGGACAGAATCATGGATGGGCAGGCTTTGGCAGCACCAAAGACCCAGGATAGATAGTGAGCCAATCTCCATGCTACAGCCAGATTTATGAGCCTTTCTGCTCCTGCAAGGATGTCACCCAACAATTATGCCATGATATGGCATGAACATGACACTGTCCTGTTCAAATGGGAAGAATTCCAAACCAGGTGGGTGGCTCTTTCTGGACAAAATGCGAACATATAAAACACAGTATAATCCTTATCCCCAGTTAACCCAGTACAAGTCCTGACACCAGGTGCAAAGCGAGGGTGCACAACATCCAGTGCAGAGGTGTTTGTATCACCATGGGAAATGCCTCACCCATGGGAAATGCCTCACCCATACTGGAACTTCACATGCATGATGTTGCGCAAGCGCACGGCATCATTTGTGCATTGTGTTTTCAAGCCTAGTGCCAGGCAAACCAGCTCAGCACTAGGCTTAAGAGAGCCAGGGGTGATTTGCCAGATGAGGAGTGACATGCTGCTCTGAGTGACAGGCAACCTGCCCCTCCCTCAGAGCAACGCTAGGACCTGTGTGCATGTGCTAAGTTTGCACATATGTACTGGGGTCCCAGTGCTCCTCTAAGCAACAGGCAAGCTCCCTGTCATTCAGAGCAGCACTGGGACACTAGCAGCATGTGCAAACTTCGCACATGTGCACTGGGATAGTGGTCCTCTGAGTGATGAACAAGCACCAATCACTGAGAGCAGTGCTGGGGCTGACATGCAGCCTTTGGGGGTGATGCACTTCTCATAGGGAGTGTCAAATTCCTTCAGCACCTCACCCCCATGGCGCATCATCTTGTGCAGCCCACACCAGCTGCACCACCCCAAATGCACTACCCCAAATGAGGCCCCTGCCTGGCACAAGTCCTGTGCTGGTCTGGGGATGTCTGTACACATGTCTGTACACATGTCTGTGTTGGTCTGGGGATGTGCAAAAGGCACTTCTGTGCCACTCCTGGAGGGGATAGCGCAGTGTACAGTGTACAGACAGACTGACCTTTCCATGGAACTGTGAGAATGAAGAAATGTGTGAATTGCGCTGGCCTGAATTGGTTAGGATTGCACCCACCTTGGTTTAGTTAGACCTTCTTTGTTTCCAGTAAAGCCTCTATGGAGGCCCATATTAAACAAACATGTACAAGGTCATGAAATCACACAGGCAGGCTGGGACTCGTGCCCCACAAGTATGGTGGAAGCTCATTTACATTGCCTCCTAAACTGGGACTCAAGTTTGGCTTGATAATGGACCCCAAATCCTGTGCTTTCCTCAATTTCCAAGAGGACACGTAACTCTGCCTTGAGAAGCTGTTTATTCTGACAAAATGAGGGTCTCTTTCCCAGCCAGTAGGAGAGACTTCCAGGCTCCTCTGAAGCTTTACCCTTATGGCTAAATATCTACCCCTTGACCAGACATCAAAGTTCCAGCTATGTCCACACTGCTCAAAATATTACAGAAAAAGGTGTGGAAACTTAATGTTCACTCATTGACATGTCATGCCATACTTTACAACAGAAGCAATTTTTTTCAAATAGCATTTTCTGAAAAGAGTTTGTCAGTGATGTGATGTCACGTCTTGCCCTGAATTATGCATGTATGAAATTTGGCAGGGTCTAATAATAGCTGGGCTCACTTTCTTCTTCTTCTGTGAAGTCTCTGACTTTAATTTGTTCTTGTCAGCTTTGCAATCATTGACATTTCCTAAACAATGCTATTAGCACAGAAAGTAAACTCTTCAAGATCTGAGTTTCCATAATCAAAGCAATATACTTTGCAAGCCTTTACAGGTGTTTTACAACCTAATTAAAGCCAGCTTTGCAGAACCTCAATGACTAATCTAATCTAACCTAATCTGAACTAATCAACAAAGACTGTATTAGCAGTTCTTAACAAGGCTGCATCCCAAGATGTATTTGGCAGTCTCTGTGACATTTTCTGGCAAAC
The DNA here is from genome assembly GCA_030015325.1 of Cryptoblepharus egeriae. NCBI lineage: Eukaryota > Metazoa > Chordata > Lepidosauria > Squamata > Scincidae > Cryptoblepharus > Cryptoblepharus egeriae. Next base: position 229,975,621 of record JAREYC010000001.1, read on the forward strand.
CAAAAGATGAAATGTACTAGGACATGTAGACATTCTTCTGTTAATTTCAGTGGACATGTTCACTTTTCCCCCAAAATGACAGTGCACATTTTGAATATGATTATGCAATAATGACATGAGACTCAGGCAATACTGCTTGGAAAGGAGTTGGTGAATACTGAAATTGCATCTGTGGCATTATTGCTATTTATGATTGCCAAAGGTAGGATCACCTGGAAGGCTGCTTGATGCCATCTCAGGTTTGCTTCCTCTGTGCTATCAAAACAATAGCCACCTTTACTGTGCACCTCATGGGCTGTCAGAAGTGTGTGCCTTTCAGTTTGATTTACAAGGACAGGTCAGCAAGTCTTTCATTCTTACTGTTCCTGTAAATCAAACTCGAAGTTGCACTTCTGAGTTTGACAACAGCTCACAAGGAGCAGAGTAAGGAAGGGAATGATAGGCTTCCTGTTCATGTGAACAGGAAGTAGAACATTGCAACTTGAATTTGTGGTGTGTTGGAGGGAGGCAAAGGCAGAAGCAGATTTGAAACAAAAAGCACTCCAAATCTGCAGACCCTTGAAATGTGCTGCTGATGCAAACTTCAGGCACTGATCAATGTAGGCACTACCTGCCTACACAATGTTACATTGGTCACCCTCAAAATAGACACCTCACAGTGCCTCACAACTGCACCATTCATGTTTGCAAGGAAGAACAAGCTGTTTCCATAAGTGGAAAATCACAGATATTTCCGACATCTCTAGTGGGGACCCTCCACCACCAGCAGCAGCACAAGGACGACAGTGATGATGATGATGATAACAACCCCCGAAGTGGAGATTTCTAGAAGATTTTGTACTTGTTACGACATCAGGTAAATATGCTCATCCACCAGTCTGTCCTGCATCTACTGTCACAATTTCTGTCCATGAAGATGATGCCTCCAGCACTGTGCTGAGAAATGCCAGATCTCATTATGCATGCAAACAAGCTCCAGCCATGATTTATGTGTATTGACAAAGGTTTCTTGGCTGTTGAACTTTAGAGTTGAAAAATCAGACTGGGTGGGAGGAGTTGCCAAGGACTTTGAAACAAGCCTGTTAGAGAAAAATTGTATGAAAAATTGACTGAGTGCTTATATAACCTCCTCAAGATACTAGAAAGATGTGAGCAAGCTCCAGATACAAAGAAGAAACCATTTCAGTAGTTTGTGATACTCAGGCCTTGCAACAGATTTATGATTCTGCATGTTCAGAAGTTCAGTGCTGCTGTTCCCTGCTTGACCCCATTCTCCTCAAAACCTTTATTTTTCTTGTTATAGTTTTGTTTTTACTTGGTTTTGATCATACGGTAGTTTGTTATTCTTGTCATTTTGGGTTTTCTTTGCTTATGACCAGTGGTGGGATTCAAATAAGTTAACAACAGGTTCTATATCCTAATAATCTAAATTTATAACAGGTTCCATGTCCCATTAGTAACCGGTTCTCAGAACCAGGCGCTCATTAGCAAAGGGTTCTATAGAACCTGGGAGAACCCCCTGAAGCCCACCACTGATCCCATCAAACATATTTTAGACATGCGCTTGCTGCTGATACAGTGCACAACACTGGCATTCCATATAAGCCTGCACGGCTCCCCTCATACTCTGCAGTCATTCAGATAAGGTGAAACTCCCTCCCCCTGGGGATTGCAAGATCCTGTGGATTGTGTTGATTGTGGATTGTGCTTCTGGTCTCCCTGACTTTTAAAGGATCAGAAACATGTGCTCAGCAGTTTGGGAATCCTTGGACTACACTAAAATTCAGTGGTATTACTTCTGAGTCAATACGCACTGGATCAGGTTGTCTAAGAGCTTCCATCAATTGTTGTTACTTGAGAAAGTGTCACATGATTTGACATATGAACAGAGCATTTGGAAGGGTTCAGTGATTCTCTCCAAAAATTGTTGTGCATGCTTGTTTTGCTTTATTGTGGCATTACAAACTATTTTTATTGTTCTAGTTTTTATTGTTTATTGTTTACATTTTCAGAGGAGGCAGTGTCAGAGAAGAAACCCTTTCAATAATGAAAAGCAACTAATAAATAAATTGCATTTGAAGCCACTTTAAAGATAGGACAGTTTTGCTCCCTCTTCTTGGCAAGGAAAAACAAATCCTTTGCCAACAAATTTGGAAATCTGCGTTAAAAGCACTAGCTAAAAGCAAAGAAAACCATTATAATGATCTCTGATTTTAAAACTAAAGGAAGCCTACAATCATTCTTACAGATTTTCAAAATGAAAGTGACAATAAAAAGATTTACTTGTGAGAAAAAGAGCAAAGTCACTTGAAAAAGGAATCCTAATTCATGATAAACATTTGAGATGCCTCTCGTCTCTGTCATGCATTTTTAAAGCCATTTGAGCATGAAAGTTTCTGAGGTAAAACACAATGAGTCATTCAAGAGGCAAGAGATGTTATTCCAAATGAAATGGCATATTAAGGCTAATGGACCTCATTTGAACTTTGCCTTGTTTTCTCATTAATAAATTTTTGTGTGAGGCTGAGAAGATGCCCAGTTCACAGAGAACATGGACTGAGGGGAAAATGCCTCATTTTTTAAAACAAGGATTTATAGTTATGCTAGTCACTAAAATTACATTTTGGGTACCTTTTGAATAGTGCTTGTCATGATTTACATGGAGAAGTGAAGGGGAATATGGTGGCCTAAGCCTTTTTTGGGCTGGGTGCCAGCACAACAGGTATCATGCTTGTAGAGGCTACTTTATGGTAGCATCAAAGTAGCTTTCACCAGCATGTGCTGCTAGACGGCTTGCAGGGAGGCCAAAGCAGCCTCCTGTGCACCAATGGAAGGTCAAAGATCTACCAGAGCAGGTTGGGTCACACAGAGAATGGACCAGGGCTGTGTGGAGGGCTGAATAGGAGAGGAGTTGGGTGCTATGGAGCTATAATGGGTGAGGAGGAGGACGGATAAGGCTTTGGAGGGGGTAAATTCAGTAGCAATAGTGCATGTCAAATTCTAATCTATTGAGCTTTGTGGATCAATTCATTTTGTGCCAGTGATTGAGGTTCTCTAGGTTTGAGTTGACCCACAGTGACTGCAAAGGGTTACCATGGGGCATGGAAACTAATATTCCCTGCTTCCAAAATCCCCTCCAAGTTACCAAGGAAGCTGTAGCTGTGGGGATTTAGTAAGGATTGGGATGTGAGTGTTGAAGGGCAAATTCTGAGTCAATTCAACTTTGTCTTTATTGGAAAATTTTGGCCTTTCATCAAAACTTTTACAAGGTGGCCTGCAACAAAGTTTGCAGACACAATAGGACACACAAAAAGCAGCTTTTTCTACTGTCTGCAAGTACATCAGGGGCCAACTAATGGCCAGTTAAACACCTGTAAGAGCAACCTAGCATCAGCTGTTTGTTATGTCAAGAGCAGTTTCCAGGGTCCACAGCTGACACTAAAGAAGCAGCCATTCCAGCATGTTATTGGGCACTCAAGGAAGGACTGGGCCCAACTACGATGATCACTCTCAGGCTGCAATCTTAATCCCTGGTTAGGCAGGCACAAGTCTTGACACAAGTCCCATGCTGGGACTTGCTAAACTTCCATAAGGCTCTTGTGAGGCATTCCTGGGAGGGTGGCAGGCCAGTGCACAGATATGAGCTAGCCTCCCAACACCACCATAGGAATGATGAGAGGGAGAGTTGGGCTGGCCTAAATTGTCTAGAATTGCACCTGACACAAGCCTGACGCGAGTGCAGTCGCGTCCTGAAGAGGGCGCGACCGCGCGTGCGCCAAGCCTGGTGCAAGCACGGTCGCGTCCTCTTCAGGACGCACTGCGCTTGCGTCAAGTTTGACGCAAGCGCAGTTGCATCCTGAACAGGACGTGATTTCAGGACACGACTTCGCCTGTGCCGACCTTGGCGGAGGTGCGTCCTCAACAGGACACGATTGCACTTGCATCAATCTTGACACAGGCGCAGTGGTGGGCCCCTTGAGGGGGCCAATCGGTTTGCCTGCATTTTGGCCCACCGCTAGCAACCGGATCGTTAGCAGTGGGCCAAAATTAACAACTGGTTCTATAGAACCGGTGCGAACCAGCCTGGGCCCACCATTGGAGCAGGGGAGATAGAGGCTCAGGATGAAGAGAAGGAAAAAGTGGGGAAATACTTTGAAAGTGTCTTGGATTGCAGAAGAAAGTCTTTGATTGCAGCCTCCTAACCATGTTTACCCAGAAGTAAGCCCCATTGTATTAAATGGTCTTACTCACAGGAAAGTTTATTCAGAAGTAACTCACATGGTTTCCAGTGAGGTTTACTCTTAGGTAAAAAAGTTGCAACTGCTAAAATTTCCTTCTTTAAACAAATGCTAAAGATCCAGCAGTGTATAATTCAAAGTTTGGCCACATAACTGTAACCTGTTAGACCTGCTGTAAGCCATAGCTGGTTGAAGAAGTCGTGACTTGCTGCAACTGGATTGTGCTTCTGGGTGTATTGCTATTTTTTCTTAGAGTTAGGCAGGTGCTTACTCTTAGTCCACTGGTATTCTTTGTGCGGCACTCCTGAAATCCAGCTGACTGCAGGAAGTTTAGAAAAGCAAAGCCAACAAGATCAGGGTTAGAATGGGTGAGAAGAACCATGGTTGACACCAAAGGGGGTGTTTTCAAATGCTTTGCTAGACTAGGCTATTTACTCCTGCAAATCTCCCCTTGAAACAGCAAGTTAAACCCAAATGCTTCATTTGCTATACGTGGACTGGAGTCTAGGATTAAATAGGCGGCTCTAATGAGCATTATGGTGGGAATTAAGAAAACATTTGCAGTCACTGCTATTGAGTTTGCAAGAGAAACTTATATGACTGAATCTTAAGTGAGGGAAAGGGAATGCTTTAAAACACACACACACACACACAAACAAAATCAGAAACAGTAATCACCAGAGAGAGTCTCAAAATTTACTGACCCACTCTTTCCGATGTAAAAGTTTAATCAACTTGCTAAGGTCCAAATTCCCAAATGCACAATAAAATGGCAAAAGGGGGGAATATATCCTGGGAAATCTAAACAAAGATTGCATTTGGGGAGTTGAGCTTTTAGAAAGAGTCTTGTCAGAAATTTCCAGCTGTTACCACATGGTAAATAATTTAAGTAGATGCTCTCAGCTCAAAGTGCATAGTGACAGATTAGGAAAAAAAATGAATTTTTAACAATGTCACAAAACTGTATAAAAACAAACTTGAGAGTCATCCAGCCTTTGAATACAAAATGCATTACACTATGCACAGTCTAAAAATAATAGATGGAGACCAAAAACATGAATTAATTAAGGCACATTTTTCTATCGCCCAGGGCTCAAAGGGTCCAAAAACTGAGTCACAACAAATATCCTCTTTGTATTCTTGGAGCATCCATGTTTTCAGGAGTTCAGGCAGGAGTTCAGGCCTGTTAGAATTACTCCTACTTCTTACAAAGAAACAAACAAGTACTAGTGTTTTTTTTATTATTGCTTTCAAGATTGAGAAATCTCTAGCCTGGAAAATTTTGCTTGCCTTTCTAAGGTTCTTCTGATATCACACAGAATTCTTAGATAAGATCCATCAAATGTAACATGATAAGGGACTGGATGAGGCCCATGTAAGTTTTTTATCTGGTCCTCAGTCTCTCAGCTGCTAATCAGTGCTGTGATATCACTCCTGAAACACTGGCCTGCATGACGATTGGGCTCTCCCTTATCTTGAAATATGATTTTGGGCTAAATCCATAGCAGTTATGCGTCCACACAGTTACGTCACCCTCTAGTGTTATCTTATGGAAAGTCATCTTAACTGCTCCAGAGGAAGGGGCTTAATTTCACTGTAAGATATAGGCCTAACATTTGAATTGTTTTTTTCTGTCATTTGCAATGGGAAAAGTGCTTATTTCTGGAAATGACCTGTGTGATTAAAGCATAACAGAGCATTCCTATTTTCAACCCATTCCTTATCAATCAGTCAGTCAGTCAGTCAATCAATACTATTTATATACACTTTTCAACAAAAAGTTCACAAGCAGTTTACAGAGAAAATAAAATAAATAATGCAACCACTTTGTTCCTTGCAGCATCACTGTAAGAGCAAGTGGTAAAATTAATTAGCGACAGAAATCCAGTGCAGCTTCTTCCACAGTAAGGATATGGTGTTATTTGTGACATGTCCCTGTCATAGCTGTGTCACAGGACCGCACTGCTGGTTAGTAATCTACTAATGAAACCGAACAAATATTGCAAGATTAGTTCAATTTTAAGGAGCTGGATTGGCCCAAGTGAACAAGTGGAATCAGGTTACTTTTGGAAAAGAGAGATTTGTAGCATTTAATTGTGCTTTCTCAAGTGCAAGAAACCACAAACTCAGAAATTGATATTGAAAAGAAATCAGAAATTGATAAAATCAGAGATTGATATTGAAAAGAAGCTGCAAATAAGCTGCATAAAGGTACCAATTATTCTCTTTCTCAAATATTGGATTTTATTCCTGAGTTATAAAAGACTAACCTCTCAGGAAGAAGAAAACATAATCTAGGAGAAGAAGAAAGAGAAAGAATGGAAAGTTTTGTTTCTGAGGCAGGACTCATTGGAGTTTGGGTCAAGAGCCTAATCCTGAACTCTGCACATTGGCTTATTGCTGGTGCTGTGATAGCCCTGTTTTCCAGGCAGTTCCAGGCAGTTCAGGATTGGATTGCCTGTCACTTGCCTGGTCACCTGGGGCTGCTAAACATCACCTTCAGGGGCAGAGCATTCGTATTAGATACAGTGTTTGTGTTGGGGTGTAAGACCCTGCTGATGTGCAGGGCTTAGCAGAGTAGTTGTGCAGAGGCAAACGGGCAGCAGCACAGAGTAAACACGACAGCTGTTTATAGTTAAAGATAACTATATTGTTTAAACGAAAGGCAGAAGATAAGTCCAGTAACACAGTCCAAGGTCAGAGCAGTGGATCAGTCATATACATACATCAAGTAGAAGGGGTATTCCAAGCTCAGTAAATCCAGTCAAACAGTCCACAAGTCAGTCCATAGATACAGTTCAGTCTTTCAGAGTATCAACACAGCAAAATACTCCTCCTCAGTAACCCACACGTTGCAATAATCTCATACACACTTAAATTTAGTGGAACACCAATCAGTTATAGATATTACAGTCAGGTGACCAGTGACTCAGCACTTCCAATTCTGCTGACTCATGCTGTAAGAGCAGTTTCAGATTGCATCAGCTAGCTTGCATCAGCCTGGAATCAACTTGCCTGAACAAATATGTTTTATTATTAAATTCAAATCCTAACGGTTTGTACTAGAGGCAGCACAGAATTTTTGAGTTGGAGGAAATGTAATGGAATACCAGTACTGTATTATAACTTTTTAAAAAAAGTCATAGAAAATTCTGCCATTATCTGTCTATGATTATAATCTTTTTTCAGTTTGCTTTCCATCCCTTCCCACCTAAAGAAATGTAGTTCTGCCTGCCAACCACCAAGTGGCATGTGGACTGAAATTTCCCATTCTGCTAACACTCACATTTTCATCTCTCCACCCCTAGACTTGACTACTTTCAACCCTGATTGAAATAATAAGTTATCAGTAAAAGATGTTCAGGTGGAGCTATATGCCACCTCAAATGGGCATATGGGTCTGGCCCAGGCTGCCCGGGAATAGGCTAGGATTCTACCTGGTTTTGGTCCTGTCATCTACTCCCCATCTACCTGACCCCAGTAACAACTCCAGATATTTAAGGCTTTGAAATTGTTTCTGAGTAACCATATGCAGCCCTTGCATCTGGGATGGAAGGGCAATGTCTTCTAGGGTGTCTTCTTGAAGATATGACTTCCATGAAGCAGTTGGAAGTCCCTGTACTTTTAATTTAACAAAGTATATATTATACTGAGGAACAAGGCAAGAGATAAGAAAGGAATAAAAAAGCTGATGTTTAAAAACCCAGCAACTTCTGGAAAACAAAACAGTGTTAATAAGATAAGGATGGAAGCTGCCTGTGACTGTTTTATTCAGAGATCTCTTTGCTTGTTTAAGTGAGCAAAAACCTCATCTGAAAATTGTGCAGCAAGCCTGAATGTTTGTGTTTGAAAGTGATCCTCTACCACCATCGTGACAGTTTATGTGCCCATTCTCCTTTTCTAACCTTTGCAATAACTAGCAGAATGGTCTCCATGCTATCTATCCCTGTTGAAGCATCATTGATTGCCGCTGGTGTCCTTACCCGCAGAGCCACTTAACAAGTGGAAGCCGTTAGCTGAACCTAATGAGCCTGCAAAAGCTCAATGAATTCTATAGTTCACTAAAAACTTCTTCTGCAATGCCAGATCCTTTCGCTTCTCAATGGGAAGGCTTACGACAATGAGCCAGGCCAACCTTGGAAGTGCAGCAAACTATCAACATTTGGCAGAAGAGCAGGGCCAGCTCCTACCAGCCAAACAAACTCTCCAAGCTTTGCAGAAAAAGTCACCTAAAACAGATTCCAAGGGGAGCTGTGAGAACTTCAGATGCCAGCTCCATCTATGCATCCCTAATGGCATGAAATACCAGGCATGGATTCTTCCACAGTTTCAGGTTCAATCCAAGAATATTGTTGGGTGAGAGTAATTTCCTACAGCAAAGGTCTGTGCATTGGTACCCATATTGGTGGTCTTATAAATCCATCAGTCCCACACCCATCTTACCCAGATCCATATTTGCAGCTAGCTGGCACTGGCCTAACTCCAGAGCTTGGCCTGTGCTCAGGATTCGTTAATGTGCCTTATAGTACATTGCGACAGAAAGCAATATCCTAACCATGTCTACTAAAAAGTAAGCTGCATTGTGTTCAATGGGTCTTGCACCCAGGAAAGTGAATTTAGGATTGCTGCCAGAGTGCAATGTTGCTAACCTCAGGTTTGGGCTCTCAAGGTGCACCAACTTAGGACAATGCCACTCTCCCATTTTCCCATTTCTGTCATGTGGGGAGTCCAGCACTTATCTGTACACTGGCCTAACCCCCTCAGGAATGGTACAAAAGTACTTTATGGCACTTTTACTATACCCCCAGGCCAGCACAGGATGTGTGCCAGCCAGCCTAACTGGGAGTTAGGATTGCAGCTTCACTTGCATGCTCCTTCTAAGACTTTTCCCATCTCTCTAGCTATGCCACTGAAGGATTGGCAAATGCCCACACTACAAATTGTTCTCCCCTGTACCTCTTATTTAAATTAGAAATGTAGGACTTCAAACAATGTATATTTTTCTACAATTCCAAAGATTGTAATATGTAAAACTGAGCTTGTTAATGCATCAAATTCAGCATAATTACTAAATTTTTTCAGCAAAAATAATTACTAAAAGTTAAAAATTATTATGAAAGGGTAATCAATGTTTAAATCTATAAGGTTTTTATCAATGCTTTTAATCTATATGGCTTAGAGAAATGGTACAGTTTAAATAACTATGTTGTTCTTGAAAATCAGCTGCTCAAACAATGCTGAGAAGGCTTGATCTCAGAAAACCCCCTTCTCAATTTTGAGGTCATCTAATGCCTCTGCTAATAATAAGTTTCAAAGCAACTTCCCAGTAAGATGCTAGAGGGTTCCCCATAGGGTTGACATATTGCCAATGCCTTCCATACTGTATACCGTATAAGCTACAAAGCCAATACATGTGGCAATGAACAAGCCTTATGCATTGCAATCCTATTAGTGTCTTCTCAGAAGCAAGTTCCAGTGAGTTCAGTGGGACTTACTCCCAGGAAAGTGCTCTTAGGATTGTAGCCTTTATCTTAATGCTACATCACCCTAAACTTGAGAGTTTAAAGAATGTGCTGTTCTGTTCTTGGAGCAATTTCAATTAGAGTTCTACTTGCACCAAGGAGCAGCTGATCCCTGGTGAAAAGTGGACCTCATGCTGCAAGGTGGGCTCACTAGATGGGATTGGAGCACCTGGAGCAGGTGACAAAAAGTGCAGGACACATACATACGATGACATTATTATGATACTGCATTACTTCCCTCTGGCATTTTGGATCTAGTTCTGGTGGAATAGCTCAGATTTCCCACAAGTGCCAACAGTCTCTGTGATGTCACAGGATGCTTTATGGCATGTTTGCAACAGCCTGTGACAGTGGAGCACGTGCACCAACCGCACAAAGAGGAGTTATGATTAGGCTACATACTACCCAAAATACATTTGAATCCATTTTATTGTTTACCTCCACATTGTCCATAAGAAAGATCACTCACTGCAGGATTGCAGAGATTCAATGTAGTTTCCTGGCTGGCTTTGAAGTTAACATAGTAGATAGCCTATTTTGGACATATTTAAAAAGCTGCATAGCAGTCTTACTTAAATCCAAGTGTTTCTTGTTATTTACTTCTCTGTCTAATCTTGCTGCATAAAGATCATCTTATAAAATAGATTAAAAGAATGCTTTAATATATCTGTATTAAAATTAGCATTTTTCTGCTTGACCAAACACACAGAATGCATTCCTAGCTTCTTTTGTCCATGGAGAATTGTAACTGTAACACACTGTGCCTCACAGTTTGACACAGTTGGTTGAGTTGCTGAATTAATTGTGCTTGCCTTGGTTGTGGTTTGATTGGAAAAAGAAGGCACCCAAAATGCAGTTGTGGAGGTAGGTTTAGGAATTTAAAAGTTTACATTTGGGTTGCCCACCTCCATTTTTGGTGTGGCGATAATGCGGCACAGGATATGATTATGACATACCCTACAATCCAGAGTAACTACGGGAGCACATAAGAGACATTACGTGCACCCGTAGTTACAGCACCACCTAGTGAAAACCTATGGGAAATGCATATTGCAATTCAGAGCAAATTGTTCTTACACCGGAGCAAGGACTCCCCGTAGTTACTCTGAATTGCTCCCTAAGTGGGATTACTTTCAAGTAAACATGCACTGTAGAGCTTCCAGCTTCCTTTGCTTCCAGATATCCTGAGAACTGCCTGCTTTAATAAAAAATAAACCTCATATGCTGAGATTTTTTCCCCCTCAAAGTTCACAGTCAACAACACTAGAGCAGACATGATGTATGCTTGGCTGAGAAAGGGTGCCCTAATGCTCATTCTTGACTTTATGTTTCTCATTGCTCATGTCTCAAAGGATGGTGCTTGCGCAGAACAGACGACCATTTACCACAGCAGGTCAGCACTCTAGTTCTGTTTTGTCAGCCACAGAACCAGCTGATAGATCTGACAGTGTCTCAAGTGCTATTCTGCTCCCTTCATGACATTTTGAATTGTAACCTGAGTGGTAATAAACTGGCTGTGTTTTATTTTTCGTGAATCTATATACGGAGCATGTGCTATTTTTTGGGTTTCTGTTTGTATAAAAGTTTTCAGTTGTACTTGTCTTTATTCATAGATATCAAGGTGTCAAAGACAAGCATATTTGAAATATGAATGCTTATTTGCATTGCATGAAATTTGCATATGAATGTAAACTATAATTTTGGCTGGGTTCCTGTACAACTGTTGTAATCTATTGTACAGTGACAGCTTCATCACTGACATACACATATTTGACCTTCATGTTTGCTGCTTCATAGATAAGTTTAGTTCCTCTAGATATAAGCATAAAAGAGGTTCCAAAGTTGCTGATTTGTTTCTTGAATTTAGACAATAAAAGGAATCACTATATTACTTGAGCGAGCTGCCATTTTCAGACCAAGTCCTGATCTATACATATAGCAAAAGTAGGAAAGAATCCTTCCTACAGTAGTAGAATGTACTGTGCTACTACTGGCTACAGACGAAGGATGCCATATCTTAAACAAACAAAATCCTTAGAAGCAGCAAATAGAACAGCAGGGAAAAGATCTGGTTTTCTGGTTTGACCGGAAAAGATAACTTTGGTTGGAAGCTTTACCACTGGTGCGCAAATTTTCTTTATACATGTAGACAATTTTTTATGCAAAAAAATTTAAGATGGAATTTTATTACCTATAAGCCCAGTGATATTCACTATTTATAGTGGCTCAAGTGGTTAAAATGCTATGCCTGTTAACCGGCAGGCTGGGGTTCAAGACGTACAAGACAGGATGAGCTCCCATCTTAGCATTGCTCCTGCCAGCCTAGCAGTTTGAAAGCATGGAAATACATGTAGTAAAATAGCTACCACTTTGGTGGAAACATAAAAAAAAAGCATTCTGTGCATCAGTCAAGCTGGACCTAGGACCATGGAAGCGTCCTTGGACAACATTGGCTCTAAAGGCTTTGAAATGGGGATGAGCACTGTACCCTACAGTCAGCCATGACTAGCAGAACAACCTAGGGAGGACACCTATACCTTTTCATTCGCTATTTACCATCTTAAGATTAATGTTCCCCTAAACATTGTTGCTGCTATGTAAAGTCTTTTCAGGCCTCTGCAGTGGCACAGTTTGCTTGTAGTGATGATGTCACTGGTTTGCCACATGGAGGTGGTTTGCTCCAAGCTGTGAGGCTGCATGGCCATGCAGCATGTGTGAGGGAGGGAGAAGCTGCCAAGGGGCTGGGAGAACCCTACTGTCGTGTGGGCCACCCTTTCAGCAGCAGTGCTTCTGCCAAGATGTCTCTCACAGAGCACATCTCACTGCTGAGCTACAAAATACCCACAGAAGCAGCACGGTTGAAAGGATGGGCCACATAATAATTGGACTTTCTTGTGTTTTGAAAATTTAATCAAGATTTGCATATTTTTGGTTTTGTCATTTGCAGCTAATGAGTTCCTAAGGGAGAAAAAGAATATGTTTTTGGACATCATCCACTTAATGATGTGATTTCTGGCTCTCAGAAGGTACCACAGAAACTATTTGGCCCACTGTATGAAATAAGTTGGATATCCTGCTCTCTGCTACCTGCACTGTCCCCATAGTTCACCTAGGCTACAATCCAGAGTAACTACAGGACCTTTTACATCGACTAAGGCTCCAATCCTAAAGACACTTTCCTGGGAGTAAAACCAATTGAACACAGTGGGGCTTACATTTGAGTAGACATGGTTAGGATTGTGCTCTTAGTTACTATGGGAAACCTATGGAACCTATGGAAACCTGCATAGAGCAGTCTATGGAAACCTGCATAGAGCAGCCTCGTACAAGTCTTCCCGTAGTTACTCTGGATTGTAGGGTTAGCCTGCCTCCTGAACCTGAGGATTCAACACTGGAAATGGCATTGTCACTGGCAGCCAATTGTATCAGTTCCCCTCAATGAAAGACCAAGGTGAGTATGCTCCAAAACATTCTCCCACCCAGCACACTTTCAACATTCTCCCACCCAGCACACTTTCATTCATATTCTATCCTTGTTTTCTGGTTTATTCATGTGTATATTTTGAGCTAGCATTTTGCATACAAGTACAGTATTTTTTTCCCAGTACTACATTTACTATCCATCTTATTGCCAAATTCCCCACTGCAGTGCTATCAGTCATGAACACTATGGAACTGACCGGCTCTCAGATAGCTTTAAGCTGAATATTTCCAGAGCCCTTCAGACATGTTTATTTTACAATTTATTACAATAAGGTTTCTTCTTGTTTGCCTCTCTCTCTCTCTCTCTCTCTCTCTCTCTCTCTCTCTCTCTCTCTATATATATATATATATATATATATAATAAATATAAATTTTCTATATACTGTATACACAGAGAGAGAGAGAGACTTTTGTACCCTGCTGCTGAATTATTCTGCAAGTGCTTTCATTTGCTGACAGTTTAACTGATCAGTGTGACAAAAAAAACCATGTTCAGTTTAGCCACCGATTCTTTCAAATGCTAGAGGGTGAGAATAAAGGCCCACAATTTCAAGGGGGCTCTGTGAGAACTGAGATTAAAAACAAAGAATAAAAATGCTCTCTGACTAGAGGGTATTTCAGGACCCAGGGATACAAACAGTATATATCAGTTGTATTAGACATGCAGTTTATTTACTGAAATGAAACAGAATAGAAATGAAACACACACACACACACACACAGAGAGAGAGAGAGAGAGAGAGAGAGAGAGAGAGAGAGAGAGAGCTTAAATGGCATCAGTTCATCTATTCCAACAAAAAAATCATCGAATTTAAATAGAAGGGAGATAGATTTTAAAATTTAAAATAAAAGTAAACAATATCACTCCAGCCTATTTCCATGCTTTTCTGTGGCTGGTAAAATAAAATTAGTAGTGCCCAGCTTAATGACTACTGCGCCATCATTTAATATGTATATGAGTTTCAGGGCCCAATCCTAACCAACTGAGCTGGCACAACCTGAGCATCTTCTTGTTCCCATGGTGGTGTGAGGAGGCTGGCACATGTTTGTGCACTGGCCTAACCCCGATCCCCAGGAGTGATGCATAAAGGCCTTAGAAACCAGAAGGACGCAGAAGCATAGGACTTGTGCCATCCTAACTGGGATTAGCATTGCATTTTTTCAAATGCCCAGTCTTCCACATAATGTTAATTTCTAGATAAATAGAATGCATGAGAATGTATGAGATAAATAGTATGTATGAGAGAGCAGAGTACATTAGAAAAAGTCTCAAGCTATGTCAGAGAACAGGGCAATGATGGTCAAAAAATGAAACTTATGGTATCTTCCTGAGGTTACAGCTGATGGAACAGTGTTCAGTCTGGCTTATGTAATTGCATAATGTTCCTTAGGGCGAGTCAAAAGAGAGAGATAGGAGCCATTTGATTGTGGACTAGCAGGAGATGAAAATTGAAGATCAGGGCATGAAAATTTAACAAGTCCATGTGGCCTGGTTAAGTAGGGTTGAAATTCCGTATCCTCAAGCCTCCGTTTTGAAAGGAGTTCCATTTTCAAAGATGTGGCCAAAAGGTCAAAAAAGAAGATCCACTGACTCTATTTTCTTCCAGACTCTAATAAGCCATTTAGAGGTACCTTGGTTTATAGCATTGGTGTAAATCATGGTGTATAGCAAACAATCCTGGATGAAACAAAATGGAGACCAACACATACACACATGCACACACACCCCTCTATGCATACAAAGATGTTGAATTTAAGGAAACATTTATTCCTGTAGACTTTGTGTCCACTACAGTTGTGCCCATGGAGTGTTCCTCAACCATACAACAGTCTATACAAACCACAGTGTTCCTCAACCATACAGCAACCTTAGGAACTTCATTATACTTTTGCTTCCGCTGCATGATGTTAGGGCTACAATAACATAATTCCTAGGATTCAAGAGGATCCTGTACTGATTGATATAGGAAGAGAGGACTACTGCAGAATATTTCACTCTGAGGCAAGACCAAAGAGATCTGTGACAGAAAGGAAAGGTGGCTGGGATGTTTTCAGACAATGGCCATTCAGAGAGGTGATTTGGAACCAGGGATAATCATTTCTAGAAGTTTCTCTCTTCCTTCCCAGCCATGCTTCCACCGCAAGAGCAATATAAATCAGTATCAAAGGTTGTGAAGCATACAGGTTTTTCCTTCCAGCTATGTTCTCATCCTCTAGGTTTTCATCTTTCATAAAGGAGAAAAAAATCCCTTCAACTGAAAAAATAAACCTTAGAAAATGAAGCAGGTTTCACTGAAGTGACAGCATTGTGCATGGGGTGAGGGAATCCATTTGTGTTTATATGTACAATCCTTATTAGGATTGGGCTGGTGAAACGGAAACATGATTTAATTAAAAATCAAAACCACACCAGCATCTCAGAGAAGTCAAACATGACTTTCAACAATACCTGTGAACATGGGCTAGGCCAGTGGTTTCCAAACTGTGCTATATGACTCCTGGGAAACTGCAGAAACCTGTCAGGGGAGCCATGTATCCTCATAAAAAAGGCATAGACTATACAGTGTATAGGATAGCCTTAATAGCCACTGGCCCAGTAGGCCAGGGAAGCCAACAACTGAAAAAGTTTGGGATCTACTGGGCTACTGAGATATAAAACAAATGATAGTTTATTTTTTAAAAATCAAAATGAAAAGGAATGAAACCAAATTGAGAAAAAGGCAGGGTAGACATAGGCTGATGTTTATTTGAAGTACAAATAGGCTGATGGAAAATGTCTGAACTCAGCTCAGTGAACACAAAGAAACACTTGAGTAAATTTGGTACAAGGAGCAGGTGGAGCTGGAAGACTATTCCACTGCAAAGCATACAGAATCCCCAACAAATAACCACAGCAATCCTATGCACACATTACTGGGAGCAAGCTTCATTGACTATAATGTGACTTACATCTGAGCAAACATGCATAGGAATGGGCTGCATGTTACTAAACTGCAGTTTCCTAGTGACAAACCAATATTATATATCACAGCAGGCTTGGTAGAAATTCACATGAGCGTCATCGTGCTTGGAATGAATTAATGTAGGCTTGTTGATGTCTTAAAGTTACCTGGTTGTAACCCACCTGGCCACACCATCCCACCAATTTCTGTAGACAGAAAGCATTAGCAGCGGCTCCAATTAATAAAAACATAGCTAGTCCAGATGGGAAAAGAATAATAAAAAAGTGGTTGCCTGGTAGTGAAATCTGTCCATACAAAGGACTAAAGTTGCTTCTGGATCATGTTACAGCTGTTTTAGACTGCTGAACCTCCCCAAGAGCTTTGGAGAAGTTAGGAGTGCTCAATAATCCTCAAATCTGGGGGTTGCAGAAATAGAAAACATGGAGTCAGGGAACCTCCTGCACCCCCCCCCAAAGCTCCTCTATGTACATCCATTAGCATTATTTAAATGCTTACCAAATGATAACTTCTTCTTCCTGTTAAAATCTGCTTCCCATTAAACATGTTCTAGTCTTTTCAAGTATTCAGGCTTTTGGGAGACAAAGTGCATGTCTCTATAAGGTAAAGTTTTCCCCTGTAAAGTTGTATCCAACTGTGGGAGGTGGTGCTCAACCTCAATTATCAGCCTTTGGAGCAACTAAAGATACTACCATGGTATGACTGAGCCAGGTGGCATGACTGAGCCAGGTGCCAAGGCACTGCAGCTCCATGGGCACAGAACACTGTTACCTTCCCACCAAAATGTTACCTATTTATATTTCAACTGTGAGATCATCCGGAGCTGTGCTAAGGCTGGAATTCACCCCATCTTGCTGTACCTGAGTCTCAAACTGCTGAACTGCCAACTTTCCGATCAACAGGCACAGCATCTTAACTGCTGAGCCACTACAGCCCATATGCTTATAGTGCCACTATAAAGCAGTGATTTCCAACCTTTTAAGACACTTGGCACACTAAGAAGGTGCTAAAATTGTTAAGAAACACCATCAGTTTTTCACAATTGACAAGCCATACTGCACTGCCAGTGGGAGGCTTCTTGGGCCCTACGAATAAATGACTATCTCCAGTCTCCCACAAAACATCTGCAGACCATTAATGGCCACCAATGTGCATGGCACACTGCTTGAAATTGGCTGCCATTTTAAGTGCTTAAAATCCATTTTTAAGTGTTTAACCCTGCAGTCCAGAATAACTACTGGAGCACATAAGAGACGTTACATGCACCACCTAGTAAAAACCTATGGGAAATTCATATTGCAATCCAGTGTAAATTATTCTTACATTGGAGGAAGGACTCCCCATAGTTACTCTGGATCGCACCCTAAATAACATTATTGAGTGCATGCAGAGGGGGAATGTGAGGGATTCCCTGTATCTGTGGTTTCCATATCTGCAGAGGTAGTGATGGTGGCCATTGGAATGGATTCCCCATGTATATGGAGGCATACCTGTATGCATTTTCAGATATAAGGGATTTTCAAAGTAAATTTGAACATGCATAATTTGTGCTTTATGTGATGTTTCTGGAATGAAATCCTCACATAAGATGCAGGCAAACTGTACTTGCAGTCTGGGTAGATGAGAAGTTATAATTATGTGAAATAGAAAGAAGGTTTATAACTGATGAGTGCCTGACTTCAGGGATTCATAGGTTCAATGCATGAATGATTAAGCTATGAAATCCATGGCCACAAGATGGCCCCTAGCTTTGATTGCTTGAAAGAATGAAAGACATGAATGATGATGCTTATAATACTTTGTAAGTTAATATCAGATGCAAGATCTGAACCAGAAAAGATCTGAACCAGAAACACTTTTGGGCCCAATCCTATTCAACATTCTCATGCTGATGCAGTCACAGTATAGCTCTGAAGTGGGGGAACATACATTATTCTTGAGAACACCTCTGTTACTCCCTCTCCAACACTATAGGAAGGATGCAGCACATAATCTGTTAGTATGGTTCTATGAATGCTGGTAAACTGGATAGGATTGGGTCTTCAGACTCTTACCCATTATACCAGTCATTTTCAAACTGTGGATCATGGCTAGATTTTTGGTGGATCATGGGGCCAACACTACCTAGAAGCCACAAGGCATTCTGGCCCAGATCATGCCTCATATAATTAGATTCTAGGCTACCTGCCATAAAGCATTCTGGTGTACAACATGATGAAGTGAGAACCACACCACTATTCTATACTCATCCCCATTCATGGAAGAAAAAGATCTATCAATGGCTTTATGGATGTCCATGTTCACTTGCAGTGTGCCATGGAAGTGCCAGACACTGGGTAGCACGCAACGGGTCAAAGAAAGGTTTATCTTCATGCCCTCCTTCTGGATGTGTGGCCACTGTGTGAAGCAGAGTGTGAGCTAAATGGCTCCTTGGCTGGAACTTGGTCCATTCCAGTTCTTTTTATATGTCATTATCAATATTACATAGTTACATTATCAAACATGCAAACCAATTAGAAAATGTTTTAATCCAAGCATCCAGCATGAAACCAGATGCAACCTGCCTAAAACGAAGACCCCTTTCAGCATAAATTCCAATTCCAGCTTTCATTAAACAGCAACAAAAATGTTTTCTGGAAAGGTCACATCTTAACTAAAGATGTGTCAAGAAAGCTGACAGAGATGTAACTATCCATGCTTCCATTGGCTGCAGATACTCCTTCCAGACAAAAGTGCCTGGAAGTTTTTAACAGTGTTGGAAATGCTTGCTTAAGTAATATAGTATATTTTATTCTGTAAATGTAAATCTGAATATCACTGAAAGCAGTAATCCTGATGGAGTGCTTTCCTCATACACTGCTCCCCTCCATTTCAGTGGGGAAAACAGATCCTCATTAGAATCTGTCACTTCCGAAATGCAGGGAAGAAAAACATTCTTAAAATTTAACTGAGTGTGGGGGTGAGTCACAATGTTAACATGGTGTCAAAGCCAAAAGAAAACAAGGAAGTGGAATAATGAGCAATTACTCTTACTCGGTGGTAGGCACAATGTCACCCCACAAATGGGCTGAGAACCCCTAATGTAATTGCATTATTTTTTTATTTTTTTATTTATTTATTTATTTATTTATTTATTTATTTATTTATTTATTTATTCCTCTGTATAATATTTTTATTCAAATTTTATTAAAAACACCACAAAGATTATATTTGTACATTATAGCAACAGCAAAGCCATAAATTCAATCACTTAAATTTTCTAACCTATCCAACTATTCACTAACAACCATATTTATTTTCAACATATTCTTTTCATCTTTTCTTTTCAACATATTCTTTTCAACACATTCTTTTCATTTATGTGAAATATCTCTAGATACCTCTTCCATTTCTTTCTTTCTTTCTTTCTTTCTTTCTTTCTTTCTTTCTTTCTTTCTTTCTTTCTGTCTTTGCCATTTTTTATTCTATATAATTTCGAATGCATCTTCTACACTTCCTTTTTCTTTCCTCCTTCAACCCCTTAATTTTATCAAATTGGGCCAAACGCACTTAAAATCGTTTATCAAAATCCAGTCAAATAAACAGTCAAATAAACAATTACACTATTTTCACTTACAAGTATTAATTTTCCCATACTAATTATTCATTAATATTCTTTTAAAAAATTAATTCACAATATACTAAACTATCTAAAATAACAAAATATCCTAAATTTATCTACCATACATCACAACAATCGCTTAATGATATTTTTAATGCTACAGCCTTCATACTAATATATTTACTTTAATGTCATTGTGTAATTTAAACTGAGCCAATGTAGCAATGATACCTGTATAGAAAGCCAGTAAAAAGCCAGTGGTTCTCAAAGTGGAGGGTTGCAACTTCATTTCAGGAGAGTCGTGAAAAACTGGGTGTTGTCCTCTTGGAATCTGGCGCTGGTTGCCACCTTCTTGGAATAAGGCATTCAGGCTGAACTCCATACTTTCTGGGGGTAAAGAGCACAATCCTAACCATGTATATTCTAAAGTAAGCACCACTGTTTTCAATGGGTCTTACTCCCAGGAAAGTGTCTTTAGGATTGCAGTCCAAGTCTCACTGAACACCGGGGTTTGTGTGGACTTCAGGGGAATCTTTGCTGCAATGAAGTAAACAACATTTTGAGTGGATTTCATAGAAAGTAGCATGCTGGCAAATAGGGAAAGTCTCATTGGACCACACTATTTAGACCAGTCATTGGACCACAGTTGGGATCAGGTCCCTTTTTTAAAAAAAAGGGGGAGCACAGGTGTAGGAAATGTTAATGCTAATTAAATGTTATTTAATGTTTTTAATTATTTTTTAATGTGAGCAGTCTTGAGTCGGTCTACGACCCAAGAAAGGCAGGATACAAATTTTTTAAATAAATAAACAAACAAATAAATAGACAGACAGACAGATAGATAATGAGTTTGATCCTAAACAATAGTGTTTCTGATGGTTTCTATCCAATTGGCTTCCCCCTACCTGGAAGTAATTGCAGTGATGTCATTATAATTGCAATTACTTCTAGAATGCTTTCTCCTCCATTCCCACTTTGAAAAAAAGGAAGGGAGGAGGGAGCCCAGGCTGTAATGGGGTATCCAATGCCAAGCTTTTACATGCTGCTGGAAGGTGTCCAGAAAGGGTTGCCATATGTCCCAAAAAACAGGGACAATTTCAATTTTGGGTATTGTGTTCACATACTGCCAAATCGGTCCTGTCCCAATTCTGTGGAAGAGAATTATGGCAACCCTATGTCCAGTAGACTAGTGTTGTCCATCTTCTGGGCATGTTTCAGTGCAATAAAGGTTAAAGGAGCCATCTGCAGTGCTAGGAGCAATGTGACCTGCTTGTGGAGGAGAGCAAAGCAACTGTTCTATACTGCTTGATATGGAATTTCATGCAGAATGCAATTCAATAAACTGCATTTAAATATCTGTAGTCTATCAAAAAGCATAGCCAAAAAGAAAACAGTGGGGTGGGGTGAAGGTATGTCTCACAATTCAATGCCCAGAGAGTTACCCCATCCACGGTATGGGAGGAGGTTCATCATGGGGGAGATGATGTGTCTTCCCACACCAGGTGATACCAGGGTTTAAAATAAAATAAAAGTGTAAGAAAACATCCAAAAGCCAAAAGCTGATGGCAGTGGTAAACATTGGATGTTTGTTCTCTCCTTATTTGCTTGAGCTCAACAAAGAAACAACATTCCAAAGAACTATCAGAGACTTTAAATGGAAAACTGTAATTCAACCACATTTATTGTAAGTGGCATACTATCTTGGGTAATGTGTGCAATACGTATGGCAGTTTAAACAGCAATTGCTTGCATAAAATAAAAATATGCCGGGCTTTATGCAACTTCCTCATCATTTTTAGTTTTAGTGAAGTTCTTTGCAGCAACAGTTTACTTCCCTGTTAAAACTCCTTTTGACAGACCAAATATGATAGCAAAGTATCAAAATGGATCAGGTTTTCCCCCTCCTTTTCTAAGAGGGTTGTTTATGTATTGCCTGAGCGGAAGGAACATGCACATGAATTATGGCTGATAGACAAATGGGTCTGACTAATAAAAGGATAACAAGAGCATTGCTCAGGCTGGAAAGTGCTGAAAACTTTGCAGTTGAAAACTACGATGGTGGTTTTGGAGGGCTTGAGAATAGTCTACTCTGCAGTGACTTTTCCAGTAGTTACTGTGGACAGTTGTTGTTTCCAGCTCCATCCCAATCCTCTTCCCATTTTGCCTCCTAAATGGAGTGGATTGGAGATGGATTAAGAAGAGGTGATGACTAAAGAATTGGCTGATTCTCAAGTAACCACCACTGACTGATGCTGCTGAAAGCCCAGGATGTCAAAATCTAGAGACATAGGGACAGTGTGTCCCCTTAATATGTGAAATGGAGGTGGGTGGTGGGCACATATACACACAACCAGGCAACAGGACGCTCCACCTCAGGCATGGTGGGAGTTGGGTTTGGGCCTGGAAGTACCAAATAACAAGGACCATTGGAAAAGCTACTTCAGTGATGACTGCTAGAAGAAGGGGACTAATTTCCAAAAACCACCACCTCTTTTCTGTGTGCAAAGAAGCAGTAGCAAGAGAAGATTCTTTTGGATCAGGATGGTTGGATTTCTCCAGCCACTGTCACTCTCACTTCCACAGATCTACACAACAGCAGCCATTCTGAGCTGAGCTTGTTCTTGATGGAGTACATGTGGCTGACTCTCAAGTGGAAAAGTGTCACTTTGATCCCAGGAGTCAAGCAGGTGAGTGGCTCAGAAGGTGAATGGAGAAGGGGCAGCATGTTAATTGGTGTCCATTATCAGGCATCACATCTTTTAATCTCATGGCCTGGAGTGGCCACTTCACTCTCACTCCTGGTGGGCCAGCCCTTGATGCTTTGAAAAGCATTCCAAGACCTGGAGGTTCAGATCCCAGAAAGGCCTACTTTTTAGGAATAACTCCAGAGACACATATAGGATGCAATCCTAAACACACTTTCCTGGGAGTAGGACTCATTCAACTTAATGGGGCTTACTTCTGAGTAGACATAGTTAGGTTTGTGCTCATAGCCATTTGGGAGCCATTGTGGGAACTCTTCTCCTACCATCTCATTCTGCAGCAAATACTACACAGATAATCATTTACCCTCGGTTGCCCAAGTTTTTTATGATCACTTTTGTCCGTTTGGATTCAGTGTCTGAACACCACAGTTTGGCAGATAATAATGCAGAAATTTTTCAGTTTCAATTTAACTGTATAACTTTATTTTTTATTAGGAAGTTTTGTGGGACAGAGAATTTTGATTTATTACACCTTGCAAAACATTGATTGATTTACCATGTATCTGACATATAGTTGATAGTTTGCATATTTCATCACATGAACACAATCAGCACTGAATACTTTCAGATGCTCTAGACAGATTGCCTATTACATCCCATGAACACATGATTCAGCCCTTCTGCGTTTTGAGCATTTTGAAGTCATTTTGCCAGACACACATACTTCCTGAGCCAGAGTTGTTCTTACTGTGCAGTGTGCAGCCCTGTATTGCAGAAAGCTAGTAGCTCAATACAACGGTCAGCAGCACAGGGGAACAGCAGTGCTGCAATGCAGAGAAGCAGGTGAAGCTGCAATTCTGACAGGTGGGCTAAGGTGAAATACTTGTAAGGTTCACAGCCAAAACATTTTGAAGACATTTTGCCAGACACAAATACTTCCTGAGCCAGAGTTGTTCTTACTTTGCAGTGTGCAGCCAGAAATGCAGACAGAAAGGCAGCAGAACCATACACAGATCAGCAGCACAGAGTTGGAGCTGTTGGAGTAGCAAGCGGTTGCCAGAATATTATATAGCAAAAAATACAGCACATGCTGATAGCTGATAATTGTATGTGAAGACAAACATTTTATGATGCCTGTTGATGTGCTGAGGAATAGCAGACATGAACCATTTCTGCACAATAATGGGAGGAAATATTTAGGGCTGAATTGGATATTGTTTCTTTCCTCTGACAGAGATCTGTCCTCTCAGAAACATAACATCTTCCTGTTTACAAAGATTTGCTCCACAATAAAGATAGGATGGAGGTTTCCTAAACTACTTTAGCACAATGATGGGAGGTAATATTCAGGCCAGCTAAATAGCATGGGATACTGTTTGTTTATTTCCTTGTCACAGGCATCTTTCCTTTCATAAACATAAGAGCTTCCTTTTCACCAAGATAAGGGAAATTAGTAATTACTTGTAAAGGAATACAAGCTATACCATTTGCATGGTGAGAGAAGTTCCCACAGAGCTGCAGGTGGGCCACTGAACTCCCTAGATTAACCCATTACAACCCTGTAATATTAATGGTGGACTAGTAGTCCAGCCGGTCATATTAAGAAAAAAGTGATTTTACAGGAAAAATACTAATTCCAGAAATTCATGCTTTTGGATTTATAACAGGTTAAGTAAAGGAATAAAATTCACAAAATCTTGTAAAATAAACAAGAAAACAACCATTAAAAAAACAAGAAAACAACCAATTTTTGGATCCGCGATCCAGAAGGGCATTCTAGGGTTTATCAAGTGATTGCATGAAGAAAGCATTGAATTGGGACTAGAAATTGGGACTAGTTATATATGATGTCTGTGTTTGTGTGTGTGCACAGCTGTGTATACATGTCTTGTGCAGGAAGAGTCACAGTTCTTTTTTAACACTGAAAGTGAGGACAAATAGTATCTATAAATAGTTTTCCTCTTCCATGTATATCCTCAAGGGTTCAGATTCACTGTTGCCCAGAACTTCTATGCAGATTCCAAAATAAAACTTTTGCAAGCAATTGACAGCAAAACCCTATTTCTCACATGGATTCAACTGTCCAGACTGGGTAAAAACATTTCATTGAAAAAAGTTGACACTGGCCTTAGTGATAAGGAAGTATCAGGAATTATCATCTTGCACTGTTTAGGGCAGGAAAAATCCTACAGTCAATATGAGAAGTTTCGCTTCTTGAAAAATCCTTACAGTCACTACCACCCTCCACCACTTCAAGTTCCATTCCCTTTCCCCAATGCAAAATAAAACCTATGGGGACAATGGGAAAGAGCTGACACTGGTGAACAGTCTGAAAAAGACCCTACAATCCAGAGTAACTATGGGAAGATGAAAGAGGCACTAACTCTGGATTGCTCTATGTATTTCCCATAGGTGGCACCGCAACTACGTTGGTGTAAAAGTTCCTATAGTTATTCTGGATTGTAGCCACAGATGATTTTTTTTTTGTTTTCATGGTGGGAAAACATCTCACACTTTTTAAGGCTGCAATCCTTTGCATATTTTCCTGAGAGTAAGCCCCATTGTAGATAACTTACTCCTGAACAGAACAACATAGGGCACAATCCAGAGTAACTACGGGGAGTCCTTGCTCCGGTGTAAGAACAATTTGCTCTGGATTGCAATATGAATTTCCCATAGGTTTTCACTAGGTGGTGCAGTAACTATGGGTGCACGTAATGTCTCTTATGCTCTCCCGTAGTTATTCTGGATTGTAGGAATAGTCTTGTATGCCCTTAGAGAGCCCATCTCCTGAAACTTCCTTTTCCTCACCTAGTTCTAGTTGGTTTGCTGTCTGTTCTTTAACCAACATATCCACTATATATAATCCAGAGGAGATGAGGACAGAAACACATTCTATGTAGCTTTATATTCATTTACTCCCACATTTTTGCCGGATGGGGAAAAAGAGAACATATTTCCTTGTTCTATTCCTAGAGGCTTTAATAAACAACCAAATTGATGGTGAGTAAAATTTGAATTTCCCCCATTTAAATTTTAAATATTGGATAAAGAGTGAAAAGAGTGCCAATATGATGGTGATAAAAGGTGGAATTCCTGTTTATTTTCAGTGTGGCTGAGAAAGAAACACATTTAAAAACCAGCTGCGGGGCAGTAAAATTGATTTCTGGTTTATCTGGTATAGTTTTGAGTCTCTTGCCAAGCTGGGAAATAATTGATTGCGCAAAGCCTTATAGTAGTGGTTAAAAATTGATAAATGCTAAAGCAGGCATGCCATATTTATAGGTACTCCAGAGTTGTGGGACCCCCATATTTTTCTCTCATCACCACCTCTAGATGATGAGGCAGAATTTAAAAGGTGCTTCATCTTAATCTTCACAAATTACATCCAGCAACTCCAAGTCTACTCTACATGGCTGCAGGCATCAGAGGACCTTTTAAGTCTGTTATTAACTTATTAGTAATTTACAGTTCCAGTGTGTCTGTTTTAAAGTTTAGCATATTGTTTTCCTTTTATTACATGATCTGATTAAAACAAAAAGGGCGGAGTCCATAACCATAATACATTTTTGTATCAAGGCCAGGCTGCATTTAGATTTGATGAGGCCCTAAACTATTAAAGGTAATGGGGCCCTTTATATGTCCAGCTGTCCTTTGTCAACAACAAATCATCGCTGTTTTTTTGTATTGAATATATGCTGTATGGTAATTTATGGACCTAATAGGCATCTAAAGCCATTTGCACAAAACAAATATGTATTTTATGTAGGCACCCTATATATAGAAATGAGTAAACCACTGATATTTTAGGGAGCAGGCTAGCAGGCGGGTCCCATTATTTACTACACAACACACTGTTGCTGTATGAAGGTTTTGTTTTATTTGTTTTTTGTCTTATATTTTGGAAATGTACATCCAATTGTTTTTCCTTTATATTTTTTGGGGTCCCCCAAAAGAGTGGGACCCTAAACTATAGCTTGTTTAGCTTATATGTAAATCTGGCACTGATCAAGGCTGTAGCATTGCCTCCAACCGATCATGAATGAAATAAAAATAGAGACACTTTACATTCCTCTGCTTGGGTTGTTTG
Organism: Cryptoblepharus egeriae; assembly: GCA_030015325.1. Lineage (NCBI taxonomy): Eukaryota > Metazoa > Chordata > Lepidosauria > Squamata > Scincidae > Cryptoblepharus > Cryptoblepharus egeriae. The sequence goes on from JAREYC010000001.1 coordinate 230,002,220, forward strand.
AAAGAATTTCCATATATTTCCTTTTTTTTCCTGGAGGGAGGGTTCCAAATGCTGGTGCTGAGGACTTTCTGTTTGGCAGAGTGACAAGATGTCATAACCTTAATAGAGGACAAGGCCCCTCAGAATGTAGGACACCCAAGAAGAATATAGGACATGAAAAATAAATCTAAAAATACTCATATATATTGTTTTAGTATGATTATTTTAAACACTATATTTATTATTTAATTATTACATATTCTTATGTATAGTTGATTAATTTTACATTCTGCCTGCTCACAAGGAAAAGGAAGACAATGAAATTTTTGTTCAGGATGTAAGGCTAAAAAAGGACATATCCTGGAAAAAGAGGACATATGGCCAATGGATTTTAGCATCCATGCTTTTCCACACCTACATGAAACTGCTAGGAGACGTCATCTGCAAGTTTAGAGTTGGGTGCCTCCAACTCTATTCCTATTTCATTCCTCTCTGTCCTCTCCAGCACCACTCAAAGAATTCATGGTAGTTTCAAACTAGTGGCTGATATTGGCAATGAACTTGATAAAGGTGAAACAGCTCAAATTTAAGTCTGAACAGTAGAGGTATTGTTTGGAGGTTGAAAATATAGCATATGGCTGTAATTTTATTCTAAGGAGGGGGGGGGGGCAACAGTTTCAGGGTACTCATGGATGTAGCCTGGCCATGACTGTGTATTTTCAGGTATTTACCATTAGTTAGATATACCTTTAATCAGCTGCTGTTGCTTCACCAATGGCATCCTGTTACCAACCAGACTGACATGACATGGTAATTAACAAGTTACTGTGTTATTGTTACTGATTATTGTGATGTATATGAGATTGCCCGTGAAGTCTATCAAAAAATGTCAACCAGTATATAAAGTTGTAGGGCTCCACACAGTAAAAAGGGACAGAACTGTGCCACATTCATTTTAACATTTTCAGTGCTGCCTGTATATTTCTGAGAATAATTCAAAATTATGAACCTCCAAAACCTGAAAATCAAAATGGAAAATAAAGGCTGAAAATTGTGTGATGTATAAAAAAAACACGATTGTGACTTTGGCTGCAATCCAGAAGTGCCCCCGGGTTGCCCTGTCTATCACTGGGGTGCTCCAATTCCAATATGGGACAGCCCAGTTATGCCAGAAAAGGCCTGGGGCAGCCTAAGTCAACATAGGCTGCTCCAAGACAGATGGACCTGGACTGCCCTACCTGTGCCAGCCTAGGCAGTTCAGGAGACCCATGTTCAGCAGGCTGGAACAGAACAGTTATGCTATATCCACAGCCTGTTTTCCAGACAGAAAATCCCTCTTCCAGCTCCTCAGAGCTATACCATCTCAGGAGCAGGTACAAGGCTGAGTAGACCCATAGGGGTCCATGATAAGGCAGAGTAAGAATGGCAGTGTTGACCAAAAATCTTGAGTTCTTGGCCAGCCTAGTTGCAACCCCTGCCTCTCAACCTCAGGATATGGAACAATGACGGCAGCCCACTAAACTGAGGATACAGCAGGCCACTCCAACAAGCCCCTTACAGCTGCTGTATACTTTACTACAGCCTCATGCTACAGCTGTTACTAGTTGTAAAGGGATTCCTTATAAGTCAGGTACCACAGCTATTCCTTGTTCAGTGTGATCTGTTATATATTGCTGGATGCATTATTTACAGCAGCATGCAGTGAAACAAACTCCTTTGAAATATCTTTATTCTATTTAAATGTGTGGCTAAAAACCAGTGGAGGTGAGGCAATGGCACATAACCATGCCCACCATTCAGAGTGTTGTCGCCCACTGCATGGGGGTAACACTCTGGCCTCCATATTGGGTGTCGCAAACCCCAGTGACACCTCAGATTTTCATTATGACTAAATCACTGTCATTTACTATGACAGTTCCTTTCATTTTTATTTTCTGTTCCATGCTTTCTCCGTTTCAGTTCCTATCACTGAACATACTGTAGAAGACTTTCACATGTACTGAAGGCTTTCACATGTACTGGTACCTTTCATTATTGGGTGTATTTTCTGTTTTCTCCCTCTTCTCATAATAACCTCCTATTGCTTTGTTTCTTAGGATAGCAAGATAAATAGAGGGAACGAACACATGTGTAAATCTCCTTAATCTGCAAAAAAATTGCAATGCCCACTGAGGAACTTTTGGAAGATTGGAAATGGGGAAGGAAAAAAAAAACCTGATTAATCACTCTTTAAAGAAAATCAAACTCCCTAACTTCAAAAGGTCTTTAACAATGTGCTTCAAAGTAAGATTATCCACCAAAGGTATTTCCAGTTGAGTGATTAAAACCCACATTAGGCCCAACCTCTAACAGGCAGGAGAATGGTTTAAAATGTTTGTTAACTAGAGCAGCAGTTTTCAAATGTTTATAGGAACCCTGGGAATTCCCAGAAGCTTGTCAGGAGCATCTTATTGAGAAGATCAGCAATGACAGATAAACCACTTGGAATAACAGATATACGAGCACTTGGTGTATTCTTGCTTGCAGGCTCAATTTTTGGGGAATGACAGCTGGTTCTCACTTCAGGACATCGATGTTGCTGTCTTGTATGGAATCACACTGTTGGTTCATTTAAGTCAGTATCGACTTGGTGATGGGAGCTCTGTAGGGTCTATTCCTATTCTACACTTGCCTTGGGTGCCCTGAGAAAAGCAGAGTACAAATCAAATCAAATCAATCAATCAGTATTCATAGACCCTAGTCAGAATCTGCCCATCTGACTTTCGAAGGTGGAGCTACTGAGAATAAGCCTCTTCCAGTGGCTGTAAAACATGACAACAAATTACAGTTGAACCTGGATGCACAGCCATGACTATAATTGCCCATGAGGACTTACTGTGTTGAAATGATTACTTCTATATTTTATTTCTGCAGCTTCAAAACGCTGACTGATATGGCACACCTCAGATATTAGCTTCACTTCAATAACTCTAATGAAGTTTAACTTAATGAAGTAATAAATTCAGGAATGTGTTTTTGCATGCATTTGTCGCATGGATTTATTATCAGCAAATCCACTGATAAAATGCATTGGGATGAAAAACTGGGACCCAGAAAAGAGGCCAAGAATTGGAGCATGTGTTCGATCCTGCCTGGCCAATCACTTAAAGCACCTATCTCCAAACCCCAGCCCTTAGGCCAGATGCGGCCCTCCGCAAGCCTCAAGATCCCTCTATCCAGTCCCTGGGCAAGCCCTGTAATCCACTCCGATACATTCTTATATTAAAATTTATGGAAAATTTATTCAAATTTGAAATGTAAACAAGTTTTTTTGGCCTCTGAAAAAGTGTCAGAGAGATTATGTGGCTCTCCTGCCAAAAAGTTTGGAGACCCCCGATTTAAAGAAAAGCAGAATGTACATGTGAATGATAATGTGAGACCAGATTAATGATTGCAAAACTTGTCAACAGATTTGAACAGTTCAAAAAGAGAAGGCATAGTTTGGAATTGGGGAACATCAGTACTGTAAATTTACATAGTGGGCACAATCCAGAGCAACTACGGGGAGTCCTTGCTCCGGTGTAAGAACAATTTGCTCTGGATTGCAATATAAATTTCCCATAGGTTTTCATTAGGTGGTACTGTAACTACAGGCACACATAATGTCTCTTATGTGCTCCTGTAGTTGCTCTGGATTGTAGGGTATGTTAGTCTTAATTCTTTTATATATTCAACAGTACAGAACAACTAGTGCTGAGTTAAGGGATAAACAAGTGCTGAGTTAAGGGATAATTTAAACGTGTGTGCTGTGGGGGCTACCACTAATTCGTAGGCCATTCCAGTCCCTTGTTCTGCAACAACCCTCAGATTTTTCTCTGAAAAAGTACCACCCATAAGTCATATACATACCATAAAGTGTAAAGCGAACATGTATGTTGTAAAGCAGTGTTTCTCAAGCTTAGGGAGAGATTTACTCTCTCCCTAAGACTGCAATCCTAAAGACACTTTCCTGGGAGTCAGACCCATTGAACATAATATATGGTCACTCTGTACAAGGCAAATACCCCCAAAGAGGCCCCCAATTTCAAACTTCCCCTTTCTCCATTTTAGTGTGTAAAGGTGCAATCCTAACCAATTTTCTAGCTCCTGGGTAAGAACAATGCAACTCTGAGATAAAGGAAAAATCACTGCCCTGCCTTTAGGAGAAGTCTGAGACTTCTCCCCAATTGAAGGGTGCCTCACACGCCCTACTGGCACAGCTATGCTGGTTAGGAATGTAATCCCATCGTCTTTCCCTAATAATTTTCCCATTTTCCCTCACAACGGTTTCCACCTCTCTGCATGCTCTGAATGCTTTCAAGAACAGAGAGCCTGGTTAGTTTTCCAAAGACCATATCCTATTGATTAGGCCCCACTGAAGAAACACCAAATGACCATCCTAGACTATTATTAACCAGCTGTCTTTCTATAAAAGAATGCTTGATCAGCAGCCATAACATTATTCATTATGTAATGTTACTGTTGTTCTCGCTTCCCCCTCACATGCACAGGAGGAAAAAATGAAGGCAATTGCATTCTTAAGGGGATGTTTTATTCTGAATGCTAAGTTATGGGTTTACTATCACCTTAATAGCTCCCCTGCCTCCTCATCTTGGAGTGCTTTGAATTTAATGGCAGCTTGCAAGTGTGATTTACAGCTGAGTTTCAGGCTCATTGTTCATTGCAAGCCCAGGGGGAGAAGGCATGTTAAGTCCAGCATCTTTTTTTGCAAGGAAGCTTATGAGGGCTCGAATGCCAATTACATGACTTCCCAGTGAATAGTTTGATTTAGATCTCCACTGAAATCTCTAGCAATAACCACTTCTGAGACAGAAAAGAGGAAAAAGAAAAAAAGAGAGAAAGAGAGCATCTAATCTGGCTTCCTTGTCTATTATAGACTGCAAAATCTTAAAGGCAGAATGATATTGTTGTTATATTCATGTGTGCCATATCACACCAAACAGTAATCATTTGCCAATCAGAGTCTCTATGCTTTCCTATAACAGTTAATGGGAAATTTACTAGACTCATAAGTAACTTTCTGCCATAAAAGAAGCCATTTTGTTTGACAAGGTTCTCATCATATATATGATGTGACTGACTGCCAGACCAGTCTAACTGCTTTATGCCAGACCACTTTTGTCCGAAGCATTAGGAACTTAGCAGTTTTGCAGCACTATGATTCATATATGCTGCTTTTAGGTTTTTTCAGGCCATTCCAGCTTTAAATATTGGATGGTCACAGTGAGTGCACATACCCTTAAAAAAGTCTACAATAGGTAGCATTTGAGGGCTAGGAAAGCTACTTGCATTTCTTATCTCTGTGTATGAAAGTGCATATTCACTCATTTGAAGATCACCCTCTCTCTGTCTTGTTGGAAAGTGTTTATGAACTGATAGGTAATGTTGACAGGCACCTAAAAACTATAGGCCAGCTATAGTTTTAGGCCTTATTCTGTGCAGGTGTCAGCTTATTTTATGTCAGTCAAGCAGGTTGAGGGTTCTATTTCCATGTGTCTCTGAGGCAGAGAAGGCTAAGGAGAATAATTGAAAACTTTCCATTTGGATTTCAGATGTGCTTTATAACTGCCTCTGGGATTGATAACAGGCCAGGCTGATGAATGTTGTTATATTGTACCTCTGCAAGTGACAGCTGGAGGCTATTACTGGTAATATAGCTATATAGTACAGATTCAAAGGGTACCTGTATTATACTGTTTCTGTAAAAAAATGTCTTGAATATTGGTACATATCATTCAACATGATCCACAAACCTCCTTAGTATGAAACTTGACTGGCACATGTAGTTCCTACTAAAAAAAGGCAGGCCTGAGCCTTCTCTTTCTGTCACAGATGGACCATAAAACAAAATGCATGATGTGACATTACTTTGCACAGAGGTTTCCACTTAAGTGTCTGACAATAAAGTTAAGCTGGGTTGGAAAATCACACATTGCTCAGGAGAGAGGATGAGATACAAGAGTGTAGTTTTTAGGGGCAAATACACTTTCCCATGTAAACCATTATATCCACTTCCAGCCAAAGCAAAAGGAACAGACAGGGCTTGAGGGGGGAGAATGAAAAGTGTTATTAAATTCTGTTTGACAAAGCTCAAGAAATTCAGTATACTGTTTTCAGAAGCGAAGAAGACATCCTGCAAAACTTTTCTTACTGCTTTAGCAAAGCCTTTTGTTTTTCTTCAATTAAAAGCAGCAAAATCCCTAAATGAAAGCTTTCTTTGGCTCCCATCGATTTGATTGTCACTCAGCTGACAACGAAAAGTGAAACTTTTGAAAGAGATAGAAAGCATCAAAAATGCTTCAGCTTTAAAAAAAATTCTAAGTCTATTCTAGTTCAAAGTTTGTGTTTGTCAGCAAGACAGCTGCAATTCACAATAGTTTTTTGCAAGACTGCAGCATGGTTGCCTTAAAAGATAAAATAAAAAACCTGGGTAACTCAGTGATAAGAAGAGGTGAGAAATAAATTATTCAGTTTAGAGTTTGTTGATTCAAGGACTATTTATTGGAGCTTCGTCTCCTCCCCATTGGTGCAACCAGGCAAAAACCAGGACTTCTGTATCCAGCAGTAGTTAGATAGGGAGGGTTCAAAGGCAAAAGTGGATTTAAATCCCCTTACACCTATGTAAGCGTCTCACTTTACAATGGGTATTCTTGGATCTGTGCTAGAAATTTTGCTTTATTTTCACAGCTCAATTGCTTTATTGTCTATTGTGCACTATTGTCCCTGGCTCCACCTCTGCTTGAGCCTCCCTACCCCATTATGCCCCTTTCCCATCCAGTTTTGTCCCTTTCCTGCCTCTTTCTACTCTCCCCAGCCTCACCCACCTCTCCTGATGACTTACCTGCTCCGGTGGGCAGTAGGAGTCCTGACAACACAGTGGGTTTCATACATCATTATGCACTGTGCAAAGAAATACTTCCTTCTCTGACTCTTTTCTGGGAGTCAGACCCATTAAACACAATGGGGCTTACTTTTGTATGGACATGGTTAGGATTGTGCTGTATGCCTGAAATTTCCTATAAACCAGCTTCTTTAGATGACTTCCTTCCCAAATTGTTTTAGTGTTATGGAAGTTGCTGAGACAAGCCTTTCTCAGGTGTCAAATGTGAAAGCTTCTCCTCAGATGGAAAGCTGTTTCTATAACAAGACCAATTAAATGTCTTTGGGGGGAAGGGAGGTATGTACCGATACATCCCCTCAAGTACGTTCACCAGATCTTTCACATTATATAGCCATATTGCTAGAGAACATCATTCAAATTAACAATGACTGTTACCCACATTAAATGCCTCATTAGCTTTATGCAGAGGAAACACACACACACACACTGTTGTCGAGAAGCCATTCTGTGTATTACTTGTGACTTCAGTGGTTCCAGCTCTCTGTTTGTAAGAGTAGAAAGGGCTTCTCTAACACTGCTACCCTTACAAGACGTATGTTCAGAAGTCAGCCCTGAAAAGCTTACTTTTCCCCAGGTTATCGCATATAGGCTAGTGACCAGATTCCTGAACTAAACCAAAATCCTTTGTACCAAAGCATTCCTATTTTGAATAGGACTTGGAATTAAAGTATACAAATCTGAGTAAAAATTAATTTAAAACTAAGCATAGAGGACTAAGACGAGCAATGGGCAGGCACCAATGTTTTTTCTTTATTTGAAATATTGAGTTGTGGTTGATCAGAGGAGAAATAGAAATCAATGAAAATAAATAAAATTTTACTACAAAATAAGCCCAAAATTCAGGTCTCTTGTTGTCTTGTATGTTCCCTTATGCATCAGGTGGGGTACTTTGAGGTACAGGAACTAGACTTGATTGGCTCTTCTTATTTATACTCCTTTGAAACTAGAAACCACCTAAAGCTAATGCAACTGACCTTTTATGTATGGTGATTTGCCAATGCAGCCTCCCTTCCTGGGTTTGCAAAAACAAGGCTTTTATCAAGAACATGATGGAACACAATACCTTAAAAAAATAACAATTCCTAAAGATCGCCATTTAATATTGGCCTGGTCTAAATATGCTACAATTTAGCTGAGGCACATCAAATAACAATAATGATTATTGCTTTTTTGGAGATTGTTCGGTTACCTCCTACTTTCCTGATAGAGTTGCCAACTGGCCACAAAACCTCCCCCAGCTGGTCTGTTCTTATGCTTTTAAGGGCTGCTTTGTATGCAGATATTACAGGTGAAAGGCGATGTCATGTGCTAATTGCTGAAGATCAAATGATTATGGATTTATTCAAAAACTGGCAGCGATCTTCATAGCTTGATAGGCTATTTCCAGCTTGTTGTGTTACAATGAATTGTGCAGCCCTGTTGGATGGTTGCCTTTTAAAGATCTCTTTGGGGCTGGTTCAGTTCACCATCCCCTAGAGGCCAACTGCTGCTTCCCTGAATATCTTGATTCAATTTTATTTGGAAGCTTGTTTTATTATTTGACTGTTCCTGCTGCCATCTGTACTTTTTATTCCCCATTCAAGCTTTCTAATAAACAGCTATGTCTTCTTGTCGTGTGCAGCTGAACCACAATGTAAGTGGAAGATATGAAACAGTGTTTCTGTTCCAGCCTGATGCCATTCGCCATTCTGGAAGCACACAGACAAATGTTGAGAGATATGTCTCAGAAAACAGACATTAATGAATGAGAATAATTATTGCAAACATTAACCAATGGGGGAGTGGAATGTGTTAGAGGTTGCAATCCTAACCAACTTTCCAGCACCGAGGTAAGGGCAATGCAACTCCAAGGTAAGGGAACAAATACTGCATTACCTTGAACTGGTAAGGCATTGTGACTGACCACTCACCTTCAGGGTACAGCACATGACCCCCCGGTATAGCTATTCCAGTGCTGGTAAATCAGTTAGGATTGCACCCAGATTCTTTTATGCCATAATTCTTTTATTCCAATAAAGGTGAAGATGATGGAGTCAATTGTTTCCTTGAGCAAAACTTCACATAAAAAATGGTGAGGTGTTTGGGTGTTCTCCCCAGCACCCCCAGACCTAGCCTCTTCCAAATAGGTCAAATGTGACAGGTCATGGGGTAGAAAAGGAACTTCTTCCACTCCCAGGATCATCGTACTCCTTAGCAGTTTATAAGGAGTACTGGAAAGCAAGATGTAAAGAGGTTGTGGTAGAGAGGTTGTGGCAGTAATGATGGGGTGGCAGAATCTGTGTGGCCTGCTTCAGGCGGTAGACCAGTTTGGCCACCCTAGTTACATTAAATATGGGGATGACTGTGCCAACATTTTCAGAGAAGAGATAGATTTAGCGGAATGATAAGAAATTCATTTTAGAAACCATCCCTAATCTGGTTGATCAAAACCACACTTCATCACTATGTCCCTCCTCCTTTCTGCATAGTTCAATGTACTGTATATACTCGAGTATAAGCCAACCCGAGTATAAGCCGAGGCATCTAATTTTACCACAAAAAACTGGGAAAACTTATTGACTCGAGTATAAGCCTAGGGTGGGAAATGCAGCAGGTACTGGCACTGGTCTGTTTCCTTGTAACCTTCTTGGAACTCATAGGCTGCAATCCTAAGCACACTTTCCTGGGAGTAAGCCTCATTGAACTTAGTGGGGCTTACTTCAAAGTAGACATGCATAGGACAAGGTGACCAAATGCCAGACCCAAAATTCCTGAACCCCAAAGCCAAAATTCCTACCCGCTTTAAAAAATTGCCAAAAATGTATTTTTTATTTTTATAGTTTTGTTTTGTTTTTTGGCCATAACTTTTGATAGGAAGGAGATATCTCAAAACTGATTTTTGCATTGGATTCTGCTCTTCAATACGAATCTAACGGAATATGACATGATGGAGTTTGATCCTGCCACTTTTCAGTTCACCCAAGTATAAGCCGAGGGGGATTTTTGGGCCCAAAAAACTCAGCTTATACTCGAGTATATATGGTACGTATGTCTCAAAACACTTCCTATGTCTGTGGTCTCTGTGGTTTTAAATATCTTCTTCCTACCTGTTTTATTCTTGTATTCTCCTCATTCCCATGTGATTCACTGCCAATTTGTTGTTTGGTGGTAAGCAGGCTGTTTGATCTCTCCTTAATTTCACATTTAGTTTCCTCATTTCCCCACCATACTTCTTCTCACTTGCTCCAATTTCCTGGTGTGCTTTTTACTCAGCAGTGTGCATTTTCCTTTTCAACTGCAGCATACTTGGTAATAATACATATCTTCTTGGTTCCTCTGTTGCTAGGACACTTCAGTTTCATTTGTAGAAAGGGAAATATACATAAACATATAGCCTTTCCATTTAATTTAGGACTTTCCTTCCATACATAATACGCTGGTAAAGAAATCTTCTTAATGCTTCCAATTGTGCAAATTGGGTTGTGCAAATAATGAGGCTCCTCTGGGTCTCAGACTGTCTCTTTCTGCAGAGCAGATGGATGGGTAGCAACATCAGCTCAGTCCTAGAAGTGCAAGAGGAACATATCTGGTCTAACGTCTCCATGTAGACATGGGGCTCAGAAGAATGTAATTGTGGCTTCAGAAATTTTATTAACACATGATCAGGCTAGATGAGACATTACAAACATCATGGTTGATTTGGGGGTCTTATTTTAAAGGTAGCAGCTGCATGGGGCCCCAATATTGACTGGACTGGATATGCAGAATGGAGCTTGGTCTGCTACCCTTTACAACCAATACATTTTTCTCTCCCAAAATCTCCCCTGGGCTATGATACCATGGCAGTGAACCACAAATACAATCCCCAAATGAGACAATGATGCATTGAACAACCAGTCTAGTTTGGCCACTGAGATGGCTTTAATGGGTCACTAGATGGGCCTGCTTTCAGTTTTGAAATTAGTTTACACATGTTTTGTGTAATGTTTTGTGTGCAGTGAATATGCATGCTTTGTGCTGATGTAGATTTATCTCACCACATTCAGATATCTCAGGATGGATAAAAGAACCCCCAGCAGTACAACAGTAGAAAGCTTCATCAGATTCACTGACGTCAGCCTCAGCCTCTTTGATTTTGAGAATCCCGGGTGTTAGTTCAATTGGGCAAGGATTTTTTTTTTAAGAAAAAGCTTTTGTTCTGACTTAAGTAAATTTAAAAATGGAAGAAATATCAGCAACGGGCCACAGGGCTGATCTTGGGCATGTGACTCTGGCAACAGCCATTGCATTTATTAAATGCAATAAATCACTTTCATATTAGCCAGGAAGAGGCTGGCAATGGTGCAGGGACCTGTGCAGGTGGGTGTTGGGTTTTAACAGTGAGTTTGTTGCAAATTGGGCTTGGCATCCTGAGCCAGGATGACAGAAGATGGGGAAAGGCAGAATTTGGATGGAGGATGAGGCAGGAGACAGGTGAGAGTGGCACTTGTGAGAGTGGCAGTGGCAGAAACTGAGCTGAGGTTGCTGCTCATTGAAGGGAGCATGTAATGAAAGGAGTAACTGCATTGCACAACAAAAATATCAGGTTCAATCCCAGGCAGTTACATATAGGAATAGGAGGGACCCCAACTAACATTAAGGAAATATTCTGCCAGCCAGCATACACCATACTGAGTTAGATTGGAGGGTGATACAGGAAGCTGGACTGATCCAGTGAGAATCTTCTTAGGTGGACCATTTCCAGGTGTGTATATATCATCATCCATATGAAAGCTCTGTGAACCCAATGGCTGTTTCACAATCCTCCTTTGACATGGGGGTCACTGGGTAACACAGGGGCTGTGTGATTAGTTCAAGCATTGGGTCCCACACGTTTCTACAGTGAAATCACTTGCATTTGGAAATCTTTGTCTCTCCAGCTTTCAGTGTGAGCACAAAATTAAAAGAGAAACCACCCAGCAGGTGTTTTGGATTTTGTGTCACTGTGTGATTCGAACAAAAACTGTCCTCAGGGTTTTCATTGGGATAAGTCTAACAGTAATAATAATCCCCCTAAGCCTGTTCTTCAGTATTATTATGGGGCACCCCATTGTCAAACCATGTATTTTGATGCTAATTGTTTTTCCCCTACACTTGTGTAAAGGCAGAGATATCAATGGTGCTCCTTTCCTTTAAGCAAATGCTCTATTCCAACATTGCTCTACTTAACTTCAAAGAAGTGTAGAAAGTGATTAAGTCCTTAACCCTTATTAACAGGGCCCGTTGAGCATAATTATAGGTTTAAATATCAGCAAAAGCCCTAAAATGGGGGGAAGAAGAAAGATCAACTGATGTTTTGAAAAGAAACTGGATGGCAGAATTTCATGCAGTTTCATGTTTTCCCTAAACAGTAGAAATGGAAATTTCATGCCTTGAACATTTGTTGAAACTACTTTGGTTTCAAAACAGAGTTGAATAAATTAACTTTTAATAAATGTATTCTCATGGCTATTTTTCTTTCTCGAGTGACTGTCTAGTGTTTTCTGCCTTTTTTCCTATGTTAGTAGTGGTATTGTCACTACAAGTATTGTACACAGGTACAGTGTACTAGAAGAAGCTGGTAGCAGGTGATATAGGAGGTAGTAGGTTTCTTGTTGAGAGCTGCTTATTCCTCAGACATAGGTTGAGTTCCTTCATTTTGTGTTTCTCCTTCCTCAGAAGAGACCCAGGCTGGTCTACTGCCTCAAATGGAAAGGCCCCAATGGAACAGCAAAGCACTGGATGAAGCAGGCAGATGTAAATGTTTCATCCTCTCTGACCCCTGCCCTTCCACTGCCCATGGTGTCTGCCACTAGGCGATATCCACCAATGGTACCGGGGCATCAGCTGGGGAGAGACCTCTTGCCGGCAGTCTTCTGCTCAGTTCTGCTGGCTGGTTCATCCCTGGGAGCCTACGTGCTGTGCTGGTACAGGCTGTGGTCTGTCCCATCCTCAGGTGCCTCAGTGGCAATGGGGATGGACTGGCGAGTGGCACCCGTCAGCCTGGAGCAGCTGGACTCAACTGGACTGTCAATCTTGGATTTCCAGGATGTATGGAACCCTAGCACTGCCTGCCTGGGTTAGCACTGGCTGCCTTATCAAAAGTTAGGATATGGCAGAAGGGCTGGATCCTGATCCCACCACCCAATGTCTGCTCATCTACCCATGAAGCTCAGCCAATGCAAACCTACCTTCTCATGGTGCCAATGGTGGTACTGGGAGGCTGGCTCATTTCAGTGTCCTGGCATATCTCCCCCAGAATGGTGGAAAATGCTTTACAGCACTTTCATCACACTCCCAGGTTGGCACAAGGCACTTACTTGGACCAGTCCATCTCCTCCCCAGGTTTGCGCCCCAACATGCACCAAGGGCACCAGCAGGCTCCCACCTCCTGCAGTTTTTTCAGCATTCAGATAGGTACAGCTTGCTGTAAATATGCAGATTCCATCACAGCTTTTCCTGATTAAAGACCAGCATTATCCATGACTTGATGCAATCCCGTTACACCAAAGGAAGTTCTTCCTGGTGGAATCAGTAATGGTATGCTCTTTGCATGCACAAAGTTTATCAAACAAGAAGCGCTGACAATGTCAACACCTGATATTGAATGGCAATTTCCTTTACAGGGAGGTGATGTATAGAGTGCATAAAGTATTGATTGCTTAATGGAAATACAGGCATTTAAGTATGCAAAGCCTTTTATTTCATCCCGTGCTAATCGCTATGTTTAATAGGAATATTTTGCATTTCTGTAAATTACCTAGTGTGTTTTTCTCCTGCAAGCAGCTCATTAACATCCTTCGTCAAACAATACTGATTAGAGAGAATGGGGAAATATAACCTCTTTTATTCAAGGAAAGTATTGCTTTTTTGTGGCACCCTCCTAAACAAAAACAAGACATTTGTGAAATATTCATGGAAAAATAAATGTGGGAAGAGGAGCCCCTTGACAATGTTACATCAACCACGCTGGGGCCAGCTGCCTGTTAGCAGCAAAGAAACACTTTTTCTTCCACTGATAAGAGTGCTGAAATCTGTCAAGTTGTATTCTATTACCCCCCTTTTAATTAAAGATAACAAAAATGTCATTTTATGTTACTCATTCAGAAACTGAGCCTTATTAGTGGAGAGAGTTTATAGCTGGGGAATGTGAACGCTTGTTTATCAAAGGATGCTCAGCTGGAAATTGAATAAAATTCAGAGGCCGAACAAGAGAATGTTTTCCTGGCTTTGTGGGGTCTACAGTTTGCTCATATTTATTGGCTAATTATTTTGCCCATTCAAGAGCTAAGACAGAGGCTAAAGTAGGTTTAAAAGAAAATCATCCTAGTAGAACAAATGGTTAATCCCAGCACCGTCCCAGCCGAGTTTTAACTCCTGGTATATAGAAATGGGAGATATAAGTGGACGCAAACCTTCAGATCTTCAGAGATCTTGGACAGAGCCCTGTTATTCTTGCACCACTGCTTCTCTTCGTCACAGGCATCCAGCACTGGGAGATTATCAATTCAGAATCCTCATACCAAAGTCTTCAGTTTTTGGTTTTTCCTCAGAACTTATATAGAAAGGGATTTCAGCCTTTACAAACCAACAGAGAAGAAAGTCCTCTTCCTTGTCCTCTGTTGTAGGGGGAAGAGGTCCAAAGCAAAACATCCTTTATCAAACAATAGCTATATCCAACCGCAGCAGAAAAGTTGTCCTTTCTTAAGCTGATTAGGATACTCTCCTGTGAATGAAGCTGGTGCACCTTGCAGCACTGGCTCACTTTACCCTCTGCAGAACGCTGCAGAGCCCGGGCAAAATGCATTGCAGTCATTGGCTGCAGAAAGGCCTTGGGGGGTGGAGCCTGGCTGTTACTGGGCTTGTTCTGCCCAGGGATGCTCAGTCGGGCTCCAGTAAGCATCCCTCACCCTCCCTCCCTGTAGTGCAGTTTAGGATTAGCTGGTCGCTTCGGGGCCAGGTGGGAATTTTTTGAATACCACCTGATTGGCCGTTGGTGGCATTCTTTTTTGCCTACCCTGAGCTGCGCATGGGGAGAGAGTTAACACTAATTGGCTTTTAAACCCAGTCACTTTGGCAGGAGTCGTGCGGAATAGGCAGGATAGGCCTTCGATGTGCAGCCTTAGGTAGCAAGGGTCTGGGGGTAGGAAGCCTCCCTGTGATGCTTTACCAGCTCCGGGGGTATGGTCTGACAAGCCCCCTTACCTGGATGGGAAACCGGCACAGATTGGCCGGAATAGCTGGCGACTGCGCGTCTGGCTACCTTGACCTTCGTGTTGGCAAAGACAGGCATCTTTGAACTCTGTTCAAGGAATGCCCTGCGCCAGGCTGGGAATGCCTTTTACCACCTTTAACAACTGCATGGGGAACTATGTGGAGAGCCACATCCCCTTAGACCGCATGGCTATTGTTTGAGCAGTCCCTGTTTATTTTAATGTTAAATAGTTAATAAAAGTGGCCCTCAATCCAGCACTTTTGTCCAGCTCTTTATTTGCATCTGTCAAAGGTAATGCTCTTGCCTAAAACTGGCCATGCTAGGAGCTGCTTTCACAGGGCTCTTCTAGAAACAGTTGGACGTTTATAGACAGTGCCCAGTGCCCAGAATGACAACATCTCTTCTCCCTCACCCTGCCCTTCTGCCACCTGAATGGAAGGCCCCGGGGCAGAGACCCTGTGACCTCTGGAACCTTCTTCAGGAGAGCAGGTATGTGGATTGGATGCAGCCAGGCTGGGAAACAGCATCCAAGAGCAAGCCTGGAGCCCATCAGCTGGAGGCCTGTGTAGAGCCAGCAAAGGAGCACCATTCTGTTCTGCCTCATTCAAGCCCACCCTTTCTACTCAAAAGTAAACCCCTTTGCAGTCAATGGAGCCTACTCTCAGGAAGGGGTGGAGAAGAGTGCATCTTTACAGCCCTATCCTGCACCTCTCTACTCAGAAGTAAACCTCTTTGCAAGAGGCATGCCAAGGATATAATCTGGCTGTTCTTCAGCATCTCCAGCTCCCACAGCAGCACAGGGATGGAGAAGCCTTCGGGGCAGAGGAAGGACAGAAAAGAGGACAGAATAAGGACAGGCTGGAGGACAGAAAAGCCCCAGGAGATGGGCTCTGCATGTGTGTATATAACTTTAGAATCATGTTGGCACATGGAATAACACTGTAACATTAGTATGGCACCACCCTACCAAAAGGATGCTGACCCTTAGTCTAGAGTAACTCCAATGTGCCTCCCAGTCCAGTCTGACATAAAACCAACAGTGCCTCTGTGTCTGTCCTTTCTGGTTCCAGTACTGATCTGTCAAGCAGGATCTCAGCAACACCCGTAGCATGAGACCTCAGCATTCAGCTATAAATGCTTCTTCTGGGGCTGCTTTTATTCTTTCAGGCTCCAGTTAGTCCCAATAAGGTTCATGTGTGATCCACATCCTCCAGTCCATGTCAGTGTCCATTAATATTAACTAAACACAGCTGGGGACTGTAACCTCTTTGAATCCAGAATCTCAGACTGTAATCCTAACCCTAAGTCTTAGCACAAGACCCATGCTGGCTTGAGGGTGTTGCAAAAGGCATTTCTGTGCCACTCCTAGGAGGGTTAGACCAATGCACAGACATGTGCTGGCCTTTCCATACCTCCACAGGATTGGGGATACAGGTGTGTTGTGCTGGCCTAAATTGGTTTGGATTGCACCCCCAGCTGTTATCCCTGCTTTCCCAAAGCTGTCAAACAGCTATCAAAACATGGCAGTTACTACCAACACTACATTATCTGCCTGGTGATCTACAGATCTCACATAAGAGATATTGTTAAATGAGTGAATGTCTAGAGGCCAAAACTTCAGTAGAGGAAACTAACTAAATGTATATAGATTTCAGTAAATGAAGCCAAGGCGACTATCTAGCCCTTCCTGAGTTTCCAAGAGATCTTTCACTATGCTTTCAGATTTTCCTTCTTTGATGATTGCTGTTGGACTTCCTTGCAAATTGCATGCTGCCAATCTGCTCAATTCTAAAGTGGGTTCCTGACCGTTGCACATACAGATCTCTTTGTAGATTTCTTAAGGAGGGAGGAAAAAAAAGAAGAGAACGAAAGCTTTGGCACTCTGAACGGTGCTAAATTTTTAAATCGGTTGAGATGTCGCTGAATAATGCTTCAGATTGTGCTAAGGGGTTTATAATTTATAGCCCTGATTTGTTCCGTTTATAATTCCAGAGAGTTCTATACTTAGTTTTTATTCTGCAGAGGAGTTTTACGAACATCACTAAATCCTATTTTTGCAACATGTATAATACACAGTGCTCTCCGCGGACAGCTGTGAATGGAAGCTTTGTCTCTGTAGCCTCCTTTATTTTCCACCAAGAATGCAAAGAGATAAACTAAGGGATTCCAGGACTCCATCATCATTCGTTTTTGTCACAGAGTTCCTTGGCAAACAGATAAGAATTCTTCAGGAAGAACACAATAAGTAGGTGTTCAAAAGGAGAAGGAAGCACAAAGCAGCCATTTTCTGAAACCCAATGGGGGATATAATGTCTGTTCAAAGGTGGGATATGATGTTGCTCAGTCCTTACTGTTCCTCTTCTTCAGGCCTTTCATTATTAACTGGATGCTAGACTTTCCAGTCACTTGTTGCTTGATTTCTGTCCAGTAAGCCTCACAGATGTTCAGTGAAGGAGTGGGGTGGTGGAGCATGGATGCTCATGGGACATGGATATACCAAAACTCCCACAAAAGGAAAGGTAGAGAAGAGTTGACAGTAAGCAATCTCTATAAGCAATCTCTTATATGCAACTTTTTATATGACTGTAAACAACTTCCAGGTTTTAGAGGCCACCTATTTCTGAATGCCAGATGCAAGGAAGTGGCAACATGTCTTTATTATCCCCAAAGCATCTAGTGGACCTCTGTGAGATGCAGGAAGCTGGACTGGATGGGCCTGATCTAGCAAAGGAAGCTGGCCTGAGCCTGAGCAGACAAGAGGCCCAATACGTTTATGGTGGAAGGAAATAGGGTGATTTGAATCTTATGTGTGTAAGCCCCCTTCTTGATAGTATATCCATGGAGGGGTCAGTCCTCATCTTTGGGATACCTCCTTCCCCTCATGCAGGCAGGTCAGCTGGGAAGGTTTGATGACTGAAGGGGCACCCTGACGTCACCCAGGATGTCCAAGCTTTAGCTCTCCTAATCATAGAATACCGTCATCTTGACCATCTCTGCTGCGACACTCAAGAACTTAAGGTAACATATTAGAACACATGGCTAATTTGCTAACGGCACAGGCTCTCTAGATGGAACTGGTGAGGAAGGGATAGGAATGGGGAAGAGCAAAGACTAATCTCTTGTCTGAGGGAATGCTCCCTATCTGAGTGTGAGTCTCCTCTATTCTTCCTCATTATAACTAATGTGAACCCCCTTATTAATTTACTCATTTGATAAATAAGAAGGTTGCAACCAAGTAGTTTATGTCATCACCCTCCAGTACCATGGGTGGGGCATGACCCCATCATGGATATACCACCGAGAAGAGGGCTTACACAGGTAAGACCCAAATCACCTCGTTCTCCAGTGGTACATCCATGGTGGGGGTCAGTCCTCATCTTTGGGACATGCCCAAGCTGTGTACTCCCTAAGGGTGGGAGCTGCTGTGAGGATGAGACACAACACCCTGAAGCACCCACCTGGCAAAGGCGACGTCCTCCAAGGCATATTGATCAATTTTGTAGTGTTTAATGAATGTGTGTGGGGTGGCCCAGGTGGCTGCCTTACACACCGCCTCCAGGAAAGAGCAAGCCCGAAAGGCTGCAGTGGTAGCCACACTCCTAGTTGAATGGGCTTTAATCCCAGAAGGAGGCTCCTTGCCTAGTGACTGGTCGACAAGAGAGATGGCCTCCTTAACCCATTTAGCTATCAAGGAAGGGGACACCTTACTACCCTTATGGCTCTCTCTAAATGAGATGAATAGGACCTCTGTCTTCCTGAAAGAAGCAGTGTGTTGAAGGTAAAAGGTGATGTATGTCTGACAGTGCCATTCCCTTTCCCTGGGGTGGGCAGTGTTGGGGCAGAAGGAGGGCAGGACAATCTGCTGGAAGATATGGAAGGAAGAATTCACGTTGGGTCAGTACTAAAGGTGACCCTGTCTTCTTAAATGGAGCAGAACTCCTTGGCCATGGACAAGGCATCCAGCTCTGACACCCGCCTGGCTGAAGTAATGGCCACCAGAAAGGCTGTCTTCAGCGTTAAAATCTTTAAAAGACAGGATGCCATAGGTTCAAAGGGAGGCCTGGTATTGCATGAAGTTCAAGCGACAGCTCCCAAGAGGGAAACCAAATGTAAGGGGATGGCCAGAGAAGGACCATTCCCTGGATAAACTTTTGTACGTGAGAGTGGGAAAATAGAAGCCCAAAATAGAAGCCATGGCTGAGACTTTGTTTAAGGATGGGTGTGCTGAGTCCTTTATCCACTCCCACCTGGAGATAGTCCAGAAAAATCTCTAACCTTTATCATTTCAGGGTTGATGGATCTGTCCCTGCACCACCTTGCAAAGACCCCCCCCCCCGGTATAGATATAAACCCTATTGGTGGAGGGTCTCCTGTCTGCCATGAGGGTGGAAAGTACCTGGCTGGAGTATCCACACTTACTCAGTCTCTGCCATTCAACATCCAGGCATGTAAGTGACGTGCCTGGAACTGAGGCTGGAGGATTGAGCCCTGAGAAAGTAGATCTGGCTGGGTAGGGAGAGGGAATGGGGGAAGGATGGAGAGATCCCTGAGTTCTGGGAACCATGGTCTACTAATGTGGAGCTATTAGGAGTATGGTTGCTCTTTCTGCCCGGATCTTGGAGATGACTCTGGGCAGCAACTTGATAGGGGGAAGATGTACAAATTCCCTTGAGGCCACTGACAATGAAGGGCTTTGATTCCTTCCACCTGACAGTTCCTTTCTCTTGTGAAGTACCTGACAATTTGCCAATATTCCCTACTGGTGAATAGGTCCACCACTAGAGGACTGAATCTCCTGTCCAGAGGTTGGAACGCTATCAGGTGAAGGTGCCACTTGGCTTGGTCAGTCTCCTTACTGCTCAACCAGTTGGCTGTTTTGGACACCTGGGACATGTTCTGCCTTCATGGACTCTAGGTTCCTCTCGGTCCACAGGAACAGTAGTCTGGCTTTCCTGTTCAGCTGTTTTGACCTGAGTCCGCCCTAAGAGTTGATGTAGGCCTTTGTGGCTATGTTGTCTGTGTAGATCAGGACATGGCTCGGCTGCATGTGAAGTAGAAAGATTTGGAGAGCCAGGCGGACAGTCATCAATTCCAGTAACTTGATGCTTTCCTTGGTTTACTCCTTGGACCAGCGGACCTGGGCATTCAGCTGGTTGAGATGGGCTCCCCAACCCAACAGACTTGCATCCATGAAGACCACACAATGATGGAGAACCAAGATTGGGGAGCCCTGGTCCAGCTGGTTATGGTGGGACCACCAGCGAAGGTCCTCCATCGTGATCTTGTCCAACAGGATAAACTTGTGCCTTTGCTCCATGATCAGATCCTGATGAGGTATAAGGAGGTGTTGCAGGGCCCAAGCAAGGAATCTCACGCAAGGAATGAGGTCCTGGCAGGAGGTGAATATTCCCAACAACTTGGCCAGTTTTAAGATGTCCTGTTTGAGAGACTGCTGGACTTGCTGGACCAGAAGTCACATCTTGGACTTTCGTTCTTCTGACAGAAAACATCCTGTGTATCTGGTGTCTATCACCCTTTCAAGATGCTCCAGGCTCTGGAAAGGGAGAAGATGACTCTTGGTCCAGTTTATAGCTAACCCATGTTCCTGAAGGACTCTGGTGGTTTCCTGAAGGTGCTCCTGAGCCAGACTGAATGATAGAGCTCTCAGGAGGATGTCATCCATGTACGGATATGGGGCAATCTCCCTTGTGCAAAGCTGAGCCACCAGCACTACTATGACCTTGATGAACACTCTTGTTGTGGAGGAATGTCCAGAAGGAAAGGCCCAAAATTCAAAATGATTATCTTGATAGCAGAACTGGAGGTACAGTCTCTGTGCAGGGAGAATAGGGATGTGAAGGTATGTATCCTGTAAATCAAGTGATGCTAGGTAGTCCTGAGCCCAGATGGAATGGAGAATAGATTTGAGTGTCTCCATCTTGAACTTGTGGCACTGGAGCCAACAGTTGAGCCACTTGACATCTAAAATTTCTCTGAAGATGCTGGAGGGGGGAGCAACAGGCAGGAAAGCGCTGGAGCTGCTGCCAGAGGAAGGGTCCAATCTGCAGTAGGGGAGACCCAAGGTCCCCACCCCAACCTTCCAGGAAAGCAACAGCAGGGGTAAAAGACCCCAATTCAGCCCCTATGAAGTGGGCAGTCAGCGAAGCTGACACAAACCCAATTGCTTTCACCATAAGTTGAGGTCAGATTGGGTAACCTCAGGGCACCCCTCCCCTCAGCAAGCCTTCCCAGCTGACCTGCTTGCATGAAGGGGAGGAGCTATCCCAAAGATGAGGACTGACCCCCACCCCCACCCCACTGACTGATGCATCACCAGAGAAAGGTTGACTCAGAGGACGAATGTGTTGTCTTTGCTAGTCTCCCTTTCTAGAACTTCAAACTTACCAATGGGAAAGCTCACAATTTCAAATGCAAGCTTTTTGAACATCAGCCTCACCAGATGTCAGTGGTGCTAGTGATAAATTGCTGTGTTGCCTTTGAAAAATCTGTGCAAGATAAGGGTATAATTCAAACATGCTGTGCCATGTGCTGGTTCTGTGGATGGTCTTCAGCATTGCCCTGACAAACCCTTCATTGAATCCTTGATCCAATGGACCATTGCCACAGCACATAGAACAGATGGAAATGTTCTAGGTTATTCATTCCACTATGATTCAGCCTACTTCACACATTTCAGAGGCTACCCATCATCAGAATAATATGTACTTATAAATAGCTCTAAATGAATTTACATTCATACAGCTAAGCAAATGTGGGCCAGACGTTGCTTGTCAAAATATCTGGTGCCAGTGTAATTATCTTAATGAAAATTGGCTTTGTTGAATTGGTCTATATTTAGTCAACTGAATGGGGCACTTAATTAACAGATGTAAAAACCAATCCTGGTCATTCTCTCTATCGTTTTCTTTTAGTGATCCTTCATTGAAAAGTAATGCACATTTCTTTTTTTACATTTTGGGATAAAAGCAACATTTGAAGGATTTGCATTGACAATGGACTTTGGTGATGTATAACACATCACCAGTTTGGAAGTTTGGAAAATGGCTCCACCAAAATGCTCTATGCTATTCATGTTCATTGCTCACTAATAAAGCATTTTCTGTGTTTGCATTACAAATTCGTTGTATCCGTCTTCATAGCAATCTTTGTAGACTGGGTATTAACAGTACTTCCATTTTATAGATAGTAACTGAGTGGTAGGAACTTGCCAAAGGTTTCAAAAGAAAGCAGTAGCAGAGGTGTAAACAAGAAGTGAAGAGCATGTTGGTACTGTGTTAATAAGTGGTACTGGAAGGCATGTATTTGATGCACTCTGCATCTGGTGGTCTCATGGAGAATATCTTTCAACTTTGAAAGAGTTAAAGGTCTTTGTGAGAGTTTGAGCAAAAACTGCCAAATAAAAACACAAGTACCAGACTCAGTGCACAAGGAAAATGCTGGTAGTAAGGAATAGTTATATTGTATATAATAGCTATATTGTATATAATAGCTATATTGTATATAATAAGGGGACAAACAGATTACCAAGGATCTTGTAGCCAACGCTGTGCCTTAAAGGTTAACCGATTACATTCAAGAATGCCTCAGAGGGGCATGAAAGCTTATGCTGAAAGAAAGTGGTGAGGTTTTTAACAGCGCCTTGGGGCCACTTCGCAGCAAAAACACCGTGGAAATGTTATAGTATGTACATACATAATTGTGTGTACATATAAAAGTATGAAAAAGTCAGTGGCTGATTTTCTTGCCACATTGAGAGGGTCTGGTCTGAAGTGGAAAAGCACTGATGCTTAACACAGCTTTGACTTTCCACTTCGTTTGCATAATTAGCAAATGATTTACATAATATTCAAATTAGACAGTATGACTTTGAGAAACTGGGATATAGCAACCATAATTACAGGGGATTTTTAAAGTTAAAATTACCTTCCTACAACTCACATCTGTGGGGAGAGCTTATGCAGCCTGTTTCACTATTCTCCTCCTTGCAAGTAGGCATGCAACATGCAGGTTTTGTCACAGATCTTTCTGTGCCAGAAAATCCTTCCAGGTGCAAATGGAGCTTACCATTCTTCACCCATTCTTCATCTTCAATCACAGCCAACCTTCATGCCAGTCAACTGTGTCTGCCTGGAAATCCAGTGACAACCCTTCTGAGGCAACAGAACCTTGAAGGAACTTGCTAGTGTGAAGGATACTATTACCTTTTTATTTACTTGGGATACTTTTACATCCCATTTTATCATGATCCTCTGGTGATGCAAGGATCCTCATGATCCTCTGTGCCTATTAACCAGCAGGCCAGGGTTTGAGACCCAGGTCCCCACAAGACAAGTATCTCCTGTTACAGGCAGGGGTTTGGACTAGGTCAGTGTTTCTCAAAGTGGGGGTCGGGACACCTTTGGGGGTCGCCTAGAGCTTTCCTGGGGGTTGCCTAAAGACCTCTGGTGCAGGGGGCCAGGTCAGGCTTGCCAGACCTCCGGCTGTAGCTGTGCTTGCACAGGGGCTGACTGACAGCCTCAGGGCCCAATCCTATCCATGCCTACTCTGAAATAAATCCCATTATAGTCAGGATGGCATTTACTCCCATGTAAATGTGGATAGGATTGCAGCCTCAGGGCCCAATCCTATGCATGCCTACTCTGAAATAAATCCCATTGTGTTCAATGTGTGCATAGAACACACATTTCATTTGTAACAATGAAAATGCATCCTGCATATCGGATATTTACATTACGATTCATAACAGTAGCAAAATTACAGTTATAAAGTAGCAACGAAAATAATTTTATGGTTGGGGGTCCCCACAACATGAGGAACTTATAAAGGGCTCATGGCATTAGGAAGATTGAGAACCACTGGACTAGATGATCCACTGGGTCCCTTCCAACTCTATGATTCTATGTTCATTACTGTTAATTAAACCTATTATTGCCTTTCTTTTCTGTTGCTCAGTGGAATACATTACTCAACCAGTTCTGGGTGATAAATAAAAACCAGAAAGTCAGTAATGACTACCAAAGGGTACTATTGGAAGATGAGAGGTATGAAGTCGTGGACATATGAATTTCACAGCCTGGCATTTGAGGTCTAGCAAGTGTTTTCTTGCTTGTTTTACTAAATTCCACTCCACTTCCATGCATCTGTCATGTTTCAATGTCCAAGCTCATAATGCTCGTCATGTTGGGTGTTTCTGTTAATACCAGCACCCTGACATGTGGCTTGAAAGCTATGGATTGCCACAGGAAAAACAACACAAGCTCTCCCAGAAGCTCTTCTACTGGGAGGGCAAGAGGTGTTTGTGTTGCTCTCTGAGTCCTGTGTTCAGGAATATCCTTTCCGGAAGTGTTGAGCTTTGCAGCAGTTCTTAGCTGCTGGTTTCATGAAGGCAGAAATTATAAAGCCATTAGTCACTGTGACTTACTGGTTGTGTCACCTGAATAACACAGTCAGGGAAAGGCTAAGATACTTATCTCTAAAACACACACTGAAAATAGAGTCACCAATGATGTCAGACCCACAAGGCGTTTAGTGGGAGCAGTCTGTGAAGATAAACATCTGCTTAGTTGCACTCATAATTGCTAATTATGTTTATTACTAATTATCTTTTCCTTTTCATATGGCTCCTGAGGAACACCTTGAGGTCAAAGCCGATTTGCTGGCTCGGCTTCCTGCTGTAGCATCTTTAACCCTTTCTCCCCCTCCATATCCAGCTCATGACCTGCTTTATGCAGCTTTCTAATTTGATTACGCTCTGTGAATCCTTCTTGTAAGCGAGCCTTGATTCATTTGGCGAGTGTGCTTTTTTGAAAGGTAATTACTTGCACAGCAGAGATAATCATTCATAATGCTTGGCACAACTTTGTTTCCCTTTTTATGGAGATACTGTATTGCAGGCTGCTTATTTGTTACACATTTAGATTTTTAACCCTTGCTATCTCAGAGACTCCAGACTTAGTGGGAACCAGGAATGCACATAAGAAAGGGAGGGAGAAGCGTCACATCCATCCATCCAAGCCACATCCTGCACACATTCATTCATTCAAAGGTTTGAAAATCACACTATAAATGTGGCGACACCTCTCCATGTAACTGAAATCCTTAAGTAGCAGTTTCCAAAATGTGGATTGGGACATACTAGAGAGCTGCAACCTGATTTTTGATGGGTCATGAAATTCATAAATTGTAAATGTATGCACAGGTGGGCTGCAGCCGGTTGTCACCGACCAGTTGTTAATTTGGGAATACCCCTAGCGAACCGGTAGCTAAGAGGGGGACGTCATCTTTGAATTTCATGCAAGTGTGTTTGAATTTCTCTTAAAGGGTCTCTGGGTCTGTCTTCCCAGAGGTGAAACTCCACTCCCTCCTCCTTCCTCCCCTTCTGAATCTCCCTCCCCTTCTGAGGGGGGGACTCTCTCTCTCCCCCCGCTCCTTCTCCCTAAGGT
Source organism: Cryptoblepharus egeriae (assembly GCA_030015325.1). NCBI lineage: Eukaryota > Metazoa > Chordata > Lepidosauria > Squamata > Scincidae > Cryptoblepharus > Cryptoblepharus egeriae. Next base: position 230,027,814 of record JAREYC010000001.1, read on the forward strand.
TATATATTTTTTAAATTGTAAAATACAAATAGACTGTTCCCATTACCATCTTTCAGACAGGGCATTGCCATCATCCCACAGCACACTCAGACAGTGTGCCATTGAAATAAATGGATGCTGGGATCACTACACAAATGTCTCAAAGCTCAATACTTTCAAGTGAGGGTGAGGAGCTTCTTAATGCCCCAAAGCTTTGTATGATGCTATTCAGGAAGTCTGTCCTTGCTAAACATCTTATTTTGATTAAAAACCTTATTTCTAGCAAGTTTTCAGAAGTTATTTCCTTGTGCAGTTTGCAAAGTATGATGGGTTTCTCATATGCAAATGAGGCAGGGGATGGCATTTTTGTGGGTATTTTGGATCAGGCACTTTGATAGACAGCTTTACAAAGGGGTCCTTGGACAGGGAGCCTTAGAGTAGGTGCAACATCTGAGTGTTGTGAGGATGAGATCCTCCAGGGCTTTTGGTGGGGCAATGCCTGCCTGCCTCCCTGGGTGCCTTTGCAGCCCAGTACTAGGCATGGAGAACTACTCAGTGCTACCCAGTACTACTCAGGAGTAAGCCGCACTATATAGTAGAGGGCTGCAGTCTGTGGCCACAATCCTAACCACACTTTCCTGGGAGCAATTCCCATTGACTATCATGGGATTTCCTTCTGAGTAGCATAGGATTAGGATTTGAGGCTATTTCCCATCCACACTTTCCTGAGAGTAAGCCCACTGACTATAATGGGACTTGAGGAGATTGGCAGAGGCTTGCTTGGATCTCTCCACCCAGCCCTGTTCCTCCAATCCTGCCTACTTTCCTGAGAGTAAGCCCACTGTCTATAATGGGACTTTCTTTGGAGTAGACATGGTTAGGACTGGGCTCTGAGGCTGCAATCCTATCCACACTTATCTGGGAGTAAGCCCCATTGACTAGAATGAGACTTATTTCTAAGTAAGCCTGCATAGGATTGGACTGTAAGGCTAAAATCCTGACCACACAGTCCTGGGAGTAAGCCCCATTGACTTGAATGGTACTTACTTCTGAGTAGACACGGTTAGGATTGGGCTCAGGCTGCAATCCTATCCACACTGTAGTCCTTTTGCCCCCCCCCCCAAGATCTCCCCACCCCATCCTGCCCCTCTGAGAAATCTCTCCACCTGAAATTGTGGGGAGGCAGTATAGGGGGCACCTGAAGAAATAGCCCCAGTTCCCATCCTGCCCCTCCAGGAAACCAGTCCACTGCCTACTCTGAAGTAAATCATATTAAAGTCAGTAGGTTTTACTCCCCTGTGAGGATAGGAGTGTAGCCTCAAAGCCCAATCATCTGTCTACTCAGAAGTAAGTTCCATTATAATAGTGAAGCTTACTCCCTGGAAAGAGTGTATAGGATTGCAGCCAGAAGCTGGTTTCTAAGAGCTTGTAATCCTATGCCTGACTACTCAAAAGTTAATCCCATTTCAATTTATGAAGCTTACTCCCAGGAAAGTGTGCAGTGGAGTGCAGCATTCGAGCCCAATCCTATTCTTGGCTACTGAGAAGTAAGTCCCATTAAAGTCTGTGGAGCTTACTCTCAGGAAAGTGAATAGGATTGCAGCCAGAGGCTGGTTACTAAGAGCTCAGTCCTTTACTTGACTACTCAGAAGTCCTATTAAGTTCAATGAAGCTTACTTACATGAAAGTGTGGACAGGATTGTAGCCTTAAGTAGTGGCTTAGAGGCAAACCTCAGCCTGCAGAGAGGACACCACAGACTCTGGTCCTAAACTGTAGATCAGTGTTTCTCAATCAGTGGTATGAGCACCACCTGTGGAACTTGTGGTAGTGTCTGCTGGTACTTAGGCACCTGGATACAAGTGCCAGATGTGCTCCGAGGCAGCTGGTGGGCTGCTGTGTGATTCAGGAAGCTGGACTAGATGGGTCTTTGATGTGATCCAGTGGAGGCTTTTCTTATGCTTTTATGTTCTTATTTGCATACCCCTGCATACATTCCACCTGAGAGCACAACAAAGTGTAATGCATAGGAATAAATTACACTGAACTCAGGGGCTTAATACTGATTGATGTGGTCACAAGTGATACAATTTTTTTGGTAAACTAAGGGTTAAGGTGGCATGCTCTCCTCCACCCCTGACCCCAGCCCTGCCCCCTGCCCTGCCCCCTGACCCGGCCTGGCCCTGCCCACTTCCGGAGAACTGGTTGTTGGGCCAGGCTGGGCCCACCACTGAATATATTGATACCTATGGAAACTGAAACAGAGCAACACAAGCATAGTTGCTCAAGAGTGAGTGTACCTAAATCAACTTTGAAGGGAAACGTCACCAGAATGGTCCTGATCTAAAGCATGTGGAGCTCAACAAATGCTGCAGAACACAATCCGTCTACCAAAGTGAAAAGCATTAAAACAGTTTCTTAAGCAGCTGTAAATTGTAATTTTTTATGTTTTGTAAATCTATGTGTGTCCTGATACAGTGTCATTTTAAAAAGTGGTTCCTGAAGTTCAGAAGTTTGGGAACCCTTGTTTTAGAGTGATTTGACTTCCTATGAAAACTGATATTTTTTATTAAGTAAAACCTTGCAATTCATTTCAAATCTCACTCTTTCCGCCAAATTTATGTGCCAATCTGAACCAACGGGTACATTCATAAAACTCACCAATATTCAACAACACCTAAACTATTATAAAATAACACAAGAGATGAGAGTAGAGACAACAAGAAAATAACTTCTCAGAAAATATAGATGACTATGCAGCCTAAATAAAATTACCTTTATGTGGTGTCATTTGGGTCACGAAAATTGCTGCTAAAGTGAAAAACATCATGAATTTGAGTCAAATTTGACATATGCTCACATTTGCCAGGTCACTTGGGTCTCTCAGGATGAGACACCCCCCAGGATGGGGGTGTAGGATTGTGAGAGCAAAGAGCAAGGCTTTGCCAGTAGTTGTTAATTTTAAAGATACTGTATAATAGGTTTCATTTCTTAATAGGTTTCATTTCTCACCCTCCACCCCTGTAGAACAATACCTATCATTTTCATCTGTTTTCAACATTCCTGCAGTGGTGGTTTCCTCTTAGTACCCTTGGCAGAGGCTGTTCAGGAATGATCTCAACCAGGACTCAGGTCATACCAATATGAGATCAACCAGGGTGTCAGGTAAGTTGCCAGCTCTGGCAACAGGAAAATCCCCCAATTCCCTCTGGAAAACATTGATTTACAAAGAAAATCAAATAACTAATGACTTTCTGTCCCATAAAGTCTGACAATAAAAAACAATGCAAAGGAAGACCAGTTGACAGCCACTATAAAAAAATATATTGCTGAGGTGAGGAGGCCTTTACTCTCCCCCACTAAATAAGTCTGCTACCCAATTTGCAGTGGTTTCTAGTCACCATCTCTCTTTTCCTCTGTTGATAAGCATAATCAGAAGGGACTTTCTGATGACTTGAGAGTAAAGTTTAGATTACATAGAATGGAGTAGGTTATAAAACAAGACAAGCCTATATTTGCCTTCCTGGGTGAATGCTTAGGATAAAAACCAGAGTTTCTTAATCTGAGTGCAGTTATGAATTGAACTGCAAAATCTTACCTAAATTAGTGTCAACAGAAGACAGACAAAGCAAAATCTTCCAGTACTTCCAAACTATCATGGAGCTACAACTCTGATGTCTTCCTAAGGGAAAGGAATCTGTCCATATCTGGCAGTTCTGAGAATATGTGCACAATCTTAACTTTGTCGACTCAAAAGTAAGCCCAATGAGTCTTCAATGAGTCTTACTCCCAGAAAAGTGTATTTAGGATTGCAGCCTGTTATCTCTGTGTAGCATTGTCATAAGGGCTTTAGAAACACAGGGTTATTCCATTGACAGTCCTATAGATAAACTAGTAAAATGTACCGCATTGCAGGATTAAAATACTCAATTCCCACATTGTGCAACATTCCCCTGCGCACAACATCCCCCATGTGCTTCATCTGCCATTCACAATATACCCCCATGGACATCACCCCCATCCGAATCACCCCCATGTGAATCACCCCCATGCGCAACATCTCCCCAAGCACATCACCCCCATACGCAACATCCCCCCATGTGCATCACACACAAGTGCAACATCTCCGCATGCGCATCACCCCCATGCGCAATATTCCTCCCAGTGCACCCTCCCTCACCGTGCATCAGGCACCGGGTACCAAATTGGCTGGATGTCAATCAGTCAGTCTTCAATGTTAAGTATAGGATAAAAACACATTGCACTCCTTTTCAGGCACTTAAGGGTTAAATTTCTCAACATTGGTTCCCGGTGGGTGTTGATGTCACAAAAGGACACGCTCCCAGAATTTCATGCTTCCAGGTCCAGGAACTGGGGCAGAACGAACCTCAGTCAGGGATTCTTCAATGTAAATTATAGGGAGGAAAACACGTTGCATCCCTTTTCACCCTCCTTCCAGCTGAAATTTCTGAAAACCGGTTCTTAGTGAGTGCATCCATCACGGAAGGGACATCCATCATGGAAAGCACTCCCCAAATTTCATGCCTCTAGGCTCGGCGGTTTTGGCTGGGCATTGATGAGTCAGTGAGTCAGTCAATGAATGAATCAGTCAGTTATTTTTCAGTTTATATATATATATATAAGAGAAAAGTCACTGACTCACTGACTGACTCACTGACTGACTGACTCACTCATCACCACCCTACCAAAACTGCTGGGGCTAGAAGCGTGAAATTTGGGGTGGGTGTTCCTTCCGTGACGGAGGGGTGCACTAAGAACCAGTTTTCAGAAATTCCAACCGGAAGGGGATGAAATGCGGCGCAACACGTTTTCCTCCCTATACTTTGCATTGAGAATTGCTTACTCATCAACATTCTGCCCCAACTGCTGGGCCTGAAGCATGGAATTCTGGGAGGGATTCCTTCTGTCACCTGAACTCCCACCAAGAACCCATGTGGAGAAATTTAACCCGTCAGGGGCTGAAAAGGGGGCAATGTGTTTTTGTCCTATACTTAACATGGGAGACTGACCAACATCCAGCCAATTTGGGGCTCTGTGCCTGGTGCAGTGGGAATGTTGTTCGGAGGAAGAGGTTGCACTGGCGAGGATGCTGCGCATGGGGGGATGATGCACATGGGGGGATGCTGCGCATGGGGGAAATTGCGCATGGGGGAAGTTGCGCATGGGGGTTCATGCGCATGGGAAAAGTTGCACATGGGGGATGATGCGCATGGGGATGAAGCGCATGGGGGAAGTTGCGCATGGGGGAAGTTGGGCATGGGGGATCATGTGCATGGAAAAGTTGCACATGGGGATGATGCGCATGGGAGAAAGTTGCGCATGGGGGAAGTTGCGCATGAGAAAAGTTGTGCATGGGAAAATTTTCACATGGGAAAAGTTGCGCATGGGAGATGATGCCCATGGGGGATGATGCTCATGGGGGGATGATGCACATGGAAGAAGTTGCGGATGAGGAGAAGTTGAGCATGGGGGAAAGTTGCGCATGGGGGAATGTTGTGCATGGGGGAAAGTTGCACATGGGGGAAAGTTGTGCATGGGGTGTTGATGCGCAGTGGGGGGATGTCATATGGGGAAATGTTACTCCCGCAACGCGGGTACGCTTTTTGCTAGTGTGTATATATATATAAATATAAATATAAATATATATGCAACCGGGGCCATGAATTGGTTCTAAAAGGCAATAGGTACCAGTGTTGATGGTTGAGCACAGTAGTATATTCAGGTCATTTGGGACGTGGCCAAGCCCACAAAGTTTTTGACATACCCATACATGTCAAAGTTATTTAATTATCAGTATTAATACAATTAATTAGATATTAATATTTTAATATTTAAAAAAATCATTTTACCAATTAATCCTCTGTTTTATTCTTTTTTGGGAGACAGGTAAGGCTTCTTTCTGGAGCACTTCTTAAGCTCCTCTTTCACTGGATTGGGACCATTCTGGTGGCCTTATATTCATCTGTGCCTAATCTGAACACAAGCCAAGGCACATTTGCTTACTCACAAGTAAACACAACTGTATAGCTCAGTTCCATTTTCCAAGGCCTCAATGCTTCCTTGGTCAAGGACTTCCTCAATCAAGGACTTCCTTCTGGGTTGATTTGTAGGGGCTGCTCTCTGGTTCAGGATCAACATGGGGTTGTAGGATTCCTTTCAGTCTGCCCTTTCCAGTGGAGTAAGGCATGTTTGCCTACTTGCAAGTACAGGCATGATAATTACTCACTTTCACTTTCCAAAGGGCTCCATGCACTTTTGTTTTTCGTTTTTTGGCCATAACTTTTGATAGGAAGAAGATACTCGTATTTCAATTTTTTTTTGTTTTGCATTGGATTATGCTGGAAAATATGCATCCAACAATATGACTTGAGGTCATTCTGAATAATTTTAGCTATTTTGTGATTTTGGTCATCCTCAGTTTGTCTCCCCCCTCTGGGCTGGGCACCCCCCAGCATCCAGGGCTTCCCAGCCCCTCTCTAGGGATGCCACTGGTTCAGCACTAGCCAATGTGCTCCTGCCAAGCAATCAGCCACTGAATTCTGTAGGAGCTGTTCCCTTTGAGCGCAGTCTTTAGTAGATACCAATATTACTTATCTCTTAAAAAATCTTATCAGAATGTAATTCCTTTAGAAGATCAACTACAATAATAAACCGAACAATATGGCCCAGTGGGGAAAAAATGAGCTAAAATGCATGCAAATTCAGTAGAGATATTTCTGCCCTTAATCCTCATGAATGAATCTGCATTCCTTTCATAATATTCACCCAAGGGATTCCCACTGTTATAAAGCATTAACAACCACTGGACAACCTCAAATGCTGGGATTGGTCTACATGGACCTCCCTCATAGAGACCCAGTAGTTAGCCCTTGCACAGCGGTTGAACCCCAAAATCTCTTTGGCTTGAGCAACTTTGTGGTTAAACTGAATGAATTAGTGGCACAAGACTTGCTAGGTGTTCTTCGAAGAGACTCAGAACTGCTCTAATCATTGACCAACACAGCTCAGTGAATGAGCATATACTTTGAGTGCCAAAGTTTAAGCTTCATTTCCTGGCATCTTCAGGTTGGACTGAGAAAGAGCCCTCTCAGGAGCCCTGGAAAACAACTGCCGGGCAGTGAAGACAATACTGAGCAAGATGGATGAATGCAGGGTTGCCATATATGCCAGAAAAATGGGACAGTCCCAGTTTTCAGGGATTGCATTCACATTCTGGCAAGTTTGACAGGGGTCCTGTCCCAGTTTTGTGGACGAGAATTATGGCAACCCTAGATGAATGGCAGAAGGAATTTTCACGAGTTCAGGAAAGATCAAATGGAAAACAGATGCCGAGACTAAGTAGAGGGACCCTGTTACGGCCAGGAAATTAGTCTGTACTAAGTGTCCCTCTCCTATTTAGCCAAACCTGACTATTATTTTATTTAAAGGATTTATATCCCACCTTTCCTATGGTAACACAAATGCCCAAGCTGGCTTATAAAGTTTTAGTTCCTCCCTTCCTGCTGTCCTCACAACAACTCTGTGAGGTAGGTGAGGCTGAAAGTGAGTGATTGCCGAATGTCACCCAGGAAGCTCCATGGCCAAGGAAGAATTTGGTTTTTCCTGATCTATGTGCTAACTGAAGCATTTGGTGGGCCACTGTGATATACCAAAAGCTGGAGTAGCTGGACCTATAATCTGATTCAGTGGGTCTTACGTTATTATGTCCCAAACCACAACACCACCCTGGCTCTTATCCTCTTGCTAATGAGACCAATTAGACAAGAGAAATTCCCATCTATGAAATTCCCAAGCTTGCTTAGACATTTCTCTTGCTCTGAACATCCAGAGGAGCTTTAACCAGGGACCAGCAGCTCAGGGACCTCAAGGTTTTCTAAATCGTGGAAAATCAGTCTTTGAGGAATTTTGTTCAGCTCTTCCTGAGCTGTTATTGATGTCTGGATGGAAATGCACAGAATTTGGAGGTGGTATTAGGAAGCAGGCTGTAATGGAACAATGATTTTGACAATAACAGAAGCAGAAAATGACATTTATTGTCTTGGTTCACTTCAATTCTTTCCCTGCTTTGCCTAGCCCAAATTATTCCTTTCATTAGGAAAGGGATCATGACTAAGACTGCTAATATTACATTGCCCCAGTAGAATTCTACTGCGCAACAATATCTCAAATATTACGTGCAATTCTGGTCACCACACCTCCAGAAAGATATTGTAGAGCTGGAGAAGATGCAAAAGAGGAAAAGCAAACTGAACAGAGATCTGGAATACATTACAAGGTAAGCCTATAGTATTTGGAGCGTTTTAGCTTATAATAAAGGGGGACATGATTGAGGCATAAAATCCACACATGGTGTGTAGAGAGACTTTTTTGCTCCCTAAGAAACAGGGAGCAACCAATTCAATTGACTGGTGGGGGATTTAGGATGGTAGCTAACACATTGGTGGGGGGATTTAGGATGGTAGCTAACACATTTATTCTTTTTGGGAGACAGGTAAGGCTTCTTTCTGTAGCACTTGTTAAGCTCCTCTTTCACTGGATTGAAAGATGGTGTGTGTCATGTTGGCCACCATCTTGGATGGCTTTATTGGATTGGAGAAATTCACCATTTCTTTCAATGGCTGCTGAGCATGATGATGTTGTGCTGTCTCCAGATTCAATGGCTGTATGCCTCTGAATTTTGGCTGAAGGCAGTAATGATGACAGACATCTGCTTTTGAGTAATAGTCTTTGATAACTGCAATGTTAGGTTACTGATACTGCTGTCTAAAGAATGATGGGCAGCATGAAGGCTTTTAAGCCACTGTGCTAATCTCTGTTTTTATGCTGGCATCTGCATTGAATTCTTCAATGAGAGGTTTTCCCTGGCTTGCCCCCACTGATGGTTAACCAGCCCTTCCTTCTTTGGAAAAAATCTCTAGAAAACCTCCCTACATGGCCTCAACCCAGAGCTTTATGTGTGATACTTTGCAATGATAGACCTTTTTCTGTCTGGATTGCCCCACTACTAGAAAGGATGGATTTTGTGAATGTGAAGGGATGCCTGTGTTTCCATCTGCTGATATGAATATGTTGACACATGGGTAGGCTGTTCTGCATGTGGTAGTTTCCTACTGCAGGATGTTGTGATGGTATCTGGCCTCGATGATGTTAAAAGGCAATTGGGCTGGTTTCTAGAGGATGCCATGATGACCACACGCAACCTCTAGGTTTTAGGGGCAGTTTATATCTGGACACCAGATGCAAGGGAGTCGCAAAAGAATTCAGGTTTCTTGTCATGATATAGATATAGAAAGCTGGACTAGATGAGCTTTTGGCCCACTTTTTTGCCCTCCAGTAGGGCTCGTATTATGTTCTTATGCACATCAAGCTCTTGTGTCAACCCATCATACCCTACTTACAGCTGTGGTTATTTATAGGTCTTTGTCATTCCTCTTGGTAAACTTGGACATTCAAGTTTCTATAAGAGAAATCCTGTCTGGCTTAGTTCAAATTTCAAACTTGTGGTAGTATGTTAATAAAGTTGCAATATTTGTCTAAGTGTTGGTTTGAATCCCTGATCCTGAGAGCTCTGTCTTTCATCAATATTTTCCACAGGGTGAGAGAGGCAACCGCTGTCCCTGAAGTACTCTCCTCTTGTAGCACCCACATAGCTGTGGGCTGCTGGTGGCTTCAATATTTAACCAGATGGGCTCACAGGAGGCAATGAGTTCTCAGTCTGTAGCCATCCTGGCTGACCACTGAGGCCACCCATATATTGTTTCCATACTCCTGAGCACAGGAGTACGCCTGGTTGGCTACCGTCAGGCCCAGTCTATTAATGAGATCAATGGAAGTGGTCACCTCAGATAGCACAATGGTGGGGTGGCACCCATCTCTGTTTATTTACGTGCCTTCATGACTCATCCTTCTTCCAGTAGGATTGGAAAAGGGTGACAGAGAGGTCTGAGCTAGAACCCTGGAGCTGGGTGGGGGAGCAGAGGTTATCACATCATCAGGGAGGGAGCAGAATTTGGCATGCAGTCTCACCTCCAGAAGGTCTGAAGAACACCCAGGTAGCTGTATATTGGGCTGTCCACGTGTAGTCCATAATAATGTACTGGATTCCCCCCTCCAATGCCTATAACTCAGAATTTTGATCTTTGAAATGATTTTTGGAACCAAATTTTCTCTTAAAAACAGTACCATTGCAAGCTCATAATAATGTGTCCAACTCTTGTTGGAAAGCAGTGTGATTATAACTACCCTGCTTTTACCACATAGGGAGTGGCAGAGTGACTTAGCCCATTTGATGCCAACTTTCTGGCTTATTCCCCACAAATCTGTTTATCAAGAACATTCTGAGTGGATGAGATTCAAACTGGTCCATTATAATAGCTTTACAATCATATACAAAGTGGACTAGGCAGGCCTGTATCCTTCCCTGCCTTTTTAAAATTTCATCAAATAAATAGGTGCATGATTTTACAACTAGATGGCTCTCCCTTTTTACTTTCCTCTTACCACTCTGAAAAAAAAGAACAGCCATGACTCCAGTGAAGGATTAAAGAGATCAAATAATTAACCCCATGCTTGGCCAACAGGAACACAACCCAGAAGTGCCAGATGTTATGTAAGCTGAAAGACTAAAGGGGCCAGCAAGCACTGTTTAAGGGCAATTTGAAAGAACTGCTAAATGATAAAATGTTGAATTCCCTCCTGCTCTTCATGAACAGGAAGAAAGCCCATTAAAGTAGCTTTCATGCAATTTACAAGCCATTTCTGAATTTTTCTTATAAGTACCCATAGACTCATTAAACTCTTGACACAGACTGCTAATGGAGAGAATGTTCAACTTCACTGTTTCGATTTTCACTCTGAGTTGGTTATCTGTTTGGTGACTCTTTTTCTACTGTAGAAGTAGCTGTAGCTAATACACACAGCTCTTCAATTGAAGACACAGATATCCCTTGCCTTCCTCTCCACACATGCATTAACAGTGATTCAGCATTAATAATTAATTAACTTTGGGAATAGAAAGTGGAGACTGGGATGCCCTGGGACGGTGCTGAGCCCATGCCCATCTTGCATTTAACATGCTCAAGTCTCAAGTTCTTATGTGACTTCCTTTCATGTAAATACAGGTTGGGATCCAACATGATAGCACTTTTCACTGCATATGTAGTTTGTGCATAAATTGGTTGTGTTTGATTGGCTGCATTTTAGATTTTTCTTTCTTTGTAACATTGCTGTGTTTCTGCAGGCTTCTTCAAAGCACAGTCTCATGCCCCACCAACTTATGTAAGCAGACTCTAAGGCAGCTCATAGTGAATTGAAAACCAAGAAATTCACTTGGCAGGCAGACTCGTGGAATCCATTCCTGTTTACTTGACATTTCCTTGTTTTTTAATCATCAGTTTTCATTCAGCACAGACCAGATGGAAGGGTGCAAAATCATTTTAAACAAGACTTTTAAAATATAATACTGTGGGGGAAGAATAAGTGGGTTGGCTTTACAACAAATGCTAAATATCTCACCCTCATGCACTCTCACACAAGATTGTGTACATTGTCCAGGATTAACAAGGTCTGGACAGTCACTGCCTATAAATCAATGAAGGTGTGTTTATTCAGTTTTTGTAAAAACCACTATCCAATATGACTATTTAGGAAACTTTTATAATACAATAAAGGTATATGTTGAAAAAAACTTCATTGTAGTCCTCATATGGATGCATCTGATGTTATTTATTTGCTATCAGTATTGATTTCTTTCCTTTTTGGTACATAAATCAATAACACTCGAGGCAGCCACCAAAAATTAAAACATGACAATAAAAAACAATTAAAGCCATCTAAGAAGATAACTGACAGCAGATATAAAATATCACCCACCAAGCATATTAAAAGCCTGCCAAGTATAACTGCTTTTAATACAACAGTGAATAATTAGCAGAGGGGCAAGATTAGTCAGTCAACAAGGGAGAACATTTCAGTTCCTTGTTTGGTCACAGAGTAAGCCCTTACCCACCTGGTCCTAACCAGCTAAGCCACAGATTTTAGAGTGATGCAAAGCATTTCCCAGCAAGTTTTATCATTGCTGCTAAAAAAATCAGGGACATAAATGTTTGGGTGGCATTTCTGTTAATTATTATTTGAAAATACAGTGGCGCCTCACGTAAAGAACACCGCACATAAAGTATGTTTCACGTAACAAACAAAAACTTCTCTAGGATTGTGCTTAACTTAACAAACTGTGCTTCACGTAAAGAACACATTCGTTGGCAGTTGGGGCAGACGCGCTGGCCGGCAGCCCTTCTAAAAAGCATCAGGACTGCCTAGTGCACCTGCCCATAGTGAAAGCAACACTTCCATGCTATTCCTCCTGTGGCTGGGTGTCCGCTGGGCAGAGGGAGAGAAGAGCAGTGGGGAAGAGGGAAGCAGCTCAAGGCTAGCCAGAAGGGAGCAAGGGAGAGAGAGGCTCACGATGGAGAGAAGGAGAAAGTGGGGAGACACTTTGAAGGTGTCTTGGATTGCAGCCTCCTAACCATGTCTACCCAGAAGTAAGCCCCATTGTTTTCAATGGGGCTTACTCCCAGGAAAGTGTCTTTAGGACTGCAGCCTAAGTAGACTTCATAAGATCATGCACATTGAATGCATGTTTTGAATTCAATCCCAGTGTTCTGTCATCATTTTTACATCTAGTTAATATTTTTATATGAATATTTTTGGGGTTGTGGAACCAATCGTCTGAGTTTCCATTTCCTATGGGAAAATCCGCTTCACGTAAGAACGTTTCACATAACAAACATGCCTCCAGAACGAATTAAATTTGATACATGAGGCATCACTGTAAATACATTTTAAGACAGGGACAATCCCAATTTTGGGGGACTGCGTTCACATACTGGCAAATGGAACAGAGGGTCCTGTCCCAATTTAGTGGAAGAGAATTCTGACAACCCTGTCCTAAAAGAGTGCCATTTTAAAAAGTGCATCTGATGCTCAAAGTTTTCAAAAATACTGAGTGTAGATCAGGCCATTAAAAGAACACAATGCACAAAATCCCTACTAAAATCTCTGAACGTTTTTCCTGGCAGGAGGTCTTTAAAAGAAAAAAAAAGATGCTTCATCTTATCCATAACACAATCAAGCCTATAAATGTCAATGACCTGTTGGAAGCAGCACATGACCTGACTGGGAAAACATTTCAGGTGATTGCCACAAAATTACAGCAGCACCATTCCTTGAAAAGTGCCCGTTACTGCCAAAACATTTCCTTTAAATAAACAATCTTGGAGAGCAGCTGAAACCATCACTCAGAATATTGCAGTTTTAAAGACTCTATCAAAATGCTTCAAGAGTGAGGCAGATTTAAATAATGCATTGTGTGTGAGTGTCTACCCTCTGAAAGCAGAGCAAATTGGGAGGAAGAAGGTGCATTGGAAGGCTGATGGTATACTACAGCCGCTGACATAGCAGGATTTTTTTTACAAAAAGTAAATACAGAAATAAAAAAGACTTCCAAGAGCTGAAACCGGCTACAAAGGCACAGACCATACAATCCAGAGTAACTACAGGAGCATGTAATAGACATTACATGCACCACCATGAAAACCTATGGGAAATTCATATTGCAATCCAGACTGTACTCACAGGTCACTTTATTGACAGGGAGCAGGTGTGATCTGGGCCTTTTGGTGGGCACTTAGGGCAGTTAGGGCAGGAATGACCTAATGACCACCCTCAGTGACCAGATGGCATGAGAGGCTGGTAAGGGTCAGCCCCTTGCCAAGACTCTGGTACCTGCCTCAATGTTCACACAGCATGAGGTGTGTGACCACTGATACTGCCTCAGTGTTCACATGGCTTGAGGTGGGTGACCACTGGTCTGGCTGCACCTTGCCCCCTTTTGGGGCCAACAAGGATGGGTTGGATTCCAAAACATTGGGGTAAGACCCAGAGTCAGTGCTCACTTGCCCGGTGGCCCAGGTGTGTACCTGGGGCCTTGCCAGGATCCGTCTCTGCTCTCTTCCCCAAGGCCTTACTTTATGCATCTGTTGGGTTTATGCCCTTGTCGTTGTCCTGCCCATGTTGTTGGGTTTATGCCATGTTATTGTCTGCCATGTCGTTGTCTGAAGAACAACCTCTTCTATATATTGTTGTCCAGTGTGTTTCTTGGTCAGTGAAGAGGCTGTTGGGTCAGAGAAGTCCTATAAGAGATGCATATCTGCAAGGTTTTCATACCAACACATGTAGTGCAACAATTTTCAACCTTTACTCTCAAGTCACATAGACAAGATGCAAAAATTGTCAAGGTGCACCATCTGGTTTTTTACCATTGACAAGCCTTGCCACGCTGCTGGTAGGGCACTCAAATCCATAAGTCACCAATTCTTCAATGTAAAGTATAGGGAGGAAAATGCATTGCACCCCTTTTCACCCCTTCCAGTTGGAATTTCTGAAAACCAGTTCTTAGTGGGTGCCTCCATTACAGAAGGAACACCCTCCCCAAATTTCACGCTTATACAAGAAATCTACATGTTGCCTGTTCACAAGGAAAAGGAAGACAATGAAGATTTTTTTCCCAGGAAACAGACTAAAAAAGAGGACAAGTCCTGGAAAAACAAATGGTCACCCTGATCCTGCAGAACTTGTGTTTCGTACTGCCAACCTCCCAACAGAAATGTGAGCAATAAGCAATGTGCAGTGTTTATTAGAGGCTGGTTAAGTGATACTGCTTCTTACGTTTTTCTTAATTTAACACAGTTGATAATAATTTTATCATGTTACTAATACATCAATAAAACTGTCAATACTGTCTATAAATACAATATCTATCCACATCAATGAAACGATCTACATGTTTGAGAGATCCAGGCCCCTGTCAGCCTAGATGCTAGTTTTCATCTGCATTCAGTCTGGCTTTGCCTGCAGAAACTGCAGCTAAAAATTAGATTCCAAATAAAGCTGCACAGACACTTTGACTGTCAATGAAATGTGGCAATGTCAGCACTTATGTTCATTATGCTGGCTATTGCCATGTGCTGAACATTTCATTATTCTGTCTGCTGGTTCCTCTGCTGTTCTGGCATCGTGATCATACATGTACACATTTGCTACTTACCAGATGTGCCACAATCAGGGTGACCAGATGCCTGAACCTAAAAAGGGGGAGAATGTCTTGGATTCCTCTCAGCCTGGACTTTCTGGTGGACAATGGCACATTTGCCTACTCATGAGTAAAGCCGCAATATTGGACACTTTCCCATAGAGCTCAATGCATATTTTCAGTTTTAGTTTTTTCTGGCCATAACCATTGACAGGAAGGAGATATGTCAAAACCGATTTTTGCATTGATTTTTGCACTTCAATATGAATCCAACTAGGTATGAAATGATGGGGTACTGCACACCATTGCAAAACTCCAAAATGAAGCCAAAATGAAGGACAATGAAGCCCTTTTGGAGGACACCAGGCTAAAAAAGAGGACAAATCCGGAAAAATCTGGTTATGTAGTCCCACTTCAACAAAAAAGCTAATGGTCGACTAAAGTATCACAACAATTGTTACTTTGTTCTCAGCAGCATTTCCAGATTTGCCTCCCCACAATTTCTGTCCATGAAATGTCATGGATCTTGCTGTTCCAACCAATTTCTGCATCCTGGAAGTAGGGGGTATCTTTGTGTTTCTCCTTAAAAAAAGCAATTATATAAACTGGATGAATAGAATAGCACTGGGTCACTGCATGCCTGGTGATAGTTTGCCTTCACAAATGCATGCGTGATATAGTTGATCACTCCACAGAATCTATTCCATTTTGCTTCTCTGATGAATGATCACATATGCAATTGAGAAGTGGGAGGGGACAGCAAAACTGGATGTGCAAGATTATGTTCACAAGCCATCATAGAAAGTGTCAGCCACAGGTTTGCTTGTTGATGTTTCACCTTAGATTTTGTTTGTATCTACATATATCCAGTTGCACAATTTACTTGTGACTGATTGTAGCCAAGAATTCACTCTGAATTGCACATCCCACTGAAAATAAGTCATTGCTATTTATACACAGTGTATTTAGCTTCTTATTTCCCCCTTTCTCCAATAAATTCATGCATCGCGCTATTTATTTATGTATGTGTGTGTGTGTGTGTGTGTGTTGAAAGCAGAAAGTAAATAACATAGAATTGGACATAAAACTTTTACATTTGCTGCCAATTTATTCTTCTGTCAAACAGGGTAGCAGCACTCAAAGCAGCACTATTAGTCATTGGGAAGCACCCTCTATGATCAATCTACCTCCATGGATGGAAGGAGATCTCTGGTCCCACAACAGGTCACAGCTACTGAGGAAATTCTGCAAGCTACTGTTCAGACTCTCCAGTTTCAACCCAAAATCTGAGACTTTTTTGAATTTTAGCATCAACATTACATGATTCATAATACATCATAGGTAATACTTCAACACTACATAATACATCACACTGTGGCAAAGACGGACATTTAAATACAAGCCAGCAGTATTAAATATTTATTTCACTTTACACATTTTTATTAGGATTCTTAGGGCACAATCTTGACTGCACCATGGGCAGGTGCATTATTGAGCCTCTCCAGGAGCAAGCCAGGCATCAGCCTTCAGAAGTCAGATCCAGTCTCTAGATGCATATCTAATGTAGAGATCTGAGGAGGTGGGGGAGAGAGAGAAAGATAGGAGGATAATCTGGAGTAGGGGAAGGTTGTCTCCAGGGTTGTTGGCTGGGACCAATAGATGTACCAGATCCCCAATCTGGGTAGTGCAGAGCTGCTGGTGTGGATACAAGTAGACCCATTGGGGCTGCTGCCACATTAAACAGGATAAGGGGAGAAGTTTCCCCTTGTTCTCCAGTAGCGCAGCAAGTAGGAGCCTCCAACATGTGCTGGATTAGCACAGGCCAACTGGCCTGCCTATTCCAGAGCAAGTTAGGGTTGCACTGTTAGTGAATTGCGATGATCCTGATAATGATCCTGAGCATATTTTTGAAATGTTCTAAAGCTTTATGATGTGGTTATTATTGGCTATCAGCCCTACTCTATCTGAGCAGTTTATCAGTGGATCCCAAGGTCTGCTGGTTTGTTGTGCTATTTGATGCCATGGCAGCTTCTCTCCAGCACTGCTATCAGTGCAAAGCCCAGTGCCAGGCAGAACTGTCTGCCAGTATGGTTTTGCTAGTTTGATAAGATTGGGCCAAAATTGAATCATTGGAGAATTTTGGCAACACAGTGTCCAATAAATCCTATATCACATACCAGTCACAACGTGGCCTCTACTGCATAATAGATATACTGTATGCAAGCAGAATAGCTAGAGAACATTTGAATAGGCTCATTGGGGACCAAACAGTGGGCAGAACATGAAGAATTTTTTTTCCTTATTTTTTATCTGTGAAAAGAGTTGACAGAATAAGGCCATATGTTTCAGCTGCAATCCTTTCCACACTGGGAGTACGTCCCACTAATTTTGATGGGATTTACCAAACTTCTTAGTAGACATGAATAGGGTTGGGTTGTTAGTAACATTTGGTTGCTTTCAGGAGCTGTAACTGATCTCAGTCAACAAGAGGGTTTGGGCTACAAATTTAAATAAATGAGATCTGTAATTCAGGTGATGCTGCACTGTTACTATTCAGACTTATGATTTCTTTATATTAAATGGGAGATGTGTCTGGGTGTTAGTGGGAGAAACAAAAATTATTTCAGAATGTAAAGAAGTGTCATGCAATATGAATTTTAAAACTGCAACTATTCAACTGCACACATTTAATGAAGACAGTGCAAAACATTGCACGATACAGGAAGTGTTGAGCGAACCCTTAAGAACATGACAGATCTTGCAATGGCATGATCAGCACGCCAGGAAGTTCTCAAGATGATCCAACGTGGAATAGACTGCTTGACTGGCTCGCCAATTAATAGATGTATGACACAAAGAAGTCCCAAATATTAGGCTGTGGTTTAGTAAATACTAGCGAAAAGCGTACCCACGTTGCGGGAGTAACATATGCTATCCCCCATGGCGCAATTTCTCCCCATGTGCAACTTCTCCTCATGTGCAACTTTCCCCCATGCACATCAACCCCCCATGCGCAACTTCCCCATGCGCATCAACCCCCCCATGCACAACTTCCCCCATGCGCAACTTGCCCCATGAGCAACTTGCCCCCATGCGCATCTTGTCCCATGCGCATCAACCCCCATGCACAACTTCACCCCATGCGCAACTTGCCCCCATGTGCATCAACCCCATGTGCAACTTCCCCCATGCGCATCTTTCCTCCATGTGCATCAACCCGCCCATGCGCAACTTCCCCATGCACATCTTTCCTCCATGCACATCAAACCGCCCATGTGCAACTTCCCCCCATGCGCAACTTCCCCCATGCACAAATTCCCCCCATGCGCATCATCCTCCCATGCACAACTTCCCCCCATGCGCACCAACATCCCATGCACAGCATCCTCCACAGTGCAACCCCTTCCTCCGAACAACATCCCCCAGTGCACCAGGCACTGAGCACCCAACTGGCTGGAGGTTGGTCAGTCTTCCATGTTAAGTATAGGACAAAAACGCGTTGCCCCCTTTTCAGCCCCTGAAGGGTTAATTTTTTTCCACATGGTTCTTGGTGGGTGTTCAGGAGACAGAAGGAACTCCCAGAATTCCATGCTTCAGGCCCAGCAGTTGGGGCAGAATGTTGATGAGTCAGCAATTCTCAATGCAAAGTATAGGGAGGAAAACGCATTGCGCCCCTTTTCACCCCCTTCCGGCTGGAATTTCCGAAAACCGGTTCTTAGTGCACCCCTCCGCCACAGAAGGAACACCCACCCCTATTTACACACTTCTAGGGCCAGCAGTTTTGGCAGGGCGGTGATGAGTCAGTCAGTCAGTCAGTGAGTCAGTCAGTGAGTGACTTTTCTCTTTTATATATATAGATTAATCATCCAGCTAACAGTTATACATAACTGGGTATTGTGAACCAAAAAATTCAGGAAGAAAACAATGTGTGCTCTGACACCTTAAATATAGTAGTTCCAGCACAATGCTCTTTGATGCACATATGAAATTCTTATGTGTACACAGATGTCCCAGTTCACTGTAGTAGGGGAAAGCTCTGTGCACACTTTATTGCATGTATCATACTTTCCCAGACAACTTAAATAGAGAAGTTGGTGCTCAGTGCAAGCTCATTGTGCACACTGCAACTTATGATGAGCTGGACTTTGAGCTATAAAACTAGTTTATTACTGGAGAAGCCTTTCATAAGTCATGTTCCATTTCATTAGATGTATACTGTGAACTAAGAGGATGGAAAGCAATATAGATATAGACGGAAAGCAATCTACAACATTTCGAAATAATGCTGAAATCAACATAAATGTGCATAGCTTTAAATTAGATATTTTGATATGGAAATATTAAGCTGATGCTTTCCCTGCTCATAGTGAAATTGATGTCTTGCTTCACCAGAACATCTTGCATTGTGACTGCAAAGTGTATGCACATAGTATACTCTTGCCCTTTCCTCTATCTTTTCCATTTTTTGGTTCCCTCTATATATTTTATTATGCAATCCTGACTTTAGGCCAGAAAAAATGGTCCATCTAATGTAGCCTAAGTGAGCCATATCCTGAGCTTACAGTTAGGCCAAATCCACAGGGCTAGAAGGGCTCAGGCTGGCCCAACTGCTACTGAAGAGACAGCAGCACAAGGTCAGCATGCTCACTGGGCTGGTTAGTCGTGCCGTATCCTGAGGTTGAGAGGCAGGGGTTGGCCTAGTAGAAATTTTTGCTATCACTTCCAATTCTACTCTGGCTTACCATGGACCCCTATAGGTATACTCAGATTTATTCTTACTCCTTAGTGTTCTAACTCTGAGGAACTGTGAGGGGGCTTTTCTGCCCTGGAAACAGGCTCTGGGTACAGCCTAACTGCACTGTTCTACGTCATGCTGAACATGCCCTCAAAACATGCCTCTCCTGAAATACCTAGGCTTGCATAGTTCATCTGTCTTGGGCCATCCTATATTGACTTACATTGGCCAAAGCCTTTCTGGTATACCTGGGCTGGTCCATCTTGGAAATGGGCCAGCCCAGTGATAGACAGGCTAGCCCAAGTGCACTTCAGGATTGCATCCTGAGTCAATCTGTCCAGTCTTATCCTCTGCCCATTGGTGCAGATATTGGTGGGGTTCATACTGCATCCAGTGATGAGTGGGCCAATGAGGAGGTAGCCCAATGGAAGTAAAAATACTTTACTTATTTCTACATATGCCCTCAATGGCCTATGGGTGTCCTTGACCAGCTATGTAGCAGGTCTATGTCCAAGGACAGAAAAGGGCAGAAATGAAATGGGGAATAGTATTTGCTGTGTGCATTTGCCACCAAGATCGTGTCCTCCTTGGAACACCTCAAAACTTGGCATAATTATCCCTAATCTGGGTATCCCACTCAGCATAATTATCTCTAATCTGGTATTTGGTGTAAACTGGGGATAACACAAAAGGGGTTGTGTAAATCATAGAATCATAGATTTGGAAGGGACCAAGTAGGTCATCTAGTCCAACCGCCTACCTGTAGCAGGTAATCCTCCCAGAGCACCGAGCTTCTGCTTCTCCCCAGTGACAGCACCTAGCTTTTTGTGACCCCTTTGAAATGAAGTTAGGACCAAGTTGCATAGGCACAGAAAACAATTGCTGTACAATACGAATGTGAAGAACATTTGTGTTCTCTTATTGTGATATTTTGTTAACATTAAAAAAATATTGAAACTCAAATGAATGACAGCACTCCGTGTTTGCCGTTGCATTGTGTGCATTCCTGCTTCTCCATTTGCACTGAGGTTGTTGTCTGCCTGGGGCAAAGCTGTGACTGCATAATCTGATTGATCGGCTTTGTTTGTTTGTGCAAAAGAGACTGAAGTGTTAATAAAAGCTCCTCAAGTGAAGGCCAAAGGCATTGCTTGACATGGATGCAATTCCAGAATGTTCTGACATTTGAATGTATATGTAAGCCTCAAACATGTCTAATGGGGTGAACCACATCACTTCTGCACATGAGAGACAGCGATGGATTTATTTTATATATGCAAGTTGAAAGGAACAATCTTGTTTTGCAATGTATTTGTATTTGTAATGTATTTGTCTGTATTCATCATTTTTTGAAGGAAAAAAATAACCTGTTTTCAGTGAAAAAGGAGTGAACTCTTGATCATTGGTTTCATCACGAAACCCACAAATATTTCCAAGCAAATATAAATAGTTATAGCTTATGCAGTGAATCTCAAAGTGGGGGTCAGGACCTCTTTGGGGGGGTCCTGACTTCATTTCAAAGGGGTCACAAAAAGCTAGGTGCTGTCATCTTGGAATCTGGCACTGGGTGCCACCATCTTGCAGTGGGGCACGCCAGCTGCTTTCCTGGGAGTAAGTCTCATTGAACACAAAGGGACTTACTTCCAAGTAGACATGGATGTCACTTCCTGTTTGATGTCACTTCAAGCCATGACATCATTTCCAGGGTATCTTGGGAAGATTGTCATTCTCAGAAGGAGGTCTCAGTCGGAAATTCTTGAAAACCATTGGCATATGGCCTGCAAACTGAACTAGTGTGTGTATATCTCTCCTGACTCAAAACACCATGATTCAAATAAGAATTGAGAGATTTAGGCTGCAATCCTGACGTGCACTTGGGCTAGCCTATTACTGGGTTGGCCCAATTCCAAGATAAGCCAGCCCAGTTACACCAGAAAGGCTTGGGACAGCATAAGTCAACATAGGCTGGCCCAAGACAGATGGATCTGGACCAGCTTAGCTGTGCCAGCATAGGCAGTTCAGGAGAGGCATGTTGAGGGTATGTTTAGCATGGTCTAGAACAGGGTAGTTAGGCTCTATCTGGAGCAGGGCTGTCCAACCTTTCAACCTGAGGGCTCCAGGACCTTTAACAACTGTATAGAGGAGGGAATTTCAGCAGGTGAAGCTTCTCATCTCACAGATCACAAGCTACACCTGCAGAAATTTCTACAGAATTGTTAAAGGTCCAGGAGTCCTCAAGTTGAAAGGTTGGACAGCCCTGATCTAGAGTCTGTTTCCAGGACAGAAATTCCCTCTCCCTGCTCCTCTAAGTTACACCACCTCAAGAGAAGAATAAAAGAATTCTGAGTCCTAGGCCAACTCTTGCCTCTCAACCTCAGAATACAGCACAACTGCTGTATACCAGCCCACCTTAGGATATGGCACAACTACACCAGCATAGTGAATGCTACCCTTGTTGTTCTGCCTCATCAGCAGCAGTTACTCCAGCTATTTACTCCTGCCTGCCAGCTCAGGATATGGCTTACTTTGGCCAGTTTAGCTGTGCCATTTTTCTGGCCTAAAGTCAGCATTGCATTAACAGTAAGTGCTATTAAGTTTAGGGTTGCCATTCTTTTCTCTAAGCTCTGCTCCTGTGCCTTTAAAGCGGTAGCAGCATGAGAGATATTAAGCAAATGATCCTTTTCCTATTACTTTATCCTAACACAGTTCTATGGCACAAGCCTCATTGAACACAATGACTTGGGTTAGTTTTACAGTTTGTTTAAAGATCAATATCAAGAAATTGTTGTAAAGCTTGCTATGCAGTATATCAGTAAAAACAATCAGGGCACAAACCTAACCAATCAGGCCATCACAATTGACCCATCTCCACACTGCCATGGTGGCAAGAGGAGGTCAGCACATTTCTTTGTACTGGCCTAACTCCCCTTACAGCACTTTTGCAACATACCCAGGCCAGCAGGATTGCGGTAGGATTCAGAGTAAGAAGTAGTTAAAATTAAGGTACTGAATGATCGAGTGTCACAGCACTGTGTGTGATTATGTGGCGCAAAGAGTTTTTCAATTCTTTTTCAAAACAAACTCTGCATTTTCCTCAATGGTCCTTAATGGTCAAAGGCCCTCTGAAATATTGCCCTATGAAGTGCATCTCCTAATCTTCCATACCTCTGGATCCTATACAATGTTTTGTTTAAAGATGCCCACTGTTCCTCATCACCATTAGCCAGGCTGGAAGAAAGAAAGGTTAAAATGTGCACACATCCTGAAGTGGTGCAGTCACCTTGGTTCCACATGTGGTACTGTCCCCTTGGTCGAACAAACCTTATTGCACTGTCAACTATCATGCTCAAGTGTGCAACTTTGTTTTGTGATCTTCTTTGAGTGAATCCTGCTATGGATGTTATGTAGTTTTGGGTAAAGCCGTTGGCTCCACTGCTTATGAAGATTGATGCTTTTATTTTTTTTAAAAAAAATGAGATTAATACCATGGAGGAATGCACTGTGTTTTAAAAAATAATTTTAGAGTAAGTTTGACCCTTTGGGGTTTTATGCTGGACTGAGCATGTTTCCTTTTTGGTATTCTGCCTGGGTGAAGAGTGAATCGGCTTTGCTAGATATGTGGAACACAAACATGAATCTTTTTTTTTAAGTCCTGCATCTGTGCTGTCTGTCCAAGTGGAAGTTAAAAATCCTCTGGCCCTCCAAGATAACCTTTGGCTGCAATCCTAAAGACACTTTCCTGGGAGTAAGTCCCATTGAACACAGTGGGGCTTACTTGTGAGTAAACTTGATTAGGATTGTGCTGTTAGTTTCCTGGCTAGCATTCCCTTGCCTAATAAAAACAAGTTTTCAAGGTGCTTTTTATTTATTTACTTTCAGTCCCTTCCTTTTGAAGTTTTCACTATAAGAGATAACCTGGAGGAAGTCTTTTTTCGTAGGGCTCTAACAGATTTTTAGCTGTGAACATTCTGAGGCTAAAAGATGTACTAGCAGGCAAAATTTTATCCAACATTTTTGTTCAATTTTACCCTTTATTTACTTAATTGTTTGGAACGATTTCTTTTTCATCATTGCAATTCCAACACTATTTTAAAAATCTGTGACGCTCATTATGTGATCAATGGGACACATGTCTATGGGACACAGAGAAAATTGGAAATGTGACATTGTTGTTTGGGGGTGAAGATTACCTCATACCACAGGTTAGCATTCACAGATTTGCAAACCAAGAAAAGAGACTTGCAAAATTTTTCTGTAAACATTCCATGACCCATCAAAAAATGGCTAGTATCCAACTAGTGTATCCTGACACACAGTTTTGAAACACCAGTCTAAAGGCATTTCACGTTCAGGAGACTGGTGCAACAATTACTTCCGCATGTGCATTGTTAACCCTTGTTACAACCCAGGGTTTCCTCTTGCTGACCCCAGATTTTCCCCACCATGTCCTGAAGAAGGAATCAAGAAAGCTGAATTGCCTGATGGCCTTTGAGATGGACTTCACAACTGAAGCACAAAGGGATCACCACCCCGCATCCCTGAGTCAGACGGCTTCTTGAGATTAGTTCTGATTCTCCTTCTAACTCTTACTTACTTTAGCTGTTCACCATTACATAATAATAATAATAATAATAATAATAATAATAATAATAATAATAATAATAATAATAATAATAATAATAATTTATTGTCATTGTATAGACATACAACAAAATTCATAAGACATCCAGAGACCAGCCCCGAGAACCCCCCCCCCAACAACACCCCCACCCAGACCCTCTTTAAACACACAACAACTGCACAGCACACCAAGTAATAGCATTCAACTGTTCACTCATGATAAATTTACATCCATAATCCTACTCCCAGGCTCACATGTAACTTCCACAATGGTGTATTTCCATTATGCCATGACTCTTACCTAGGACCAAGGGGAAAAATTACTCTTGTCATGCAAGGAATAAAACATGCAAGGAATTTCATGCAAGGAATAAGTGGTACAGAAACCACTACCAAAGATCTCTCAAGGGAATAAAGCTGTGATGTTAATGTTTAACCATTATCACTGTAAATTTTTCCCCCAAATTGTTCCCAGTCTTTAGCCACTCAGTCTTTAGCAAAAGCCACAAATGTTATTGCATGGTAAATGTTCAGATTTTAATGGCACCCATTTCATTAACCAGTAGAAGATGCACTTTATGGTATTTTGTGCTGATGCAAGCTTGTGTTAAGAAATTAACCACTGATATTTTTAGGCATAACTTAATTCTCTTTTATTTCCACTTAGGAAACCCTTGATTCTCTTAGGAAACCTACATACATTTCTCCCACTTTCTAAATGCTGCATAATTAGATGAAATTTCAGTAATCACAAATAAATATGCAGCACTCTTAGCTTATTCCAATTAAATTGTAGTATTGGAGAAAGGGCTAATCAGTGATAGAACAGAAATTGTTACAGGGTGACATGCAAAATGCACTAGACTAGTAGTTCTTTAACTTTTTATTTAAAAAGCTTCCCAATTTAGAAATGTTAAAGGTGTGGTTATAATGGTGATTGGACAGCAATATTCCCCAGAAAGTAGGAGGTCATTAAATCCTTGACATTCTTGGTTTAATCTGCTTTATCATAGTGCAATCTTGTGTTGGAACAGGCAGGCTGTATCCAGCTGCTGCTGGGCTACTGCAGGGAAGGGTAGGCTGACAGAAGGACAAATTGCTTTATACATATTTGCATCACTACTGAAGCAGCCCCTTGCAACCCGTTCTGCATTAAATTACCTTTCCTATGATATATAACATGATGATATTAACTTTCAGACATACCCCATTTTTCACAAATTTAGCCACTAGTGCCCAGCTCAGCTTTTAGCCTCCCTAAAGCTTGTAGCCTGGTGCATTTGCACCCCTGGCCCCCTCTAGCTATGTCACTGCTTCTATGTACAGTCTCTCAGGAGTAAACCGTGTCAAATACAATGAGACTTGCTTCTGTATAACTTCATGGTAAGGTTATTCAGGATATACTTCATGCTTAGTTACTTCTGAGTAACTTCATAGTAAAGGATTTCAATAATGGTATTTAAGCTTGTTTTAGATCTCCCGCTGGCTCTTTTTATACTCCTCCTGATCAATGCCTCTATGCCTGCCTGGGCCTATATAAATGCTTTCTTTCATGCTGTTCTTTTGAGGTAACCTACCATGCATTTCTAGGTGACATGAGGAACACAGTATATGGAAAACTTGAACCTTGTAGCTCACATACTCTACAATCCAGAGTAACTACGGGAGCACATAAGAGATATTACGTGCACCCGTAGTTACTGTACCACCTAGTGAAAACCTATGGGAAATTCATGTTGCAATCCAGATTAAATTGTTCTTACACTGGAGCAAGGACTCCCCTTAGTTACTCTGGATTGTGCCCTTAGCTTATTAGTGGATCTCCAGAGCTATTCCATGGGAATACTGAAGTCCTATCTGAGATTTCAATGATAACTCCTAGAATCTTCAACATGCAAAGCATGCACTCAACTACTAAGTTACAAGCCGATCCAAAGTTCACCCACGCCAATATCCTTCAATATCTCTATTAAATATATGCATAGTGTTATTAAAATACTAGAAAGTCATTCACTGGTGTTATTCATTATGCCAAAAGTAAATCTATTTGACGTTGTAATTAACTTAAAATTGCACAAGCCATAAATACACAATTGCATTCCTGTTAATATATTAAATTGGTAATTAAGTTTATGCAACATGCATTTAATTGATATTTTAAAATTTAGCCAGTTACAATTACAATTGAAATTGTTAGCTTGTAAGCTGAATACTAAGTGACATGCAACATGGCATGGAGGAAGTTGCTGAAATTTAATTAAGGAAAGACAAACCAGGTAACATTTTTTAAGATCTCAATCAAATCTGAACATTTGGCTCTTACAATGCTGGAATCCAAAAAATTGGAATCCAAATTTGGAATCCAAAAAACTTACTTGTTTTGTTTCACCACTATCAAATGCACTTACATTACCAGGAAGATACGGCCAGTGGTGCAGTCATAGAAAAAGACCTGTCAGGAGTCAAAGAAACTGACATTTAGATGTTGGCAGGTGACAGAAAAGGGCGACATTACTGGATCTCGGTAGATGAGCAGACACTGAGCAATGTGTGAGCATATTTTACTTCTTATTCATGTAGGGTATAACACACAACATTTATTTATTTATTTATTTATTTATTTATTTATTTATTTATTTATTTATTTATTTATTTATTTATTTATTTGTGAAATGTGCTTGCATTGCAGGAGTAAAATACCCCCCATACACTATGCCCCACTGTGCAACATCTCCCATGTGCAGCAACATCCCCCCATGTGCATTGACCCCATGCACATCACCCCCATGTGCATCACTCCCCAATGTGCATCAACCCCCCAATGTGCATCAACCCACATGTGCATCACCTCCATGCACACCAACCACCCATGCACACCAACTACCTTTATGCATCAACCCCCCCAACCGCACCAGTCCCCCATGCAAATCAATCCCCATGCACATCAACACCCCATGAGTAACATCCCCCATGCACAACATCCCCCTGTGCATCTACCACCTTGTGCATCTACCCTCCATGCACAACACCCCCTGCACATCAACTTCCCTGCACATCATCCACTGTGCGCCACACTTCCCCACAACACACCCCAATGCGCACCATCCCCCATGCACATCATCCCCGATATGTATCAACCCCCCCACAAAACATCCCCCCAATGCACCCTCCCATCCCAGTGCATCAGGCAGTGAGCACCAAATTGGCTGGATGTTGATCAGAAAGTCTTCAATGTTAAGCATAGGACAAAAACATGCTGCACCCCTTTTCACTCCCTTAAGGGTTAAATTTCTCAACATCAGTTCTGGGTGAGTGTTGATGTCACAGGAGGAACACCCTCCTCAAATTTCATGCTTCTAGGTCTGGGGGTTGGGTAGGGCAATGATCAGACAGGGATTCTTCAAAGTATAGAGAGGAAAATGTGTTGCGCCTCTTGTCACTCCCTTTCCTGTTGGAATTTTGGAAAACCATTTCTTAGTAGGTGCCTCCACCATGGAAGGAGCACCCTCCCCAAATTTTATGCTTCTAGGCTTGGCAGTTTTGCCTGAGCATTGATGAGTGAGTCAGTCAGTCAGTCAGTCAATCAATCAATCAGTCAGTGACTCTTTTTTAGTGAGTGAGTGAGTTAGTTAGTTAGTTAGAGAAGGAATCCATCTGAAATGAAGGTGTTCAATGACATAGTAGAATTTATAGTATTGTAAAAATCCCTATGGGTATTTAGAAAAGCCTGTGTAAACTTGCTTTGAATTAATGACAGAGTAAAAAACCTGATGACAAAAAGGTATATAAATTCTGATATTATTAATATTATTAATATTATTATTAATATTATTATTATTATTATTATTATTATTATTATTATTATTATTATTATTATAACTATAACATAAATGCACAGCAAACAATTTCATGCTGATTTCATTCACTTCACCAGTCGGACCCTTCCCAAGAGTCTAGGACTATGTGATGTAGCGGCGTATAATTCATGCTGATCCCAGAAGAGTGGCTTTCTGCAGTTGGCAGAGTGATATTTTGTCAATGCCAAGAGTTTTCAGGTGCCTGCCAAGGTCTTTGGGCACTGCACCCAGTGTGCCAATTACCACTGGGACCACCTGCACTGGCGTACACCAGATACGCTGTAATTCGATTCTTAGATCTTGGTAGTGGGAGATCTTTTCCAGTTGTTTCTCCTCAATTCTGCTGTCACCTGGTATAGCAATGTCGACAACCCACACCTTACTGCTTTCTATGGTGGTGATATCTGGAATATTGTGTTCCAAGACCTTGTCCGTCTGTATCCTGAAGTCCCACAAAAGCTTGACCTGCTCATTTGTGACCACTTTTTCAGGCTTGTGGTCCCACCAGTTTTTTGCCACTGTCAGATGATATTTTTGGCATAGATTCCAGTGGATCATCTGGGCAACAGATTGTGCCTCAGTTTGTAGTCAGTCTAGGTTAGTCAGTTGTAACTATAATTCAAACCAGAACAATACCATTTCTGAAATTTCTCAGTTCCAATTTTTGGTGCCATAACTAGAGTTTTCAACACTTTTCTAAAACTCATACCTTAATGTGGAACTCAGTGGAAAGTTGCAGCGATCTTCTTACAGCCACTTAGAATGTGGTCGATGGTTTCAACCACTTCTTTGCAGAGCTGGCATTTTGGGTCATCGGCTGATTTTTCAATTCTGACCTTGATGGCATTTGTCCTGATTGCCTGTTCTTGGCAGCAAGTATCAGGCCTTCCGTCTCCTTCTTCAGTGTTCCACTTGTGAGCCACAACCAGGTCTTATCCTGATCAACTTTTCCTTCGATCTTGGCAAGGAATTGGCCATGCAATACTTTATTCTGCCAACTGGTAGTCCGAGTCTGAATTGCACTATTGCGATATTCATAGTTGGTCTGCTGCACTTTCAACAACTTTCTCTTGCTGACTTCAATCAGAGCAGATTCCTAGCTCTCTCGCACATAATCTGCTAGGGCATGTTTTCTTTCTTCCACCGACTGCTTCACTTGCAAAAGTCCTCTGCCCACTGATCTTCTAGGCAGGTACAGCATGTCAACATCACTACATGGATGTAAAGCATGGTGAATGGTCATTATTTCCTTGTTTTCCTGTCCAAGTCATCCAGTTCCTTCTGTGTCCAGTTCACAATGCCAGCAGTATACCTAATTACAGGTATGGCCCAGGTTTTTATAGCCTTTATAATGTTGCCGCCATTCAATTTGCTCTTCAATTTTCTAACCTGTTGTATGTATTCTTTGCTGACCATTATTATTATTATTATTATTATTATTATTATTATTATTATTATTATTATTATTATTATTATTATTACTATTACTATTACTATTACTATTACTATTACTATTAGGGTTTTTGGCTGTTTCAATTTGTGAGAAGTCATATATTAATACTCTATAACTAGTGATTCTCAAACTGTAGATTGGGAACCTGTTGGTGGGTGAGTCAATTTTAGTGAGAACCCCTTCACTTCAATGTGTATTTTATTTTTAATATATTAGATCAGATGCTACTATGCCACTATACCACTGAAAAATACCTTGAGTTGAACTCCAAGTTGTGAGTTGAACTCCTTGTGCTAGATACAGTGTAGACCATTTAACCAGTGCAAGTTTGATTGTCCTCATAGACAAGAAAGCTAGCAGAAGTGAACAGCAATTACTTTGTACATTTTTCTAGAGTTGTATCTCTGGGAAGGACCAGAACCCTGGAGCCTCTAGTTCCATCCTAGCTAGCAACCAGAAAGGTACACTCCCTGACAGTACTGAAGGCTGTGAGATGGCCAACATTATGAATCAGGTCATATTCGTTATTCCTTGCAAAAAATGTTTACAACAGGGTTTATAAATAATGTACAGGGCAGATGGAGAGTGGATGTGCATGGAGGGTGATGTGCATGGGGGTTTGTTGTGCAATGGGTGCTTGATGTGCAATGAAGTGTGTTGCACATGGGGGATGATACACAATGGGAGGATGGGACTCAGGGTGGATGGTGCACAGGGGGATATTTTACTGCCGCAATGCGGGCACATTTCACTAGTCTCTCTCTATATAAAACTGAAAAGTCACTGACTCACTGACTGACTAATCCATGCCCAACCAAAACCTCCAGACCTTTCAAAATTTGGGGAGGGCATTCCTTCCATGATGGAGGCACCCACTAAGAACTGGTTTTGGTAAATTCCCACCGGAAGAGGGTGAAAAGAGGTGCAATGCATTTTCCTTTCTATACTTTCCATTGAAGAATCCCAGACTGATCAAGGCTCTGTCCCAACCCCTGGACCTTGAAGCTTGAAATTTGGAGAGTGTGTTCCTTATGTGACATCAACACCCACCAAGAACCTAGAATTTTAATCCCTAAGGCTCTGAAAAGAGGTGCAACACATTTTTGGCCTATACTTAACATTGAAGAATGACTGATCAGCATTCAGCAGATGCACTGGGTGCACAGATGGTGATGGTGCACATGGCAGGATGGTGCACCTGGGGTGTGGTGCGCATGGCGGGGAGGAACACATTGGGGGATGGAATGCATGGAAGGGATGGAGTGCAGGGGGTTGTTACGCATGGGAAGGTATTGTGCATGGGAGGGTATTGCACATGGGGTTGATGCACATGAAGGGATGATGCGCATGGGAGGGTATGCGCATGTATATGGGGGGTTGATGTGCAGTGGGGGATGTTGCACATGGGGAGAAGGTTGCGTGGGAATGATATGCATGGGGGATGGTGTGCATGGAGTGTTTGGTGCACTTGGGGGGTGTTGTTCCACATGGGGGCATGTGCCTGGGGGGTGGTGCACATGGGGGATGTGCATGGGTTGGTGGTGTTCATGGGGGTGATACTCATGGGGGTGCGCATGGGGTATCTTGCACATAGTGGGATAATGTGGATGGGGGGTGCACATGGGGGATGATGCACATAGGATGGTATGTGCAGTGGGGGGATGGTGTATGGGGGAGATTTTACTCCTGCAATGTGGGTATGTTTTCGCTAGTCTGTTATAATTATGAATAGAAAATTATAATCATAACTTTAAATTACACCCATTGTAATAGAAAGGGAGTACAGATTCAAAGACATAAATGCATAAAAATATATAACCAGAGGATAAAATGAAGCCAGACGCATCTTGCTTCAAAATATTTTTAAATGCGTGACTTCCAACCAAGATGCTGCTGTACCACTGGGTTTTCCAATGTCAGTGTTGTCCCCAAAGGTGGACAAAGCTGCACCAACAAGCTTGGACCTCTTACTTTGCTCGGGTTGATGCTAAAATATCTTGACAAGCCTGTCAGAGCTGGAGCATGGCCGTAAACTTTCTCTTCTGTGATTTCACCTTTTTATTATGTTTCAGAGCTTTGTTCCACTCTAGTAGCCTGTGGCAATGTGCTGGGAAGATGAGACTTTAGCAAAATATCGAACACTCAAAAAGATGTGTCAGAAATTGCCGTGAAAGATTTTTTTTCTTGATTTGTGAAGGTAAAATGAAATGAAATGTGTTCAAACAGACTACAGGAGACAGGGGTATGTTCTGTGCTATCCAGGATAGATCCTGGCAAGTGAGGCAAAAAGAGACAGAAAAACTGCCTATGGGCCAAAAGCAGAAAGAATCCCTCTTTTATTTCCATTTATTTAACTATTGTGGCTTTTACTAGGCTGTGTTTTAAATCTAAGCTTAAAAAGCATCAGGGCACAAGAGTATCAAAATTCTGTGCTTGAACAAAGAGGCTACGATTCATGCTTTTCTGTTTCCGAAATGCAAGTGTCTCCAACAAGGCAGATGATTGCCAGTAGCTTTCCTCCTTTTTTCATCACCTTTTTTTTTATCACATGATGAGAGAGCTGGAGTTGGAAGAGAAGAAACAAAGCCATCCTATTCTCCATTTTAAACACACAGGGTACAGGGCATGACCCAGAAGCTTGTCATCTGTCCCAGTTGTCCCATTTTTGTCCCACAAAAATGGGACAGGACCCTCTGTCCCATTTGCCAGTATGTGAACACAATCCCCCCAAATTGGGATTGTCTTGTTTTCAAGGACATATGGCAATCCTAGTCCCAGTCCACCAGCTGAGCAAAGGATTCAGCTGGTGTCATGGTTGGGCTGGCCCCACAAGCCAGTTTAGGGATTTTGCATAAAGCAGTTCAGGGCAATTAAGCCAATTCAATGTGCAGTGTTATCCATCAGGAGGGTGACCATATAGAATGGAAGACATAGTTCCTCTACCTTTAAGCTTATATAGAAGAGGGAATTTTGGCAGGTTTTGCTTTTGCCCTTCCAATGTGGAGCTGAACCTGCCTTAATTCCTCTTCTATGCAGTGGGTTAAATGTACATGCATTCTGTCCTCCATTCGATATGGTCACCTTGTCCATCAGTCAGTCATGCCCCAGTTCCATGTCACTTTTATGAAAATCCATCTTCAAACATGATATTGAAAAGACCCAGCAATGGTGTGACCACCACTGCCAGGCCATGCAGAACAGTAGATTCAGGGTGTTGACATCTCCATATCTCTGCCACCATGTGGCAGTCTTCCTATGAACAAAAATTGCAGTGAATAAAAACTGTGGTGAATGATTCAGTCTGTAGTATCTGTGGGTCCTTTCCCATCATACTGGTCATTAAGGTCTTTTTCAATGACTTGGTTGCTTACCTGGAAAACTTTGGGATTGATCCACTAATAGCCATGGGTAGTTGAAATCTTGATGGATGTATCTACTGTAGCTTAAAAACCAGTTGTACTCTTGGCCATCACATCCACTTTTTAATTTCATGGATGAAATTACTCTGAGCTTTTTAGTTAGCTTATTCAACTAATACAGAATCCGTCTATTCCATTTTCCTTTATAATCATTCATTGTCCTGGCTGGGCACATTGACTGGTTGTTTGAACAGCAGAGATGGCTAAACATGCTTTATCAAAAGCATTATTCAGCAAAACTTTCTCTTTTACAGAGAATAATTAAAATGAATGACTTTTATTAGAATTTGGCCCATGTTATACATTATTCAAAGAAGAATAGCCATACTGGGGAACTCAATTCTTTCTAGTGTTTAACAACTTCTGGATGCAGAGACTGCCAATAGAATGTCTCTTTTCAGTCTCCAAAGACGAGAAACGTGAATTTAAATGCCATAGACCTGTTTTGTATAATCGAAACCTTTGCAGTTTAGTGGGGCATTACCCTTTTTGCACAAACCACACTGGTGCATGGGTTTCTGTTTAAATGCCAGATCACTTAGATGCCTTGCTTATGTGGACTAATCTCACCTTCTCTTTTTAGAGGTCATGTATACATGCAGCAGGAAAAGGACATTTCAGTTCCTCAACCACATTGTACTATATGAAATAATTATAGTATATAACTTTTTGAAACAATTGGTGCACGTCCATCATGTTTGGTCTAGAGCAGGCATGTCAAACTGGCAGCCCGAGGGCCGCATGCGGCCCTTTGCAGGCAAACGTGCGGCCCTTGAGTGATCTCCCCACTGCCAGAAGCAGCTCAGTAGTGATGGCAGCACACTTGATTTTGAGCCAGAGAACGAACCCAGGAGGAAGGAGGGCTTATGCACAGCAGCAGCAGCTTCCCAGGGTGGGAGAAAGAGCCCAGGAGAAAGGAGGGCACTTCTGAGTAGACATGAAAAAATTGGATTGTGGCCCTCGGGAGATTGTGGCCCATCATTAATGCTATTGTGGCCCTTGGGAGACACCATTAATGCTATTGCGGCCCTCGGGAGACACCCTTAATGCTAATGCAGCCCTATATGTGAAATGAGTTTGCCACCCCTGATCTAGATTGCACTGATCGACAGCCTCTGTTCAGGGATTCTTCTCAATTTTGCCTAGTAAGATAATAAGTACCTTCATTACCATCTGATACAGAAAATGTTTTCGTAGTTTGATCGGTGCACATACACACATTTGCAGGTGTTGTTACTCATCACAAGGAGGTCTTGCCCTTACCAGAATGCAAATATCACTCCCTTTAATGCAACAGTAAAAACTCTGAAAAAATATAAAATGGTGTGTTTTATCTTACTGAAGACACAACCAATGAAAATGTCATTTTGGTAAATCCAGTACTTTTTTAAAAGGCAGAAAAACCCTTGATGATAGAGAAAAAATACAACTATCACTACGTCACCTTCTGTTGCTCCTGCTGCTATATATTCATGGGAACATCTGTTGACACAAACTAGGAGAGAACATAGCTTCACTAGGCTGTCTACAAATATCCCACAGTGTTGGCTTATGAAATGTTGAAATTGGGAAGTTCAGGCAACTCCCTAGGGGTTCTTTTCTTGGTTGTTGTAACTGTCCAGAACAACAATTAAAATATCAGCAGGGAAAATTTGGTAATGGCCGTCCAGTCATTCTATCTATTTTTGATTCAAAGTACTAAAAAGTTATGTTCTAGTAGAGATGCTACCCTGTAATTTTCTATTACAAATGCAGAAAATGCAGTAATTGTGGGGAAATATCTTAAATCATATGATTATTTTCAAGGTGGGGATGGGGAGGGGAGATCAACAGCAGAATGTTCTGCATAGATGGATCAGTATTATACTACATAGTTACAAAGATGTCTGTACATTCAAAAAGGGAACATACATTCCCTGTACATCCCTGTACATTCAAAAAGGGAACATAGTGCAAAATGAAAACCGGCAGAAAAGAGATCCATGAACTTTATAGTAATGATCCACACCAGATTACCACTTTGAATTTTCTAAGTTTGCTTCTTAAGAACATAAGAAGAGACACCACTGGTTCCGGTCAAAAGTCCATTCTGTACCATAAAGTGGCCCACCAGATGCTTCAGGAAGCATATATGACACCTGCATCTAGGTACCCTCCCCTGCCTCTGGCATTTTGAGGTTGTCCACTTCAACACACACCCCTCATGAGCTGTAACCCATGATGGTCTTTTCCTCTAGGAATTTGTCCAATCCCTTCTTAAAGGCATTGAGGCTAGATGCCATCACCATATCCTGTGGCAGGGAGTTCCACAGATCAACTACACTCTGGGTAATCTCCTTGCAGATTAATATCCCATCTGTGCTGTCAGTTTACAGGAAGTAGGATATACTTTTCAGAAATAAAAGGACAGGTTTTTATCCCTGAAGCAACTTCTTTTTGCCACTCTGATTTAATTGTCTGAATTAAAACAATCCCTGACAGCCCAATCCTATAATTCTTGTTTTTGGGTTATTGTTTTTTGGGAGGGTATTGTTGTTGTTTTTTAGTTGTTTTTTTTTGGGGGGGGGTGTTATTTTGTTGTAATAGCAGGATGAGTCTCCAACTGTAGAAAAGGTCCAGAGACTGTGCAAGAAATGCACCATCACCACACTAGTTACACCAGACTGGTTCCAGCTATTGCTGCAAAGTGGCAGCAGCATGAGCAGTGGCGCACTGAGGTGGTGCAACTGGTGAGAAGCACATCAGGGTGACGCACGTCAGGGGTGATGCGCTGAAAGAGTTTGGTACTCATTCAGCGTATTACCCCCCTGTGCCCCCAGCCAAGGAGACACCACCAGAGAGCTCCTCTGAGGGAGAAGCAACCAGCTCCTCCCTCAGAGGAGCACTCCAGTTGCCATTGCGCATGGGTGAACCTCGCTCATGTGACTGGAATTGTTCCCAGAGCACTCTGGGAAGGGAGGAGTTGGTTGCCCCTCCCTCCCCAGAGCACTCCGAAGCCACTTTGCATGGGTGAACTTTACCCATGCACACTGGCACCGGTCCCAATGCATTCTGAAGACACTGCACATGGGCAGACTTCACTCATGCGTACTGGCATTGGTCCCAGGGTGCTCTGGGGAGGGAGGAGCTGGTCGCCCCTTCCTCCCCAGAGTGCTCTGATGCCACTGCACGTGGGTGAACTTCATCCATATGCACTGGCATCGAAACGGTGCATGTGCCAAATGGCGCATGCACCATCCCAGGGGGATGTGCATTTCCGGGATGATAAGCTCAGCCCCTGCACCATGTGACATGCACCCTCACATCGCCACTGAGTATTAGAATCATACTACAGCAGCTGTTGGTCTGAGTAGACCTTTAGGCTATCAGAAAGCCCATTGATAAGTAAGGGAACTTTCTTAAAAGATCCACATACTATAACATGCATCATGTGCCTCCCCACTATTGTGTCAGGGAAAGGACTTGACCATTTGCTTCCTAAAGAAAGCTAACTCTCAAACCACCTAAGATGTGATGCCTCAAGGGAGAGATTTCATAGGTTGTGTGAATCATGTCCTATTATTATTGGGCATTATGTAGCCAACAGGATGCACTTTAAAAGTCTTTTCATACCTTCTTTTTCTAAATGAACACCTTCAAATTATATCTAAAAATGAAAAGAAATGCATGTGTGCATTAATGTGATGTGTAATAAAGATCTGTAACTGATTGATTCTCCCTGTTTAGTGGACCCTTGTTGAGGACACAAGCTATGTGAAGCAATCCTCTGATACCATCTAATCCTCTGATACCTCTGATAAATTGCTCCTATCAGACTCCATCAGACTTCAAAGCATTTGAGTGTTGGAGGGTTTGCATTATTTATTTAACCTCCTCCCACTGTCGCTATTTTCTTTTCTTTTTCTGTTTTTGCCAGAACCAGGTGAATGACATGTTAGAGTAATTCAAATGAAAAATACAAAATATTTCTTTTTGAAATATTTGAAATGTACTTTAAGCACTTTGAATGTAAAATGCAAATCCGTTTAGCAAATAAGTTGTAGCATCCACAATAAAATATATTTCCATGACCAAATAAAAATTAATACTGAAATTATCTTTGTATGCAATTTTAACAGAATCTTTTTTAAAATAATGCCAACATAAGAGAATGGTAAAAGGGCATATTCACATCTTTTCAAAATATCAGTTGCAATCAAAGGTGCAGTTGGTTTAGTGACTCTCCCACCAATAAATCCGCATGAAGTCTGCATGAATTCTGAATTCAAATTAGCTTTCAAAATTAATAATCGTCCCCCCCAAATTCCATTGCTTTCATTGATTAATTTTAAATACTGTGTCATATTTATAAAACTGAGAAATATTTCCATCTAAAATAACACATGTCCATTTCACTGACTACACTGAAGCAATCTTATCACCTTCTCTTTCAGCCATATCCAATTATGATAGTATGTTTCTGTGCTGACCACAATTAAAAGGAAGAGGTCTTGCTTTATAACTGTGTTGCTCCCTACCAAGAACCTGGAAGCAGACAATTAAAGGGTGGTAAGAGGCAATTAACTTACAGCCTCTTTGGATATGATGAAGACAGCAAGGGAACAAAACACTCAAGGGTGTCCTTGTCCCAGCTCTCCTCTATCATATGATAAACTTACTGGTCTTTGCAGCTCCTACTGCAAGGAAATCTCATTCCACAAGAAATGAAAGTCCTATAGCCACAGACTTTTTTTGCGGTTTTCTCCTGGTTACATGTCTGCACTAAAGGGGTGGAGCTGTGTGGTGGATGGTAACCATATGTCCTCTTTTTCCAGGACATCTCTTTTTTAGCTTTGTGTCCTGGAAAAAAAAATCGGTACTGTCCTTTTTTTCCCTTATGCTCATGCAGCATGTAGCCTTCTTGTGCTTAATAATTTATATGTACTAACTTAGTTCAAAATTTAAGAAGTAGCATTTAAATGAACCATATGAAAGCAATATATACACAATTATTGTTAATTTTACATTTTGCTTGGATGTCCTACATACTGGGGGGGGGGGGGCCTTGTGCTCTTTTTTGGTTATGGCATATGGTCACCCTAGTCTGCCCACATGGATGAGAGTGTGGAGATATATGAATGAGAGTGTGGAGAGTCCGGTGCTATACAAGGGCTGCCTCCTGCCTCCTGCTGTCTGACATGTAGGTGGGTATAAATCCAATAAATACTGTAGATAGATAGATAGATAGATAGATAGATAGATAGATAGATAGATAGATAGATAGATAGACAGACAGACAGACAGACATTGATTGATTGATTTGTGTGTCTGCTTTTTTCATACTGCCATCCTGGAGATAAAAAGCATGTTTGAACTTTACTGGGACGACGTCCAAAGTTGACAAAACCATATTACATCAATTGCATGTGGCTGCAATGGCACGTTTGCCTCCTCACAAGTAAAGCCATGGTATTGGGCACTTTCACTTTCCCATAGAGCTCAATGCATCTTTAGTTTTTTAGTCATACCTTTTGATAGGAAGGAGATATTTCAAAACCGATTTTAGCATTGGATTCTGCTCATCAATATGAATCCAACAACATATGACAGGATAAGATATGGCACACCATTGCAACGTTCCAAAATGAAGCCAAAATGGAGGACAATGAAGCCCTTTTGGAGGACACCCGGACAGGAGACTAAAAAAAGAGCAAAATCAGGAAATTTCTGGTCATATGGTCACCCTGGGGTGGTATAACTGTATATGTGACTCATTGGCAATATGTGGCAAAGGCTACTCAAATGTAGCAGCCTGAAAAAGGGAAGGTGACTGTAAGAGATAAACATAAAATTTCCCCCCAAACCCACACATCTTCGGAGTGTTTTGCAGGCTGCATTTGACTGGAACTAGTTAAGCTGCACACTTTTTGCAACAAAAAAAAAAACCCCTCAAAAGGTCACAAGAGCCGTGCTGTACTTGATCCTTCATATCATCACAATATTTAAATATGCAAAGGAGGATCTTCAAATGCATAAAAATGATCTCCAGCAGAAGGACAGAGTTGGTGACAAATTAAAAATCCCAACAAGTGGATGACTCAAAGGGGAACAGAATGTTCCCTCTTGTTGTCTCGACTTTCTTGCCGTCTGTGCTAAGGACAGATTTGCCAAGTTAAACCTCCAAAGGCTGAGACAATACTCCTTATTCTGACAATTTTAAGGCAGGCATGGTGCCTTATTTTATAAATGATGCTGAAAATAAACCCCAAGAATGACAGAGTAATAATGAATGCAATAAACATCCGTCTTGGTTTTCAGAAGTTTCTGTGATCGCATTTTACTCTCATGCTGACTGGATTCTAGTAAGATTTTCTTACTAGATCTTTTTAAAATCTACTGTGGGCTCCATGTCTGATCCCATTTCAAAGAACTATTTTGTCATTCATATTTTATGTACATGTAAAATGCTTATTCATAAGTTTATGCGCAGAGCAATCCCATTCCCAAATTGCACAAACACTGTCAGCCATTCTGTTGTGCTAGTGGAAGAAAATATGCTAGTTCTGTGGTTTTGCATTGGGTTTTACATACAGTTGGGTCAAATATAAAAATGATATTGTGATTATGCTACACTGTTGGTTCATGGGTGCAATAAAATTGCTGGAGTTTCAGGACATGTTGGAGGAGTACCGAGCCTTACCCTACAATCCAGAATAACTATGGGAAGACGTAAGAGGAACTTACTCTGGATTGCTCTATGCATTTTCCATAGGTTTCCCATAGGTGGCACCATAATTATGTTGGTGTAAAAGGTCCCATAGTCACTCTGGACTGTAGCCTTAGTTGACATCATAAATACCTATTTGGCAGTATTTTTAATTGTTTTTTTTAATGTAGCACTTCCAGTGATGTGATTCAAAGAAAATAACAACCGGTTCTATGCCCATCTGGCAGCCACTTTTAAATGGCTATTTTTAAACTTTATGTGTCCTATCTCTCATTAACAACCGGTTCTACAGAGTAGGTGCAAACCTGCTGGAGCCTACCACTGAGCACTTCCCATGTTCTCTAAGTGAGTAAGAGTGCAATCCTGAGGCACACGCCAACCCATGAGTGTTGAGAACATGTTGTAAGACTCTCCTGTGCCACATGTGCCATACATGTGCCAATCTTCCCATACTTCCATTACCAGCCCTGTTCTCACAGGGTGATTTCCCATAGGGTGATTTTTCCAACACATGTTCTCCTTTTCTCCTTTGTGTTCAGGAAAAAGTCTTTATTCTCCTTTTCTTTCTGAGCAGGCAGCGTGTAGCCTTTTGTAATTAATAAATTATCAGAGCAATCCTAAGCATGTCTACTAAGAAGTCAGTCCCATTGTGTTCAATTGTACTTACTTCCAGGAAAGTGTGGTTAGGATTGCAGCATAAGAGTGCAATCCTGAGCAAGTTTACTCAGAAGCAACTCCCATTCTGTTCTATGAGACTTACAGGAAAGTGTGTTTAAGATTGCAGCCTTAATATAATAAATTATGGGCGCAATCCTAAGGCTGGCCTAACTCACCTGGCATATTTTCCTGTGATGGTGTGGGGAGGCTGGCGTATGCCTGTGCA
Source organism: Cryptoblepharus egeriae (assembly GCA_030015325.1). Lineage (NCBI taxonomy): Eukaryota > Metazoa > Chordata > Lepidosauria > Squamata > Scincidae > Cryptoblepharus > Cryptoblepharus egeriae. Next base: position 230,068,570 of record JAREYC010000001.1, read on the forward strand.
CTGTCCTAATCCCTGCAAGGGTGGGGGAGAAGTGGCTTATGGCACTGTTGTGACATCCCCAGAAAAAAAAAATCCAGATGATGCCTATTATCATGATATTGAGGATATAACACAGTTCACCTGACACTAAAAGTAAACTCCTTATTGATTGATTGCATGGCTGCATTGCAAACAACAGACATGTCAGTCTTCACTGACAGTCTTCACCATGTAAAAGGGTCAGGAAGGTCCCATGTATTCAAATTGCACTCCTCCCATTGTGTATTGAGAGATGATGTTTTGTTATATTATTAAGATACTCTTAAGCTTCGGTGGAGTCAGTGCTTCTGGGGAAACATCAGAGATAACACAACATTCATATTTGCATTATAAATTTTTCCTGACAGTCATGGGGAAAAAGCCACACTACACTGCTGCACTCTCATTTTCGGGCAGTGTTGTGTTCCACAAGGTGGCACTACACCGACTTTGATTTAGAACAGCAGAGGGTCAAGTATTCTCATATAATACTTTTGGAATGTCAAATTAATTCAGCGTGAATATTATTCTGATGCTCATGAGATCATTCTTACAGTACGTGGATCCTTGGTACTAAGATATTTACATTACTTTATTGTCATTGTACACAAATATACAATGAAATGCAGGTACACTGTCAGCATACAGACCCAATTGACTGGAGTGCTGAGCCACTGCATGTTCGTGCGCCAACACAGATGATCCTCACAGCAGCCCTGTGAGGTAGGTAATTTTTCTGTGTGCAGCTCATTGAACTCTTCTAGGTGAAATCCTACACAACTTGGTCATCACATCTGGTATTAGGGAATGCCTTCTAAACTTCTGGCAGGTGTTTTCAGGTCGGCCAAGCTGTAAACAATGACACATCTGGCTCTCTTGTCTCCCATCCAAGAGTTATCCCAGCCTGTTCCTACTTAGGTTTCTTACACAGCCTTTCACTCAACCACCAGATCACACCTGCTGACTGGTCATAGAGAATGCATATATCCCAGCCTCCCAGGTGATGGTAGCAGATGTTGATAATGCCAAACACTAACTGACAAACAGTTCCATTTCCAGCAGTTTGGCAGATGCATTGTAAGGTCAATCTCATTGGCACCATATTCAAACTCCCCAGGCCTTGTCATCTTGCATGGATCATCACAGACTTGTGCCAGCAATATTACTTGTATGGTTCCAAGTTGAGCCATTGCACCTGCTGGGGCTTACTCTGGGGCAAATATCCCTATATCCTGAGGAGACCTCTAGCATTACTGAACATTGATATAGGTACGAGAACTGAGCTGTTAATGCCTTTCCAAAATGATTGGTGGGAGACAGCTAAGACTACTGCCTCATTGTTTTCATTTCAAGCAAAAGTGAGCACACTGGAGAGAAGACCTGCACAACGGAAGAAGCGCAGGGAGAAATTGAAGAGACCATCTCCAAAAGAGAGCTGTTGAAACTGAGCAAAGAGAAACACACAAATATGTCTGTGCCTGTTTTTCTCCTAACCATTGGCGATCAGTCACTTTGGTGTTCTACTTCACTGAATGAATTCCCTTATCAGAGAAAGTAGAGTACGCTCAGCATTGTTTGGGGTTTGAAGGGGAATTCTTTGAGAATGTGTATAAATATCTATCAGACTATCACTCAGAAAGGAAGCCAGAAGAAGGATATGTAACCACTGCAGATTTCTGACAAACAACATTACAGAAGATATACAAAGAGACATTTTAGAGTGCTAAGCTTAAGAGTGTGTGTCCGTATGTGCGTTTGTGTATGTGTGTATGAGGGAAGCAAACGAATCATTTTTCCCGATGAGAAAGACACTTGTTTATTCTTTATTTGTGGAACATATTTTTTTCCCTTTGTATAAAAGCAGAGTAAGAAATTATATAGCTTGAAAAAAGAGACAATGAAAAAGCATGGGTCTCTTAAGCAAAATATGTCATAAGCTAGAGCTGATTCTCAAATATTCTTGGAGCATTTATTACAGCTTCCTTGGCAGTTCGCAATACAGAATATGACCCAGTATTGTATTGCGGTCAGCATCTCGTAGAAGGAGATGTCCAAGTTCAAATTCACGCTTGGCCATGGTGAAGCTCACAGATGGCCAAAATGGCAGCTACTGTATCCTTTGAGGCCAGGGAAGGTGTTGAAGCTCTTCTCAGTGCAAGGAGACTTCAGTTCTCTTAACCAATGACAAGTTCAGTAACTTCATTGGGTCTACTATGATCAGGGCCAGACCTTTAGCCAGTACAGAATTGACCTGTTTAGGGCAAGTTGTCTTAGGAGGGGGCACAGCATCTGGCAGTAGCCTCTGTGGCTGTCCCTGTCCCTCTCAGGCCTCTCTGCCCTCCAGCCCACACTGCCCTAACCCAGGTTCTCCCTTCCTAGCCTTCAGCCTGTCCTCCTCCACCCTGAAAGGCCTTTCCTCTAATTAGTGGGGAATTGTACCATCCAGTGCACCAGCAATGTGTTCTTATAGTGCTGTGGTCCAGCACCATCTGGTGTGGCCATCTGGTGAGCACCAAAGAGCCTTTGAGAACAATCCTAACCATGTCTACTCAGAAGTAAGTGCCATTGAGTCTTACTCCCTGGAAAGTATGTTTAGGATTGCAGTCTTAGAATACTTAGCACCAATCACAGATCTGAAGCACTGGCACTGTGTAACACAGGATCAGGCTGTTACATGCTGGTATAAGATGTTGTATGGATTAAAATCAGAAAGCCAGAAACTTGGTGCACTGCCCTGAGTTCCTTTGATAAATATGACCTAGTGAATATTATCCTAATTTGCTGGCATTGGTCCAAGTAAACCTAGAGGAGCAGTGAAAGTTTAACCACATCATTGGGGGATTTTAATAGATTTGGGCTGTCAAATTCATGGGCAGTATAATCCTATCTTGTTCTGGAAGAACATGCAGGTGTACCTGCTAACTGCTAACTGGGCAAGAGGCACTCTTTCAAGTGGGTTATTTGCAGGGGAGAGTAACTGGGAAAGTAATTGGGAGAGTAAGGGCACAATCCAGAGTAACTATGGGGAGTCCTTACTCTGGTGTAAGAACAATTTGCTCTGGATTGCAATATGAATTTCCTATAGGTTTTCACTAAGTGGTGCAGTAACTACAAGTGGATTGTAGGGTAACTCTTTTATTTAGCAGGGGAGAGTAACTGGCCCTACACACCCCAGCAATGTCTGTTCTAGTGGCTTCTGCTGATGTTTTTTGCATTTTAGTTTGTGAGCCCTTTTGGGACAGGGACCCATTAGCTACTAATTAGCTATTTTTAAATTTTTTTTGTAACCCACTTTGTGAACTTTTTAGTTGAAAAGCGGTATATAAATACCATAGGTAGATAGGTAGATAGATACCTGCATTGTATGCAGGTCAAGATTGATCTGTGGCTGTACTATCTTGGAGCAAAGGGAAAATTTTTCCCTTACCACATGTTGCACTCCAACAACTCCAACAGGTCTACTAGATGTATGCCACCAATTTCAGTGGCACAGATATGAGCAGTTACAGACTGCTTCAGGTTTCCTTTAAATGGGGCTTGAATCTGGCATGTGCTGGGTCCCAGCTTGACTTCCACCCCTGCCCACCCACCACCACCCACCCTCCAGTACCAAAATACCAATGCCAGTCTCCTCTCCACCCTCTCCTAATCCCATACCTTTACACTGGCCAAACATGGCCAGCACAATATTTTGTTCAGGTCCCCCGGTGGCTCAGGGAGGCTGGTGCAAGTCCCTTGTGCCATTCTACCCCCTGACAGATTGGTGCAAAATTGCTTTGTGGTAAGGGACTTGCACCAATCTTGCATTGGGTGTTGGATTGCTCTCTGAAAGTTACAAGGAATTCCTATCTCTTTAACTACCATGAGACAGAGAATCTATCTTAAAATTGGAGCTATGATTCCCCCCTATTAATTTCAATTTGTTGTTGCTTTATTATTGTTATCATTACCAATAGAAGCCGCAGCAGTATCTGTAAGCTGCATCGGAAAGGAGATAAGTTTTAAAGATGGGATATCAATGTGTGAATACATAAAATAAATGCATATATATTGCAATTTCCTGTTGCAGTGAAAAATGCTCCACGGGAAATGAATAATAATATGCCAATCACTGTGCATTGGATTGGATTAATCCGCAGTGTGAGCTCCATCCAAGGTGCAAATAATTAAGCATAAAATAAGAGCAAGGCTAGGGATATGCTGGAAATTGGCAACTTAAGAAACAATGGTGTGGAAGACATAGAAGAATTCAGTCAGCATTGCCAGGGAGGTCTCCAGATGCAACTGCAAACACAAAAAGACTGAAAGCACAATGGCAGATAAAGTTTGACAGGAGCCAATGAAAAGGATTATGTGTTATAAAAAGAGTTCACATGCTCCACACACTGCACACACTGTGCGCAGATGTGTGATCAACATGGATGGTCCTCTAAGGAAATTGATATAAGAACAACTGTGAAAATGTCTGCTTTGTGAACAGCAGCCACTTTAAAAAAGCATATATGCTTGAATGCATTGTTGAGCTAAATGAAACAAGCAGCCATATGGTTACCCACCTAGCTATCCAGCAATAAATTTGATCGTTTAGGGGTGTGGACCCCATGAACGGAGAGAAACACATCTTTTTCTGAAAAGAAGATGCTGTTTTACAGGCAAGATTTATTGTGTGTCTGCAGAAGCAAAAGTGAGACCCAAGAGCTTCAAACCTGCTCTTCCCGAGGCAAAAATGCCCAAAGCAAAACAGAGGCAGCTTAAATAGGAATGAACCGTCTTCGATCCAAGTACTTTAGTGGAACTAGGTCAAGGATTTGATAGCCTGCTGGGAATGATGGCTACTTCAGTTGCATTCAAGGATTGCACAGGCTTAGGGATCAGGGTGACCAGATGCCCAAACCTCAAAAGCAGGACAAGGTCTTGGATTCTTTGGATAAAAAAGAGGACAAATCTGGAAATTTCCAGTCATGTGGTCACCCTGTCAGGGATATCATTGGCACCAGGAAATAGGTCAGCTGGCACACAGAAAGGGTCAGCTAGGATTTAGATCTAGACCACTGAGACAAAAAAAAAAGCAGGCCTCCGTCAGTCTTGAAAGACTATGGTATCGTGCTCGGCGCTGCATGCGCTGCATGCAAAGCACAAAAGCCTGGGTTGGATTGTTATGGAGGATAGGCTGTTACCCAAGCAGCAAATCCCCCCTCTCCACACCACTGAATTAGTCCAATGGAAAGGCAGAGCCAATACGATTGGATCCAGCTGGGGTCGCAGAACTGGGCTAAGGACAGGAGCTCACCCTGTCTTGTGGGGCCAACCCAGGTCTTGAACCCTGGCCTGCTGGTTAACAGGCACAGTGTCTGAGCCACTTGCGCCACTCAAACAAAAATGCTTGTTTCTGGTCATTTTCTACTTCAGTGCTTTTTGAGCATTTCATCCAAAACCCTCTTCTGAGTTTGACAATCTGTCCAACCGGAAGTGAAGCCATGGCCAGAACAAAAAGTGTCATTGCTATGATGTCAGAGCTCCTCCATGTCTACTCAGAACTATGCCCCATTGTGTTCAGTGAGACTTACTCCCAGGAAAGCAGTCTGAATGCCTCATTCCAAAAAGGTGGTGCCCAATGCTAGATTCCAAGATGGCAGCACCCAGCTTTTTGCAACCCCTTGTAATGAAGTTGTAAGCCCCACTTTCGACTTAATGACATCATTTCCTGCTCCATGATGTCATTGAGGCCCCATAAAAGCTATCCAGCCTGCTGTGTGAAATGAATTTGAAAACCCTGATCTAGCCATTGAAGCCATCTCAGGTGCAGCCCATCTTTTCTTTAAGTGACCTGAACTCAGTCCTGGTGGAAGCTCCGGATGAGCAGCAATAGGAAAAGCACCATCAGACATCTCACTGAACCATGGATATATTTCACTTTATTTGCTGCAATGGTGTCTCTTTGTTAAGGGGAGGAGAAACACTTTCACATGTTTGGGGAGGAAATCCCTCAAATACTTAGATGTTTTATGGCAACAGTTTTATTTAAACTAAACTGTATCTGCATTAAAAATCCATTAAAAGCTGCCAGAAACCTCCCAGCACAAAAGCAAATACCAAGGGATTCAATTATTCACATTGTTCACAGTCAGATTTTTCAAGCAGTCGGCCTCCTCTTCCTAGCAATCTCTCACCTGGAATTAAAGGGGGGAAGCACCTTCTGTATATGACAAACCTAATGTCTGAGTTTTATTGCCCCAGAGGGCGTTGTGGTCCAGGATGAAGCCATGTTTAAGCAAGCAAGATTTTGATATAGATTCAGAAAACTGCCTTGTGAGAAGGATTCATGCTCTCACAAACCTCTGATTCTGAATCCAGTGGAACTCCATAGTTCTGATTCTCATGAACTGTTACTTTTTCACTTGGCATATATAGAGTTCCAGTCATATAATTACACTGAGTAGCACTGAAGCAAATCTTTTTTCATACAAAATCAAATGCCCCAATTCTATCCCTCAACACTGGCACCTTTGCAACTGCTGAATGGAAGCACACACCATATCTGGTGGTGGGGAGAGGCAATGTGGAGGACTCCTCCAGGTAAGAGTCATGGTTGCGGCTGTGCCTAGTACTATAGCAGGAAAGCAGTGTCACCATGACCATAGGGCTAATCCCATCCTCTCATCACACAACCTGGAATATGGTGGATGTAAATGGGATAACCATATTAGCATCTCTAAAATTATGGGACAGAAATGGCAATTGACAGCTATATGAAATTAAAAAAAAAAATTCAGGAGGATGTGAATCAGTGCAAGTCCACAGTAACCCCTGATTGTTTGTAATCTGTAATTTAAAATTATAGTAAACAATTGCAAATTATGCTTAGATTATTAATTTCTAAAATTCAATTTTAATTTGAATTAAAATTTAATGTAAATCATCTGTTTACACTGTACATTTCTTTAAAAAATACATTTCTTCCTGAAAACATCACAGTAGTATAAACAGTACCAGGGGTGTCACTAGGGTTTGCAACACCTGGTGCGGGAGGCCAGTTCATCACCCCCATGCAGTGGGCGGGGCAACAACCTGGATGGTATGCGTGGATATGTGCCATTGCCCTGCCTTCACTGGTTTTTTAGCCACACATGCTAATAAAATAAAGTGGTTTGTTTCACTGCATTCTGCTGCAAATTACACATCCAAAAGTATATAACATGACGGGATTATTCCTAAAAACCATTATTTTTAGCCAGCATATAACATGTATATAACATGATGGGATTATTCCTAAAAACCTTTATTTTGTTCACTAGTGGTATCACCACCCCTCAAGGGCAGGGCCTACAAGATAAATTTTTTAAGGCAGTACAAAACCCATTTGGGGCCCAGAAGACTTGCAAAATTATTTTGAAATAAAAAAATTGAGGCTAATTAATGTGCAACAAACTTCAACAAGTGGTCATTTATTGATCATATTAAACATTATGTTAAAACATACTGGTATTCAAGTAATGTGACAATATAAAATACTAAAATCTTATCAAGGAAAAAATTAGAAAAAAATTAATTTAATAAGTGCTTTTCTGGCTTTCTTATGCGCAAAATTTCTAATAATGCTATCAAAATCAACTTGTCTGGCAATGCTAGACTCAATGCTTAGTCTTGCTAGGTCAACAAGTCGAGTTTGTGACATAGTAGATGGCAAATAATTTTTTATAAGTTTAAGCTTACTGAAAGATCTTTCAGCAGATGCTACTCTAGCTGGAATTGTCAACAATATTCTCAAGCTAATACAAACATTTGGAAATAATTCACACAATTTGTATTCTGTTAACAAATTTAGCAATTCTGAAGGTTTAGGCTCCGGTTTTCCAAAATTGGCCTTGTGTACAACTGGTAAATGTCGCATTTCTTCTGCAACATCTTCATCATCAAGATCTAAAGGATATTGATGAGCTAACCTTTTTGCTTTTTTTCTGTCTGATTTTCACACATTATGTGATATTTTCACAAAAAAAATCAAAATTTTCAGCCAACCTCTTAGCAGCATTAAAACGTACAGATAATCCAGCAACAATGATGTCAATCAAAACATAAAACACAGGTTTTTTTTTCTAAAATAAGCCTCTTCTGGGGAATCATCTATGTCATTTCCACCATATTGGCTTCAGGTATACCATATTAATTTGTTAGTAACAAACACTCAAATGGTCCTTCAGTCATGGGCCTCTCTGTAGCTCTCGGGCCCCGGAACAATGTACCTGCTGAACCCCCCTCTCATAGGCCCTGCTCAAGGGTGCCACCTTTTGAACAACCTATGCAGGGATTCTCAAACCTTTTTTCTTTGGACCCCCTTTTTAGAAGGACAACCTGTCCAGGATCCACTAAAAGTGATGTCATGGCTGAAAGTAACATCATCAGGCAAATTAAAACAAATAAATAATTGTAAATGCATTAAAGTTAATCAAGTAAATAGCCTCAACGCCCCACTCCAATAATAATAATTCAGTAAGATTTTCACTTCTACCCAACACCCTGTTCAATTTAAGTTCCTATATTTAAACCAGTTCAGTAGCACATGCCATCGCGAACTTCCTTTTTGGGGATGCCACTGCCCCCCACTGTGCTTCATCCCCTCCGGCATGTCACCCTAGTGTGGAGAGCCCCCCATGCACCTCCCTGGTGCGGCCCCTGAGCAGTACCAATAGTAGAGGCTGAACTTATCTTTCCTAGAAGCTTGTTGAAACAGATCTATTTTGTTTGCACAAGCAGTAAGATTATTAGCACCATGGTTATTAGCAGCAAATGCAAGGCTAAGACCAAGGTTCTAGTGGTTCTGAATCCTTTGATCAGCAGATATGGGCCCTATTGTAAAAAACAATAAAAAAATTTCCTACCCAACCCCAGAAAACAACTAACCATTTTCAGCAATGAGTGAGTGTGACAGGGTCAAGTACCCATCCAGGTAGGAAACATTAGCAAATGACCTTGTGGCATTGACCATTCAATGTCTTGCTCCCTGTTGACCAAGCATCCATTAGAGTCAACAGGTCCTCCCTTGTGAAAGGGAGGTAATTTAATATCCCGCAAGTTGCACTGCTAGTTTTGACCAACCCTAGGGTACGGTGCAGGGCTGGAATGGCGAAGGAACGTCTCCAGGGGGGTAGAATTGTTCAGAAAGTTATGCAGAGGGCTGGAGGGAGGAGAGCGGGAGGGAGAGCCTGCCTGTTCCATCACAAGTTCCAGCCTGTTCCAGCATAAGTCAGGAGTTCAGTGTCAATGACATTACTGACACCAAAATCAAGGTAAGAATGTGCGCAACATTCTATCCAAAGTTTGGAAATTATTTCAGATACGGAACAATGGGGTGAAGCAGAACAATCCTATTGCATCAGGTCATTTCAGATAAATCAGTTCTGAATTCTAAATGCAGGAGAAAAAATGGAAACTTGTAGGAAGCATTTCTGTTTTATATAGGGCAAAGTAGATGGGATGTATCCTGGACACAGTTTATTGTCAGAAACCTTTTGGTCATGATTATGAAAACAATGCAGCAGGTGTCTTTTTGAAGGGGTACTCACAGGTACTGAGTACTGGCACCTCTGTGTGAGTACCGGCACCTTTGTGCCCCCCCCCAAGAAGACATCTTTGTGCCCCCCCCCCAAATAACATCTTCATGGTGAGTACCTCTACCTTTATTTCTAGAAAAAAGCACTGAGCAGGTGGGACACATTATGACCTGCTGAGATTTGCTGATCTCTTGTGCTGCTATTGGTGTGCTGCCCCAATCTATGTGCCCCAATATGGCCCAATCTCCTTTTCTCCAAATGTCTCCCTCTGTCTATAGGCCCTCTAGCTAAAGAACTGGTTATGTTTTGGTTTATGTTGCATTTATTCCAGTTTTGGTTATGCTGCATTTATTCCACTGGCCATTGCCCAGTTCATCCAAGGGATGGATGAACAAATCTCTGGTGAGACTTCACCCAATTTCCATTCTGCTTTCTTCCACTAAATATCTCCAGTTTCTTTTCTCCTCAATGACTCAAAAGAAAAAAAAATGTGTTTGATTCCTTTCATGTTTTCTACTCAATCTGGTGGTATGATAATTATGTCACTGAAGAGTGCATTTAAATACACATTGTTCCACAAATTTACAGAGTACATAGAATCTGTAGGAATTATGTATCTTCTAAAATCCAATCTGTTGCGAAGCCATGCATTTCATCAAAAATTTCTGTAAGAGACAAATTCGGAAACATCCCTGGTTTAAATCTTCCTCCACATCATTAGCATTATACAACTCCCAATCATGTCTGGATTTATGTTCCTTATGCTCTTGTGTGTGTAATATATTTGTTTATATGTGGGAAGCTAATCATGTATTACTCAGTATTACTCAGACAAGCCTCTCTAATCAGGTAAGAACTTGATGTTAAGATATACAGACAGAAGTTGACAAAAATAACAGTCAATGGTCTATTTTCTCTTCATAACATTGAGCATAACTTCCTTGTTGTGATGACACCATGATGTCCACCCCCAGTTCCATATGCTGATTGCTGTCAGTTGGAGTGGAGAAATGTATAACATTTTGGTGCCAGCCAGTGGTTCCCAAAGTAGCAGGTCTCAGTGTCATCATAGCCTCTTTTTCCCAACTGAGCTAGGTACTGCCATATTGGATCACAGAAAATCTCACATGATCCAAGATGGTGGTGCCCAAATCTCATGCAAGCTAGAGAAACACAAGACAGTAATGCCCAAACCTTGCTGGCTTATGTGATCCAAGAAGGTGATGCCCAGATAATCTGGATGCTCCCATCTTAGTTCACTTGAAATTCTATGTAATCTAAGACAGTAGCACCCAGTAGAGCAGGTAGGATGAGCTGTTAGCAAAACCTGAGTGAGCCCACTGAGTGTGCTCTGGAGCAAAATTTAAGAACTGTTGTCAGCTCGTACATGGTCAATACTTTATTTCCTTTAATTCAAGACATGTAGAAGACACATATCCAGTTGTGTACTTGGTGCTAGGTGCCTGTCTGGATCACAAAGGCCAGAACAGTAACATGTCTGTTTAGATGAGGACTGATGACCAAGGATGTTCATTGATCCATGTAATTATCTACCTTTCAGAAGTGATCCATGAACCTCAGTGGTCCAGGTTTGAAAAGAGACCTGTTTACTACTTAAACATAAATTGAGTTTTCATGCCTCTGGAGTTCAGATAAAGCTTTCCAGCTCTAAATCCTCCTGGAACAGCATATAGTTTATGATCATAGCCATGACCTTGCATTTCTGAGCTTAAGATGATCTTCTGTAAAACAAAGGGTTCATGCTTTCAATGGTGTGGGAGGCGCAAGTGGATAAGACGCTGTGCCTGTTAACCAGCGGGCCAGGGTTTGAGACCCGGGTCGGCCCCACAGAACAGGGTGAGCTCCTGTCCTTAGCCCAGCTCTGTGACACCAGCTGGATCGAATTGTATCGGCTCTGCCTTTCCACTGAACTAATTCAGTGGCGTGGAGAGGGGGGATTTGCTGCTTGGGTAACAGCATATCCTCCATAACAATCTAACCCAGGCTTTCGTGCTTCGCATGCAGTGTATGCAGCGCTGAGCACGATACCATAGTCTCTCAAGACTGACGGAGGCCTGCATTAGCCTCGTGACAGAGCTGCCATGATCCAACTGGTTATTGCACCATCAACTGCATGTACAAACAAAGAGTGCAATCCTAAGCATATTTACTCAGAAGTAACTCCTGTTGTTTTCAGTAATACTCCTGGGAAAGTGTGGTTAGGATTGCAGGCAGTCAAAAAAATCTGTATCCAAAGTACGGTACAGTCTGTGCCTTTCTTCTTTCATTCGTTTCCCCCCTAACTTTCCCCTATTCTTCTTCCTATCCTGCAACCGATACCCTTCCTTTTCTTCTCTGGGATTCCACTGGGAACCCACCTAAACTACCTATATCCAATGTTCCCCCATGCTTTCTCCATCCTTATAAAAACATTGTGTTTGTATATTGTGTTATATATTGTGTTTGTATATTTGTGGGTGGTGTTAAAAAAGCACTGCACCAAACACAGAATATCAGTCAATCATAGACAACCAATCAGAGTGGAAAGAGTGACATGTGACTGTTATTTTTTTCCTGGAAGCAAACTGTCAATTGCTATGGCTAGTTGCAGCCTCAGTTTCTGCATCAAGATGTGTTCCCATATCTGTCTTCAGGTATCTGTGCCACTGGGAAAAAAAGAAAGATTGCAAATCCACTTGATTGTTGCTCAAATTGTTATTAATATGCAGCTTTGCCATTTATGAATCAGTGTGATTGCTGCAACACTTTATTCTCTTTCATATTTATATATCAGGGCAAAAACATAATAATAAAATAAAAAATGATGCAATCTTTCTTGATCTCAGGAGCACCTCTGTGACCTGTCATTATCACTCGTCATTAAGAACCGATTCACCTTTAACACATTCTCCTTTGCCTTAATTGGTTATTTTCTAGTCAGTTAAATTGCTTGACCCTTTAAAATTTTGAGGCCATTTTTATCTTTTTCTCTTGCTTCAAAACATCCTACCTTCCATCGAAGTGGCAATTAATCATAACAACTGTGTTGGCAGGAGATTGCTGGCTCTTTATAGAACATCCTGTCTGTCTCTTTTTCGCAGCTCTCTATCAGTTAGAATATGTTAAGGAGGAAAAAAATAAATCTGGCTGCAGATAGCCGAGGGTGTGAGTGATAGAAGCTGGTTTCTGGTGTTCCTTGCAAGCTGGAAGCATAATATGTTTGGTGTCAAAAAGAGACAAGAAACAGGGAATTAAAGTGGATTTTATTAATTACTTCCACACTGACAGAAAGACCAAAATAGAACCTGTAAATGGGAGCTGAAGCAGCTACACAGCTATAATAAGGACTGTTCATATGAGAGCCTGAACCAAAAAAGGAGAGACCCCTTTGATAACAGTGGAAGAGCACTGACATGATATGTACCATCTGTGCCCTTCTGGCATTGACATATGCTTTACTGATGAGCTAAGGCAGCTCCGTGGAACTGTAGTGTGGGAAAGGTAGTATGGATCAAAGGGTGCCTTCAGAAATTTGGAGAAGGTGGAACTGCTGCCTCAAAGGATCAAGTCCCTTGGTTGATTTATCCTAGCCCTATTGGTGCTTCTGCCCCACCTGCTTCTTGCCAACCAGCTTTATAGGCTCCCTGGGAGATACAGCAGGCTTCCTATGGCATTCAGGCAGGTTCTCGTTCAGAAGTTAATCATTCTTTGGTCATAGCAACAGCTGATATTTTCACCCGCTGGTATAAGAACTTTCCAAATAGATCTATTTATATACTACAAGTCTAAGAAGCAATCAAAATGGTTAAGCCGAGAAATAAAACAATGACATGAATCAGAAAAAAGTAAACTCAAGAAGAATAAAAATCAGTGTTGGATGAATTGGGGATACTTATTTATGCTGCCTTTTAAAAATTTCTAAAAATCCAATTTTAGTGGGTAGTATCACGGAATCAATTATCAATTTTAGTATCATTTAGTATCAATTTTAGTATCACGGAAGGAATGTGCCCTCCAAATTTCATGCTTCTTAGTTTGGTCTGCTTCATTGGTTTGGTCTGGGTGTTGATGAGTCAGCGATTGGTTTCCTGGTTTCATGCTTCATTGGTTTGGTCTGGGTGTTGATGAGTCAGCGATTCTTCAACGTAAAGGGACAAATACATGTTGCACCTCTTTTCACCCCCTTCCAATTTGAATTTCAAAAAAAAATGGTTGTTAGAGGGTGCATACATAATGGAAGGAATTCCCTTTCCAAATTTCATGTTTTTAGCCAGCAGTTATGGCTGGGCATTGGTTAGTCAGTGACTGAGTGAGTCAGTCAGTCAGAATGTCAGTTAGTGACTCTTCAAGCACCACCTTGCACTGGTCTCTGGCACCAGGCACCACTGACACTGGATGGTGGGCACTGGTATGCACTAGATACCATCAGGCACTGGCAGGACTGGGTACTGGCAGCCATTGGTACTGGTGGGCTCTGGACATCAACAGGAATTGGGGGGCAGTGGTATGAAGCAGCACTGGTGGGCACAACTGGCAACCAGCAGGCAGGGGGCTGTAGGCACCAGCAGGCATGACCTGGCATCAGTGGGCAGCAGGCACGACCAACAACACCAGCCACTGGGCACTACTAGGAACTGAGCATCCATACCAGGCACTGAGCATCCTTACCAGACACCACCAGGTATCAGGCATTCTTGCCAGGCATCAATGCACTAGGCACCATAGGGCAATATGGAGCAATGGGCACCACTAAGAAGCAGTCACCACTGGGCATGAGGCACCAAGTCAGTTCTTAGAGGATCCATACATCACAGCAAATGATTTCCTCCCCAAATTTCATGCTTCTTGGTCCAGGGGGTGAGGCTGAGCCTATATGAGTCAGTGATTCTTCAACATTAAGTATAGGGACTAAGAGCACAATCCTAACCATGTCTACTCAAACATAAGCTCCATTGTGTTCAGTGAGTCTTACTCCCAGGAAAGTGTCTTCAGGGTTGCAGCCTAAAAGAATTTACACTCCTCTTCACCTCTTGGGACCTCAATTTCCAAAAATTGATTATTAGTGGGTGCCTACATCACAGAAAAAACACCCTCCCCAAATTTCACGCTTCTAGGTCTGGCTGTTTTGTCTGGGTGTTGAGTGAGTGAGTCAGTGACCTTTCTATTTTATATAAAATTGCTGCTGTAGAGAGAATCTTCCCTGTAAATTCCCACTGCTTCCCACACTGGTGTCCTTATATGAAGCCTTCAGGGTGAGAACCAGGCACATGATTCAACCCTTGAAGACTTTAAAGTGGGTGCTGGGAGAGAAGAGAGGCTCCCTTCAGCACCTCCTCCTCATCCTGAATCTCCTGACAAAGTCTGCAAGGGGCATACACAAGGTGACCATATGTTCTGTTTTTCCAAGACCTCTTTTTTAGTCTTGTGGCCTGGAAAAATATCTTCATTGTCCTCCTTTTTCTTGTGAGTAGGCAGAATGTGGTCTTCTTGTAATTAATTATATGTAATTAAGTTTTATGAAGCAGGTTTTAGAAGCAATGGTTCTTGAAGCAATAGTGACAGGTAGGGGTTTTGTGAAGTATGGGTGTGAGGGAGAGTAGTCACAATCTGGGAAAGAAGCCAAAAAGAGAGGGCACAAAAATGGAGCAGTATCTATTGCAGGAGGGGGTGATGCAGTTGCTCCCCTTCCCTACTTGTGTTTGCTGCCTTTGGCAATTATTTCACCTTACCTCCTGAGTGAGTCCTCCCAAGTTATGGGCCACAGTTAAAGAATACAGGGCATGCTGTCATCTTACCTGTACATTACATTGTTCTTTAGAAGTCCTTTCCTGTGTGCCTCTCAATCCAAATCTTATTTGTCTTTAAAATAATATGAACTGGGAGAGTTTTTCAGCAATTATCAACAACTGTGCTCCAAACTTCTGCGGCAAACACCTAATGTCTTTGCAGCACACTCATGTGCAGTGGCGCACCAGTTGATATTGGTTGCTCTAGGCTGACAAGAGTTTTTATATTTTTCTCTGGTCTGGTTCTGGGTCCAAATTGCAGTCTGGCTGAGTGTAGTCTGCTTCTAGCAGTCTGGCTGTGTCAAAACACACTTCCTCCCTGGACGGCTTTCTTAAGAATGGAGAAGTCAGATATCTTGGCACAAAATGGTCCTTTTTGTTACATCTGCCTCTGTGCTCCTTTGAATCTTTCCCACCACTTTGCTGCTACCGAGGTAAAATTAAATGCCTTCTTGTCATTATATGGCTATTTTGTAAAACGGTGAAAATAGTGTAATTTTCGGTGTCCCCAAATGTGATTATTGCACTCAATTTTTGCCTCTAGGCGCCGTTCGCCTGCTTTGCTGCATTCAAATCATCATGCACTTTCTTGGAACAGAGCACCTGGAATCGTGCATAAAACATTTGCAGCCCAGGCTCAGAACACCTGCAGTCATAATTGGGTCCTTCAAGTTCAGACACCACCTGCAGATCATGATGGTTTGGATTTTTCACTGGCGAAATGGCGCATATAGGTGTCATCTCTCCACTCCCCCCTGATCAAACAGGGATTTGAATACCTGCTGCTAATTAGGGCTTTTGAACACACTCCCTATCTGTGCTGTGCCTTATCGCCCTATCTTAACAATGCCAATAATTTGAAAAGCTTGACTACCTAGTCTTATTACACAAAGGATTAAAAAGGAAAAGCACTAATGAAGCAATCTCACAAAGAAAATATAAAAGTGGGTTTATGCAGTGGCATAGCTGGGGGGGGGTCAGGGGGTGCAGTTGCCCCAGGCTACAACCTTTGGGGGGGGGGATACAAGCTGAGCTTGACACTAGTGGCTCAAATTGTGAAAAACGGGCTACATATGAATGATACCATCATTTTATATATCTTTGGAAAGGTAATTTAGTGCAGAATACAATGAAACAAACTGCATTGGAATATCTATATTCTATCAAAAGTAATGGCCAATTAACCAGAAAATGAAAACACATAAGTTGAAGGAACAAAAAGTAGATTTTTTAGCTCAACTTTGCCATAATACTGATTTCTCTGAGATGCAAATAAGGTGTTCATATGAATCAGCTCTCATTTCCATATACATATACTGTAAAATAATACAGCTAACCCATGCTATAGAGGCACTTTTATATGGTACTCCTCTTACATTTAGCAGGGAAAGACTAACCATTCTTCTTTTGTCCTGCACAGTTTCCTTACCCAATAAGGGGCACAATTAAATCAATTAAACTTGATTTTGTTGTTGCAGGGGAAAATTTAAAACAAATTCAACAAAACCCAGGATGATATTGCTTTTGGTTGTGACATCACTTCTGAGGCAACATTTTAAACTTTGCACTGGACTATATGATCGTTAGCTACGCCACTGGGCTTATGTAATCTGGGGGGAGGGGGGAATGCTAGTCATAGAAAGAGTGATGTATTACTTCCTTCCTGCTGTGAACGCAGCACCTTTCAAATCCAGGGCTCCAGTGTTGCTATTAGTTTCAAAGAAAAAAATATATTGGTGGTGGTGAGGTTACTTGTAAACTTTCTTATTGTGGTTGACAACTTGGATTAGAGTTATACCATGGAAGCAGCAGTGGTATGACCCCAAAACTCTGTCTTTTTGGCCCACCACCTCTAAAAACTAAAAAAAAAATTAGCAGTCCTTCATCAAAATTGTCACAAGGTTTCTTTGATAGCAGAAGTGCAGGACTTCCACTTTCAATTTAAAGAGACCACAGGAGTGAAGAAGTTATGGTGTTTGTGGATCAATCTTGACAGATCAACACTTCCATGCAAGAAGGAGAGTATGGTTAAAGAGGCAGGGGACCTACAGTGGTGCCTCGCCTAAAGAGCTTAATTCGTTCTGTAGGCATGATTAAGTGAAACACGCTTTAAATGAAGCAGATTTTTCCATAGGAAATAATGGAAACTCAGATGATTGGTTCCACAACCCCCAAAATATTCATATAAAAATATTAACTGGATGTAAAAATGATGGACAAAACATAGGAATTGAATTCAAAACATGCATTCAATGTGCATGATCCTAGGAAGTCTACTTAAGCTGCAATCAATGTTTGCAGCTGGGAGTAAGCCCCATTTAACACAATGGGGCTTACTTCCTAGTAGACATAGTTAGGAGGCTGCAATCAAAGACACTTTCCTGGGAGGCTTACCTGGGCTGCTACTGAAGGTTCAAGTTGGTCGGTGGGGACACTTGGGGGCAGTTGGGGGCATCTGCCTCTGGCACCTCTGGGCAACTGCCCCCAAGTTGGGGGCAATTAGAGGCAGCAGCGCTGGCTGGCAGCCCTTTTAAAGAGCCTCCATGTAGAGCGTCAGGGCTGCATAGCACGCGTGCCCTTAGCGCGCTTGCTTCTTAAGTGAAGCAGAACTTGTTATGTAAGCAAGATTTCTTGGAAATTTTGCTTGTTATGTGAAACGCTTGTTAAGTGAGGCGCTTGTTAAGCGAGGTACCACTGTACTTGGTACTCACTTTTAATGGATGGAAAGCAGATCAATATAGGTTGCATCTGCTTTGGGCTGGAGGTGATGGCAACAGCAGACTTACAGAGAAGGGTACCTTTCTGGCTGCCTTTCATCTCTCTGCAATCTGCTGCTGGTGCAAACCACATTGCCTCAGCTAATATATGGCCTTCCCTTGAATGAAAAGACAGAATTAGGACTCATACTTTCCTGAACCAAAAACTTGGTCCACATTGAGAGCCCCCTTTTCCTTCTGGGAAATAAGCAGTAAAATAGTAGTGTGCGTCAAGGTAAGTGAATGCAAAGTAACACACATGGTCGAAGAAATAAAAAATTTCACATATACATTAATGGGTTCTGAGCTTTCAACAATAGATCTGGGAGTGCCAGTGGACAACTTGATGACAGTATCGACCCTGGAGATCATTTAAAAAAGAAATTGTGAATAAAATGGCCATTATTATTATGCCATTGTACAAATAAATGGTAAGGACCAGGCAACAGTTGGACTGTGGTGTCCGGATCTGGTCGCATTTCTCAAAAAATGATATACCCTACAATACAGAGTAACAATGGGAAGATGTAAGAGGCACTTACTCTTGATTGCTCTATGCATTTCCCATAGGTTTCCCATAGGTGGCACCGTAACTACATTGGGGTAAAAGGTCCCATAGTTACTCTGGATTGTAGCCATAGTGTGATGAAGAAAATAACTGAAATAGTTAGTGTGCTGGGGCACCTCCGTTATTATGAAAGACAATAGGGCTTGGGATGCTTCCATCCTCTAGAAGAAGCTATGTTTGTGCCATTTAAAAGTTATGATTGTGCCATTTAAAATTATGCAGGGGGTGGATAGATGAAATAAAAGGATGTATTTTCCCTCTCACAAAACATTAGTACCAGGGAACTTCCACTAAAATTGACTGTCGGGACTTGGGAGAATAAAATCAGACCATACCCAGTGAGTAATTAAACAGAATGAAATTGACACCGGATGTGGTGATGGCATCTGGCACAGATGCCTTTAAAAGGGGGGGAAGACATATTTATGGAGCAAAAGTCCATCAGAGTTCACATCACAAGCCATGACTGCTGTATGCAACATCTATGTTTAAGAGGTAGCCCAAGGTTACAATATAGAATGGAAGATAGAGTCCTTCTACTTTTAACCATTGCATAGAAGAGGGAATTGAGGCAGGTATAGCTTACCATAGAAGGGTTTACAAAGCAGCACCTGCCTCAATTTCCTCATCTATGCAATGGTTAAAGATAGAGGCACTCTGTCCTTCATTCTATGTAGTTACCCTGAGGTAGCCTTCTTCTGAATGTCTGATGCAAGGGAATGGATACAGGATAAGGGAAACTTGTTATCCTAAATAGTTCCAAAGGCATCTGGTGGGCCAAAGAGAAATACAGGAACTGGACTAATACATAAGAACATTAAAGAGCCTCCACTGGATCCAAGGTCAAAGGCCCATCTAGTCCTTGGCCAGCAGGACTCTTCTTGTGTTCTTATGTGGGTTTTTTTTCTTTTTCTTCTTTTTTCTTTTAGCTTGATAGAGTCTAACAGTGTAAACCTAAGCAGGTTGACTCAAAAATATGTCCCATTAAGTTCAATAGAATTTACTCCCAGGATTGCAGCCTAAATATACTTGGGAAACAATTGTTCTGGGGAAAGACTTTTCTTCTGATGTCCTCTCATTGGTGGCTGCCATTTCTCCATCACTACCATTTCAGAATGCTGCTGGAAGGAGGCTGGGGCAGAAAATGAATATTAAAAAGAGAAAAAGAGACCAGTACCTCCCCCATAATTGTTCTGGGGATAAAAACCTACAGATTTTACCACTACCCTATCACCTAAATGACAATAAATTCATCCCCCAAGTGTTGCAGCCTCCTAATATTGAAATGAAAATTCTCATTTGAGATGTTACTGCTCAAATCTATTTGTATCTCCAAAACAACATCTCATTATATTAAGGGGAGAGATTTCTGAAATGCAGAGGATTTAACAAGGATCTGTTGTTAACAAGAATGGACATGTTGCAGTGTGTCCAGGAAAGCTAAACATGGCTCACTGTGATCCAGAAGCAAGTCAGATTTATTTCATCTGCACAATTGGGTCAGTTCTTGGGACTTGCTAGTCCAAATCAGGAAAAGACCATCAAACAGAAACTGACAAAGATTTATACCTCGGAAAACAGAAGCATTAATATTCATTTCTGGCACCATATGATTGCCTGTACATGGAGCACATCATTCAAAGCATACATATTCAAGTAGATGTGGGCTGTAACTTTCAATTCCTGAAACTTCTCATTAAGATTCTTATTTTTAATAGAGGTTTTAAGTTTCGTATCTTTGACCAATTTAACTTTTGTTACGCTAGTACATTTGTGGTTTGGACAGTGTGATCAACTTTTAGTAACTTCAGCAGAATGGAAAGCTGAATCAGCTTTTGACTTATTCTGGTTTTTCACAAACAGCAAATTGCATGATTTTATACAGACTTATTCCTTTTGGCCGGAATCATCCTGATACAGAGGTATATGGACACAGGTGTAAGAACACAGACTGCATCAGGCACAATGGCATGGCATCATTTGGGGAAGACTATAAATTTTAGAGGCTGATGTGGAAAATGAGGGATGAAAGCACACTAGGCTGTGGTGCTCCATCCTTGCCCATGGATGACAGGCACACATGATTGATCTTCCAAATCTGGATTGATCTCTCAGTTTTCTGAGTAACTCCTTATCCATCTCAATAAATTATTTCCTGGCCCATATTTGGAAAGTTTATATAGGAACCTTTCATGTGAAGCTCAGCAAGAGAGAGGGGGTGGGTACCTTTCTGAAAATTCAAGACCAACTCAGGACCATTAATTTCATTTAATAGCTACCCTGCATCCAAATAGCACAATTTACTTTCTAAATAATGGTGAGAGAGAAAAATAGTTACAGCCCTACATGTCCTCTCCCATCAATTCTGTTTCTGTGCTGCGTGGCACTTTCTGTACTTTAGTGATGGCCATGCCCATGGGCATGTGTGCTAGACTAGCACACTGCTCTGGGGTATTGGGCTGTGATACCCTATTAGAAATTTTTATTTCCATATGCACATCCGACACAGAAGGACTTATCATGGCAAAGGAACTCTTCTTTGCCACTGACTTGGCATGATGGGGGAGCTCACTGAGAGATGTGCAAGCATTTCCAGTGAAACATTGTATTTTTCCAGTGGTATGATACCTTTGTATATAAATTAAGAAGATTTGTAGAGAGTTGGGAGTAATAAAATAAACATAAATAGATGTATTTATTCTTGCTTTACATATTTGTTTTATTCTACCTATTGTTAAAAAGAAAATGTCCGTGGGTGCATCCAGAGGGCAACCACAAACAGGACTGTCTGTACAATTGTGAAGATTTTCTCAAAATAATAAATGTATGGGGGAATATTTTAATTCTTTAAGTTTCCAAGTGACAGATCTCAGACTCAGAACAATAGCTCTTTCATCTGGGAAGAAATATTGTATGTGCCATGACATATTGAATTGGCTGACTGCTGGTAATCCAAATTGGGTTTACTTTTTTAATATCACAAATCTGATTTCAAAAACTTTTCAAGGTGAATCACATTTCAAAGCGATCTAAAATAAACATCATTTGAGGGGAATGTTTCAATCTCATGAGTATTCAGTATAATTTTGATACTGACGCAGATGTATTAATGATTTAGGCTGCAATCCTAACCACACTTTCAACTGAACACAATGGGACTTCTGAGTAGATATGCTTAGGACTGTTAATGTCAGTTTGTAAAAATGAGGTCTGAAAAACCACCCATTTTAGGTGCGTGTGGAGCCACCCTCACTGTAGATTACCCAGATTGGACCTCTCCTCTCTCCAGCCCTTCCACCACCTCATCCACACACTGGTGTTTGGCATGCTAAATAGAGAAGGAATGTCTCCTTCCCTTCAGGGTCTGCCTACTTGCAGATTTCTCCCACCTTATAATAGGCTACCCTTTCATCTTTCCTCTTAGTCCCATTAGACCCCATAAACTGCCCCACCTGGCTTGTGCCTCTTTCCATTGCAGTCTGAGCCTGTCCCCTACACACCTGCCCCTTTTTACGGGTTTTTATATAATCCTATGAGATAGTCTGTGGAGCAAACTAATCAACAGATCCTGCTAGTTCAGAACCCCCTGTTGGGTGCTGCCTTTGTGGTTTATATGTCGTTGCGAAGATCCATTAGCACAGTATCATACATTATCATAGTTGAGTTAAGGATCCTTCTTTTTGTCTTGCTGAATTTGTTTTGTTTTTAAATCCAAAGCTCTTTGGAGGTGGCTGAGGTTGCAAGGTACAAATCTACTGTTTCAAGAATAATATTTGAATTTTGGAGTAGGTAGACTATATACGCTGGTGGGAAAGCTGAGTACCCAATGAATAACAAATACCATCTTACTGTGCTGGGGATCTGATGCTTCTTACAATCAATCCAGGAAACAGTTACACAATTGGCCTGGTATATGTTGTCCTAGAAGGCACTCAGCATCAAGCGGAGGTTGCAGAGAAAAAGTGATATGGAAGACGGAAGAGTTAAGCTCTCTGTGGGAGGTTCATATACATTCAGACGCACATACATACAATAAAATAAAGATACTCATTTCCTAATCAAGCTTTCAGTGAACTCCATCTCACTCAGTGTGAGACCACTTTGCTGTACATACTTAGCTGATCTTCGCTTTCCTCGGCAAATCATAAACTGCACTTTAATATTTTCAGTTAGCTATGCTGAACTCCATTCCAAATGCAAACACCCGGAGAAAGCTTCTCTAAATTCAGAGAAGCATAAATCAATGCTTATGCTTTACTCGTGTTTTCAAAATTCTAAAAAGTCATCACAATGCCATAATTGTGTGGCTTGGTCTGAGATTAATGATTTTCCACTTGTTAAGATTTTTAGGCAGAAACCAATCATCAAAAAATAGAACTCATTTTCATCTTGTGCCTGGAAAATCCTTTGCAGCTGAAAACTTGGTTGTTGCTTTTTGAGCTTTCTCTCCCTTTTTGGGCTCCTTTTCCACAGGACATTAGTGGAACCCTAATCTGGCTCACCCAGGTCACCAGTAGGATAATAATTATTAATTATTGATAATTATTAAACTTAATAAAATGAAAACAGTAGGGAACTACTTTGAAGAAAGGAAAGATAAGGGGATTTTCTTTTGGGGGATTTTCATGCGAAGGTTTGATGTTAGCAATGTGCCCTGCATCAGAGCATGGAACTGGGCAACCTGCTAACCAAAAACACAGCACCAGTGCCTCAAAGATAATCTTGGATTCCTTTGCCTTCTGAATAGTCCTCATGTTTTGGCCCCCATCTTTTTCTCTAAATTGTTTTTTTAAATTCCTTATGGGATTTCCCCCTCAATTACTACAATATCCAAACAAAGCCACCTGGGAATCCAGATGTGCATTTGCCTTTTAACAACAATTCCCTTTCAGACAATACATTGAAACTGCAATTACACTGAGTTTTAGTATCAATTAAGTTTAAATTAATGAACAGGATGGTTTGCAACTGCTCAGCACTGGTGGCACATGGAATCCATTTCCAAATGGATTTAACAATAAATACCAATCATCAAATAAATGACTAATATTACTACCGTTGCAAAGCACTTGCTCAGCAAACAAGAGAAAATGAGAACATGTTGCCCAAGAGGAGCTTGAAACAAGTTCACGGAAGCCAAAAAGGAAGGGCTAGGTATATGGAATGATCTCCGCAAGCATGCTGATAAAAAATGAATTAGACCAGTTTTTCCTCAAACTGGATGGATTTCCATTCATTTGAATGTGTATTTTATTTTTTATATAGTGATGTTAACATAGCATGTGACTGTATTTGATGTTATAATGTTATAGACCTATATTTTGAACAGGTTACTATGTATATGCTTTCAACAATGATAGCGAATAGGGCTTACTCCTGGGTAAGTGTAGATATGATTGCAACCTTTAGGATATTTGGGGAACTTTTCCAAACAGATCAGCAACTTCTTGGGAGAGTTAGGAAGGTTCTTCTATGTTTAAATCAATTTTAAAATTGTACTTATTGATATTGTAAACTGTTAATTTAATGAATTGATTTTTTTCACATATGACGAGTATAAAAATTTGTTTGTTTGTTTCCCCTCCTGCTGTCCTTACAATAACCCTGTAAGATAGGTGAGGCTGAGAGTGACTAGCCCAAGGTAACCTAGGAAGCTTCATGGCCAAAGAGAGATTTGAAGATCTTACAGATCTTCCATCAATTTTCCTGCTTGATATTGTCACTTCAGGCCATAACATCACATCTAGGTTAATGACATTAGTTCTGGTGGGTCCTGACAGATTGCCATTCTAAAAAGTGGGTGTCACAGGGATGACCCTAAGTTTAGGTCTATTTGGAATATAAATGGTTGGGCTGTGGGTGGCGCAAGTGGCTAAGACACTGTGCCTGTTAACCAGCAGGTCAGGGTTTGAGACCCGGGTCGGCTCCACAAGACAGGGTGAGCTCCTGTCCTTAGCCCAGCTCTGTAATGCCAGCTGGATCCAATCATATTGGCTCTGCCTTTCCATAGACTAATTCAGTGGTGTGGATGGAGAGGGGGGATTTGATGCTTGGGTAACAGCCTAACCTCCATAACAATCTAACTCAGGCCTTCATGCTTCGCATGCAGTGCATGCAGCGCCAAGCATGATACCATAGTCTTTCAAGGCTGATGGAGGCCTGCTTTTTGGTTAATGCTTCCTTGAGTATTGTTAACAGATGTGTGTAATCATTTGATTAGAGACTATGTACAGATAAGAACCTGGCTTGGCATTGGGAAAGTGTTGGGGAAGGACAGAAACCAGTGTTTAGTAAGAGGGAATAAAGGCTTCTTTTCTCTTGTGACTCTTGTCATGTGTATCATCTTGAGATTGCCCTAACAAAGATGGACTTAACAAAGTCCTAACAAAGGACTCACAATCACCCACAAGCAATGTGACAGTGGGTCCTGATTCTAAAAGGTTTGTGAACCAGTGGTCTAAACCACATGGTTTTTTAATGCTTTATTTTTCTTCTTATGAGGGCATAGAGATTGAATTCTTTGGATAAATTATCAGATAAAAGGAAAAAGCTAGACATCAACTTCAATTTACGAGTAACTGTACCAAATGAAAAAAATCAATAAATAATGTTATACAGTACAGTATTACATGCTTCACACATTAGATTTCAAGGAATGGCTTCCAAATATTTGAAACTGTTGTTGGTAAGCTGTTTGCTCAAAAGTCAATGAAGTCAAAAAGCCTTCAACCCAATGAGTGACAGTAAGAGGGCACTTCCTCAATATCAGTCTTTTAGCCATCATAAGGTCAGAAAGAGTCAATTTCCACTGTGTCTCAGCTAACATCCAGGATATATGTAAGTAGTTAAAAACTGCCTAAGAACCAGTAAATATAGCTGACTGTCATATTATTAATACAATCAATAACTTCTCCCCAGAATGACATTTCAGAGCATGACCAAAGCATATGTGAAGTATCGGAAATGCTTCAATGCCTACAAAATCTAGGTTCTTGAATTAATCTATTACTACAAAATGGCTCAGCCCATAGTGTTCACATTTCATGTTATGAATTTCCATGCCCCCACCTTCATAAGTTTGATTGGCACTGAGGGTACATATATGACATCTCAGTTTGATGGCAGTGAATAACAATAATTACTCCTTGTGATAGGTGCAGTCTCCCCCAAGCAGTAGCATAGCTTGGTCCACTGACATCTGTGACCCATAAAGTTTCTGCATTCCTCTTTCTCTGACCTGAACCAGAGCCCAGGCACATCACTGTGTGATTAGAAAGCATTCCTTGTTCTTCAGAGTTGACATTTTTATTTAGCTTTTAATAAGTCTATTACAGGTCAAAACAGAAAAAAAATCATTTTGGCCCACAGAAAGTAATATGATCTAGTCCTTCTCACATTTTGAGAATCATTGAAAGGAATATTAATCCTCACTTTCTTTTCCAATTAATAAATGCTTTTTATTTCATCTGTTTTTTTCTAACATTATCTTTCTATTTGGATCACAAACTTGAGGACAAATTTCTGCTATATTGTTTTTTATTTTTTAATTCTACATTTTATAGTGTACTATATAATGCTTTTTAAAAGATGCTTACTTTTATCGTTTGATTGCTTTTATGATTATCCTCAGTAATGACTCTCAAAAAATTGAAGCCTCCCCTCAATCCAGAGAGCATCTTTGGATCTTTTGTCCTGTTCAGGCACTTCACGCTCTAGATATTATGGGAATTGGGGAATAGCAGAAGCCCTTCTTATTTATTCCCCTCAACTGTGGAAT
Source organism: Cryptoblepharus egeriae (assembly GCA_030015325.1). Classification (NCBI taxonomy): domain Eukaryota; kingdom Metazoa; phylum Chordata; class Lepidosauria; order Squamata; family Scincidae; genus Cryptoblepharus; species Cryptoblepharus egeriae. Next base: position 230,095,026 of record JAREYC010000001.1, read on the forward strand.
GCTTTTCTCTAAGAAGTTTCATCTGACGTTGAATAGCATGTTTTTCCACCATTGGGTGATGACCTTTTTTTATCCCAGGTATTTCATAATGTTTGTTAGAACTGTTTTATTGCTGGTAGAGTATTGCTTTATCCTGTCTTCCTGCTTGTACTATTTTTTATTGCTTTCAGTGTAGGCTGTTTTTATTTTTCTTTTATAAGCTGTCCCAGGAGTAGTAGAACTGACAGGTGCAGTGTAGATATTTGAATCCGTAAAATAAGAACAATAAATCCAGTAATATTTGAATCAATGCCATAAGAACATAAGAGTCCATCTGAACTGACTGCAAGGTCCACCATATTCAGCATAATTGTCACTATTATTGCCCATAGGAAGTCTTAGTAAATTATTTTCCCCATCAGTCATCTATAAGTGAATATTGCAGTTTGGGGAGCGGGGTCTGAAGGTGAGAGGGGAGTCTTACTTAAGGTCAGCCTTTAAGTTCACATCAGAGACAAGATTCAACCTTAAAACATTTCTGATTCATGCTCAATCTTATGTAGGGAAGTTACTCAGAGGTAAATCTCCCTGTGTACAATGGGATGTACTCCCATCCAAGGATTCAATCATATTCACAAATTTCTGGGAGTAAGCCCCTTTGAACAAAATGGCATTTATGTCTGAGAAGTCATGCATAGACTTGTGCTGTCCATGTTTGAAGGACTGTAAATCACTCACTAAGGTCTTTTCAGTGACTGCATTTAAAGTTAAGTACATGTCACCCTTTCCTTCTGGCTGGTTTGTCTTCAAGGAGTACCTTCTTGGGTGGTGGGTGGATTAAAAAAAACCTGAATAGTGCTGAAGAGCTTGAGAAGAAGCCACTGGAGTATCAGGTTGGGGTGTTATACACAAGAACATTCAGAGGAAGTTCTTGTCAAATATCCATGATGTATAAAGCATATAATTAGGTCTTCATGGATACGTTATTCTGAGAGACCAAATTATACCTTGATTAATGAGTGACTTGGTTAGCGAGCATTTTGGATAATGAGCAAAATATTCTTTTAAATTTCATTTTGTTTAAAGATCAATTTTTTGGTTAATAAGAAAAAACTACAAGCACTTCTAAGGACGTGCCTAGACTGAATCACCTCCTTTCTTGGAAGGTCACTCTCCAGGACCACCCTGCCTCCTCCCACCTTTGCCTCTGCTCCCTCCCTTGCTCAGCCAGTCACCACCACTAACAACTCCTTCTGGAAAGCTCTACATGCCAGGAGAGCCTAGCTTGCCGGGGAAACTTCATGCTGGGCAGCTGGGCTGAGGATGGTCTTTGAGAAACACTGGCATTGGATGCAGATAGGGGGCAATGGGGGAAGCCGTGGGTATAGACGTGGACAACCTCAAAATGTGAGTTGCAGGGGGGCACCTGGATGCAGGTGTCATATGTGTTCCCTGAGGCATTTGATTGGCTGCTGTGTCATACAGGAAGCTGGACGTGATGGGCCTGTGGCCTGATCCAGTGAAGGCTTTTCTTATAGTCTTATGAAGTGCCAGCACTGGGAAGGATTGGGCTACCCATTTGTTTTACTTTATTTATTCTTTGACTTTTTTCTTGTAATTTGTTGAGTCTTTGTACCTGACAGTCCCCTTGCCACTTCTTTCTTGCACAGCGGTGAAATAAAAACCACCAAAGAACAAAGCTGTTTAGAAAAACTGGTTCTGTATTGAATCAAAAACAGTCGTAACTTGTAACTCTTTATACTTCTCTGGAATATCCAGGGCATTTCAGGCTTCCATGTTACACAAGGCCTATTAGGCCTTTACAGCTCATAACAGTCCTTACGTTAACAGACTGAAGCACCTGCAGCCACTGAAGAGACTGGGCAGACTGGGGAGACCTGAACAAAGTTGCAACACTGCCTTTATATAAGCTCCATCACCTCGGCCAGTCACTGCAACAAGCTGAGTTGCACTGTATTAAGTTCATGTTGCTATTGCATCTTCCTTTGCAATGCCTGACAATTTTTTTTTCACATTTCTTCCTACAGAAGATGAAGGCATTTGCTTAATGTCCCAAAAGCTGACCAAGTCCAGCTTGATGCTGCATATCTTTACTCATGTGAAATCATTGTTTTGAATTTGCTTCTAGAAAAATAAAATACTAAGATTTTCTCAAAGCCCACAAACAGTCATTTTGAAGGTGGTGCTGGGGGATGCTTGCTCGGCACCCTGGCCTCTTCGGTGCAGGGTGCCACAAGGTTGCATTCTATCCCCCATGCTATTTAACATCTACATGAAGCCGCTGGGAGAGGTCATCCGGAGGTTTGGAATGAGGTATCATCAGTACGCTGATGACACCCAGCTCTATCTCTCCTTTCCTCCTGAGTTCAAGGAGGCAGTTGAAGTCCTGAATCACTGTCTGGAGGCAGTGGGGAACTGGATGAGGGTGAACAAGCTGAGATTAAATCCTGATAGGACAGAGGTTCTCTTGGTCCAGAAGTCCTCGACTTGGGTATTGGAATATCATCCTGTTCTGGATGGGGTTGCACTCCCTCTGAAGGAGCAGGTTCGCAGCTTGGGGGTTCTCCTGGATTCGCAGCTGCTCCTGGAGTCCCAGGTGGCGGCTGTGGCCAGGGGAGCCTTTGCTCAGCTTCGGCTGATCCGCCAGCTGCAACCATACCTGAGTTGTTCAGATCTGGCCACTGTGACCCATGCCCTAGTGACATCGAGACTAGATTATTGTAACACGCTCTACATGGGGCTGCCTCTGAAGACGGTCTGGAAACTTCAACTAGTCCAGAATGCGGCCCGTGTGGTTGCTGGGGCTCGTCGGCGCGATTCTGTCGGGCCACTGCTTCAGCAACTACACTGGCTGCCCATTCGTTTCCGGGCTGAATTCAAAGTGCTGGTCCTGACCTTTAAAGCCCTAAACGGCTCGGGTCCAGGGTACCTAAGGGACCGCCTTCTTCTGTACAATCCAACCCATCACCTAAGGTCATCTGAGGGGGCCCTTCTGACTGTGCCACCACTAAGAGACGTGAGAGGTGTGGCAGCCAGAGATAGGGCCTTCTCGGTGGTGACACTCCGGATGTGGAACTCCCTCCCCATAGAACTGAGGAAAGCTCCCTCAATACAGAGCTTCAGGAGGAGCCTAAAAACCTAAAAAAAGCTTTTAAATGGGGCAGGGTTGGGGGGCAGTTTTATTGTGTTGATATATTATTGTTTTAACAAAGTTTTTAGTCCGTTTTAATCGTTTCAATTTTAAATCTAATTGCATTTTAAGTGTATTTTAATTATGTTTTAACTTCTATTTATTATTATTTTAATGGTGTTTTATTTTTATTCATGTTAGCCGCCTTGGGCTCTCTCTTGTGGATGAGGAAAGGCAGGATACAAATTAAGTAAAATAAATTCTGCAAATCAAATGGGGTTAAATATGGCTCTTGTATTAAAAAATCAGTTGGGGGCTGCTTTTGTAAAAGATATAGGATACAGGTGGATATAGGAGAGAAAAGAGAAGTGAGAGAGAATGAAAAATGCTCCTTGTGTGGGAGTGCTTTCATCAAATTACCAAAATATGGGAAAAAAATAAATCATACTGTAGAGCTTTAGAGGCTATTAAAAAAGTAGCAGAGTGATACATTGTACACCCCAGCTCCTTTCACGGTGACAAATAGGCCATGGTCTTGGTACACACTGAGATGAGTGGTGATAATGATGATGATAAATATCCATGCAAAATAACAGAGCTATTAAGGAAATGGCCCCCACTGACTCATTAAATACTCCACTTTTTCCAGAAAAGTAGTGTGCTGAAACCTGGTTCACAACAGCTTGACCTATTGATTTGGAATGTCAGGCCACACACAAGTTCAATGACAGCTAAAGGGGCTGGAAGACTGGCTGGCATGAGAGGAGAGAAAAGGGTCAGCCACGTTGGGCACTTGTTGAGGACCTAGGTGGTTGGCACCACTTACCCCAAAGTCCACAACTTGCAAAAATCTAGAGTTTGGGTTAGACACATATTGAGTTATGCGAGACACATATTGAGTTATGAATCTCAAGAGGCAGAAAAGTAAGAGGACAAAGAGAAGAGTCAAGCAAAGCAGGACACGCTTCATTCATCAGCTGCTCTCAGTAAGTTGTTCAGACTGAAGAGCTCTTTGGAATGTCAAGGTTTTTTTTGTAGCTGTGAGTTTTGATAGGCTATAGTCTGTGGGGTTGGCTGACAATATTCCTCTAGCCTTTGGGGTACCCTTGGTCTATTTGCTGGCTTACTTAGGAATGTGGCTGCAGGAGACAAGAAGAGAAAGCAAGTACATGCTGGAGACTTTGACTCACAGTCCTACAGTGCAGTCTTAACTTAGGCTGGCACAAAACATCCATCTTCCCATTCCTGTGGTGATGTAGGAAGGCAAGTGCATGTTTGTGCACTGGCATTACCCGCTCTTCAGAATGACACACAAGTGTATTACGACAATTTGGTGACACCCCCCCCCCCCCGCCCAGGTTAGCACAGGAATTATGCAGGGCTTAGGTCAGTTAATTGGAGATTAGAATCATAGAATCATAGAGTTGGAAGGGACCTAGTAGGTCATCTAGTCCAACCCCCTGCCTGCAGCAGGAATTCCCCCTAGAGCATCCCTGACAGGTGCTCGTTGAGCCTCTGCTTGAAGATCCCCAGTGAGGGAGAGTCCACCACCTCCCTTGGCAATCTGTTCCACTGCCGAACCGCCCTCACAGTCAGGAATTTTTTCCGGATATCCAACCAGAATCTCCTCTCTTGCAGTTTGAACCCATTGGTTCAGGTTCTGCTTTCAGAAGCAGCTATGAACAAATGAGCCCCTTCCTCCCTGTGACAGCCCTTCAAGTATCTGAAGAGGGCAATCATGTCTCCTCTCAGCCTCCTCTTCTCCAGGCTGAACATCCCAAGTTCCCCCAACCTTTCCTCGTAGGGCTTCCCTTTCATCCCACTGATCATTCTTGTTGCTCTCCTCTGGACTTGCTCCAGTTTGGCTGCATCTTTCTTCAAGTGAGGTGCCCAGAACTGAACACAGTACTCAAGGTGAGGTCTGACCAATGCTGAATAAAGAGGAACTAGAACTTCCCATGACTTGGAAGCTACAGATGTCTTAATGCAGCCTAAAATGGCATTTGCTTTCTTTGCAGACACATCACACTGCTGACTCATGTTCAGCTTGTGATCCATGGCGACTCCAAGATCCCGCTCACATGTTGTGCTGCCAAGCCAGGTATCCCCCATTTTATACCTGTATTTTTGGTTTTTATTTCCTAAGTGCAGAACTTTGCACTTCTCCCTGTTGAAGTTCATTCTATTTGTTACAGCCCAGTATTCTAGTTTATCCAGATCCTCCTGGAAGTTTCTCCTGTCTTCTGTTGTGTTTGCTACTCCTCCCAGCTTGGTGTCATCCGCAAATTTGATCAGGCTCCCCTGTATCCCTTCCTCTAAATCATTAATGAAAATGTTAAAGAGGACTGGGCCCAAGATAGAGTCTTGAAACCAAAGTCCAGGTTGATGCAGACCCATTTACTAAAACCCTTTGAGTGCGGCCATCGAGCCATTTGCAGATCCACCTAACGATTGCCCCGTCTAGCCCATATTTTTCCAACTTCCCAATTAAAATGTCATGTGGGACCTTGTCAAATGCTTTGCTGAAGTCAAGATAAATGACATCCACAGCATTGCCACTGTCCAGTAAGCTCGTAACCCGATCAAAAAAGGAGATCAGATTTGTCTGGCAAGATTTATTCTTGGTAAATCCATGCTGGGTTGTTTTGATCACCGAGTACTTGTCTAGATGTGCACAAATTGTGTGTTTTATGATTTGCTCTAATATCTTGCCTGGGATTGAAGTCAAACTGACTGGTCTATAATTTCCCGGGTCTTCTTTTTTCCCCTTCTTAAAAATTGGGACTACATTTGCCCTCTTCCAGTCCAGTGGCACTTCTCCACTCCTCAAGGATTTCTCAAAGATGATCGACAGAGGCTCTGCAAGGACATCTGCCAGTTCCTTAAGAACTCGAGGATGCAGCTCATCTGGTCCAAATAACTTGAATTCATTTAGGCCAGTTAAGTGGTTACGAACCAGTTCTCTGTCAATCATAATCTGCTGTTCTGCACCATCCATGTTTTCATTACCTCTTTGTGGATGCAAGCACATCCCCACATCAGCCAATGATCCCGCACCCCCATTTGCACAGCCCTCCCTCTGAGAATAGACGGACGCAAAGTAGGAGTCAAGCAGTTCTGCCTTCTGCTGGTTTCCAGACACCTGTTGTCCATCCTTGTCCAAGAGCAGCCCCAGCCCCTTGTCTCTCCTCCTGTTCCTTTGGGCATATCTAAAGAAGCTCTTTTTGTTATCTTTGACTCCCCTGGCCAGCCTCAGCTCATACTGAGCTTTAGCATCCCTGACCCCCTCCCTACAGGACCGGGCTACCTGCCTGTACTCCTCTCTGGTGATCTTTCCAGTCTTCCACTCCCTATACTTCTCTTTCTTTAACTTCAGCTGATCCCCAAGTTGTTTGTGGAGCCAACCTGGTTTTTTTCAGGTTTTTTTCCCCCTTTCTTTTTCATGGGAACTGTTACTGACTGTGCTTGTAGAAACTGCCTCTTAAGGAGCTCCCACCCATCTTGGGCCCCTTTCCCCATTAGATCATCAACCCATGGGATTTTGCCTATGACTCCTCTAAGCCTGTTGAAATCAGCTTTTCTGAAATCCAACATATAAGTTTCACTCTGCACTGTTTTTATTTCCCACATTATTCTAAATTCCAGCAGCTCATGATCGCTTTCCCCTAAAGTTCCTGCCACGTTGACCTGGTCAATCAGTTCATCACAATTAGTTAAGATCAGGTCAAGGATGGCCCCTCCCCTTGTTGTTTCCTCCACCTTTTGGACCATGAAGTTGTCTTCCAGGCCCCTCAGGAATCTACTGGAGCTTCCATGTTTGGCTGAGTTTGTCTCCCAGCAAATGTCTGGATAGTTAAAGTCCCCCGTTACTACTACCTCATATTTCCTTGCAACGCCTGCCAGTTGCTCCAAGAAGACATCGTCTACTCCTTCTCCTTGGCCTGGTGGTCTATAGTAGATGCCCACCACAATGCTTTGTTTCTTGTTTTTCCCCCTAACCTTTACCCAAACACACTCCACAGGGATATCCGGGCCAGTTTCCTGGATTACAGAGCAGGTATATACGTTATTGACATATAATGCTGCTCCGCCTCCCCTTTTGCCACTTCTGTTCCTCCGGAACAGCTGATAGCCTTCCAGTTGTGTGTTCCAGTCATGGGAGTCGTCCCACCAAGTTTCAGTTATTCCTGTCAAATCAAATTTCCCTTCACTTGCTAAAAGCTCCAGCTCATCTTGTTTATTTCCCAGGCTCTGTGCATTTGTATAAATGCAACATCAGCCTTGAAGGTTGCAATTCAATGCATTTCCCTCCTTTTTTGTAAGGCCAGGCCCCTCTAAAGATTTTTGACTTAAAGCCATGCCCTGGCAATTTCCATCCAGAGCATTTTCCTTATTCCTAGGTTCCCTTTGGACGTAACCCACCCCCCTTCTTATTTAGGTTAAAGCCATCCTGATAAGGTTGGCCATCTCCCGTCTGAAGACACTCTTCCCCCAACCCGTAAGATGTAGTCCATCCTTTGCTAGGAGTCCTTCCTCGAGGAAGTTCATCCTGTGATCCCAGAATCCAAATCCTTCTCGATGACACCATTTTCGGAGCCAGTTATTGACCTGGAAAATCTTGCCATCTCTCTGAGGACCTTTGCCAATTACTAGGAGGATGGATGAGAATACCACTTGGGTATCCCCCAGATCCTTAATCTTTCTCCCCAGAGCTTCATAATCCCCAACTATCTTTTGGAAAGTTTCCCGAGCAGTATCATTTGTTCCTACGTGGATGAGTAAGAACGGGTGGTAATCAGCAGGCGTGATCATCCTCGGTAGCCTCTCCATGATGTCCTGTATCCTGGCACCAGGGAGGCAGCTCACCTCACAGGAAAACGGGACTGGTCGGCATACAGCTTCCATGCCCCGCAGGAGAGAATCTCCAATCACCACCACCCTCCTCCCTGTTCTCCTTCTGTGTTGAGATTCCCCCACACTAACTAGTTGTGGCTGCTGTCTATCAGGGGGATCTGTAGGCATGCCAGTATGGGCAATGCCAGGATCCAGTGTAGGTGTGCTAGCAAGAGGAACTTCTGCCAGCATGGTAGAATCTGAGACACTCTGGAAACGATTGTATAGCTCCAGTGGTTCTCGATTGCTCCTGCCCTTTTTTCTCCTGACTGTCACGTGTCTCCACGAAGAGACATCGTTGCTGGGGTTCCCACTGGTGTCATCCCTCTGGAGAAGTTTCATGTGCGTTGCATCAAGGAACTCCTCGGATGCCTTAATTTGATGAAGGGTGGTAACTTCACCCTCCAATGCTGCCACCTTCTCCTCCAACAGTGCAACCAGTTTGCACTTGCAGCATCGATAATCCCCGGGGTCCTTGGGCAAGAAGACAAACATGGCACATGGGGTGCATGTCACGACAACTGCGCCCTGCCCTTCCATCTCCTGTCAACTTCACAAGTCCTCCTTCCTCACAGGTTCCGGTCCACAGGATCGTGCCTCAGCCTTGATGCTGCCCTACAAAGCTCCTCCCACCAGGCGACCAGCCAATGAACAGCTAGCAGCAATTAGGATTGCAGCCCTACTTTGGGAAACCTGTATCACCTACTCCAAATGCTCTATAAATTGTGTAGCCTGATCCATAGATGACTGAAACTGAAATAATAAGTCCAGTCTTAGACCATATAGCTGAATTGTCACCAGCGGTCCCCTAACTGTTATAGCTCCTTTATACATGTGAAGTACATTGGGGTGAAAGATGGTGGCAGTCATGGGATCACCAAGTGAATTTCCTAGCTGAGTAAGGATTTGGAACTGGGACTCTCTTACTACAATCTGATACAATAATGGCCAAGGTTAGCTTTTGCATGGTGAGTCAGGACTGACTCTTGGGAACACATCTGGCAGGAAGATAGAGAGTATGGGTGAAATCCAGAGTAACTATGGGGAATCCTTGCTCCGGAGTAAGAACAAGTTACTCTGGATTGCAATATGAATTTCCCATAGGTTTTCACTAAGTGGTGCGGTAACTACGGGTACACGTAATGTCTCTCACGTGCTCCCGCAGTTACTCTGTATTGTGCCCTTAGGCAGAGACAAGATGTCAAAGAATAACAGCTATCCCCAAAAAATATTTCAAAAAGATTTTTTGAAACAAAAATGGAAGAACTATTTCAAATAATCTCCCTCCCTTCTCTTATCCCTTCCTTCCTCCAGAGTTTTCATTGGAAGCATCACAAATAAGAAAAAGAACGTTCTTGATGGTGGCTCCTTTTTCGTGGAATTCCTTCATCTTGGAATTAAGAAAGTCTCCCACTCTGGAAACTTTTCAGTGGGACCTCAAGACTATTGCTTTCAAGAAGGCTTTTAATTGCTGACATGATGGGCTGGAATTTTAAATGAGTGTAACTAATATTTTTATGTGATTATTTGAGGGTTGATTTCCTTTTATCATTTTAATTATTTTATGTTCTATTATTGTTTTAATCTTTTTTCTGTACTGTGTTTCAGTGTTGCATCCAGTGGAGAGACTGATAAGGAGAATTGTCAAAACTTGAAGTCAGTAAAAATATTATCTACTTACCAACAGGAGGAACAGGCCTCCTGGTAGCCTATGGGTCTCCTTGGATCTCTGCTACCTATATATCTGAAATAAGTCTGATGAGAGAATGGGAAAGTCAGTTCAAAAAGGGGACAGGATCCTGGTGCATGCTGGTGAAGTTTTGTGACATTCCCAGGTCAGCACAGGACTTAGGTTGTGCCAGGACTTGGGGGTTAGGCTTGCAGCTCAATCTACATCTTGTGACATCACAAGGTACCATCTCAGAAATCTCATATTTTGGGATGCTTCTGAACTCACAGTCGATGCAGCTGGACTGGGATGAACCTCACCTTGCAACCTTGAATTTTAACCCACTTACCTCACCATTGTACTATATGCTATACGTATACTAAGTAACTGATTTGCAGTGCAATCCTAAGCATGTCCACTCAGAAGTAAGTCCTATTGTGTTCAATAGTATTTACTCCCAGGAAATGTGGTTAGGATTGCAGCCTTAGGCCGATATCCTAAAATCAAATTAAGCCCTTTGCTCCGGAGCAGTTAAGGTGACATTCCATAAGATAACACTTGATGGTGACGTAACTACGTGGACCCGTAACTGCTCTGGATTTTGCCCTTAGACACATTATGTCCATGTAGTGGAAAATACCATATAAAAACTGAAGTTCTATATGGAAATGTGAAGGATAATACAATTGGGTTGATTTGTAATCCTGTTAGGAGGAGCAGATGCTGAAATCTATCCAGCTTCCACAGTTCACAGCTTGCCAACACTTGTATCCTTTTCTCCCTCTCAGAAAAGCCATTTTAGGCATTTTAGCACTTTTCACTGAGCTCTTCAGTCACATCCCGTACAATTGGCCACTTGCTGCTAGTGTCAGAATCTTCTGGAGCGGTTGTCCCACCTCCCATCAATCCCTTTTTGAGGATGATGAATGTGAAGAGTGTTGTCTGTTCAAGAGTTCTTGACGCATGGAAAGGTTTTCTGAAAGCTGCAAGACTAAAAAGCCACACTTCGAAGCTTGATGTCAACTGATCTCATGTTTGCAAGCAGCGACTTAGATTATAGCCTGTAAACAAAATGTTGTGAGTAGAAACTCTATATGCAACTCATGGTCATGTTCTCAGACCTTGTCAGTTTGCCGCTTGTTTACAATACAAGTTGGTCACCAACCAGAATTACTTTTTAAAACGAATCCAACATAGCAAGATATGTTTATGGTGGCAATAAATCTATACAGGTGTAACCTAACTATATGCATTTTATTTATCAGTGATATTGTCTCAACACAGATGAGGTTGGCTCTTTAAATTAAAAGCTAAATATCCTTTAAGTAGCCGTTATTGCTTAAAAGTATCCTGCTTTACATGGCAATGTGGCAGGCAATTAAGCTTGTCTTAGAAAGGTTTAGAAAAAAATTCAGCTTTGGTTTCAGGTTACAGTGGAGAGGCAGAGTCCCTCCCATTCCCTCTATGACTATCACTTCTAAATTGCCTCTGAGCTGAAACTAAGCCGTTATAAGCCACTTGAAAGGGAACTTGAATCATCTTGATTAAGTTGTTATCATGGTAAAAAAATTTTTTTTGTATAATGTGAAAACGGGTTACCATAGAGGTTCCTGGAACCAAATGTTGGAGAGGGGGAGGTTCAATCTATATATATATATAAAAAATAAAAAGGTAACTGACTCATCGATACCTCCCCCCAACCTCTGGATCTAGAAGCATAAAATTTTGGGAGTGCATTCCTTCTGTGATGTGAACATCCATTAAGAATGGATTTTTAGAAATTTAACCCCTAAGGGGGTGAAAAGGGGTGCATCGTGTTTTCACCCCTATACTACATTGAAGGTTGACTGATCAACACCCAGTCCAAACACCTGGATCTAGGAGCATGAAATTTGGGAAGTGTATAGTGTAAGAACCCACGAAGAATAGATTTGGTGTCCAGTCCCTTCCCTGTGCCAGTGGTGCATGGTGCCCAACATGGATGCCTAGTAGTGCCCGTTGCTCAGTGGTGTCTGTTGGTGCTCAGTGTCCAGTAGTGTCCAGTGCTGCCTGCTAGTGGCCAGTAGCAATGTGTTGGGATGACCATTAATCACATTTCTAGATGTTTTGCGCAAGACATTTGCGCATGTCTTCCATCTCTTATTTCAACTTTATTAGCTACTTGATTATTTTCAGACATCATTCCAAGTGTGGGTTACTACCATTAAAGTATGGCTTATGGCCATGATATCTGAAGAACCATCTTCTTCCATATAAAGCTGCTCATGTAAAGCTGTCATTAGGGTTTTGTATCACCAGTTGCAAGAGGCCAAAAAGTCAAACTATCCTATAGTCCAAACCCTATGCAGTGAGCAGGGCAAAAATAAAGGAGTGGACATTGCAATTGTCCACTGCCCCCATTGGTTTTTTGGCAATATCTTTTGATAGAATATATAGTTTGTTTTATTGCATTCTTCTGTAAATTACACATAAACATGATGGTATTATTCCTACAAACAGTGTTTTTAGTGGTTATAGTCATGGAGGTACCATCCTCCTCCTGAGGGTTTCACATTACTAATATCTTATTGGTTCCATGCTGTGTCATAAAAGCATTCGCATTGGCTCTTCTAATCGATAGTTCATTTTGAGTTAAGGAATTACTTTTTATTACATAACAGTTGCATTTTTGTTTTTTGGCCATACTTATACATAGAGTGTAGATATTTAACTCCATTTTATTGCATTCTTCTGTAAATTACAAATCCAACAGTACATAGCATGATGGTATTATTGCATTTTTGGTCACAAGTGGGGTCGCACCCCTTGTCCTATAAATGTCACCCCTTCCCCTATACAGGATGCACCACTACTACAAACACCTCTGCATACTGATCCAGGAGGGCAGTTCCTTTATGTGTCCTACCAACCTTCTGGAGCTATGCTAGAAATAAGGCATGAAGGGACCTTCTTGGTGGCAGCCACCCTTTATCAAAGTCTCTTTCAGTACCCAGTTTTTGGGATCTCTTGATTCAGTGGCCACTTTCTCGGTTTTGATTCGCTTTGCTTTATTTTAGGGCACAATCCAGAAGTACACTTGGGTTACCCTATCTATCACTGGGATGACCCAACTGCAAGATAGGCCACCCCAGTTATTCTGGAAAAGGTTTGGGACAGCCTAAGGCAACATAGGTTGCCTCAAGACAGGTGGACCTGGGCTGCCTAGCTGGGCCAGCCTAGGCAGTTCAGAAGAGGCATGTTGAAGTTATGTTTTGCATTGCCTAGGGACAGCAGTTACTCTGTATCCAGAGCCTGTTCCCAGGGCAGAAATGCCCTCTTTCAGCTCCTCAGTAACCCCATAGGGGTCCATGTTAAGGCAGAGTAAGAATGGCAGTGTTGTCCAAAAATCTGAGTTCTTGGCCAGCCTAGCTGAAACACTTGCCTCTTAACCTCAGGATATGGCACAACCATGGCATCCCACTAACCTGGGAATACAGCAGGCCACTCCAAGAAGCATCTTATAGTCACTGTAGACTGTACTGGCAGTCTCATCAGGGACTCCTTATAAGGCAGGTATCACAGCTGTTCCTTGTTCAGTGTGATCTGAGGGAGGTCTCCTCAGGAGCAAGCCTTCCCCAGGTGTCACTGACTTGGTGCCTACCGAGCATGCTCTGGAGCAGCTAGGGCAGCCCAGGCTTCCTGACTCTCTGGATGCAGCATAACGTTCTGCTCTGGATTCAGAATAGTTGGGAAGCCCAGATAGGCCACTCCTCACTGCCCTCACTCTGGATTGTTCCCTTAGACATAGACCTTTAAGGCGCAATCCTAACCAACTTTTCAGTTTTGCCATAGCTGGGCCAGTTGAAAATATAGTGCATCCTTCAGTTCGGAGGGAGTCAAGGAGGCCACATAAGGGAAAGTTCCCTTATCTCAGAGTTGCCTGAAAGTTGATTGTGCCTTTAGTCAACAAAAGGCTCTGCTTCAAACATTTTGTTGAATAACATTAAAAGCCATAATGTTTCTTAAGAATGAAACACCTTTTTTTAGAATTCTGCAATCAGTCCCCCAAATTAAACTACTTTATTTAAGACATATTTGGAAGGGGTGAAATTGAATAGCTCCTTTCTGCACAATAAGACAAGTTTATAGTTTTCCATAAACATCTAAATTGCTGCTTTATGTACATTCTGCATGCTAATTTCTTCTTGAATGTTCACATTTACATGCAACACTTTCGAACACACAGCGGTTCCTATGTGCTGTTGCCAATATTGGTGTCATGTTTTTTGCATTCAAAGCATTGCCCATCCAATGAGCAAATCCATGTCACATCCATTCCCACAGTCAAATAAATGATGGAAGAATAATACAACCGGCCCTGTATGATTTCAACAAATGTTGTTTCATTTATTTCTTTTAAAACAACTACGTCACATCTCTCAATCCCGAGGAATTCCTGACGCAGTCCACCCATCACCAATGCAAAATAAACCAATGAAAACAGTAAATGGACTCTACAACAGCTGTGGCAAAGACTCCCAATGTTAACAGTATTTTTTCTCTCTGTTTTGAGGGATGGACAACTCAATCTAAGAGCACAATCAAAGTAAGCTCCATTGTGTTCAATGGGTCTTACTCCCAGGAAAGTGTCTTTAGGATTGTAGCCTAAGATTTTCAGGACCTGGCAGATTCTGTCTTCAGGTCAGCCTTCAGTGTGATAAGTATTCTTGTAAACACCATCCATGCAGTTATTAAGAATAGCTCTTCGGGACTGGCTAGCAGCAAGAGCACTTTTCAGAGGGTCCCTCTTCCTTGATGTAGGCTTTGCAGGGATGAATGGTTGGCCATGTCCTTGCCAATGGCAAGCTCTTTAGTCCCATACTTTCTTACAATGGCTAATCTATATATATAAAAGAGAAAAGTCACTGACTCACTGACTCATCAACGCCCTGCCAAAACCGCTGGGCCTGGAAGCATGGAATTCTGGGAGGGATCCTTCTGTCACCTGAACACCCACCAAGAACCATCTGGAGAAATTTAACCCTCCAGGGGCTGAAAAGGGGTCAACGTGTTTCTGTCATATACTTAACATGGGAGACTGAATAACATCCAGCCAGTTTGGTCCTCAGTGCCTGGTGAATTGGGGGGATGTTGTTCGGAGGAAGCAGTTGCACTGGCGAGGATGCTGTGCAGGGGGGGAAAGTTGTGCATGGGGGAAGTTGCGCATAGGGGGAAAATTGCGCAAGGGGGGATGATGCGCATGGGGAAAGTTGCACATAGGGAAACTTATGCATGGGGGAAAGTTGCGCATGGGGAAAGATGATGATGCGCATGGGGGATGATGCCCATGGGGAAAGTTGCGCATAGGGAAACTTATGCATGGGGGAAAGTTGCGCATGGGGGAAAGTTGCGCATGGGGAAAGATGCACATGGGGGAAAAGTTGCGCATGGGGGAAAAGTTGCACATGGGGGAAAAGTTGCGCATGGGGGAAAAGTTGCGCATGGGGGGATGATGCACATGGGGGAAAGTTGCGCATACAGGAAAGTTGCGCATGGGGAAGTTGCGCATGGGGGCATGATGCGCATGGGGGGATGATGCGCATGGGGGAAAGTTGCGCATGCGGGGAAGTTGCACATGGGGGAAGTTGCACATGGGGAAGTTGCGCATGGGGGGATGATGCACCTGGGGCGATGATGCACATGGGGCAATGATGCGCATGGGGGAAGATATGCATGGGGGGATGATGCGCATGGGGGAAATTGCACATGGGGAAATTGCATATGGGGGGAAGTTGTGCATGGGGCATGGGGAAAGTTGCGTGTGGAGGGAAGTTGTGCATGGGGGATGATGCGCATGGGGGAGGTTGCACATGGGGCTTGATGCTCAAGGGGGACTGATGCAGATGGGTGATGTTGCATATGAGGAGTTCAGGCACATGGGGGATGATGCACATGGGGAAGTTGTGCATGGGGGCTGATGTGCATGGGGGAATGATGTGCATGGGGTTTGATGTGCATGGAGGGAAGTTGCACATGGGGGAAGTTGCACCTGGGGGGATGATGTGCCTGGGGCGATGATGCGAATGGGGGGAAGTTGCGCATGGGGTGAATGTTGTGCCTGGGGGAATGTTGTGCATGGGGGAATGTTGTGCATGGGGTGTTGATGCGTTGTGGGGGGATGGCGTATGGGGAAATGTTACTCCCGCAATGCGGGTATGCTTTTCGCTAGTGTTGAATATAGGGAGAATTTCTTCCTGTCATTGGAATGCTGGAATATTCCCCAAGAGAGGGGATGAGAGAGAAGATATAAACTGCTTTTCATTTGATGTTATGAGGAAAACTAGAAAAAAATTGGGGCTCTGCTCACTGAAACTGAACCACCAAGGCAAGTACCTAAAGGGAGCTGAACTGTTCCATCCGAGATTATTTCTACAATGGGACATTCAGTATAATGCAGCCTGAACTCTTAATGGATTCAAAGGATTAAACATTGAACTTTATCAACATTTGATAAATATTTGGCCCAAGTTTGCATAAGGAACAATCTTGTTTGGAAAGGCATTTAAAAATCTTCACACTAGTGAGAATTTTGTACACACCTTTGACACCATTCAAAGACTCTTTCAGGGTGACCAAATTATTCCTGAAACCCAGGGCCAAAATTCCTAATCCCAGGTCAAAATTCCTACCCGCTTTAAAAAATTGCCAAAAAATGTATTTTTTTGTTTTGGTTTTTGGTTTTTTTACTATAACCTTTGATAGGAAGGAGATATCTTCAAACTGATTTTTCCATTGGATTCTGCTCTTCAATACGAATCCAACAACATATGGCATGATGAGGTACTGTGCACTGTCGCGAAGTTTCAAAATGAAGCCAAAATGTAGGACAATGAAGCCAAAATGTAGGACACCTGGAAAGGAGGCTAAAAATCCTGACAAATACAGGTTTTTCTGGTCATATGTTCACCCTGTCTTTCATCTGCCATCTAGAATCAAGTACCACAGGAGGCATCACTGGCAATTTCACTGGGAAGGACATTAAAATCCACACTTACTTACTTACTTACTTACTTACTTACTAGTATGTAAACTACTGTGTTGAAAAAATGGTATATAAATATTCTTAATATTTCTAAAATATTCTAAAAGTGTGTATAAAATGTATTTTAAATAGATTATAAGCCACTTCCAAATGTTAGTTGTTGGGATAAACAGATTTCAAACAGAAATAAAGGACTCTCTGCTCACACTGTTTGACTCTCTTGTGATGACACTTATCATGGAAACTCCTCTTCACAATCTTTGCACTCAAAGCCAGAAAAACCACCTTTCCCATTAAGGAACACTTTAATGTATTGTCTGAGCAGGCACAGTTTTAATTTATTGGTAATGGTTAGATGATTGCTGTACACAGCCACATTTACAGTTGAACTGAAGGCAAGTGTAATATTTTAAATAAATAAATGGTGTAGTTGACATTTTCACCATTTGATCCTAAAAGTGTGGCTTGTGCTTTCCTTTGGCCAGGAAGTAGGGCTTTATTTCCACCCCTTGGCTATTTAAAATATCCACATTTACCCCCATCTTGTGAGCAGAGATACAATCTGGTCACAATGACTGTAGCAGACCAACAGAGAATTTCTAATTTTCCCCCCACTGTTCCTGCCTCATCAAATCTCGCTCAGTCCTTCTGCTCTTTCTCAACCTACAGTGTCTTGCAAAGGCGTCATTAGAGGAGAACTGCTTTTGATCTCTTGGATCAGACTTAATTTTCCTTTTCTGCAGAGAAACAGACAGACATGACTTCATGCCTCAAGAAAGAAAGTGCTGTGCTGACATTTTAATTTTGCCTTGACACAGTTCTGAGTTAGCCTTCTGTTGCTGCAAGGCTGATGTCACGATTTCTTTAAAAATGATGTTGGGGAACCTGCTTTTCTTTTTTTTCTAGATAATTGGATGGCATAACCACCCTCAATTCCTGCATACCATGAGTTCTCAGCAATGGATTCAGAATAAAAGTCACAATCCTAACCTAGGCTGGCACAACTCATTGTCTTCCCATTCCTAATCTTCTGAATCTTCCCCCAGGGGTGGCACAGAAGTACCTTACAACACTTTTGTTGTTGGTCAGCACAGGACTTATGTCAGGGATTAGGCCGGCCTAAGTGGATATTAGGATTACAACCTTAGAGCCCAAATCTATTCTTATTGTGCAAAGTTCTCTTCCAGTGCCATAAAGCTAGAAAAATGCTCTGGCAGCATACTATTCAGCTTTCCTGCCAGCATTGTCGGATCTCCTGCTGCTTTCTTGAGCAAGTAAGTCAGTTGGGAGAGGCAGGTGGGATAGGAACAGGATAGGACAGAAGAGGCAAAAGTGTGCAGGCAATGGATGGGTTGGATCCAAAAAGAGGATAGGTTCAGTGCCATCAAATCCTAACCACTTTCCCAGACCTAGAATCATAGTCTGATCCCATGCAGATCTATACCATCTATTTAGTTACTGCAGTCAGAGTAGACACCCCATATTATAGAGCCATGGAAGCTTACCTTGGGTAGGAAAACAATTGTTCCCTTACTCAGAGAAGATTTCCACAACTGCCTTCCCTCTGCAGAATGTGACATTTGCCATTCTGGCTCAGCTGCACCTAAAGGGTGAATGGGAATGGATATGATCTGGGTCTTAATTCTGGAAAATAGGTGGATGCTAGTGGCCTAAAACGTAATCCAAACAATGATGAGGAAAATCAACTAATGATGAAGCTGCAGGTCACTGCAGGTACAGTGTGTGCAAAAAGACCCTGACTCAATTCCTGGCATTGCAAGGAAGAACCAAGAGAGATCATAGACCATATCTCGGAGGAGCTGCCTTCTTGGGACCAATATTCTGCCTCAGTGAATTCTTCAAAATACAGAAACAAAATTATTTGGGGGTAGAAAGATGGGGATCTTGGCAGAAGCAATGTACATTTCTCTTACATACCCCTTGCCTCTCCTTGGACTTACGCCAGCAAAATATCTGGTGTAGAGGTAAGTAAAAATAATTTATGATAGGAAATTTTTACTTACTGCTTGCAGACTGTCTGTCTGCACTGCCAACCATCATCATAGCACTCAGTATAAAGGTATGGCTGCACAATGTATAGTGGTGGTGAATGAGATAGGGCTGTTAGCAATGAATTGCCTATTATTGTTTTGAACTTGTTTTAGTATCACCATTATCTATGTATTGCTTTTAATAAGAGGACAATGTGTATTCCTGGTAAATACATTAATGTTTGTTGACTAAAGGGCATTGTGTGACACAAACAGCGTAACTGGATGAAATGCAGGACATAGGCAGTGTGCTGGAACTTGGGCTGGAACAGACAAGCCAATGTGCATGTGCTATATCCAGTGTGCAGTTTGGGTTACTGCTGCACTACCACAAGCAAGGGTAAACTTTTCTTCTTATCTTGGGTAATGCAGCAGCAGCCCCAGTTGGTCTAGTCAAATTTTGGTGGTGCAGATCCAAGCAAAACTTAGTAGCCTGGAGTTCTGAATCTAGCACAAGTTCTGTGTCCCAGCCCTGCCTCAAGCTCTCTGGATGCCCGTCCACAGTCCTACCCACTGCCCACCATCCCACCTCAAAACATCTTCCACCCACCTCCTCCTTGCTCTTCCCACCCCTAACTCCTGTACTGGCAGACATCAGCCAGTACAATTTACCAGTCTTGGGGGGCCTGCAACAATGCAGGGAAACCTGCACAATTCCCTACGCCAACATGCCCTCCTCACCAGTATACTGAGGGCAAGCCCCTTGTACCAGCCCAAGTGGGTGCTTAGGATTGCACCAACACACACACACACACAAATACCTAACAACTTGCAGTTATCAGCTGATGTTCTTTGCTCAAAAATGCTGATATGCTCCATAATGCACAATGAATAATATGGATCACAGCACTTGCCAGCAAGTGGAAAAAATAATCAAAGAAGATTTTGCTGGTCACCCTTTCACATTAAGAATTTCTTACTCTTGTGCAAATAATCATGTGATGAATGGGGGCCTGGTGGCACATTAACTAGGAAGAACAACAAGGGACAGAGAAAAACTGGCAGGATTCCGAGACCCTGGAGGCAGCATGAACTGCTGAATAAATTTCCTTATTTCATGCTAAATTAATCTTCTTTCTCACCTTAGGAGATCTTGGAAGAAAGATGAGTCTTTGACCCTAAATGACTGACTGAGGATTGAATATTGAAGAAAGTATAATCTCTGAGGCATTTGTGTTCAACTGATGTGCTGGAATCGTACTCAGAAATCAAATGTGCTGTGCAAGTAACAACACCTCAATTGTCTTTTTAGTACTTAAAAAAGGCTCTTTTGAAAGAAAGAGAGAGAGAGAGAGAGAGAGAGAGAGAGAGAGAGAGAGAGAGAGAGAGTTAAAATAGTTCAAGGGAAAACAGTAAAATATAATTTGATTTTGCAATTTTGACTGAATATTAAAAAATGAAAGCAGATTTTTTTCTGATTCATGAAATTCTACACACACACAGACACAGACACACACAAACAAGCACAAGCACAAGCACAAAGCGAGAGAGAGAATAATCTCAATTATCCAACCTTCAATTATCCATCCTTCCAATTTCACAGACCGCAGAAGATTTTTCTTTTAGCCCAGTTAAAAAGTGGGCAGATCTGGAGGGCTCAGTCAGGCACTTTTGCAACACCTCAGGTCAGCAAAGGCTTAAGTGGTGGCTAGGATTGAAGCTGGAGGCACATTCCTGTCCTGCCTCTTTCTGAAAAATATCTTTTCTTTCAGATCAAATGGAACATGGTAGCATTTGAGTATGTTGAAGGTACGTCTCGTGGAAAGATGTGAATTGATGGAGAGGGACAGAACTTTGTTTTCCGGGAAGTTGGCAAATTAAAATTGTTTTATTTCCCCCACCACATTTCTGCATTATCCAATATTTTTTATAAATTGACCATCTATTGGTCCTGGTTAGGTCGGATAGGAGTGGTACTTGTGTGTGTATGTGTGTGTGTGATCTAACAACTCGTATTTACGAGTCACTGTGAGATAAGGAAACAAATGTTCCCTGAACCTTGGTTTAGCCTCCAATCCTCAGTGTGTTTCCTTTGGTTCTACACTTGGAGCACAAAACCATGTCTACTCAAAAGCAAGTCCCATTTTGTTCAATGGATCTTACTCCCAGGAAAGTGTCTTTAGGATTGTAGCCCATGTTTTACAGCCATTTTGGTGGCATAAGTCAAAAGTGTGTAATGAAAGGGAAGGGAAGATGGAATAGGGTTGGAATCTGGTGCAAGGTACTACCACTGGGAACCAAATCCTTCCTCCCCTATTCTACCTCCTGCCCTCCCCATCCCAACCCAGAGCTTTCCAGTTTCTCATGCTTTCAACTCTTCTTCTCCCATTGCCCACCTCCTGCAACAGCTTACATGGACTTACACAGTTTGCCCACTGTGGCAATGGGCCAGAATTCTCACCCTTTGCCAAAATGGCTGCTGATGTTGCACTGTTTATAGCATTGTAAACAAAAGCATTGCAATTTATTTATTTATTTATTTATTTATTTATTTATTTATTTATTTATTTAAATGCCAGCTTTGACTGTTTGCAAACTTCTCAGCATCTGGGAAGGAGCAAAGAATAATAAATGGCATCTCCAATCAAAGATGGTAAATACTCTGATTACACTAAATTTATATATGTAGTGTTATAGTTCAAACACTTTCAAAACAAGAAGCTTCATCTTTAATTAATTATTAAAAAAACAGAAACTGAAAACATTATGCGATGTTTTAACAAAAAAAGGTAATTGAAACTGTAATCTTGATGCCTTAAAACAAATTGGTCAAAAACCAATTATCACAGTGAGAATAAAAAGAATGTATATTGTTCTTATCAACCAAACACCTTAGTTCTACCTCAGTTCTATAAAAATGCAGCCACACCAATGGAGCCCATATAGCATCCCTTTAGGAAGTTTCAGGCAACAAAGGATTCCTTGGGACAAGGAAATATTTGTTACCTTCCCCAGGGAAGTCCTTGCAGTTCCCCTAAGCCTACTTGAGCCTGTGCCAGGTATAGTGTATGTATGTCCAAGTGGTCTCACGAAGGCAGAACCTGAGGTTGGGAAGGTAGATAAATAATTGGACACTTCTACTAAGACCTTCCCTTCCCAGACTTGATCCACCCTCCTCTGGTCTGCACTGGTTTTTCCCTCTCCCTGCCTCATTCTGTGTGCCCCGTCCGTCCCCCCAAAATAAAAATAAATAAAAATAAAAAATTCCATGCTGGCACTGAGGCTCCTCTATGCAGTATTATGCAGATCTAAACACTAGTTTAAACACTGGGCATCCAAACACTAGCTTGGGCCAAAAAAAAATCTTATTCAGTAGAAATAGCATTAAATAGCAGTGATGGGATTCAAAGAAATTAACAACTGATTCTATGCCCATCTGGCAGCCACTTTTAAATGGCTATTTTTTAACTTTATAGGTCCTATCTCTTGTTAGCAACCAGTTCTATAGAGTAGATGTGAAGCTACTGGAGCCCAGCACTGGATGTAAACCAAGGATTGTTTTACATTTGGAATTGGAGTGAGCCATGCCAGTGTACATACAGGTATTTATATAAAATAGCTGCCATATACTCACTAGTGTATCCTTAGCAGTCTTGCATTATCAGAATGAAAGTCATAAGATGGTTGTTTTCATCCCAAGATTCCCTCTAACAAACAGGAGGGGATTTTATCACTCAAACCCATGGCTCTATTGGTTTAATATACCTATAGGGAAATCAAATCATTGCTGTTAGAATAGCTGTTGAGTTAAAGATGAGGAATGTCCTCTGCCACGAGGCCCAACTGACCACCACTCTGTTCATTTTTAGAAGGGCATCCAACATTTGGGTTATCTTAAGTTCTGTGGTGTTCATTTTTAATCTGTTGAGGAGGGGTTTTTTTGTTCTTTTGGAACCAAACGGTGACACACGTGTGCATGCACACGCCCAAACACATGAACATAAATGATCAGTTCTGACAGCATTAATTCACTATGAGGAACTCCATAGTTCCTATAGTTAAGAACTCCATAATTCAAGTTGGTGTTATTTTCCCTTCTTTAGCAGAAGGTGATCAGTCAGGGCTGGTAATGTTGCAACTCTTTTCATTGTACAGCATTGACTGGTACAAGGATCAGCATTTTTCTTCAATTCAGATTATAAAACCCCTGACTTCCACCAGACATTGCTGCAGTGGGGTGAGAGGGGAGTAATTTCCCCATACTGCAATCTCATTCAACTGTGGGTATATATGAGTACCCGAACATATAGGTAGGGACCTGCAAAAGGCAAAGGGATGTTATCCCAAAATAACCTTGCCTTTTTCAGATCCCTACACATAGGTTCCCCCTTCAGTGTCATTATTCTCAGTTCCATGATGGCAACAGTCGGGGGGGAAGGATCCATGTGATTGACCCTATCCAAGAGTTCAAGCAATTACCATATGCACTTTCCAACGCAGGAGAGTATAGAGAATGCTCTTTTTTGTTATGACATGTATTTGTAACTTTTAACATGAAATACCTATGAAGTCCATCTGGTCTTGTTTGACTGGTAGCTGGTGCTTGGAGTTTAAAGTAAGGCAAAGTATCTCCCAGTTCCACCTGAAGATGCTATGGATTAATCCTGGGGCCCTCATAACGATCATCTGCTGTAAGTGAACAGTATATCATTTCTTCTATAGTTCATTTGCATTAATTTGCTGCTATGTTGATGTTCTATTTTGGTCTTTTTTGTTGCTTGATCCTGTCCTCAGGGCATCCGTGAAAAATGGTGTGCCTGCTTCAGCGTTTTAATGAAAATAAAATATCACTGCACAATGATGACCACAGCTCTCATTTGCACACAGTAGGATTTTTTTTTAAAAAATTGAATTTGAATTTTAAGAGTGTGTTTAATTATTTCTGAAGGTGCTTAGAGAACCAGTTGATGAGCAGGCTTTTTTTTTGTCTGGCTGCTTTGTGAGCTTCCTAATCTCAAGAGTGAGTGAAGGGTGGGGGAATTGACAAAGTGCTCCAAATTAAATGTAGGAGCTACTTGGAGAGGTTCCTGGATGATTCATGCGTTGAATCATGGATACCAGATTAGCTACACAAACATACGGACTTGTGTGTGAGTTGACAACGTGCTTATTTGGGAAATGGCAGTGGGAGAAAATCATGCTTTATGTCTTGCACAGCTCACGGCCAATCACTTAGGCATATTGCAAAGCTGGACTTTAAGCTTCTCTGAGGTATTCATATTAAAGAAGGCTGCCACAGATCCTGTGGTTTCAAGAGTTAAAAAAATAGAGTTCTTCCTAAAAATATGAGAAAAATTGAGATAAATCACACCAAAGGTTGAGTTCAGCATCCTCTTTCCCACCATGATTCACTAGCTACTTCTGGGAAGCAAAGAAATAAGAGAAAAAGGCATACCTTTATCTATCCCTTGAACCTGGAGATCCTATATTTTTCTCTTAATTTTAAGTGAACCCATTATTATATGCAATCCAAAAATAAGGCATGCAACTACATGGTACAAAGAAACCAGTGAATCAAGATGTGCACGTGAACCACATCAACAAAATTATACAGAAGTAAATGCCAAAGGTGAAGACTATGCCATGAAGGATTCTATAAGGAAGGGTTCTATGAGCTGCCTGTAGAACAGTTACCTACCTCACAGGGTTGTTGTGAGGCTAAAAAGAGATCCAAACATAGGTGCCAGGTCCCAGCCTTGTTTCTCACTTCCCAGCCACCTGCCCACTCTTCTGACTGCTGCACATCCACCCCATTCTTAAATGCATCCTGCATGCCTTCTCCCCACTGCCCCCCACCCCAAACCACAACTCACCTTGGATTCAACACATGTGAGAATCTTGCAATAGATAGTGAGGAGTATGTGGAAAGCTATACCTGTGCACTTGATGACCATTACTCAGCTTTGTAGCTCCATATTTTTTTTCAGAAGTCCAAGGTGTTCAAAATATTGTCTTCAATGGGCAAGCATATTATGGTTGAATTCAAGTAAAGACTGATTATAATGCCTGTGTGGATTTGGAGAGGGGAGGGTGGGTTTCATGGTGTTATGCTTTGACAAGCATGGCTAGCTTTCTTGCTTATTATTACTCACCCTAAGACTGTGCAAATGTAGTGAGCTGAAAACTGAAATGAGTTTTCTATCACCATGCAGTTTAACAGTGAAAGGTGCAATAGGAAATGACCTTGGTATTCATTTCCAGAGTCTCACTCCACATTTCAAAGTCAAAAACTGGACAATAATCACGATGAGTAAGTATGGGGGAAAAATATCAGAAGTGACAGAGCTTTATCTCCCTGCCTTGGGAAAGCATTAAGAGCAGTTTCTTTTATTCTTCCCCTCCACACTGGCTGAAGACATAACAATATAATCACTGAAAATACCCTGAATCATACATTTATCTTTGCCTCATCCATAATGGACAGGCATGCTAGTCTTTCAAACAATGTAGTAATTAATGTCCATTAGGGCTGCAGCAGCTCCATTGCTACTTCTTTTTGTCCATGTCCCACACTGTTCCAGCTATCCAGTCATTTAAAACCATACTGGAAGGACAGGATTTTAAAGTAAGAAACATTTCACCTGCCCCTTAGGCTGATCAGATGACTGGAAATGCCCAGACCCACCTCCCTGGAAAAAGTGGGGGCTAACCTGAAAGGGGGAAAAACACTTCTCCAGAATTCCGAGGGTATTTCCCTGGCCCTTTAAAACATTTTAAAGGCTCTGGCCCTTTAAAATTTTTTGGGAAGGCTCTGACCTTCCAGAATGGGAAACCAAGTGAATGGGAAACCAGCCTTGTGCAGGCTGCCACCCTCCGCTGGCCACCCCTGTTGCCTTTGCAGCCCCCCACCATGGCTTCCAGAGCCAGATTGCAGCCTCCGGAGGCCCCTCAGCCCACCTGCTGCCTCTGCAGCCCCCATGCGGCTTCTGCGCTGGCTCTGCCACTTCTCTGCTGGCTCTGCCACTTGCACACCCTGGCCACTTCTCCTCCACCCTACCACCGTTTCCCCGCTGCTGCCTCCTCTGCTTCCCCTCAACACACACTCTGACTGCCTCCTCCACTCCCCTGCCACTTCTTCACCACCTCTGGCCCCTCCAGAGACCAACTGCAGCCTCTGGGGGCCCACATGACCACCACCTTGGCCCAAGGTAAGTCCCCCCACCTCCCTTTCCCACCTCCCTTCACCTCCTTAGCTATGCCACCTCCTTCTTATCTATCCCACCCCTCACCTATGCCACCACCACCCACTTACCTATCCCACCCCTCAGCTATGCCACCACCACCTACTTACCTATCCCCCCACTCCTTAGCTATGCCATCTCCCTACCTACCTATCCCACCTCCCTTTTCCATGGGTTGTTTTGCTGCAAACTGCTTTGAAGGTGTCTTACACGTCTGGGTCAGAATCATGCTTGTTAAAAGATTTTCAATTTTAAAAGTATTGAAATTAAGTACAGGAAACCAATATGAGTATTTTTGCTTTATTTTAACATGTCCTACATTTGCTTTATTTTAACATGTCCTGCATTTTTAGAAGTGCCTACTTTTTATAACCAAGTAGGAATTTTGGCTTGGGGGACAGGAATTTTGGGGAACTTGGGGGGAATTTTGGGTAGAGCATCTGGTCACCCTGCTGCCCCTATGCTAATCATTCCACTCTCTCTCCTTGTTTCCTTTGCTCCTCATGTTTTGCAAGTGATGAATGGAGATAACAATCCTCTAAGAACTAGATCTGACCTGTAGTTGTTGGGCCATAATCGAAAGTGGGCTAATAGGTTCTATCTTACCACATAAAAACTAATTCTTCACAGCATTTATTTAATCTTCTCAAAAATGTCCTCTCTTTTCCCAACTTTGATGCCACATAGGAAAACAATAACAACAACAGTGATAATGGAAAAAATTCTCTTTCTGCTACTGTTTCCCTTATATATTCAGCTCAGAACAAGGTATCTGTTGTTTCTGCCTCCAGGACCAGAGTCAGCTATTTCACCATCAATTCACAAGGGGAGTGAAAGCAATTCAGTCCAATATCTTGGCATTTTTCTTCAGCATTTGAGAAACCTTGAAAAGAGACTCATGCTGTAATCCTAAACACACTTTCCTGGGAGTAGGACCTGTTCAGGCTTATCTTTGCTTAGGCATAGGATTGCACCCTCAGTCCACAATCCTCACCCCAGTTAAGCTGGCATAAGCCCCAGCAAAAGTCCCGTGCTGGTCTGGGAATGACACAAAAATTCCATAAGACACTTCACCACTCCTGGGGGAGAGTTAGGCCAGTGCACAGACATACACTTGCCTCCCTATATCACCATGGAATGGGAAGACTGATGAGTTGTGCCACCTTAGGTTTGGATTGCACCCTCTGGCACAATCCTAACCAATTTAGGCCAGCATAATTCACTCATCTCCCCATTTCTATGGTGGTTTGGGGAGGCTGGCGCATGTGTGTCTGTGTACTGCTCAATCCCCTCCCCCCCCCAGAGTGGTGCAGAAGTGCCTTACTCACTTAAGAAAGTCTTTTCAGGGGAGTGCTTCTTAATCCTACTACCCTCATCATTATTGCTTGAACTCTATTACGTTTACAGTTTTTTTCTCTTCCTGGGAGCTCGCTGTTATGCCAGAGCTACTCCATGTTTACTTAAGTACGGTAAGTCCCATGGTGTTCAATTACACTTACTCCCAGTAATGCATGGATTGCAGTTTGACAGTATGATCCTGACCCTGGTTTGGCTGGCACAACTCCTGGTACAAGTCCTATGCTGGCCTGAGGGTGTTGCAAAAGCGCTGTAAGGCACTTCTGTGCCACTCCTAGGGGAGAGGGGCTAGACATGTGCTGACCTCTCCACACCACTGTGGGAATGGGGTGTGTTGTGTTGGCCTAAATAGGTTAGGACTGCAGCCTATGTGTCCCATTCCAAGATAGTGGGCCCAATGCTAGATTCCAAAATAGTGGCTCTCTGATTCATTCTCAGATTGCCAGGTCCTCTGTACTCTGGTATGTATCTTGGATCCAACCTTTCATGCAGGCTTATAGAATGGAAAGAAGACAGCCCTGCAACTAAAAAAGTGTATATTGCTTGCACACTCATCTGAGAGACTGCATAAATTCCACTGATCAATCTATGATATAAGATTCCATTAATCCATTATGTGGCAGCCATTATGTGGTAGATTTCATTAATCCATTGCCACCATGACCAGAAGCTACATTGCTACTGAGAGCAGAAGCTACAGTGGTATAAAAGAAGAAAGTGGCTGCCTAATTGCTAAGTTGATGGAACAAATGTGATCCTTTTGAAACCCTGGATGTCACACAAGAGGCGCACTTTGGGATTGCTGCTTTCATTTTAAGCAGAGGAAGGAGGGAACACAAAGACAGCAACCAGAAGCTGAACTAGATCAGAGTGCTGAAGATGAGACTAACCCCCAAATCCAGAGTAACTACGGGAGCACATAAGAGACTTTATGTGTACCCGTAGTTACTGCACCACCTAGTGAAAACCTATGGGAAATTCATATTGGAATCCAGAGTAAGTTGTTTTTACACCAGAGCAAGGATTCCCTGTAGTTACTCTGGGTTTTGTCCTAAATGACAGAGAAGTGGCTGAGACAAAGTGGCAGAGTAGACAAAGGCTGCAATCCTAAAAACATTTTCCTGGGAGTAAGATCCATTGAACGCAATGGCGCTTACTTTTGAGTAGACATGGTAAGGATTGTGCTCTAAGTGTCAGAGAATTCCCTACCAATACTGACTCTCCAGACAACATCTTCCCTCTTCTCTCACACACACACTAGAGAATGAAAGATAAAAAGCACAGCCAGTAACAAATCAAGAAAACAAGCCCACCCAAGAAGGAGCACTGAATTGGTGCTTCCGTCGCAGGGCTCTGGGCCAGGGCTCTGTGGTTGCTAATATGAGGGAGATGATTGCAGTATGGAGTCATGTGCCCCGTGTGACTGCCCTTCACCAACACTCCACTTACCCCATTCTGCCCCAGCCAAAGCTTCCAATTATATAATATATATGTGGTGCAGAATAATCCCCAAATTTTAAATTACTGTTATTTAGAGAGTCACCCTGGGTGAGAACACTGCACATTAAAGAATAAAGAAGTTCTGAATAGCAAATCCTCTCTAAAAGAAAAATTAAAGTGCTACATCTCATCCCTATTAGTCACACCAGCAGTTCCCAAAAGCAGCAGAAATCCACAGAACCAAAGACTGACAGCAGAATAGAGAAAGTGCTTTTTTTTGGATGGGGCTCAGAAAACTGCAAAGCCCAGCTAGTCTTTGCTTTCTAATCAGGTGTACCAATACAATGAAAGTTCATCCAAAATGACATTTCTTCATTCACAGGCTGCTTCTGGCAAGAACTGGGAGGGGCGAGGCGAGCAAATAATGGGAAAAGCAGATCAGCTTAATCCATTTCAGCGTAACTGTGCAGGTGCTACAGTTGAGCTCAGAAGCAACTGATATTAAATGGAAATCCATGCAAGGTTGGTTTATCATGGGGAGCCCTCTTGAAGATTATTGGCTATTGGTGCATCCTGTCCTCATTTACTGAAGCTGATGATTAGTGAATTAGACTGGGAAATTGTTCATTGTCATATGATGCCTCTATTTCCATATTTGTCATCCGTAAGCATCATCATAACATCATGAAATAGAGATCTAGGGTATCACACTTTTACCACAGGGTGCTCCTTTTAGAGGAAAATTAGCCATCCCTCCTTCAGCACAGCATCTTTTTTAATGGTTGTTGTTGGTGTCTTTACTGCATCTCTTTTTAGACTGTGAACCCATTTAAGACAGGGAGCCATTTTTTATTTTGTCTGTAAAAAATTTTGTTTACTTAAGTTTCCTAAAGATAATTTTCAAAGCAACGTGGGATGATGGGTGGGTATCTTTCATGTCACAGTACTGTTCTGACAACAGGAAGCAGGAGGTATATGTGTGTATTTCAACCATCCAAAAATTGGTTCCCCAATAAAAAAATGTTCCTCCACTTTTGCAATTCACAAATGAGACCACAAAACTGGAGAGGCATTTTTTTTTTTTGCAACTGTCAAGAAAAAAGTGACATTTTCACAGATCAAGTTTTTGCTAATTCAGATTGCAAAAATCTAACATTTGGCATAAGAGAAAAAGCCCATGGTTGTTGTTTTACTTCTAATAAATTTTGGTTTTGTAACCCTTAGAGGCGTTCTTTGAGTGTCCTTTGTGTTCTTTGAGTTGAAAACCTATCACATTTCATGAGAACCCTAACACATACAACCCTCATTAATGAGAACAATTTAGCAAATTGGAGAAATAGTGGAAACAAAATTGCAAAACAAAAATCTCCCCCGAAAGCTAAATGATGGTTTCAATAACGAAATTATTATATGATGGGGGAGGGGGGCAAATGTTACTTAATGGTGAAGAGAGCTCCATGTAATTCTGTTCAATTTTCAGTATGGATCTCATTAACTGGAAGAGCTGTTCAATACGAGGGGGGGAAAGAAAGAGTTTGCGAGATAACAAGAGCAATGGATATTTCCAAGGTCAGGAATGTGACACAAATGCTGCTTCCTGTTGTAAAAATATTGATACTGTATACCATTGTGCAAGAAGAAAAAGAATGGAAAACAAAAATTGAACTATTACACTTGTATTGTTGGGTTATTTGTTTGGCTTCGACAACTGAATATTTTCTAAAACATCAGCCAGTTAATGTAAATCAAAAGATTGTCAGTGACCTTGAAAATTAAAATGGATTTCCATGGGCTGTGGATGGCACAAGCAGTTAAGACGCTGTGCCTGATAACCAGCAGGCCAGGGTTCGAGACCCAGGTCGGCCCCACAAGACAGGGTGAGCTCCTGTCCTTAGCCCAGCTCTGCGACGCCAGCTGGATCCAATCATATTGGCTCTGCCTTCCCATTGGACTAATTCTGTGGCATGGAGAGGGAGGATTTGCTGCTTGGAGCCTATCCTCCATATGATATGGAGCTGCTTGGAGCCTATCCTCCATATGATATGGTGCCTATCCTCCATAACAATCCAACCCAGGCTTTCGTGCGTTGCGTGCAGCATATGCAGCGCCGAGCACGATACCATAGTCTCTCAAGACTGACGGAGGCCTGCCAAGTGTACAAATTTCTTTAAAGACTATAAGGAAGAATTAACTATGAAGCCAAAAAGCCTTAAGAAAAATGGGATTGGTATTTATTCAGATGATATCAATATATCTTCACAGTTTCTAAGCATTATTTATACTAATTTCATAGGAACCTGCCTTAGAGCTCAATCCTAAGCTTCTAGCACTGGCCTTCTGACATTGCGGTGTGTTGGAAAGAGCCACAAGGCATGGTCTGCAACCATTGGCACTTGCCAAAGCTGGAACTGGTAGAGCTAGTGGAACTGGTGGGAAATGGTGAAGATAGCACTAGTGGGAAGCTGGTGTCCTACCACTTGATAATTCCTTGGATTGCTGGGTGGAGGAGAGAAAAATAGGAAGGGAGGAAGGGAGTGGAGGAGAAGGGAGTGGAGGAGATGTAATGGAGTTGAGTGAGAAGAGGTGGCAACTGAGTTAAGCTGGATCCAGAGCCCTGTGTCAGGCCTCATGGCAGCTGCAGGCCAAGTGTAGTTCTTTTGCAAGGCTACATCCCTTACATAGGGAACAAATGTCCCCGTCTTAGGAGAAGTTTCCAATGGTTGCCCAGAGAGCACTGAATACCTCAGCAGCAATTGTGGCAGCGCAGCAGGGCTTGTGCTCCATGCAGATTAGGTTTGAGCTGCTTGACCAGATTATGCCACCTAGGTGAGTACTGTTGTCACACACCATCAGCTCTCCTGGAATTCAGGCCAATGATATGAAATGGGATTCTTTCTGTCAACTGGAAAACACACCTAATTATTTCAAGTTAGGGGACAGATGAACACATAATGGGATTAAAGACAGTTGCTGCTGATGCTGTGTTCCTTCCAGTTACTAATTGGGGCAATGCTCCTTTCCTGCCTTCCTCTAGTTCAGCATTTTTCAAAGTGGGGTCGGGACCACTTTGGGGGTCGCCTAGAGCTTTCCTGGGGGTCACTTAAAGAGGCCAGGTCAGGTTTGCCAGACCTCTGGCTGTAGCTGCGCATGCACTGGGGCTGACTGACAGCCTCAGGGCCCAATCCTATGCATGCCTACTCTGAAATAAATCCCATTGTGTTCAGTGTGTGCATAGAACACACATTTCATTTGTAACAATGAAAATACATCCTGCATATCAGATATTTACATTACAATTCATAACAGTAGCAAAATTACAGTTATAAAGTAGCAACAAAAATAATTTTATGTTGGGGGTCCCCACAACAAAAGGAACTTATAAAGAGGTCACGGCGTTAGGAAGATTGAGAATCACTGCTCTAGTTGCACTACCACTGTGTGGTATCACCAAACAAGTGACTGTTTCTGAATAATAAAACATGGTGGAGCTTTCACAATTTTGCTGTCACACAGTGGTGGTTGTTTCTCCAGTGAGTATACAGCTGAGAATCCTGTTTAAGAGTAGGTCAGCTCTGCCTCAAAAGACCACATCTGACAAGCAAGTTGTTAATACTCAGTGAGAAATGGAAATCGGTGGGGCTCGTGTCACTTCTTGTCGGCTGATGACCTTTCCAAAATCTAACACAAAATATGATGTATCAATGGGAGGGCTGTTTGAGGAATAAGCCATATAACAAACATGGAGCATGGTTACTTGTACAAGATTTCTGGGAAGGGGGGTCATATGCAATGAATACCATCACTGATTTCTAGAATTGTTGCAAGGTGGTAAAAGTAAGACTGTGAGCACAATCCTAACCATGTCTACTCAAATGTAAGCCCCATTGTGTTCAATAGGTCTTACTCTCAGGAAAGTGTCTTTAGGATTGCTGCCTGTCAGCAGAAATAAGTATTGATGATTCACCTACTGCAATAGAGAAAAATTGAGTGTGTGAGTGTGTGTGTGTGTGTGTATGTGTGTGTGTGTGTGTGTGTGTGTGTGTGTATTTCTGTGTGTGTGTGAGAGGGAGAAAGAGAGAGGGTAATACTTTTGCATTTGCACAACCTTCAAATTAAAGGTTAACGTAAGGCAAAGAGCTGACCTTTCTCACCAGTTAATGTGATGTGATGCTTATTCAAACATCTAACATCTGAGCTTTCCTAGGGAAATGCAAAACAAAATTACATTGGATGGCTTATATGGGACCATCTGGTATTCCAGAAGCAGGATGACACATTTCCACAAATATACCTCCAGAATAAGCCCAGATTTCAATGTGTGCTTGCATGTGTATGTGTTTTGTTTTGTTCAGTCCCGTAAGCATAACCTCATATTCTACTGTGATAGATTCTATAGGATCGTTAAATAGAAGAAGTCCAAGAAAGGGCCGTAACTGCCAATCCCTTACCAATCCTATGTATGTCTACATGGAAGTAAGTACCATTATAGTAAATGAGGCTTACACACAGGTAAGTGTGCATAGAACTGCAACCTTTGTTTGCAGAGAGTCCCAAATTCATCAGTTAAATAAGCTTGTCAATAATCAGCCATAGGATTGAGAAGAGTCTCTCTTGCTTCGAATCTCTCCCAGCAAGGCAAGGAAGATACAACTGGTTTTAATGGACCAAGTGATTGACTTAGGGTGCAATCCAGAGTAACTACGGGGGTGTCCTTGCTCCAGTGCAAGAACAATTTGCTCTGGATTGTAATATGAATTTCCCATAGGTTTTCTCTAGGTGGTGCAGTAACTACGGGTACACGTAATGTCTCTTATGTGCTCCCGTAGTTATTCTGGATTGTAGGGTTAGAGTATGGCAGCTTCCTGTTCTTACACTGCAGACTCTTATCCTGGTCAAGCAGAGAGTAGCACAACTCCTGCTAGCAAACACAACTACTCCCCAACAATGACAGTGCAAAGCAAGAACTTTCCCTGAGAACACAGATATATTCCCTCCCCCCGGCCCCCACAATTGCCTGCCCACTGTGTCTTCTAACTGATGACAGCTAAAGGCTTTTATCACAAATTAAATCTCCTGGATGACTTTTAGGCAATAATGTTAAATTATCCTTTGAAAAGTTTAGTGCCTTTGGTCAGCAAGTGCACATCATTGTTAATTGCATCAAAACTAAAGCGAAAGGGTTTGGGTAAAAGAATCAGCAGAAAAGACAAGCCGGGCAGGGGTTGCTCTAATCTGGGACAGGTTAATACTTGAGAACATCTATTGGTGCTATTTAGTGACCAGTTATCCAGACAGAGTTGTAAATCAGCTACAAGATTTATTGGCATGGATCCCAAGGCTCTCTTGAGCAAATGGTAGAATTTTGGATATGCAAAGGACAGCTAGTGATGTTTGCCCTTGGCTCTCCATTTTTCTTTGCTGCCTCATGCCACTTTTGGTGCGGGGGGGGGGGGGGGTACACCAGTATTACACAGCAGCTGTTTTGGATAGTGCAGGGGGTTGTGCCACCCAGTTCCCAGAACCACTGTATGTCTCCCCTACACAGAGTGCTGGACTCAAGGACTGCAAGGTGAAAATATTTCCTTAGCTTCATCAATCATATGCCACCTTCTCTATCTTCTCTCATGCAGAGTGGGAAAAGGCACACCAAATCCTGGCCCCAGTGCAGCACAAGGGTGCATTGTCCAAGGAGATCTGGAACTCTGCTTTGGCAGTGCATGATTGCAAGCAATAAGCAGGCCTCCATCAGTCTTGAAAGACTGTGGTACCGTGCTTGGCGCTGCATACACTGCATGTGAAGCACGAAAGCCTGGGTTGTATTGTTATGGAGGATAGGCTGTTACCCAAGCAGCAAATCCGCCCTCTCCACGCCACTGAATTAGTCCAATGGAAAGGCAGAGCCAATACGATTTGGATCAGTGGTGGGCCCAGCCTGCCCTAACAACCGATTCTCCGGAAGTGGGCGGGGCTAGGCTGGGTCAGGGGTCAGGGGCGGGGCCAGGGTCAGGGAGCGGGACGGGGGAGGGCATGCCACCTTAACCCTTAGTTTAACAAAAAAATTGTATCACTTGTGACGGCATCAATCAGTACTAACCCCCTGGGTTCTTTGTAATTTATTCCTATGCATTACACTTTGTTATGCTCTCAGGGGGAATGTGTGCCACAAATAAGAACATAAAAGCATAAGAAAAGCCTCCACTGGATCACACCAAAGACCCATCTAGTCCAGCTTCCTGAATCACACAGCAGCCCATCAGCTGCCTCAGGGAGCACATATGACACTTGCATCCAGGTGCCTAATACAGCAGACACTAACACAAGTTCCACTGGTGGTACTCATACCACTGGTTGAGAAACACTGATCTACAGTTTAGGACCAGAGTCTGTGGTGTCCCCTCTACAGGCTGAGGTTTGCCTCTAAGCCCCTACTTAAGGCTACAATCCTGTCCACACCTTCCTGTAAGTAAGCTCCATTAACTGTGATAGGACTTACCAGTACTTCTGAATGGTCGTACATAAGATTAGGGCTCTTAGAATCCCAGCCTCTTGCTGCAATATAACACTTGCATCCAGGTGCCTCAGTGCCAGCAGACACTACCACAACTTTCACAGGTGATAATCATACCACTGGTTGAGAAACACTGATCTACAGTTTAGGACCAGAGTCTGTGGTGTCCCCTCTACAGGCTGAGGTTTGCCTCTAAGCCACTACTTAAGGCTACAATCCTGTCCACACTTTCCTGTAAGTAAGCTTCATTGAATATAATAGGACTTCTGAGTAGTCAAGCAAAGGACTGAGCTCTTAGTAACCAGCCTCTGGCTGCAATCCTATTCACTTTCCTGAGAGTAAGCTCCACAGACTCTAATGGGACTTACTTCTCAGTAGCCAAGAATAGGATTGGGCTCGAATGCTGCACTCTTCTGCACACTTTCCTGGGAGTAAGCTTCATAGATTGAAATGGGATTAACTTTTGAGTAGTCAGGCATAGGATTACAAGCTCTTAGAAACCAGCTTCTTTCCAGGGAGTAAGCTTCACTATTATAATGGAACTTACTTCTGAGTAGACAGTGATTGGGCTTTGAGGCTACACTCCTATCCTCACAGGGGAGTAAAACCTACTGACTTTAATAGGATTCACTTCAGAGTAGGCAGTGGACTGGGCTCCTGGGGGTGCAGGATGGGAACTGCATGCTGCCTGCTTGTAAGGAAAAGGAGGACAATGAAGGTTTATTGTGGTCCTGGAAAAAAGTATGGATAATAAGAAGACTCCATGTTGCCTCCTCATAAGGAAAAGGAGGAGTAAAAAGAGGACCTGTCCTGGGAAAGGAGGACATATGGTCACTCAATACTTGCTTCTGAGGAGGCATGCAAAAAATTGGGCTCTGATGCTGCCATCCTATCCACCCCTACCTGGGAGTAAGCTCCATTGACTAGGATGGGACTAGGATAGAATTTACTTCAGAGTAGGCAGTGGAGTGGGCTCCTGGGGGGCAGGATGGGAACTGGGGCTATTTCTTCAGGTACCCCCATACTTCCTGCCCTCAATCTCAGGTGGAGAGATTTCTCAGAGGGGCAGGATGAGGTGGGGAGATCTCTTGAGGGGGGGGGAGCAAAAGGTCTACAATGTGGATAGGATTGCAGCCTGAGCCCAATCCTAACCGTGTCTACTCAGAAGTAAGTACCATTCAAGTCAATGGGGCTTACTCCCAAAACTGTGTGGTCAGGTTTTTAGCCTTACAGTCTAATCCTATGCAGGCTTACTTAGAAGTAACTCTCATTCTAGTCAGTGGGGCTTACTCCCATGTAAGTGTGGATATGATTGCAGCCTCAGAGCCCAGTCCTAATCATGTCTACTCAGTAGAAAATCCCATTATAGACAGTGAGCTTACTCTCAGGAAAGTAGACTGGGCTGGAGGAACAGGGCTGGAGGGAGAGATCCAATCCTCTGCCAATCTCCTCAGAAGTAAGTCCCATTATAGTCAGTGGGCTTACTCTCAGTAAAGTCTGGATGGGAAAGTAGCCTCAAATCCTATGCTACTCAGAAGGAAATCCCATGATAGTCAATGGGAATTGCTCCCAGGAAAGTGTGGCTAGGATTGTGGCCACATGCTGCAGTCCTCTACTATACAGTGTGGCTTACTCCTGAGTAGTACTGGGTAGTACTAAGTAGTTCTCCATGCCTAGTACTGGGCTGCAAAGGCACCCAGGGAAGGAGGGAGGCAGGCTTGCTGCTATTACTCACCTCAGATGTTTGTATGCTGGGGAAGAAGCGGGGGAGAGAGAAGGGGAGGGAGGCTCAGAAGGGGAGGGAGAAGGAGGAGGGAGTAGAGGAGGAGGGAGGAGATCTTCCAGAGGCCCTTTAAGAGAAATTCAAACACACTTGCATGCAAGTCAAAGATGATGGCCCCCAATTAACAACCAGTTCGCTCAGCCCCTAATTAACAACCACCTCTATAGAACTGGTCAGAACCAGCATCAGCCCACCTGTGGATTGGATCCAGCTGGCATCACAGAGCTGGGCTAAGGACAGGAGCTCACCCTGTCTTGTGGGGCTGACCTGGGAATCAAACCCTGGCCTGCTGGTTAACAGGCACAGCGTCTTTACCGCTTGCGCCACCCACAGCAATAAAGGGAATAAAGCAATAAAGGGAATAATTATTATGATTACATAGCATCATCCATGTACATGATGCTTTAAAATAGTTAAATTCAGTTGTCAAAGCATGTCAGCTTGGCTCTCTTCCTTTCTAAAAAGCAACAGGTGTTTGGGGGGTATTGAAAAAATGTGGAATTAGCAAAAGATGCATTTGATTTCTTTTATACCAGCAAGGAAATTCAACCTATACGTACATACGATGTCCATGATTGTAGAGGCAAGGAGCGGGAAGATGCTCCACCATTCCATTATTTCACTGTTCCCCTAGTGTGCCTTGCCTTATGTTCCAGTCCTGAATTCAGGTTAAACCTGGATAAATGCTTTCAAAGAATTGGATATGTGCAATTTGATATCACTTCAATGATCGGCTGAAGCTGAGACAATGCATGTTATGCTTGCAGAAGATCCCTAGTTCAATTGTAGCCAGTCCCAGTTAAAAGAAACTCAAGCTAGGGAGCTGCTGTCAAATGGACCAACTGCCTTCCTTCATATAAACTCTTAGTATAAATTCTTAGAGCACAGGTCTCAAACTCAGTATTTCAGAAAAATTCAACCAATGAAGTGGATTCAAGATAGCATTGGGCAGTATTGCCCAAAGGTAAGATCTGATGGTCGCAGGCTTGAAAACACTGGAAGCTCTGCGAGGAGAGACCTTGACACTGGGTTATGTAATATGCTAACAGAAGAAAGATAAACTGCAGCTGAGTCTTCCACAAGGAAAAACAAAAACCAGAAAAGTGAGATCTTACATTAATGGAACCCTCAGAATGCAGAAAGTTCTTGAAATAGAGAACCTCTGTCATTTGTAAAACCTTTTCAAGACAAGGGTTAGAAAGACTGCCTATGTAATTCATCTTAAAATAAAGTTAGAAGAGAACTCTGATGACCTGAAAGGTGGTATATAAATGCCAGTGTTGGTTTGGTTTGTTTATTTATCAGCTTGCAGTGTCTGTCAGCAAGCTGTCCCACACAATAATTTGGAAAATACTGATGCGGAGTCTTTGTGTATGTGCATGTGTGCATGTGTGAATGCTGCAGGTTACACTGAGAAATCCACAAAAATGAAACAGTCCAACAGGTTTCAACACACTGCAATTTAACCTAAAACCTAGTTTGTAGACCTGGTTGGATCGTGCAAAGACAGAGACATTTAAGATCTCACTCGATGCCATGGCAGCTTTAAACACTAGGCAGCTATTGATATTCCAAGAAAGATTGGGTTGCTTGTGAAAATATTACTTTCTGAGACAGAATAGCTGACTGGTGGATGCTGTGTAGTCATTCCTGGAATTAAGCACCACCTGTGAAAGGTGGCACTTTACAGGAAGAAGTCAAAGCCTGGCAGCTTCCAACACCGTTCTTGTAATTACTGGAAAGAAGGGCATGTGAGGCAGTGAATGAGCAGTCTGATGCTGACCAACTTGTACAGCTGAATCTGATGACAATTAATGACTTGGCTAGCTGAATGGATGAATCACCTATCAGATCAGAGAGACTTCATGCTGCATCAAAGTCACCAAACCACACCTAGTCAATCACGCCCTTATCTCTCTATTAACAACAAATGCATGGAGAGAACCTTCATACTATAATGAAAGCCCTGGAGCAATTAATTTATCTGCAAACTTAGTTTTGGACTTCTTTTTATCCGTCTGTTTACAAAAAGGTTGAATAAATTACTTGACCATCTAGTTAGGATACATACAATTCCTACAAATGCTATTTTTTTAATCACTTGATGAAAATTTATTTTCCTTTCAAATATTTCTTTATTTCCATTTCTACATTTATTTCCATTTATTTCCATTTATTTCCACTTTTCACCCCCAAGATTGGCAACCAAAGTACAAACTCAATTGTTTTCAGGTTTGGAAGACAGGGTAGTACTAGATAAGAAAATGAGAGCAAGTTGAAGATAACAGATGCGAGGCAAGACAGACAGACAGACAGACAGACAGATGTCTCTGTGACTTCCACCTACCCAGGATGCATTACCTACTGTGCTGGAAGGTTGAATAGGACTGGCTGTTAGTGGCATGAATCTGGAGGGCCAGACAGGGGTAGGGAAAGTATTCTTAGGAGGACAAAGACTTTGAAAAAAGTGGGGTGGAAACCTCCAGACATGACTGGAGACATAAGTTCTGTGTGCTTTTATACTATTTTGAAAAATGCTGCCCAGCATGTCTCAGCATGGACTTGGGGACTATATATTAAATAAGTAAGAGCATTTGGTTGTTCATGGGTAGCATGAAATCTAACTCATTCATAGGTCTCAGTTCCTGCTAATGCAATGTCTGAGCGGGAGCTAATGGATTTCACAAGCAGTGAGATTTGTGTGCTACAGAGTAAATCTCTGCTTTGGAGTCTCCATAAGGAGATGTGATTCTGAAAGACCAGTGACATTTCTGGAGCTCTTCTCCTGAACTGGCTCCCAATAGGACCTACTGCCTCACCACGAAAACTGAAAGTCAGTTGTGCACAAAGACACATGCTTTGCTCCAACCCACTCTTTTGAAGCATAAAATGTGATTGTGAAATGGCCATTTAAAGAATGAAGGGCAAGGGGTAAAAAAGTAACAATATTTGAAGGGTCAGAAAAAGGGATGGGGCAGACAGCCAATGAGGCCAAATGAAACAGTCACCTCAAATAGTAGAATTTTGGTGGGGGATGACCCATCTCTGTCTACCTCCTTATCTCTGCTTTTTTCTCTCCCTTCTTCCTCTTCTTGGTTGAAAGAGGGAGACAGTGAGGAAGATGAATGTGGAGGCACAGAGAGTGCTGAATTAGAGCACTGAGGAGCAGGAGAACCAGAGGATGGCACATCATAGGATAAGGGAGGGCAGCATTTGGCATGCCATGTCAGGAGATCTTGGGCTGGACATAGATTGGATGGAATATAGCAGGACAAAAACCAAGTCTCCTGGTCTGATTCTGCCAGAGTCACTGCTCCAGGCTTATCTTCATCATTTTACAAAGAACACCCAGAATAGTGTCTTCAGTGGGTACATAGAGGAAGACTTTTCAGTTAGCAAACAGGAATCAAAGACTAAGATGAGCCAGCTCAATCAGACAGAATGTCAGTCTGGCAAATGTTCATCTCTGAGAGCATCCTGCTTCTCATGATGACCAACCAGGAAAGCCCACAAATGGTCAGAAAGGTAATAGCCTTCCCCATCCTCTGTCATTCCACCACAGCAACTGTACTACTCTTAACATGGGTGCATTTATCCATCGTAAGGAGTAGTTGTTCACAGAGCCCAGTTGGATTCAATCAAGGAATCCATTGATTGGATCCATTAGTTCCATTACTTCAGCATCCTGCCTCTTACAAAAGACAATTAGATACTTCCAAGAATTCCACAAGCAGGGCAGGAAAGCTACAGTCTTTCCTGGTGTGTTCAGAGAGTTCTTCTAATATATCAAGAGAGTTAGCATGAAATCCTATGCTTGTCTACTCAGAAGAAAGACTAATTGTGTTCAATGGGACTTACTACCAGGAAAGTGTGGATAGGATAGCCATCATAAAGACACTTTCCTGGGAATAAAGCCCATTGAACACAATGGGGCTTATTTCTGAGTAGACATGGTTAGGATTGTGTTCTCAGTTACTCTACAATCCAGAGTAACTACGGGAGAATGTAAGAGACATTATGTGCACCCTTAGTTACTGTTCCACCTAGTGAAAACCTATGGGAAATTCATATTTCAATCCAGTGTAAATTGTTCTTACATTGGAGCAAGGACTTCCTGTAGTTACTCTGGATTGTGCCCTTAGTGAGTTAGTTAGATTTATATCCCAACTGTCTCCACAGAAGCGGACTCACAAAAGCAGAGTCACTCAAGGCAGCTAACAATGCAAATAAAACACGTAAATAGTCAACACATATTTAAAAACATTTAAAAACATCCTAACACCCTGAATTACAATAAAAACAACTAAAAACACAACCTACCAGCCTCTATCGTAGTTAAAAGCTCATACACATATAAATGGCATCAGGCCCCGCTTAAAACTCTTTAAGAAGGGAGCAGTTCTCACCTCTTTCACCATCTTAAAGTAAGATTCTTGCAATGCAGAAGTGGAAAGTGTCTCTACTCAGACAAACTGGGTGACTTGGTTTTCAGAACATGAGAATCTGAAACAAGAGTTCTAGCAGAGCAATTTTGAATTTTAACTGTTGGATGCTGAAGTACTAATGCATCTGCAGACTTTCCATGACTCTTTCTTTTTGAATGGTCCACTTAGACAACCAATTAATTTAAATTAGTCTGTATGTGGACCATATAGCAAAATACCTGCTCATTCATTTGAAACAAAGAGAAAAAAGTATCCAGTTTAGCTTATTCTAATTTTGCTGTAGCATTAAGACTCAAATGTAGCACACACTGAATTGCTGAAAGGTTCTTCATTAATGCTTTGAAGTATCTTCTATTTTCAAAGGGGAGGTATCCTTTTAGAAGCCCTGGCTGGGATTCAATGGGCCATTAAGGGAAGAAACCAGTTGCTGTTAATTGGATTATTTCAAAGTATGCAGACTGTTAATAGCACCATGGGAGAACAGAGTTTTCTTGACAGTTTCTTGGTCATTTTTTTTTTTTTTTTTGGGGGGGGGGGGTTCTTCAGTGGCTTTGAAGAACCACTGATATTCCTATACTACCAGCTTGAAATAGGGCACAATCCAGAGTAACTACAGGAGCACATAAGAGACATTACATGCACCTGTAGTTACTGCAACACCTAATGAAAACCTATGGGAAATTCATAATGCAATCCAGAGTAACTTGTTCTTACGCTGGAGCAAGGACTCCCCGTAGTTACTCTGGATTGAGCCCTAAGACTTTGAAGACCCAGGTTCAAATCTCCCACTCAGCCATGGTGATCTTGGACCTGGTGATCAGATGGTATATAGAATGATGGTATTGTTCCTAAAAACTACAGTTTCCACAATTTTTGTGCCACCCCTCCACAAGCAGGCCTCCGTCAGTCTTGAAAGACTATGGTATCGTGCTCGGCGCTGCATACGCTGCATGCGAAGCACGAAAGCCTGGGTTGGATTGTTATGGAGGATAGGCTGTTACCCAAGCAGCAAATCCCCCCTCTCCATGCCACTGAATTAGTCCAATGGAAAGGCAGAGCCAATACAATTGGATCCAGCTGGCATTGCAGAGCTGGGCTAAGGACAGGAGCTCACCCTGTCTTGTGG
Source organism: Cryptoblepharus egeriae (assembly GCA_030015325.1). Taxonomy (NCBI): domain Eukaryota; kingdom Metazoa; phylum Chordata; class Lepidosauria; order Squamata; family Scincidae; genus Cryptoblepharus; species Cryptoblepharus egeriae. Next base: position 230,137,629 of record JAREYC010000001.1, read on the forward strand.
GGCCGACCTGGGTCTCAAACCCTGGCCTGCTGGTTAACAGGCACAGTGACTTAGCCACTTGCGCCACCCACAGCCCTTAGGTAACAAGGCTGTTACTTTATTAACATTGATGCTATGCTGTGTCCTAATAACATCTCATTCACACAAAATAATGCAGCACAAACTGACTTCCACTGGGACAGTCAGGCTGACACCTGCACTGCATTCAGTGTGAGTTTGGGGCTGCTCCTGCACTATTGTGAAGAAAGGAGAAACTGATGTGCAGCTTCTCACCTCTGCCATGGCCAGCATGGCACACGTCTGTCATAGCGGGCATGGCGGACTTCTGAGGAGGGGCAAATGTTCTTTATGAAGTGTCTGTGACTCTCCAAGGATGGTACAAAGGACTTGCACTGGGCCAAAGTATGGTCAGGTTTGCCTCCTCAGTCTCATTGATCTGTTTTGAATTAAGGAAATATATTTTTTGAGACAAAAGAGTTGCATTTTTATTCATGATTGTAGTGACTTTGGTCACTAGAAGTCTCTCTCTCTCTCTCTCTCTCTCTCTCTCTCTCTCTCTCACACACACACACACACACACACACACAGACATGCACACACACACACACATCATGAGACTGGAACCCCAGCCCCCCAATTGTACACCAGTACTCTGCTCTCTACAAATAACGATATAAATGCCAAGAGGCATATAAATATTGTTCATAATAATATGTGTAGTATTCATTCCTTCTTTCTGCACCATGTGATAAATCTCTTGAGGATCACTCTGAGGAAGAGAGTTAAGCTTGTGAATACCTTTGACTACAGTGAGTTTTGACCTCCAGATGATTTAACAGTATCAGTTATAAACTTCAAATCCAACTGCTACATGATACTGGAGAGGCTACAGAATTGTCAGCTTAGGGGGATCAGGAACCAGAACAGAAGATGAAGATCTTTGCAGGATAAAATATATCAGAAAAAGGAGTCTAAATCAAACAGAGTCATGTAGCTGAAGACACTTTTTCCTGGTTGCTCCCCGTCAACCCCACTAGTATGTTGCTACTAAAACAGGAATAGAGGTATAAAAAGCTTGCAAAGAAGTAAGTTAATAAACAGGTGAAGGTCTTGGAACAGGGAATCCTAGGGATATCCTATTTGTAATTGTATGTGAGATGTCATAGTGGAGTCCATGAAACTGATTACAGATCATGGAAAGATGTTATACATAGTTGGATGATTAGGAGAAGAGAGGGTGGGAGAGAAGCCAAGCAGGAACTCCCTCCGCAGGTCAAAGACAAAAGATCTGAGACTGATATCTTCTGCTGCCTGAATAATATGCTGCCCCCTCCTTCAGGTATTACACCTACTTTCTGTCCTGAACAATGTCTGTCTAGGACTGCATTCTTCTTTCAAATGTGTCCACGAAGCATGAAGGTAACAAAAATCTGTTATTTGCTTCCAGGTATACAAAATAGGAAAACAAAATGTCAGATTTATTTCAGAGTAAATGTAAATTTATTCACAATGGAGCAAAGAATCCTAACTTTACATAAAGGTTTATGGACTCTGAGATATCTGTGACAGAGCAGGAGAGAGATCTAGAGGTGCTAGTGAAGAGCTTGGTGAAAGTGTCAACCAATGTGAGGTGGCAGTGAAGAAGGTAAATTCCACGTTTGGGGACATTAGAAAAGGCAATGAGAATAAAACAGCAAATATTATAATGTCATTTTACAAATCAGTGCTAAGGCCACATTTTGAATACTGTGTCCAGATCTGGTCACCACATCTCAAAAAGGATGGAGAGGAAATGGAAAAGGTTCAGAAGGGCAAATGATTGATGGTCTTGGACACCTCCCATATGAGGAAAGGCTACAGCATTTGAGTAATTCAGTCTAGAAAAGAGGCACTGGAGTTGGGAAATAGTTAAGACATACAAAATTATTCAAGGTATGGATAGAGTGGACAGAGAGATGTTCTTTTCTCTCTCACATAAGACTAGAACTTAGGAACATCCACTGAAATTGAATGCTGGGAGAGTTAGGTCAGAGAAATTAAAATATTTCTTTACCCAGAGTGTGGTTAGTCTGTGGAATTCCTTGCCACAGGATATGGTGCTGGCTTCTAGCCTCAAAGCCTTTAAGAAGGGATTGGACAAATTTCTAAAGGAAAGGACCATCACAGGTTACAGGCCATGATTGGTGTGTGTGTGTGTGTGTGTGTGTGTGTGTGTGTGTGTGTGTGTACATATAGATGTAGGCAACATCAAAATTACAGATGTCAGATATCCCCCCCAAAATAATGTAGGAGAAAATGTAGGTCATGAAAAATGTAGGTCATGACAATATAAAAGCTGAAAACCCTCATACGTATTGCTTTCATGTGATTAATTTAAAATATATGTTGCTTATTATTAAATTTAAATATTATTATTACATATTTATGAATTTTAAGAAGGCTACATACTGCCTGCTCACAAGGAAAAAGATGACAATGTTTTTCCAGGACACAAGGCTAAAAAAGAGGTCCTGGCAAAAGAAGACTTATGGTCACCCTGAACATGGCTAAAGATCATTGATAGACTTTCCCCTGATTTATTTAATTCTTTTTAAACACCTTCTATAGGCTGTGGTGGCACAAGTGGTTAAGACACTGCCTGTTAACCAACAGGCTGGGGTTTGAGACCCAGGTCCAACAAGATGGGGTGAGCTCCCATCCTTAGCCCAGCTCCTGCCAATCTAGCAGTTTGAAAGGAAGTAAACGAAGTAAATTTATAGATACCACCTCGGTGGGAAGGTAAAAACAGTGTTCCATGCACCTTCGGCGGTTATACCGGTCCCATGACCATGGAGATATCTTTGGACATTGCTGGCTCTATGGCTTAGAAATGGGGATGAGCACCGCACGACTATCAGTATAACCTGCGGGAGACACCTTTACCTTTAAATGCCTTCTAGGCTACTGGGCACATTTTTACATCTTGTGGCAGTGAAGAGAAACTTTCAGGGTACTCTTATGTTAAATTCTAGACATGTACTACTCATACTATGGGTGTATAAATGGACGTGGAATCTAGTTTTGATGTTGAGTCATAAATTATACAGATTGTTAAATCTTAGGAAGGTTCACCTCATAATTTCACTCTTGGTTTGTATCTTTTTTAAAAGGTACGCATGACACTAATGCGCAATATTTTGTTAATTAATAGGGAAAAGTTGGAAATGTTCCAGCATCATCAAGTTCATTAAACCTAGAAGCATATGTCACAAAGGACTCATTGGATACTTTTATGCATAGCTGTTCAAGTCTTGATATGAGACCAGCATATGTGCCTCCCTTGCAGAGTGAAAGACCTTCTAGCTGCTGAGCTCTGCCTGGGGCTGCTACTACTCTCTCCCTACAAGGGTTAAACATCTTGTCTTGCTTGGGGGAGGTTGCTCTGCTGGTGGGCATAAGGACTCAGGAGGCATCACTTGTGACTTGTTCGAGATCTTTCCTGCCTGCCTGGCTCTGGCCCGGCTGGAGCTGCTATGCCCCCTTGTACAGAAAGAGGAAATAACCTGCCTCTAGCTGGTTTTGCTCTGCCTGTTGCTCTGTTATAATGTATTTTCCATCTCGGGGGAGCCCAGGGGAGAGAAGGTTGACTTGGAATGCAACCAGGTTGGGGAAGATATGGTGGGAGGTCCATAACAGGCCATAACAGGAGAAGGAGGGTCAGTCACTGACAACTGTCCCTCTTTCTGCCCCACCCCTCAATCCTTTGGCCTTAGGCAGCCTGAGCAACAGCCCCCTGAGTCTGAAGCTGCTGCTTTTCAATGCCAGGTCAGTGAATAATAAGACCTGCCTGGTCCATGACCCAATCCTGGACCAGAAATCTGGAGGTTTGGAGTGAGGTGCCATCAGTACGTTGATGACACCCGGCTCTTTCTCTCCTTTCCTTCTGAGTCTGAGGAGGCAGTTGAGGTCCTGAATCGCTGACTGGAGGCAGTGGAGGGCTGGATGAGGGTGAACAAGCTGAGATTAAATCCTGATATGACAGAGGTTCTCCTGGTCCAGAAGTCATCAACGTTTGTATTGGAATATTGTCCTGTTCTGAATGGGGTTGCACACCCTCTGAAGGAGCAAGTCCACAGCTTGGGTGTTCTGGATTCACAGCTGCTCCTGGAGTTCCAGGTGGTGGCTGTGGCCAGGGAGCCTTTGCTCAGCTTTGGCTGATCCTCCAGCTGCAACCATACCTGAGTTGCTCAGATCTGGCCACAGTGACCCAGGCCCTAGTGACAACAGGATTGGACTACTGCAACACACTCTACATGGGGCTGCTTCTGAAGATGATCCAGAAACTCCAACTAGTCCAGAATACGGCAGCCCATGTGGTTACTGGGGTTCATTGGTTCAGTTGTGTTGGGCCACTGCTTCAGTGGCTACACTGGCTGCCCGTTCATTTCTAGGTTGAGTTCAAAGTGCTGGTCTTGAACTTTAAAGCCCTAAATGGCTCGGGTCCAGGGTACCTGAGGGACCACCTTCTTCCATACAAACTAAACCATCACCTAAGATCATCAGAGGGAGCCCTACTGACTGTGCTGCCACCAAAGGAGGTGAGAGGTGTGGGGACCAGGAATAGAGCCTTCTTGGTGGCAGCACCCCAGCTTTGGAACTCCCTCGCCTTAGAACTTAGGAAAGCTCCCTCGATACAGAGCTTCAGGTGGAGCCTAAAAACTTTCTATTTTTAAAAAAGCTTTTATTGAGGCAGAGGTTGGGGGATTGCTGTTTTTATTATTTTTAACTTAAGTATGTTTTTAATGCTTTTAATTGTTTTATTGAATGCTTTTAATATTTTTATTGTTTAGCTGCCTTGAATTGGCTATGGGATTAAATTAGATAATTAAATGATTAAATGATTAAATAAATGAATATGATATATGTATAGGTTCTGCACTTAATGTTGGTTTCTACTTTGTCAGAGTGGACATCAGATGCTTCCTTTTTTAATGGTACCAAAATAGATGAGAAAACACACTGTTCTTGTAACAGTGTTGTTGCCTGTGATATCTGACCCAGGCCCTGTCCATTGACACAGGTTTATTTGACTAAGGGTGAAATCCAGAGTATCTATGGGGATTCCTTGCTCCAGAGTAAGAACAAGTTACTCTGGATTGCATTATGAATTGTGATCTGATGCATACAGTAACTTACAGTAGAATGCAATAAAACAAATCACACTGAAATATCTTTGTTGTATCAAAAGCAAAAGCCAAATAACCAGGAAAAAAAACACAACTATGGTACTTTATACCATTAAAAGTGGCATTCTTCAAAGACCCTTAGTTCTCTGGCTGATGGGAAAGGGTTTATTCATGGATTGGGTTTATTCATGGGAAAAGATCCTGTGGCAATGTAGAAAACAGTGTGGTCAAAGTCAAGGCTAACTGTGGCTGAGGCCAAATCCATGCCTAACCCAGAAGCTTTGGTTATTCTATCAGGGGAAACCTTGGGTTGCTTGAGAGGGTGGTGTCAGTGAAATTCTTGGTGGACATCATAGGACAGAGAACATTTCTATTCACAACCTTAAGTGTTTGCTAACATGGGGAATTAAGCACATTCATAACAGTTCCAGATTGTAGCTCCTGCTACCTGGTTTTTGTTAACTGATTCATCCTGATGCATTAAATACCCCCTGCTGCTTGTCTTTCAAATATAATGCTGTGCCAAAGATTTCTCTGGAATGAATATGTACAACAAAAGCAGGACACAAATGCACACAAAATGGAAAGCTATATTATCTTGACAATCCAAGAACAACGCATCAATCAGCCCCCTGACCCTGCTGAGTTTCCAGCACTTCTTAGACAACAGCAGAAGGCTGAGAAGCCTTGATATGTGCAGATAGGCTATAGGTCACAAGCACAGCAGCCATACAAGGTAGAATCAGAAAGGCAGGTGCCATTTCCAGAGGACTGCCAAAAAATAAGAGGAAAAACAAGTTGTTTTTTTCCCCCTTGAAAGGCACAGAAAGTAGCAGAAATATAATAAAGCAAGAAAAGCAGCAGCTTCCCAGGTGTTCAGATTTGGTAGACAATGAGCTTTAGGAAAATGTCACCATTTCTTGATAGCATCAGATAATTTTAAAATGAGGGAAGAGTTGTGAGTCAGTTTTTAAAGAAATATAAGTATCCCAGGATGGACATACTGCTATCTGGATTTACGCTGCATCAGAAAGAAAGAGAAAAATAAAGGATCTGTGAAACTGTTTGGAAGAGCAGGGGGAAAAAACCAGTTTGATTCATGTTTCACTGGGGAGCTTAAGCTCCACTTACAAATGAGAAAGTGGAAAGAAAATAGCAAGAGAAATGCAATGGGGGAGAGAAGCTCATGCGTAGAGAAAAAGCATGAAGGTACATACAGGTGACAGCAGAAGCACTGACCCTGGAAAAGACAGTTTTGCCAAAGATTCCTGACAAAGAAAATTTCACGTAAGAGGTTAAACAAAACCCAAGAGGGAAAACCTAAGAAAGAACAGAGCAAATTCAATGGAGATATGGCTCGTATTGACAGGAGAATGCCAGCCTTTCAAGAGTATTTCATCTTTTGATGAAATATTTGATTAGGACATTCATGTACACAGAGAAGAGCACACAAATGCAACACAGAGAGGCAGGCTATTCTTTCAAGGGCCCTTCGGTGTGAGAGACATCAAAGTTTGGAAATAATATGCCTGCTCATCAAGTCTGAGAAAGATGAAGGGGAGATGGGAAGTTATAGAGGTTCAGGAAACTGCTATAACCTTGTGTAAGTTAAAGAAAGGAGGGAAAGAACACCTTGGAATTTTTTCCTTTGTTTTATAAATCTCTGGTTTAATTTTTGCAGAGATTGTGGGTAGAATTCCAGGATAGAGTTCCTGCAAGGCAATCTAGCAAGAGCAGGGTGACCATATAGAATGGATGACAGGGTGCCTCTACCTTTAAGCGTTAGATAGAAGAGGCAGGGTGACCATATGACCAGAAAAACCCGAATTTGTCCAGATTTTTAGACTCCTGTTCGGGTGTCCTACATTTTGGCTTAAGTGTCCTACATTTTGGCTTCATTTTGAAACTTTGTGATAGTGCACAGTACCCCAACATGCCATATGTCGTTGGATTTGTATTGAAGAGCAGAATCCAATGGAAAAATCAGTTTGGAGATATCTCCTTCCTATCAAAAGTTATAGTCAAAAAAACCCAAAAAAACAAAAAAGTACACTTTTTAGCAATTTTTTTAAGTGGGTAGGAATTTTGGCCTGGGATTAGGAATTTTGGCCCTGGGGTTCAGGAATAATCTGGTCACCCTGAGAAGAGGGAATTTAGGCAGCTCAGCATAGAAAGGTTTAGAAAACAACATCTGCCTAAATTCCCTCTTCTATCAAATTCGTAAAGGTAGAGGCTTTCCTCTCCACATGGTTACTCTGAGCAAGAAGGAAGAGTTTAGCTTGTATACTTAACCACTGCTATCTACATATTTAGCTATGCATCCTTACACACCTAACAGCGGCAAAAAGAGAGTGAGTAATGTCACTAGTTGATAACTCCGCTCCCCCCGCCCTTTAGTGTACAAGCTAGTACAAATCTCATGTTGACTGGGGGTGTCACAAAAGTGCTGCAAGGTTCATGTCTGTGCACTGGCCTAACACACTCAGGCCAGCACAGGACTTGTGCTGGGACTTATGTTGGTCTAACTGGGGATTTGGATTGCAGCCTGACTTATTTAACTATCTTTTGTATATCACACTCCAGGTGATTGCAAGTCTCCCTGCTTTATTAAATCTCTTTGATTGCTAGCCATGTTTTAATGTGATTGCTGAAACCCAACAATGTTAGTTAAAAGGATGCTAATTCTGCCGGATCAACAGTGTTCTCATCAGTGTCCATTCACAGTTGCCCAGGTTTGCTATTAATTTGTTACTGCATTACACAAGCAATCCAATTTAAAAATAATTCAATCCTGGAATCCTACACCTGCTTGCATGAGATGAGGAAGCATCTTTTTGAACATACTTAGGCTTGGGAGTAACAAAGCATAGAATGAGGCTCTAAGTATGTTTATTTAGTACATTTGCATCCCGTCCTTCCTCCAAGGAGTTCAAAGCATCATTTAACTTTGCAACTGTCTTACAAGTTAGCCTTTGCTGAGAGAAATTAATTTTTCTTTAATGTATCCAGTGAGGCTCAAAGCTAACCAGGGATCAAAATGCTGATTGCCTCCATTCAAGCTCAATACCTAACCCGTGTACTGCATCAATTTCTAGTTTAGGCCTAGGTTAGATTTCAAGAGAGCAATAGAGTGTGCATTGCTGACACTACAGAACAAGGTCCCAGTGGAATTGCTGCAATATCAGAGTTTTTGATGAAAAAAGGATCAACATAACCTAGACCCATCCATGCTATTTTAGTCAAGGCAACAACCCCAGTCTCCATAGTGACGAATGAGCCTGCAATTCTTTCAATAGGATTTTGGCAGAATAGTATAGCATGGGATGCAGCCTCATTTATCAAAACTAGTTCCGGTATTTGCCAACATCACAGGCAGTCCTTGTGTCCGTGTTACAGTAAATTTGTGAAATTTCTTCAGCCATGAAATTGCATGAATTAAGCTAGTCTCTTCCTAATTCAGGAAATTTGCAAGTCATGAACATGTCTACAGAGATATTTAAAGAGATTCATTTCATGACATCGGAGATTTAAACATAAGGATTTAAGCATAGACTCATTTCATGACATAGGGATGCCCATCCATCCCTAATGGTGTATTACTGCTACCACCAGCCAGAGCCTCTGACAGGTAGGGAGCAAGGGCCAGATCTGAGTCCATCATTCCTTGGTCCAGAATCAAATAGAGAACATGGGGGATAGTTCAGGCCTGGGAAGAATGGCTAATGAAGGGGTTCAAAAGAAACATTGCAACTCCTGATAATATTCCTCAGGAACTTTGCCATCAGTGGTTGAGAGTGAGTGACTGGTCCAAGATCACCATGGCTGAGTGGAGATTTGAACCTGGGTCTTCAAAGTCTTAGGGCTCAATCCAGAGTAACTACAGGGAGTCCTTGCTCCGGAGTAAGAACAAATTACTCTGTATTGCAATATGAATTTCCCATAGGTTTTCACTAGGTGGTGTAGTAACTACAGGTGCACGTAATGTGTCTTAGGGCAAAATCCAGAGAAACTACGGGGAGTCCTTGCTCCAGTGTAAGAACAACTTACTCTGGATTCCAATATGAATTTCCCATAGGTTTTCACTAGGTGGTGCATTAATTATGGGTGCATGTAAAGTCTCTTACATGCTCCCGTAGTTACTCTGGATTTGGGGGTTAGGTGCTCCTGTAGTTACTCTGGGTTGTAGCCACACTGTGGCTGCAATCCTAAAGACACTCTCCTGGGAGTAAGTCCCATTGGACACAATGGGGCTTACATTTGAGTAGACATGGTTCGGATTGTCCAACATCCATACCATGACACCATCCTGGTTCAAATTAGATAATTTTCCTTAAAATACTTTTTGGGTGAAAAGTATTTGAAGCTATTATACACTGACTGCTCTAGAGACAAAATATTTGGTATTTAAAGGGAGAATTTAATATGTAGCATACAAAGTAATGGATTTTGACAGTGAAAAAAATAAGCCTGAAAGAAGTGATATCAACTGAAGAAAAAAAAAAACATATACAATAGCAGGTCAAGCAGAATAAATGGCATGTCAGCACTGAAAAGCACAGAACAAGGTTCTGTGGCAGAAGACAAACCTTACAGTTGTACATTTAATGCAGCCCCAATGGGCACTGGAACCTCTAAATGGAAGTAGATGGATGTTACCTGTGTTGGCATTGATTGTTGAGAGAGAAAAAAATCAAAAGTTGATGGAAAATGTCGCCAAAATTCTTTGAGAGCATAACAGTTCTTTGGGGGATTAGCCTATTAGAAGTGGAAACAATGTATACAGCAGCAGAACTGCTGGAGGAAACATCTGAGCTCATGCAAGTACATAGTCGCAAAAAAATCCCTTGCCAAGAGATGTTATGTGTCATTCACTTCAAGTGTTCATGAGCTCCTCATTGAAAGATTCAGCATCCATTTCAGGGGAGATGCTAATTAGTGCATGGATCTTGGTGTCAAGTTGTGGGTAACAACGTCGGCTTCCAGAAACTGAAGAATGAAGAAGGAAAGAAAAATGCAGCCAAAAAATCCTGAAGAAACTAATTGAAAATTGCTACAAACGATTTCAAGATGGATTGAAAGCAAGTAAAGACCCCTGAAGAAATTGACATCTATTTATTGCCTGTACAGTCAACAAAATCCAGACACTGCTGTTAAGCAGAAGAAAGAGATGGTTATTTATATTAATTTATTATTTTTATATCCTCCTTCAAGTTGCTCAAGTTGTACATGATGCCATCCCCCCATTTAAGGTCATCATACTGTAAGTGTTTTTAGGACATTTAAAACATGTTCACATGGGAAAGATCTATCACATGAATTTATTTACTTTATTTATACCCCACCTTATTCATAGAGACCTTAGGTGGCTCACAAAGATAAAATTGATTAAAAGTACAGTAAAATACACTTCATAAAATCCATCAGTGTACGGTCATGGCAAAGGTGGTGGATTAGCATGAAAAGAGCAGGTAGTAAGTTTGCAAGTTTTGGACAGCTGACAAGGTACACCATGCTTCTGATGGAGGACTCACACCCCAATTGGCCCTACTAATAAATGATCTTTACCCTAAATTTCTGTGGCACACCTGCAAACCATTCATACCACCCCAGTGTGCCATTGCACATTGGTTGAAAATCACCGCCCTAGGCGGAAGGGTTTCTTGAGCTTTGGCTCACTGGGTGCTAGAATAGCAGCTTGCAAAAGAGAAGGTAACCCAGAGCAATGGCTTAGCTAGAGGGGATTCAAAGCACTAGGTCTTGCAAGGAGCCTCACCATGTTCACCTCCCTTTTGTTCCACCCAGGGGTGTCGGAAGGGTGGTACAGATGGTGCAGTCCACAACGAGTGATGCATCAGAGGGGTTGACATGCTGGTTTGACACTGGCCACCCACCTGCAACCTCATCCATAAACCACTCTGACATGTCGTTCCCCCCAGCTAAGGAGGAGGCACTCCTCAGCAGGAGCATTCCCAACTGAAGGAGTCATGCAATGTTCACCCAATGTCCTTCACTTTGTAATTTTTCTACTGAGGAGAGGACTGCACCCTTCTCAGCCAGAAGGTTCTGAATTATAGTATGTATGTGCAAACATTGCACATGTGTGCTACACCTCTGAAACCACTTGCCCTTCCTGACAAAGTAAAGAGGGTTCAAAGGTTTATTGTGCATGCAAATGTTGAAGCAAATGGGTTCTCTTAGTAATAGCAACAATATGGACAAAGGCCTGTGAGGTCTGTAATCCAAGCAAGATCACTGGATTTTTCAGAAGAAATGGAAAATCAGGCTGTTGTTAAGCCAGTTAGCTCTGGAAAGGTTACAAGTAGCTGAGTGTTTGGTCATGAACAGTGGTGCCCAAAGTGTGGCATCTTTCTTAAAGCCTGTGGGAATGCTTGCTGTCAGCACAGTTCAAAATGCCAAAAGACTGGTCAAGGACTAGGTTATGCTCTCCTTGCATACATCTTCAAACAAACATGCCATGCAACTAAGGTTGCCATATGACTGCATCCGCATACTGGTAAATTTGACAGGGGGTCCTGTCACAGTTTGTGGAAGGAAATTATGGCAACCCTATATGCAACATCACCACTATCTGAGGTAGGTTATGTTCAGTCACGTACTGACAGCCCTTGCCCCTTTGAGAACAATGTAACTGAGTAGACCTGCACAGGCTTGGACTCAGGCTACAATTCTAGCCATGCTTTCCTTGGAGAAAGTCCTACTTACTATAATAGGACAATTCTGAATAGACATGTACAGGAAGTAATTCCCTCTGAACTCAGTGGGACCTGATTCTGAGTATATATGCATTGAACTGAGCTCCTTAAAATCTTTAGGACTTTTATAAATCATAAATACAGTCATCTGGAGGGCCATTTGCTTCCAACACTGAACCCCACATTTCCCCAAATGAGAACTGAAGCATCACTCTTAAGCTCCTGTGAACGTTGCCGGCAGCTCAGGAGTGACACGTTGCAAAGAAATTTGAACTACAAAGAAGTTGAAATGAAAAGATAGCATTTGATCTCCTGCTGATGTGGATGTGTCCCCCAGTGGCAGGTTCAAGAACAAACATTTTTCTGGGAACATTTGTCACATTTTCCGATAAAGTAGTACCAGGTTGAGATGTGTGTCATGCTACTGTATACTAGTTCTACATGCAGAAATATTCTGACACTTTTCCTGCTTTTAATATCTGACAGGAGCCCACTAAGAGGGTAATGAAAGAAAGCCATAAGATTTATAGAACTCTTCAGAAGATGTTGAGAAGAGAGTAACTCTGTAGTTCCTTCTCCTCTCCCCCTGCCCTTCTCATAGTGGCACTAAAGTCCTTGCATCAAAATTAAGAACATTGACATGGGCAATAGGTCAGATGTCATTCACGACCTTGATGCCTGATATCATTAACAGAGAACTCAGGAACAGACATGCTGTAGCACAGCACATGCTTTACCACTAAGATATATAGCACAAAATCAGTGGTGGGCTTCAGGGGGTTCTCACAGTTTCTATAGAACACTTTGCTAATGAGCGCCTTGTTCTGAGAACCGGTTACTAATGGGATATAGAACCTGTTGCTAATTTAGGTTATTAGAATATGGAACCTGTTGTTAATTTATTTGAATCCCACCACTGAGCACAATCCGTAGTAACTATGGGAGCTCTTACGTCAACTTAAGAAAAATTTACTCTGGATTGCTCTATGCATTTCCCACAGGTTTCCCCTAGGTGGTGTCATAACTACATAGGCATAAATGTCTCTTACACTGACATAAGAGCTCCCATAGTTACTCTGGATTGTGCTGATAGCCCTACGGTATCCCAGTAGACCTGTGTGTGCTTGTGTGGCATGATGATGATGATGCACATGACCCACTGGCACTACTATGGCAGTGCGGGAAAATTGGCTAGGATTGTGTCCCAAAATAGTATTAGAGCAATCTAAAGTGTCTTCAGTCTGAGGATATGAAGTTACTGGAAGTATATGAGGATATTTTGTGCCTAGTAAAATAAATTCAGCGTGAGAATTTTAAAAGGCTGTTAATCTGCCAGTGCTGCTTTTCTCTCTGTGTCTGCAACAGCCAATATCCACCATACAGCATTGCTCTTACTGCAGTACATTTTTGTCCCACACTCACTCCAAGGAGTAAGCATAGAATCCAAAGTTGTGGTTAACAGAGGTGACGATCATATCTTTACAGAATCCTCCATGGTAGGTTGGTCTGAGAAGAATCAGCTAGCCCCAGCTCACCCAATGAGCTGTATGAATTCTCTCTGGTTCTTGTACAAGATTTTTTTAAACTATGATGCCACACTGAATCCATAATTGGCCATTCCTCTGACATATCCAGATCTTCCTTCTGGTTTAGACTGCTTCATCCAGAAAGGAAGACATAATATAACCTGAGGTTAAATCTTTTACCCCTGCTCATGCTGGGTTGCCTTGAAAAATAATTTGAGTTTATACCTCCATAATTGGAAATAGCTTGCCTTATCTTCCAAGCCACTTCTGCACTTGGAATTCCCCCCCAACCTGTACCCTGTATCTCTTTCCCTTTCCCTTTTCAATAAACCATACCTGTGCCAGATAGTAGTGGTTCACCAGCCCTCAAACATAGATCTGAATGTCCCCTTTCCCCTCCATCTCTTGGGTGACATGTGCAAGGGTGTGAGAATAAATCAAGCTGGATGTGATCATGTGTTTACTAATTTTTGGATTTGCTGTTTCATTACAGCAATCATTGCAAGAACAGAAACTGATTTCTAGTCCCAAACCTGGCAAAATTTCCCAGGCAAAATAAGACCTGAGGCTAAGGTCAATAGGAACATCAATTGCCTAAATAAATGTTTGCAGCAGCTGAACTATTTTCCTTTTCATTTTTTTAGGTGCTGGAAATTGTCCTTAGTAGATCAGGTCTTTACAGCACATTCTCAGGCTCTCATTTCTTCCTCTTTTCTGAGACATAGTGACAGCAGCTCTAATATCCTCATCTGACCCAATGTTCAATCTTGGTGTTAGCTGAAGCAGTGCTTCAAGCCTCACCATTCAATAGTGGGATTGCTGGCATTGCATTGGTGCTTTATTTGGATAGACTGTTTTACTTGGTGTTAAAACTTTTGCTGTAAAAATGTCTTCATATATATACACTTACTAACTTCTGAGTAGACACACTTAGGACTGCTCTGTAAGGCTGAAACTATTTTACAAAGATTTTAAAAATGAAATGCTTGGCTATTCAAAAATATATGTAGTACAAAGCAAATGCAATATTGAAATCTGCATTATTACTCTTTCTTTTGTGAGGCATGCCCTCTCTTTTGACATGATGATATTGACATTATGCATTTTGGGCAACATCAGATCAATTGAGAGAAAGCCGAAATAACCATATTTTACGGGAATGAAATGGAAGCCACAAAAAAGTAAAGTCCCTTCTCTGCATCAAGGTAAAGGATAAAGCTCACTCCACCTGGCAATACTTGAGAGTCTTGAACCTTCAGATTGGCAAGCCCAGCATCTTTAACCACTAAACCACCGCAGCCCTTTTAGTGCATCAAGGCAAGGTAACACAATTATCTATCTATCTATCGATCTATCGATAGGATGATAGAAAGGAGGATAGAAAAATACTAAAAAAGAATTGCCTTGTTCCTTGAACACATGCTCAATCAGTAGAGGTGTTTGTTTCCGGAGAGTAAGGTAGGTTTACAGCCTGACTGAATACAACGGGTTGACTTCTGAATAAGGTAAATAACAGTTTTCAAACACCTCTAACAATTAGAAAGAGTTGGTGTGTTATTATGATTTCAATTTATTTTATTTATTTATTTTCCTAATTTATACCCTGCCTTTCTTCTCCTACAAGTGGGAGCCCAAGGCAGCTAACCAGAGAAGAATAAAACACCATTAAAAAGAATTAAAAAACACCATTAAAAAACCATCAGAGAAGAATAAAAACACCATTTTATTGTGCTTCAGATCCCTAACTACTTCATTGCAATCCAGATCCATAACTACAGTGCATACTACCAGTGTGCACTGTTGCATAAGTTTGCATACGTGGATCATAAGTTTGTGATCCATTATTAGTGCAGGGAAAGCGCCCAAGAAGGAGACCACAGCTGCGATACAAGGACATCTGCAAGAGGGATCTAAAGGCCTTGGGAATGGACATCAGCAGCTGGGAAACCTTGACCTCTGACCGCTCAGCGTGGAGGCAAAAGACCCAGCATGGCCTTCTCCAACTGGAAGAGACACTTGTTCGGCAGGCTGAAGCAAAGAGACAGACCCAAAAGCAGCGAAACCTGGGACCTGGGCAGGGGACGGAATTTATTTGTCCTCAGTGTGGAAGGGGCTGCCACTCTCGAATTGGCCTTTTTAGCCACACTAGATGCTGTTTCAGGACCTCCAATCAGAGCACGATACCATAGTCTTTCGAGACTGAAGGATGCCGAATATATATACCTTGAGCCCTACACCAGAGCTTACCCAACATAAGCCTGCATGAGCCAGCTCCTGTTCTGAGCCTGTTTTCCACCACCCAGCATTTGCTCCTGTCACTGAGCATCAGAGAAGTAGGTGGAAGCATGTTTTGAGTGAGGAAGGAGGAGGCAGACAAAGAGAGTGTGGGATGAGAGGATAGGGGGCAGGTCAGGGGGAGCACAGCTCTACTGGATCCTATGCCTTTTGGTGGGCAATATGGTTTGACAGAGAGACTCTTGATTCTGTGCCAACCTATCAGCCTACTGCCGGACTGCTTTCCTCAGGAATATTTTTTTTTTTCCAATTAAAGAGCCACCTGGAGAAAGGGGATGTTAAGAAGGACTGAATGGTCTAATTTGCATCATGGATAGACTGGTCCTATAACTGACCACCCCTGGACAAGTTTAACATGGAAACCCAACTTTGCTACTTTCCCCTTCTGAAATTGTGCATGTGCCAGTGCATCAAGGTAAAGGATAAAGCTCACTCCACCTGGCAATACTTGAGAGTCTTGAACCTTCAGATTGGCAAGCCCAGCATCTTTAACCACTAAACCACCACAGCCCTTTTAGTGTATCAAGGCAAGGTAACACAATTATCTATCTATCTATCTATCTATCTATCTATCTATCTATCTATCTATCTATCTATCTATCTATCTATCTATCTATCTATCTATTCAACTGAAAAGTTCACAAAGCAGTTTACAAGAAAATGAAAAAAATTAATAGCTAATTAATAGCTAATGGGTCCCTGTCCCAAAAGGGCTCACAATCTAAAATGCAAAAAGAACACCAGCAGAAGCCACTAGAGCAGACACTGCTGGGGTGTGTAGGGCCAGTTACTCTCCCCTGCTAAATAAAAGAGGAATACCCACTTGAAAGCGTGTCTGTTGCCCAGTTAGCAAGAGTTAGCCCAGTTAGCAATTAAATACACATTCCCCTTCTTTTGCTATTTGGATTTTGTTTAAGGGTTTTGTCATCTGATTTTGATTTCATACTGATTGTTTTAAATGGCTTTGAGGACCATTTGATGGAAAGTGGAACCTAAATATTTAATCAACCAACTATGCTGCAACCAGAAATGTTGCACATACATTTACACATGTAAAATATGAACAAGTGTGCCCAAGCCTGGGGGCCTCCAAAGCCTGGGGGCCTTTTTGGCAGGAGGGCTCTATTATCTCTCTGACACTATGTTGGGGGCTGGATAATGAATTTACATTTCAAATTTGAATACATTTACAGAATTTTACATATAAGAACGTATTGGAATGAATGACAAGGCTTGCCCAAGGACCAGATAGAGGGTTTTGCCAGGGGCCACATTGAGGCTCGCTAAGGGCTGCACCTGGACCTGGGCTGGGGTTTGGAGACCCCTGCCCTAACCCAATGCTATGAGGCATATTAATTTGGTTGCACTACTTTTTCAGAGAAGAAAATGTTTTTCAAAGAAAAACAAAGATAGGCTAGTCAGAGGCGGACTAGGGTTGTGCCATCCTTCTCTTTGCAAAGCTAGGAAGAGACACCTAGAGGAGGGGGTTCACTCTTCTATTGCATGCATTTTTCAAGCAGAAAATCAACGTCAAGTGGCAATTAGGCTCTGAAGTACTGATTTCCTCAAAACAGTGCTTCATGGTCTAATTGCTATAGGGAGTAATTTTCAGTTTGAAAATGGCCCATGGGAGAAGAATGAACTTTGCCATTTCCTGAGTGCTCAAGTCCCATGGCTGCATTTTTCAAATTTGCAGGCCTCTGTCATTCTTGGAAGACCATGTTATCATGCTCAGTGCTGCATACGCTCAATGCAAAGCATGAAAGCCTGGGTTAGATTGTTATGGAGGATAGGCTGTCACCCAAGCAGCAAATCCCCCCTCTCCACTCCACTGAATTAGTCCAATGGAAAGGCAGAGCCAATACGATTGGATCCAGCTGCTGGGCTAAGGACAGGAGCTCACCCTGTCTTGTGGGGCTGACCTGGGTCTTGAAACCTGGCCTGCTAGTTAACAGGCACAGTGACTTAAGCACTTGCGCCATTCAAATATGAGCTTGGAAACATGTCTTCTTATGACTAGCTTGGCACTTAAAACATCCACATCTCACAGCTGTGCCACCCCAAGTGCTTCATTCCACACCATGCATGAAGGCCTCTGGGCTAAATTGACCTGGCTTTTCTATAGGCTGGCCTAAAGAATTGCTGATTGCCTGCATTTTTAATTGCTGTTTGGTGAATTCCTGCTGGCTTTTGTGGTCTGTGCGTTTTTACTGCTTTGTTATATCTTCAATGCTTGATTGTATTTCTTTGCCTCACTGAGTTGTCTCATTTGACGAGAGAAAATGTGAGAGAAATGTTTTAAGGGAAATAGTTCATAAAAAGACGTTTCTGTGAATATTCAAAACCATGTGCGGATAAAGCAAGCATTTCTCTGGAAATAAGGGGTACAACTTTGTTCATTCCAAAGAAGAAAAACATCCCCTTCCTACTGAAAGCAAGAGAAAAAAATGAGGTTTAAATTGTTACAGGTCGTTATTGAATTTTTTTTTTTAAAAAAACATTATTCTACTCACATCTTGCCTCAGTGCAAGTAGTTTGCATTCCAGGCAGGCTTTGACATAACAGGGAAAAAGACTGGAAACAAAATGCCACACTGTGATAATATCTCACTGGTTCATTCATAATTTAAAAAAAAAAACTTTTCCTGAAAGTAGATCCAGTTCAGGCAAACAGAATCTATGTGATAAATATTTTCCAAGTGAATCAGGAGCATTTTTTAAAATGCTGGAAGGAGTATTTGCTCCATCCTTTCATCCTTCTTGTTTGTACTTTTTCCTATATAAGAATGACAAGTTTATTTAAACGTGATTCGTCCCCCTTGAGCTGCAACGCAAGGAACTTGCCAGCTGCTCCATGTTGGTAAATGCAAGGAGTTTACTAGGCATAAAATTGTTTAAGGTAGGTTTCATAGAAAGAAAAGAGGGGAAACTCTCAGTAGGCTTTATCCACACGTTAAGCAATGTGATGTGATGTGACACTTGATGACTATAAGTTGAATTATTTGGGGGGTGGGGTGGGAATTACAACAGCCACTCTAATGATTGATGCTCAGGGAAAACGTTTCTGGAATTCCAGTAAAACAGCATTGTGGGGGTGGGTGGGAGAAGGATCCATATATCTAAAACTGTATTGTGTGATATTTGTGACATTTACCATGATTGATGGCTGATGGTGAGGATTACAGGTTACAGGCCATGAAGCGTGTGTGTAGATGTGGACTATCGCAAAATGCCATTTTGCGATAGGCATTTTGCGATAGGCATTTTGCGAGGAGGACATCTGGATGCTGGTGTCTTGTGTGCTTCCCATGGCATCTGGTGAGCTGCTGCATGATACAGAAAGCTGGACAAGATGGCCTTTGGCCTGATCCAGTGGAGGCTCTTCTTAACTGGTTCTGCTCTTCCAGTAGGGCCAGGAGGGGATGGTACACTTCTGTCCCCTGCCAGAGATGGGGGTGAGAACCAATGAATGACTCATGGATGAGCAGGTGCCTATCTGACTTTGTGATGAAAAGATGCCAGAAGCATCATTTTCCGTAAAGTCTGGGAGTCATTCCTGGGAGCAATCAAGAAACACAAACCTCTCTACAAAAGTAGGTTGTGGTGGTCACTGAAGGTGAGGTAGCAGAGGAGGAGGAGGACTGTACAGAAGCAGTTTTCACATCTTCCTTTTGAAAATGCTCAAAACACCATTGAGGAGTTTTTTATCATTCCATGCAAAAAAAACCTCTAAAATATCTGTATTGTTTGTGAGATGAAGTGAAGATTTCACATCACTGGTTCTCACCAGGTTTTTCCTGGAGGAATATACAAAGGAGGAACCTATTCAGGTGTATAAGCCCAGGAAATTTTAGAATGTAAAATTTAGAGCCCCCAAGAAATTCTGGATTGTCCTTTGATGTATGCAGTATACAATGATGCCCAGAACTGGAACAGTAACCAATAGATTGACATCCCCAGAAGATGAAGGATGCAGGCAGTGCCTTAGACCAGCAAGCCCTTTTGGACACTGCATTGAGGTAGGTTCCAAAATTAACTGGTTGATTATCCAACTCTTTCAGAAAGAGCTGTTGAATGTACAATGGACATGGCAGTATTGAGAATCCCAAACCACCCATCTCCTTGTCTGGGGCTCAATTTTCGCTCTCTACTACTGCAAGAGGTAACAATCTTTCCCATTGATGGCTTTGGCGGAGGGGGAGCAACTGAGGCTTACCTGGCACTATACACCTCCTTGGGTGACCATTCTGCAAGAAACTCCATATCCTGATGGATGCTAATTCCTGCAATCAGGGCTTTCCTGGAATCTGTTTGGAGCCTGGTAGGAATTTTTCTTTCTGCCTGATTGGATCTTGCCAGGTGGCTGTATTTTACTTTCTAATAAACAGACTGGTAAGGCACAAAGGCTTGAAGTTGGTCTTTGTGTACACAAAGATCAGCTGAGGCATGGGGCATTTTTAGATTGTGAGCCCTTTGGGACAGGGACTCTTTAGCTATTAATTAGCTATTAATTTTTTCATTTTCTTGTGAATCGCTTTGTGAACATTTTAGTTGAAAAGTGGTACATATATAAATACTGTAGATGGGATGGATGGATGGATGGATGGATGGATGGATGGATGGATGGATGGATGGACGGACGGACAGACAGACAGATCACCTCTCTCAGTTGCCTTCCAACACAAGGGACTAGTAGGGTATTCTTTATCCTGGATCCTTTACCCACTCAAATGTTAACTGGCCTATGAAGTTCAATTACTTTGCTTTTGTGGCGGTTGATCATGAGAGGTTCCATCCCCTTGCAAGGGTCATGGCTTCAAGTCACCGTTATTATCTGCCTGTTGTTGAATGTTCAGCAAACTGGCTTTGCATCACTGCGTAACTCCTGCTGGTCTCCAGCTTTACATCCTTTATATTACTATAATAAAGTGCCCTTTTATCTATGTACACCTGCCTCATGTGGTTGGAAATTGAACAGGCAAATAGCATGGAAATGCCTTATATGAGATTTTGATGACTATACAAATAAGGATTACTATTATTTAGTGCAGCCGTGGGCAAATCCCAGCTCAAGGATCTGCAGGAGCCCCTGGTTCCAAAAGAATATCTGGTCTCTTGGAGACTGCAGGAACCCATATGTTCATGTTTCCATGTGTTTTCGCTTTTTCCTGGGCATTATTTCTTTCCCCACACCAAATTGCTCTGAATAACTTATGTCTCCATGTTTTTTTCTGGCTTGGCCTGTATGTTTTCTCTGTGCAAGAGGTATGTAGCAAACAACTCATAGTTCTCATGTGATTCAACATGCCTGTGTTTTAGTTTTCATGTGTATGATAAATAAGTTCAGAAAAATTCATTCATTCTTAAAGTTCCATCTCTAACGTAATTCATTCATGTTAATTTATTCAAATTTGAAAAGTAAATTAATTTTTCCCAGGTCTCTGAAACAATGTCAAAGTGATGGTCTGGCCCTACTGTGAAAATGATTGTCCATCCTGTTCATGGAGAGCTGAATAAAAGAGAACAGAGTTCAGTTGCTACAAAATTTGGTTTTTCTGCCCTGGGGTATCTTTGAAGAAAAAAGCATTGGAACAGACAACATATGGCTTGACTAAGTTCTTCTGGAAAACTATGCAAATATTTTAGATTGTATCCAAGTATGAGATGGTGAAACTTACAATTATTTAACATCTTAACTGAAACTGGTAAATGTTAATGAGGCAGTTTAAATACTTGCGGCTTTTCAGTAATGTCCCTTTGGGACTATTTATCTGTTGATAACCATGTTTACAGCAATAAAACAGTGATAAAACATAAAGCATGCCATGAATTGGGCTTTCATATTGACCATTATTTTAGCAATGATAGAAAATAAATGAAAGACACAGAGAGGGAAAAGTCAAGATAGTGGAGTATGAAGAATGGAGGGACCCCATTGAATTACGGCAAAGTGAAGAGAGAAATATAAAACTGTTCCATGGGGCTCACTATAGTCTATTCTGGGAATGACTCCCTAGCCTCCCAAGCAGAGGACTTTTTCATAATTCACTACCTTAGCCTTTTAATTGAAGCTGGAGCCATCATACAAAGCAGATAAGTTTCAGCTAAAATATAGTTATTTCCCCATTAGTTTATTTTTAAAAAACAATAAGAGAAAAGACATGGTGAGGAATCTATCTTTTGATAGAACAAATGGAAATTATTGAAAAGGGGGCTTTGCAAATTTCCCCATTTCATTCAAAAATAAGAAACTTTGGTTGCAAGCATGCACGCGCGCATACACACACATACACACACCTGAATAGTGTTATTGCCAACCAGATCACAGAATCATAGAATCATAGAATCATAGAGTTGGAAGGGACCTAGTAGGTCATCTAGTCCAACCCCCTGCCTTAGATCCTTCTAAGTTCATTTCAAACTTCTCTCCTATTTCCAAACAACATGGTGAAGTTGTAGAACATTATTGTTGATTCACATGGGCCTTCCCCTCCCCTCCAAACCAGAGTTCATATACCTCACTGAGGTGGTAAGAACTGTGTGTGGGGCCCGCAGGCTGTCCAGATGTCTAGATTTCCCCAGACTTCTCCAGGTTTTATTACCTTGTCCAGGGGAGTAGGAAAATTCAAGAGTGCCTCCAGAATTACAAGCCATGCACAGCAGCTCAGATTTCCCCAGCCCTAAATCTCCAGCTCTTAAACCTTTCAGTGCCCTTTAAACTGTTGCTAACCATGCAGTTTCCCCAGCCATATAAACCTACAGCTCTTAACCCTTTCAGTGCCTCAGTTTGGGCAGAAATTGCAAGGGGGGAGCAGCAGCCCTGCCTGCCTCAGCCACCAATTCAGGCTCTGCTCCACTTCCAGATCCACAAGGTAAATCCTGCCAGGGGATCCTGGTTTTACCTTGCTTCCTCATTCCCAATCCTTCACATCCTGGTCCTTCTGGCTCCCTACAGTCTAGTTTTGCACTCTGTACACCCTTAGGGGCACTGCTGATTTCTCTTGGTGGTTCCAGATCCCACCTCCCTGATGCAGAGAGGTCCTCCTTTCTATCCCCTGCCTACTTGATATCTTGCTTGTGTGTGCATGCATTTTACAAGGTTTTCAATTTTAAAGTGCTGAAATTAAGTACAGGAAAGCAATATGAGTATTTTTGCTTTATTTTAACATGTCCTACATGTGTCCTACTTTTTTGGGGTGTCCTACAATTTTTTTAAGCATGTAGGAATTTTGGCTTCGAGGAAGGAGTAGGAAAACTGCCCATGGGGTTCAGGAATTTTGTATTTGCCATCTGGTCAACCTGGTCTGGGCTGAACTCTACATTGTGCTTGCTTCACATGACTGAATTATTCATATGAAAATAAAAATAAAAGTCCTTCCATTAATATGATGGAGGAGGAGGGTTCTAGCTTAGAATGCAATCCTAAATTGGTCCTATTGTAAGTCCTATTTTATTTAATGGGGCCTACTCTCAGGAAAGCGTGTTTGCAGCATTACTTTCCTTTCCATAGAGGCTAGTTCTCTGTGGAAAAAATATTTTCATGGAAGAGCATTCAACCATGTGTCCCCCGTTCACAATCTGAAGAGACACAAATGAGACAAAAGTTTATCCTTGTAATAAAAAGTAGGCTGACTTGCTCTTCAACCTGTTGATATCTCAACCTGCTTATTGAGAAGTGTGTGCCTTGGTCACATATTCATTCTGTACTGGAGTACTCTTTCCATAAGGAATCACATTCTGCAAATTGACGATGAATTCCTGGAGTTGTCCTTTCTAGAGCGGAAACTGTCTTTTTTGCATTACTGGAAAAGGCACCAATTGGTGCTGGTGCCTGCTTGCTGAAGACTTTGAAGTAATCTCCATCATGGCATTCCCCAGTAGCACACTGGGAACTATTACTGCCACTTGTTCTGAAGTCTCTGGGATTGGTCTAACCAGAGACACCTGAGCAGACCTCTTCTGCACATGTCCCCTTGGGCAGTACCCAACGGACAACTTCTGACACTACTCCTGACACTTTTAAAGGCACAGGCAGTTTTTGGTACATCTAAACATGAATATAGGCATCCTACACATATTTGAAAGGTAGGACAGTAGTTCCCAAATTATATGCCATGATGAACTCTCAGGGCCTCTGTGGAATACCCTGGTGTCTTCATACTGGCTTTCAGGGCCACTGCTATCCTAAATTGAGCAACATCATGCAAAAACTAGTGCAATTCTAGATGGCAGCACCCGTGAGAGCAGAGAAATAGCCCTGCTATGATGGCTTTGTGACTGCAAAGCGCAGTGGTAACTGAAAAGATTGCAAGAGTGGATTGATGGAAAGTGGACTGTCAAAAGCAGGGGTCACCTGTACCACATCACCCTTAAAGAAGAGAAAGATGTTATACCTCTTCTTTGCTTTAACTTGTCTTTCAGTGGAAATGTCAGTACAAGGCACAGATGAAAAGGAGAACAGAAGTTCTAAAAGAAGGTTGGGCATTTGACCAGTCAGCATGACAGGTCAAAATGAAGCTCAATTCTGCACATGTTTACTTGGAAATAAATGTCAGTGAATTCAATAATGCTTAAAAAGGTATAGGTGTCCCCTGCTTTTTGACAGTCAATTTGCCCTGATAGTCATGACCAACTCTGGGGTGTGGTACTCATCCCCTGTTTTTAGAGCCATAGAGCCAACATTGTCTGAAGACGCCTCCATGGACATGTGGCCAACAGATCACTGTTACCTTCCCACTGAAGTGGAACCTATTTATCTACTTGCATTTGCATGCTTTCAAACTGTTAGGTTGACAGAAGCTGGGCTAGGGACAGGAACTAACTCCATCTTGCAGTGCTCAGATCTCGAACTGCTGACCTGTCAATCTTCAAATCGACAGGCACAGCACCTTTAACCACTAAGCCGACTGCAGCCCATTCAATAAGGCTTACTCCCAGCTAACTGGGAGGAGGCCACAATGAACTCTCTATAGCTTGAATTACAGCACAATCCAGAGCAACTAATCTGTCCACACAAGAGCCCTTGGGTTGCCCTATCTATCACTAGGATGGAACAACTGCAAGATGCTCCACCTCAGTTACTCTGGAAGAAGCTTAGGGCAGAACAAGGCAACATAGGGTGCCCTAAGAGAGGTGGACCTGCTCTGCCTTAACTGGGGCAGCCTAGGCAGCTCAGGAGAGGCATGTTGAGGGCATGTTTAGCATTGCCTAGGGCAGAGCAGTTATTCTGTATCCAAAGCCTGTTTCCAAGGCAGAAATGCCTTCTTCCAGCTCCTCAGAGATACACCACCTCAATAGCAGCTATAGTAATGAGTAGACCCATAGGGGTCCATGATAAGGCCCGAGTAAGAATGGCAGTGTTGACCAAAAATCTGAGTTCTTGGCCAGCGTGGCTGCAACCCCTGCCTCTCAACCTCAGGATATGGAAGAAACTACGGCTGCCCACAAACCTCAGGATACAGCAGGCCACTCCAAGAAGCCCCTTGTATTCATTGTAGACTGTACTGGCATCTCATCAGGGACTCCTTATAAGGCAGGCACCAGTGGTGTCACCAGACTGGTGCGGCTGGTGTGGGCTGCACTCCGTATGGGGTGATGCACTGGAGGAGTTTGACCTGTCCTTTGGCAGGCCCCAGGCGTCAGTGCACCCATTCAGGCCTACTCGAAGACGGAGCAGCAGCCAGAAGCTGCCACTTGTCCTCGGAGCTGGCCTGAACAGCCCAGCTGAGGTGCACTGTGCAGAAACACACTGAGCATGGTGTACAGCTTCAGAGGAGACTTCCTTAGAACGGAGAAAGTCTGCGCCTTTGCAAAGCCATTCGGCCTCACTCAGGAGGCGGAGGTGCAGCCAAATGGCTTCAGAAAGAATACTGAACAGGCACCAACTCTGATACCTGCACAGTCTCCTCCGAAGCCAAAAGTCTTCAGAAAAGTACGGTGCAGGTTTCAGAGATGGTGCCTGCACAGTGCTCTTTCTGAAGCCAGTTGGCTTCAGAAATAACTGCACAGGCGCAAACTTTGGTGACTGTGCAGTCCAGGTAGGGGGGTGCATGCATCTCAGGAGTGACACACAGACCTCCGCACCGGGTGATGCACAGAGTCGTGTCACCACTGTAGGCACCACAGCTGTTCCTTGTTCAGTGTGATCTGAGGGGTGTCTCCTCAGGAGCAAGTACTCCCCATGTGTCAATTTCTTAGCATGCTATGCAGAAGTTAGGACAGCCCAGGCTTCCTGACTCCCTGGATGCAGCATAACTTTCTGCTCTGGATACAGAATAGTTAGGAGAGAGCAGTTAGGGCAGAGCAGGCTGAACTTGCTCTGGATTGTGCCCTTAGTCTTCAATCCTAAGTCTATCTGATGAAAAATAAATCTCAATTACATCAATGGGATTTACTTCTGTGTAAATTCCAAATATGTGCAGATTGCACATCATGGAAAATACAGACAAATAAACATATGCTTTTCTGTTCATAATTTAGTCCCATTATCTTCATGGGAGCTTAGGGTGCAAACCTAACCAATTTAGGCTGGCCTAACTCCCTTGGCATATCTTCCCATGGTGGTGTTGGCGAGGTTGGCAAATGCTTGTCTAAATATCTGACCACCTAAGTGGAAGTTAGGGTTGCAGCTTTACTCTCAAGAAAGTAGGTATAGCCACATTCAATGATTAGATCAAAGCAAGAAAATATTTAACCAAGGAGAACCAATTATGACAAAATTTACTTTATCAATCTAGCGAACAAGGTAGTGAAGAGTAGGAAATAAAATATTACCAAACTAGAGAGAGAAGAATGAAAAGTGCTTTGAATGCTGAAGTCAAAAATATAAGCATGTTTTTAAGGAAATACAGGGAGATTTTCCTTGACAGGTTTGCCTTGGAGTCAAACCAGAAAAGCAATTGACAGGTGATAATGAGATCAGCAGGCTGGTTTTCATCTGCTTAGATCTTGCACATGGAACTCTCTGTTCAATGAATTGATCAGCAGCATCTCACAAGCAGCTAAGGAACGTGGCTAAGGATTCATCACTAGCTCTAGCTGGCTCTGTATGCCAAACCTGCCCTTTTTAGTTCTTGATGGAGTCTTGGGCATCTTGAAATCCAATTAAAAGTGAGGTTAATTCAAGAAAATACATCAGCTGATATTATGTACCCATGCAAAGTGCTGATATACCAAGCTAAGGGTACCAGTGCAATGATGGGTGAAATAACATCTTTGCTCCTGACATTTGGTTGTGACTTTTCTCTAAGAATGGCATCCACATCGGCTTACAAGGAGTCATTAAAATTCAGTTATATCAGTCTTATTGATAATACACTGCTCCATCGCATGGCATGCAGGTATGCTTTCTTTATGCACTGTGCATGTCACTCAGCACATGTCCCTGCCTCTGTATACACGAGATATGGAACATCTAAAATCCACCCAATTCCATGGTTGATTAAGATTAGGCAGTAGATGGCTACTCATCCCCACATGTTAGTGCATGAAAGGCCAGTGGCATGGACATAACTGGATAGGCAGAGAGAATTTGCTCATTCTTCTGTACATTGTGGCCTATTAAGTATCTGATGCAACCATAAAGCACCAAGGAGTAGAGATAGCATAGTGTAGCACTCAATTTTAGATGAAAGAAAAAAAAAACCTATGGATTATACCAGTTGCAACAGCCTACCAAAGAGAGCATAACACATCTCAAGTTTCTGTCCCAAATTCTTTTATCACTGCCCATCAGCTCGGTGGCAAGGATAAGGCACTATTGGGTGCTGGCACCTTACCATCTATCTGATTGGCAGTGAAAATAGAGTTGCCATAATTTTCTTCCACAAAATCGGGACAGGACCCTCTGCCCATTTGCCAATATGTGAACACAATCCCCCCAAATCGGGATTATCCCTGTTTTTCACAGGGATACACGCACACTATCCACCTAGGGACTCATAGCTGAAAATTTCTTCAGGTTCTGAATCAAGTCATAAGTTCCAGGCTTAGCATCCTAAATCAACTCCAAGTTTTTGAAGGATGCAAGTTAAGTCTTAGAACCCAGCCATGGGAGTCAAGTAGACATCCTTTGGCAGCTACTGCTGAGCTGCCACAATTCTGGCCAATCACACTTTCTTGTCACAGACCTCCCTTTTTCCAATGCTGGGGGCCACTGAAAGTACTCCCTAGGTATGTTCCAAAGATCTACATTTACATTATTCCCTGGTTTAGAGTAATTGATCCTAATGTCCTCAAGAGCTTTCATTATTGTGCATTGGAAGCTGTAATTCACTTGGGTGACAGATTGCAATGTTATATCACATTCTTTGAATTTGTCTGAGGATTTTTATTGCCAACAGATGCAACCCCCCTAGTTGGGCATGATAATGAGTAGATAGTAAAAATGTTGAGCTGATGTGTTTTAACTGGCCTGTAATTGTGTCACCTCCATATGTGTCTGTAGACAGATCTTTCCCTGAAAGAGAATAAATCAGCAAGAAATGATGGCAACCTTATTCTCTCTTTTTGTCCATATAACTTTTGCATTACTGCTAAGACAAGCCTCCAGTGAATTCAACCATGACCCTTGGAGCTAGGAAGGAGTAAAAATACTATTATGGTATTCTCTGAAATAACAATTGTGTATTTGACTGCATAGTTCTAATGCAGAAATGTATGCACTTCAAGTTATTTATCAGTAATGTGTCCCTTTTTTCATTTGCACGTCACTTTTTGAACACAGCGAGAGAAAAATTCGCAACAGGACACTTGCAAATTAAAACAAGCAACAAGTTTGTGTGTGTCTTCAGGACAGAGGGGGTTTGTTTAATCATGAAAGCCCAAAGAAGAGAGAAAGAAGCGTGATTACATTGTTTGGCATAATTGTTTTTTAAATATTCATGACTTTCATTTGCATTCAGGCAGGATGCGGAAGATGGAAAGTCAATAGGGAATGACTTGAACATTAACAAGTATGAGAAGAAGATCAAGGCCAGGATCAAAAGAGCTATTTCATGTACATCCAAGGGCTTGGGTGTGCTCAGTGGAGTTTGCTGCCTTTCTGCTGATGGCCTCTGTGCCACATTGGAAAGTCATGTGTGCCACATTTTTTTTTAAATGGCCCTCAGTTTTAAATTCAGTATATTGTATTGCACACAGGACACTACTGTTCAAAAAATCACTGTTTCAAAAAAAGTCATGGTGGAAAACCACCATGAAGATAAGCACAGATCTTTGGCTATGTAATGATGCAACAGGAAGCGAGGACAAAAAAATGAGCATGTACAAGATGTCATAGAAACCTCCAAAACGCTCTTTCATGTTTATACTCCATATCTCCTAACACGAATGCCTTTCTCTGGTGGAAATTAGAGGCGTTAGAGCTCACCAAGGCCACAAAGAAGACCTTTCTGCAGTCAGGACTCAGAGGCTAGAATATCAATTAATCACTGGATCCTATAAAACTATAAAACTCATCCTATACATACACACACCACAAACTTCTGGAAATCTTATTCTACTGAAGAAATTTGAGGGTGCTTTGTGTGGAGGAGGAACTAACCCCTGCTGAAGAAGTACAGATGGACTTATTATACCTCTCCATTTCAGATGAGGATGATGAGGGGGGCTATATTTTGTACCAGGAAGGTGGAAGGATATGATGGATGAAGAGGAGAAAACCTTGGCTTTGGGAGGAGCTAACCAAGAGTATGCTGAGAGAGAAGAGCATGGTACAAGCCTGGGGTCACCTGCAGGAGAATCAGGCAATCCAGGGGGATGACCTATGGGCCTGATCCATACACCTATCAGAGGAGGTACCAATCCCTCCATCTTCCCTGGAAGGACATGAGGGAAGTGGAAAGGAATAAGAGGGGAGAACGGTTGGGGAGTTGGGGAGCTGGGTCATGGACAGCAGGCTCTAAGGAGATGGGAGATTGGTGCCCTGGCCCAGCCAGATGCCTTAGATTATGCCACATGGCTGGAAAAGAATGAGCCTAGCCCAAGCTGGTGGAGGTTGCTTGTAGTCAGGTAGCTTCCTGTTAAAGAAACATTTACTTACCTGTTATTGTTGTTGCAACTGAAAGACTGTGCCTCCTCTGTTGGAAGAAAGTAAGTAAAGAGAACTTAATATTGATTCCACTTACCTTGGTCTCTGGCCTGCTTCTTCTTGGTCATGCCATAGAGTCTCAGAACCCCTTCATAGCCCCACCCACCAAGAAACCACAGACAGCACGATAGTGATCATAAGTCATACCTGCAAAAGAGGCTAAGGCCAAATTTAAAACAGTAGGACATAAAATAAAAGCTAAAAACACTATATGCGAGAGTGTGTTTTTGTGTGTGTTTACTTATTATTAAATTTAAAACTGTTACACATAAGGTAATTAATTATATATAAATTATTTCAAGGAGGGTACATGCTGCTTGCTCACAAGGAAAAGGAGAACAATGAAGAATTTTTCTAGGACACAAGGCTAAGAAAGAGGACATGTCTTGGAAAACAAGAAAATGTGGATTTACTACCAATCATTTGATCATTTATCTAGGAGAATGACTTATTGAACACAGGGGGACCTACTTCTGAGTAAACATGCCTGGGATTGTGCTGTACATAAATCAATCAACGAGTGAATCATATCGGGATTTTTTTTCTCATCTCCATGTTTCTTGACTCGCATATCTGTCTGCAACAAAATTCTCTTGGGGCCATCCTGTCAATCTTATAAATGGGTGAACTTTTAATGTTTTTTTCTCACATTCTTGCAATGCTAGGCATAACTAGGAACTTTTGCTTATTATTTCCATGTAGGGAAAAGATTACGTTGTGAGTTTGTGTGTGTGTGTGTGTGTGTGTGTGTGTGTGTGTGTGTGTGTGTTTGTGTGTGTGTTTTAATTGGGATATCGTTATCTTGAGAAGGATGAATAAATCTTTATGGAAAGGCAGAGGTGGCTGTATAAAACTACGATCAAAACTGTTTGACTACTAGGACTACTTTGATCTATACAGAAGGCACATTCCACAATCAGCCTCAATTTGAAAACATGAAACAAATGTCTAACAAGTACTGATTTTATTGCAACAACGATCATTTACATCAGAGAGCTTCACTTTATGGTCTTACCCTTGACAAACATATTTATCATCTGTAGGCTTGTTAAAAAAAGAGTTTAGGTTATGCTCTTTGAATCAATATCCTCATTACTTTTAATTAAAATGGAATGAAGACACATGGGAACTAATTTGAATAGCATCTCCATCTTGCATTAAAGATTCACTAGTAGTTCACAGTGCATGCAGTAGAAGAAAGCACAGGCAGTGGTTCCCAATGAGAGCGAATATAGGGATGTGTTAAAAAAAATTAGGAAGGGTGCATGGTACAAGACTTAGGAAAGATAATTAGAAGCAGTTCGCACAACTACATTCTATCACATGATAATTGCACCTGTCACTTGATGGCTTGGTTAAATTGAGGCACAAACTATGTCTACTATGTCTGTCTTTGAAAGACCCTTTGATTTAGGACAGTGTTACACCTAATAAAGACTCTTGTTGGACAATTCAATTGTATCAGTAAATTAAATTCTATTGGGCACCTAATCAAGGCTCACTTCACTTTTTTTGCTTTGGGATGGCCTTTTTCCATCTTGCACTCCCTTTCCTGCTTTCGATAAATTGGATGCTATCCACCAGTTCCATAGCATGCCATCTCTTTCAGGTTTGTAGCAGCATCTATGACAAGTAACTTCTCCCAGGCTGCAATTCTAAACACACTTACTCAGGAGTAAAATCCATCAAGTACATCAGAATTTCCTTTGAGCTGACATGCTACAGGATTGTATGTTTGGATCTGGATTCAGGTAATGAGTTTCTGCAAAGCACAGGAATCACCTGTATCACCTTATTGGACCTCAGTGTAGACCTCAGAGTCCATCTAACTATACCAAGGACCATCTAACTATACCATTGCTTGCCAAATCACAGCCTACTGGCCAGATCCAGTGCAGTGCTGCATCCTCCCCCATTAGAGCACTGTTTCCCATCCAACTGGGGTGCTCACATGAAGTCTACCTCATAGCTACAATGGGACTTTGGGCAGTCACATATCCATGTTTTTATCTCCATGTATATCTGCTGGTGGGCTATGGATCTCCTCAGAACCACACCAGCTATAAAGCTGATGTAAGTCTTAAGGAGAGGAAAGGAGTTGGATGGGACATATCAAAAATAGGTGATGGGTTCTGGTGTATGCATTTGCCACCAAAATCCTTCCCCTCTGGCTTGGTCTCTGCCCCCTGCCCTCCATTCTAGGATGCCCTCAAATCTCTCCCTTCCTTCCTCCACCAACAATGTATGGGAGTCTACAGACCCATTTCAAGTTGTTTCTGCTGCATTCATTTTGTTGTTTGTGGAGTCAACAAGTGATAGTGGCCCAGCATTAATGTCAACATAAAGTGACCTGTGCTGCCAGAATGCTAGTTCTGGAAACCCAAGGCAAAATAGGTTTGGGGCTGAAGGCTGCAATTCTGCACATACTTACCTGGAGTTAGGTTGCATTGAATGGGGAGGAGCAGGAGAGCATTATAACAGGGCAGAGGAGATGTGAATTAGGTCCTAGTAGGGAAATGGGATTAGAGGCACTGGTGATCCTATAGTGTGGGTCAACATAGACTTGTCACAGTAAGATAGCTGTCTCAGATCCAAGTATACACCTCTGTGTCATGAAGGCTTACCTCTGGATAAGTGGAATACCCATATTTACTTGAATTTAAAGAGCCATAAAATCTAATGCACACTCTGATTTTGGAGACTAAATTTGGCTGTAAAATGTGTGCATTATATTTTAGAAAAGACAGTAGCGTAGTACCACATATATTCAAATCTAATGTGCCATTAAATCTAATGCACACCCTGATTTTGGAGAATAAATTCAGCTGAAAAAGAAGTAAATTATATTCTAGTAGGGACTTTAGCAGCTACCACATTTATTCAAATTGAATGTGCCATCAAATCTAATGTGCATCCTGATTTTGGAGACTACATTTGAATGAAAAGGTGCGCATTAGATTTAATATGGTAATTGTCTCCTTATCCAGAGAAGACCTCTGCAACTGTCCCCTCTCCCCCCATAGGATGCTGCTGTACTAGGGGAAGGCAGAATGAATAAGACTCCCTTAGGCATCTGATAAGCCACTGTGTGATACGGGAAGCTGGACTAGATGGGTATCTGGCCTGATCCATTGGAGGCTCTTCATATGTTCTTAAGACTGAGCTGCATGCGATGGAGAGCAGATTAAGAAACTGAGAAAGACTTTAGTTTTTGACATTAATATATAATCTATAATATCTACTAATTTTAAATACTTGATACCATTAAGTACATGGTTGATGTTACCAAAATAACAAACCAAATTCATGAACATGCATGAAAAAGAAAAGCTGACCATCAATTATCAGCATCCCTTACAGCCAGCCTTCACCACTGCTCCATCCAAAGGACCTCTTCAATCTTAGTTCAACTTCAATTACATCAATCTTAGCTGAATTTCAATTGACTAGCCTGCCAATTCTCATGAATTATTTTCCTTTTTTCCTTCCTGTTAAGTAGTCTTAGAGGTCATTCTGAAGCTGAATATGGGAGGGGGTGGAAGCTGGGACTTGGAAACAAGGTGTTGCTAAAATATTAATACTGATCTCAGCATTTCACTGAGTTTATCGCCATATGGGCATAAATCTCATATGCTTTATTTGACAGATGAGTTGAGTGTGACATAAATTAATTCTGGGGTAAGGAGGGGGAAAGAGAAAATTGGTTTGTGGCAAATTTGGAAGTCCCGAGAGACAGTCGGATTGCAGGCACCAAATGTCATCTAGCTAACAGAGATGCTAGATTCTGCAGGAGCAACCTGTTGCATGAAAGGATCCTCCCTGCAAGTTGTGCAGCTGGGAGGCATCCAGCATGTGGAAGATGATAAGCAAAAGTGACAGAAAGGCCAGCACCATGTCACAATAGGGGTAGTTCATCACAACTTGTCAAGAGAAGCATTTGTCCTTGGCAAAACACAGCCGTCTGAGACACAGATTTACTAACATTCTCACCAAACAAGCCTGTTTTAAGCAACCAGTTTAACAAAATGCTGAAAATGTTAGAAGTTGATCATGTTTATTATATCAGTCTGAGATGCTGACTCCAAAAATGGCATCAGTTTTATCCTATTACTAGTGGAATTTCCCTGCTGTTGGGGGAGTAAAATTTCAAGAATATTTGTGGACTCTGGGCACCACTGGGCACTTCTGGCAACTGACAGGCACTGGCACAGACTGACACTGGGCACTGAAAGTTCCAGGGGTAATCACTGGCATCAGCACACACTGGGCACTGGCACCCATTGAACACAGGCACCACAGGGCGCCATGGTGCAGTGGGCATAAGAACATAAGAAAAGCCTTTATTGGATCAAGCCAAAGTCCCATCTAGTCCCAGCTTCCTGTATCACACAGCAGCCCACCATAAGCCTCAGGGATCACATATGACATCTGCATCCAGGTGCTCCACCTGCATCTAGCATTTTGAGGTTGTTCACCTCTACACACACAACTCATGGCTTGTAACTTTGAATCCTTGCCAGGCACCAGTGGGTATCCAACACCATGGCGCCACCTGGCACTGGGCATGCTTACTGGGCATCAGCAAGCAGAAGGCATCACCTGGCAAGCTGCTGGGCACCAGGAACTTCCCTATTGGGTACCAGGAACTACCAACCAGCAGTGGGCACCACTGGTCACCAATGAGGAGCAGGCACCAGCACACACCAGTAGGCACCAAGCATCCCTGTGAAGCACCAAGCACTGAGCACCAACAGACAACACTCAGCAGTATGTACCACAAGGCACTAGGCTTCACCGGTCACCAAATCAGTTCTTAGTGGGTCCTTACAACGTAGAAGGAATGTTCCCCAATTTCATGCTTCTAGGTCCAAGGTTTGGGGCTAGTGTTATTCAGTCAGTCTTCAATATTACATATAGTGACAAAAACTTGTTGTCACATCACAGAAGAAATATGCTACCCAAATTTTGGGCATCTAGGTCAGGGAGTTTGGGCTGGGCATTGATGTGTCAGAGATTCTTCAATGTTAAGTACAGATACAAAAATATGTTGCACCCGTTTTCACCCCCTTCTGGTTGAATTTCTAAAAATCAGTCCTTAGGGGTGCCTACATCACAGAACAAATACCTTCCCTAAGTTTCATGCTTCTAGGTCCAGCAGTTTTGTCTGGGCATTGATTGAGTTGGGCTGCAACCCAGAGTTAGGGCAGTGAGCAGTGCCCTGGATGGGCTACCCCAAATATTCTGAATCCATAGCAGAAAATTGTGCTGGATCCAGAGAATCAACAAGCCTGGGCTATCCTAACTGCTCCAGAGCGTAGTCAATAGGTTAAAGTCAGTGGAACCTGGGGAGGACTTGTTCCTGAGGAGATCCCCCCTCAGATCACACTGGCAAAAGAACAGCTGTGGTGGCTGTCTTATTAGGCATCCCTGACAAGTGAGTAACAGTTGCAGCATGAGATTGCAGTACAGTTTACAATGGATGCAAGGGGCTTCCATTAGGGGTTAGGGGGCTGCCGTAGCTGTGCCATATCCTGAGGTTGAGAGGCAGGGGTTGCAGATAGACTGGCCAAGATCTCAAATTTTTGTCAACACTTTTGACATTCCCAGGCCAGCATTTTCCCAACTCCAACTTTGAAGACCACTGGTCTACCCTTTAAAGGGTGGGGAATGGTAGAATGTCAGGTGTAATTTGGATAATTGTGCCACTGCCAGAGCTTTCTGGGGCATTTTATGCACTCCTGAGCTCATATTGGTCGTTGGAAGAGAGGAGGCTGAGCTTTGGACACCTTCACAGGACTCCCCAAGCCTTGTAAATCTAAAAGTAAAGATCATGACTCCTGTTTTACAGCCCTGTTTACAGTTGATAGCATGACTGTATTGTTTTGTCAGGCAACCAACGTTGTAGTCTTCAAATTCATGAACTCTACCGTTGCTTTATTGCATCCCTTCTGCCTTGGCTCAGCCCTCCCTTGCTGGTTTGCAAACTGGTTTCACCCCCAGTCTACAAACGGTGCCTTTGTTGTTCCTTGTCAGGGTCCATCTCCTTTTATGAAACCCAAAGTTTTTCATTGTTAAATTAGCCTATGTGCAGTTCACAGCCAGGGCCAAATCCCAACTACAATGGGAATTCAAAGTGTAGCACCATTGATACCCTACAAGGACTCTCACATTCAATCTATTGAAATGTTGCTTCCCAGTGCAATAATTCATGCAAACGTTGCTCCCCAGTGCTTTAATCTGCCAACAAATCCTCCTGCCAGCTTCGCCACACACAGACAGCCGGTTGACTAATACCAGTAAACTCTGATTAAAAATGTATTTTTCCCCTTCTTTCTTTTTCCATAGCAACAAAATGGATTTGTTCCATCCAGCTGTGAAACCTTTATGCTTGGTTAAAATCTTATCTTCGTTGTGAACACAGAAAACACAGGAATTGCCATATCAGATCAGTCCAGTGATCCATCTCACCCAGGATTTTGCCGCTAGCCATGGCCTCTACCTGAAGGGAGCATAATGAAGCTGTTTTTAAAAGGCATCTCACCAGTGCGGTGCACAGTATGCTCCATATGCCATTACCAAGAAAGCAAGCAGGCTCTTTATCTTATTCAAATTAGAGAAGATTAGGTGCTCAGGTTGTGAGAAGGGAAAAGCCACATGGAGGTATTCTTTCTACCCAGAGTTTTGGACATTCCCCACTGTTCTTCAAGCTTAGAACATGATAACACAAGAGGAGCCTCCACTAGATCAGGTCAAAGGCCCATTTAGTCCAGCTTCCTGTGCATTACAGTGTTCCACCAAATGCCTCAGGGAGCATACAAATCACCTGCATCCAGGTGCTCTTCCCTGCATCTGGCATTTTGAAAAATTGGTAACAAGGCTCTTGGTAACAAGGAGGCTTCAACTAATTCCAAGGAAGAGTAGACCCTAATCTTGAAACTATTCAAATTCATTCACTAGTCCTGGCATAGGTCTTGTCCATGGTTGATGACATAGCAGAGAGATATGATTAGACAGAAGTGAAAACAAATTGGTCCCCACTTGCACCCTTGTTCCATTTCAGGGGACCAGAAGTTTGTCCAAAAATTTTTTATTTATTTACCAAGTCCAGAAGTTCTGGTTGTGGGAAAATGTAGCCACTTGTGAAGTTTCCAGGGTTGCCTGGGGTACACTGACTGCTAGGGATGGTATTTCCACAGTAGTCTTTGAGGCTTCTTCTATGTACCCCATTTTTTGTCCTTACTACAACCCTGTGAAGCAGGTAATTGTTCTAAGGGCACCTCGTAGAACTCTTCTCTTCCAGGTAGAATCCTTCACATCTGGTGTCACCACATCTGGTGTCAGAGATTGTCTTCCAAGCTTCCAGAAGGGGTTTTCAGGTCAGTCAAGCTGTAAACAGCAAAACCTGTCTAAAAGTTGGAAGAACATTAAGTCAGAACTGCATGAAAGCAGTTCTGTGCATAAAAGTTGACTGTGACTACATAAAAGCTCCAACAAGGCTGTCCAGGAATCAGGCAGTCAAGTTCTACCTGCAGTTCAATCTTTGATCTGGGCTTAGTGAGACACACGGCATTTACAGCAGATAAACTCTCAAGGACAAACCCAGAAGACATTGGATGCGACAAGCCATGGGACACAAGAGGACTTTACATTCAAGAGGACTTTACATATCAATCTTTGTGAATGATTGAGCAGTATGATCTCCTTGAGGGCATGAACTGCTCTAGAAGAGAAAGACTAACAGGAGCTAATCCAGGGAGCTCAGTGACCTCTTGGATCTCAGGTGTGTCACCATTTTGCCCAGCTGTTCTGCTGCCAGGGCAGGGAGACCTCATTCCTGGCTGTAAAGGTATAGGGTTGTAGGTGGGGGCAAGGGGGACTCCTGGGTGACAGTCACCATAGAATGGTTTGTTGAAGTTGAAAGTCCTTATTTTCAGCTTCTCCCCATAACTTGCTTCATACCTATGAAGCTGGATAAAGGTGTTCCCTGCAGATTGCCCTTCTAGTCATGACTGACTCTAAGGACAATACTCATCCCTATTACAAGGTGTTGTCTGAAGGCACTTCAGTGGTAATGTGGCCAGCATGACTAAATGCCAAAGCGCATAGAGTGGTGTTACCTTCCCATGCATCTTTATCTACTTGTATTTACATGCTTTTGAACTGCTAGGTTGGAAGGAGCTGGTCAAGTAACAGGAGTACTGTTCATCTTGCTGTCCTTGGGTTTTGAACTGCCGATCTCCTGACATTTAGATCACCAAGCACAGTCTTTAACCACTGAGTAACTTCAGTCCTCATAGCTGTTGTAAGAGTATTCTAAACACTTTCTGGAATTTGGATAAGGCTGCAATCCTAAAGACATTTTCCTGGGAGTGAGACTCATTGAATACAACGGGGCTTTGTTTTGAGTAGGCTTGTTTAAGATTGTGCTCTAAATTTAGGAAAGTGCTTTAGAAGTACTCCTCAAAAAACAAGATGGAACATCCCAGAATTCATCCTCCCCAAATTATTATATTTAGAATCTGTTTACAACCTCAGTAGCAGTTCCACTGAGATTGCCTTGGGGGTGTCACTGTAGCTTAGTGTTAAAAAACATTATTTAGATGCACATAGTTCCAGATTTAATTTATGCACAGAGGCAACCCCCACAAAAAGGAGACAAAAGTGAGACATGTAATTAGATACCTGTTTCCATATCTCACACACAGTTTCAAAGAACAGTTTTGAATCTTACAAATGGGTAGACTTTAAATGTAGCAACAGTGTTGTGGCATTTTAAAACTTGTTTTAAAACATGCCAGGAACTGTGCATAGTTTTCTGTTTTAAAATGTTTTCCCTTCCACAAACAATGGATTCATCCAAATGTGTCTTTTAGGGGATAAGTGGCTGTCTTATTAGAAAGAACACTGAAGAAATTCCAGAGATTGAGAAGGGTAGGAGTTGGGTGGGAAAATTTGAAGTTTTCTGGGAGCACAAGACCTTGAATAGTAATCTGAAAGTTAAGCCACAACACACAAGCAGTAGTGGCTTTAGAGGCCTTTATTGGTGCTAGTATGTTGTCAGTGGGGGATTTGAGAGTGGGGCAGGGGAAATTTAGGGAGGGTCAGGGAGCAAAGGGATGGGCATCAGGATGTGCCAAATCTTATCCTCTATTAAATCTCCCCACCACTCTTTTCTCCTTAGATTTTACACCAGCAAAAATGGTTGGTTTCAAAGAGACCCATAAATAATTTGGAAGCCTAATTGTAGGGGCTAAATGTCTCCTGCAGGCTCTCCACAATAACATGTAGCAAACTTTGTGTTGGTGTGCATTAGTGTGACTGCATGCTATGAAGTGGTGAGGAAAGGATTGGGCAGATGTTCAGCTATTCTATGAAAAAAATCTCTTTGTATTAACCAACAGCCCAATTCTAATGCTGTTATCCCTACTGGATGTTTGTGTGAGTATCATCAGGGGAATCTTGCAGGCTAGAGGTCTCCTTGAGGTAGGGAGACATTTGTCCCCTGGCTTGGGGAAAGCCCCAGCCACACCAATGGATGCACTTAGAGCTGTGTCTGGTATATATCTGAGTATATATCTATACTTGGCCTATATCTGAGTAGATTTGTATCAGCAAATTTTGCCTGGAAAGAGGGATGGAATACAGCATGCACCAGCAACATGGATTTTGCTCTTCTCCTCATCCCATGACATATACCCTGCCTCACCTTCCCCCAGCCCATTACACTCCTACCTGCCTCCTACCCTCAACAGATCAGTGTGGAGCTCATGTGTTTTGGTTCACGTTAAGGCCTGAACTGACACTGGGGGATGGTACTCTGCTTCCTTCTGATGCTGCTCTATCCCCCTGCACTGCCACAACATACTTTACAGCACACTGTGACAGCATATGCTGGTGAAGCAGCCACACCATTGGCATAAGTGTAAGATGAGACTATTTAAGTCATTGTAACTAGTCCTGCCTACTTTGTTGTCTTCTGACAGAATTTTAGATTTTATTTGACAAGTTCACCTCAAAACTGCTGTCTTGTCCTGGGTAAAATCTGCTTATCAACATGCATAGATTTAATGCAATTATAGGAAGCAGGCCTCCGTCAGTCTTGAAAGACTATGGTATCATGCTCGGCGCTGCATACGCTGCATGCGAAGCATGAAAGCCGGGGTTAGATTGTTGTGGAGAAGAGGCTGTTACCCAAGCAGCAAATACCCCCTCTCCATGCCACTGAATTAGTCCAATGGAAAGGCAGAGCCAATACGATTGATCCAGCTGCGTTGCAGAGCTGGACTAAGGACAGGAGCTCACCCTGTCTTGTGGGGCCGACCCGGGTCTCAAATCCTGGCCTGCTGGTTAACAAGCACAGTGCCTTAACCGCTTGTGTCACCCACAGCCCTCAATTCCACTCCTTTGCACTGTGGGTGGCACAAGTGGTTAAGGCCAGGGTTCGAGACCCAGGTCGGCCCCACAAGACAGGGTGAGCTCCTGTCCTTAGCCCAGCTCTGCGACGCCAGCTGGATCAATCGTATTGGCTCTGCCTTTCCACTGGACTAATTCATTGGCGTGGAGAGGGGGGATTTGCTGCTTGGGTAACAGCCTATCCCCATAACAATCCAACCCAGGCTTTCGTGCTTCGCATTGAGCATATACAGCGCTGAGCACGATACCATAATTATAGGAAAAACCTTGGAATAATCCCCTGAATTGGAGGCAAAGGACCAGGACCATGGACAGCACATGGGAATTAATGCATGGACCTGGTTCAGCAAGAGATTCCAGTTCTTTGAAAAATCTCTCTCTCTCTCTCTCTCTCTCTCTCTCTCTCTCTCTCTCTCTCTCTCTCTCTCCCTGCTGGATATAATTCAAAATAATAAAGGGAACAGGGAAATGAAGGAAACTTACTTCTGGTCTCAGGAGGTAAGACTTGTGGTTTTCTTGTAATGCAGAATCCTGACAAAAACCTGATATCCTGTTTTGTACCATCCCTGGAGAAACACATTTGGAAATTTCTATTGCAGCAAGCTGCTTGAATGAACTATTGCAGGGTAAGTCAGTACGGAACCAAACCATCAGGGGACCCCCAAAACCTGACAGCATGGTGCTTGTGTGTATGTGTGTGAGTGGTGTGTGTGTGTGTGTGTGAGAGAGAGAGAGAGAGAGAGAGAGAGAGAGAGAGGCAGAGAGAGAGAGTCAGAGTTGCAGACAGACAAACAGACAGACAGACAGGTAAGGTAAGAACAACTTTCCTGAGAATAAGTGCATGTTCACTCAGTACATAAGTACATTTACTGTGAATAAGTACATGGAACATCTGAATTTGGATTCAGCCTTGGAAGTGGGGAAATATCTTAGTATCCCTTTAAAGGAAGTATTTAGTTGCAAACAACTCTGAGAAAGTTGGGATGAATTTTCTCCTTATAGAAATAACCAGGGGCCTTTGGGGGAATGCAAAAGCAAAATAGACTAAAGTATTAACAAGTGCAACCAAAATAATCCCATAAAGCCAAAAAGGTTATTTTGTACAGAAAGCAAAACAGACTGAAGAAAGAACTGAGATAATAACATGTTGTGACAGTCACACTGATCTTAATGACTTAACAAGAGGTGCAGATAGCTGAGAAGGAGATCAAAGAAGATTAACTCCCTGGAATACAGAAAAGTGCTTGGTTCATGGTTCAGTATTACATGGTTCAGTATGACAATTCTTGGAAACAGATTTTCTTGGAAATATATTTTGTTGAAATCAGTGAAACCTGCTCCTTTAGCAAGCATGCTTGGAATCATACTTTCATGGATACAGAGAGATGCCACATTAAAGACAGTTGTTGAGGTCAAAAGAACCTACACACGCAATATGCGGATCTGGGCACTGGTGGCTATATTGATGAGCCAATGAGATTACAGGATAAACAGGGGTAGAATGTTAATTCAGGTTTTAGGCTTTATGGTCTGAAGAAAACAAAGAATCCCTCCACTGTTACAGGGGCAGAGATAGCAACAATCTCCTGTTCTGGGAAAGGACGATTCCTAGGCCAGATGCCACCATAGTGAAGACCTTCTCACCCACCCACCCCCCCAATATGCTCATTCCAAAATCAACGGCACTATGCCTTTTGAATACGAGTTACTTAGAAAAAAGAGAAGAAAAGTATTTGTCTACATGTCTCAGTCCTAGATTAGTCAATGTGTGAAAGAGGATGATTGATAAGTGTGCTGATCTCCTCAAGGGACTTCAAATGTTCTTAGGTGTTATGAAGTCTCCACCAGGAATAAAGTTCCTTCCTTTCAGATGGCCTCTCTATATCCATTTTTTAATTTCCAGAGTTGAGGTGATGTTTTACCCACCCACACACTGCAGTTTGTTTGGCTGCCCAGTTTCTAATAAACAAAGCCTTCTAACTGATCAATGAAGTTGTACATCAAAGCCTTGCCAACCTCTTGAAAAGTTCAAAATGTTTTGAGATGCTACCTTTGGCAGGAAACCTATAGATTAATGAAAGGTTGGCTGCTTCAGGGGTATCAGGTGACTTAGCATGAAACTGACTGAATTCAAACAAAGGGTGATTCTAGTCATGAAATGTTGTTCATGTCACCTCTTAAGAACAAAACATTCTGATGCATGTACATAAAATGAATGTATTGGATTTCTTTAGACACAGACTCAACTAACCATTGAATGGCAACGTTGCAACAATTTTATTTCTTTGAATTTTGTAAGATGAGCTTGTGGTGTTAATGTAGCCAATTATATTCAGCAGAGACCAACAGAGTGAAAAAAATGAGCTAGCAATAGTGAATGCCTCTTGGGCTACAATTCAGTAGCACAACCACACTCACCCATCAAGAAGAGACCTGTCAACTCAGCTTATGTTGATAAGGTCAGATAGTTTGTAGAGCTGGATTTTGTTTTCCTTCCATTTCTTTTTATAATCTTTGAATTGCGGATGAGTTCCTTTTGTTCTAAGAGCAAGTGTTGGAAACAATCACCTTGAAAAGTAAGAACAGGCATCCTCAGCAAAATCAGTGGATGAGGTCCTATCTTCTTTATCCTCAAAGGTGAGGATTCAGGGAACATGAGATAAGAACATAAGAAGAATCTTCACTGTATCAGGTCAAAGCCTCTAGTCCAGCTTTCTGTTTGATATCACACAGTGGCCCACCAGATGCTTCAGGGAGCACCCAAGGTACCTGAATCTGGGTGCCCTCCCCTGCATCTGGCATTTTGAGGTTGCCCACATCTACATCTATCTATGAACATGTCTACACACATCCCTCCTGGCTTGTAACCTGTAATGGTCCTTTCCTCTAGGAATTTGTCCAATCCCTTCTTAAAGGCAATGAGGCTAGATGCCACTACATCCTGTGGCAGGGAGTTCCACAGACCAACTACACACTGGGAAAAGAAATATTTTCTTTTGTCTGTCCTATCCCTCCCAACATTAAATTTTAGTGGGTGATCCATAGTTCTGGTGTTATGTGAAACGGAAAAGAGCATCTCTCTATCCACTCTATCCATCCCTTGCATAATTTTATACATCTCAGTCATGTCTCTCCCAAGTGCCTCTTTTCTAGTCTAAAGACCCCCAAATGCTGTAGCCTTTCCTCATACAGAAGGTGTCCCAGACAATAGAAAATAGATCCTTGGTCCAATAAGCTCACAATCAGGATGGGGGGTATCAAGCTTGTTTTATACAATGGGCAGAGTAGCATTCATGTCTGCTACAGGCCAGATGTGATTTCATAAAGAAGGAGGTCATAAAACAGGAAGCAGAACATGGCCAGAAATAAGCATTTTTTTCTCACTTATGAACTCATTAGCTAAGATTGACAGAAAACATTAATCTTTATCATATTTTCAAGATATGGGAGAGCCCAATTATCATGCAGCCCTTTCAGCAGTGACTCCTCAGCACAGCTCAACAACTGAGAGCTACTAATGGTGATGGTTGAAAGAACAAGAGTGCAGATAAAAGAACTTCCATGGGTTTCTGCACTTTATGTTTGACACCCAGGATCTAGATAATGTTCTCTCTCTCTCTCTCTCTCTCTCTCTCTCTCTCTCTCTCTCTCTCTCTCTCTGTGTGTGTGTGTGTGTGTGTGTGTGGGTGTGTGTGTATGCATGTGCACTTGCATGTGCACACACAGAGAGATGAAAAACATGTGTCTCCTTACAAGTAC
The DNA here is from genome assembly GCA_030015325.1 of Cryptoblepharus egeriae. Classification (NCBI taxonomy): domain Eukaryota; kingdom Metazoa; phylum Chordata; class Lepidosauria; order Squamata; family Scincidae; genus Cryptoblepharus; species Cryptoblepharus egeriae. The sequence continues at coordinate 230,181,588 of JAREYC010000001.1, forward strand.
TCCAATAAATAAGATTAGTATTACGACGCACATTTCCACAGCTCAGAGATATCTGCCTTTAATCTTTTGCTATTAATCTATACAACCAGAATGCATACACAGAGAGTGCATGATACAAATCAATAGGAAGAAATCAAGTAATATATTCAGAAAGCAGCTGGCAGTGGTTTTTGCAACTCGGGTCTTCTACTGCACAGAGAGAGAGAGAGAGAGAGAGAGAGAGAGAGAGAGAGAGAGAGAATTTTCTAGGCTTCAGCCTTTGAAATAGAAGATGCTGTTGAAGCCTGCAAGGACATGGTCTGTTATATTGGGTTAGGTTCAATCTGCAATATCTCTTTGCTTTTTTATCCAACGGACAATTCCTCTGGTTCATACTGTACAAAGGTTCACACCTTACAAAGTAGTAAAACTATTTTTCAGTAGTAAAACAAAGAAACTATACAACTGACCTTTTGTACTTCTGGGTTTTTTTAAAATAAAAATGGGATCATTATGTTTGGAAGGGATGTCACTTCCTCTTACTTCTATATAGACTTTGTATACCAAAGATATTCAACATATATTACATTATAGAAGCATGTTTGTTACCAGTAACATTCATCATGGACATTCCAACAGCACTCTTCACCATGCTCTGTTTACTCTGAATAATCGAACTACCACATTAAGAACAGAAGAGAAGCCAGTTCTGATTAATTCTTTGAAAAGGCAAAGGTTTGCATCCAGGGGCTATGGACATTTCAAAAAAAAAATTTAGGTTGTTGCATTTCACTTATTGTAGGGGTAATTTGACAATGGCTGCAATCCTAAAGACACTTTCCTGGGAGTAAGACCCATTGAACACAGTGGGGCTTACTTTTGTGTAGATATGGTTAGGATTGCACCCAAAGTCTACAATCCTACACCTGGGAATAAGCCTCCTTGAACATTATGGGATTCAAGTTTGAGTGAATATGTATTCAGTTGTGCTAAAAAATATGGCGCTTTCTACCCATTGGGGCTTTAATTAGGTAACACATTCATTTCTGTGACCAGAGTATGCACTCTAAAAGATTAGCCAAAGCTTGCTTTGACTTCATGAATAAATATAGGATGTATGTCACACTACTTCTACCCAAAGCCACATTCATGTCTGCTTCTAATCCTTTACAAAGTATGCAAGGAAACTGGTTTGTCTGCCCTTTGTAATATTCATCCTGGCTCTATCCTTTCAGGATGCTTTTATGTCCGTCAGTGTCAGAGTAAAAGAAAATTCCACATGAAGGGTCTTCCAACATTAAAAAATGTTTCTCTTATCTGCACAAACATTTTGTGATATTTTATCTTATCCTAGCAGGGTGAGGGTAACATTTGATAATTTTTTTTTCATCTTATTCCAACGCTACTCCAGATCTCCAGCTATAGATCAGCCTTTGTCATTTTGTGGGTACTAATGATACAGTTTTCAATGTAACAAACTCCTTTGTGCTCACATTTATGAAATCTAATTAGCATAGGAATGGCAGGCCTTGTTATAGAAGGTCATATTTTTGGGTGGCTTTATTTTCCCATGTGAAATGCACACAGCGGATTTTGCCATTTTAAAAAAATAATTAAGTGGGGAAAGTAAGTACATTTCAGAATTTCAGGAGGCTTGTTCAGAAATGAACTCACCTAGTTCCAAAAAGCTGGTCCAATTATAAGTTGAGCCAGTCTTGACAAGTGGTTGGAATCACTTTTGCATCTGAAAACCTTTCTCTCCTCAGGAAGGTGCTCCAACTAACAGCCTGGTGGTTTTGGCAAATGGGCAACCGTGTACAGAATCCCAATCCTATCCAATTTTCCTGTGCTGGTGCAGTGATGTCAATGGGCTGACCATTGCATCCTTTGATGGGGAGGCAGTCACAGATGCTTCTCAAGATACGAAATATTTGTTACATCAGCTCAGGGCTGCACTGGAACTGCACTGGTGCTGTAAATTTGGATAGGATTGACCCCCATAAGGGATACAAATAAGGGTGGAACACGAACTCTGGGCAGAAAGACAGGCAATCAGATAGAAATGGTAGACTTAGAGGGGACTGGGCAGGGAGATGGAAGAGAAGGAGACAGTAAGATCTGAAACAAGACTAGACCACAAAATATGAGTCTGGGGCACAATGCTGGAGTCAGCATCTGTCAGAGTGCGCTACAGTGGAACTATGGAGAAGTTGGTTAGAGCTTCTAATGGCTGTGGCAGTGTGTGTGTGAAGGAGAAAAAATGAGGCAGCACTCAAGAGATTCTGTCATGAAGAAACTCTATTTACATAGGTATTTTTCACAGCAGTCAGTTTAGGACACAATCCAGAGTTAGGGCACTGAGAGCTGCCCCAACTATTCTGAATTCAGAGCAGAGAGTTATGCTGCATCCAAAGAGTCAGGAAGCCTGGCCTGCCCCAGCTGCTCCAGAGCATGCTAAGTGGGCACCAAATCAGTGACACCTGGGGAGAGCTTGCTCCTGAGGAGACCTCCCTTGGATGACACTGAACAAGGAACAGCTGTGGTGCCTGTCTTAGAAAGAGTCCCAGGCAATCAGATGAAACTGCCAGTACAAGTGGATTGATACAAGTACAATGAATACAAGTGGATTCTTGGAGTGGCCTGTTCTATCCCCAGGTAAGTGGGCTGCTATAGTTGTGCCATATCCTGAGGTTGAGAGGCAAAGGTTGCAGCTAGGCTGGCCAAGAACTTAGATTGTTGGTCAACAGTGCCATTCTTACTCTTTGTCATGGACCTCTATGGTCTACTCATTTCTATCCCTGCTCCTGAGGTGCTGTAACTCTGAGTAGCTGGAAGAGGGAATTTCTGCCCTGGAAACAGGCTCTGGATACAGAGTAACTGCTCTGCCCTAGGCAATGCTAAACATGCCCTCAACATGCCTCTCCTGAACTATCTAGGCTGCCCCAGCTAGGGCAGCCCAGGTCCACCTATCTTGGGGCAGCCTATGTTGCTTTAGGCTGCCTCAAGCCTTTTCCAGAATAACTAAAGTGGAGCATCTTGCAGTTGAGCCAGCCCAGTGATAGATAGGGTAACCCAAATGTACTTCTAGATTGTGCCCTTAGAATCATAAGACATAAGATAGTCATAAGTTTAGTCCAAATGTCAATTTCCACAAATCACAGTCAGAGCATGTGAAAACAGCTACAGTGAGATTTCAACTCACTACCTTCTCTGAGGTAATTTTGACTCACACTGAGATAACGTGATCTTGAGGAAAAATTACCTCAGGAACGAGAGACTTCTGTTAACCCATCAGAAGGTTGCTTCAGCACATGTTCATTTAGTATCACTGAGCTGTTATATCAGTTTTACCTCAGCTAAGGCCAGACAGGCCATTACCAGCCTCACATAAAATCTGATAGCATCAGTGCTGGTAGAAAAGAGTCATGGCAGGGCCCCAGTTTACCCTATTTCTTCTCTGCCACCTCCACCAAGAATTTCACATTTCCCAAAGGCTGATTCTGGGTGCCTTAGGCTTAATAATAGTTAGAGATGATGGCTTCAGGACTGAAGAAAACATAACCTTGGTTGCACATGCTCACATGTTAACAGGACTCCTACTTGTAAGAAATCAATCAGAGGAGTTTGATATTTTGAGTTCCCTGACATCTGTATCCAGCAGGGTTCCTTTTATATTCATGTTAATTTTCCATTTGCTATCGTGACATGTCTGAAAACATTTTCCAAACCACATTACTTTGTCCATTCCATTTCCAGGCCTTACATGGCTTTTTAATTCCTCTTATTCGGTTGGTATATTGTTTTAAAGAACAAACAGAATCAGCTTGTCTTCGAACATACCATCTCTCCCTGGTTTTCTCCCCCAAATCTTCAAAGGCAGTACCATACACTGAGCTGAAACTAATGAAGCGTGGATTTTTTTCCCCATCTGCTTTCAGATCTCTCAGCTTCAGCATGAAACAGCAAGGCAAACTTGTGGTGGATTGATGGTCAACTTGTGATGATCTCCCTGCTGCCTGTCCTCTCCAGTCTCCTCTCCCTGCATTCTTTTGATGAGAAACTTCATTGCAACTGAGTGAAATAATTGGCAAGAAGCCTTAGTCTTCACAGAAAAACAAAGCCATTTCAACACCGAAATTTGGCTTATACTCTAAAATACATTGGTAGGGATTGTTGCCATGTTGTTTTCCTTCTTCTTCATGGGATGTTTTTCTGTTACCTGTGTTCCACCAGTAAAATATGGGAATCCCATTCTTCAACCCCAGAAAGCCCCAAGAGAAATTGCCTAATCTTAAAGGAAAGCATTGGCCATCCACTGAAACGTGATATTTCTTCTTGAAAAGAATCTTGAAATTAACTGAATTCTTCAAACAAATCAACAACTAGGAGCATCTGCATTGGTGTCTTTTAATTTAAGAAAAGATTGTAGGAAAAGAGGGGTTAACTCCACTTCCTATCATCTTAAAAATCTCCCCCTGCAATAAATTATTCTCCTCTTTAGGCAAAATTCAAGTATATGTTCAGTATAGACTCTGGTCTTCTCTTAAAAATGTTAATTATAGCCGCAACTACTGGCAACAGATCATGACAAGAAAATCTCAATTTTATGTATTTGCTTGATTTTATTATTATTATTAAAAGATGTATACTCCATACCTATGCAAATCCCCAAGGCAGCTTACAAGCTTTAGGTCTTACAAAGCTGTTGTCCTCACAACAATAAAGTAGGTGAGACTGAGAGGAAGTGACTGGTGCAAGATCACCCAAGAAGCTTCATGGCCAAGGAAGGATTTGAACCTCAGTTTTTCAGGTCTCAGTCCAACTCAGTCCAATATGACCACAACACCATTCTGGCTTGTCCTTTCTTTCCAAAGGGCACCCATGGTGGCTCATGTTAAAATACCTTTAAATTAAAAATGTATAAAATTATAAAGTAATATTTAAAACAGATGAGTTAGGATCTTGGTCCATCTACCTCAGTATTGTCAACACTGACTGGCAGGAGGTCTCCAAGCATTTTTCAGAGACCTCTCCCACCACTATCCAAGAATTGACCTGGGGCCTTTAGCCTTCCAGCAGGTGCTCTGCCACTGCTATGGTCTTGAATACAAGATGGGGTGAAATAAGTCCTGCAGCAGAGGCTGGGGGAAAGTTCTGCACTGCCTCCAGCTTACCTGTGGCAGTTAAATAGCAGCGACAGTGAGCAGCTGCCGCCTTCCACTCTTGAATGGAGGGAATCTGCAGTAGATGACTGTAGGGATCCATCTGACAGTTATGGATTCTCAGCAGATGCCCAATATTGCTAACCCTGTGGGAGGGTGCAAGCAAGGTGACCATATGATTTCCAGATTTGTCCTCTTTTTTAGTCTCCTGTCTGGGCGTCCTCCAAAAGGGCTTCATTGTCCTCCATTTTGGCTTCATTTTGAAACTTTGCAATGGAGTGCAGTACCCCATCATGTCATATGTTGTTGGATTCGTATTGAAGAGCAGAATGAAATTGGTTTTGAAATATCTCCTTCCTATCAAAAGTTATGACCAAAAAACTAAAAATCAAAAATATGCACTGAGTTCTATGGGAAAGTGAAAGTGCTCAATATCATGACTTTACTCTTGAGTACACAAACATGCCATTGTCTGCTGGAAAGGCCAGGCTGAGAGGAATCCAAGACCTTGTCCTCCTTTTGAAGTTTGGGCATCTGGTCACCCTGGGTGCATGTCCATCAGATCTGTTGTTGAGTGATACAGAACATGCTCAGCATGGTATAGGTTGTGACAAGTGTTGCTGATGACTTCCTTTGAAATGCTTTCTTCTTCCCGAGTTCTCCCTCTTTCCTTCTCTGAATTCTGAGATAAACCTCTCCCAAGCAAAATAGCTTACATTACAGAACCCAGGTTCTTGGAGCGTTGATCATTCTTCACACTGTTATTTGACATTTTATATTTTTCAGGGAGAAATGCCAAGACCTCACTCTGTGTTGCACCAGCAAAAATCTGGTGTAATTCAACTTGACCTTTTGGGAGATACACAAGATTTAACATTAGCGAAGGCACACCTATGATTTTTAATTAATTTGAAGCTTTCCTCCTTCAAACATTCTTGTCTCTTCCTGGTCTCTTGATATGGAAAGGCTGTCAGGCTGGTGGAGAAAAAAAGTCAGATTAATGGATTATTTTGTGAAATGCTAAGCAAGTTGGTGATAACAAAATACTCAACCACCCACTTTTTATTTTTTATTTTTATTCAAGAATAGACAAGCTTGGGAAATATCTGCTCTGTGTTGTGTATCTAAAGCCAACTCTGGAATTTCTGAGTATAGTAACTAGATTTGGTAAATCTCTTGCTTTGAACTCAGTGACTTAGTATATGGTTAGGACCACTGGCAGTATGATGGTATAGCAAGGGATGACAGAAGCCATGAGCGCATGGCGCCTTCTTCTGTAGGACTTACTATAAGTGCATTAGCAGCAGCAGCAGCATCCCCATTTGAGTGGTTAGATTCCAGGAGCTGCAGCTCATTGAAAGCCCTTACAGCAGGAGTGTCCAACCTTTTAGCTTCCCTGGGCCGCATTGGAAGAAGACAAGTTGGTTTGGGCCACACATAAACACTAACAACTTTTTTAAAAAATGTAGGATGTCCTATATTTTGTCCTACATTTTTTAAACCTTGGAGTAAGTCTTATTGATTTTAATGGGGCTTCTGAGTAGGCATGATGCATAGGATGGGCAGTGATCCTCTCCAAGCTAAACCTTGGAGCAAGTCTCATTGATTATCATGGGGTTTTCTGCTGAGTAACCATGCATAGGATTGGGCTCTCAGACTGCAACTTGGGAGTAAGCCTCATTGATTTTAGTGGGGCTGACTTCTGAGGAGCGTGATGCATAGAATGGGCTGTGATCCTCTCCAAGCTTAACCTTGGAGATATGCTTCAATCCTGAACACACTTTCCTGGGAGTAAGAGCCACTGGGTACAATGGGCCTTAATTCTGAGTAGACATGGTTATGTTTGCAGCGTATCTCCAAAGTTAAGCTTGGAGAGGATCACAGCCCATCCTATGCATCATTGGGCTCTCAGACTGCAACTTGGGAGTAAGCCTCATTGACGTTAATGGGGTTTACTTCTGAGTAGGTCTCAAGGGCAGCAGGCAGCAGCTGGAATAGAGGCTGAGGCTTCTTTTGGGGGATGCAGGTGGGTGAGCACTGCAAGGTCTGCAGGGGCCTGAAGCACTCTAAGTGCCAGGAGGCAGGTAGGGAGAGGAGCCAGGCTGCCCAGACCAGCTTTGTGGTGGCCACCCAGGGCAGTGCGCAGAGAAGCATGCAAAATTTGAAAATGGCTGCTGCCGCAAAGCTAGTTTTTCCAATGGTGGTGGCCAGCTTTGTAGAAGGGCCGCATCCACCCTCGTCCTGGGCCGCATGCAGCCCCTGGGCCGCATGTTGGACACCCCTGCCTTACAGCATTGACAGGCACGTCAGCCAGTGAGGTGGTCAGCTGCAGAGAAACATAGTTTCTGGGAAATGTACATTTCCTGGGAAATGTACGTTTCCTTGGAAATGTAGTTCTTTGGGAGTTCCTGGAAGGCAGCTGCAGTCCATTGCCTTACCTTGGAGGCTGAATGAGGAGCCCAAAACAGCCAGGGCCAGAGCCAGAGCTAGAGCCTGCCTTCCAGCTGGCAGGGAGACAATGCTGCTGATCGCATCCAAGATGACCAGATGCTCAAACTTCAATAGGAGGACAAGGTCTTGGATTCCTCTCAGCCTGGATTTTCTGGTGGACAATGGCACATTTGCCTACTCATGAGTAAAGCCATGATACTTTCCCTTACTTTCACTTTCCCATGGAGCTCAATGCATATTTTTATTTTTAGTGTTTTGGCCATAACTTTTGATAGAAAGTGATTTTTGCATTGGATTCTGCTCTTCAATGCAAATCTAACAACCTATGACATGGTGCAATGCACACCATTGCAAAGTTCCAAAATGAAGCCCTTTTGGAGGACATGCTGACAGGAAGCTAAAAAAGAAGACAAATCCAGAATTTTCCAGTCATATGGTCACCCTAGTCGCATCACTGCAGGCACTTCCACCTGTGCCCCTTCTCACTTGCAAGGTGTGTTGCTCCCTATTCTCTCTTTCCATACCTGTGGGGCTTTGGATGAAACTTTGGAGGCACCTCCAGTCCACCCACAGGGACTCCTCCATGCAGGGATTCCTCCACTCCACACCACTCCACTCCAGCAAGAGCTTTCTGTGTGGTGACAGCGAAGAGGAACTTTGCGCCAAGATCTCTCCTTCCAATTAGATTTGCAGGTTCCTTCTCAGGTCACAACCAGAAAAGAAGACAAATTCCCCCAAAATGTAGGACACTGAAGAAAATGTAGGACATGACAAAATAAAACACTCATATATAGTATATTACTTTCACTGGGTTAATTTGAACAGTTATTATTAAATTTAAAACTATTACAAATAATTCATTATTTACAAGATAGCTTCATGCTACCAGCTGTCAAGGAAATTGAAGGCAATGAAATTTTTTTTCCAGGTCAGAAGGCTAAAAAAGAGGACATGACCTAGTAAAAGAGGACATAACAGCATCACCCTGCATATAACTGATGACTTGTAAGGACACACATGCCCTCCAGTCACAAGGAAAAAATTAGACAGAATGCTAAAAAAGAGGACATGTCCTGGGAATGAGGAAAGATGGTCACCATGATAGGATTGTCAGAACCCAGTCTTCTGCATATCAATGGGGCTTCCTCACAAGAAAGCATGGCTTGCAAGCCCATCCACAACAATGAGCCTCTTTTTTTTATGTCCTCTTTTTCCAGGATTTGTCCTATTTTTTAGCCTTATGACCTGGAAAAAAATCTTTGTTATCAGGCTTCATATATCTTGTCAATCTTCATATATTTTATAATGTGTATGACTTAATATATATAAATGTTTTTAGCCTTTATTTTGTCATGTCCTACATTTTTCTTGTGTGTCCTACATTTTGAGTGGGACTTGTTCTCTTTTTCATGTATGACCTATGATTATCCTGACTGCGCTTAACACTACTGTCTATCCTGAGAGTCAAATACAGCTGTTCAGGAAACCCCAAGTGACCCCAGCTTCAATTCAAAGAGCACTTTCCTGGGAGTAAGCCCCTCTGAATTCAATGGAACTTACTTCTGAATAGATTGCACAGTATATGTCATAACTGCCAAAGAGTACAAGCCCTCCCCTAAAAGCTAGGACTCTAAAAAAAAATGTAACACATGGCCATCTTGTGATCAATAAATTATATGCGACATAGTTAAAAATTTAATAATATAATGTTTAAATTAACCACATGAAATCCAAATAAGTGTTCTGCCCTCCTTGCCTCTTTGACTTTTCAACATTTGGTATGTACCATATTCTCATTTATCTTTTCTGTATCTTGAAACTGTATCTTCTGTATCTTGAAATTTTGAAGATGTATCTATAAAAGCTGTACTATATAAATTAGCCTTTATTGATGCATTTAAGACCATCTTTTTTGTACTGTATCTCCTTAGCTTGTTTTCTCTGCTTTTTTTGATACTAAGCTCCCAGGGAGAATATAAATTTCAATTGTTGTATGAAGATTTGAATCAAGAGAATAGTCCTATACATACTTACTTAGGTATACACTTATAAATACAGCAGGCCTTACTGAACTCCAGAATAAATATGGGTTTGGCAGCACTGATTTTTGGAGAATGAGGTGGCATTTCCATATGTATGACCGTAAGATAATTATTTAATAAGACAACTAAAATCAAGCACTACAAATAGATCTTTTGCATGGTCACACATCAACTCATATGAAATGTCTATCAATGGATCAAGTGAGTGCATTTGTTGCAAGTCGTTGCCTACTGAATAATTGTTTACTGAATAATGCCTGATTTCCAGTGCCATTGCTCCACCAGCTGCAGTGACTTCCAAAGAAGAGAAGACCGCCCCCCCCGCCCTCTATCAGTGGAGATGCTGCTGCTACCAATACCACCGCCTTCTCTCTCTTCAACTGTGAATCCTGTTCAAACCCTGTTCACATTTCCCTCTTCCCAATTAAAATAAAAATGAAGTGGAATTTGTCTACAAGCACTCTTGTGCCTCTTTGAGAAAATGGTTGCACTGGTGGTATGTGCTAATTGCTGGGCTGTCATGGAAAAAAAGAGTGAGTAATGTTGTACCAGCCAGGCCAGTGAATGACAGGAGGATGGTGACCTCTTTATTTTAAGAAAGAAATACTTGTGGATGTGTGCTGGACCATGGACTGCCAGAAGACTTTTTCCTCCCATTCAAACCATCATCTTCCTCCTACTCTGCAGCTTGTCAATCCACTAGTAAATTAAATAGACATGTGCCAACCAAGAACTGACAGTGATGATGGTTTCCTCTGAAAAAGGGATTGCACTGGTGAGTGTGGGTGTGCGCTAACACAAAACAAAAAAACAAACGTGGTTGCGTGAGAACTCAATCATGGATTGTTGAAGGGAGAGAATACCAACAATGTGGTATGGGAAAAAATAGAAGGGAGGATGGGATTGGAACTTCATGATCCTAAGGGAAAAATATAGTTGGCCTGTATTTGTGCTTAAAAATCTTGTTTGTAATTTCTGATGTCTGCAGGGGTGTTGATCATCCACTGATAAACGGAGCGCATCTGGAAAGAATGATACATTCTTAAAGCAACAGAGCCTTGTAGAAGCTGAAATAAGAAAATACATTATAGAATAAGCTTTTGTGGACTACAGTCCACATCACTAGATGCATCAAAATCTTACTTTCAGGTATGTATACAGGAGCGAAAGGAAAAGAGCAAGAAATGAAACCCCCTTTTCCTCATCAAATCGCCTCTTATTCATAGTTGGGTGCTGTGATCTAAGGAAGGAAAGTAGACAGGAATGTTGACTTTTTAATCATGTGGATTGTTATCCACCATGAGTGCATCCTTCTCAGGAGGAGACATGTAAGAGAGAAATATGTGAATAAATAGAGGCATTATGGTCCTCTATATGATTCCACTCCTCAAAGTGGCCCTCAGGCCAAAACATTTGCCTATCTTTCTACTGTTCTACTCTTCCACCAGAAGTTGCTTCAAAAGACACCACAGGGAAAATAACAAAATACATAAAACATGTGCAAGCACCAAGTAAGCCAAATGGATCATTAAATTGGAAGAACCCTGGAAACTCTGTTGTCAGATTTTCAAGCCATGGAGAGCACAAACCAGTTCCTGAACAGCAACCTGCTAACATCACTGAGAAGAACTTGAGGAGGCACTATTTCTTTTATATAGAAACAGTTTATTCTTTGCCAGACTCAATTTTTGTGAATTGTGATGACCCAAAAAGGAACTCAGGGGATGTATAATGTGCCAGGCACCTCCTCCAATATTCTCAAATCATGTAAGTATTACATGGAAAGTTCAAGGAAACAGTCTGAAGTCATTGATTATATTACTTGAGTTCTCTATTCCCTTTTTGGAGTGAAGTTGTGTTTGTTGTTTTGTAGTAATAGTAACAGAATTTGCTAAAAACAGCAATGGTAAAATGTTGGTTGTTTTATCTGGGGAGAATTCTCCCACCTTATCTGTTCTGGGACAATGTGGTACCAGTGGAACAATCACCTACCAATGGTGAATGACCAGAAACTCCATCCAGTTCCACTAGCAGTGTCACAGTAGCACACACAGTAGCACACATCTGAAGGGTGGGAGTGAGTTGGAGATCCACCAGGATTTATGCCCAATACAATTGGACCGCCATGTGACATTAAACATGCAACAGTTCATGGAGAATCACAGCAAGGGTAGGCTTGAAACAACCAGAAAACAGCTGATGCTATTTTCATCTGTGACCAAGATCTGTGACCAAGATGGGTTTCAAGCCATAATGGGTATGTGTAAAGGTGGACAACCTCAAAATGCCAGATGCAGGGGGGCACCTGGATGCAGGTGTCATATGTACTCCTTGATGCACCTGGTGGGACACTGTGTAATACTGGAAGCTAGACCAGATGGGCCTTTGGCCTGTTCCAGTGGAGGCTCTTATGTTCTTATCCTCTTCCTTTTTAGAAATTCCTGCAATGTGGGATCAAAAGGAGCTTTAATGAGGGCAATACCTAAAATTCCAAGGATGGAAAGGGTTGAAGAGTGCTCTGAAGTCCTTTAATGGGGTCACATGAGATAACCTGATCTTTCAACTATCACAAGCATCAATGTAGATGAGATTTGCACCATCTTCAGCACATCAGAAAATTTCAATATACAGCATTCCACATTTCAGAGTTCATATGTTCTATCAGCACCACCTTCCTCCTCTAGGTTGCCAGGAGTGGAGGAAGATTCTCTGAGAACAAATTATCAGTCTCCAGGACAAACAAGGTCCCATTCAGAATAAACATTCACCACATGAAAACAACATCATACTGTTGTGTCTTCACCATAGTAGACAAAGTTAACCAAGACCTTGATGTTTAAAAAAATTATAATACATAACTTGTGACCCACCAGTCCAAATGCAGCATTTTTGTCAGACTGGAAAGAAAAATTGTTTTTTGAGACTTTGGAAGCCCAACACATATGGCTGTTAGGCAGCATTTAGCTTTGCAGACCTGACTGAATGTGAAAAATAATTTATCAGATGAGATCTATAAAGCTGCCTGAAGATGCTAAAAAGAGCAATTAAACTCACAGGCTGACTTTTCATTTTTAAAATGGCTTTGGCATTGTCTCTTTCCCAAATTTGGCAATGCAGATGGGTAAAAAAGGCAGAGCAGGTTATAAATAAAGAACTGGTATTGGGACAGCTGATAAAATATGAATACTATTCCAAGGAGCTTAATGTGTCAGCTTCTTGTTATAGAAAAGGGATGAAGTGCGTATGTGCTCCTGCTGCTTAACAGTGGGTTTGAAAGAGGCTGCCGTGGTAGCACACAAGTGGAAAATTTCCCTTTCTTTTGGCAGTTTTCCAAAGCGTCGATTCAACTTATGAAAAACGTGATGTTGTATTTGAGGCAGAGTGCATGAGTTGTGTTCCATATGAGATTTCAATTGAAGGGGGGGGGGGGAATAATACCCAACAGCTGAAACACCATACTAACACCAAAATACCTTCCCATCATCCTCTTTTTACTTTCACCCCAAATGGAGTACAAGAGTCCAGAAAGAAGCTACTCATGAAAAGCTGACCTGTTCTGTTATATATTCAAATAAAAAAGTTAATGGGTGTTACACTACCCCTAGTTATACCACTGCATTTAGGCTGGGCATATGATATTGTAATTTATTCTGTATGGTCTGGTACAGGAGAAGGATCATCACGGAGGTCTTGCATTTGGTGGCAGAAACTGTAGCAATGCTACTGTCACAAACGTCTGTCCATTCGTTAAGATCTTTTCCAAATCTCCCACTTTCTGTAGTTAAGTGAATGGTGACTGTGAAGAGAATAGTTTCAGTTCTGGTGTTCCAACAGTGAAATGCTCTAAACTCAGGAGGTTCCCTGAGCCATTCTCTCTCCTCTTTTTTGACGCAAAGCAAATACCTTTTTGTTTCTCTTGAACATTTTAACTGCCTTTTTATTTGTCTCCCTGATACTTCAGTTTCATTCTCTGGAAACTGATTTTACAATGTTGTTCAGTGTTCTTCAGTGTTTTGTGTTCTGTTGATAGTTCCATTTTATTGTTAAATCCTTTTAGTATAATATTAAAATGGGGAGGTATATTCTAAACTAGTGAATATAAATGTTATCTAATATATTTTTTAAAAACCATGAGAAATTTTGTTGTCTTATAGAAACTTATTTGGCTTCCCTTGAGAATTCTCAGCTTTCTCTCCTTGGAAGAATCCCTGAATTCACTTGTAATGTCATTACTTCCGAAATGTTGGTTCAATCCTGTGACTGACATTCACATGTATATTTATTTGACTATATGAGGCTGCTTCACAAGGTCAGGCAGAAATCTTTTCCCGAGACTCTACCTGCCCTCCACTTTTCAAATATAGATGTCAGAATCTACAGGCAGGATCTTCCGTATGCAAAACATGAGCCTCTTACAATGAATTCCATTCCTTCCTCAGTTTCATAGGCCTCAAATGTGAAAAATAACTCCATAAAGACAGTCCAAATTGTGATACATTGTATTGGTAATGCAGCCGATTTCCACCTCCAAAGGAAGCCAATGTATGTGACACATTTTCAAGGCCTGACTCCAGGATCAGATTAGCATTTGCACTCTGATAATCAGAACATATCCAGACCATTAATATTATTCCGATACTCTATTGTTGAGAATGAAACATTAATGAAATATTTAGCAGGCACCTGTTGGAAAGAATGAGAGGCCAGAGGTATCAGGAGGACAGCTTTAATACCTAGACCTGGATCTTTGGGAGATCTTTATGTTATATTCTTTTTGATCATTATATTGGGTGCTGATGTGATACTGAATCAACATACCATTTGGCAATTTGATCAATCTGATGCAAGGGTGCTTAAATGTTTTCACAGCTAAAGTTACCAATGAAATGTTGGCCAACAAGAAATTTTAAGTGAATTAGGAAGTTTCCCTTCACGCTGAACACTGGATAACTTTCATAGAAGCTAAAACACTTTCAGTGAGACTAGCCACCCTTCTTAAGGAGTGTGGGATAGGTTGGTTTAGCTTGAAGCGAAAGCAGAAGCAATCCTGGGAGTTTTCTGCTCAGGTGAAACAGGCAATGAATGTGAAGGCTAGCCAAACTGCTATTAGTAAGGTTAGTGATATTTTGCAGAGGGATATGGGTTTTTGTTTTTGTTTTTTTTTTTTTTTGCTGCTGAATTATCTGGTTGCCTGAACATCATGAAATAAAACATTATTTCACTGGATTGAAAAACAAGGTGTTATACTGAGGGAGTTCCTCCCCTCCAAAAAAGCTTGAGTCTATTTTTTATGCTAAGTCCTGAGATCCAAATACTGTTCACATGGAGTGAAGCAAACAACTCCAAGTGTTTGTGCTCTTGGTTTTGGTGGGCAAGCCCAATAAGTATCAGAAACCTTGTGATAAAAGAAGCTCTGAAGGTGTATCCAAGCTTGTCTATCCATGTTCCAAAGGTTCTTCCTTACCATAAGAGAGGCATACACTTTTATTGATCATTCTCCTTTCTAATCCTCTGGCTTATATTATCCTGACCTCTTTAGATTCTCATAGGATATTTACCAGTAGTCAAAACAGATAAAACAGTTAGCCGCTACATTGCAGAAAGGATGTAGAGGAAATGGAGAAGGCTCAGAGGAGAGTAACTAAAATGATTGATGGTCTAGGACACATTCTGGGACTAACCCTACAATCCAGAGTAACTATGGGAGCACATAAGAGACATTACGTGCACCTGTAGTTACTGCACCACCTAGTGAAAACCTATGGAAATTCATATTGCAATCCAGAGCAAATTGTTCTTACACCGGAGCAAGGCCTCCCCGTAGTTACTCTGGATTGCGCCCATCTTCTGTATGAGGAAAGGCTATAGTGTTTGGGGCTCTTCAGTCTAGAAAAGAGGCGCTTGAGGAGAGACATGACTGAGATGTACAAAATTATGCAAGGGATGGATAGAGTGGATAGAGAGATGTTCTTTTCCCTTTCATGTAATATCAGAACTAGAGGACATCCACTAAAACTGAATGTGGGGAGGGTTAGGACAGACAAGAGAAAATATTTCTTTACCCAGTATGTAGTTGGATCTGTGGCACTCCCTGCCAGGATATATTGATGGCATCTAGCCTCATTGCCTTTAAGAAGGGATTGGACAAAGTCCTAGAGGAAAGGACCATCACATGTTACAAGCCATGAGAGGTATGTGTAGAGGTGGACAACCTCAAAATGCCAGATGCGGGGGGGGGGGGGAATCTGGATGCAGCCTAACTGGTCCTGAGGTGGTGCAGAAGTATAAGGGAGTTGTGCCAACCCAAGGGGACCTCAGGATTGCACCAACATTCTCATGCCATGAAAGGAATTTTGGTGCTTTTCTATTCCTCTCTTGTCTTTCTCCTCTTCCTCTCCCTTCTCACTAATCCATAATCCCATGATCTGTTGCCGTATTGATCCTAGTGATCATCCAGATGTCCCTATGTACAGTTTTTTTCCTTTCTTTCTCTCATAAAAAAACATGAGAAGAATCCAGCTAGATCAGGGCAAAAGCCTATCTAGTCCAGCTTTCTCTCACAGTGGCCCACTAGGGAGTGGCCCACCTGCATCCTGCACTCCCTTGCAAGTGGCATTCTGAGGAAACCTATTTCTAAAATCAGGAGGTTGCACATACCCCTCATGGCTGGTAACCTATAATTGACTTTTTCTCCCAAAATTTGAGAAATCACTTTTTAAACGCATCTTGTTCAGGTACCATCACGTGGCAAGAATTTCCTCCTCTGTTTTCCACAATAAGTACCACCTTCTCTTTGTGAGGATTTTCTGTTCTCCTTCTATAAATAAATGACTGACTTTTAAGGCCAACTTATATGAATAAGGGTGAAATCCTAACCAATTTAGGCTGGCATAACTCAACTGGCATATCTTCCCATGGCGGTGGGGAGGTTGTGTATGCCTGTGCACTACTCTACTCTCTGCCCTCCCCCACTCAGGAGAGCCTCTACTTTTCCAAACACCCCTTTCAACTTATTCTTCCTCCAAGAGACAGTCTTGAGGATCAGAATGGTGTGCAATATGGTAAAAAGGGATGCAGCTGAGAGATGGAGTCATTGGCAGAAATCAGAGATACTCAGGCTGCAATTCTAACCTTCCTTTAAGCCTACATAAGCCCTTGCAAAGTCCTATGCTGACCTGGGGGTGTCACAAAAGTTCTGTAAGACAATTCGGCCCCACTCGGGGAGGTCAGGGGGGGTTAGGTTAGTGCACAGACATACGCTGACATCCCCAGACAACCATGGGAAGATATGCCAGATACCAGCCTAAATTGGTTAGGATAGTGCCCTGAGTTGTGCATTTGGTCCCTGCACATGCAACTGATTTCCCCATGTGTGCAGGTTGTATGAGTCTTAGAACATATCCAGTATTTAAGGTAACTACATATTATATACATATGGTAAATGTAATTAGTTGTGGGTTCCATTTTGTAAAATGGGGTTAAACCCAAGGCATGGGGCAGAAAAAATTGGAGGTTTATAATACTACATATACCAAATGTCAACCAGAACCACAGAATAACACTTCAGCCAGCTCTTGGTAAATGACTTTGTGTTACATTAGTTTGCATGATACAATTCTTTTTCTTCCCCAGCCCTTTCAGCATCAGTGTCAATGACCCTTTTGTTCTTCCATCATTAGACAGGGTGAACAGAGTTCCCAATTTGCTGTCTCCATTTCACTTCTGGACAGGGTGCCAGGATGAGATGAAGCAAAGTGTCTGTTGGAAGGAGCCCAAGAGGCAAAGCTATAAAATGTCTTAATGAGAAGCACATCCAGCATGGTGATCTTAATTCAGCTTCCTAGAAACTGGATTCATAGGACTAGAACACCAGCTGGAGCGCAGCACAACAGATGCATTGATTTGTTTCACAGCTTATTGGTATATAGCAGCCAAGGATTTTTTTCCTTGTACTGATCTTCAGGCAGTGGCTAAAGAACCAATGTGGTAAAGCAGGCCAAGTACTGGAGTTGTGGGAAACTCAAATTCAGATCAATATGCAGCAACTAAAGGTCATTTAAATTGCAGTTTTATGTTCTTTCTGCTCTCTGTGCAGGCAGATCAAATAAGGATACACCAGAACTCACGCTGAAGCTTCTGAATGAGAGGGCAGCACACCAAAATCAGCTCAAGTTTGCACTTTGGAAAATGCAAGTGCAAGTCTTGCTACATACCATTCCACAGACTGCAGGCAGAGTGACCATATGACTGAAAATTCCCAGATTGGTCCTCTTTTTTCGACTTCCGTCTGGGTGTCTTCCAAAAGGGCTTCATTGTCCTCTGTTTTGGTTTCATTTTGGAACTTTGCAATGATGTGCAGTACCCCATCATGTCACTGGATTCATATTGAAGAGCAGAATCCAATGCCAAAATTGGTTTTGAAACGTACCCCTTCCTATCAAAACACTAAAAATAAAAAATATGCATTGAGCTCAATGGGAAAGAGAAAGTGCACAATATCGCAACTTTACTTGTGAGTAGGCAAATGTGCCATTGTCCACTATTGGAGATACAAAGCACTAAGCTTTGCACAGAGTCTCACCATGATATGCAAGTGGCCCTTGCCTTGGGAGCTATCCCTGGTGTTGAGAGCAAAATAGAGGCATTCGCCTTTAATAGAGGAATTGCTCCAAATGAATGGAGGGGGGCCTCTGGTACATCAAGATGAGACTCCCCGCAAAACTTTTAGCACAATTGCATCTTGTGCTGGAATAAGGAAGCCAGTAAGTCTGCCTTACTAGGTCAGGATCCTGCTATACTACTGCGGGGTATGGAAAAGGTTTTCCCCTTACTTCCCCAAATGGCCTACTGGAAGCTGTACAACCAATTTCAGTGACGCAACTATGAGCAGATCTGCCTGAGGTTGTTCTCTGCTGCCCGGGAAATGGGGTTGGGATCTGGCATAAGCTGCCAGTTCCCAGCTCCACACACCCAACCCCAGAAACAACCTTGCCCACCCCTAAATGCCTCCTTCCTAGGAAAAGTGGGATATAATTTTTTTCTAATAAATAAATAATAAAATATTGGAATAGAAAACAATGCTTCAAACACCGTATGACTCAGTTCATGATTTCAGCTGTCCATTTCCCATTGACAGTAATCCAACAAGACGTGATATACTGCACCCATGTGTGAGGCTGAAGAAGAGGCTGAAGAAGAAGCCTTTGCATAGGCTTCTTCTGTTCTGCATTCATTCATTCCTGGTACTGCTATCTCTGCCATTGCTGCACTGCTTTGTGCTATAATAGATTTATATAACATGTTGACATAGTTGGTCCTAACCTTCCTGCCTCCCTTGCCTCCCCTCACCCCTATCAGCTTTGCTGTCACAGATATGGATAAAGATGTCTGCTGCCTGACCATTCCTTTGATCCATGTATGAGAGCTTTACTTAACTCTGCTGCCCCAGGGGTCCGAGTTCAGGCAGGGTTTCTACAGAATGGACTGGACAGAAGCTGCTAAAGTTAAGCCAGGCACTCAGATCAACTGTGCTTAGAGGATAGATGTTTATTGGCAATTTTACACAATGGGGAGGAAAATGAAACCTTTCACACTACGATGCAGCGTTTGCAGTGGCTGCAGTTTTCTTGGCCGGGTTTTTTGAAGTGTGGCACTTATCTGAATGTTGAGAACTTCATTAGGCTGCTGCCAAGGGCTCACTTCGTTCCCATTAAAGAGAGGTGTGTCATTCTCCATGGAAGCACTTCTCTGATGGGCGAGGCCAGACATGGAGGATTCCCTTAGAAATCTGCTTCCATGTTTCCTGCAAGCTTTCATACATTTAAAAATCTGAACTCCGCACATCAAGGCATTGGAAAGCCCAGTAATCATTCTGAGATTCATTCTCCATTCTTCATGTGAACATTCCCTGTAGCATATTTAATCTGCTGGCCGGGCCAAACCAAAAGGAAAAGAGAAATCTGAAATTGTTACTCGACTTCATCTCCTGGCAAGCTGAAGCGAACATGCTACTTGCTGTTGCTCTAGGCAAACTTTCTTGCTTTGTAATAAGTGAGGAGTCAGGGTGTAGAGAGGAGTGTGGCTGAAAGAGCCTATAATTTCCTTTTTCTTGTCCTCAGAGGCATCCATCTCCACTGAATGGCACGCTGAAGAATGGCTCTGTCTTACGCATCAGATACCTCAATTAGAACAGTATCAAGTCTGCCTAGGAGCAGCATTATATTTGGTTTGAATTAGAACTATGCCAATGTTCATCATTTTGATTTTCAGAGCAAATGAATTGTTTTTGAAGGGACTGTGTCATCCTATGTATATATACGGAGGACAAAGTCCTGTTGACTTCAGTGGGTTTACTTCCAGGAAAACATACGATTGCAGCCTAAGATGCAATATTTCATTCAAAAAGGACCTTGTACAACAAAGCCTGGATGTTCCATTCTGGAACTGGAGATAACTGTGGATGGTTGTAGAGCAAAAGTGTCCAAACACTGGCCTCCCTGTGGCGCCTGTGGCCTGTGGCGCAACCTGTAGTGAGATACCCCCCATTCAGCCTCTGGGCAAACCTTGTAATCCTCTAGATCTGTCTCCGATACATTTTTATGTGTAAATTTATGTAAATTTATTCAAATTTGAAATAAATCATTTTTCCAGCCCCCAACACAGTATCAGAGAGATGATGTAGCCCTCCTGCCAAAATGTTTGGACACCTTGATACAGGGCAAAATCCAGAGTAACTAAGGGGAGTCCTTGCTCCGGTGTAAGAACACCTTACTCTGGATTCCAATATGAATTTCCCATAGGTTTTCACTAGGTAGTGCAGTAACTACAGGTGCACGTAAAGTCTCTTACGTGCTCCCATAGTTACTCTGGATTTGGGAGATAGAGGCTCTCTCAAATGTCCTTTAAAAACAAGTCTGCTTCCATATTATCTGGAAGCATTCTTGCACTGAAAAATATTTTCTGAACGCTGCAAATCAGGCTTTGGAAAGGCCTGTTTGTAAAGGAAAGCAAAAGGCTGCTGTTGATGGCTATGATGGTCCCCAAATGGCCCAAACACTATTTCCAGTTTCTGTGATGTTTTTTAATGCCTTATAAGGCTTTGAAAAGCCTGGGAAAGCCCCAAATTGCTCTGTCAGATTTATTATTTCAAGCATTGGGGATTCCATAGCAATATATAACCAAGGCAAGCAAGACACTCTTTAGGAAGCATTGTGCTCATTCTCAAAATACTCTTCAGGAAACATTGTATTCACTCTCAATTCCACTTTTTAATTCACTACCCAATCTTATTGTGTGCTTACAGCAGTGGATATCTCAATCATCTGCTATAAGTGCAATATCACAAATTCCATGCTGCCATCATGCACTACAGAGCCATCATGCAAATGGCGGGAGGCGCATTGCATGTACAAATGTCTCCAAGAGGCTCCACTAACTGGGGGCAGTTAGAGGAGGAGAACGGAAGGGAGTTTGCCAAACCATGGGCAGTTCAGAGAGGGAGGGGTGAGTATCTCAGCAGCAGCAACACTTACCAAGATCCTATTTCCCTTTCCTACCCCAGACCCACCGAAAAGGCTCCTCAAATTTTTGGTTGAAAGTCTGCTGAGAAACTGGAATAGGGTCAAGGAGACTCAATGGCAACCAGGTGCCCTACTGGTAAGTAAGTAAAAGATTGTTTTACTAGTTCCAGGCTATATGTTCATCCCATCCACCATATGGTCACCAATCCACCCATATCTACACTCACACACACACACACACACACACACACACACACACACAACAGCAAGTACTCCTTTGTGGGCTAAAGGATCATGTGAATTGGTGGGAGGGTAGGATTGAAGCCTTCAACTCTGAAAAATAACCAGAAAGAAGGATTTTTTGATGGGGGGCTAACAAAAATGTTAGCAAAAGGACTCAACTTTTGTTTCAATCCTAGCTTAAATGCTATTTGTAGGGTTGTGTCCCAAATACAGATGTCATTTCCTTCAAAGTTAACCTTGTTATTGCAGTAATTGTTTAAACTTATAACTGGCCCTCCCACCACACAGCCAAACATAGTTATAAACATGCCCTAAGAAAATAGAAAAGATGGCTTTGAAACGGAAATCTCACTCCGTGTTTATTATCCCTAGTCATGAATTAATGACCTAAATGAAAATAAAGAATGGAATCCTCAGCAGATCTGTCTAGAAATAAGTTCCACCGAATTCAAACTATCGTTTGCTCAAATATGTATACTATTAGTAGTGACAGTAGTTGTCACTTACAGTTGACCAAAAGATTATGATGAGGAATAGTGGAGGAGAATCTCTTTGACACGTAATGACCTAGAATATATATAGGTTTGTAGGTCAACATGCATGCAACAAATTGGATCTGAGAAGATATGGGAATTTAACTGAAACTAAAACATCCCACAGACGAGCTACCACCATCTCATCCATTTTGGGTCTGAAGTGGGGGCCCAATCCTATGCATGTCTGCTCAAAAGCAAGACCCATTATAGTCAACGGGGCTCACTCCTAGGAAAGGATTGCAGCCTGAATCTAGACTGGTTCTTTTAAATCAGTAAACATGATAGCAGCCTGACTCAATCTTTCTGAAACAAATGGCGGATTTTATCATATCATTCCTACTAGTTTGCAAGGTTTCTTTAGCAAAGTGCAGCAGGACTACAACTCCCAGTTGTGTGCCTGACTGAATATCTCCAGGTAATTCATGCTCAGAGCTTGAAGTAGACACATATTTGATATAAAGGCCTGTGTCACAGGTGGAGAAAGGGAGATAACTGCCTGCTAAGCAGTTGTGCCACTAAGAAGGAGTTGTGCATAATAACAGAGGAAAAATAGAGCATGCGTCAGCAGTTTGAAGCTGTGACTCAAATGGTGTGTGCTATTTTCAGATGCAGAAAAAGAAATGGACCATTCACAGCAGGGCATAATAGAAATGCTCTACAGTTAAGACTCTCTAGATGTAAGTCAAGGCTTCCTACAGAGACAAGGACAACTCTTTTATGGCCCTTTTCATGCCAATTCCATGTATATTTTGGTGTAATTCAGAGCACAATTAATATCAACTCTTAAGCCAGTGCAAGTCACTTGCACCACCCAGTGGGTGTCATAAAAGTGCTGTAAGAGTCCCTGCGCCACCCCACAACTTTGAGGGAACATTCTGGGGCTTGGAGCATTCTAGGGCAGGTGAAGAGTGAGACTGTAGGTGGGAGGGGTGGAGGGCAGGAGGCAGGACATGAATGTGCACACAGAAGGAGGGAGCGTTCAAACTGCCTGGAGGAAGGTATGAACTATGGGAAGCAGTGCAGGTGTTAGGGGTGATTGGGAAGCATTTTGAGGTTGCGGTAAGGTTGGGTGGAGAAAGGAACTGGTCCAGGAATAGGGTTGGTCTAGCTGAGCCCTGCTTTATGGATCCTATCCTCTATGTTAGGCTGAAAAGCCCAACAGAGAAGTTCTCAAGTCTGTGCTGTAAAATAGCCAGCATGTATGTGCGGACACCAATTGTGGGACATGGGGGTTTCTTCAGGGGAAGGGAACAAATGTTTCCTTGTCCAAAGTTGGCACCCAGTGGCTTCCTGGTGCCTGTAGGATATAGCTGTTGCCCTTTTGGTGCTGCCATTCCTCTCGGTGCTGGTAAGCATAGAATTGGGTCATGAAATCCTTTTCCCCTCTAAAGCCTCCCAATACTCCCACCTCATCATTGGATACAACGCAATCCTTATGAGCTCTTAAATGCTCTAATATTCTCCTTTTCCCTTATCAAGGCTTTGTATTGGCAAAGCTGTGTGTTGCTACTCTTTCAACACTCATATTTCCTGTCTAGAGAGGTTTTATCCTGCTTAATGAGATCAGTGAAAGCGGTGAGTAAATTTAAGCAGCTGATCAGATATGGTTATCCGGATATGGGTGGCTAATCAGACAGGGGTATTTGAAAACCTCTCCAGAAGCAAAAAAAAAAATCCTATGAAGAATGAAGGCCAATATTTTTTCCTCTTTCTCATCAGTCCTTAAAGAATGACCAAAATGGTCATTCAGTGCAGTTCAAATTTTATGGCAGCCACCTTGAGTCAGGCTAATTTGCCCGAGAAAGGTGGGATATAAATTTTTAAAATAAATAAATTAAATAAAATATTAATGAACTTTATTGCCCCTTAAACTCAACTATATTCTTAACTTGCTTAAAAGCCGCACTCCATGGGGTGAGAAAACAAATTATATATATATATCATCTCCCCATGCACATGAACCCCCCCATGCGCACCACTCTATACTATAATGTTGAAATTAAGAACAGAGAAGCAATATGAGTGGTTTTACCTTTATTTTAACATGTCCTACATTTGTCCTACAAAGAAGGGGGTTGGACTAGATGACCTAATGGAGTCCCTTCCAACTGTGTGACTCTGCTTGGTTGGTGCAAAACTATTCATCTGGTCCTTTGATTGTAAACATTAGGGCTGAAGTCTGTCTGCTCCTTTGCAGAGTCTTTCCTGCTACAAGCAGGGGTTTGGACTAGATGATCTAAAGAGGTACCTTCCAACTGTTTTGATATGGGCAAAATTTCAGTCTTTGGTACGGACACTATTTTGCTTAGGTACGCCTCTGGACATAGCACACTGAAAATTGTTGGTTCTAACAATATGATTTCTAACAATCTTTCAGAAGAAAAGATTAAGTAGTAAGGAGTCATGACTATACAGGCCCTTTACTTAATCTAAACATTATTGGAGTACCTTGGAACACTTCAGGGAAACTTCTTCGTCTCTTCCAGTAGAATGTATGTAACAAATAACATACAAATTGGTGAAGTTTTATTCACATTTAACAAAACCTAGAATCTGCAGGCATAACACGTTCATCCAAGGTGATAGCATCTTTCCCACCTGTCATGAAAAAAGGCATTAGATTATGCCCCATTCTCCACACCATGACGGAAGCAGTTACTACTTCAGTGCTTGTGTCACAAAACAGAAATGATGGCAAACAAAAGAGAGTCATCATAAAACTAAAGAGGCGAAGATACAACCCTAACTGCCTTTGTAAAACTCAGGTCACCATAGTGGCAGCCAGATTTAAAGCAATTTCACAGGAGAGTATAAAATCATTTTAATGGGGACTAGATTTTAGTATCTGGACAGTTCCCAACCTCCTTTATCAAGCCAAAGGTATGTGCCTGTGTTTCAAAGCCTGTGTTTCAATGTTATATTCTTAAAAGATGGGTCGGCACTGGAGGCCCATCAAATAAATAATTAACAAAACCTTGCTGATCTGCCCTTTCCAGATGGCCTTTCAAGACATTGGCCTTTCAAGACATTGGTACCCTTTTGGCTTCAATCATAGGGATCAGCTGTCATGGAGAACTGTGTGTTTATGTTCTGTGTGTGTTAAACAGTTTGTGTTTATGTTCCGAACAACCAGAACTGTTGCAGCCCAAATGAGACAGAAAATTTTGCAGACAGTTGACCATTGTCTCATTAAACAGGCATGAGTAGGGTATGCATCACCTGGCATGTCATCCCCTCCAATTGACTTCCTTCCATGCAATGGGTGGGACAGTGCCCTGGGCTGTATATGTGGTATTACACCGTCACCCCACTTGGATTTTTCAGCTATAAATGTGGAGATATTTCAATGTGATTTATTTCTTTGCATTCTGCAAGAAATCACACATCAAATGAAATATAACATGATGGCATTATTCAAAAATATTTTTTTTAATAAATTGGCCAGTAATTGGGTCACTCTCCTGTGAACATAGTGCATTTCTGTACCCTTCTAGTGACAATACTGCCATTTAGGGATCTCAGCAGATAACTTAGTGAGTTCCTGCCTTCCTCTATACCCAGAACCGCTACTGCAGATAGAGTCTTACTCTGCATAAAGCAGATTTGTATGTTAATTTCGCTGAAAGCATAAAGTTTCTGATGAACATTTGTGAACCTATTTTAGTCCCAGCTGAAGTTTTCTCACAGTAGGTTTCTTTACTGGGAAAGATCTGTCATCAATAATTTCCTGGCGCATTCCACATGAATTTCCTGAGTTTTTCAGTGCATAACTTTCTCATTACCTCTTATTATTCTTAAGATAGTAGAAATGAATAGAAAAGTATAGTTAAATTTCCCAATATTGCTTCCCCCCAAAAAATCAGCCGAAAGGGAAAATTGCTCTTTTTTCTTTATTTGCCAAAGACAATAACAAACTTATTTTACACCAAAAAATTATAAATGTGTCTTCATTTTGAAAGTATGCTATTTCAGGTATTTCTAGTATCCAGTGGGAAAATGATCTGAGCCAAGGGAACCATAATTTACAAAGCAGGAGAAAAAGGCATATGAGCATTTTTATAGGCATGCAAATTTGGGAGAGTCCCTCATGCATCAGAATGCAGAGACAAAACATAACATGCATTTCTTTATTTATAGGATAATTAAAAATACAAACGATGTGCAGAGCACATTACAGATAGTGGAAAAGAATACCACTGAGAAATTCAGAAACATAATAGGGGGGAAAAGGAGATTCATTAAAATAAGCTAAGAAAAAAGGAGGTTTAAGTGGGTTCCCTTAATGATACCTTATTTAGAACTCTAATACCTGAAACATTTTTGTCATTTTTGGAATAGGTTTTTTCATCATCGTCGTCACTCCTTTTTTATCCCAGACATAACTAAACTGAATAAAAATATCAGGATCTGAAATTTTTCAGTGGTGCCTCTTTTTGGCCTACACCCATATTTAACATAACATAATGCTTAACATAAACCAGTCCGGCTGCCGTGCTAGGAACAAATTTGAAAAAGAAGAATGTTTTTCCCTTTTGGCAAAAAGGAAAAAAAAATATATAAAATTATAATATACTGATTTTACTTACAGGGTCCATGTACAAATGTTATCTCCATTCATTCCAGGCATGCTTTCGTTGCGACTTGAAACCTGGAGTAGTAATTCCAGTCTACTAGCTAGAAATCAATCACATTTGATTGAGAAGCAGAAGGCAGGAGAGAGCATTCCAAACCTCTACCAACCCATTAACCTAGTTTTTTCTCTTCAACTTACTTTTTTCTCTTCACCTTTTATCAAGAGTACAAGATATCTTTATTGGCATAAGCATAGGCAAAGCAAATAAGCATCAAACAGCACACAGAAATGCATGAATATAAGAAAAAAGGGTGGGAGGAGTACACTGCAACCTATTTTTTTCTCTTTACCTTTTATCATTTGCTAAACCCTGGACATTGTCAGCTTCTGCTTTTTCCAGCTGAACATACCTTTCTGAAAAGATGGCATTTTCTCTCTTCACCCACCATAATTTTTTTGTAAGGCTGTGTCACGCGCTTCACTGTCATCCCCAATGGATACCTCTATCTCGGAACGATCGTCCCGTCCTTCCGCCATCCCTCCCTTGGTCTGGACTTCTCCCAGGATGATTCACAAGAAACAGGCAGGCACAATTCAACAATAATTCTTCTTTATCCAACTTTAAGGAGGGAATGCCAGGGAAGTGGAAGAAAGGATGCAGGTATTACAGACAGTCTTGGGGAAGTAAGTTACAGGGGGGAATAAACCTTCAGAATAGTCCCAAGAGTTCTCTTTGGCGGAGGCAGCTGCTTCTCGCCCTCTCACTCTCTTTCACACTGTCTCTCTTCTAATTCCTCTCTCTCTTTTCTTTCCAGGTCTTGACATCCAGCATCAATCAGGTAAGTATTCCTCTTGGGCCAGAACCGTGTCCAACAGGTGAGTCAACTTATAAACAACTGTCAACCAAACAATCTAACTCCCTTCTCTCTCTCTCTCTCTTTCAGGTAAGCAGCCAGGCTCGCCGCTGGACAGCGCCCGCGCTGGTTGATCCTCTCTCCACACTCCCTATTCCAGCGAGCCCCTCTCCCTTCTCCTTTCCTCTCCTTATATACACCTTCTGCTCCCCCTCCCCTTTCTTTCCTCTCTGGGCCCTCTTAGTGGCCCGACAGAGCGGGAGACACCCGGATTGGCTCGGGCGGTTATGGGGCGACCTGGGTAAACCCCAGTACGCCCTGCGCAGTATAGTCGGAGGAGGTCCCACCATGAGTCCGACCAACAAACCCTATCGGCCTCCGTCGATTCCAGGACCTTGTCCCATGGTGGTCTAGGTCGCACCTGCACTCCAGCCATTCCTTCTTCTGGGGAGGGTTCAGCCCCACCACAGGCTGATATTATCCTTCTACTTTGGACTGTAGCTATTGTTCATGGCAATTTCCCATTCAAAAGATTGTCTTATTTTTGTAAATGCCATGCTCTTTTTTGTCACCAGCTCCCATTTGAATGGCTAACATTTGCATCATGTTGAGCTACTGGAACCCTTTCTTGACCTTATACTATGGGCTGACTGTCAAATCCTATGAGTTGCCTTATGACAGTGGGATGATATCCCACTGGTGTATACAGCTTTGTGGCAGCACATGCAACGATCCTTCTTCCAGTGTTACTGAGCAGCCAACATTTTGGTAGCAACTTCAGAGTCATCCTACTATGGCTGTGGACTGGAGCAGAGCAGGTTGGCCAGCAGTTTAATGGGTGTTTAATGGGTGCATAGGGGAGAATTGGGGTAGTAACTGAATGTTTCAGGCAGAGGATGGGTCTCAGTGGCAAAGAAAGATGTCAGATTCTATCCTTCAAATTTGGCACATGCTATCTCCTTATTTTCTTCAGACATATGCCCGCTATTCTGCTTGCTTTAGGTCTGAGCAGGTCCATACAGTACCAGAGTCATAAGGTAAGGTGTTACTTTGAGTTTCCCATCATTCTCTCCACCACTTCATTTCATAAATGAGTTTGGGAATAGGATTGGGGCAGGGTTCTGTTATTGTAAAATAATTTGCAGCAGTGAGTACATCACACCATCAGCAGCCATTCTGAACAACTGCAGTCACTGGCTGCAATCACAGTGCAGAAGGCCTGCTGCTGGATTATGAAAGGCGAGTCCAGTTGCAGCAGGGACAGAAGAGTTTTGCCCATTGTCTGGGATGGGATTCTTCAGAAGACATTGTAATTCCACTGAGTAATGCAGGCATAGATTGAGGAGTACTTTCCCCACCTTTCCTTTCCCCAAGGAAATCTCTTGGACTGCCCTTACACAAAAACAGCATATACACTATTGGTAGAATCATAAAACCATAGAGTTGAAAGGGACCTAGTAGGTCATCTAGTCCAACCCCTGCCTGCAGCAGGAAATCCCCCTAGAGTATCCCCAACAGGTGCTCGTCGAGCCTCCACTTGAAGATCCCCAGTGAGGGAGAGTCCACCACCCCCCTTGGCAATCTGTTCCACTGCCGAACCGCCCTCACCATCAGGAATTTTTTTCCAGATATCTAACCGGAATCTCCTCTCTTGCAGTTTGTACCCATTGGTTTTAGTTCTGCTTTCAGAAGCAGCTATGAACAAATGAGCCCCTTCCTCCCTATGACAGCCCTTCAGGTGTCTGAAGAGGGCAATCATGTCTCCCCTCAGCCTTCTCTTCTCCTTGGCTGAACATCCCAAGTTGCCCCAACCTTTCCTGGTAGGGCTTCCCTTCCATCCCACTGATCATTCTTGTCACTCTCCTCTGGACTTGCTCCAGTTTGGCTGCATCTTTCTTCAAGTGAGGTGCCCAGAACTGAACACAGTACTCAAGGTGAGGTCTCACCAATGCAGAATAAAGAGGAAGTATAACTTCTCGTGACTTGGAAGCTACAGTCCTCTTAATGCAGCCTAAAATGGCATTTGCTTTCTTTGCAGGCACATCACACTGCTGACTCATGTTCAGCTTGTGATCCACAGCTACTCCAAGATCCTGCTCACATGTTGTGCTGCCAAGCCAAGTATCCCCCATTTTATACCTGTATTTTTGGTTTTTATTTCCTAAGTGCAGAACCTTGCACTTCTCCCTATTGAAATTCATTCTATTTGTTGCAGCCCAGTATTCTAGTTTATCCAGATCCTCCTGGAGGTTTCTCCTGTCTTCTGCTGTATTGCTACTCCTCCCAGCTTGGTGTCATCTGCAAATTTGAACAGGCTCCCCCATATCCCTTCCTCCAAGTCATTAATGAAAATGTTAAAGAGAAAATGTTAAAGAGAAAATGTTAAAGAGACAGAGCCTTGGGGTACCCCACTTGAAACAGACCT
This sequence comes from Cryptoblepharus egeriae, assembly GCA_030015325.1. Taxonomy (NCBI): domain Eukaryota; kingdom Metazoa; phylum Chordata; class Lepidosauria; order Squamata; family Scincidae; genus Cryptoblepharus; species Cryptoblepharus egeriae. Next base: position 230,211,372 of record JAREYC010000001.1, read on the forward strand.
CCAGGTTGACACAGAACCATTTACTAAAACCCTTTGAGTGCGGCCATCGAGCCAGTTGCAGATCCACCTAACAATTGCCCTGTCTAGCCCATATTTTTCCAACTTCCTAATTAAAATGTCATGTGGGACTTTGTCAAATGCTTTGCTGAAGTCAAGATAAATGACATCCACAGCATTGCCACTGTCCAGTAAGCTCGTAACCCGATCAAAAAAGGAGATCAGATTTGTCTGGCAAGATTTATTCTTGGTAAATCCATGCTGGGTTGTTTTGATCACCGAGTACTTGTCTAGATGTGCACAAATTGTGTGTTTTATGATTTGCTCTAATATCTTGCCCGGGATTGAAGTCAAACTGACTGGTCTATAATTTCCCGGTCTTCTTTTTTCCCCTTCTTAAAAATTGGGACTACATTTGCCCTCTTCCAGTCCAGTGGCACTTCTCCACTCCTCAAGGATTTCTCAAAGATGATCGACAGAGGCTCTGCAAGGACATCTGCCAGTTCCTTAAGAACTCGAGGATGCAGCTCATCTGGTCCAAATGACTTGAATTCATTTAGGCCAGTTAAGTGGTTTTGAACCAGTTCTCTGTCAAACTTAATCTGCTGTTCTGCACCATCCATGTTTTCATTACCTCTTTGGGGATGAAGGCACATCCCCGCATCAGCCAATGATCCTGCACCCCCATTGCACAGCCCTCCTTCCGAGAATAGACAGACGCAAAGTAGGAGTTGAGCAGCTCTGCCTTCTCCTGGTTTCCAGACAACCTGTTGTCCATCATTGTCCAGGAGCAGCCCCAGCCCCTCGTCTCTCCTCCTGTTCCTTTGGGAATATCTAAAGAAGCTCTTTTTGTTATCCTTGACTCCCCCATTAATTTTCAGATATGAAGAATATTTTAGATAACTAGGTAAGAGAGAGTTAGGCTGGATTCCTACTCAGGAATGCAGAAGACATGTACGCAATGAGTCTTACTCCCAGGAAAGCGTGCTTAGAATTGCAGCCTGTAACAATTTAGCCCAGGCTACACTGAAGTAAGCTAATGGTAAGCTGATAAGATTATTGAGGTATATTCAGGTATACTATTATAGAGATTAATGAAGTTTGAGGATATTTTTGAGTGTGTTGGGCATGAAATTGAAGAAATGCTAAGTGGATTGCTTTCCTGCAAGAAGAAGTTCTGATTAAAGAGAAGGTAATATGTGTTGTACAACGGAGGACCCATTGTGTGTACCTGTGTGTGTATATCCCCTTTCTTTTTTGTGCTCCCTTTACCTATATCTGAAAATTAATAAAATCTTTATAAAAACTGAAAAAATATTCCCTTTGTACTCAGAGAACCCTCTGGCTCTCTACATAATAATATTTGTGTTGGTCTAATTATTCCTTTTAATTTGGAAGTTCATTATTTTACAACTACTGTATTATAATGCTTGGCAAGATCTGCCTCAAGTAGTGTGTCTTTCCATCCAGTATCCTGGTGCAAGCAGTCTTAATGAAGCAATTAAATTAATTAAGGTGATGAATGCACTGGGTCTACATTTCTTTTTATCAGTAATCAGCAGGTCAGTTAGCTGGCGAGAAACAGACATGACAATTTTTGCATTCTGGAAAGTCAAAATTAGCATGGCTCTCTAAGGGCAAACTAAACAGGAACTTATTAAGGGAAGGTGTCAAGAAACTCATTAACTGGAGAAAAGGAAGAACAAAGTCAGAAGCCAAAGATTGCCAACTTCAAATGCACGGCATCTTTGTGCTGATAATTAAAGTACTGTGTTTTTCCCCCCAAAGTAGCACAATACAATCAGTTCTCTTGTAGCTAAGCATATATTTTTTACAGAGCACAGCAACAAGAGAGTCCATATGGGAACAGGTCTGCTGGTTGTCTTTACATGATGACAACCAATTTCTAGAATTTATGACTGCAACATCTCACCATTATAGTAGACATTGGGTGAAATCCAGAGTAACTATGGGGAGTCCTTGCTCCGGAGTAAGAACAAGTTACTCTGGATTGCAATATGAGTTTCCCATAGGTTTTCTCTAGGTGGTGCAGTAACTATGGATGCACGTAATGTCTCTTACGTGCTCCCGTAGTTACTCTGGATTGTGCCCATTGTTGGAAATAGTCCTACACTGTCAGTCCAATCTTACCTAAACCTCCATTTGGAGATACATCAATGGCAGTGTGGCCTCCATTGCATCCTGCAAGGGAGTTTTGGCCCTGGAGGTCTCCTTAGGTCAAGGAGACATATATCCCCTTACCCATGAGTAAACCCAGCAGCTGTTAGGGGACAACTCATACTGACACCACTGCCGGAGATATCGTAGGTGTACCTCCACAATGGTCTGTGCAAGCAGATTTACCCTACAATCCAGAGTAACTATGGGAGCACATAAGAGACATTACGTGTACCCATAGTTACTGCACCACCTAGTAAAAACCTATGGGAAATTCATATTGCAATCCGGAGCAAATTGTTCTTACACCGGAGCAAGGACTCCCCGTAGTTACTCTGGATTGCGCCTGAGGCCAGGGAAGGGAGTTAGGATTTGGTGGGTGCCAAACCTGCCCACCAGGTTTGATTTGCCCATCTCCACCTTATATCCTCACTATTTTATTTCCCATCTGATTACACTCATCATCTGCCTTGGTCCTCCAGGGCTGGGTTTACCTACTCCAGTAAACCTCCCAACATCTGCAAGCACATGTAGAAAGGCTCCAGGCTTCCCATCAGCACACCAATAGCATGCGCTGCCAAAAAGTGTGGTAAGACTGCTTTGCCACAGCCTGCAACAGCAAGACATGTGCTTCAACTGCACAGAGTTTAGATGGGATTTAACTGTCTGGTGACTCAGAAATGTTCATCATACCACAGCCCTTGCTTCTTGTTTCATGATACATTAAGAAGCAACTATTATGATGTACTCAGAGGAGTCGTTTACTTTTCCTTCCTAATTACAAATTATATCCTGAGATGACAGCCAAGAGCAATATAGTTTGGCAATCTAACCCAATGAAGGCTAGTTACCAACATGAAAAATAATCCTCCAAAGATTCAAAAGGAGCTTCCATAGTCTCCATCTTAATGGGTGTCAATAAGCTTAGAATACTGCTTTTCCTCCCACATGTGTCAACAAACACCACCTTGTGCTGAATGTCATTAAAGTGCTGCTCTCCACCTTATTGCCCTTGTAAAAATGCTGAGTTTTGTTGATGATGTCATCACGACACATCTAAAACGATGACATCACAGGTGCTGGTAGACACAATGGCATGCACCATGAATAGGGTTTCCATGATGCTCCTCCACAAAATCGAGACAGGACCCTCTGTCCCATTTGCCAGTATGTGAATACATTCCCCCCAAGTCAGGATTATCCCTGTTTTTTTGGACATATGGCAACCCTAACCATGACAGATGACACCATGAAGCAGCTGTTCGGAGGAAGAAGGAAGCAGCAGCACCACAGAAAGTAAAAGATCACCAAAGGGTATCAAAATAAATTAATTATTTAGCACAGCAAGAGCTTTTTCAGTACTTTCTCAGCAGTGTCAAATATGCCCCTTTCAGGGGGAATCTCAGCATATCCTCTGCAGATGTATAAAAGAGAGCACAACCATATAACTACTTGTCATTGTGACCTTAACCTGTCACAGTTTTGTTTACCCCAGGATTGGCACAGAATTTCAGATTAAATTGGAAATGGGGATTGTGGTGTCCATACACTGACATCAGAGTCATTAGAATATTCATCAGAATATGAATGGCTGCCTATGTTGGCTTAGTCCCAACAGCCATCTGGTCAAGCATTCTGTCTTCTATAGTAGCCAACCACAGGACTCTGGGCAGCTCATAAGCAGGAAATCTTGGATGTTGCTATTTGCCTGTGAAGTTTCCCAACATCTTGCAGATATATCCTGCCTTTGCTCTGCTCAGTACCACACCAAAAAGGATAATACCCTAAGCCAGTGTTCTCAAAGTTTTTAGAAACCCAATTTTAGAGATTCAAGTTTTCAAAGACCCACTTTTCAGAATGACGGGAGACACTGTCTGGTTCAGCAAGCGCCTGCATTTTGCCATATCTGTCTGGAATGATGATTCCATCTCTGAAGAAAGAATAGCTCAGATGGGAGGGGTTGCTTACCAGGCACATTGTGGCACCTGCTGGACCTCCCCTCATCTTGCTATGCTACTGATTCCCCACTACTGATTTGTACAGTCATCTCAAACATCATTTATTTGGGAATTCTTTCTAATATCGCCTGACTGATGGTATAAATTGTGTTGCTTGGTCTCTCTCTCTCTCTCTCTCTCTCTCTCTCTCTCTCTCTCTCTCTCTCTCTCTCTCTCTCTCTCATCCCAAAGTTAAAAAATAATAATTGCATGGGTCTCACAAGAAAGTTGACACATTTTTTTTCTGAACATGTCAGGAGACTACAAATCATCAGCTCCGGGCACCCTTCTTTGTAAACAAATGGTGGTAGGATAAATATTGTCAGATCTGTCTCATAATCTGAAGGAAGGGAAGGCAACCATGTAAAGGGAGAAATACCATCTGTCAAAGTCAGGCTTTTGTAGTGGTAGAATCTGCCTTTTACTGAAGACCTAAAAGCTTGACAACCTTCCTACTCATTCGCCTGGGACAACACAAAATAGAATTAATAGCAACCCTGGAGATAGCACAGGGCTGTACCAGTCAACCTGGTAAATACACTGTGTTAAGGAAGGAGAAACAAAGTCCAGGCACTGGAAACTGGATAAATTTGAAGAAGAAAAGTGATGCAGGAAGGAACTAAAAGGATGCAGAAACTGGGCACTTTTGCAGCCATCTGTGTAACGAGATAGCAGATGGCAAACTGAGGATGAGTCAGCATGATGGGCTTGTAGCTAAGGACGCCAAAACCATGCTGAGCTCCGTTAATGGGATATTATTATGAGAAAGCTGTAGGAGGCCATTTGCCCATCCTGCCAGGTTTTTAAAAAAAAAACTTTTGTTAGAGGAGACTTTCAGTCCTGGTCACAATGCCTCAAGAAAGATCATGACATGTCCGGATCTCAATGGCTTTGATCCAGTTACAACAACTCTGAGCCCTGTAGAGAGATGCATGATTCCAGATTGGCACTGAAAGACGAATTATGCTGTCTCCATAGGGACTATCTCAGCACTGTCTGACAATATGGGGTTCTTCTGGAATGGTGCTAATGTGATAGAACAGCTTCCCTCAAAGTGAGACTTCAACTCAGTAGCAGAATCCATACCTGTTCATGATAAAGCAGACCTCCATCAGTCTTGAAAGACTATGGTATCGCGCTTGGTGCTGCATACGCTGCATGTGAAGCACGAAAGCCTGGTTTGGATTGTTATGGAGGATAGGCTGTTACCCAAGCAGCAAATCCCCCCTCTCCACACCACTGAAATAGTCCAATGGAAAGGCAGAGCCAATATGATTGGTTCCAGCTGCGTCGCAGAGCTGGGCTAAGGACAGGAGCTCACCCTGTCTTCTGGGGCCGACTTGGGTCTCGAACCCTGGCCTGTTGGTTAATAGGCACAGTGTCTTAACCGCTTGCACCACCCACAGCCCATGTTCATGATAAATCTTAGAATCATAGAATCATAGAGTTGGAAGGGACCTAGTAGGTCATCTAGTCCAACCCCCTGCCTGCAGCAGGAATTCCCCCTAGAGCATCTCCAACAGGTGCTCATCGAGCCTCTGCTTGAAGATCCCCAGTGAGGGAGAGTCCACCACCTCCCTCGGCAATCTGTTCCACTGCCGAACCGCCCTCACCATCAGGAATTTTTTCCAGATATCTAACCGGAATCTCCTCTCTTGCAGTTTGTACCCATTGGTTCTAGTTCTGCTTTCAGAAGCAGCTATGAACAAATTGGCCCCTTCCTCCCTATGACAGCCCTTCAGGTATCTGAAGAGGGCAATCATGTCTCCCCTCAGCCTCCTCTTCTCCAGGCTGAACATCCCAAGTTCCCCCAACCTTTCCTCATAGGGCTTCCCTTCCATCCCACTGATCATTCTTGTCGCTCTCCTCTGGACTTGCTCCAGTTTGGCTGCATCTTTCTTCAAGTGAGGTGCCTAGAACTGAACACAGTACTCAAGGTGAGGTCTGACCAATGCTGAATAAAGAGGAACTAGAACTTCTCGCGACTTGGAAGCTACAGATCTCTTAATGCAGCCTAAAATGGCATTTGCCTTCTTTGCAGACACATCACACTGCTGACTCATGTTCAGCTTGTGATCCACGGCGACTCCAAGATCCCGCTCACATGTTGTGCTGTCAAGCCAAGTATCCCCCATTTTATACCTGTGTTTTTGGTTTTTATTGCCCAAGTGCAGAACCTTGCACTTCTCCCTGTTGAAATTCATTCTGTTTGTTACAGCCCAGGATTCCAGTTTATCCAGATCCTCCTGGAGGTTTCTCCTATCTTCTGATGTGTTTGCTACTCCTCCCAGTTTGGTGTCATCTGCAAATTTGATCAGGCTCCCCCATATCCCTTCCTCCAAGTCATTGATGAAAATGTTAAAGAGAACCGGTCCCAAGACAGAGCCTTGGGGTACCCCACTAGAAACTGACCTCCAGGTTGACACAGAACAATTTACTAAAACCCTTTGAGTGCGGCCATCGAGCCAGTTGCAGATCCACCTAACAATTGCCCTGTCTAGCCCATATTTTTCCAACTTCCCAATTAAGATGTCATGTGGGACTTTGTCAAATGCTTTGCTGAAGTCAAGATAAATGACATCCACAGCATTGCCACTGTCCACTAAGCTCGTAACCCGATCAAAAAAGGAGATCAGATTTGTCTGGCAAGATTTATTCTTGGTAAATCCATGCTGGGTTGTTTTGATCACCGAGTACTTGTCTAGATGTGCACAAATTGTGTGTTTTATGATTTGCTCTAATATCTTGCCCAGGATTGAAGTCAAACTGACTAGTCTATAATTTCCCGGGTCTTCTTTTTTCCCCTTCTTAAAAATTGGGACTACATTTGCCCTCTTCCAGTCCAGTGGCGCTGCCTCTTCCAGTCCTCTTCTCCACTCCTCAGGGATTTCTCAAAGATGATCGACAGAGGCTCTGCAAGGACATCTGCCAGTTCCTTAAGAACTCGAGGATGCAGCTCATCTGGTCCAAATGACTTGAATTCATTTAGGCCAGTTAAGTGGTTTTGAACCAGTTCTCTGTCAAACTTAATCTGCTGTTCTGCACCATCCATGTTTTCATTACCTCTTTGGGGATGAAGGCACATCCCCGCATCAGCCAATGATCCCGCACCCCCATTGCACAGCCCTCCTTCCGAGAATAGACGGACGCAAAGTAGGAGTTGAGCAGCTCTGCCTTCTCCTGGTTTCCAGACAACCTGTTGTCCATCCTTGTCCAAGAGCAGCCCCAGCCCCTCGTCTCTCCTCCTGTTCCTTTGGGAATATCTAAAGAAGCTCTTTTTGTTATCTTTGACTCCCCTGGCCAGCCTCAGCTCATACTGAGCTTTAGCATCCCTGACCCCCTCCCTACAAGACCAGGCTATCTGTCTGTATTCCTCCCTGGTGATCGTACCAGTCTTCCACTCCCTATACTTCTCTTTCTTTAACTTCAGCTGATCCCCAAGTTGCTTGTGGAGCCAACTTGGTTTTTTCAGGTTTTTTTCCCCTTTCTTTTTCATTGGAATTATTTCTGACTGTGCTTGTAGAAACTGCCTCTTAAGGAGCTCCCACCCATCTTGGGCCCCTTTCCCCATTAGATCATCAACCCATGGGATCCCACCTATGACTCCTCTAAGCCTGTTGAAATCAGCTTTCCTGAAATCCAACATATAAGTTTCACTCTGCACTCTTTTTATTTCCCACATTATTCTAAATTCCAGCAGCTCATGATCGCTTTCCCCTAAAGTTCCCACTATGTTGACCTGATCAACCAGTTCTTCACGATTTGTTAAGATCAGGTCAAGGATGGCCCCTCCCCTTGTCGTTTCCTCCACCTTCTGGACCATGAAGTTATCTTCCAGGCCCATCAGGAATCTACTGGAGCTTCCATGTTTGGCTGAGTTTGTCTCCCAGCAAATGTCTGGGTAGTTAAAGTCCCCCATTACTACTACCTCATATTTCCTTGCAATGCCTGCCAGTTGCTCCAAGAAGACATCGTCTACTCCTTCTCCTTGGCCTGGCGGTCTATAGTAGACGCCCACCACAATGTTTTGTTTCTTATTTCCCCCCCTTACTTTTACCCAAACACACTCCACAGGGATATCCGGACCACTCTCCTGGATTTCAGAGCAAGTATATATGTTCTTGACATATAATGCTACTCCACCTCCCCTTTTGCCACTTCTGTTCCTCCGGAACAGCTGATAGCCTTCCAATTGTGTGTTCCAGTCATGGGAGTCGTCCCACCAAGTTTCAGTTATTCCTATCAAATCAAATTTCCCGTCACTTGCTAAAAGCTCCGGCTCATCTTGTTTATTTCCCAGGCTCTGTGCATTTGTGTAAATGCAACTTAAGCCCTGGAGGTTGCAACTCAATGCATTTCCCTCCTTTTTTGTAAGGCCAGGCCCCTCTAAAGATTTTTGAGTTACAGCTGTGCCCTGGCAATTTCCATCCAGAGCATTTTCCTTATTCCTAGGTTCCCTTTGGACGTAACCCACCCCCTTCTTATTTAGTTTAAAGCCCTCCTGATAAGGTTGGCCATCTCCCGTCTGAAGACACTCTTCCCCCAACCCATAAGATGTAGTCCATCCTTTGCTAGGAGTCCTTCCTCAAGGAAGTTCATCCTGTGATCCCAGAATCCAAATCCTTCCCGATGACACCATTTTCGAAGCCAGCTATTGACCTGAAAAATCTTGCTATCTCTCTGAGGACCTTTGCCAATTACTGGGAGGATGGATGAGAATACCACCTGGGTATCCCCCAGGTCCTTAATCTTCCTCCCCAGAGCTTCATAATCCCCAACTATCTTTTGGAAAGTTTCCCGAGCAGTATCGTTTGTTCCTACGTGGATGAGTAAGAACAGGTGACGATCAGCAGGTGTGATCATCCTCGGTAGCCTCTCCGTGATATCCCCTATCCTAGCACCAGGGAGGCAGCACACCTCACGGGAAAACGGGTCTGGTCGGCATACAGCTTCCATGCCCCTCAGGAGAGAATCTCCAATCACCACCACCCTCCTCCGTGTTCTCCTTCTGTGTCTAGCTTCCCCCACACTAACTGGTTGTGACTGCTGTCTATGAGGAGGATCTGTAGGCATGCCAGTATGGGCAATGCCAGGATCTGGTGTAGGTGTGCTAGCAAGAGGAACTTCTGCCAGCATGGTGGAATCTGAGAGACTCTGGAAACGGTTGTATAGCTCCAGTGGTTCTCGACTGCTCCTGCCCCTTTTTCTTCTGACTGTCACATGTCTCCATGAAGAGACATCATTGCTGGGGTCCCCACTGGTGTCATCCCTCTGGAGAAGTTCCATGTGTGTTGTATCAAGGAACTCCTCAGATGCCTTAATTTGACGAAGGGTGGAAACTTCACCCTCCAATGCTGCCACCTTCTCCTCCAACAGTGCAACCAGTTTGCACTTGCAGCATCGATAAACCCCGGGGTCCTTGGGCAAGATGACAAACATGGCACACATGGTGCATGTCACGACAACTGCACCCTTCCCTTCCATCTCCTGTCAACTTCACAAGTCCTCCTTGCTCACAGGCTCTGGTCCACAGGATCACGCCTCAGGCCCTAATAAAGCCCTTGAAAGCTCCTCCTGCCAGGCAACCAGCCAATGAACAGCTAGCAGCAATTAAGCACTCAACTAAGCAGCCCCCTCCTCCACTCACCTGAGACTCTGTGTTCCTTCTCACCTCTCCTCAGAACATTACCTACCTCTTTGTCATTACCTACCATTTGTGGGTTGCCTGAGAAGATTAAAGGAGACATGGGGCAATACTTCACCTGATTTCTTTTTCCCCCAGCAGCTTTTCTGCTCTATTTGAAAACACATCTCAAAAGAATGAAGACTAAAGATATGGCAGAAGGAATAGAACAGTGGGATGACAAGAAGTGAATATTTCAGTGCTACTGGAAATGTTTGGAGAAAATGGGTAGTGATTATGGTCACTGCAGGGTTTCCCAGCCCTATTACCCCATCACTATTGCGACCATTTCACTTTTTTTCTTCTGGCCGGGGGGGTGGGGGTGGGGATCTGGCTGTCCTACCTTTGCCTCCATCTCCTTCTCTAGTCCAGATTGGCCAGAGATGGGATGAGAAGAATCTGCAACTTGCTTCTCTTTTCCTCTTGAGGTGAGAAGATTTGGGTGGAGACAACAGCAGTAGATGGCATGCACAAAAAGAAAACAACAATAAATAAAACCACAACTTGCTGACTATATGTAGGTTGATTTATACCAGGGGTTTCTGGTATGTGTGCTTTTATGCACATGGGCACTGGTGAATAGCAACAGAAGTACAGGGTTATGTTGGCATATTTGGGGTAGCAAACCAGCAAGAGCACCACTGATGAACCACAACATTCTACTTTAGTCAAAGCCAGAAAATGTGACTGATGCCCCAGAGCAGGGCTGTCCAACCTTTCAACTTGAGGTCTCCTGGTCCTTTAACAAGTGTGCAGAGGAGGAAATTTCAGCAGGTGTAGCTTGTGACCTGTGAAATGAAAAGTTTCACCTGCTGAAATTTTCTCATCTGAACAATTGTTAAAAGGTCCTGGAGCCTTCAAGTTGAAAGGTTGGACAACCCTGCCCTAGGGGGACAGTCAAGGAGTGGACATCAAATGTCAGAGCTGCATATTTAATGAAACGATACTGCACTGATGAGCTTCCATCATTCACTAATCACATCCACAATCCATTGCAATTGTCTGATTGCATCCATCAGGAAAGCATCCAATCAGGAAGAAAACAATATGTGAAATCTACAATGGCTTCCAATTTACTTCCAATTGCAGTTCATGCACAACTGCAACTGACTTGCAGTTCCTAAGATGCTAGGTAGGGGATACAGCAAATGTGTGTGGAAGCTGTGAGGAGTGTTGACTAATCAGTGGCACTCGCATGCGTCACAGCAATTTCTCAGAGAGAGTCATGAAAAATAAAACAAGCATTTGGACGTAAACGCCTCCTCCATGCCTCACATTGTGTACTTTGAGGAGCTCCTGGCTGATCCTTTGCAAGGCAAAGAAATGCTCAGATGCACAAATTACCAAGCTGAGGTTTGCTTTGTATTTCATCAGTTTCATCAGCAAGAAAGAACATTTTAATCACTTCAAAACTCACTAGAATCATGCTCCTTTCAGTCAATTTCATAGTGTACATGAGAGAGGTATAATTTCCAACCTGCCTATGAGGCAGTAAATCACAACTAAAAACTGATATTTACTTTTTTGTTTGTCCCAAAAACTTTGCCATCACTTCACTTTGCTTAGTTGCATTCTGTTTTATAAATGCTTGAAGAGCTTTTACAACTGCCTGTAAAACATGGACATCACTCTGATCGCAGGGTGGGCCATCTTTATGGTAACACAGCATGTGGCCCTTACAAGGTGTGCTGCTGTGCATATTGAGCATGAAATGAAATGTGCTTCCCAAGGTGCCATATGTTACTGTCAATATCCTCAGCTTTCATGCTACAGCATCACAACCCATGATAAAAACCAAACATATAAATCAGCCTGTTGTAACATGATCTACAATGCTATTCATTCATCACTAGTGCCCTTTTCAGACCTTCCACAAGTTCCTTCACAATCCTTTAGGACTGGAGAGTCAAAACTCAATCCATGACGAGGGCCATTAATAGCACCTATAGGTGCAGAAGGCCATGAGTGACATACTAAAGAGGTGATGGTCAGAAATATTCACTTTTCTCTCACATAGATATAGTTGAGCTGCAAATGGCAGAAGAGAAGATGTGCAAATCTTGTTCATATTTTTAAGATACAAGAAAATTTAATGATTGGGAGAGCCCAGTCAGGACCAGAGAAACTGTTTCTGGTGGCCCCATTTGTCCTATGGGCCTTATACCCTTGCCTTAGGCTGCAATCCTAAAGACACCTTCCTGGGAGTAAGGCCCATTGAACACAAAGGGGCTTACTTTTGAGTAGACATGGTTAGGATTGTGCTCTTAGTGTAATTATTGCCACCATAAATAAGATAGCCAGCCTTATTCTTCTTCTGTAGTGTCTTTGTAATAATCTATGCACCATATTAGGGCTGTTCATAGACCAAATGGCACTTAAAGTAAGGAGTGTCTTTGGTGCCCTCTCATCTTTAGAATCCGTTCATTTTTCATGCATTTCTATTCTCATGATCTTCATGCATTATTTTCCCAAGTTTTAGAAGAAGATATACGTGTATATACGCACTTCTATAAATATGTGGTTATCCATGCCACAAACAAGCAAATACCTGTACGATGGTTTCTTCTAAATTTAAAGACACATGCAAACTTTAAAAATAACTTAAATGCCTTGCAGTTTCTAAGCAATCCACTGTCCCTACACACACCCTGCAGCGTATCACAGAATTGTTGGGGCAGATATAATTTATACTGTGCATATACACTTTTTATAAAAGATGTCCTACAATAGTTTCCTTTAAAATAACACAAGTGATTAGTGAAGTATGGCTCAGATTATTTATTTCCTTTTGCTTCTTGTCTACTCAGCATTCATAATATTCCGTCAGTCATCCTCTCTTGCTCATCTCTGCTTAATTATCATCACCTGAAATGGCTCAGCTCATTTGCCTCCTGTGTACTCTGCAGGCATCACTGGGCATCATTTTTCAGCATGGGATTCAGACAGCCATCTTCCTCCCCAGTAATGAGTGGTGGCAATCAAGTTGAGTTTGTCTGTTGCCGCCAGCCTCTTGAGAAGTTCAGACACCTCAAGCTGAGGATGATTATGACTAGTATCGCTACAAGTCTGCTCACTCAGCTCCTGCTTAGCCTCAGAACCAACATAGACAAAGTACGATAAGGGTGCAATCCTAACCAACTTTCCAACACTGGCATAAGGGCAATGCAACATCAAGGTAAGGAAATAAACATTGCCTTCCCTTGAAAAGGCCTCTGCGACTGTCTCCCAACTACAGAATGCTACACATCCCAACCTGGCACAACTGTGCCAGCGCGCAAAAGTTGGTTGGACTATGTCCTAAGTCATTCTTAAGAATTAAGATCTTTTAACTAAGAATTAAGGATTTCCCAGTACAGTGGTGCCTCACTTAAAAGCTTAATTCGTTCCGGAGGCATGCTCTTTAAGCAAAATGCTCTTTAAGTGAAGCGGATTTTCCCATAGGAAACAATGGAAACTCAGATGATTGTTTCCACAACCCCCAAAATATTCATATAAAAATATTAACTGGATGTAAAAATGATGATAAAACACTGGAATTGAATTCAAAACACTATAATATAATACAGACCACAATTACTGTAATAAAACACTGTAATATTCTTACAGTAAAAAAGAAAAGAAAAACCTTTATGGGCAAGGATGACGGATTTTCACTATGAGTCACTGGTGTCTTTCTGAGCAACTTTCACAAGGAACCTCTCTCTGTGTGTGAGATCTATCTATGCAAACGAGATAGGCGGTCTGCAACAGCAAAGGGGCCAGATCCTATGCTGTTTACTCAGAATCAAGCCCCATTGAATGGACTAGAGCTTACTCACAGGAAAGGAAAAGTGCAGGCAGGGAAGGTAGTAGGGGGCAGAGGGGTGTTTGTAATGGGATCCAGGCAGGGGGGGGCTTCCTTGGGGGCAAGGGGTCTGTTTGAGGGGGCTGTAGAGGGGGTGCAGGAGAGTATTCCCTCCTACTTTATGGAGGCTGCATAGGCTGGGCTGACCAAGTTCTCTGGCTGCAGGAGAAGAGTAGCCAACTTTGTTCCCCTGATGTAGAGACTTTTCTGCTCTTCTGCTCCCCCTGCTGGTCTCTTCCATGTACTGCAGCGGGGAGAAAGCCTCACCTCACTCCCTCAGCCAGGACTCCCTCAGACTAGAACCAATGGGTACAAATTGAGAGAAAGAAGATTCCGGTTGGATATCCGGAAAAAATTCCTGATGGTTCGGGCGGTTCGGCAGTGTTGAGTAGTTGAGTAATAGTTTATTTGCTTAACCTTAAGTCGTTGCAAAATAAAAGGCTAGACAGAGCCATAATTCAATATAAAATCTGGATCAGACATTAAAAGTATCTCAGCTAAGTTTTATTTATATTTACATATAAATAAAACATCAAAGTTAAAAACAAGCAGATTTACAAAGGCAAAAGGTTTCAGATCTCATTTGTTAATACAAAGAGCAGTGGAACAGATTGCCAAGGGAGGTGGTGGACTCTCCCTCACTGGGGATCTTCAAGCAGAGGTTCGACGAGCACTTGTTGGAGATGCTCTGGGAGGATTTCCTGCTGCAGGCATGGGGTTGGACTAGATGACCTACTGGGTCTCTTCCTACTCAATGATTCCATGATTAAGGTTTGAGATAAAATCCACATTTTTTCCATTTGCCTTTGTGTTTTCATTTTCTGGTTAATTAGAAGTTTTAATAGAATATAGATATAAATAAGTTTTAATAGAATATAGATATTTCAATGCAGTTTATTTCATTGCATTCTGCATTAAATTACCTTTCCAACAATATATAAAATGAGGGTATTAGCATTCATACAAACTCTGTTTTTCATCATTTTAGCCACTAGTATCATTCTCAGCTTGTCTCCCTCCTAAAGCTTGTACGCCACTCCTACGCCTTGTAAGCTTGTCTCCCTCCTACGCCACTGCTCTCAGCCATGTTGGTGGGATCCTTCCAGCCCTGTGAAGGGATTGTAAGATAGGGTGCTTTCATCCATTTTTTCTGTTTGAATACCTTCATATCTGTCTGTCGGCAATCTGACTGACAATTGCTCTTTGAACATTGCGACCTGACAGTGACATCACCATGAGAAGCTGTTGGAGTCAGCTACCAAATGTGGCAGTCCTAAGTGGTTTTTAGGGCCCTGATTCAAAAGCAATTTTAAAATAAGTTTTGTGAATCAGGCACATTCCTAATGGATTATTATTATTATTATTATTATTATTATTATTATTATTATTACTATTACTATTACTATTACTATTACTATTACTATTACTATTACTATTATTATTTAAAATTATTATTATTTTATTTAAGGTTAGCTTGTCATGGTTGAAATAATGTATGGAATGATAAATATCATTTTCTCAAAATAGAGCAGAGATTTTTTTAAATGATGTAATCGATTAATATCTCTTAAAATACAAACTGCTGTTTTCATTAACTTCTTGTTATTAAAACCAATTGGTTGCATGTTCATCTTTTGGAACTTTTTTCCCTGAATAGAAGCTGAAGAAAGGATTGCAGCATTTTTTCAGTAGCTGAAATGATTAATTGTCAATTAATTATTTCCTGACTGTTCAAACTAGAAAAAAGACTGACTTTGATCAATGAACAGAAAGAGCAACCAGCTTTGCTCTCTAGCCAGGATGACAACAATTATGATGAAAAGGAGATCTTCTGGCCTATACCTCTGAAGCAGCAAATGTGAATAGGTGGATCATGAGCCAAAAATTCCATATAAAATTATTTGAACTGCAACTGCCATCTTAATTATAATTTCAATTTGCCACCAGGATGACACAAGACCCAATCCCTACCAGAAGTACAATGACACTGGTGGAAACAGTATTCTGATCCTAATTTGGAAGGATCATAACCACAATCTCCCTGCTCCCTTCTTTCTCAGACATATAGCTGCAGGTTCCCATTAGGGTTATGTGCTACATTGGTCAGAGCTACCAGGAACATACAAATCAGCAAACGGCAGTAGGTAATTTTGAGACATCCAAAAGGTAATTTTTCCCCTTGCACTTCAGATCATTGGAGTTCAAAGAGAGTGCTTGATGTGAAGTTCACAAAGGGAAAACCAACCTCACGGCTTGAGTTGCTTCCACCCTGACAGAATATGATGAGATTCTTAAGGTCTGTCAGCACATTTCATTAGGCTTCCTGGTCAACTGAGAGGCAGAGGCTTGTCAGTATTAATTAAAAACTTAATTTTCAAATCTCATAAGATGATATACTTTATAAAGGATGAAATTTAATTCACACTTCATATGTTTTAGATAAATGGGAAAGAGCTCTCTCTCTCTCTCTCTCTCTCTCTCTCACACACACACACACACACACACAGAAACACACAGTCCTCTTCTAATTGGTGTCTGGAGACACTGAAAAGATGAATATGGGCAAACAAGTGAAAATTAAATTTGGTTAGGATCAGGAGATCTGCTGATTTGGCAGTGGTATATCATCCTATTCTGGAGAAATTTGCACTTCCGTTGAAAGGCTGAGATGTTTGGATAGTATGTTACTCTCATAACCATATCAAATGAACCCTGTGCCTGGATTACACCCACTCCTTGTTTGACATTATTTATAATATGTGATATAGAAGTACCACTAAGTTAGTTTTAACTAGCAAAATGCCTACCTGTCTGAGTTGTATTGGAGTATAGTTACCCTTCTTAACTGAGCAAAGTGGCACTTTTTCAAGTAGTGCTCCTCAACTTGAAAGGCAAGGTGAGAGTAACTGTCCCTTTTCATTCAAGCTCACTGCCTTTTCTAGGGTCAGTTGGTGATCCCTCTTTTGCATTTTTTAAAGATTGTGAATGTGAACCCCTTTGGGATAGGGAGTCATTTGCTTATTTATTTTCTGTAAACTGCTTTGGGGATTTTTTTGTTGTTGTTGAAAATCAGTACATAAATGTTCTTAATAATAATAACTCTCTCTGTGTGGGTGGGTGTATGTAAGAGTGACAGAAGGCTTAAATGTGGAAAGTCCTCTTATATAGGGATGTGTGCCAAGAGGGGTCACACAGTTCAGTTCTTTATCCATTATCATGTCAGTCTCAGCTAAGCCACCTACCTGGGTGATGGGTGAGAGAGAGAGAGAGAGATGAATGGATGAATGAGAGGGTCATCCATATTTTCCATTTTGCATGCACCCTTCTTGCAAGTTAAACCAAGCTTATTATATTTCTCATGGTGAAGCCAGTACTGCAAAATTTCTATTCAAATTTCAGCCGGTCAAATTTCTAGACCGTTCCAAGGAGGTTGCCAATGGGTTAAAAGGTTGATGTGATGCCCTTCTTAAAAAGAGTTAAGTTAGCATTTCTGAGCTCAGAAGTGCTTTGCTGCATCAGATGCAGCATAAAAATATGTCCCATCACCAATATGTCCCATCACCAATATGATCATATAAAAATTGCATCACTATTGTGATGTTGCAATAAGAAACCTTGTCACATTGCAAAAAAGAAGTATTTTTTTCTACTAAAATAAAAACATACATAAACCTGAATGGTTGTACAACACTCTTGAACTTGAGTGGCTGCACACTCCTAACAGCCAGATAAAGGTGAGGGTTGAGCTACAGACATGAGAGAATGCCCTTTTTTCTGCTGGCACAAGCTTCAAGATAGAGATTTAGTGCTGCTAATCATGGTGGTGCCTCTGTGCATGGCGCTGTTGGAAACGCCATTATATCAACATGACAGCTTGATGGTGCATAGGCACAGCTCCGCTAAACTCGCATGTCATGTTTGTTCAGTTTATTCAGGCAGACTCTGTTCTTGTCATCATCCACTTTGCAAGGGCAACAGCCTGTGGCTTGTGGGAAATATGCTATACTGCCCAGAGAAACCTTCCAAATTTGGAGTTAGCACTGCCAAACCAACCAAGTGCAAGCCAGACCTCAATATACTGATATGACCAAAAACATAGGATGACCAAAAACAAAGGCTGGAGCTATGCAGGTGCAGCAGGTTATGTTGTTAACATGTTGTAAACAGCTGGGTTGACCAGAGGCAATCTAGGTTTTGGCAGAGTGTTTGAAGTGTATGAAGAAGGAACAACGGGCAGCTTTATAACCTTCTCCTTCTGAATACTTTCATTTACTTTATTCTGTAGAAGAATCTGATTGCAATTCATTCACAGAAATAAAAGAAAAGTAGCACTAGTTATGATAAGAGCAATCAGTCCTACACTTCATGATTGATAGTGACTTGACTCTGCCATACTGACAGGCATTCTTTCCTTCCTTCTTCCTTCATGTTATATCTCTGTATTGTTGCCACATGTTGCCCTGCTCGTCATGGGCAAAATATCCCACCTGTTGCCCTGCTAGTCATGAATTGTTCTAGAGGCCTTGCTCATGCCCGTTACAAGGCTGAGCAGCCAGCATTGTCCAGATGTCACTGTGGTTATATGGCTGGCATGACTAAATGCCAAAGGCACATGGAACGCTGTTACCTTCCTACCAAATAGCTATTCATTTATTTGCATTTACATGCTTTCTAATGGCTATGTTGGCAGGAGCTCGGCAAGTGATGAGCTCACTCCATCATGTGGTACTTGGGTCTTGAACCACCATCTTATAGAATCATAGAATCATAGAATCCTAGAGTTGGAAGGGATCTAGTAGGTCATCTAGTCCAACCCCCTGCCTGCAGCAGGAATTCCCCCTAGAGCAGTGAGGGAGAGTCCACCACCTCCCTTGGCAATCTGTTCCACTGCCGAACCGCCCTCACCGTCAGGAATTTTCTCCGGATTTCCAGCCGGAATCTCCTCTCTTGCAGTTTGTACCCATTGGTTCTAGTTCTGCTTTCAGAAGCAGCTATGAACAAATTGGCCCCTTCCTCCATATGACAGCCCTTCAGGTATCTGAAGAGGGCAATCATGTCTCCTCTCAGCCTCCTCTTCTCCAGGCTGAACATCCCAAGTTCCCCCAACCTTTCCTCATAGGGCTTCCCTTCCATCCCACTGATCATTCTTGTCGCTCTCCTCTGGACTTGCTCCAGTTTGGCTGCATCTTTCTTCAAGTGAGGTGCCCAGAACTGAACACAGTACTCAAGGTGAGGTCTCACCAATGCAGAATAAAGAGGAACTATAACTTCTCGTGACTTGGAAGCTACAGTCCTCTTAATGCAACCTAAAATGGCATTTGCCTTCTTTGCAGACACATCACACTGCTGACTCATGTTCAGCTTGTGATCCACGGCGACTCCAAGATCCCGCTCACATGTTGTGCTGCCAAGCCAAGTATCCCCCATTTTATACCTATGTTTTTGGTTTTTATTGCCCAAGTGCAGAACCTTGCACTTCTCCCTCTTGAAATTCATTCTGTTCGTTACAGCCCAGGATTCCAGTTTATCCAGATCCTCCTGGAGGTTTCTCCTGTCTTCTGATGTGTTTGCTACTCCTCCCAGTTTGGTGTCATCTGCAAATTTGATCAGGCTCCCCCGTATCCCTTCCTCCAAGTCATTGATGAAAATGTTAAAGAGAACCGGTCCCAAGACAGAGCCTTGGGGTACCCCACTAGAAACGGACCTCCAGGTTGACACAGAACCATTTACTAAAACCCTTTGAGTGCGGCCATCGAGCCAGTTGCAGATCCACCTAACAATTGCCCTGTCTAGCCCATATTTTTCCAACTTCCTAATTAAAATGTCATGTGGGACTTTGTCAAATGCTTTGCTGAAGTCAAGATAAATGACATCCACAGCATTGCCACTGTCCAGTAAGCTCGTAACCAAATCAAAAAAGGAGATCAGATTTGTCTGGCAAGATTTATTCTTGGTAAATCCATGCTTGACCACAGCAAGTTGTTTGCTGATCAAACACAGCATCTTTAACCACTGAGCTACCACAGCCCTTAATATTTCTATACTACATGTGACATAAAGTAATAGGTTATTTTGTGACTCACAAACACTGAAAAAAACCACATTATTTAATTCAAAGCCATGCAAATAAAATAGACACAATTAAAGCTCATGATAAAAATTTCACAGAGACCATATATATAAGACTAATGAATGGAAAAACACATTAGAGAAAAAAAAATACCAATAGGACACAATATTCTGTTGGAATGAAAAGCAAAAAAAGGGCCAGCTGTTCTCTCTGACAAAGTTCCAGAACATAATGTCACTGAGAAAAAGGTCCTATACCAGTTACTCACAAACTCTTTTCCAATGGCTATAGCTGTTGTCTATTCTGTACTTTAATTTTTTTTTAGATTGTGGGTCCTTTGGGGACAGGAAATCATTTTTGAATTTATTTTACTAGATGTCAACTATATTGTGAACCTCTGTTGTTAAAAACAGTATATTAATATCAACATCAATAACAATATATTAATATCAATATTAGTGATAACAATGATAATAAATGTGATTAATTAATGAACTCTTGATAAGAACCCATAAGCTGCATTCTGCATTAGTTATCATATCTGGACTGATTCTGAAAGTAGCCATGGTGAGCAAATTCTTAACATCATGTTCATTCCAGGGCTGTGGGTGGCGAAAGTGGTTAAGACACTGTGCCTAGCAGGACAGGGTTTGAGACCTGGGTCGGTCTCCACAAGACAGGGTGAGCTCCTGTCCTTAGCCCAGCTCTGCGATGCAGCTGGAACCAATCATATTGGCTCTGCCTTTCCATTGGACTATTTCAGGGGCATGGAGAGGGGAAATTTGCTGCTTGGGTAACAGCCTATCCTCCATAACAATCTACCCAGGCCTTCGTGCTTTGCATGCAGCATATGCAGCGCCGAGCACGATACCATTGTCTCTCAAGACTGATGGATGCCTGCTGTTATGTTCATTCCATCCATCACAGTTATGGGCGGTGGAATCAGTAGGTTTTGTGTCACCCAGTGCATAATGGCTGGCCCCATAATGGATTTCCTTCTATGCAGTGGGCAGGGCAACAACCAGTGGAGGGCCATTGCCTGCCTCCACTGTTTTTTTAGCCCTAGGTTTTGGTAGAATAGAGTTATTTCAAAGAGGTCAGTTTCATTGCATTCCATGGTAAATTATTGCATCATATGGCAATATGCCTTCTACATATTAACAGGATGGAATAATTTTGGTCAATAGTGGTGCCACAAGCACCCAAGGGTGTCACCTTACCAACAACATATGGCTGCAATCCTAAAGACACTTTCCTGGGAGTAAGAACTATTGAACACAACTGAGCTTACTTTTGAGTAGATGTGGTTACGCTTGTGCTCATCGGTTCCATGCTCTGTCAAAATAGCATCATTACCTCTTTGAACACTCAGTCTCACTGAACTGTTTTGAATTAAGAAAATATATTCTTTATTACATAAGACTTGCATTTTTGTTTTCTGGGCTTTTGGCCATAACATTTGATAGTATAAGAATACTTCACTCAGAATACTTCATTCTACTGCAAATTATGACTCAAATGGTATATAACATGATGGTATTATTTGTAAAATAACAATTTTAGCAATTTTGGTCACTAGTTGTGTCACCTCTCAGTGTGCATCACTCACCCAGTGGGTTTCACCCACAGGTGGGCAGATGCCGGCTCGGGCCTATTCACTAGAACCGGATCTTCCCACAAAGTGGATGCTAGCGAACCAGAAATATCCGTGGCTGGCAGAACCGCGGGGACCAGTTCGCTAGCGGCCGCCACGTCTCCTGAAGCCGAGCTTCAGGAGACTCAGCATGCATGTGCCAAGCCTGGCGCATGCGCACTAAGTAATTCATATACCAAGTGCCGTGCCAAGCCTGGCACATGTGCAGTGCAGTGGGGTTGGGGCCCCGTCCCTAACCCGTCCCGTGACCCCAGCCCCCTGACCCTGGCCTGCCCCCAAGTTCCGGCGAACCGGATCTTGGGGTAGGCTGGGCCCACCCCTGGTTTCACCCTTCCCCAAATGCATGTTACCTGGTGCGTGCTGCACACCCTGCACCTCCCTACTGATATCACTGGTCCTGGGGAATTTGTCCATGATCCATATACCATAATTCACTTGGTATATGAATTACATTATTTAATGTGATAGGTAATATGGCCTCCTTTTAAACTTTAGTCTAAAGGAGTAGACCACCTATACATTGTTCTTCCTTCATACACTGAAGGCTCCTACTAATTGCTTCCCAGCAGGACTAGCAAAATGGCAGTGAAAATGGAACTATGTAATCTGGGACTCTTCCATGAACTCTATTCTGTTCAGCAGGAATTCAACTTTAATTCAATTACTCTGCACTTACTCAATAGGTGTTTTGCCTGAAGACAGAACATTTTGGCCATGGATTCATTCATTATCAGCGTCAAGGTGCACCTTGCTAAAAGCTTTTCTCCTGTCTCCCATCTGAGTTGTGCCTGAGTGCCTTCTACATAACAAGGAAATGGTGCCGACGGCAATATCTCTAGTAAAATTAATAGTGCTTTGCTCATACTCCTCCAGAGTCCCCACGCTCTATCATGGTTTTCCAAATTTAAACTGAGATCCCAGCACAGTAAAATCAATGGACCAATTCTGCGGATTGCTGTGCAAAGCAAAATGGGGGTGGGTGAGAGGACTTCTGTGCCTTTGCAATGGCCTCATATTCCAAAGATAGCCATTCAGAATGTACATTTTAGGATGGATTACCTGCAATATGATAGACCTTAAGCAAGAAGCATCAATGTCTCATTGGTATCTGGCTTGTATTAGCTACACCTAAGAGGATAGGCTTGAAGGTCTCTTTCTGTCATGCTTACCTGGGTTCTTGAGGTGCACCAACACAAGTCTGAGATCAGTATGGAGGGCACTGCAGCATGATTCCAAGTCAATAAAAAAGAATTGCTTCGTAGTCATGAAAAATGTTAGCCTGCAAACTTTATTTTTGCCTCAGCCCTTATCCAGCATAACCAGTGAGCATTGGATTGAGCATAACTCAGTCCTCCAGAGTAACTGGCATTGTGCTGGTAGAGACTGGTTTATGTCTATCACAAAGTGGACAGTTCAATTGGGGTGGCATGGGAATGGTGATGGGATGGAGACAGTGGTGGGCCCAAGCCGGTTCAGGCTGGATCGCCCAAACCGGTTGTAACCTGCCCCCCTGCTAGCGATCCGCTAGCTAAGGGGGGCCAGAAAACCCGGCGTACTGGTTCGGCACGCCGGGGAGGAGACGCACTGCGCCTGTGCCGACCTCAGCATAGGCGCAATGCATCTCCGCCAGCTGGGGGAGATGCACTGCGCCTGTGCCGACCTCAGCGCAGGCGCGGTGCGTCTCCTCCAGCTAGAGGGGATGCACTGCGCCTGTGCCGACCAGCTGGAGGAAACACACTGCTCATGCGCTGGAGTTGGCACATGGGCATTGCGCCAGGGTTGGGACCCACCTCTCATCCTGCCCCTCGCCCCGCCCACCCATACCTGCAGCACGCTGGGATGGGTGGCATGCCCTCCCCAGCCCTGCTCCCACCCCTACCCCTGACCCTCCCCGACCCCTGACCCTGGCCCCACCTCCTGACCCTGGCCTGGCCCGCCCACTTCTTGCGAACTGGATGTTGGCCAGGCCGAGCCCACCTCTGAATGGAGAGCTGATGATGGGGGAAGGTGAATCAGGCCCAGATTGGCTGCATATCTCAACCCCTTCCTAGGCCTGATCCATCTGCATGGAACAACTGAGCTGACAGTGCAATCTAAACCCTCAGTTAGGCCAGCAGAAGTCCTATACTGGCCAAGGGATATCACAGAAGTGCAGTAAGACATTTCTGCACCACTCCTGGGAGGGTTTAGCCACAGCACAGACATGTGCTGACCTCTTCACACCATCAAGGGAATGGTGAGACAGGTGACTTGAACTGGCCTAAATTGGTTGGGGTTGCACCCTGAGTCTCCTACTGCAGAATCTTGTGATGCATTCCCAGTCTTGCTGGATAGCAGGGATTCTGCAAGTACCATCAGAAACCACTGCATGTACGATTGGGGTACCCATAACACCAGTTGAGAAACACTTGGTTAAAATATGTTTCCCAATCACCTGGAGCTCCTTTATACTGTATGTATTCCAGAATCAATTAAGATTGTACGTGACAATAGATTCAAACTATGGATTTGGTTCATGTTTGATTATATTAGCAGTTTACTAATGTGTTGCTTTAAGACATTTATGTTCACTTTTTGGAAACACTAAACTGCTTGAGTGATTATTTACCTGGATCTTCTCCACGGAGCAATATAGGACTGAACCAGATTTCATCCACCGGCCTGCTGTTTCACTCAAGCAGAAACGCAAAGGATGGGCATTCTGCTGTATGCCTAACAAAATCTTATCACCATTAAACTGGGAAAGTGCCCTTGAGCATAATTGCCGATGCCTTAATTGCCTAGCATGGATTTACCCCCATCTCTAGTTGTGTTATTCTGTTGGAAGCAAACACTTTTGGTTAATAAGGAGTTACCAAACCACTTTCCTAAATCATCTGCTTCTTTGTTTTGACAGAAGTGTGAAGAATTCTTGAAGGGGAAAAATATATATCTTGGTGAGTTAATTTTTTTCAATACATAATAGATGTTGATAGATGAAAGCTCTAGCAAAGCACTTGCCTTGTTTACTCCATTCTGTTTAGCTTCACTAGCGAACCTGCACCGGCTGCTTGGTTCCACCTAAGAGGCTTATAAGCACATGAAGCATTAAATGAAAAAGGGAACCTGAAGCAGAGGGGAGAGATTTTCAGAGTTTGCATAAGTTTCAGTTACTGGGGAAACAATTTCTCCATCTCTATAGAGTGTGGGGTGCCTGAAACATCTGCTACTGTGGCAGTTGGATTTGTCACATGCAGGATGCATCGAGCCAGTGAGAGGAACAATACAAATTAATTTCTCATTTTAAAAATTATTTTTTAAAAAAGCATTGTGTTTCATGGAGAATGTTGTAAAGAAGTCTGCAGCTGTGAAGCGTTGACTCTTGCAAAAGGCATGAATCCAGGATCTTGATAAAGCATCATCATTAGGGATCCCGGGTGACTCTCCCAAAGACTGATATTATCTCCTGTGCCCTGGCCTTAGTCCAAATTGGGTAATTGCATTCTGTCTAATGTACCTAGAATCCCCTGCTGCTTTGATAGGATAAGGAAGCCGGCTTTCCTTCCTGCATAGAAGTGTTGAGTAGCTGAATTCATACAGTAATAATGGCTGCTGCGTGGCATCCCAAGGCCCCAAACAAATGGTGTCGTCTCACCCTTGAGCCAGTGGTACAAATTAATGTGCTGTTAGATTGCTGTCAGTTGCCTAAACTGCAGAAGTGCAATCTTTTTTAAAAATGAAAGCAATTTAATAGGGATATGTAGCCATCATCAAAATGTGCACCTGATATTTAAAATCTGAAGTATAAATTACAACATTTTAAACAGACTGATCCTTATACCGAATTGTCTGCATTCATGTATGAAGCAGTAAGGTCACCTCAAGATGACTATTGTTTATCATTCCTCACATGAATAGACCTCCACATGGTGAGATCAGAGACTGAGCACTACCTAGCACTAGGGGGCTCGAGGCTGCAATAATTATTACATGAGATTTTGTTTTTTGTCCCTCTCTGCCCCATGATGACCAAGAGGCCTACCCCTCCTAATACCTTCCTATTTCTAGGTGCTGTTTGAGACCCCCCTAGTCATTTTTCCAGCTTCTTGTGTGGGGAGCCACTGGCCAAAAAATGCCAACTTTGACCCTCCTAAGCTGACTTATGGAATATAAAAGGAAATAAGTCTTATTTCCTTTTATATTCATCATAACTGTTCATTTAGCTCTTTTTATTAATGGAAATTACAAAGATTGTGGATATTTTGTTCATAATATTGTACATATTTGGTACATAAATGTCCAGAGAACACATGCAAGCTTGTCCAACAAGGGCCGCATCTATAGGTTTTCTAAGCCAAATGTGGCCCTCGAGCCTCTTGTTCGGCAAGCCTTTCAGTCACAGAACTGAACTGATGAACTTCCCAACAGCGACTCAGAGCGACTCTACTGTGCCTATATTTCCAGTTCAGCTCATAATTAATGCTCATATGTCTTTCTTTTTCATGAAAACATAAGGCAATGTGGAGGCGGGTATTAATTTTCAGTGATTTTGGTGTTACTTGCTGTATGATTAAGAAATGAGGATTTTTTTTATCAGATTTCGAATATTGTCTCTTTGTACATCCTAATGAATGTCACTTAACACTTTAAGAGTGTTACAACTGAGTTAATTAGGTGCTTATGACAGTTTTCTAATAGTGTTCTAAAAGGTGCACTTCAACTAAAAGGGGCGTAACAGAGCTTCGACTGACGGAGGGCTAGAGAACATCTGGAAGTTAAAAAACTTTGAACAGTGATTTTCAACCTTTTTTATCTAATAGCACACTGACAAGGCATGAAAATTATCAAGGAACACCATCAGTTTTTGGACCATTGAGAAGGCACACCATGCTCTTGATAGGGGCTCAAATCTCCTATTTGCCAAATTACCCTCTCCAAACTTTTGTGGCACACTTTTAGATAATCTGCAGCAGACAAGTGTACCACAACACACTTGCTGAAAATTGCTGACCTAGAATATGGTGATGTTCCTGCCAGTGGATCTGAGAGATGCCTTCACAAGATACGAGTTCACTCGTATACAGTTCACAGGATATACAATCCCCCTCCAAATTATCTAAATTAAGCTTTTTGGATCAAGGACAAAAGTGAGGAGCCACTACTAGTACTGGGGAAGAATAATAATCCAAACAATCCACCAGTGCAGTAATAGAATATTCATCCCCTTCCCCAGGTAAGGCTGCAGACCCTGCAGTGGGTCTGTTCCAGTTTCCCATTTGCACTACTTTGTTTTATCTAATCTGCACCAGAGATCCCATGGAGGCTTCTGCTGATCCTACCCATCTCCACACAGGCCTGACTTTCGTCTCTTCCTGCCAAATTATGCACACCCAGGGTGACCATTTGTCCTCTTTGTCAAGGACGTGTCCTCTTTTTTTAGCCTTAAATCCTGGAAAAAAGTTCATTGTCCTCTTTTCACTGTGAGCAAGTAGCATACTGTATATCCCTCTTGTAATTAATAAATTGTGTGATATAAATTTTTAATTTAATAATTAGTAAACTATTGTTTTAATTAACCATTTTACAGAAATATCCTTGAGTGTTTCAGCTTTTATTTTGTCATGTCCTGCATCAGTGGTACTCAAATTGAGGGTTGAGGCCCCCTTGGGGAGGTTGTGACCTCTGGTCAGGGGGGTTATGAGAGGTTGGGATCCACCGTATTGGAATCTGGCACTGGGCTTTCCTGGGACTAAGTATTATTGAACACAATGGAACTTACTTCCAAGTAGACATGGAGGAGCTCTGACATTAAAGCGATGTCACATTCCAGTAAGTTTGATAGGGGATCCTGGATTTTTTTTAAAGTTTGAAAACAGGTCTGGGCTGAAATGCCAAAATACCACTGTCATGCATTTTTCTTTGGTGCCCTACATTTTGGGGGGGACTTGTTCTCTTTGTGGTTATGACATTGGTCACACTATGCACACCACATATCTCCCCCCTATCCTGAAACACCACTCTGCCAGTTGGCAGTCTTACCTGGCTCCAGTATTAGCAAATTGCCCTCTTCTCAATAAGGCCCAGTGCCAATTGACGCAGGCCCTGTGCCATCACTGCTTACTCTTAGGGTGCCATAAACATACTTTACAGCACCTTTATAGCACACAGTGCAGTGATGAGCATCAAAGAAATTAAGAACTGGTTCTCTGTCCATCTGGCAGCCACTTTTAAATGGCTATTTTTAAACTTTATATGTACTGTCTCTTGTTAACAACCGGTTCTATAGAGTAGGTACGAACCTGCTGGAGCCCACCACTGACACAGTGCCATAGTTGAAGCTCACTGCCAGTGCTAGAACTACATAGGATTGGGCCCTGAGTTGACTAGTCCCCTATTGTGATTGGAATGTGCTTAGCAAGTGGGTTGCAAACCAATCAGTCTTGGTCAAAAAGGTGGGTCAGACTGTCCAGATAGTTCCCACTTCTCTAATCAAGTAAAATGATTGAATCATTACAGTCAACACATAAATAGCTCAGAGAGGAGCACCCATTTAGTCAACTACAAGTTAAAAGACTAGCAATTCCTTGCACAAAGTAGCTTAAGCTAGGGGCTATCGACCTAGGATCCTTGAGGGATTTATTGTTCTTTTGCTAGCTGATTCAGCTCTGCTTACAAAACTCAGTAGCTAAAGTGATATATGAGATCTTGCTGTATCTCACTACCATCTTTTGGACATTAAGGTTATTGCAATCTTTTGGTAAAATCTTTCTTTGTGCTTTCTCACCAGCTCAGGCATTTTTATCATTTTGTTTAAATTTTAATACTCATCTTTCCCCTTTTTTAAATCCTTTTGTTCTGACTTCTAATAATCTAGTTATATTTTCATCCTTTGTCTGCCCGGTCCATGTTCACAAGTAATTCTGTAGATCATCACATCACTCTTCAGCTATGATTTTCAGTGTGCCATGGCACACTGATGTGCTGTGGATAATCCTCAGTTGTGCTGCAGGAATTTGGGCACATTCATTTGTAGGTTAATTGGGGATATGAGCCCCCTAGTAGCAGCACAGTGTGCCTTGTCAATCATAAATAAACTGATGTTGTGCATTGGCAATTTCAGTGCCTTGCCAGTGTGCCATGAGATGAAAAAGGTTGAAAATCAATGCTCTACAGAAACTACTGTGAGATTGATTTTTAATAAGAACCTCACAGCTCAATTTTTTCCTAAGAGAGGGCTTTTCCAAGACAGCACCCCTCTATCTGGTCTTTTGTGTTTTGGGATGCTGGCAGTGAATATAACCTACCAAGGATTTTTCCCACTCAGATGGTGGTCCAGTAGGAAGGAGGGCTTCACTGTCTTGACTCAGCTAGATTTCTTCTGGGAATTTCCTTCTTTGACAGGAACCATAGTCAGAAAAATCAAGGAAAGGAAAAATCCAACTGGAACTAATACACTTTCAGAAGATATCAGCATAATATTAAAATGGGGACACTGTATCAGAAAAGATAGAGATTTTTAGACACAGCCATGTTGAAAGCCCTTTTCTGTATACTGACCAGATGTCAACCAGATGTCAGATCATGGGATATGTAAGAAATTCTCTCTAGGTGATTGTCAATCTTGGGACTCTCATATGCAGTCAGCTCTTCTGGGATCTCAAACTTAAAAACTCTTTTAATGCTTTAAAAAAATAAGAAACTTTGAATGGGGCTCCAAAATTTCTTGGCATCCAGTGCAGTAGGAGTAATGATGACATGTGATAACATGTGATGACATGTGATAACAGGTCCAAGATCCAGCCCTTTTCAGTATTCCAGTTCTGTTCCAATAGCACCCCTAGTCAGTACCAATTCTGCAAGGCAAAATTTTCTCTTTTCCTCTCACTTCAGTTTATGCTGCAGACCAAGTGAAGGCACCAGGTTCTTCTCAACTGGCTGAAGCGACCTGCGATGAGGGAGGAAAAGATTGGGCTAACCCTGACTTGTTTAGGTGAATCCAGTGCTGGATTTATGTATAAGCTAAACAAACTATAGCTTAGGGCCCCACTTTCTTAGGGGCCCCCAAAATTTAAAGGAAAAAACTGGATATACCATTTGATAAAATACATATTTTGTTATGTGCAAACAGCTTTAAATGCCCTTTAAGTCCATAAATTACCATATAGCATATACTTGACGCAAAAAGAGTGACAATTTGTTGTTGACAAAGGACAGCTGGACATATAAAGGGCCCCATTACCTTCAATAGCTTAGGGTCTCATCAAATCTAAATCCAGCCCTGCGTGAATCTGTTGATTCCCCTTCTCAACTGCTGTCAATTATCCCCACAATGAAGTTTGCTTAGTTACATGTTTCACCCTCGCCTTCCTTCTTCATTCCCTGCTAGACCATTTGAGCTATGCAGTTGCCCACAACACAAGATCCCAGAAAGTGGGATGCTTTTTCCTGTATACTTTATATCTTGTCCCACAGGCCAGATCTGGTGAATGACCACATCCATCTCCAGGTAAGCAGAATGCTACATTTCAAAAGCAGCCTTACCAAGTGCCAATCACCCCAAAACTTGTTGCCAGCCAGCTCTCTTCTGGGGTCAGTCACCCCAGCAGGTTTTCCAGGCAGAAGCACCTGGCATGCATGCAGTTTGGGGAGATCAATGGCATGGTAAGGAAGCCCAAAGGAGAAATGGAAAGTTCCATTCATGTCAGGGAAGACATTCATGCCAGGGAAGGTCATGATAGCATTCTCCAGTTTGGAAACTGCTGCTGTATATAAATGCCATGCATGTCTAAAAGTACTCTCAGTAACAGTTCTTTTCTACTGATTTGGAGCCAAAAATTAACTGATTCTATTGGCGTTTTATATATTTGTCAAGTACTGTATTTTTCTAAATCTTTGATATCCATATTTAACATTCAGCTATTATTTCAATATTTGACTGTGTTAAATAGCTGACCTGCATTGATCTTTAGTAGCAGATTTAGTTCCAGTCTACTCTTTTAACCATTCAATATATCCAGTGACAACATACCACAAAATGTTGGCTGCACCCCAACCCACCAGGAAATATTAAATCCTAACAGCACATTTTTAACACACTGGTAAACTAATTCAGTATGACATTTTGATAAAGCCAGAACTAATAAAGCTACTTTATGTGTTCCGACAATGTTACTGTTAGCAAAAAATTACTAAAAGGTAGATCAGTTTTTGCAGATCAAAAATATATAGAACATAATCTCTTGTCACAGACTGGAAATCCAGTTAGTAAAAAGATACTTACGGTAACTTGCTTGCCATAATAAAGTGGTTCCCAAATTTTTTAGAGGCCCTAAAGATTGCAGTCTAATTTATTATCGCCACAGTGGTGTGGCTATAAAGGTGAATGTGTAACAGTACTCCATAAATGACAACTTTTTAAATGTTTATGTACATAGACAAACCTGCCCTTTTTCATGAACCACCAAAAATTGGGCTGTAACTCACCTGTGAGCCCTGGACCCACTCTTTGTGAATGGGATAGCCCATTGTCTCAACTATGTATTTTTTCCCTTCCTACCCTTTTATAGTTGATATTTGCACTTTAACTTATCAAAACGGAACAACTCTGAATTTCCTTAGGTTGACAGATCACCTTTATATGTACTAATCATATTAACACAGAAATAATAAATATCTGAAAGTTTGATTTTGTATTTCATTATTGCAGCCTCCTGGGAATAATGAAAGAAACAGATTTTGTCAAAGCTGAGTCTCGGCTGCAGATAAATTAGATTTTGGTACCACATACTATTCGAACCAGCAGCAGTCGAACCAGCAGTGGTTCTATTCGAACCACTTTACTGTTCGAACCAGCAGTGGTCACAAAGCATATTTCCACAAATTATTGCCTCGGCCTATACCTATGTATAATGGCTGTCAATAGTTTATAAATTTGTTAATTATGGCTGCAGTCCCACTTTCCTGGGAGTAGGTACTATTGAACACAATGGGACTTACTTTTGAGTAGACAGGCTTAGAATTACACTGAAAGTCTCATAACTTTCGAGAAGATCCTTGTTTCCTATCATGAGGACAGCGATGAGGAAAATTTTGGAACTATATTGTCCTCATATCTTCATAATGTTAATGTACCTCCATTTTGAATTTCAAAATGCTCAGGATGGATATAACCAGCATTCTTCCTGTTCAGAACGCCACCAATTCATCACCTTCTTTGAAAAGCATTAATATGCATGTAGCTTCCACAAGAAAAGAAAACAGAATGCCTAAATAACAATAACATATGGATTGTTGTATCCTTTCAGTAGTTTATATTTGACAGTATTCAATAGTTGACATGGGTGGTATTTAGTATTTGACTGTACTCAGTAGCGGACAGAGGTATATTTCTCATTTGATAGTATTTAGTGACATTTAAAATGGCATTTAGCATCTGACAGAATCAGATAATTGACATGCAATCACTATCATAATGCACCCTTAGTAAACCTAAAAGACCCTAAAGATTTCTTCTAAACATGGAAGAACCCCTTGATTGTCTGTATTGTGTTTCTGTATGTTGGCAACTCATGAGATTTCATGCTACTTGTGGAAAGAGTGACTAGATGTCTAAGAGCACAATTCTAACTATGTCTACTCAAAAGTAAGCCCCCTTGTGTTCAATGGGTCTTACTCCCAGAAAAGTGTCTTTAGGATTGCAGCCATCACCAGGATGCCAGGAGAGCCACGATGGTGCAGTGGTTAGAGAGATGGACTAAAACCTGAAAGAACCAGGTTCAAATCCCCTCTCAGCTATGGAGCGTCCTGTGTGACCTTGGGCCAATCACTCACTCTCAGCCTCACCTATCTCACTGAGTTGTTGTGAGGAGAATGGATAAAAGCTTTGTAAGCCACCTCGGGCATTAGCATTCGAAAGGCAGGATATAACTCCAATAAATAATAACAGTAACAATAATAATGACAATAATAATAACAACCGCCACAAAAGAGCATCCCAAAATGTAGAACATCCAAGAAAAATTATGGACAAAACAAAAACCAAAAACACTCACATATTGATTTCCTGGGATTAATTTAAACATTATTAAATTAAACCATTTTACATATTTATTATACATCGGGCACTAGAGCTGTGGGTGGCGCAAGCGGTTAAGACGCTGTGCCTATTATCCAGCAGGCCAGGGTTTGAGACCCGAGTCGGCCCCACAAGACAGAGTGAGCTCCTGTCCTTAGCCCAGCTCTGCGATGCCAGCTGGATCCAATCGTATTGGCTCTGCCTTTCCATTGGACTAATTCAATGGCGTGGAGAGGGGGGATTTGCTGCTTGGGTAACAGCCTATCCTCCACAACAATCTAACCAGGCTTTCGTGCTTCGCATGCAGCGTATGCAGTGCCAAGCACGATACCGTAGTCTTCCAAGACTGACGGAGACCTGCTATACATCGGGCACAATCATAAATAATTTAGGCCACCACCTGTACCGTGGTGGTGGTGGTGGTGGTGTGGAGAGGCTGGTGCACTCACTTAACTCCTCCAGGAGTGGTGCAGAAGTGGCTTAAGGCACTTTTGTTTCACCCCGAGGCCAGCGTGGGACTTATGCCAGGACTTAGGTGCTCCTAACTGGTGGTTAAGATTGCAGCCACCATTTACTAAGTCCAAATGGGTTTTTGCTGACTGCAGAGGCCTGCTTACAGGGAAAAGGGTAACATTTAAGTTCTCCAGGACAAGAGGGTAAAAAAAGAGGACATTTCCAAGAAAGAGAGGACTTTGTGCATAAGCCCTAAATGTGCATAATAAACTCACAGAGGAGGTGCTAACACTTTTAAAGCATTTTAAATGAGGTTTAAAGCATTTTTAATTTGAAAATTGAATTTTTAATTTTGACCTTGAAATTCCACATTTAATATTTGAGCTGTAAATCTGAAGTTATCAGCGAATGTCAAGTATTTTCTTCAACTGTAGGTTTGCCAATTGTAAATATGTGTATTTACTTATCTCAGAACATTGACCTCACCTTTCTGCCCTTGAAAAGGCCCACTAGATGGCTTATAAATGTCAAATTAAAATACAAATACAGTAAAAGTACAATTTAAAACTCATTAAAAACCCAACATAAAATAAGAATGCCTTACTGGCACAGTGTTTGGATTACAGCAATGCATTCTGTGTGGAAATGCCCTTGAAACCTGCTTGAAAACTTCAGCTGATCTAGATAGAGGAAGATGGCCAAATGGCTTATGAGGGCACGAAGTCAGGACATGTTTGCTGCAGCAATTGCATTGGTTACCAGTATGTTTCCAGATAATTCACAGACCCAATATTTGGCCCAATATTTGTAAAGGACTAACTTCTTGAAAAATGAACCTGCCTGTGTGCCCAGAGCAGTAGACAGGACTTCTGTGTATCCATACAATATCAGGATTGTATTTTAAGTAGGACCCAGAGAGACATCCCACTCTTTCCAAGAGAGAAAAACCTGGCCCCACTCCCACTGGGATTTGACTAGACATTTCATTCTGGAATTTTAAAACTGTAGTTGCCAGTTGTCTTCCTCTAGTGAGCTGCTTTAGATACCTGTGTGCATGTACATGTGTGCAAAATGAAGTAGAAAGGCCTTAGACATATCTTTGGCCCACAATTATTCTATAATTCCATCCATTTAGAGAAGTTTTTTTTCCTTCCAGTTTCTGGTGCCCGTCCTATATGTTTTTGATTCATTCCATAACTTTTTACAGATTCAAAGCAGGAACTTCATTCATTTAAGGCTGTTCTCTCGTAATCTGAGCCATGAAGCATTGAAAGCACAGTACATAAATCAAACAACTGTCTTATAAAAATGAGACAAATTGATTGTACAGAGGAGATTATCAATAATGTTCAATACAAAGAAGCATTACCTGCACCTCTGAAGCATAATATAATGTTCCCAAGGAAAAAGGAACAGTAGATAATGGACACTCATGGCTTTGCTGACCAGCACAATGTCCCGTAAACACTGGGATACAAACTGGTTGAGGGATGCATTATCTGTATGTCTTTATAAATTGATTCTGCTAGCTCAGTCATATGGTTGACAACACTCTGAAACCAAAGTGCACAGACATAACACAGACAATCATTATCATTGTACCCAGTGGTGGGATTCAAATAAATTAACAACAGGTTCTATGTCCTAATAAACTAAATTAACAACAGTTTCTATGTCCCATTAGTAACCGGTTCTCAGAACCAGGCACTCATTAGCAAAGGTTCTATAGAACCGGTGAGAACCCCCTGAAGCCCACCACTGATTGTATCCCACTGAGCAACTTGGAGCACAACATATACTAGCATAGTAGCCAATTAAGATAAGATTACAGTGATATTGTAGCATATTTAGTGTTTTGCCTACAAAATGTCAGGAATAGTTCAAAGCTGCATTTGTCCACTATGAACTTGGAATATTCCAGTGAGAAAAAGGGAGGAAGTTACAGAGGCTTTGGGTAGTGGTCTCTACTGCTTTAGTGCCCTTCTCTGCATTTGGATAGCAACGCAGATTTGGAGGACAATTAGAGAAAAGCCCTCAACAGTCCCACATACAGTACTCCATTACCTCCATTCCTTCCTTCTCGTGGAACATCTTCTGAGTTAAGGTACTTATAGAGGGATAATGCAAATATAGTACTAGTAATGCATTACATGAATAAATACACAGTATATAGTATTTATAGTACATTGTCCTTCATTGGAATGAATATGAAGACATAGTACAAATACTCTCATCATTTAATGCTAGTTGACTCTTGATGATACTGTCCCTTTAAATCTCAATGTGATCTCTGGATGTTTCATCTGACATCACTTTCTTCTAGGAAAAAAAGAAGAAAACTTACCCTACAATCCAGAGTAACTATGGGAGCACGTAAGAGACATTACATGCACCCGTAGTTACTGCACCTCCTAGTGAAAACCTATGGGAAATTCATATTGCAATCCAGAGCAAATTGTTCTTACACTGGAGCAAAGACTCCCCATAGTTACTCTGGATTGTGCCCTAAGCCAAAACTGCAGGAGTTAGATTCACCAAAGCAGAAAAGCAAGAAAAATATCCAATAGCCATATCAAATAGCCACCTCATAATATGAAATAACCTACCATAACTACAGCATAATGGAAATGAATGAGATTGATAGCAGGTGTCAGTCACAGAGGGGTAATTTTTATAGTGAAATAGATACCTCATAAAACTATGACATAAGCTGACCCTTAGTGAAGCAAGAGAAATGGAGAATGATGCCTAAACAGTAATAATGTGGAAGTTATAGTTAGACAACCATCAAGGGCAGTGGAGACAAACTACAGGGCATTTTTGGATTTGTGTAGGCTCAGTAAGGCAAAAACAATGGTTCAGTCAACTTACAGTAAGATTAGAATTTAAGAGTACCTGTGGTGAGCCCTCAATGTGGGTATCAATGCGTGTGTTAGAGACTATCAGAACAGTCACCACAGTGACTGACTCAGGCTGCAATCCTAAATACACTTTCCTGGGAGTAAGAGCCATTGAACACAGTAAGGCTTACTTTTGAATTGACAGACCAATCTTCGCATGTTTACTCAGAAGTCCCATGATTTTTTCAGTCGGGCCTACTCTCAGGTAAGTAGTGTTAGGAATGTAGCTTCAGAGCACAATCATGGGACAATCCCATTGACAATCATGGGACTTCTGAGTAAACATGCCAAGATTAGTCTGTAGTTTTTTGTAATCGGTATGCCATGAAAGATCCACAGGTGTGTTGTGAGAATTTTGACCACAGTGGTTGAAAATTACTGAAAATCACAAAGCACAGCTGGTGAGGAAGAGGGGCAGGAAATGATTATTACTACAATCAATTGCCCTAGAAACAGACTAGCAGAACCAAAAAGTCTCCTGAAAGCTGGAGGTGACATCACAAGAGGTGAAGACTATAGATGTCAAAGTGTGGTAAGAAGAAAAACACTGAAAATTGTTGGTCTAAGTCTAGAGACTGCCCCTAAGTACTTTGCAGTTAACTTAGATTACCATCTAAAAATAACACAATTTGCATAAATTTGAAATGCGGGTAGAATCCACCCCTCTGGGATTCTAAGGGTTAGGGGCATCAGTGCCCTGAGCAGAGTTCCTATAAAGAAAACAACCACCCAAATATTGTAGGAAAAACATCTGGACCCTGAAAGAGATTAGAAAAAGCAAAGCAAAATTTTGGCCACAAGAGTTTTAAGAGGTGAAAATACATCTTACCTCTAGTGTCTCAATTATATTGGTTGTCTATATGAGACGCAACAGTAAGAGGGACCCAGCAGTCAAAGAGCTTTCCCTTCACATGTTGCTAATGATGTCATTGGAAGTGTGAAGCAGCACCATTTTCTCAGGGGAGAACTGGTTTGATTTTTATGCATTCCTCAGATGCGTGGGTAATTAATCCAATTTTCTTGTAGTAATTACAAACTGGAGCAGGGACAGATCTTTCCATCATCGCCTATATCGATTGCAATAGCAGCAAAGGCATCAAATGCTACCATAAACACATATTAGAGATTGTGGCTACTCAGAGATTCACAAACCTTGAGATCCTTTCCCAAGACTCTTTTTTATTGGGGCTAATTATTCATGGTTTGCAATCCTAACCACACTTTCCTGGGAGTAAGTACTATTGAACACAATGGAACTAACTTTTGAGTAGACTTGCTTAGGATTGCACTGATAAAAAACAGAGGGTTTAATGTGTAGTCAATTAATCAATTAAATTAGATTATCAAAAACAATCTTTAATCGATTAAAAAGATATCACTTTGATTATAAAACAGGCAGGAGTTCTGCTTCTAAAACAGAGATCAGGGAACAGGGGTAAATGGGGTAAAAATGAAATTCCTGGGGGTAATGGACTGTTGCGCTGCCAAGATCCAGCCGGGCATGCATATGAATCTATATGTGATATGTCACATCCAGCTGTGACTCGGCAGTGTGACCGTCCATTACCCCCAGGAATTTCATTTCATTGCATATAGAATCTACATATTCTATATGCATGCCTGGCTGTGTGTGTTACAGTACTGTAGTGTACAAGGACCTGACATAGTGGACTATATTAATAACATACGATTTCCTTCCATTCAAATCAAGGGGGTAACATCGGTGTATCTAAATATATTTTGGGGTAAAAGGTAAAAAGGTTCCCTGACCCCTTTTCTAAAATGACACATGATTCTGAATCAGGTTAGAATTATAGTGTTTGAACAAAAAGCCTTGCAGTATTCCCATTCAGACTGAATCATTTTGCTACTGAAAAATATACAGAGAGGCATCTCCATTGCTTTATGCAATCTTGACTGAGAAAAAGACTTGATGCCGTGTAAGTGTGAACAAAACATGCCGACACCAAAAGACATCCTAGACTTTTCCATCAAATGAGGAATTGATCTTGAATGAATTGATGCGCAGCTGATGTGGCAGCCATTTGAACCCTGCAGGCGAATTTCAAAAGGCAAGGAAATTGCTAAATAGACCTCCAAAACAGAAACTGGCTAGAGAGTTTGCTCATATCTAGATTGTCTTATAGTGGGAATTGTTCATTATGGAACTCTAAAAATGTGCTGATCCTTGGTGAAAGAGGAGAGTTATTCACATAGCTGCATTGATGTAGAGATACTTAGGTACTAAGCACATAGTGAACCAAGCAATTGGAATAATTGGGGTGTGGATGGCTGGAGTTCCTTTGTATTACTTAATGGTTAACCATTAACTTAAGCAGTGATTAAACAAAGCCACTGTAAAGGTAGCTCAGGGGCTCAATAGTCTAATTGACTTTCCTCCAGCACATGCCAATCTTCTATAATAAGCATAGCCATGATTCATAACAATAAGAAGCTGCTCCCTAGGTATTCAGAATTTGATATAGATGCCAATTATGTTGGCTGAGGCAATCATCTATTATGCTGAATGCATTGCCTTGCTATAGAAGGCTGTGCTTTCATATATCATACTCAATAGGGCTAGTAAACTCCTTGGACTATTTTCATTTCAAACAGGCAGCAGGACTGTATTTGACCTTATTCAAAAATTTCCTAGATTTCTAAGTAAGGTTATTATTTTCCCCTCCTGTTGCCTGCACTATAGCTAACAAAAAGAAATAATTCACTTTATAGATTGCAAATAATAGCCTTTGTGAAAGCGCGATGGTGAACATTCCTGTGTGAGTTGAGGGCCTTTCATTTTTTAAATATACCTAATTTCATGTAGGCAATCAATGCAAAAGCCAACAAAATTCTCACATACATAAAAAGGGCAGGCTTCAGGAATAGATAATTCATCTGGACTAAAGTAATTAGAATCCAATCGACCTCCTTTTTCTGGTTCAGGATTAATATTCTACTATATGGAATTAATATTTTAATATAATATAGTAATATGATGTAATATATTGCAAGAATATATATGGCAATATATTGTAATATATTGCAAATATGAGGATATTGTGACACCCCTGAGAATCTTTTCAAAAGATTCTTTTGCTTTGTCTCACCTTCTGTTGAAAAAAAGGGAGAATTTGGTCTCGAACCAGCTAAAGTATGAGAAGTAATTAGGCTACAATTCAGAGTAACTACAGGACCTTTTACACCAACTTAGTTACGGTGCCATCTACGGGAAACCTATGGGAAATACACAGAGTAATCCAAAGTAAATGCCTCTTACGTCTTCCTGTAGTTACTCTGGATTGTAGGGTTAGTTTGCTTAGAGGAACTGTGCACTGAGTGTTGAGAGGCTAAGGATGGACCTAGACATAGAATAAAATGATAATTATGTATAATGGATTGCACAATGGAATACCTTGAAAATTATGTATAATGGAATGGAATACCTCTTCTTGACCAGGTAGGGATAAAAAATTTTAATGTCTCCATATTTAAAAAAAAATGTTTTTGAGAATAGAAGACAACAAAGGATAATGCTAGTGCTAGATGAAAACACTTATCTGTGATGGGTCCATTTTCTGCCTATTTGCAGACAGTTTCTAAACCAACAGTACTTCCATCTTCTCTGGATTAAATTTCACTTTGATCTCCCCTGTCCCAGTCCTCAAAGCCAACAGACAATGGTTCAGCAATTACCATCACCTCTACAACTTTTCTAGAAAATGAGAGCTAGAATTCAGCGTTGTCAGCATATTGATGTCTTTTCAGTCTAAATCCTACCTCCCACCAGCAGCACTGATGCAGCTGCACCAAAAACTCACATGTGAACTGCCTGCAGGAGGTAAACAGCCT
This sequence comes from Cryptoblepharus egeriae, assembly GCA_030015325.1. Classification (NCBI taxonomy): domain Eukaryota; kingdom Metazoa; phylum Chordata; class Lepidosauria; order Squamata; family Scincidae; genus Cryptoblepharus; species Cryptoblepharus egeriae. The sequence continues at coordinate 230,251,053 of JAREYC010000001.1, forward strand.
GCGTTGTCGGCTGCCTGATTGCCAGTGAGTTGTCTTGGACATATGCCACCTATTTGGGTGGCGTATGTTCAAGAAGATGAAAGGGGTAGATAGATTTTAAAAGACGGGGTTAAGATCCAGCAAGTGAAACCAGATTCACCTAGCCTTCTCCCCCACTCATCCAAAAAAACCCCAAGGTTGCTTCATTTCCCCTTCCATCTTAACACAGAAGCAGGCCTCCGTCAAGCAGTCCTGAAAGATTATGGTATCGTGCTTGGCACTGCATACGCTGCATGAGAAGCACGAAAGCCTGGGTTAGATTGTTATGGAGGATAGGCTGTTACCAAGCAGCAAATCCCCCCTCTCCACGCCACTGAATTAGTCCAATGGAAAGGCAGAGCCAATACGATTGGATCCAGCTGGCGTCGCAGAGCTGGGCTAAGGACAGGAGCTCACCTTGTCTTGTGGGGCCGACCCGGGTCTCAAACCCTGGCCTGCTGGTTAACTGGCACAGCGTCTTAACCACTTGCGCCACCCACAGCCTTAACACAGAAGCAGAGCCAATTATTTGAGTACTTCCAACCCAATAAATAGCTGTACCTCTAAGCTGATAATATTTTGGTAAAAAGGAACAACCTCAGAGGCACAGGCCACTTGGTTCTTGTAAGAAAATGTTAAAGAACTGAGCAGTAAGAAGTCATAGGCTGCAATACTATTTGCATTTCTTGGGAGTAAGCCCCATTGACTATAATGGGACCTACTTCTGAGATGCTATGCATAGGATTTGAACTGCCAGTGTATGATAGGTAGACTGCTGCTTTTGAATCCATGTCAAGACATTTCTCATTAAGCTGACTTTAGAAGACCAGAAGGAAGAGCCTAAATGGATAAAGATTGTTAGATTTTTTTGAATATTTTTCTGGGTCTTTCTAATTAATATAATTTTTTAATTGAAGAAACTCTGTTAATGGGAGTTCAGCATTGGGGAACTGGCTAAGAAATAGCTGAAGAAAAAAGGAAGATAATTCTGGAGAAGGGCTGGAAGAAGGTCCGAAGGGATTTCTTGGTGGTTTGTTGTTTTGCTCAATATACTTTTGTAAATTTCTTAATATACTTCTGTCCAGTCTGAATATACTTTTGTATTTTTGCCTGTTGGTTGTCTGTTTTGCTGGGAGTTCAAAGACAATTTCCCACAGATACATCTCTTCAATTTAGTTGCAACCTTCTCCAGTCCCTGAGAGCAATAAATACATGGAGGAAAGTTGTATGAATGGCTACAAGCTGTGATGACCCTAAGCACAATATCCATGTAAAAATATATATCCTCCTACTGTTGGATGCAAAGGAAAACTGGAGGGGATGCTTACCACTATAATGCCCTGCTTATGAACATCCCTCTGGCATCTAGCTCCCCATTGCTGGAAAACACAGTTAGACGGAGTATTGTTCTGACTCAGTATGACAAGTTTGATATTCTAAAATTGGCTATACCAGCAAAGGACTGCTTCAGCTGGAGGCATGTTGCTTAAATAGCAGTGCTTGTCATCTGGCTGGTGGGTGAGTACCAGTATATTTTTGTAAGTTTTTTTCTTTCTTCAGAATGCCATACTTTGTTCTGTTAAGTTTGTCCCAGAGTTCTCCTCGTCTGAGATCTCTCATGCCAATTACGAAGCAGAAGATTTTGGACTTCTACAGCATTGTCCTCCCTCTGGAGGTTTTTCCCTAACCACCAGAAATGGAATGCTGTCTTAAGCTATGTTCTGTTTACTACTTCTTCATGATATTGTATGGTGGTTGGTATGCACAAGGTGCATTACCACCACCTGTTGGATCAGAGTGTAGATTGGGATCTAACTAGTCCTCTCTCACCAGTAATCCAGTAATTTACAGGCAGCAGGAAAAATTGTCCCCATAACTTTCCTTCAGTTTTGTACCCCCCAACAGAAGCCCAACATAAGCACCTCTGCAATAAGTCCCTTAGATCCACTTGCAACCTAAGTCACCACCAGCTCCTTTCTCTCTCCCATATAAGATGCTCTACAGTTTCCTTTTGGTCACAAAAATCATCTTTCCCCATCACATGCTTCCCTGTTCTAAATAATGTGCTGTTCAATCCTTTGTGTCCAAATCTCAGTTTAGATCAGTGATTTTCAATTTTTTTTCATCTATAGCACACTGATAAGGTGCTAACCAGTGATGGGCTTCAAAAAATTTAAGAACCGGTTCTCTTCCCATCTGGCAGCCACTTTTAAATGGCTATTTTTAAACTTTATATGTCCTATCTCTTGTTAAGAACCGGTTCTATAGAGTAGGTGCGAACCTGCTGGAGCCCACCACTGGTGCTAACATTGTCAAGGCACACCATCATTTTTTATTATTGATAGGGCACACTATTCTGTTTGTAGGGTGCTCAGATCCCTACAATTGCCCTACTAAATGCCCTCCCTGAACTTTTGTGGCACACTGGTTGAAAATCACTGGTCTAGATATTTCTTCATGTTGTTCTCATTATTCTCATTTTCATTTATTTTTTATTAATTTTGTATTCCACTTTTCTCCCTGAAGGGCACCCAAGGCATCTTCATATGAATATTAAAATACCACCTTCCTTCTTCCTCCCATTGCTTCTGCCAGCTATCCTTTAGCTTTTATTTAACTCAATTTCCCACATGTTCAGTTTTTCCTTTTTATATCCTTTATCCATACAGCGTACTGATGACACTTCACTCCAAACCTCCGGATGACCTCTCCCAGCGGCTTCATGTAGATGTTAAACAGCATGGGAGATAGAACGGAACCTTGCGGCACCCTGCACTGAAGAGGCCAGGGTGCTGAGCAAGCATCCCCCATCGTTGTCTGGAGGCAGTGGGGGACTGGATGAGAGTGAACAAGCTGAGATTAAATTCTGATAAAAAAGAGGTTCTCCTGGTCTGGAAGTCCTCGACTTGGGAATTGGAATATCATCCTGTTCTGGATGGGGTTGCACTCCTTCTGAAGGAGCAGGTTCGCAGCTTGGGGTTCTCCTGGATTCACAGCTGCTCCTGGAGTCCCAGGTGGCAGCTGTGGCCAGGGGAGCCTTTGCTCAGCTTCGGCTGATTCACCAGCTACAACCATAAGCTGAGTCGCTCAGATCTGGCCACAGTGACCCATGCCCTTGTGACATCGAGACTAATTATTGTAACGCACTTTATGTGGGGCTGCCTCTGAAGACGGTCCGGAAGCTTCAACTAGTCCAGAATGCGGCGGCCCATGTGGTTGCTGGGCTTATCAGCTCGACTCTGTCAGGCCACTGCTTCAGAGACTACACTGGCTGCCCATTCATTTCTGGGCTGAATTCAAAGTGCTGGTCCTGATCTTTAAAGACCTAAATGGCTCAGGTCCAGGGTACTTGAGGTACTGCCTACTTCTGTACAAGCCGACCTGTCACCTAAGGTCATCTGAGGGGCCCTACTGACTGTGCCTCCACTAAGAGATGTGAAAGGTGTGGCGGCCAGAGATAGGGCCTTCTCAGTGGTGGCACCCTGGCTTTGGAACTCCCTCCCCTTAGAACTGAGGAAAGCTCCCTCAGCACAGAGCTTCAGGCACAGCCTTAAAACCTTTTATTTTAAAAAAAGCTTTTTAGGGGGCAGAGGTTGGGGGGGCTCTTGTTTTATTGTTTTTAATCTATGTTGTTTTTTAGCTTGTATGTTTTAATTGTTTTTATCGAATTGTTCTATTTATGTTTTTAATTATGTTTTATGTCAGCCGCCGTGAGTCGGGGTAATTTGCCCAAGAAAGGTGGGATATAAATTTTTAAAATAAATAAATAATAAATATCCAGTCCTCACCTATACACCAGCTGTTCCAATAGACTGGATCATCACCTGAAGAGTCAGCTACTCGTATGTCTGCATCATATAATTCAAAAGCTGTGATCTGAGAACCACAAAAGTCTTCACATGTGCAACAAATGGAGAAATCCACCTGGTTAGGAATTGGGCCCAAGAGACAGGACAGAGAAAAATGGTTAAAATGTGGGCCATTATTTTCCAGAGGTCTGAAAAATGTGCAGAGAGCATTCCCAGAGGGAGTGATTATCTTCTGGAATTATCCTCCCCACTCATTGTCATGCTTTACTTTTCCTAGGTATGCCTCCTTCCTGGATTAGACACATGACTGATCCCACCTAGAAATGAACCAGAATTCAAGTTGCTTTTCACCCCTCTTCAGCCATATCCAAAGAAAGATATCAAAAGGGGGTAAAAGTGTTCTCCCTCCTTTCCAGGACATGTCTTCATTTTTAGCCTTGTGTCCTGGGAAAAAATATTTCTTGTCCTCCTTTTCCTTGTGAGCAGGTAGTATGTAGCCTTCTTGTAATTAAATAATATGTAATAAATTATATGTAATAGTTTAAAATTTAATAATATAGTCAGTGCTTTTTTTCTTGAAATAAAGCTGGGGGTACTCACCATGAAGATGTTATTTGTAATCATACGCATGTCTACTTAGAGGCAACAGAGGTTCTGGTATTCATTAGCAGTGAGTATCTTCTCATAAAGACTCTGAATACATTGTTTAAATTAACCACATGAAAGCAATATATATGAATGTTTTTAGCTTTTATTTTGCCATGTCTTAACATTTTTCTTGGGTGTCCTTCTTTTCAGGAGGGCGTCATCCTCTTTTCTGTTTATGACATACGGTCACCCAGCACTTGGAGTTTTTCTAGTGTAATGAATCTGAACTGAGTTCAATCTGAACTGAGTTCAGCCTCAGCATCTCTGTCACATTTCCATATCTTATTGGTTAGTTAGAGTTGAGACAAAATACCCAAATTTGCTAATGCCAACAATGAGGATCTTTTTTCCAATGGAGATATGAAATCTTCCCAAGGGAAGACAAAATGTTCAGGAAGTGGGCTTTGTGGTGGGGGTTAGTCATGGCGATGCTCTCAGCATGTGCCAGCTGGTATTTGTCATATTCCTCAAAACACCCCTGGTAAAATTACTACAGGATGATGTAGTTTTTTTGTGAGCTATTCTCAATAAATTAGGTTCATTAGTCTAGCAGTATATCATTGTATGGGTTTTTAATAGCATTAGCAAATCTCCATGTTTCTAGCTGTTGCTGGCTTACACCCTGGTACAAGGAAAGCTTGCATTCTTGCCTCAGGGAGTGTTTCACAAACTAGAGCCCACCATAATCCTCCTGGATATTTTTCAAAAAATATTAGATAGTCGAGAACATTGTGAGTCCCCATGAATATTTTTATTTGGAGATACAAGGATAGGAGTCATGGATTGCGGGCCATCATTCCATGCTGCCTGCCTGTCTAGTAGATTCAGGGGTTTTCCAAGGCTTTGAACAATGTGGGTAACAGTTACACTGAAGTTCATTGGACTGTATCTGCAAAAGCAAATTTATTAATACTCCAGACACCAGATCTTACCTTCATCAGGAAGACGGAATTGCCAAGGGCAACTAGAGACCCTCTCCTGCACATTGTACTTGCTTATATTAGTACTAGTGAAATATGTACCAGCGCTGCGGGAGTGAAATTCCCCCGTACACCATCCTCTGATGCGCTTCAGTCCCAAATGCTCAACATCCCCCCATGCGCATCATCCCCCATCTGCATCAACCCCCCATACGTATCATCCCCCATCTGCATCAACCCCCATGCGTAGCAACCCCTATGCACAGCAACCCTCACACATAGCAACACCTATGTGCAACATCTCCCCATGCGCATCAACCCCCCGTGCGCATCAACCCCCGTGAGCATCAACCCCCATGCGCATCAAGCCCACATGCGCAACAACCTCCCATGTGCATCATCCTCCCATGTGCATCAACCTCCCATGCACATCAACCCCCATGTGCATCAACCCCCATGCGCATCAGTCCCCTATGTGCATCCGTCCCCCATGCGCTTCCACCCACCATGCGCATTTTCCTGTGTGCCACCCCCCCATGCGCAGCATCCGCCCCAGTGCAACCTCTTCCTCCAAACAACATCCCGCCACCGCACCAGGCACCAAGCACCAAATTGATGTTTGATCAGTCCTCAAATGGATGTTGGTCAGTGTTCCATGTTAAGTATAGGACAAAAACACATTGCCCCCTTTTCAGCCCCTGAAGGGTTAAATTTCTCCAGATGGTTCTTGGTGGGTGTTCAGGTGACAGAAGGATCCCTCCCAGAATTCCATGCTTCAAGCCCAGCAGTTGGGGAGGAATGTTGATGAGTCAGCAATTCTCCAATGAAAAGTATAGGGAGGAAAACGCGTTGTGCACCTTTTCACCCCCTTCCAGTTGGAATTTCTGAAAACCGGTTCTTAGTGCACCCCTCAGTCACAGAAGGAACACCCACCCCAAATTTCACACTTCTAGGCCAAGCAGTTTTGGCAGGGCGGTGATGAGTGAGTGAGTGAGTGAGTGAGTGAGTGAGTCAGTCAGTCAGTCAGTCAGTTAGTGACTTTTCTCTTTTATATACAGTGGCACCTCACGTAACAGAATTAATTCGTTCTGGAGGCAGTTTCTTTATGTGAAACTTTCTTTACATGAAGCGGATTTTCCCATAGGAAATAATGGAAACGCAGACGATTGGTTCCACAACCCCAAAAATATTCATTTAAAATATTAACTGGATGTAAAAATGATGACAGAACACGGAGACTGAATTCAAAACATGCATTCAATGTGCATGATCTTATGAAGTCTACTTAGGCTGCAGTACTAAAGACACTTTCCTGAGAGTAAGACCCATTTAACACAATGGGGCTTACTTCCGGGTAGACATGGTTAGGAGGTTGCAATCCAAGACATCTTCAAAGTGTCTCCCCACTTTTTCCTTCTCTCCATCCTGAGCCTCTCTCTCCCCTGCTCCCTTCTGCATGGCCCTGAGCTGCTTCCCTCTTCTCCACTGCTCTTCTCTCCCTCTGTCCAGCGGACACCTGGCCACAGGAGGAACAATGCAGAAGTGTTGCTTTCACTATGGGCAGGTGCGCTAGGCAGCCCTGACGCTTTTTAAACAGGCTGCCAGCCAGCGTCTGCGCCAACTGCCAAAGAATGTTTTCTTTACATGAAGCAGAATCCTGGAGAAATTTTTGTTTGTTACTTGAAACTTACTTTACGTGAGGCATTCTTTAAGTGAGGCGCCACTGTATATAGAAGATTACATATAACTGTATCACAAATCATCTTTTCCATTATTGAACTATGAGAGGAACCTGAATGGTGCTGGTGACATCATCACCTGATGAGAAAATGACTCAGTCCAGGAAAGAGCAGCGACAATTAAATTTATTCCCGGCCATCCCTAAAAACCTCCTTCACTGACTCAGTGTGTGGCAAAAATGATAGCAAGAGACGCACATCCTCACCACCCCCTTTGTTTTAGAAAGATGATCTTGTAATGAGCCAGAATGCATATAGAAAGCAATTACCACAGGCTGTCAATGAAATGTATTTCCCCTGTGATTTTGCAAAAAGGAAGGGGAGCATGCAGTTGAGAGAGAGAGAGAGAGAGAGAGAGAGAGAGAGAGAGAGAGAGAGAGAGAGATATCAATCCTGAGCTTATAGTGCCAGCCTTCTGCTGGCAGTGTGTGTCATATATGGCACATATATGGCCCCAGCACTGGACTTTCTCCCCTTCCCCAATAGGTCTATTTGGATCTAGCCATGCCTGGAGGTCCAAGGAGATGCAGGAGGTACAACTAGGTTCAGGGAGACTGGCACTGCCTTCAACTCCCAGGAATGCCACAGAAGTGCCTTATAGCACTTTGCGATATCCTCAAGCAGGTGTAGGATTGCATACTCATATGTAACCCATACACAACTCTTGAAGTCACTGATGCATCCTCCTGTCCATCCTAACTTCTTCCTAATTAGGACATGTTTATTCCAAAAACCCCTCTTACAAAAGCTTCTGGCTCATTGCCTTCACTTTCTGCTTATCTCATATATGATTTCCATATCCAAAAGATTACTCTGTCCTGGAGTATCCTCTCTTGGCCCCACACCCAAACTTTCTCTTGGCTGAAACACAGTGAAGGACATAACAATGAAAAGAAAGGAAGAGTGTGGAAGAGGGAAAAAGAGAAAAGAAGCTTCTCTTTATGAGGAGGAAACAATGAGGTGCTAATAGGGGCAAGATTTACACCAAGGATGCAATCTACGGGGATGCAAACTACGGGGAGTCCTTGCTCCGGTGTAAGAACAATGTACTCTGGATTGCAATATGAATTTCCCATAGGTTTTCACTAGGTGGTGCCATAACTATGGGTGCACGTAATGTCTCTTATGTGCTCCCGTATTTACTCTGGATTGTAGGGCAAAGGTCAAAGGCCTGCACTGAGAAAGGATTCCTGTGTAATAACATAAATACAGGTTATGTTATACATAAATAACATAAATACAAAAATAAATGAAATCAAGTGTTTTATGGAATCATTTGTACTAATAACAAGAAATATAGGGTCCTTAAACATTAAATGAGATGTGGTCCAAAACAACAGATAGTAATTGCCTTCCTGGAATGAATGAAATGTTTTAGAGCAGTGATTTTCAGCCTTTCTTGTCTCATGGCACACTGACAAGATAATAAAATTATCAAGGCACACCATCAGTTTTAGACAATTGACAAGGCACATTTAGACAAATGCCAGGGGTACAGGAGGGCACCTGGAGGTAAATGTCTTGTTGTCTTGTGTGCTCCCTGAGGCTACTGTGAGATGCAGGAAGCTGGGCTAGATGGGGCTTTGGCCTGATTCAGCACAGAAAGGTTCACACCATACTTGGGAGTGAAGACTCACATCCCCCAATGGCCCAACTAATAAACAGCCTTTCCCCCACCTAGTGTGCCATGGCAAAGTGGCTGAAATTGGCTGTTGTAGAGTAACATTTATCATTTCTGTCCACTATCCATTGCTAGGAAGGGTATCTCATGCAAAATTTGGACAAGCATCTCAGGCTGTGAAACAGAAATATTTTATATTAATTGGACCCGATGTAGCTTTGGTATAAGAGTAACCTTAGAAAACATGTTTCTTTAGAGAACATCCAAGTTCTCTAGCTGAAAAAAAAAATCGATTTCAGCCACAATTTCCTGGTCATGATGAACAAAGCATTTTTGTACTAATGAGCGCTTCATTATTTTGGACTTACCCAAGATGCACCAGGCTTCACTTTCTAGTTAGATAATCTTATTTTTTTTAACCTCCTCTCCTTCCCAATCATAACAAACTCAATTTGAAGGCAGATTGAATATTCTTTTACCAAATATTCCTCCTGCACTGGACTTGCACAGCATGCATAACTTAAATATCCTTCAGTTTTAGCTTTCTAAAATACCTTTTTTCTATGTTTGCTTATTAAAAAAATTAATAAGTCATTAATCCATTCATGCTTTCAATTATGCATGAAAATCTGATATATTCCAGCTATCGTTTGTCAATTTTTACCTGTCCATCAATTTGCAACTAAGCAGAATCTGTTGCTCATTTGGTAGCATTGTAAAGCAACTAGCAGGACTCAACAAACACCTCTTGCAGAAAGTAGTTAGATACTTTAAGGGCCGTTAGAGTCCTCATAATCCGAGTAAATTAAAATTCTGCTTATGGTTGGGTGGTTTCGCAACCTCACAGTGCAAGTGAGCAAATGACACTTTACTTTGTATACGCTTCTTACATACATTCTTTATTTATGGTCACAAACCCTGTGGTGGGCTTCAGGGGGTTCTCTACAGAATCCTTTGCTAATGAGCACCTGGTTCTGAAAACGGGTTATTAATGGAACATAGACCCTAAATTGTTAATTTAGGTTTAGGACATAGAACCTGTTGTTTTTTTATTTGAATCCCACCACTGCACAAACCCAACATTATGCACATATATCTTTTATTGTAAAGCCCATGGTGTCAATAGAATAGACACAACTGAATTTTGCAAAAGTTGCACATGCACTTTGGAATCACATAATAATGTTTATGTTGTCTGTAAATAGTTGTCTGTCTCTAGACTTTGGTGATACAAAGCCACTGAGCCAGTGGCCTTTATGATTGCAATCCCAAAGACATGTTCCTGGGAGTAAGACCCATTAAACACAGTGGGGCTTACTTCTGAGTAATCGTGGTTAAGATAGTCACCAGGGGTTTGGATTTCACTTATGTGTGGGGGTTAATCATCCCGATTCCAAAGAGGAATAATATGTCTATGCAGAGCATTCATGTGCAGAGCTAGAGGGGGACCTGATGAACAGACAGAATTAGCCTTTTATTATTATATGGAAATATATTTTATTAGTATATGGAAAAGAGAGCTGATTCATATTAACACCTTATTAGTTCTGTATAGTATCAGAATTACAACCTATTGGCTCTCAGAACAATCAATCTCATGGGAAAGTTGAGTTAAGTAAATCCACTTTTTGTTCCATAGGTTTTTGTGTTTTCATATTCTGGTTAGTTAGCAATACCTTTTGATAGAATAAAGATTTTCAAATGCAGTTTGTTTCATTGCATTCTGCATTAAATTATGTTTCCAACATTATATAACGTGATGATATTATCATTCATTCATACTCTGTTTTTCACAGTTTTAGCAACTTGTAGACCCCCTAAACCTTGTAGCCCAGTGCAACTGCATCCCGTGCTCCTCCCTTCACTATGTCACTGGCCTGTGGCACTCAAGGGCTGATCAGATTTGTGCTACCAAAATTAGTGGTGCAGATCTGAGTACACTCATTAGAGCTGCTGCTGCATTACCCGGGAAAGGGAGAAAGTTTCCCTTTGTCCTGGGGTGGTGCAACAGCAGCCCCAAATCTGCTCTGGATGCATCTTAATCTAGGATTGTGCTGCCACAATAATATCAGTACAGCGCTGAACTTTTCTGACCCTACTCTACAGCCCACTTCTGAAATCCTCAATCAAATCAATCACCTGTAGTCTCCAAATATCTAATTTCTTTGCCACTGAAAAGGAGAAATTGTTGCATGTGAATGAATTAAAATGCAGTCCTGGAGATTAAATTTCAAGTTCAGTCAAATTTACATATATTTAAATATAATCCAATTTAGCTATTATATATTCACAATTATTTTCTTCTCTTCCGTTGTAATTGCTGTGTGATAGCACTCTTTTAATTTGCTTTTAAATATAGCTGCATTGTTCAGTGTTTAACATCATCCTATTTGTCTTTGGGACCCTGTCATGTTACATTTACCCAGCTCTGACCTCTGGATGAGAGGGAGGAGATTGCTGCAGTCTACAGAAAACAGCTACTGGTACTTTGAGATGGAATACCTAATGGGTCTCTATTTTATTTAAGCTTGCTGCAAAGAAGACAGACAATTGTAAAGGAGTGGAAGTATGTGTAATGATGCGTTTGAAATAGAAATACATGGTGGGAAAAGGGTATCTAAGTTAAGTGGGTATAAATTAAGGAAAGCCTTATGGGCAGAAGATCCTATTTTTGATTGCTTCCCTTTCAATCTCTGATACTGACTTGATATGTGAGTGAAAGGCATAACAGCCTACTGCTTTGTTTGGGAACTTCATAGTAATGGTACTAAGGTATTCCTAGGGAGGTATGGGCCTCACCAGGTAATGCACTCATTGGTGTGTGAGAGACCACTATTGGCCAAAATTTGTAAAATCTTGGTATTTTTGAATAATATATGTAATTATATTGTACAGTATATCACCTGACGTGCAATATGCAGGATGCGATGAATCAAACCACATTGATATATCTCAATTCTATTAAAAGTTATAGCCAAAAAATCAGTGGGACAGGGCAATGGTTCATCACTACTCCCACTATCAGGGGCATTGCCCTGCCAATTGCATAGGACAAGGTCCATTATGGAGATGACATGCTGGTTTCCCATACTGGATGATACAAACTCTAGAGATGCCACTGCAGAGATACAATCAACACAGGGAAGTTTAAAAATAAAAAGCAAAGGGTATCCATCTCAGGTATGTAAGAAGGAGTAGGCGTCGTGTGGATGGTGAAAAGGTCTGAAAAGATTGAGGAGACCCAGATCAAAACTCTACTCTTTTGAGAAACTGGATGAAACTGGGCCAGACATTTGCTCAGCCTAACCTACCACACAGGAGCACTGTGATGACAAAACAGAAGGAGAAACAATCCAGTACCTGGGTTCCTAGGAAAACAAGTGAGACTTGCAGCACAATCCAGAGTAACTACAGGAGGTTTTATGTCGATGTAGATACAGCACCACCTAGTGGAAACATATGGGAAATGCATAGAGCAATTCAGAGTAAATTTTTCTTACATCATCGTAAGAACTCCTGCAGTTACTCTGGATTGTGCTGTTAAATATAATAAATATCTATCTATCTATCTATCTATCTATCTATCTATCTATCTATCTATCTATCTATCTATCTACAGTATTTATATACCGCTTTTCAACTAAAAAGTTCACAAAGCGGCTTACAAGAAAATGAAAAAATTAATAGCTAATGGGTCCCTGTCCCAAAAGGACTCACAATCTAAAATGCAAAAAGTACACCAGCAGAAGCCACCTGAATAGACGTTGCTCGGGTGTGTAGGGCCAGTTACTCTCCCCCTGCTAAATAAAGGAGAACACCCACTTGAAAGAGTGCCTCTTGCCCAGTTAGCAGGGGTAATAACAGTTATGCAATGTGCAGAATCAGGAAGATGGTCAAAATAAAAATACCCCTGGGTGCATTCTCTGGTCTGTACCCTTTTAGGCTACTAGTGATAGTTATGGGGTTATGTTCTTAAACAGTTGTTCTCAGGAAAGTTAGTTTAGCATCACCTTCTCCCAAATATGTTAGTTTACTACCTGCAGTATGCTTTTTGCACTGGAGGAACATTCAAAAATAATACTCTTCATCAGCAGTTTGTTGAGAAAATGTCAAGTATCTACACCATAGAGGTTCACATTCTAAAGACTACTCTGAGAACACAGGAGCTGTCTTAGAGCACAATCCTAACCATGTCTACTCAGAAGTAAGCCCCTTTGGGTTCAGTGAGTCTTACTCCCAGGAAAGTGACTTTAGGATTGCAGCCTTGTAGAATAAGCCCCCAAACCATCTAGTCAAGCAGGATATTTCCAACTGGAGGTAGCCCAGCACTGTCGAAGCCAGCACTCTTTGTTGAGACTTAGAAAGAAACAGCCTTTTCACCAAGGTATGGTGCCCATGAAGAGGAAAAAATTAGTCTGTGGAATTCCTTGCCACTGGATGCTTTTAAGATTGGACAAACTTTTGGAGGAAAAGTCCATCACACATTATAAGCCATGATGGGCATGTTCAACCTCCTTATTGTAGATGTAGGCTACCTTAGCCAGATGCAAGGAAGGGCACCAGGATGCAGGTCTCTTGTTGTCTTGTGTGCACTCTGAGGCATCTGGTGGGTCACTATGTAACAAGAAAAGGAACTAGAAGAGCCTTTGGCCTTTTCCTGCAGGCTCCTCCTATGTTCTTATTTGCTACCATGGCCAATAACCACAGCAGTTTTACATCGTCCAATCTTTTGTATTTGTCTGTCAGTGCATTATGCTGTGGCACAGTTCATACGTGCTGTGAATGGACAGAGTGTATCAAGGATGGAAAACCTGAACTGAAGTTGCCACATGCAAGCCTTAGGATTGATATTAAGATTCTCATTAGTATTTTTGGCTTCAAGGGGCTGAAGTGGTTTCATATGGAGTTCAAATGAAACTGGTTTGATTTTATAGGGGAGGGAGAAGTATCTTTTGAGTGTTGGCATTTAGCACATCAATTCAACATGAATTAAACAATAACTGGTGATAAAATAATCAAAATGCAAAAACAAAGGAAAGGGTGTGGGATCAAAGGCAGCTTTCAACTGCTACAGAAACCGATAAAAGATGCAGTCCCTGCTAATTAATAGCTAATGGGTCCCTGTCCCAAAAGGGCTCACAATCTAAAATGCCAAAGAACACCAGCAGAAGCCATTAGAACAGACATTGCTGGGGTGTGTAGGGCCAGTTACTCTCCCCCTGCTAAATGAAGGAGGAATACCTTCATTTAGGTGTTCCTCTTGAAAGAGTACCTCTTGCTCAGTTAGCAGTGGATAATTCAAGGAAGGAACAAGTGAAAGAGAGGGAGCAACTCAGGACACTTGTACAGGAAGATTGATGTGGCTTAGAGCACAATCCTAAGCTGTCTACCCAAAAGTAAGCCCCATTGTGTTCAGTGGGTCTTACTCCCTGGAAAGTGTGTTTAGGATTGCAGTTTAACACTTTTTCCTACTGGACCTTACACTGAGGCTTTCCTCAAGGGAAACATATGGGGAAAATGAGAGGTGCCTGGAGGACCTCCATCATCACACATGCTTTCAGTATCCTCCCCATGATTTGTTAAGTGCCTCTTTTGTGCTGCTACATTCCATAGTCTTGTACAGGCTCCTGGATAATTAGTTGATTAAAACTAAGTAATTTCTTACCCAACTCTTACCATAGAAATGTAATGTAAAGTAACATCTGTAGATGCCCTCAGAGAATTGTTTAATTAGCGGGCCACTAATTAAAAATGAAGCTTATATGGTCTGAACTTGATTACACTGAAGTCAAGAGGAATGTATTTTTTCACCAAGTTTAGAGTATGCAGTTTAGAGTCCATCTTTATTACATTGTTGATTGCCTAGCTAAAGATCAATTCATTTGCTACATTCTCCAGATATGGGACAACTACCGAAAGTGATTTCCAGAACAGTACTATCTGAGAGCAAATGCAGCAAATGTGTTGTGTAAATGAGTTGTGCTGAGTTATAAATGAGCATCCCCAAGTTGGATTTGGAATGAGTTTGACACAACCAAGCCAGTTCAGATTCACTCTGGATCTCACTTGAATTAATTCTTTTAGACTTGAGGTCCAATTTATCCTTCTTCTGTCCTTCTACCTGTTCAGTCAAACTAAAAGGGCATGCAATGTAACTAGCAGGGGCAGAGCAAGGAGCCTTGGAAGGAAAAAGGGATTTTAAAAAGGTCTCTGTTTCACTGATGCAAGTCAAAGAGAAATACGACAGGGGAAGCAGCAGGGAAGGAAGACAGGTTCCACTCCTCCTGCAATCTGCATGCCCCTGCATTCCTCCTCCCTGCCTGGTTTTGATCATCACCACTCTCCAGCTCCTGTACTTACTGGTACTTACCTGTTCCAGCAAGTGGTCAGCACAGTGATGGTGCACATGGGAATTCTCCACCGTTCCTGTGGGCACCCTGGCAGTGCAAAGTGCCATAACGTGCTTTATGAGTCCCCTATGGCAATCAGCACTGGCAGAACTCTAGTTCTGCAAACAGGGCAGGCCAAAAGGATTGGACTGTCTGTTCCATTTCAGATGAATTAAGCCTTATTGTTCACCAAGTGATGTCCCTGTGCACCTTTTTCAAACATGCTTAATATGTGGGGAGCCAACAGTACATGGTGGTAGCTTGCAGAAGTTGGTGCTGGGGGTGAATTCATACTCAGTAGCTTGGCCTACCATACCCTTGGCCTATTTCCACTCACCCCCCCCCCCCCCCCATCTACCTGAAATTGCTAGACTCAATCATCTGGAGATCTGCAGTTGCCTGATGATGTGCAGCGGTATTTCTGTTTCCCTTAAGAAGACTGTCAAGTTTCAAATTCAGTATCCAAAATCATTCAGTGACGTAGGCAAAGCAGGTAAAACTGAATTCAGACCAAATTGAAGGGCCAGTGGGTAGAAGGCTGCTGAGTAGGAGCTCAGTTTGATTTGAATGAGGTTGCACTCTTGTAAAGCCAGGTTTTATGTTTGTGAGTCTTTTTATGGAATAAAGGAGGATATAAATTAAATTAATAATAATATTAATAATTCTGGATCTTCTGGTGGCAGCTGAGGCCAGCTGTGTATTGGCTCCTTTCGGTCTGCCTGTATCTGATTTTGTAGGCATTTCTTATTTTGTGCATGGTGGTGGAGAAGATAGTTGAAGGCCCAGACATACATGCACTCCCATGGTGACATTTGTTGCATTCTGTACGTCTTATCAACACTCAACTATTGATACCACTGTTTATGACAAATCTAGGAAATCCTGTTCAAGTATAACATCTGTAGAAAATTTGTGAGAAGAAATTAGAATAGCCTGCGATGTTGCATGAAGGTCTCCCATTCTAGATCTATTGAGTTTTCTATTTCTCTCCAAGATTTTCCCTGCTATCTGGTTTCTTCTGATGGTATTGCACTTCTTTTTTCATTTTTAAAGTTACGATAGTTGTAGATCAAATATAGATGAGACGTCTAACAGGTGGCACAAGAACTGAAAGGGTGAGATAGCTGCAGAGGAGTTAAACTATTTATGGCCAATAGCTGTTAAAATGGCAAAGGAAGTGAGAATGGAAATACTGCTTTGTAACCTGATCTGTGAAATGTACAGAATCCCTGAGTTATATCAGTTTTTTTGCTGCTTCACATGTCTGGCTCCTGAAACAATTTATCTGCCCTTAGCAGCCTTACTAAATTTTAATCAAGGTGTGCTAAGATGGCCACATTCATTGTGCTCCTAAAGGAATGAATTGTTTTCTAAAGTTATGACACAGAAAAATTGTACAATTCAATGCTCCATCTCTCTTTGGGTTCAGTATATAATGTCCTGGCCACCCACAAAAGTGATTGATACTTCTAGTCCATGGACCACTGAAATGAGGATAAAGTAACTGGTGAGAAGATAGATGCTGGTGCCATACGTAGCAGGCAACAGGTTCAAAACAATGATAGCCATCACTCTCATTTCCTGGTTGTCCCATCCAAATCATGACTATCTGTGGAATGCAGATGCATGGGGCCAGGGTGTCCTGGACCCCTCCACATAATTGAAGCATCAGGTCTTCCCTGCTCGATGTGACACTGTGATTTCAAAAGGTAAAGTACAGAGGATAGAAAAGGAAAACTAAAGGTTTGAGCACCTTTCCTCTGCCATACAGTACTTTGTTGTTCCAGCAATGGGAGTTCTCAACAGAAGGCTCTCTAAAAAGTTCATAGGTGTCGAAGGTAGCATGCAGAAGGTTCCAGGTTCAAACCCTGGCATCTTCGTGGAGGTCTAAAATCTTGGAGAGACACTGCCAGTCAATTCAGACAACCAGTGTCTGATTTTGGAGAAGGCTGCTTTAATTATTAGAAGTGTTCAAAAACAGTTTTATTTTTGGCCTATATCCTAAAGTGGAATTAAGCCACTTGCTCCAGAGCAATTAAGATGACTTTCCATAAGATAACACTAGAGGGTGATATAACTGCGTGGACCCGTAACTGCTATGGATTTTGCCCTCACTCATAAGTAAACCATTGAGTTTGGCAGTAACTGTATCTTACTCAAACTTCTGTCTAAGATACTTAGTAAGTATATAGTGTTTTCTGAGAGTGCAAAGCATATCACATACTTTATCCCAGTGATTCTTACAACCATTGTGCAATGTAGGCCAAAATCATCCCCATATTTCAGACGTGTGACTGCTTGAATACTAGATCCCTTAGTGAACTCATGGGGCTGGCCAAGAGGGTATTGGGGCAGTGTGCCAATTGCTGTCCTCTTTTGCTAGTGATGTGTCACCCTTTCCTTCTCTGCTCCCTGAGTTGAAAAAAGAAAACAGGGTAGAAAGCAGAGCAGACACTCAAGTCTACCATACTCCTCTATTCCACTCTTGCTGTCTGGTTCTGTCCCCCTCTCCTTTTGTTTGACCGAAGGATTGCAGAAGCAAACGGTGAGCAGATGAGAAGAAGTGACTCCCTGCACTCCCTTAGCCTAATGGCTGATTCTGGAGGCAAGCCTTGAAATGGAGACTTTGTTCAAAAGACTTGGTTTCAATGGTAACATTAAACTTAGTGCCAACTTGGTGCAAAACACATGGGAAGATGGAAAATACATTATACTTGCCTAGTAAAATAAAAGGTACTCATCCTAACATTGCAGTTCTTCAGTGAACTTGGCTCCACAAGCTGACCCCTTCTGTGCTGAGGTCCATCATTCTCCAAAAGAACAACTTCAGATAACTGTTATTCCCCAACATTTATTCCCAGTTGCATGGATTTCAGATATGAACCTTTTAGATCTTATTAATCTTGTCCACAATCATCAAATATTTATGGCGACAGAGAGGCAAGTGAAGACACCGCAAGGTCAGAGGCCTCCCATGCAGCTTGGCAGACTGCATTATTTTATTAGTAGTTGCATTTCAGGCCGGAACTATTCCGAACTATCCTGACTTGTGGTTTGTGGTTTATTCAGTTTTTTTAATCACTGCAGCTATAAGTATTGAAAATGTATTTTATCACTGCATCTATATATATTGTATATGTCCATTCCTCCATATGAGGGTCAGACAGATTTATAACACAGAATCTGGAAAGAATCTGGAAAGAATCTGGAAACACAAAATGGAAAAGATCGACAAATGCCTGGGGATTTAAAAATATGGGTTAAAACACATATTTTTAATTCCATATAAAATCGGAATGCAAAAACATGCGTTAAAAATCAGATGAATTTTTGAAGCATCCTTAATACGAGGAATCATAACCACCCAAACTGGCTAAAATGGCCGATTGTTGCCTGGGCAGCCTTTTCTTTGTCTTGAACCAGATATTCCAGTGACAATCTTTTTTCTTCTCCTTCTTTCATCTATACAATCTGTATTCCAAAACTGTTCAGTTTGATTTTGAATCACAGCTATTTTACAGCTTTGAAAATTTTGCTAGCTGAACTAAAACAGGATCCACTTCACTTTCATGATTCAGTCTCCAAATAACAGTAATAATAATACTAATAAAAATTGGAATAACCCTCTTCTGCTCCATCGTGTGTGCATGCTACTTAAGATATGCTTCATCTAACAAAACATTATATTCAGCAATAAGATACAAATCAACAGAAAATGGAGAAAAGCTCGGGGCAAATAATTCCTCCTTGTTAGCATATCCATCATGTCAGTGGTATTTTGGAAGCTAATTACTGTTGTGAACCATAAGCACTAAGATCTTCAATGTGAACAGCAAATTAACCTCTCTTTCAACCCTATGTTCTTTTTACACAAAACAAAGGTAATATTTGTCCCATGTATGAAGCCATTAAACAATCAGAGAAACAAATAGCTTATTACAGAAGTTACTTTTGAAAAATTGCATATAGCTCCAAACTCTACTCTCCCAAGAAAACCCCTTGCAATAAATAAACTCCCTGAAAGAGATAGCCAGTAGCTTAATAAAAGCAGCTCGCCTGATTGTCTTTGGGGAAGGCAAAGAATCAATGGATGTAACTCATCACTGTTCACCACAATCTTTCATTGCAACATTTAACTGTATGTGCTGGGTATAGCTGCTTTATTGCTCGCAGACAGTTGAAGAGACGGGAGTGTAAGAAGCACACTGGCTTTGTCGACTATGGTTTTGCCCACTACAAATCACAAGAAATTAAGGCAAAAGAACAGAGAACTCGAAACAATGTGCTAGAACAGTTTGTCGTAATGTTTGTCACCTGCCATGCCATTTTGCATGGTCACCTATTAGAAGTATCAACAAAAGTAACTGGCAATTGCATACTGGGATGTTAGGTACAGCACTACAGACATTGGTGGGAGGGTCTGGACGGGCTTTTTTGAACATGGAAAGACCACATATTAAAAGTCTACCCACTGAAATGAGCTTTCTGATACTGTTGGTTGTGTTGCATTGCTGATCTAACTGCCAGGAGTGAGTATCCAGGGTTCATGTGAGTACAGGTCTACCCTTGTTATCCACTGATTTTTTATACACAGATTTGACTCAACACAAATGGCCACTGTAAATCACAGTTTTAAAAACTGCTTTTCTACTGTTGTAGATTGGTAGCCATGCAAGCAGGCCTCCGTCAGTCTTGGAAGACTATGGTATCATGCTCAGCGCTGCATACGCTGCATGTGAAGCACGAAAGCCTGGGTTGGATTGTTATGAAGGATAGGCTGTTACTCAAACAGCAAATCCCCCCACTCCACGCCACTGAATTAGTCCAATGGAAAAGCAGAGCCAATACAAATGGATCCAGCTGGCGTTGCAGAGCTGGGCTAAGGACAGGAGCTCACCCTATCTTGTGGGGCCGACCCGGGAATTGAACCTATACCTGCTGGTTAACAGGCACACCGCCTTAACCGCTTGCGCCACCCACAGCCCACAGATTGATGCAAACAATCATTTCATTTTTCAACTCCAGAATAAAACCCCTGCAGATACTGAGGCACTACCTTATTCAGTTAGGTTCATTAGAGGATCAAGAAACCTGGAAGTGGGTCTTTAAACCTATTTTTCCATTGTTTTCTTTATACATGGATTTTTTTTATCTACAGGAGGTCCCAAACAGTATATATGGGATATGTGAGAGATATATGCAAAATTTAACTAGCCTTGCTTACTGATTCTTACTTATTCGTTTTGCTTAAAAAAATTCTCAGAAAGTTTGCCAAAGCAGATATGAACATTTTTGCCTTGACATTTTGCTGTAGGCAAAATTCAAGAGCAATATTACAACTTTCAGGCAGAAAAAATACACAACAGGCTTAAAATATCTTCCACTGTCTAGTCAACATTAGTTTGTGAATCACAGTGAATCACAACAAAACAGAACAAAAAGTATGGAAGTTGGTTTAAAAAGATACCAGGGCGTTTGACCATTATGTCTGCTGCTGTATCAACTCCATTCGTTGCCAGTCCATTTCTGAGTGGAAGTCAAGATGATCAGAGGTTCATCAATTTTAAACTTACAGCCCAGTCCTACTGAACTCCCAACAGCTATGGGAGCAGCAACACCAGCAGCATCCACAGTGGTGGTGTACCCAAGTCATTTGGCACCTGAGGCCCACTAATTTTTGAACCCCCATATTTAATTAATTAATTAATTAGCAGGCCTCTGAAAGTCTTGAAAGACTGTGGTATCGTGCTTGGTGCTGCATACGCTGCATGTGAAGCACGAAAGCCTGGGTCGGATTGTTATGGAGGATAGGCTGTTACCCAAGCAGCAAATCCCCCTCTCCACACCACAGAATTAGTCCAATGGAAAGGCAGAGCCAATACGATTGGATCCAGCTGGCATCGCAGAGCTGGGCTAAGGACAGGAGCTCACCCTATTTTGTGGGGCTGACCTGGGTCTCGAACCCTGGCCTGCTGGTTAACAGGCACAGCGTCTTTACCACTTGCACCACCCACAGCCTCAATTAATTATTGTCAGTATTAATTAGTACAATTAGATATAAATATTTTCATATTTTTAAAAAATCACCTTACCGATGGATAGCACAATCCTAACCATGTCTATTTAGTAGTAAGCCCCATTGTGTTCAATAGGTCTTGCCCCCAGAAAAGTGGGTGCTGTGTACACTTCTCTTTTATTTTGGAGGGGAGGGGGTGAAGCTGCCTTTTGGACCACTTGCTGACTTCCACTCTCACTTGTTTGGAACCACTCTGGTTGCCTTGCATTCTGCTGTGCATGAACTGAATATGAGCCAAGGCATGTTTGCTTACTCATGAGTAAACACGGCTGTGTAGCTCAGTTCCACTTTCCATACATAGAGTTCAATGCAATGATCAGGGACTTTCTTCTGGGTTGATTTGTGGGGGCTGCGATCACTGGATCAGGACCATTCTGGGGACATTGGATTCCTCTCAGCCTCCCCTTTCCAATGGACAAAGGCAATGGTCCTCAACCTTTTTGGCCCCAAGGACTGGTTCTGTGGAAATCTTTCAAGGACCAGCCCAGGAGTGGGGGGGGGGAAGAGTTCTGCCCCTGGAGGGAAGGCTTCCCCACATAGAGCACAGCACAGCTGTCTTCAGCTGTAAATCCCATTGTAGTGAATAGAGCTATTGCTGGGTTACTGTGGATGGGATTGAGGGTGAGAGCCCAGTGTCTCAATGCGTGTCTACTCAGAGCAGAGATTTTCAACTCTTTTCAATGCAGGACTCATTGAAGATGCACAAAGCCATCCTAGTCACTCTTATTGGAGAGTAAGCCTCATTGACTATAATGGGACTTATTTCTGAGTAACAGGCATAGAATTGGTCTCTAAGGCTGAAATCCTCCAACAGAGCACTCCTGCTGTGAGGAGGGGAAGAGGCATTTAGAGGAGTCCTCTAGCGGACTGGTCAGGCAGCTGCCAAGGACCTCCAGTGGTTCCCAGACCGGGGATTGAGAAACCCTGGACTAAGGAATGTTTGCCTATTCACAAGGAAAGGGTGATAAGCTCAATTTCACTTTCCATAGAGGTCCATGCATTTTTATTTTTTAGTTTTTTGACCATAGCTTTTGATAGGAAGAAGATATTTCAAAGCTGTTTTTAGCATTAGATTCTGCTTAAAAATACACATCCAATGGTATATGACATGATGGAATTATTCAGAAAGATTTTAGAAATTTTAGAGAATAGCCCTACAATCCAGAGTAACTACGGGGGCATGTAAGAGACATTACATGCACTCGTAGTTACTGCACCACCTAGTGAAAACCTATGGGAAATTCATATTGCAATCCAGAGTAAATTGTTCTTATACCGGAACAAGGACTCCCCGTAGTTACTCTGGATTGAACCCTTAATTATTTTTGTCACCCTCATAGTGTCCACCCACTGAGGGTGGTACCCAGTGTCCAGCACGGCCCCCTGTCTCTCAGGGACGACACTGATCCACTGCTTCCTGTCTGAGTGTTCCGAAGCCTTTTTGGGGCTCCCTTGTATTAGGATAAGCCCATGCCTGGTCCTGGTCAACTCAGACCTGCTCCAGCAGCATCAAGGGTCAAGATTCAGTAGGCATAGCTGCTTCCAAGCCTGCCAACTTCCCTAATGCAATCCCATCACCTTTCCTGTCCCATCACCATCCTCTTTCTCCCTTCACCCTCCCTACTCCACCTTTCTTCCTTTCTGTACCTGCATGCTTTACCCTAAGTAGCAGGTGGATCCAGTTGTTTGCTGCTTGTGGCAGCAGCCAGGCCATGCTCTCCAACCCTGTTGCACATAGATTGGGTCATTAGGGCTTTATGACCAAGGGACTATGAGAACTATCTCCTTATGAAATGGCCTATCCCTTGAGGTCAGCTCTGAACAATATGAAACTAGCAGTGATGGGGAAATGTCTCTGTGCTGACACTCTGTATGGGAAATTCAACTACCATTAAAAAAACAGGTTGGCTCACACTCTGCCTACCAACTAATAACAGTTGAAAACTAGTATATGTTTTTCTTTAGTTTTGGATTTGTTTGTTTTCTAATTCACTGCGTAGGCTTATTTCTATCTTGTTTCATTTTGTTTTGTCTATGCTATGATTTTTATTAGCTCTGCTGTTCTTTTATTGTTGTGTTTTATTGATTCTGCTGTTCTTAATTGTAATTTTATTTTCTTTACTTGTTACTGCATTATAACTTTTAAACTCTATTGTAAGCTACCTTGGATACCTCCCAATAAAGAAGGGAAACAAGGGATATAAATATTTTAAGTAAAATGGTTGGCCCTATGCACACTTACAAGAGAGTAATGGCACATTCCTAAGATTGGGGTTCTACAGGTGCGTATACAGGCTTTACGACAGCAGAGCACAGTAAGAACACAGATCTGCTGTCCTATAATCTGCCAATAGAGTGCAGAGCACTTAATTGGTTGCCATTTTGGAAGTACTTCCACATAGTGCTACCCTACCATTGCTATTCCACATCTACTGGAGAAGCTTAATTAGTAGTGTTAAGAAGAGGATGAAACAAGGGGGAAGAATGGGGTGGTGAGGTTGTGGGAAGGCAGTGGAAAGGAGTGGATCTGGAACAGTGATGGGATTCAAAGATATTAACAACCGGTTCTATGCCCATCTGGCAGTCACCTTTAAATGGCTATTTTTAAACTTTATACGTCCTATCTCACGTTAACAACTGGTTCTATAGAGTAGGTGCGAACCTGCTGGAGCCCACCACTGATCTGGAAGCAATAGTGCATGCTAAATCCTGTCTCCTCTTTTCAAGCTTCCTCTCCCCCTTTGTCTTGTCAGACTTGCACCAGCAAAAATTGTTGGCACAGGTCTTTAGAGACCCATTGGGGTGAGAGGTTTATGAAGGAGGAATAAGATTATTTAAATCCTTGTTCTCTTCTGAGGCTTTATGATAATGAATCATGCTCATGCTTCTGATAATGATACACGCTTCTGATACATGCTCATTTTCAGCATAGCTATACCAGTAGGGTGAGGAAGGTTACAACTAGACTATAATAATTTTAAACATTCTCCCAGTTAACTAGAAGGAGTAGATTTAAGGTGAGACAAATCCAAAAAAGAGGGGAACAGCAATGGGAAATTCCTCTCATCCCATGTCATGATGAACAACAGAAACACAAAGAATGCTGAAATAATGCATTATAATATAACCTCCACAGTGGTGTTTTAGCTTGTTTTCCTTGCCTGATTTTGTCTCACAAACCCTACAATCCAGAGTAACTACGGGAGCATATAAGAAACATTAAGTGCAACTGTAGTTACTGCACCACCTGGTGAAAACCTATGGGAAATTCATATTGCAATCCAGAGCAAATTGTTCTTACACTGGGGCAAGGACTCCTCATAGTTACTCTGGATTGCACTATAAATCAGACTGCCTCCTGGCATGCTGTCCCCTTCCTTTCCTTTGGGATGTTGGCAAAGTTTCTCCAGTCTAATATTTTGTGCAGGTTACCTCTAACCCAATGAAGTGTCCATTGTTTTTACTGCCATAAATGAATTTAATAAAGGTCCCAGCAAGACTCTGAAAATATGGTTGACTTGTCACACCTCCATCACCCCAGGCTACGTTTCCTTATTGATCTGTTTATTGCTTCCGCTGAGAGAACATTGTCAATTCACCTATGTCAGAGTCCAACCCTTGCAGCGGGGAGCAACCACTGTTATTACTATTTAAGTGAGAAATGAGGTTCACATTTCATTTGGCATTCTGGCAAAGTAACATATTCAGTTCTTCAAAAAGCACAGATATTTCAGCGTAAGTGAACAACTGGTCTCCATTTTGTTTCCCACTGTCGAGAAAAATCAATTGTGTTTGGTAGGAGTGCCTTTGAAAAAAATAGAAGTTTGTGGTATAAATCTCCAAAGCGTTAGTTTAATTGGTCTGAAATTAATCCTTTATGAGCCCCAAATACACTCTTAGGAGGTAAATAGCAGTGAAATGGTTGCTATGGATTTAAATGGGCATCAGACCCATGGGACCAGTCTAGACTACCAGACTCCTGAAATGTTTCATGTTTGGCTTCAAGAAATGGCGGTCACAAAGAAGAGCCATTCAGAGCTATTAACAACACAGAATGCAGTACTGTATTGTCCTTTGCTATTCATCCTTTCCCATTGCCCTGCTGATTAAAACACATCCCGTTTCCTTGGAGGACATCTGTGTACTTGTCTTTACTTGAAAGAGCCACAGTTACACATGAGTAAGGTTCACAGGATGACATATCATCAAGTGATTGTGGTAGCTCTGGGTTCCAATGGCGAGAAGCGACTTCCTTGTTCCTCTGGACTGCTCCAAGTCTAAAGAAAAAAAAATCAGGCATTTTCCAGAAAGAAGGTGACTGAAATACTGTATTTACTCGAATCTAACACTCACCTTTTCCAGCCAAATTCAGACTTCAAAATCAGGGTGCTTATTAGATTTGGTGATTAATTAGATTCAGCAAATACAGCATTTTGATTATAAGTATAGGGTGCGGATTAGATTTGATGGTGCGTTAGATTTGAGAACATACAGTAAGTCTGAAAAGAGGAATCTTCATTGATAGGTGTATCAGCTTTTAGATCTGAGAACATCTGGCGTCAGTGGCAGCAGATGGACTTCTAGGGTAACTGACAACACCATCCTAACTTGCACTGGAATAGGCAGGTTGTCTTCACCTGTGCTGTATCCAGCGCTAATATTGACTGCTGTTGCACTAAATGGGGAAGGGGAGGCTCGTTCCTTTCACTGCAGTAAGACTGCAACAGCTTCGATTGGTCTCTTCAGACTTAGGTCATCTCCAGAGGTTCTAGGTTGGAGTAGATTAGAAGCAATCAGAGGCACATCTGCCAGCCCAAGTTCCTACCCCCGTTCCTTGCCCTCCTACCCCTAGGCATGCGCCTGCTATGCTCTGCCTCTGGGGGTGTGGGTGAGACTGGTAGAGCACCCAATAATAGCCACAGGCAGCTCTTGAAACAGGGTGGTTTTCTAGATGGGTGCAGTCCCATATACCAGACACCATATATCTTGCCAGTGGAAAGGCCAATAGTGCTTACTTGAAAAAGAGTGAGAGAGAGAGAGAGAGAGAGAGAGAGAGAGAGAGAGAGAGAGAGAGAGAGAGAATAGGAAGAGGAAAATCCATTTCTGCCCATCAAGGTGGGCTGGAGTGACACCACCACCAGATTTATGGTACATCATAGCTACAGCAGGCAAGCCAACTGGCAGGACAGCTCAGATCTGCTGCTGCTCCATATTTTTTACCCAAGGCCATGTACTTTGCCTGATCAAATAGACAGACCCAAAACAATTTGGCTAACAAAACTGCAGAAGGAGCATTAACAAAAGTAAATTAAAAATTGCTACATGAAACATTCATGAAACATAGAGCTTGCTTCAGGTTTGATGGCAAGAGGCCACCCTTTTGTGGGCCACCTCATAATGCACCACCTTCCCCAAGAAAGCAGCTTTACCTCCTTGACCGTCTTCTCTCCTGGCAGCTAAACTTAGCTTCAGGGTTTGCTTGCAAGACTTTTGTATCCTACGTTGTAACCAAATGGAGCTCAGTCATGGCAGCAGAGCTCCACCTGCAATGTTTCATACCTGAAATAGCAAAAGAAGGGATCATAACCTTGGAATAACCTTGGTCAGTGGAAAAATATTGCCATGGATCTGTCATGGATTTTTTTGGTCTTAAATTATTTCCCTCCTCAGTTTGAATGTTGCATGTGTATTGCTTTTTATTGCCGTTCCATTTAGAAACCTTTATTGGCATTTCAAGAGTGTACATGAAATAGATGTACTTAGTAAAATATAATACAAACAACTTAAAAACAGTCTTGTCAAGGAAGGATATTAGCTTCTGACTTTAGCCTTAGAAACTACCAATAAGAATTCTGCCACCAGACTGGTAATAAAAGGGGAATAGTCACTGAGGAGAACTGGGAATGGGTCAGTAAGGAGAAACAGGAAGAGAGGAGAGAATAGGATCAAGTAGGTGGGTCCTGAGATTGTGCTTTTTATTGTAATCCTCCTCCCTCCTATCACATTACTATAATCCTCTCAATAAAAGTTTTTGTTGTTGTATATTTTACCATCACCTTCCTTTTCTTTATATACCATTCCACTGAGCTGTGCCATTTGCCAATGCACTCTGTCCATGCACATGGAATAGATTTCCCCCATGTAAACTTTGAGCTGAAAAGCATACCCAATAACAACAAATTAATATGGCATAATGTTCAAACATTCTGAATATCCCAGTTGATTGAGCAGCCTTTGCCTTGATAGTTATTTCTCAAGATAGGTCCCAGAAATCAGAGACTGTGCCTTGCAAATACCTGTCCCTACTTTTTGCCTTTTTGGGATGCCACAAAATTGTTTTTTGCCTTGTGAACCAAGGGTGTAATCCTAACCTAGGCCAGCACAACTCATTGGTCTTCTTATTCCCATGGTGATGTAGGGAAGCAAGCACATGTCTGTGCACTGGCCTAACCTTCCCCCAGGAGTGGCACAGACATGCCTGACAGTACTTTTATGATACCCCCAGGCCAGCACAGGTCTTGTGCTGGGGCTTCTGCCAGCCTAACTGGGGATTAGGATTGTAGCCTCAACATCTGAGCAAGGAATGCATGCATCTGTTCCCAAGAGACATGCATACCTATGAACACTAGGGCAACATGCATTGTACAAGCTGCCACTTAACATGCCAGCAAAGCTAATTTTAAGCTGTTGATGACATGATGTAGAATAATTCTTTTTTGGCATCGAGAAAAATGGAGCCTCAAACCTATTTTCACTACTTCACCAGCTTAGCATTTAGGATCTAAAATTTTGCCTTGGTAATTGGCTGTATCAATACTATGTTATAACCGTACAGTACTTTAAAAGTGCTTTTTTCAAAAGCAGAAGTCATGGAGTCCACTATAATCTGAGACAAGTTGGGTGGGGACACCTATTTTTCTCTCTGACAGCAAAATAACCTGGATGGACCAGTCCTGGCTGGCTGCATCTGGGATCTTAAGAGTTACAGTATTTGCTGATATAGACTGATATCCTGGGATTTGGGAATCACAGAAAAGATAGTGATAGGGATTTCTTATTTATTCTGAGCCAGTTCCTTCACTTCTAATCATGATAGACTAGAGTTCCCCCTCAACTTTTATGCAGTCAATGTATCACACACTCACCTTTTCTCTCTCCTGGGTGCTCTTTTCTATTCGTGATAAAACATGATAAATTGTTTTTCTCTTCCTAACCTTGAATCTCAGTCCTTAAAAACTTACCCAAAAAAATGTCAGTCTTGCCAGGCTTGAAATACGTCCAAAGCACAGTTCAAAATAGGGATGAATCAGAAAAGACCCCTAGTTTATTTCTCTGTGAAAAAACATGATCTATAGTACTGATTGCTTCTCCCTCTGATTAAAAATTAACAATATCAATGAAACAAAAAATGTTTTGTATGAAAGGAAATAAGCTGGGAAATATAGGCAGCTCAATTCTCAAAATGCACAAGCAATGCTGGTGACCTATGAGTGGGAAAGGATTTGGAATTTGAATTCCTCCTTCCAAAAAGAGGCATCTCATTTGAGTTTATTGCAAACTCATTTTTGTATTATTGCAGCTCAAAATGGGGTTCATCACCATCGCTGCCACTAATCCGAACTGCAAGCTTAGAAAGTTTATCTTCTAAGGACAAAACTACAATTTTTCTTTAGGACAGGTGGTGGGGTGGTAGCTGGTAGCAGAGAGCAGTGATGGGAAAAGATTGGCGATTTCCACTGGGAAATTAAACATCATTTCATAGCGGAGGGAAGAGGCCTCTTCCATTACCACTGAGTTCTCCACCATGGACTGATTTCATGTCCAGTTTTCCTAAGGCAAGTAGTACCTGGAGGTTAGGACAGGCCCATAGCTAGTGGGTGGATAGAGGTTGAATCAGAGGGTGAATTTAAAGCCAGCCTGCTACGCCCTCCTCAAATTTGCTAACTGTAATTTTAGCTCATATACTGTTGAGTTCTGTAGGATAAAAGAGTAGGGCTGCAAATTAAGTCATAGCTATGCAGGACAAAACAAACTAGAAATACACACTAAGTTCAGGTACCGGAAGTAGGGGTGTAGCCACCACATCCTCTATATATCCTTCCATTGATGTGAATGGCTGGTATTCATTTTCATGGCATGAAACAAAGCATGGGAAATGGAACATACAAAGTGTGTATTGAACATACATACAGTGTATTGAAGCACACTGGCTCCTTCCAAAAGGTCTTTGAAATGTACTGAATTAGGTGTTGTTGGAAATTCGGTGGTTTTTCTGAAAGAACCAATGCATTTCAATGGCTGTTCTCTGTCAATCACTTTAGTATGGTCCCTGGAAAAAAAATTTTAAGGCAATATTCTCTACACATCATACATTGCCCTTTGTGAATAATATAATTCCTGAGGCCTTGAACACATGCATGAGGAACGCATCACGCTCTGTTGCAGTCCATTCAAAACAACCCCAGTCGTATTGTTCATTGTCTATTTTGTCAGTTGACAAATAACAGTACCAATTTCATAGGGTAACACAATTCCAAAGCTTTCCTCTACCCTGTTGCATTCAGCTACAGTTGTCACACAGTTCTCTATATCTCCTGTTATTTGTTAATGTTTCTTAAAAAAAGGTTGCCATAATTCTCCTCTGCAAAACAGGAACAGACCCCGTCACACTTGACACTAAGTGAATTCAATCCCCCTAAACAGGGACAACCCTGGTTTTCCAGTACATATGGCAACCCTATTCTTAAAACACATGTAACATGTCCATGGGGAATAGTTGTAATATTTCCCATGTAATGGACAGTGGCACATCTGTATAAATTTGGTGGGGGGGGGGGTGAAAATTGAAGTAAGGTGAAAGTTTGAGGATCTAAAACCAAAAAAAGAATTCAAACTGGGGTCAACCAAAAATAACTTGTTCATTCTTCAACTTGTTGGCATGGCTGCAAGAGCAATGGAAAGTTGGATAGGGTTGCATAGTAAATGGTCTTATCAGAGAGAATGAAGTGGAAGTCATGCAGTATAGAAATAAGTGGAAAAGGAGAACGAAGGAGCCTAGGGTTCAAGACATGGCAAAAGGTGGTGGCTGGGAAGCAGCTCTTTAGACTAGGGAAGGACTACAGGCAAGGGGGAAGATGGGCTAAGCTCTTCACCCACTTTTGCTGTAGGATTTAGTCTATCCCACCAAAAAAGTACTTTAGGCTGCAATCCTGAAGTGCACTTAGGTTAGTCTATCTAGAACAGAGCTGGCCTAATTCCAAAATAGGTACAGCCTAGCTAATTCCAGCCTAGCTACACCAGAAAGTCTTGGGTCAGAGTACCACTTAGGCTGGCCCAAAGCAGATGGACCTGGGCCAGCCTAACAGTCCTGGCCTAGGCAGCTCAGCAGAGGCATGTTTCAGACATGTCAAGCATGGCCTAGAACGTGCAGTTAGGCTGTATCCAGAGCCTATTTCCAGGGTAGACATGCCCCCTCATAGCTCCTCTGACTTAGGCCACCTCAGGAGCAAGTGTAAATCTGAGTAGACCCATAAGCGTACATGATAAGCCAGAGTAAAAATGGAAGTGATGGCAAAAAATTCTGTGTCCTTGGCCAACCTAAGTGCAACTCTTGCTTCTCAACCTTAGGATAAGTATAACTACAACAGCCCATTCCGGTTATGGCACAACTACACCAAGTGAACATGCTGCCCTTGGGCTACTGCCTCTTTAGCAGCAGTTAGCCTGCCCTGGAGGCCTCCTAGCCCTATGGATTTGACCTGTCAGCTCAGGATATGATCTCCTTAGACCAGCTGGGCCATACTCTCTGGCCTAAAGTCAGGCCTATATTGACATGCCAAGTTTCTGAAGGTGGGATGGCCTGCACTTGCCCGCCAGCTCCACTATCTGTCTCAGGGCTCCTGGCAGAGGTGCATACACCACCAAATGGTGCAGAGGCTGGGAAAGGGAGGCAGAAAGATCTTTCAGAAATGCAGATGGTGCAGACGGGGTTTTCTGGGGTAGCAGTGGCAAAATGAGAAGTGGGACATACATGGGTACAGACAGAATTGATGGAGTCCTCCTCTGCCATATCTTAACCCCCTTCCCAGCCCTTCTGTTTATAAGATTTATACTGGGTTAATCAGACCTTATTAGCTATACTGCAGGCAGAGCTCCAAACCTACATTGGATGCAATGTAATTCCATGTGTTCTGGCTGTGCCAATGCAGGTTATGATTGGGCTGTGCCACAGGTTAAGTCAGGTGTAAGGTTTATTGCCAGTGAAATATCTATGTGGAATAAAAATAATACAGCATCCAGGAACAGATGTTAAAATACCAAGTATATATGCTATATTGATTTTACAGAAGTGTCTACAGCTAAAGTTGCAGCTTATTCATATGAAATTCAAGGTATCTTTACACACATCCCCAAGACAGAGACCGACTCTTTTATATTCAGCTATATATATAGTCTCTTCTTTGCAGAGATGAAAGGAGAAAAATAATTGGTGGATTCATTTTTATGAAGACTGCAAGGCACAGTTCAAATCTGGGCTGGAACAGACAGCCCAACATTTTTGTGCTATATCCAGTGCACCCAGTGGTTCACCTGATGCTAGAGGAAACTTACCTCTTACATCATGAAGAGCCACTGCAATTCCACTGGAGCTACTGAGATTGGCAACACCTCAATCATCTCAAAATTTCAACACCCAAGACTGCCCGGGATGCCTGTGAATTGAGTTAGGATTCATCACAAATGCCAGATCCTATCCCTGCCTCCTGCTCACTGACCACAAACCCACAGTCTGATCTGCCACCTATCCTGAAATGCAAAGCTTTATCTTAGATCAAATTCATGTGTATACTCCATTCCATAGGCTGCCAGGGGACCAGCCATGTCTCTTGTGAGCCTTTTCAGATCGATGGCAGTTCTTTTGCTGGCATGGATTTGTTAGGGTGGTGGTTCCTAATGCCTGGGTCACAAACTACCATTGAAAACAAACCTGAGATATTTCCTCTTAGGGAGAGTAGCCCAGAAGTGGGCCACCAACAGAAACATAGTGATCACAGCAGCGTAGGGATGCTTGGAAGATTCCATGAATCTGCTGATGTCCTGCTGCCTCCCAGGGTGTTCTGGAGGCTTGCAGCAGTCTCCATAACCATCTGTGCAGCTGCAACTAACTTCATTCATTCTAGCTCGAACTGGAAGTGCACTTAGAGATCAGAACAGAGCTCATTGCAGGGATAGTCATGGATGCTGCTAAAATCCTCCAGGAACTGTTGAGAGGCCACAGAACATCCCCAGAAATGTAGTTATTTCCAAGGGTCCCTCCAGCACTGCGATAACTGTGGAACTGATGGAGCCACTCACCTGCTCCTGCCCCATCACCACAAGTACTTACAGTACCCATTAGACATTAATTTTTTTAATTTTCTTTGTAAACCTCTTTGTGAACTTTTTAGTTGAAAAGCAGTATATAAATATGGACAGAGTGAACGAGTGAGTGAGCAAGTGCAGTCCCAGTATCCAAGTAGAACTGTGGGAACCAATAGAGTGAAGAGGCATGTGAGGCCCGGGACAGGTAGAGGCATAGGCAACAGTTTCTTTGATGTCCTACCTGGGAGAAAAGATCACAAGTTTGTTGAATTTTGGCTTGAATTAAGGTTCTTGGGCAATCTGGAGCAACAGATCTGAACTGAATCACTCTTTCCCCCCCTTTTTCTTGTCTGAAGAAGTGTTTAATGTAAGTCTCCCTGTGGAATTTGAAGGAGTCCAGCCTTGATACAAACTTGCAACTTCAGTCAAAACTAGACCAAATAGTAAATATGTGAATAATTACAAAATGACATGCTTTTTGTCACATTTTTCTCTTGAGGCATGACCTCATTACTCACAAATTATCCAGATGGCATTAATTTCTCTAACATGGAGATGTATGCACTCCACACAGATGTCCAGGAGCCTTGGAGAACTGAGTGGGTGAAGGAAAATTGACATTTTTTGGCAGGGATAGTGAAATTGAAGGCTCCATATTTGATTCAGAGCTGGGATTCCTCAGAAAAGATGAAGTGGATACTAACCTACTCAATTTCGGTTTTGAAGTGGAGACCATAACAAAGTCTTAGCTGGATTAGCAAGTCAAATCCATGCATATACAGGTATAACCTAATTATCAACGGGTTTTTCATGTGAGATTTTATCATATCACAAATCGGATTGGCCCAATAAATAAAGGGTACAATCCAGAGTTAGGGCAGTGAGGAGTGCCCTAGTTCTCCAACTATTCTGAATTCAGAGCAGAGAGTTATGCTGCATCCAGAGAGTCAGGAAGCCTGGGCTGCCCCAGCTGTTCCAGAGCATGCTAAGTTGGCACCAAGTCAGTGACACCTTGAGAGGTTTGCTCCCATGGGGCCCCCCTCAGTTCATACTGAACAAGGAACAGCTGTGGTGCCTGCCTTATAAGGAGTCCCTGAGGAGATTGCCAGTACAGTCTACAGTGAATATAAGGGGCTTCTTGGAGTGGCCTGCTGTATCCCCAGGTTAGTGGGCTGCCATAGTTGTGTCATATCACAGTGCATGTCTGTGAGCGAGTGCATGTTATGTTTATGTCTGAGTGAGTGCATGGTGTGTATATGTGTGTTTATGTGAGTAAGTGAGTGAATGCTGTTTGTGTATGTGGGTGAGAAAGAGAGTGCATGGGATGAAAGGTGTGTGTTTATGTGTGTATGTGAGAGTGTATGTGGAGATAGAAGACAGTGGAGGAGGGATAAGAGAGGGCTGGAGGTTGGGGACAGTGGGGGAGGGAGAGAGCCTGGGGTCTTGGGAGAGCAGGGTAGCCATATGTCCTGTTTTTCCAGGACATGTCCTCTTTTTTTAGCATTGTATCCTGGACTGGGATAGCAAATTTGACAGGGGGTCCCAGACTATCTGAAAAGTCTGAAAGGGGATCCCGGGACAAAATGGCCAAAGACCACTGCTTTAGTGCAATGGAAAATCTGCATCCACAGAGCTTCCTAGAATGGAACCTTGTGGATGCTGAAACTCAATCTGTACTTGTTGCTAAAGTCTGATTATTTTACTGGAAAAATTAGAGCCAAATAAAATAGAGGCTGAATATAGTCAGACATTTTTAAGCACACCTGTTCAGAAACAGGAAGTTGGCCCAAAACACCAAAATACTGAAAAATCTTTCATATTATGTGTGATGTGGACTGGGACGCCTACCAAAGATATAACATGGAGCCAATGGGGGTCCACCTTGGAGAGAGTTTGAAGGTCTGGGAACGTCCTGATTACCCCCCCCCCCCCGGATATCCAGTCTTTCCCAGACTCTGTGGAAGTTTGGAGGATGGAGGACATGGTGGAGTTGTGGAGGACTGGAGGGAGGGGCGGTCCAGCTAGGAGAGGGATAACGGTGGGACCCTCGACGAAGTGGTATGCACATGGGGGGTACCGTCATTGGTGGGAATCTGGCAGAAGGAGATGGGGGGAGGAGTCTGAGATGTGAAGGATTTGGAGGAAAAAGAGCGGGAAGTACTGGGAGGGAGGAGCTCCCGTGGAAGGAGCCTGGAACATACAAGGCTTATCGGGAGAACCCCGCAAATAGAGAGACTGTTCAGGACCCCTCCTTTGAGAGAGAAGTTAGGGGTGCAGAGAGTGACCCAGGAACGAGACGCCAAGCCACCTTGGGCAAGGTGACAGGTCGGGCAGTAGCTGAAGAATCCATCGGTTGGTGGAAGAGAGATGTCATGGGGCCCCGTTCTGTAAAGAAGAGAGAAGAAGAAGAGGAGTTGTGAGGCAAGTGTCTCATGTTGAAGGGACTATGTCTGGGAATGTTACTTACCTGTTGTGGTTGTTGTTGGAAACTGAGAGTGTTGTTCATGAACCTGTAATGAGAAAAGAGTGTTAAGACTGAACCTATTGCAACCATTACGCTTTAGTACAAGTAAATGTGCGTTCTCGTTACTTACCTGAGTTGGAGTCTTCTTGAGGATGTATACCCTGGGGGAGGAAGATGATGATGTCACCCAAATCTCAGTGGTTATAGATGACCAGGTCACGGTTAGCGGGGGGACTGGAAGAAAGGCTAGAGCAACCCGCGACATGATGCTTGCATTATTTTTAAAGAATCATTATTGACAATTAGGGCTGTGGGTGGCACAAGCGGTTAAGACACTGTGCTTGTTAACCAGCAGGCCAGGGTTCGAGACCTGGGTCGGCCCCACAAGACAGGGTGAGCTCCTGTCCTTAGCCCAGCTCTGCGATGCCAGCTGGATCCAATCGTATTGGCTCTGCCTTTCCATTGGACTCATTCAGTGGCATGGAGAGGGGGAATTTGCTGCTTGGGTAACAGCCTATCCTCCATAGCAATCCAACCCAGGCTTTCGTGCTTCACATGCAGCTCATGCAGTGCCAAGCACGATACCATAGTCTCTCAAGACTGACGGAGTCTGCTTTATTGACAATTTTATATTAGCATCAGCAAAACTTCACCCCAATATAGGCGACCACTACTAAAAAATAATGGCAAACCAAATATAAACTTGTAAAATAAAAGTAGCAATTAAACCATTCAGCAAGCTGTAAATTAAAACAACAGACCAAGCCACCCAAACTAATAATGCAACATCAAACCAAACATTTAATTAAATAATTCAAAACATTGACGACAAACTGCCTCAACCAGATGCTATCATACTTTGAGAGTCAATTTCTATCCAACACAGGTGTGCCAATGGGATGTGTGTTGCATCTTGCGGGGTGTGTGTGTGTGTGGTGGGCAGGGCATTCATGGGTGCACTCAGGACTGCTTTGCAGCTTCATTAATGCTGGAAAGTGGGATAGGATTGAGTTCTGGGTCAATTTAGAAATACTGAAGAGAAGAAAGATATTGTTTTCCAATAGTTCTTGAAAAACGTTTACAATTTTGATGAGTTATTATGAAATGATGCATCATAAAAAGCACCAGCTCCCACCACAGTACCAGCATTTAAAATCTTCCTGGTATAAAGAAAAAGTTTTGAGCCCAGAAAAAAATAAAGAAGCCCAAGCGTTTCTTGTGATGTCCTGTGCACACTTGCTCCAGAAACTGATTGGAGTAGGGGGGAGATATCTATTAACTATTTTTGATTCTGAGACTACTACTCCCCTGACTGAAATCCCCACAAATGAAGCTCTGTGACCCCAATGGGATCCCAGCCCTGAGGTTGAAGAACATTGTCATAATAGAACCCACAGCCTGTAGGCTCATTTAAATTCAGTTGCAAAATTGTCTGCCACTTCAGCAGCAACTCATCCTTTGGGCCCTATGATAGAAGTTTGTGAAATGAAAAAAAGCAAAATCAAATCAGAAACGGATTGGGGATTTTTTTTTGCATGTGTGTCCTAGCTGCTATTTCACAAAAAGAGATATATTTTCTATTAGGATTTTTCCACTGATAGAGGGGAAAAAATGGCAGTTCATGGAAGGCACATATTCATTCTGCCTTACATTAATGCATCATATAAATGCAAAAAAATGGCTATGAGTAGCACTTTAACTGGAAACGGATATTGTTAATGTCAGCAGCATATGCACACTTTAATAAGATATTTCTCTGCAGGAAAAGTATAGTTTTTGAAGGATTTACTATTTCCAAAGCAAATAGACCCACGGTTTTCACTTATATATCTCAAATCCCTGATAACATGGAATTGGGTAGCAAATTCCACATACAAAGCTCTCTGTCATGGAAACCCTTTCAGTATCACTTTTTTGATATACTTGTGCTACTGCTACTTAAAAAAAATTCAGACTGAAGCTTTTCTCAGGAACTGTGCGTGTTATATTCAGTGTCTTCACGGAGTCTGTATTTTATTGATTTTAAGATCTGTATCTCTAATAATTTCTGCAGAGAAATGTGTAATCATGTGTATGCAAGACTCTTGTATCTCAGTTTGGTTTTAAAAAAAAATTAAATGGCCTTGTGCCTTGAGTCCCATGATGGTTTGATATAAAAAGTATGCTACATTTTAATATGTGGGGAGTATAGACACATTCACTTATCACTTTTCCCTCTAACATTTAGGTTGCATGTGATTTGATACAATTCTCTGTGCCATATTGTGACATAATGATGCCACCAATGGCAGTGAGAGTGAATCAGAGCAACAGTTAAAGGGAGGATAAGATTTGCATAAGTCACATAAGCCACATAAAACAAAAGTTGCAAAAATACCTGTGGTACACAGTTCACACACTGCTCCTGTCCCAGCCACAAGACGGAAGAACTGCTCCCATCCAATTGGTTGGGAGAGCAGGAATAATCATATTTGGAAGCAGTATGTTTCCAGCCCACTCATTTGGCAGCAGGCATAGTCTGGTGGTTGACTGGAAAAGAAGAGTTCTACAAGCTACCTGTAGAATAGTTACCTACCTCACAGGATTGTTGTGAGGACAAAATGGATAAAAAGCTATGTAAGTTACCCTGGGCATTTGTGGTAGCATGGGAAAGGCAGAGTATATATCCCTTAAATAAATAAATAATAAAATTTGGGTACTGACTATGATCCAGAGAGGACGATCTTTTGAGTGCTTCTCAGAAATGGGTGTTAGCCTTCTCTCCCAGGAGTGAGAACAATCAGGTTGTCATTTTTGCCCCCTTTTCTCTTTGGAGAATCACCTAATTGGGGGCCACACTTAGCCCACCACACACAGGAAAAGCATTTTCAGGTGGCTTGGTTGGCAGTGAGAGCCTGTACCTGATACCTGCTTGCTTGGTTGGAGGTTTAGAGGACTGTTAACTTTAGCAGCTTCCCTAATCCAGAAGACTTTTATCAGTGGCGTAGCTAAGGCAGGTGCAGGGGGTGCAGTTGCACCAGGCTACAAGCTTTAGGGGGGCTACAAGCTGAGCTTGACACAAGTGGCTAGAATTGTGAAAAACAGGATCTGAATGAATGGTAACATGGTAACATGTTATATATCACTGGAAAGGTAATTTTATGCAGAATGCAAAGAAACAAACTGCTTTGGAATAGTTATATTCTATCAAAAGTTATGGCCAATTAACTAGAAAATGAAAACACTGAAGCCTATGGAAAAGTAGTTTTTCTTAATTCATAACTTTCCCATGTTATTGATGGCTCTGAGAGCCAATGTGATGTAATTCTGGTACTGTATGGAACAGTACCATATATTAATAAGGTGTTAATATATATCGGCTGCCAGTACAAATATCATATACAGTACATTTATCATAAAACAGTTACCCCATGCTAACTGGGTATACAGGCACTTCTAAGTGATGCTCCTTTGTTGTTTAGCAGATAATTAATAACCATTCCTCTTTGCCCCAGCACAGTTTTGCTAACAAATACAGGACACCCTTTTCATTTTTTTAACTTAAATCAAATTTGATTTAATTAAATTTAATGTTTTTTGGCGGGGGGAATCTTCTGCAACTCCAGATAGCAAATAGGTGCTTTAGCTATGCCACTAGCAGAGCAAATGGTGGTGAACTGCTCAGGAGGAGGCAAGTTTTTCCCCAATTTTCTTTTCTAGTTGTGACATCATTTCTGGGCAACATTTTGAGCTTTGTACTGGGCTACATGAACATTAGCTATGCCACTGGCTTTTATAAATATCTTAGGGGAGAAAGAGCCCTTAATCCAATTACAGAGAATAGATCACCACAAGAAAATCACAATTGTTGATTTTAGAGGCGTTCAGAGTATCCTTGATATTCATTTCACATTTAGGAGATCCGCTCAACAATTGTGCTCCAGATTTTCCATTTTCCACTTTCTCAGGTCCACTCAGAGAGGCCTAATTAATAATTCATATCCTTATTGTGAATAATTAAAGCTTCGGCTCAACTGTTTATCATGTCATCATGCCTGTACCGCTTCCAATAGACAGCCTTGTTTGTTGTACACAAACTCTACTGGCAGCACTCCATAGGAAAACATGTTTCTGTCAATCAGCCCCTGGGTGGTGTGTA
Source organism: Cryptoblepharus egeriae (assembly GCA_030015325.1). Lineage (NCBI taxonomy): Eukaryota > Metazoa > Chordata > Lepidosauria > Squamata > Scincidae > Cryptoblepharus > Cryptoblepharus egeriae. The sequence goes on from JAREYC010000001.1 coordinate 230,290,236, forward strand.
CCTCCTGCTACACTTTCTCAGTGCAGATTAACACCGGCAAAGCATAAACAATTTTTCATGAATACTGGATCCCTTGAATGTGGGATGTCTGACAAAGATGGAAGGTTGAAAGACACGTATACCCTGCATATACATGGAAAGTAAACACACAACAAACTGTGTGGTTTAACAGGGTATTAGACTGCTACCTGCTGTGCTGACAGAGCCCAGGATTTTCAATGATTTCAATAATGCTGCATTTTAGTGCAATAAGCTGCGTGTGTCCCTGGCTTTCATCAAAGGATCAATATATCTATTTCTGCAGTCAGAAGCAGCTGGGGTAAATTTAGGGTACTTATTTTGGTCATAGACAAATGAGGTTTCAGGTCAAAGCACAGAGAATGGTGATTTGCAGGAGAAAAGAGTTGGTTTTACAAATTTATCCTCAAAATATGATAAACTTGATAGAAGCAAAAAAAAAAATCCACTCCTGCACCCACCCTCATTCCCCCCACACCCAAACCCAAGATAAATGCAGACAGAAAATTTTGTCATTATTAGCACTGAACAGGGTGACCAAAACTGCAAAAGAGGACAAGGCCCTCCGAAAGGTAGGACACCCAAGAAAAATATAGGACATAGAATCATAGAGTTGGAAGGGATCTAGTAGGTCATCTAGTCCAACCCGCTGTCTATAGCAGGAAAAAATAACATGACAAAATAAAAGCTGAAAACACATGAATATTGCTAATTAAAACATGCTACATATTATTAAAGTTTATTACATGAAAATTGATTAATTACAAGAAGGATACATGCTATCTGCTCACTAGGAAAAGGAGACACAAGGCTAAAAGAGAGGACGTGTCCTGGAAAAAGAGGATAAATGGTCACCCAGGCACTGAGACTATCTGACTATGAGCCCCTCCCAGCCATGGAAAGTTTGTGAACTTGCCCAGATTTAAGTAAACTTAACAACAGCCCTATAGACTCAACTCCCTCCAAAATGACACAATGTTGCCATATGGCATCCACTGTATCCCGTAGGGAATTCTGACATGCTGTGGAATCCTGAAAGGAAGCGAACAAATGGTAGTCTGATTTACCATGTTGCCCATTTATATTTTGATATATATTTTTATTTTTCCTTGTTTGCAAATGTAGGTAGTTTTCTCTGGTGTTTGTGTTTTGTTGCAATTTTTGTATACCTAAATTTTCAAAAATATGAAAACATCTTTCTCCCCACAGACCCCATTGCTCCCCTGAGAGATTCCCTCCAGATATCTTTGAACCTTATTGTCTATGAGCAGCAAGAGTTGGAAGCAAAATGACAAAAGAGGAGGACGCGAACCTGGAGAAAACTACATAGTTCAGGAAAGGCCAACCTGACCTTTCTGTAACAGGAGCTGGTTGTAGTGTCCGTCAGGGTTATTTCTGTCTTATATGATACAGAAAGAGTGGGAGGGTGAAACCAGGGAAGCTACACAAACTGTTCTGCGTTCTTCTTGTGCACTCCTAACTCTGGACTTAAAAAGAAGATTCCATAAACATTTTCCCAACCCAAACAGCTTGCCAAAGAACAGGAAACCCTTTTCCTAGACATTCTTTTTCCCCTCTCAGTTTGCAGTCCAGATCCATAAACGCAGTTGTCTGCATTTTGGTAGCAATTCCAAATGAGCCCCTCTCACACACTTTACCAAGCTTTCTGGGCTCAATCCCATCCCCCAGTTTTTTGAAGGACACTGTCTCACTGTTCCCCTTGAACCCACAAAGGACATGCAAGGTTCTTTGCCCAGTGTTCCCTGCATTTTCTAATTTGAACATATTGGGGAATGTCTGGAAGAAACAGCTTGTTTATTGTTTGGTGCCAAAGCAAGGTAGCAAGGAGGCCATTTGAAAAATTCGTGTGCAAAATTCGGCTGGCACAGCTGGAAGGCATTGTTTTTATACCCCAAGCAATAAGTACCCAAAACTCACTAAATACCCAAAGTTCACCCCACTCAAGCTCTCCTTCCTCCCTCCCCCGCCAAATACATTTTGCTGCTCTGCAAGATATCAGGGTGTTATAACAGAATGGCTTCATCTCGTCTTCAAGGATTTGACAATGGATAAACTGTCAAAGTGAAGTTTACAACCTTGGCTTACAAAACGTTTTGCCTACTTTTGCTTTAAGGCATGGAATCACTATTGTTAAAGCCTTCCATTCTCTCAGGACATGGACTGACAGACACTGGACTGACAGGGGAGCTTCTGCCATCACCACTGACATAAATTAGCTGCCAAGCATGCATAGAGTGGCAGTCATTTTGAGCCAATGTCGCCAAGTTGCAGAAGCATTGAAGAAGGAGTAATAACTGGAGGGGTGGATAAGGAGTGGCTGTGGGTGGCACAAGTGGCTAAGACGCTGTGCCTATTAACCAGTAGTCCAGGGTTCGAGACCCCACAAGACAGCTCCTGTCCTTAGCCCAGCTCTGCGATGCCAACTGGATCCAATCATATTGGCTCTGCCTTTCCATTGGACTCATTCAGTGGCATGGAGAGGGGGGGATTTGCTGCTTGAGTAACAGCCTATCCTCCATAAAAATCCAGCCCAGGCTTTTGTGCTTCGCATGTAGCGTATGCAGCACCAAACACAATACCATAGTCTTCCAAGACTGACGGAGGCCTGCTTTTTTGGCATAAGGAGAATCATTGCTATCAGTGAGGACTTCAGAATACTTCTTCTGGTTCTAATTAGGACTGTGCCAGATACCCTCCAGTTCTCATTTTTTGGTCAGAAATAATTTTCAGTGAGGTGGAAACACTTATCCCCCTACCTATCCTCTTTGATATATCATCTTTTTCCTTTGGTATAGTGTTGTTTTCCTGGCTGCTCTTCAATATCATCTTCTTGTTGTATGGTTTTTCTTGGACATGTGTGATCCCAGCCAATCAAGAATCACATCATGAATGGGTGATAGTGGTAAACTCGCAGTGCGCTGAAGGCAATCTTATTTTGGCTCTGTGATGATGTCACGGAAGGCAGGTGATGTCAATTGAATGTGAGAAGAAATCAGGCCAAATCAGGATGCTTAGGCAACCATTTCTCATGGAGTGACACCAATTAATTGAAACTGGCAGCAGTTTTCTGACACTGTCAAAAATAGTCACAAAGAGCTGTAAGATTTTCAGCACATCCCCTCATTTTAACTGGAGAAAAAAATGTTCTCACCATGTGCACTTGATGAGAGCATGGAAGGTAATTTCAAAAACAAATAAATGGAACATACAGTATATAAAATTCACTGCCTAATATTTATGTTTTAATTAATAGCAATCCATATCTATATAATAAGGGAGCCTACAGACCTGTTTATGATGCAGCAAAGTATAATGAGACATATATCATACTGTATGACAAAGATACTTGGAAGTGCCATCTTATGCATATTTACTCAGAAGTAAAACCTTTTCCTTTCACTGGATCTTCATCTCATACAGATTGTAGCCTTAGAGCTACACTCCTATGCAGGTTTACTTAAAAGTAAGTCCAGTTTAGTCAATTGAGCTTGTTCCCAAGTAGGTGTGTGTTGGGAAGAAAAGAGACAACACTGGCCCGCATGTGTCAGAAGAGGGCAGTGAACTTTCTGTCTGACTGACCTATCTACCTGTCCCCTTTCAGTGACTTTTGCAGGAGATGTAGCTTGGACCCTTTTTCCTCTTCTGCTCTCACTCTCTTCCTCTCTCATGATGTTAGCATATGGCTTTCTATCAGTCCGTAAACCCACATGCAAGTCTTAGGAAACTCTGGTCTTCACCAGATGCTGTAAATATGAGTCTTCATAAGCTGTGAGTAAACCTGTTTTAAAGTTTGATTCTGGTCTGTGTGCTTGCTCCTAAGCAAGCAGCCAGGGTGGAGGGAAAGCCTTCTGAACCACAGAAGGGGCTTGCTCTGTGATCAAGACTCTGCTGAATTGATCCACATCCATCAGAGTGATCAATAAGTATCAGGAATGGTGTTATAAAAAGAAAACTACAACACATAACAATTTGGCATTTATTCTTCTTCAAAGTAGTTCCCTTCGGAAGCCACACACTTAATCCAGTGCTGTTTCCATTAATGGAAGCATTCCTGGAACTTGTTTTCTGGGATAATCAGCAGCTGCCTCATCGCATTCACTTGGATTTCCTCGAAGTCCTGAAATCTTCATCCTGCAAGTGGGATTTGACTTTTGCAAAGAGGAAAAAGTTGCAAAGGGTGAGATCTGGGGCATACAGTGACTGTTGGACCTGAGGAATGTTGTGCTTGACCAAAAACTGCTGCACAAGCTGCGCTGAATGGGCAGGTGCATTGTCATGGTGCAATTGCAACTCACCGGATGCATGCGATTTCTGACAAATGGCATTCCATAAACACCACAACACGTCACAGACAGGGCCTATGAGAGGGGGTCCAGCAGGTACATTGTTCCGGGGCCCAGAACTATGGAGGGTCCCATGACTGAAGGACCATTTGAGTGTTTGTTACTAACAAATTAATACAGTATATGTGCACACACACATATACATACACATATACATACATATACACACAATACATACAATTTTGCACATAAGAAAGCCAGAAAAGCACTTATTATTAAATAGTTAAATTTTTTCTAATTTTTTTCCTTGATAGGATTTTAGTATTTTATATTGTCCCATTACTCGAATACTGGTATGTTTTAACATGTTTTATATGATCAATAAATGAGCACTTGTTGAAGTTCTTTGCACATTAATTAGCCTCAATTTTTTTATTTCAAAATAATTTTGCAAGTCTTAGGGGTCCCAGATGGGTTCTGTACCACTTTAAAAAAATTCTCTTGGAGGCCCTGGTCACAGTAGTACTCCTTGTTTATTGTCTGACCACGTGGAGCATAGTAATGATAGACTATCTCCTTGTAGTCAAAGAAAATAGTCAACAGTGTCTTCATATTGCTTTGACTCATTCTTGCTTTCTCCGGTCTCAGAGAGGTTGGGGTCTACCACTGTGAAGACTGAGCCTTGGTTTCAGGGTCATAGCCAAGACCCACGATTCACCCATTATGACAATTTTCAAACAGTTTTCATTCTTCTCAACACAATCAAGGAGATTTTGCGCAACTGAAACCTGAGTTTCTTTTTGGTCAGCTGAAAGCAGTTTTGGAGCAAACATGGCAGACATGCATCTCATACCCAAATCTTCAGTGAGAATGGACTGAACTGAACCATCCTCCAATCTGCACGTCCTCCAATAATTCACCGATGGTGGTTCAACGATTTCCCCACACAGATCTACGATATTTTATTCAGTTCTGCTGGTTGCAGGTCCTTCAGAACATTTGTCACTGTTGACATTTTGTCGGCCATCTTAAAAATATCTGAACCTCTTGTACACTCATGTGCAGCTCATACACTCCTCTCCATACACTTTCTGCAACTTTGCATAGGTTTCTGCGCAGGTATCGCCAAGCTTTTAGCAAAATTTGATGCAAATTCTCTGCTCAACTTTCTCTGTCATGGTCAATGCAACGACCACACGCTACACACGTTCTTTCCAAGCACTGCTGTAAAGAGATTGAGCTTGGATATTAAAACTAAGTGTGCATGCACAGTTGGGGTCAAAGTCAATTTGTGCCAAGTGGCTTCACTCTGCGTATTTTAGCTCCTTTTCTATGGCACCAGGCCTGATACTTATTGATCTCACCTTGTGTGGGTACAATTAATCATAAATCCCTGTGCAACAATGCTGTGGCACCATCACAACCTCTGATATATCCTATAGGGGAGGTCTGCTGGTCTCCTCGGTGTCCATTTGTCTCAGGGTAAGCCACAATGGGTCAACTCAGACATGTACCAGCAATATTGGGCCTCCTGTTGTCCACAAGCACATGCTTGATGGCTTTTGGCCTTCCTGCCAGCACAGCCTGTTTTGCCACAAACCACTTTATGGCTTCTTTGTGGCTAGCTGAGCCTATGGAGTACATATTCTGCTGGTGGTAGTTTTGGATAGGATGGGCCATTAGCCCATTACACTGACTCATGTAAAGGAACCAAAGCAACAGAAAACTCTAAAATATAGGAAATATATGAGAATTAACTTGCCAGATTAAGAATAATGTTTTTAAAATTCTATTTGGGAAAAAAGCTAGACAATTTGTGCTGGTTTTCTCACTCTTTGATCCAAAGCCTTGAGTATTGTTAAAAAAGTGATTTGTCACAAAAGCTGTGAAGTAAGTAATGCATAATAAACACAGAAAACATGAGCACCAGATATACAGCTTGATAATCTAAATTTAATCATTTTCTGATGTGCAGAAGGAGAACAAACAATGTTATGCAAATGTACTTGCTTTCCAAATTTCCATCACTGTCATTGTGATGCAACTCTGAATTCTTTGGGTGCAAATATGAATACTGTAACCGTTATGTCATAGCTACCCATTGTCAACAGGTTGGACAAGGAAAGGACCCACTTCCTCTTCCTTTGGCCACTGAGTCAGATGTGGATTAATATCCTGTGGCATGGCTGATACAAGTGCAGCAATAACAACTAAAAAAGCAGGAAAGACGAAATGGACTATTAGAATTTGAACACAGCAAACATTGAAGACATTAAACATTCCTTCCTGTCCCCTCTGCCATTTCAACTGATATTAAATTACCCCACCATACCTGATAACCTCTGATATTAATATTGCACTACACAGTAGTGTTTAATCAGTGATGGGCTGGCCCCATCCCAAGATCCGGTACGCCGGAAGTCTGAGGGGCCAGCCGGGGTCAGGGGGTGTGGGCGGGGCAAGGGGCGGGACTGGGGAGGGGCGAGGGGCGGGGGCGATGTTGGCGCCTGCGCAGTGCCTGCTTAGAAGCCGGCATGCCAGGCTGGCCTGGCAGGCCGGCTTCTAAGCAGGCTCTGCACAAGCGCCGACACCGGCGCTCAAGCAGAGCCTGCCTGGAAGCTGGCCGATGTCGGCGCTTGTGCAGAGCCTGCCTAGAAGCAGCCTGTCCGCTTCTAGGCAGGCGGCGGTGTGCAGAAAACATGGCGGACCGTACCGGTCCGCCATGTTTTTCATTTCCCTGTCGCTGGCGGTACGCTAGCGGCAGGGAAACGGGAAGAACCGGTACGGGCGCGTAGGCCCGTACCGGTAAGTGCCCACCACTGTGTTTAATATAGCTACAGTTCTGGGGGGAAAGCTGCTTTTCAGTCTGTTTGTCCTTGTTTCCATTATCCTGTACTGTCTACCAGATGGTAATTGGCCTCGTGTTTCAGGGGAGAAGGCCCATATTGGTTCCCATCCTATGATAGCTGGGATTGGCATCCAATTGGCATGGAGGAAGAGATATCCTTCGTTCCACGTTTCCCTTTAATTTTACAAATCCATATGGATTTAAAGCCCCTATGGTTTCCTACTCTTTTCACTGGAAGGGGTTTCCCCCTTCTCTGTGTAGAGAAATAGGGAGGTGCAAATATGTTGATATCTTATGGGCAAAATCCAGGGTAACAGAGTCCTTGCTCCAGTGTAAGAACAACTTACTCTGGATTCCAATATGAATTTCCCATAGGTTTTCAGTAGGTGGTGCAGTAACTACGGGTGCACATAAAGTCTCTTATGTGCTCCTGTAGTTACCCTGGATTTGGGGGTATGTCTTTTAAGTACTACCCTGAATCTGTCCCAAATTTGGGGGACCTGGTTTGGGGTTCAAAAAATAACAAGGAAAGGTACAATTGCCACTTGGACAACTGTCATTCATGGCTTCTCCACCTGCATGGCCAAGTGTATCCATAGAAAATATGACTCCTTTTTCATTACAAGCATTATACATAAAAATTCTAAAAGATTTCAGGGCCCACCTTTCCTTCCTTAGCAGGTTAAGTGCTTTAGGTGTTGCATGATCCTTCCTGTTTGCAGAAGGTTCTTTATGCAAATTCTGGGTTTGGATTGCCATGCTTACATCTGCCTCAAGAGATTGCTCAGACAGGGTGCACATTGTGGTGAGGATTGTGGTGGCTAGACCCAGGTGTGCTAGGGGGGTGCGCACCGGGTTCAAATCGTGAACTCATTACTAATATGATTCATTATTAAGTACAACAAGGGTGGTTGTGTCTTCACCCATCAATGTGCACTATATGCAGCAAAGCACCCAAAGCGCTCTTGTTCAACATGGGTGGTTTATGGGTGACTACCAGGCAGCCATAAAGAAGACAAAGGAAAACGTCCCTCCCTCCGTGATTGAGAAGCCCCTTCCCAGTTAATTTTATGTTTTATTCTTTTTGCAAACATGGTCTAATTGTGGTACAGTTTGCTATCTCCTCATGGTTTTTCTAAAGGCTGGCAGAATTCATGGCACATGGCACATGGATATTGCTGTACAAATTTAAAGACATTAGGGTTTGTCAGGCTCCAGGTCTTCACTATTGGATGTGATACAGGAAAATGCAGAGCGAGTCTTTGGCCTATAGACGTTTATGACCTTTTAGAAACTGTCAGTTTAGACATTTTAGTTCAGACATTTAGACATTTTAGAAATTGTAAGTAAAATATTTGATATAATTATAATATTTATATATAGTATTATAGTAGCAAGTGGGAGTAATTGGGAACTGTACTAGTAAATAATAATATAAACCTACTAAATAATAAAGACAAATATTTTTCTAAAGTAATTTTATAATGTGATCAAAATAAATAAATTATGTATTACATGAAATCAGTCAGTAGGTATAAGACTCATACCCTAAGTCTTTGCTGCCTGACCATCAGTCTACAAGCACTCTTTAATATTAGATAACAGCTTGACCTATATTCAACTGTGCTGCACTGCAGTCCTCAGCTGCATGCTACATGTGGCCATGCAACCATAGGAGCCTATACTACACAAAACACTGTTGCTAAATGTAGGTTTTATTTTATTTGTTTTTTATTTTACATTTTGGAAGTGTACAACCAGTTTTTTCCTTTAATTTTTGCGGGGGCCTCCAAGAGAGTGGGGTCCTAAGTTATAGCTTGTTTAGCTTATATGTAAATCTGGCACTGCATGATGTTTTGTGTGACAGAAAGATGGCACCCAGTATGTTGCCTCAGGGCCCACCAGCAATCTGGCATCAGCAGGGCCATCCCAAATTCTCCTACTCAGTCCATCCAATTCATTTTTGTTGTAATTGTTTCCTATAATATTTCAACTTCAGAAATAACAAAAGGAATTTGCCTGAAGGTGGCCTATTGGTATTTTCATAATAAAAACTATGAAAAAGGTAATCCATAATGATGATAATTTGACTTATGGTCTATGCTTTCCGGTTCAGTGGCTTTCCTGTATTGATTCTTGAGCTGGAGCATTAATGAATTTTTTTTTTTTTTTTGCAAGCAACATGCCCCTTTTGGGAATTTCATGCTTTCAGAGTATTATTGAATTAAGGTTGTGGGATGCAAACATAGCAAATTTCTTTCTTGGCTGCTGATAGGAATTCCAGCTGAGTTTTAGTTCTGCTACAGTATTCCCACATCATGCTTGTTGTCTCTTTTGACTTTTTTCTTTTTACTGGGAGCATAATTTAGCAGCTTGATAATTTTAATTAAAATATTTAATAAATATTCATCCTCCATATAGAATTCCCAATATTTTCATCAGAGATCACCCACTGTTGCTTAATAGGTGGAAATTTAACTCTGGAAAAACCACTACAAAAAGAGGCCACAACATAATAGGTTATAGTTTTTCTTCTGTATTTTTTCGGTGCAATCTTGAACAACTTTCCAGCACCAAATGAAGCTCTGAGATAAGGGAACAAACTTTCCTTTACTTTGAGGAGGCTTCTATGACAGCCGCCCAACTTCAGGATGCAGCACATGCTATACTGCCACATCTTTGCCAGTGTGAGAAAGTTGGTTAAATTTTGGTTCATTAGCTCTTTTAAAAAATCATCTGCACAATAGTAGTAATGAATAATTTTTTCTGTTTCTTTGAATAATGCACGTAAATTTTTCATTTTATTTCATAGGTGCTCTGGTATCCACAGTGAGAATTTCTTACATTTCCTTGTTCTCAGTTCTACCCTAGATTTTATTGTAAAAAATTGAAAACACCAACATGGGTTTAAGTTTACTCGGGGTGCAATTCTAACCAATTTAGGCCAATGCAGCTAACCCATTGCATCAATCATGGAGTGACATGGAAAGGCCTAACGTCGGGACGTGCGTCAGACTAACTGGTGGTTAGGATTGCACTGTGAATTATTGTCAACACTTACTATGACAGATACCATCTCTTCATCAATATAGGATAGCAGGTAGCCAGTAGGAATGGTCAACACCAAAGGACAACCATCCATTGTCAAGCTTTCTCTAAAATTATCTGTCCCATTGAAGACATTTCCCCACGTTTCCTAGATCATACACTGAGCTCAGTGGATGTTTCTCAAAATTAAAGTATATATTATTGTAGCCAGTTTATTGACTTTTCCTTTGAAATTTGGAAGTTTGAGATACTTTGGTATGCTTCACCTGGAGAAGGAAAGGTACAAGTACAACAACACTCTCCAAATGCTTGAAGGCTGTCATAAAAAACAAATGTCTGCCTAACTGCCTCTGAGAGAAGAACTGGACTAAATAGGTAGAAACTTCAAGAAAGAAGATTCCAGCTGAACTTCAGAAACTTTTCATGGACGGGGCATTTGGCAGTGAAACAGTTTGCTGAGGGAGGTTGTGGATGCTCCCTAAATTGAAATCTTCATGCAGAGGCTCAACAGGTACACCTAGGAGAATTTTCTGCTTCACGTAGAAGATTGACAATGTAGGTTCCTCATCCAACTCTCTAATTCTATGATCTAATTGAAACAACAGTGGAATATTTTTCTGGGGAGGAAACATTTCATTTGCACACTACTTAATCTATTATCTAATTTGAGCATGGATGAAACAACATGTCTCTCTAGATGATTCAATGATTCTTTTCTAGTCTATCATAATTAGATGTCATTTGAACCTTGAGTTTTACTCTTTTCATTAATGACATTTTTTGTCTTAGTCTATATATATAGGTCATTATTTAGTCTCTGGATGAAAGGCATGATTTGACACTTGTTTGGATTAAGCTCTGCACACTAATACTTTTGGACAGTAATAACTCGCATTAATAGGCTCTTTCTTCTGATGTGGAGTTAAGTCCATTTATAACTACCACAATTAAATTACTTGTCATCGCCTGAAACACAGTGGAGTATATCAATAGGTTGTTGTACAGAAAACATGTAATAAATATAATTTTCAGCTACTTAGTTGGAAATTCAATTTGCATAGGTCATGAAAACTTATGTCTACATTGTGTAGTAAAGGTCACAATGACTTTTACAGAGACTGGGGTTTTGTTTTCAGGGGGCAACCCATCTTTGTGGTGGTCTGAAATATGGCATGAGATATGGACAGGGCTACTATACTCCTGTTCTGAATAGCAGAGTTGTCCACTTTGCATATTTGCATTAAATACCAAACATTAGTCGATCTTGTCCTAAACACTTTCAAACAAAAAGATTTGTTGCTCCTTGTACAGCATACTTGGAGATTGGAGATCTGGAGGAGGGAGTGGAATAGTTTAAGGAAAAGGAAATAAAAATCACATATAGCTGCTTAGATCTGTGTCACATTATTGGAGAGATACTTACCCTACAATTCAGAGTAACTGCAGGAGCACTTAAGAGACATTACATGTACCCGTAGTTACTGCACCAGCTAGTGAAAACCTATGGGAAATTCATACTGCAATCCAGAGATTGCAAATTGTTCTTACACCGGAGCAAGGACTCCCCGTAGTTACTCTGGATTGCGCCCTAAGACACACTTGATAAATATGAAGAGTCAGATAGTGGTATAGTAATATGAGATGCAGATACAAATATGGCTAGGGAATCCAACCTCATTTGCTTAGCTGTTTGAAGTCATTAATTCTCCATTGCAGTGATGAGGTAGAGTTTCTAATTGGGTGTTGTTTTGTGTGTTTGTGTGAACATGAGTGTGTGTGTGTGTCATGTGTGTGTGTTCCATTCCAGAATTCCTAGTGAATTAAACAGTGGATAACAAATCTGTGGAAAAATAGCTGTAAAGGGTCTCTTCCAGGATTCTTGCTCCTTTATTGTTGCCCCAGAATGCATTTGTATAGACACAGTACTGTATTCAGCCAATATATGGCATGAATGATGGCATTTAATTGAATGAAATTATAATTACAGGTGAGTACCTCTTAATACAGACAAGGCCACCTGAGCTTCATGACTGAGTGAAAATTTAAACCCCATCTCCTTGGTTCAAGTTCATCCTTGAAGCCACTACAAGTTATTTAAGATACTCTGGATTAAAAAGTTTAAGTTTTGGTTTAGATGCTTCTGGATTAAAGTATTGATTTTATTCAGTTTTTGATTTGATTTAAGATGCTTAAATCAACTTAACGGAATTAAGAGCTTTCTTGGGTTTCTTTCCTCAAGGAATAAAAGTGGAATACAAGTCAAATAAATAAGTAAATGCTTCTGGATTGAAAAAATACACATTGTGATATAATATCTAATAATATCTAATAATATTATAATATCTAATATAATATCTAATAATATTAATATAATAAAGGAAAATATAATCATATAAAAACAGCAGCTGAAAAGCAGAAACAAATGGAAGGTACAAAAAATACAAAAAATAATGTACCTATATGGTTAGTTCCCTGATGTGCACCTATACATTTTTTCCTCTATCTACAATAACCCAGATGGAACACAGAAGTTCATATTTTCAAATAGTGTCATCTCTGGGCAAGTGAGGACAACTAGAAACAAGGGCAAGTGAGGACAAAATAATGGAATAAAAACATATTCAACAGGACTGACAAAACAGAGTCATTTCTGTTGCACTGCTAACATTTTTTGAAATAAACTGTTAAGCTGGCCTATATACTCAGATTGTAAGTTGCATGAATATAACAAAGGCACAAGTCAAGAGCAGAAATTGGTCAGTGACATAAAGGCCTGACTAGGATAATAATAGTTTTGAACACAGTCATCAAAACCTTATTATTAAAAATCCTATACTTTAAATCACCATCATATTTTCCCCTCCTTAGCTGCAGCTTGAAATCAATAGCTACTTAGAATATACACCCCATGAAATCCTTTGTTCAGTAGTCGAAATATGCTTTATATACAATATGATGGTTTACAAAATTGCTTTTAAACAGTTGAAATTGTACATTAGAATTGGAGTCAGTTTAGTCAGTCTCACCTCTGTGTACACAAAGAAAAATAATACATACATTTAAAACCCTTCAGTAGATTCTGGAGTTTATTCCTCAGATTTAGAAAATGCCCTTTCTCTGGCATGCTAGGGCTCTCTAGGGCAGACTGAGGCTACTGTACATAGACCACCAGGGCCTTGTGAAACTGCCAGTGCCTGATGTCCTCCTTTCCCAATTATGTGCCAACCTCTGCTCTTCCTACTCTACAGTTCTCTAACTCAATGGCATCCAAAACACAGCCTACAAGCTGGATTTGACACTAGGAAAAAGCCATCAAGCCGCAGTGTGGGACTTTGTTTCCACATTGCAGTCTCCTATTTTTCCACTGATCTTGTCAGAAACTCATGCCAAGCAGTTTCTTCTGCCTAGAAATTTGGGGCACAGAGACTGCTGGGGCAATTTGGTACAGCTGAAACAGCTACATGGAGTGAGTTTCTGACAAGATCAGCTGGAACGATAAGAGGCTGCAGAATGGAAAGAGCTGTATGAAGATAGCTTTTTCATGGGTATTTGTGGGAAACTCAGGTTTGGAGTTTGGAGACCACTGCTCTAACTGAGCACCTTCCTCTGAATATGGATTCTCTTTGAGCCTCCCCATCCTTTTCATCTATGGATCAGAAGGAAGAGGAGGAGAGGTGGGCACAAGTAGGTGGACAGAGACAGGTTCACCCTCCCATCAATCTGCTGAGACAATAAAAAATGGCCTTATGGAGGAGCCAGCCCTATACACCAGTATAGATTTATAATATCATTTTTCCTCCCCTTGGCTTAATGAATGGACCTAGACAGCTCAACTCCCCTGTCTCCCCATTCCTGTGGTGGTGTGGGGAGGCCAGCGCATGTCTATGCACTGGCATAACTCCCTTCCACGAGTGGCATTTTTGTGACACCTCAGGCCAGCATGGGACATTTGCTGGACTAAATGGGGGTTAGGACTGCAGCCCAGGAGCACAATCCTAACCATGTATACTCAAAAGTAAGCCCCTTTGTGTTCATTGGGTCTTACTCCCAGAAAATTGTGTTTAGAATTACACCTTAAGTCTATTTTGTTCCAGAATGGGTTTTTACACAGTCTAAGGTGACTATATAGAGACTATATAGTCAAACATTACTAACCCTACAATCCAGAGTAACTACGGGAGCACGTAAGAGACATTACGTGTACCCGTAGTTACTGCATCACCTAGTGAAAACCTATGGGAAAATCATATTGGAATCCACAGCAAATTGTTCTTATACCAGAGCAAGAACTTCCCATAGTTACTGTGGATTTTGCCGTTAGTCAAATACATAAAATATACATTTTATATGTGCATTCTGGTTCCAAAGAGTGAAAGTTTTGTTACCTACCATAGCAAGAGACATCACAGGGCACAATCCAGAGTAACTACTTGAGCATGTAAGAGACATTACATCACAAGAGACGTTACTGCACCACCTAGTGAAAACCTATGGGAAATTCATATTGCAATCCAGAGTAACCTGTTCTTACTCCAGAGCAAGGACTCCCCATAGTTACTCTGGATTTCACCCAATGTCAATAATAATCTGACCCAGTTTTTTCTATCCTGATGGGTCCATTTCCTTGTTAAGAATAAGATGTACCAAGTGTGTAGAGATAGAGGGGTGACCAGAGATACAAATGCTCCTGACAAATAATTTATTTGCAGCGCTCTCCCATCCAATTTGTAAATGGTACAACCGGATGTTGCAATCATATCCACATTTCTCTGGAAGTAAATCCCATTGACTATACTGGGACTTACTACTGAGTAAACCCACATAGGATTGGTCCTTGAGTGGCTTGGCTATACAGATGTCCCTTGTTATCCATTACCCATAGATTAAAAAAGATTAGTGGATTTTTAAGTGGAAACAGATTTAAAGACCAACGAACATATTTCTTGCTCTTTCAATTCTTCTAATGGAATAAGGTTGTGCTTTGATATCTGCAAAAGCTTGATTCTTTGACTCCCCACTGATACAAAAAATGTGTTAAATAAAAGCAATTAAACATAAAAGGGATGTCCATTTACAGTTTTTTAAAAACAGCTTTTCTTTCATTTGTAGAGAGACAGTCAGCAATTAGAAATGCAAAGGACCCCCTGCCTTTGCCTGGCTCACCTGAAGAATGGAATAATTGCTTGCATGACTACTTCTGGAGGAAGAAAATCAATTTTTAAACCTGTGATTTTAAAGGGATGCATTTTTCCCCATCTCCAGGGATCCTTCTCATTTCCAGGGATCCTTCTCATGTTCCTTTTCATTTGCAGTGGCCATTTGTGTTGAATCAAATCTGTGCATAACAAGATTAAAAACTCTGTGTATAACAAGGTGGAGCCTGTACAATGAATGATCAGCTCCCTCATGGCCTTTCCTTTCAGCAAGGGCTCAAAACATCCCTATTTTACCTCAGGCAAACTCCTGATTGAATGATGTATTTTGTCTGAACTGATATCTGTGGGCCCAATCGTAAAAGAACCTAGCACTAAGATGGGGCCTCAGCCCTCCTCTCCCACCCATGGCTGGCCAGCGCTCTTTCAGCACTGGCCAGGGGTGTTTCAGGAGAAAGGAGGAGTGGGCAGAGCACAGCAGAGGGAGGACAGAAGAAGGGAGTGCAGTGAAGACAGTGGTATAGTCTTATCCTAACCTCCCTTCTGTCCAGGCAGCCCAACATGGGCCTCCGTGAATCTGTGCCCCTTCACCTAGTGAAAACCTAGTGAAAACCTTACTCCAAGGAGACCCCAGCCATAACCTAAGAGTTCATAGGATGCAGAAGTCACCATTTAGACTCCTCTGGGTACCACCAGTCTTAGGACTAAGTGGTGTGTCTCAGAAATATTTGAGACCCAGGTCCCCACAAGACGAGGATTTCCTGCTACAGGCGCGAGGTTGGACTAGATGATCCACAAGGTCCCTTCCAACTCTATGATTCTATGCATAAAATCCAGAGTAACTACGGGGAGTGGTTGCTCCGCAGTAATAACAAGTTAGTCTGGATTGCAATATGAATTTCCCATAGGTTTTCACTAGGCGGTGCAGTAACTACGGGTGCACGTAATGTCTCTTACGTGCTCCCGTAGTTACTCTGGATTGTGTCCTATAATTCTAACAATGCTGTGGTCTATATTGTTGCCTCCCCAATGGTTTTCCTGTTCTTATTATGACTTTATTATTTTACATATTGCACTTGTATATATTATATTTGTAAACCACATTGGGTGTTTGCTTCAGCATAGGAAAGGAGAGATTTAAACAAACAAATAATAAGTCTGCTATCCTATCCACACTTATCTGGAAGTTCACACACACACACACACACAGAGAGAGAGAGAGAGAGAGAGAGAGAGAGAGAGAGAGAGAGAATAGTTTAAAAATCCTTGGTAATAAATACTGGCAAATTGAAAGGTGAATTGCCTTTGTTTTCTTAACATAAAATCCTTATCACATGAATGGCAGCTCATTGTCAGATCACAGACTATAAAACAATGTCATATTTTCATTCCTTTTCATTCTCCTCCTCAACTCCCTGAAAATGTTTCTCTCAGTTGCTCCAGGTACCTCCTCCCTCCAAAGGCAGGAGCTTTTTGCATCTCTGCTCTATGTCTGGTTCCTCACTCGTTTACAGGGAAAGCAATCTGCTTCAATTGGTGTCATAAGATAAAAAGGGAGGCTTGTCACTAGCCTGCCCAGAAGATCTAGTTACACTAATGTACACTCCCATACATCAGAGTAACTGAATTTAGGAAGAAACAAGATAAAGTAGAAATGAACACTGAATAAAATCCTACAGACAATTTTGGTTGAACACTCAGCACACTGAGATATAGCCTTGGCACTTCTCAGATCTTGCTAAAATTCTGATCTTTAGAAACTTGGAAAATAAGAGGTTGCCTTGAGCAAGGGCTACTGTTCAGAATATAAGGTTAACCAAGACAAAATAGAGGTCAGAGTAATGGCCTCACACTTAATGACAGATGCTTTCAATCCCACCAAAAAGCTTTCAGACCAGAAATTAATAGCTGGAGGGACAACGTATTGGGAGGAATGTTAAAATTTTGGGTCCGAGCAAATAAGTTCTTTAAAATGTCTGGTTTTGTCCTGGAGCTAAAGAAAGTGAAGATTTTGGAGCAGAGATGTTTGGCCAATCATTTGTGAAAGGGCTTTTGAATTAGATTGTTTTTTCAGGCTCTCTGAGATTAATGGGCTTGCCAACCAGTCAATATTTTTTTCTGGCCTGTCAGGTAAGCAGTTTTGAAGTCTGAAATGATCATGAAGCCCAGGTCCTACAGCCTCTGCTTAAAGCTTTCTAGTCTGCCATGCTCAACCCCAACCCACCAGTTTCCAGTTTGAGGAAGCAGTCTTAACCAATTTACGTCAGCACAATTCTCCCATCTTTCTGGTCCCACAATGGCATGGGGGACAGCACCAGTGGTGGGCACTTACCAGTACGGGTCTACGCGCCCGTACCGGTTCTTCCCGTTTCCCTGCCGCTAGCGTACCGCCAGCGACAGGGAAATGAAAAACATGTTTTCTGCCCACCGCCGCCTGCCTAGAAGCGGGCAGGCCACTTCTAGGCAGGCTCTGCACAAGCGCCGACATCGGCGCTCGCGCAGACCCTGCCTAGAGGCGGCTTGTCCGCTTCTAGGCAGGCTCTGCGCGAGCGCCGACGTCGGCGCTCGCGCAGAGCCTGCCTAGAAGCGGCCTGCCTGGCCAGCTTCCAGGCAGGCTCTGCGTGAGCGCCGGTGTCGGCGCTCGCGAAGAGCCTGCTTGGAAGCCCACCTGCCCGGCCAGCTTCCAGGCAGGCTCTGCGTGAGCGCCGGTGTCGGCGCTCGCGAAGAGCCTGCTTGGAAGCCCGCCTGCCCGGCCAGCTTCCAGGCAGGCTCTGCGTGAGCACCAGTGTTGGCGCTTGTGCAGAGCCTGCTTAGAAGCCGGCCTGCCAGGCCAGCCTGGCAGGCCGGCTTCTAAGCAGGCACTGCGCAGGCGCCAACGTCGCCCCGCCCCTCCCCCCTCCCCAGTCCCGCCCCTTGCCCTGCCCACACCCCCTGACCCCGGCTGGCCCCTCCCACTTCCGGCATACCGGATCTTGGGATGGGGCCAGCCCATGACTGGACAGCACATGTCTTTGCACTGACCTCATCCTTTCAGGAGTGGTGCAGAAGTGCCTTTTGACAGTTTTGTGATGCCCTCAGGCCAACGTGGGTTGGCTTAAGCAGTTGTGCTGGCTTAAGCAGGGGTTAGGATTGCACTGTGACTCTGTGACTGTGACAAGGCTCAAACCTCATCTCACCTAACCAGCAGGTTACAAAGTTGTGGATCTGGCAGGGCAGAAGAAGGAGTATTAGAGATTAGTGTAGGTGATCAAAATTTCCTTGAGCAAGGGCTCAAGGGCTCCATTCCAAACCCTGAATGACTTTACTACAGGCTTGTGTTTTGGGCTGTCCCAGAAGGCAGTCTATCTGGTGGGACCAGGGATAGGTACAGGCGACAAGAAACTTGAAAGTTTTCAGTAGAGCAGGATTCTGGCCATCAATCCATTGGACAGAGTGCACCTATCTATCTATCTACAGTATTTATATACCACTTTTCAACTAACAAGTTCACAAAGCGGTTTACCAAAAAAATGGAAAAATAATAATAGCTAATTAAAAGCTAATGGGTCCCTGTCCCAAAAGGGCTCACAATCTGAAATGCAAAAAACAACACCAGCAGAAGCCACTTGAACAGACAGTGCTGGGGTGTGTAGGGCCAGTTACTCTCCCCCTGCTAAATACAAAAGGAACACCCACTTGAAAGAGTGCCTCTTACTCAGGTAGCAGGAGTAGCAAACGGTTAGCAAATCACCTGCAAATGAGGGAGCAGATGTTGTGTAGCTGGTTTACGGAGAACCTTTTCTGCCTCCCTGGAAAGGAGTCTTTGAACCCACAAGGTTTTAAATTGTAGTTCTGCATGTATTTCAACAATTTGTTGTTTATTTTTATCTACAGTACAGTGATAATCCTCTTTGACTTTAATGTGTATTTCATAAGAAAATGGGATCGAAAGCAATTACGGTAAATGAACACACAGTTGTATTCCCCTCCACCAAGCACAAGCTTCCCATTGACTGGTAGAGAGGCCTACAGAAGTCTCCATAGCCTTATCCAGAAATACTTCTCATGGGGCATTAGTAAATGATGATGAGGATCAAAGCTTTAAGCTTGAGGCACTTGATCATACATGCAGTGAAACAAAATTTGCCTGTTAATATTCTTTGAAATCACAGAGAATAAAAGGTCCAAGATTATCCAAGATTATCTTGGATAATATTTTGTTCCAAGACAATCTTGGAATGAAAGTTCAGATTACCTGAATGTGCAGCATTAATGCCAAGAAATGCCTAAATATCACAGTCTTTTAAAGGCTTAAACTGGGCTTTACAGGAAGTCTACTGTAAATGATCCACCTGCTATAAGAATGCCTGAAGAAAAAAGGTTAGATTTTCCGTTTCAAGGAAGAAGGGGTCACCAAACTTTGCTTTTAATAATGCGCCAGATCTTTCACTTTGACATACTCTGCTCTCAAGATCAATATTGGATTGCTCTGCAGGCATCTACTGCAGTAGCCAAGCTGATGGATGCACCTCTGGAAAAAAAAACACAATGAAAATATGAAAGAGAAATCACATACACAGATTCACATACACAGAAATCACATACACAGAAATCACAGATTTTGAATTTGTGTGGTAGGACAATCCTATGCATGTCTACTCAGATGTAGCACCAATGAGTTAAATGGAATTTCTTTTCAGATAAGTGCAGATATGAGTGCAGCCTAAATCTCTCTGTGTGTGTATGTGTGTGTGTGTGCGCGCGCGCATGCCCTTGTGTGTGACACACACACAAAGGAAATGAAGAAGAAAAGCATCTGATGAGCAGATCACCAAATGAATTTTAAAACAATAAAATGAATAACAGTGTGTGATGAAAGGGAGAGAATAGTAATCATGAATGGATTACTGTGATTAATCATTAAAATTTGTGCACCCCTAAGGACAGCTGTCAGTGCAGTCACACTGAATTAGATGTGCTTCCTCTACACCCCCAAGATGAAGAAGGCCGCAGAAAAGATATACAGTCCAATCCTAAGCATGTCTACTCAGAAATAAGCCCCACTGTGTTCAGTAGTACTTATTCCCAGGAAATGAAGTTAGGATTGCAGTCTTTGTGTCTCAACCTAGCATATATATCTATTTAATATATTATTTCTCACCTTTCTTTCATCATGGAACTCAAGGAGTGTTTTCAGCTCCTAACCATGCACTGACCAGATCCTGGTCTTCTTCAGTAGAGCTGCTACATGATGAGCATGTATGAAGAGAGGTCAGTTGGCAGTCTTTTGGAACAGTCTCTTTCTCAGATCTGAAATGGAGTCCCATAGTAGATTTGGAGGAGAAATCAACAGGAAACATGTATTAGAATATGCAACAGCAACTCACCTAGGCCACGGCAGAGCAGGTAAGGTTGCAGCAGGGATGGTTTGTGGGCAGTTCTGGTAAAGATGTGGGGAGGATCATGGCAGGAAACAGAGTGGGCAGTGGGTAGTTCAAGATTTGGAGGGAGGGTATCTTAGTGGCAGTCATCCCCACCCAATTCCTATACCTCTTTTCCAGAACCAGTACAACCTTTGACTCCCTTTGGACTTGGTATGGGATGGTAAATAAAAATACTTTTATTTACTCTCCCAGACTTTCTGATTGACCCTACCACCACCACCATAAAATGCAATATGTTTCCATCAGCAGTACAACTTGCAGCCTGGTGGGAGATAATATTGGGTTGCCTGATGGAGATAAGATTAGGCTGCCAGGCCCAGGGTGACCAGATGCCAAATTCAAAATCCCTGAATAGCAAGGCCAAAATTCCTGCCTGAAGGCCAAAATTCCTATCCCCCCAAGCCAAAATTCCTGCAAAAATTCCTGCAATTAAAAAAATTGTAGAACACCCCAAAAATGTAGGACAAAATGTAGGATATGTTAAAATACGCTAAAACACTCATGTTTCTCACCTATATTTAATTTCAGTACTATGTTACCTCTTTTAAAATTGAAAAATGATGGAACTCTCTACTCACTGTGGCTGTGAGACACAAACTCCATTACACTGGCACACTTTCCTGGGAGGAAGTACCATTGTATAATGGAGTTTACTTCTGGGTAGACACAACACAACTAGCATGGGGCTCACACACTTTCCAATTCCTCCACCTCACTTGGAGGTCAATGGGGCCGCCGGGAAGTTGAAGCTGCGGCGAAAGAACGAGGCAGCAGTAGGCAGGCTATCAAGGAATAGCAGGCAGGCAACGCCGGGAGGCCGGTGATGGAGCACAGAGGCAGAAGTAGGCAGACAGCTGACTCATAGGGCGGGTGGCTGCGGCGAAGGTGGCGGGCAGCTGCGACTGCAGCCCAATGAGGAGAGCGCACTGGAGGCCATTGCCAGCTTGCTGGCTGAGAGCACTCTAAGCCACAACAAGGTGGTGAGGGGGAGGAGCTTCCTTCTGCTCACTCTTTCTCCTGCCCTATAGTCTGCCCAATGATCAGGACCAAAGATAGTGCATGCCCCACATGCAGCCAAACAAGCGTACACAGCTGCAGCATGCCAGATTTTAAATGGCAGCCATTTTCCTGGAGGCTGGCCACATTTTCCCGGAGGAGGGGCTTGTTTTCCGGAGGCCTCCTGGAAATTCCGGAGGTCTGGCAACCCTGGCCAGGCCAAAAAAGTGAGACTGGAGTACTATGCACGCTTTCTTCGGCACAAGCAGCACTGAACACAATAGGGCTTACTTCTGAGCAGACCTATATAGAATTGTGCTATCACTGGTGAAGTTCTTTAGAGATCAGCTTAGAAACCTAGGCAATGTGCTGGCAGTTCTTCTTCAGATCAGATACTATAGAGAGCCTTCCATGAAGTTTGAAACTCTGAAAACCAACCGTATAGTACATTGATGAGCAAGAGACGAATCTCAAAATACACCACATAGCACCTTTCAACTCCAGAACTGATGGAAATCTTCACATAAGCCTGGAGAATATAAAACTGTTTTCTCCTGAATAGCATATTTGCAGGCAATAAAGCTTAGTATTACACATTCATCATGCATAAACCATCTTAGCTATTTTTTTTACCAAAATGGAATCGGTGCTTCCCTCCCCCCCGCCCTCGAAGATCTGTGAAGGAGAAGCTTGGAGGCATTAAATCAGACCCTAAACCCTCTCCCAGTGAGTGTCACCAAAAGCCAATATTTAGTTTCAATCAACAACAAAAAAAAAAAACCCCGAAAACAAAACACCTCAGGGATTACATTGGTAAGGAAATTGTGTCACCAAATAAAATATGCAATAAGAAATGCAAGCAGGATCTTTTCTTGGTGCCTGATCATCAAACCTATTACTTTTGACAGGAAAAAATGTCCCTTGAGAATGATACACATGCAAGACATTTATAATCAATAGCCACGTTCTGGTGCATATGTTAGCACAATAATATATAATTCATGGAAGGAATAGGTAATTTTGTGTGTGTCATAAAACAACCTAGACCTCAAACACAAATTAAAAATGTGGGAAAACCCTTGCTGCTCATGTCAATTACCCTGACATGGCAGATAGATAGATTATGGGTGCAATCCTGACCTAAGCCAGCACAACTCATTGGTCTCCTCATGATATTGAGTCTTGGTGATATAGGGAGTACTTTATCTTATGGTACTTATGCCAGGGGTTACTAGAGGTTAGGAATGCAGCCTTGGTCTATAAATAGATTTACAATGCAATCTTAAGCATGTCTACTCAGAAGTAAGTCCTATTATGTTCAATAGTACTTATTCCCAGGAACATGTGGTTAGGATTGCAGCCATATTAATGTCATGTTGAAACCTAAATTTCTCCCCCTCCCCAGCTTCTACTGTAGCCTGGTACAGTACCTCCTGTACGCAGCAGTAGTTCTGTATGTGTACCATCATTGCCAACATAAGGGATAGATCAAATATATGCAGTTATTTATTTTCTATATTTCCCAAATATTCAACCCACAAGGATATCTGAGATAGGTAAAAATAAAAATTTCTACTTAAAAAATCATTGGCAAATTAATTGTAGGTTAAAACAAATAAGGCAAAGTTAAATTCATTTCAGCAGCAGAAAACAAAATCCTTTTAAAACCTGGGGAGAAAAGGTTTCTAATAAAGGTAATTAAAGGACCACATGAATGAGCCACCTACATGACCTTAGAAGGGGGAGACATTCTGGGCAAAGAGGGTAATCTTTGAAGTCAGGAGGGTTTGTTTGGGAACAATATCTTTAGAGACTTGCTTTGCATGTAAAGGGTCCTTTTCTCAATTGATGGAATCTCCAGCAGAGAAGTTTACAACCTGAAGCCATGGAAGACCCCTTCCCCCCATCATAACAAACAATTCTGGACTGGATAGACTAACAAATCAAAATGATATGTCACTTCTTATGGAATGGGGAGTTAATTACCCAGTAAGTAATTAATCTGTGAACTCTTTGTGACAAGATACGCTGATGGCATCTGACCTAGATGTTTTTAAAAGGGGATTGGACAGATTTATGGAGGAAAATTTCATCACAGGTTACAAACCACGATAGTTATATTCAGGGCTTTTTTCTGGGGAGAATCACCAGTACTAATTACTGGCAAGTTTTTCTGCCTCCCACCACCCCCGCAGGCCTCCGTCAATCTTGAAACACTATGGTATCGTGCTCAGCACTGCATACACTGCATGCGAAGCACAAAAGCCTGGGTTAGATTGTTATGGAGGATAGGCTGTTACCCAAGCAGCAAATCCCCCCTCTCCACGCCACTGAATTAGTCCAATGGAAAGGCAGAGCCAATACGATTGGATCCAGCTGGCGTTGCAGAGCTGGGATAAAGACAGGAGCTCACCTGTGGGGCCAACCTGGGTCTCGAACCCTGGCCTGCTGGTTAACAGACACAGTGTCTTAACCTCTTGCACCACCCACAGCCTCACCACCCCCGCAGCTCATTAATAATTAATCATTCTGGGATAACCTGTGGTGAGTACCAGAACCTTTTCTCTCTCAGAAAAAAGCACTGGTTATATTCATCCTTTCGGTTCTAGAGGTAGGCTGTATCTGAATGCCAGTTGCAAGGGAGTATTGGATTCAGATTGTGAATTTATGCTTGCTGAGGCATCTGGTGGGCCATCTGGTAGATATAAGAAGCTGAACTTCATGGATTTTTGGCCTGATCTAGTGGGGCTCTTCTTATATTCTTATGAAGAGAAATTTTTCTGATGCAGCCACAAGCATCTTTCAGAAAAGAATTCACAACCCATTTGGAAGAATATTTCCCTCTACCCTGCAGCTCCATTCCACACCATTCTATTCCTGAAGGTCCCCAGACCATCAGGAGTGGCTTTTTGGGCAAGCTGCATAGGCTGCAGTAGTGCATAGTTAAGGGGGATGCAGGACATAATTGTTTTTTAAAAGCCTGGCCATGACAACAATATCCCGCTGTTACATCATTTCCAGGGCAACATTTTGAGTTTCGCACCGGCTACATGATTATTAGGTACACCACTGTGCTATCGTGCTAAGAAAGAAATGGGACATTATGCTCAATACTTGTTTGACATTCATTAAATGCAGCTCCATGAACTCCCTCCATCTTATCTGATTTGGTGGGACCTCCAGAATCTGTTGATGTTTGCTGCAGGGTGACTAGAGGCCCAAACCTCAATAGGAGGACAAGATCTTGGATTCCTCTCAGCCTGGCCTTTCCAACAAACAATGGCACATTTGCCTATTCAATAGTAAAGCCATGATATTGGGCACTTTTACTTTTCCATAGGGCTCAATGCATATTTTTTAGTTTTAGTTTTTTTGGCCATAACTTTTGATAGGAAGGAGATATTTCAAAACCAATTTTGCATTGGATTCTTCACTTCAGTACAAATTCAATAACATATGACATGATGGGGTACTGCACACCATTGCAAAGTTCCAAAATGAAGCCAAAATGGAGAAAAATGAAGCCCTATTGAAGGACACCAAGACAGGAGGCTAAAAAAGAAGACAAATCCAGAAATTTTTGGTTATATGGTTACCCTGGCTTTCCTGGAAGGATTCAGCCTTCCTACCAATGTTTCTGCATCATGCTACTCTATGCTGCTGGATGCTTTTTATGACCACCTTATAGCAATCAGCACTGCTGGATTTGGGCAGCCCAATATTGGGCTATAAGATGTTTTTTCCCTGAAATCAAGAATTCAGACTGATGCCATTTTCACAATTCTCCAACAGTTAACCTTTCCTTTCTTCCTCATTTATTCAACATGCATTTTCATTGGCAGCTGTTATATTGTTACCAACACATGAGCAACTCCAAGTACCAAGGATGTCACCAAACGGGTGCTCTTATTAAAAGCTAAACACGGAGATTCTTCATCCAGAAAATACTGCAGCTGCGCCCAGTGCTGATATATAATGTTTAATCACCAGCCGTGAGAATTGTGTGTAATGTCTGTTCAAGATGAGAAGTTGCAATATCAGAAATGAATTTCCCTACATATGAATCCCATTGTAATCCAGGCAGTGGTTGCGTTGGCTTTTCTGAAATGAGTATATTTAAAAAGACAAGTCATGGTGTCAGTTTCATTTTTGCCGAAGAGACAGTGGAGAAGGATGGGATGAAGGTTTTAAGAAAGCCAACCCGAAATGACACTAAATTATGATTTTGGAAGAAATGTTCAAAGTAAGAATAGCAATAACAAAATATTTAGGATTTACTAAATGACAAAATAAAAAGTTGTTGTAAAAGAGATGTTGTGCATATAGGCACAAAATTTAGAAAAATGGCATTGAAAAGAAGGTCACAGTTAATATTTTTTAAAAAATAGAAGAAATTGAGCTAAAACAGCTCAATTGGTGGAGAGAACATATATTAGGAGCCAAAGGGGAAGGAACATGCCAAATAAATAGGGATGTACTGAACACTTCCAAAAAATGTCACTTGGCTTACAGAAATTCATTTGGCTTCCCTTAAAAAATGCTCAGATGTTTCGTCTTGGAAGGAACCTTGACATTTGCTTCAAATGTCACTTTCTGGAAATTTTGGTGTCAAGGCAGTAAACGCCTGCATGTTGAGAGTTGGAAGAAAAGAACACAAACAGAAACATATGACAAATGTGGACCTCTCTCCAAATCACTGGGGGCACCTTTGCCCCTTCCCTCTCTACACGGCCAGGTGGGGAAATGGGGCCAGACAATTGGCCAGAATGGTGACAGACTATGCAGCTGTTAGGGCACAACTCAGGTTGTTGCTCAGTGTGCAGACAGAGCTAGGTACCATGCACTTATTGGTGACACTGAGCTCCAAAACTCTGTTCCAACAGTTTCATGAAGATATTAAACTGTATGAAAGACAAGAAAACCCAGTGGCATCAAATCAATCATGCCAAAGAAATGGAGACACTGCCAGCAACATCTCTTCCATGCTTTAGGATTTGGAGCTAATAGACCTAATTCGTAGGCATTTGAATTTAAGAAGCATATAGGTTCTGTTTAAATTTGGAGTGATGGACTCCATGGGATAATTAAGAACATAGTTTCATCAAAAATGTGGCCTTCCTGCCTTGTGGATCTATGGCTTCTTGTCATCAGTCCTGAAATAGCCAATTTACTGGGTTGGCCCATGGGAGGCACTGGGCACTAAGTACAAAGTTTGTATGCATGTCTCCTGCACACTTTAAAATAAAGAGAAATAACATATTGACCATGAAATGCACATAGGTCATGCTGGAGAAATCTCCTTGCCTCTAGATGCTAGAAAAGCCAAAGGGTTGCATGAGCACCTTTCCAGGTCAAGAGTGATGAGACTGTGGTTTTTCTTCTGCTGCACTGCCTTTTCTTCCTGTCATCTTGAAAAAATGGGAGGATGTGGCAGAGATCTCTCCAGATGTCCAATCATTGGGGAAAGCATTCTTGCTATCTGAGATACCAAGTTAACCTGGGGAAACATACGCATCAAAAGGGGATAGGTGGTATCACTGGGCCACAATACTATTTCTGCTGCTTCCACTGCCTTATCAACTGGCTAAATACTGATGGTGTGCCTTGTCAGTTTTGGCACTTGGTTGGTGTACCTTGAGATGAAAATGATTGAAAATCACTTATCCAAGACCTCATTCTCGGGACTAAGAGCCAAAGGAAGGGAGTCTTTACTCACACACTAAAGGCTTGTGCCTCTGGCTTGCCAGAAAGAAGAGGAAGGACAGCATGTGCATTTAATCAGTTCCCCTGTGGTTCCAGATTCCCCTTTCCAACCTTTTGTCTAATAATTATTCCCATATATAGAAGCCCATTATAATTCAAATGCCGAGTCCCATGGTGTATTGTTGACGAATGCAGGCAAATAACCTGGTTGTAGCATTTTGCAACACAATTTGACATTTCCAAATGCAAGTTCATATTGCACATGATGGCAGTTCAGCCTTAATGTGGAAAAGGCATGTGCTTCCTGAGTGGGATCTCTTTCCCGTAGGAAAAGACATAATGTACTATACTGATAGTTCTGGACAGCAATTTCGTACCACAGCAATCAGTATTAACTCTGAGAAGCAACACAAAAACAAAATGAGAAATCATCCCAAGGTGTAACAGAAAAGTTAGGATTCTCTTTGATGTCTGAAGCTGCTGAACTCAGCATAAATATACTCAAAGAGATTAAATTTCATGTGCTTTGGAAGCTGCTTAAGTTCTCAAGAGCAACTCATCAAAACGCAACTACTTGCGTTCTTGAACCCTACTCCCAACATTCATTCATACTAGAGGATTCAAACGTGTACTTGTAGTGGCAAGAGGACAAAGTTATTTAGTGCCTTCACAAAAGCTGTCATGAATAAATGGATGTGGTAAGTACTAGCCATTTTTTTAATACATTCACTTTCAACACTTAGGGCACTCCTGATACATTACATTTCTGCAAGTTTTAAATGAATGAATTTCTAGAACTGATCTACATTGAAGTCTTAATAGAGTACCTGGATGTCACAATTAGATGGAATTGTAACTGTTGCAGAAATCCTTAACACAGGTCGCCAAGTAGGTTACCTACACCTCCAACCTCAGGACACTTTCAATCTCTCAAGAAATAACAAAGTCCAGAGTCCAGGGATTAAAAGGTTAAGCAAGTGTTTTATTTGCTAGCGTACTCGGAGCTAGACCATTTCTTTGATGGAATCTTTCAAACCGGTCTAAGAGCCCAGAACCCCGGAAGGGTTCAAGATTATATACCTCTAAATGACATCAGGAATAATTAAGGATTCACACATTTCATTTGCTTCTGACATTGTCCATTATTGTCATACACCAATAACACACATCTGTTCATTAACCAATCATGTCTGATATTCTCTCATTTTACACAAGATAGCTCTGATTTGTTAATTCAGTTCACACCATTGACGTGGTCACCACATACTGTTTGTTGCACCTTAGTATCAAACCATCTATGCTTCTATTGTTTGTTCAAGGACTAGAACATTTACCAGGTTGCCACATTCTTTGCTTACTTGCAATTCTTTTCCTTACATGCTGATACTTTACCCATCATGCTTTACAACTTGGAACTGTAGGCCTTAGCCTGAGTGTTGCTCTAAAGTATTGCTCTTTTTACTTAGTGGTGTTAGTATTAAGGATTAATACTATAGGTTATTAGAGATTAATAATGCTTTTCTGTAACACTGAATTTAGTCACCTGTTCAAAAGGTGATGCCTTCCTTCACAGTGTACATACACAACTATGGGATTTCAGAAAGAAAGATTTCAGAAAGAAGTAACTATGGGATTTCGGAAGAAGGTCCCAGCCAAAAGACTTTGCCAAGTTTCAGTGCAACCAGCTGCCTCTCAAGATAGATGAGCTACTGATCTGGCATAGATTTAGGCTAACCCATAATTCAGGTTTTTCTTCAAACCTAATATAGAAAATTGGATCACTTGCTGGAATAATCTCCGAAGAACTAGGATAGAATCTTTGCTAGCATAATGGGTGGGTAAAGGTTGCCCAGGTAGTCATGACTGGCCCTTCGGAGTGGGGC
Source organism: Cryptoblepharus egeriae (assembly GCA_030015325.1). Lineage (NCBI taxonomy): Eukaryota > Metazoa > Chordata > Lepidosauria > Squamata > Scincidae > Cryptoblepharus > Cryptoblepharus egeriae. Next base: position 230,319,612 of record JAREYC010000001.1, read on the forward strand.
TCATCCCCATTACAAGGTCAAAGATCCAGCGTTGTCCAAACATGCCTCCATGGTCATGTGACTGGCATGACTAAATGCCAAAGGTACATGGAATGCTTTTAGTGGTACCTATCTATCTACTTGCATTTACATGCTTTCAAACTGCTAGGTTGGCAGGAACTAGTCAAGAGACATAAGCTCACTCCATCATGCAATACTTGTGTCTTGAACTGCCAGCTTGCCCAACCTTCAGGTTGACCAGCACAGTGCTGGTAACATTTGAATCACCTACTAGATACAATATGCAATAATAAGCTTTGTGCTATAGTTATGCATGATTTATGAAACACATTTTTGTTGCTGTTATTTTTGTAAACAGTCTGCAGTATGCTAAGTCCAGCCTAAAGTCCTTAAGTCCAAGTGGGCAATGCTATATTCCCATAATAAATAAAGCACCTCCTCTTTTAAGAAATGGATAACTAATCACAAAGAAACAGGATTTATTTTATGGATAGACATTGGAATGGATAGACACTGTCCTCAGCTAGATGACCATACAAATATGCTTCAGCTTGCAGGTGGAGATATGCTGATCTAAATGGCAGCATCTATCAAATGTGGAAACCATAACAAGACCAGTGGTGCTTATCAGGCCATATTCATGTCGACAAACATTCCTTGATCATCGTTTATCCTATTTTTGAACACTGCTTTCTGATATTTTCAGAATGGATTTTGCTTGTGGGCTGCCTGGATTTGGAGAAGAAAGGGAAGAAAAGCTGAAAAGAGGGTTTCTGTAATAGGTTGTGTTTTGTTATCTCCCAACATTCTGAAAATTGGATCCAGCTATCTTCAAAAACTATTAGATTATCTGATGATTTGTCCTTACTGTGTCATTCCATTCTGTCTCATATTTCTGCATCATTTTAACTAGCCACGCATAAAAAAATAAATCACTCTTCCATCTGATTATGTCTCTTTGGCTACACACGTATTGCACATGGACTGGATAACAGTGATGGCTTTGTTAGAGTCTGTGATTACAAGTTGGCAGTACAGCCTGCAATGGTTATGGAAGATCAACCTACTCAATTAAAGTTCAGTTAAGCAGTTTGCCCAATGACTGTCATTTATGGCCACTACCGTAACATTCAGTATGATGATCTGACAATACATAATTCCAAGTTCTGAGTTCTGCTCTGGGAGATATTTCTGTACATTAGAGCTTTGTCAAATTGTTGATTTTCAATTTGGATTTTTTTCCCATCCTACTGTCCAGAAGTATAATGTTAAAGTGGACAAGGAATGATTACATACACATAGAGGAAATGCTGAAAAACATACAAAGATGTTCTTTCCAATATATGTACAGTATTTTACATTTCTGATCCATTTTGATTTTCATATATATTACATTTGTAGTAAAAGTTCATTGTTGATATTCCAAGGTGTTCAAAAGAGGGAAATTGGTCCTCTTATATGTACATGCACACAGGGGAGATGCAATGTTTATATTTAGGGGGGTCTGCACACTACTTTTAACTCTAGAGCCCAGATCATCCTGGTGGGTATACCAAGGCTTCTAGTTGGTCAAGGTTTACTCAGTAAATATGGTCAACTAGACCTGAGTTCCCATTCTGACTGCCCACTGGAGCCACCACTTGCAGGTGGATAGATTTGGGTTCCTGCATGGACTTGAAACCCAGACCTACTTTGAAGGTAGACCTGGGCATTTTGTTGACTTGGCATCTGTGATTGAAGTTTGCTAGGTGGGTAGATCTGGTGGGCTACTTTCCAGACATGGAATCCAGAGCTACCCTCCAGGTAGACCTGGGCTCCCATTCTGCCTCAACCATGTGGGCAGATCCTTAGATGTAACTGGACTCTTTTCCATCTTGATAGAAACCCTTCCCCACTCGTGACACTTTTGGGGAAACCAGTTCCCCACACCCATGCCCCCCCTTGGGTCAACCCCCAAGTATACATAGTATGGGAACATGCCAGCTAAGCATAATTCAGACCAGTCTTATTTTGCTTGTGTTTGTGGTGAGGAAGCATCAGGTTCCAAAGTTTAGAGGGGGGAAAACAAAATTTGGGTACTTCAGAAGATGCTTTGCTTATCATTCTCAGTGGCCAGCTTAAGGGAAGCTTTGCCTTTCTTTAGGAACATCCCATAATTAGCCACACCTGTCATCAGCGAGATTTATAGGCTACTTCTGTCCAGCAGCTGTGTCACCACAACACACATCTCAGCAGTACAGTGCACTTTACTGCAGCTTTCAAATATGATGCAGCACTAGCACAGCTGGTCACAGTGGTGACTGGAAGAAGCTAGACAAATATGTTCTCCATGGGACTCCTAACACCAGTGAATTGGTATGGGAGAGAAGGCAGAACAGAACAGAGTTCTGGATGGGCTTAGGGGTATGTTAAGGCCTAGAAGAAGACCATATTGGTGGCAGCAGCTTTGCTAATCTAACCCCCTTCCCATCCCCAAATAACCTACTGGAGTCATCTTGCACTTGCACCAGCAACATCACTAATGCAATTCCAAGTAGACCCGATGCGTCAGCCGAGATTTACCCTGGGTCAAGAGAACATTTCTTTCCCTGGAGGAGACCTCCAGGACTGTTCCACTCAAATGATGCAACACACACTCAGATAATGAAGTTATTTCAATAGAGCTGATCAGGGTGAACAGATGACAGGAAAAACCCGGATTTGTTCGGATTTTTAGCCTCCTGTCCGAATGTCCTACATTTTGGCATCATTGTCCTACATTTTGGCTTAATTTTGAAACTTCGTGTACCCCATCATGCCATATGTTGCTGGATTTGTATTGAAGAACAGAATCCAGTGAAAAAATAAGTTTGGAGATATCTCCTTCCTATCAAAAGTTATGGTCAAAAAACCGAAAAACAAAAACAAAAAATACATTTTTGGCCATTTTTTTCAGCGGGTAGGAATTTTGGCCTGGGATTAGGAATTTTGGCCTTGGGGTTCAGGAATTTTGGGTTTGGCATCTGGTCACCCTGGTTGAGCTGTTAAACTCATTAACAAGCCACATCTTGAGAGCTTTCTGAGAGCAACAACAGCAGCCTTATGCTGACTTTGAATATTGACCAGTATTAACCAACCTTATCCAGAGTTGCATCCCTCTTCCTTCTTCCAATTTCTGTTCTCCCTTAACTTGTTTACAAAGCTTGTATCGGTTTATTAAGCATTATACAATTCCCTACATTACTTGTTGAACAGTAGCCCCAGAATTGGCAAAGATACTGACAGAAGGTCGTTATCTTGGTAATGACAGAAGGATCACTTGTTTGCGAGAATCCATCAAACATGAAGGTCACAGCAGTGAGACAGGTAAGTGAAAAATATATCTCTTGATGCCCTCAACTTTCTGAGCTCAAATTGGTGCTTGTAGTGAAACTTAAAGTTCTTAATAGGACTTAGAAGAAAATGGTGCCTCTTGGGCTTGTTGACTTCATGCCATTACCAAGTGCTTGCTTTTTCCAAGAAAACCTTTTATTTCCAGCCGCTATAAGATAAACATCAGCAGTAAAGAGTATTAATTAAAATGAGAATTCTTGCTAGGTAGAACAGTTCAGATGCAAGCAGTCGCCAACAAACACAACTGGACTGCTTATTGGTATTCAGGTGAAGTGAAATATCTGAAGGCACAGATAAAATTAATCTCCAATCTTTTAAAGCCAGGAATGACTCAGAGACATCAGTATTTCTACTTAGGGAAAAAAGCGAAAAATCATTTGCATTTATTCTTCCCAAAAATCTGAAGAAGACTAGAGAAAGAGGGGAATCCTTTAAAAACCAAAATCATATTAAAAGCCACAGCAACGTCAAAGAAAGTATTTTATTAAAAACTGTGATAATTCCATCTCTAGCAGGTGCTTTCAAAAGAAGGCTTTACAAAATCTGGATCAAATCATGCCAAATAAATACTTCTCAGTGAACCTTTACAAATTAAAAAAGGGTTTTCAATGTTGCTTAAAATTCTGTGGCTTCAGAGTAAATAATTAAAAAAAATACTAATTGTACTCAATTATCTGAACTTTACATTCTACCATAGCTTGACAACTATTACCAAAAACAACAATAACAACAACAACAACAACAACAAAAATCCCGTTGTCATTTAATTCTTACACTAAACAGGTGTGGCCAAACTGCAGTTTGTGAGGCTTTTCAACAAGTACCGGTATTATACAGCACATGGAAAAACAATGGCTGTGTTTTTACATTGCAGTTAAAATGAATGTTAAATAAGAGATGTTCACGTTTTATATAGGTATCTCCTGCTTTCTGACAGTTCATTTTCTGATGATCCACTCTTGCAAATCCTTTCAGTAATGCCTGTAAGTTATTCATTCAACACATGTTCCATTCTTTCAAACACTCCCTGCTCTTACAAAGGCTATAATCGCCCCCCCATGATTTGCCTATGACATGGTGATTCAGACTGTTTTGGCATGTGTTTGTATTTATGTGTGTGTGAGAGAGAGACAGACATGTGTGAGACCACAGTGTGTGGCCAGTTTAGCTTCTCGTCTATTCCCATTCCTGAATGGGTTAGAATCCACTTGCATAAATCTTAGTGTGACAGCAGGAATTTGCAATATAAAAAGGGCATTTGCAATTTGCTAGCTAAAAAGCATCAGAAGCAACACTTGTAAACGAAAAAAGACATTTTAAACCATTTTTCAACCATTTCTGCTTTTCACCACAGCTCCAGTCTCTAACCTGTCAGATAAGCAGGGAATGCCCGAATACACACTTTTCTGTCTGCACTTTATGTGCCACATCCACACCCTTCACCAAAGCCCTCCACTTGAAAATAGTCTAGATAGGTAAGAAAACTGCTAGATGCAAGTCAGTCAAGGGTTGCTGATAGCAAAAAATTCCTACCATCCCCTTTAACAGCAACCAGCTAATTGAAAGAACAGGCAAATGGGAGATTGCCAGTCAGAACTCAAGTGAAAAAGGATGGGGTGAGTGTTAAAAATTGCTCACCCCACTCCATCCAACAATCCTTCTATGTCTGACCCCAGCATGCCAGAAAGGACAGTGGAAGGGACAATGACATGCTAAGATGGGCCATCATCATGGCAATGATAACAGGATTATCATTGTTGGTTGTTCTTATGTCTTCATAGCACCATGGATGTGGTCACTCTTGTTTTAAATACTTTTTAATATTGTTTTTAATATTAAAAAAAACAACTGCGCATGCACGCGCAGCTAATTAGTGGCCGGGAGAGCTCCTAGAGAGACCCTGCGTAGGCGGAGACCTCAATTGATCTCTTCCGGCATGCGGCGAGAGAAAGTAAGGAATGCAGGGACTCTCTAGGAGCTCCCCCGGCTAGCCGTGGCTAAATGCTACTGATTGTAGCGAGCCCCCAGTGCCCCCAATCACCCTCCCACCCCCCAGAACTGGCTCTAAAGAGCCCCCACTGCCCCCTGAGTGCTCCCAATCACCCTCCCACACCACTGGAACACCTTCCTAGACCCCAATTAAGCAAAAAAAAAAAAATTAAATGTAGGACAAAATGTAGGATGTCCTACATTTTGTCCTACTTTGGGTTTTTTATGTAGGTCATGAAAATCCGGACTTTAAAATAACCAGGTTCGGAATTCCAACTTTTGAATCTGGTCACCCTGAGTAGGTAGGAATTTTGGCGAGCTTGGCAGGGAATTTAGGGTTCAGCATCTTTTCATCCTGCCCTGGTCCTACCTATTCCCACCCACATATTTCATGCCAAGTGACCTGAACAATTCAACTATCAGCTCCCACATCAGTCTGGTGTATGCCAAAAAACCATCTGCTCAGGACCAATCTGAGCAACAGCAAAAAATTCCTATTTGCCCATATAAGGGGACCAGCTAGTCTTCAGACTGTACATAGGAGAGAAGGGAGCTGGGGTTAGGATTGCGCTGTCAATGATTCACCATCTTTGAAGAGCTTGCAATTTCTTTAAAAAAGATGCAGAAGAGACACCAGCAGGAGCCACTGGAAAAGACACCATGTTTTCTTACCACAAGGAGAAAAGGGGCAGTTGCTCTCCCTTCACTTCTATCTGGAAACCAATTGTAGCTTTTAAACTGTCAATTTTCTGCCCCATCCTTCAGAAATACTATACTCAGGATGCCAATTCCCCTATTAGCTGAGAGGGAATGTGATGCTGGGCAGCTGCAGTCACTGCTAGATAATAGCAGACTGATGCCTAACTTAATCCTGGAAGGAAAGAGAAAGTGCCAATGAGAAGCATGGGTCGCAGTGACAGATGGGCACCAACATGAAATTCCTGATGATTCTTCCCACACACCGTATACCACAATTTAGGCTGATGGGTCTGAAATGTGTGAAAAACTGTAAGACTCAATGTGAAGCAGGAGGGGAAATTGTGCTGACGGTGATATCTTTCATGATTATAATGGTATTCTTTACACTCAAAATGGATTCCTTCAGATCTGTAAAGCAATAGTGGGTCGAAAAGGACAAACATCCTGATTGTAGCAAGCCCCCAGTACCCCCAATCACACTCCCACCCCCCAGAATGCCAGACAGGGGTCCAGTTGGACCGGACAGTCCGGTCCAAGCCCCACATTTCCAGACCTGTCCAGGCGTTTCCAGGTGTCTGGACACCCTGTACCTACTTAAAAAAATTGTAGGACACCCCAAACAATGTAGGACATGTTAAAATAAAGCAAAAATACTCATAGTTCTTTCCTATGATTTAATAAATTAAACACTTTTAAAATTGAAAACCTTTTAACATGCATGATCCAGACCCAAACATTTACATGTCTGACACCCTCAAAGCAATTTGCAGCAGCACAAGTGACTTCAACATATGTGATTCACACTTAGACATGTAAGACGCCCTCGAATCAGTTTGCAGCAACACAACATATGCCAGTGACTTCAACATATGTGATTCAGACCAAGGCAAGGCATGTCAGTGACTTATGCACTTACTCTCTCACACACAAACACACCATGCAATCTCACAAACACACCATGCACTCTCACATGCACACTCAAACGCACCATGCACACTCTCTCTATATTTCTCTCACACGCACAGAAATACTCACCTGCAGAGGTGAAGCCATGAGAGGGGCTCCTCTAGGGCTTCCTGGTCGTCACAGCACCTGCCACTTCTGGGACTTCCTGGTTGGGTGACCTGGTTCGAAGCTTTGGAGGCAGCAGAAGAGCTGTGGCAGGCACTGTGATGACTGTCTCAAGCCCCGCAGGCAACAGAAGTGCCTTGGCAGCCACTGCAGCAACCGGTGGGAAGCCCCAGAGGTGGTGGAAGTTCCGCGAGGGGCGTGCAGTGACCAGGAACCCAAAGTGGGGAAGCCCCAATGCACGCACAGCTATGGCTGTGCATGCAAAACTTTAAAGGGCCAGCAATACTTTTAAAGGGCCAGCAGAATGCCTGGGAATCCCAGAGAGGCAAGATTTTTTCCCCTTTTGGGTTGGCCCCGCCTTTTCCAGGGGACTCCAGACATTTACGGTCATCTGGTCACCCTGGTAGGGACATCTCCAGTATCCATCCAAGGCCTTGGGGTGAATTCAGCCCATTCATGTGATGCCCTTCCAGCTCTGGCGTGGTTGGGCTCAGTAGCTCCAGGTCTAGAACTGTGCAGAGTGACAAGGTCCATCCTGCCAGCCAAACTGCCAGCTGCCTTAACTGTTCGGGCGTGATGTTGCCATGACTCTTCAGGGGCAACGTTGCCATGACCCTTCGGGGGCGACGTTGAAAGGCCACCTTTGCCTTTAGGTTCAAAAAGTGGCCTTGAATTGGGTGGTTCACCCTATGAGAACATCTAGATGAGGTAGATGGCTAGGGCCATTTCCCCTGCAATACATCCACACGTTTGTGGATTGGGGTTATTGTTCTGTACCCCACGTTGCCCTGCTGCTTGTTAATAAAGTGGCCCAATTTGAATCCACAACACAGTCTGGATTCTTTATTTGGGGGTGCGAGGTTAATAAATAGGCGATACTGTTAAACACATCAATACATCCTTTGATATAAATATCAAAAGGAAACAGCACAGATCAGCATAGGCAATTTCTATTTTCATTAGGCTAGCTTCTGATGGCAAGCATGTAGAGTTTTTCTGACCCAGATTATTAGAGTGATCAAATTTTCTTTTCAGCTGGTGTCTCTCACACACAGGAAAACACTATTGCCAAGTGCTTTTAAAAATGTCTCAAAACGCCTCCTCTCAGCTGCTGCCACAGACAGTGCATTCCTTGTCCTGTTATATGCTTGCTGTCTCCAGGCTGAAATTAATAAAAGTTGATGTTTTACATTATTGTGCCTTAGCTATATCGTAATGCTTGGCAGAAGATAAAAACAAACAACTTAATTGATTCTTTACCTAATTCCAGTCCTCAATGCCTGAGTTCATTCTTCTGAGAGCAATTACGATCTGTGCTTCAAAGTTTATGGATTGTTCAATGCACCCCAGAGAAGTGAGTGATGTCTATCTTGTTTTCAGATGGTGAATTGCTTTTATAATTTTCAAGAAGGCACAGAGATGAAATGTATGTTGACACTTATGTGCTTTCAGTGGGAATCCATTTTGTGGAAATCACATATGCAACAAATACACATAATAAAAGGCATCTTTGAAAAATCTGTCACATTACAGTCAGCTCCCCGATTGCCCAAAGACAAATCAATTTTGACGAAGATATCTCATAATGGACTGAGGAAATTATTAACGGCCAGATTTACATTACACATGAAAAGGATGCTCTGCTGCAAGTAATAGAGTAACATAAACCATGGTTTTGTGCAAATATTATAGCCATTGTCTGAAATGAGGGTATTGAATAAAATACCATGTTATAGTAACATATGAAATAAGGTTATTTCATTCTGATAGACTTTATTTTAATAGAATAACTAGATATTCTAAACAACGGCTAGCATATTTTTGGCAAAGTATGAAACAAGCTCATTTCAGTCTAACCTTACATACTTCACCTATGGACTGTAATACAATGTCTAAGTATTCCACAGAATATATGGCAATTTAGGGCATGGCTTAAAAAATGTTTCTTACTGCAACATGATATATTTTACATATGCTAATAAATCTCATACTCACAGGTAGTTTGATAACTGAGGGAAGTCATTGATGATCCCCAGGTTTGCACTGTTTCTGGGTAAAGGGGGAACTTACCTACAATCTGCAGCAACCTCCTGGAGGGTCCAGAAAGCCTGTGGATCTCTCTGTAGGCCTCCTGAAGGCTCCAAACAGCTGAATATAGTTTAAATAAAGTCAAATGGCACAATCCAGAGTAACTATGGGGAGTCCTTGCTCCAGTGTAAGAACAATTTGCTCTGGATTGCAATATGAATTTCCCATAGATTTTCACTAGGTGGTGCAGTAACTACGGGTACACATAATGTCTCCTACGTGCTCTCGTAGTTACTCTGGATTGTAGGGATATTCCAGTTTTGTGGGGTTTTTTTTTTTTACTATTTTCCATTGTGGAAAGTGAATTAATGGAAAAGTAGTGGAAAGTGTAGTGGAAACGTAGTTCTGGATAGGCTGAAACTTACAGCACCCAAAATTATTTTGTAATAAATTTGTTTTATATAAATTTTTGGTTGTCACAGCCAGCGTCCACTGGAAGTCCAGGGAGTTTGCCCAACCTACCCCCTTTCTCCTCAGGCCTGGTGGTTTGGTAGCAGGTGGGAAAGGATTTTAGTGTTAGCAGAGCATTTCAAGATCATATCCCTTTTTTCTTGGCCCAACAAGCCCCATAAATCTCATAACTATGTCAACTATTGTAGGTCAGGAGGCTTGTGGGGAGATTTTTACTTACCTCTCCTTGGCATGTGGTTGTCATACCATCACCCCACTGAGGCATGTGGGATGCATTCTGTCAGCAGTTCTGTGGGCTGTAAAAGATAGGATTGGGCTGTGAATTTACTTGCCATTACAAGCACATTTCTGTAACAATATCTCAACTGCTTTAAGAGAGAAAAGCTTTGGGGAGAAGGAGAATTTCAATTGCAGGGTGTCTTTCATTGCTTCACTTCAAATTTCATCACTTCAATACACCTTCAAGCTGTTCTGCTCTAACAGATTTCCCAATTATTGTTACCTTTCCCAGTTATTGTTAGCTATAAAAATTTGTTTTTTATTACCCCACAGGCTGCAGATGAAAAAGTGGCTCAGGTAGCAGTTTAAGCCACAGCAGGAGGGGAAAGGGTTCAGCACTTACTCCCCCAATCCACTCCACTATACTGTCTCTTCAAGTGGTTTTTCCTGTCCAAAATTTCCATGAAGATTCATTATGAATATGTGACACTCCTTTGCTGTCTTCTTGCCAAAACGACTGCTTTTCTTTCCTCCTATCTTCTCTCAAGAAAGAAATAGTTAGAAAGGACAGAACAATCTTAATAAAGCATCACTGTCCCACCAGCAAGGTCTACTGGAATAAAGGCAATTTGTGTAGCAATTGTTGTGCAGCAATTTGAAAAATGGATCTATATGGTATAGGTACCTTCTGCTGTGGGGAAGGCATGACATTCTTACCATCTACAAGCCCATATAATGATTTCCCTGTGATAAAGTAGCAGCACTATTTCACAATAAATAATTCACAGCTAATTAGGAAATGTATAGCTTGCAATCTAAATGGTTCCTGATTATTTATTTCCCCCTAAACCCATCAGGTCTTCCCATTTGTCCCACCCTTCAAGCAACAGTTATTTTACTCTTAGCAATAATTCCCTCCTTTTCTATGCGCAGCATCCTCAGTTTAGACCCAAGATTAAACCTTGTGTTTATACACTTTTTTCTTTATGTAATGATATTCCATTTTGTCCAGTAGATCTCTTGGTTGAAAAAGCCCACCCAGACTCATGCCTTCAGTTTAGAAGCATGAAAGGGGAATGCTTGTTAGCAAAGCCAGGTACCACTACAGCATATGTCAGGTATCATAGTCCACAGGAGATGTGAATACTTCTTGCTGTTGCTTTGTTTTGTATTGCATCTTCCTTCCAAGTCACGTCATCATGTCAGCCAATGATGGTGTGAAGCCTTCATATCCCAGGAGAACATTTCAGAGACGACTTCACTGGAAATGATTTCAATGACAGCCTTCGCTCCACGGATCAGACTTTTGAGTGTAATATCTCTGGTTTGTGTACACAGAGAGAGGGGGGGAATCGTTACTTCAAAAGTGATTACTTCACCATATGGAAAGGCAGATACAGATTGAATTAACAGCTAGACTTTTGAAGCCACTCCAGAGCTCAGCATGCGTCTTCTATGTGTCAGATGCCCAGTTTCTGAAACTGAGGAGGTGAAGGGAGAAATATCTTCTTCAGATGATGATTAAATAAAAACCTCCAACTGATGGGTCTTCATCAAACCTGATGAGGATTGGATGCTCTTCAGTATAAATATTTTAGGTACTAAAGGATCAGTTCTCCTTAATCTGCCCATTCCGTAAGATCATCTGGTAAAATGTAGGATTCCTCTGGTGAATCCTAAGTGTTCCTTAGGAAGCCTATTTGGTTTTCACACATGAGAATGTTTTTTCCCCTTCAACAGAGTCCTGATTGCTACATGAATTATGAGATAAATGCTCTGTAAATAAAAGCATGCAGATTACACAATCAATGCCCTCACACAAGGATGCATGTGTATGTCAACCCCTTTGCAAGCTCAGCACCTGGACATTGAGCAGGCAGAAGGTTTAGGGTCAGCAGACACCATCTCAGTTCCTACAATAAACAGAGCCTTTAAAAAATTTTCAGTGAACACACACACAAGAAATGCAGATCTTATTTGCCAAGCAGTCTATTTAGCACAGACTGTTTGCTAAGCTCTGCTTGTCACCTATAAGGCAGTGTGAAATTTTATTTCTGTTTGATCCTCATTAAAAACTGCATTCATAGCAAAGCCTGAATAAGTGACCATTTTGACCCCAAATTAAGTTGGCATCTGCCCTCCTGCCCACACTCCCTGCTGGCTCTCTCATTCTTTCTTAATCCCAATTTTAAAGACCTCATTTAACAAAAAATTTAAATAAATGTTCATGTGGCCTTTGTCTTCATTACCCTTATCTCGCAAATCCAATCATTTCCAGCATTCGTTTCAAATACATCACCGAAAAAAGTTGCCATAAGCCTTCTAATGCAGTAAACCCCTACTGGCAGTAAAATACAACCACTGATTACCATCAAAGGAAGACAGAAAATAATTCTGACACTTGGAATATAATAAACCATGAAGTTGAGTGTGTGCGCTTCTGTGTGTGTGTGTGTGCTTGCGTGCATGGGAACCATCATTAAGTTTTCATAGCTATACCATATGCAACATTTCCAAAATTTAGTAAAGTGATATATTTTGATTGAATCAAAAGCATTTTGCATGGTTTTGAGTTTGACATTGGGACACTGGGAACTTTCCTCTGGGACAGCAACTACTAATCCAGATCAGAACTGGACAGATCAGACAATTGGTTGAAGACCCCTACAACTTATAATTCCCCTACTCCCAACCCCACTATCCTAAAACTTCACATGGTCAAAAGATGTGTTTAAAACAAAAACTACAGTGGTGCCTTGGTTTATGAGCATAATCCATTCAGAAAACAGGCTGGTAATCCAAATTGCTCACACTGTATATCAGGCACAGCATCTTAACCAGTGTGGGGCCGTGGGGTGGCGCTGCTACTCACTTGTTATTTATTTAGCGTATGGCAAAATACATGGATAAATCAAATGTTGATGTCCAGTCCACCTATCCGCTCAAAGACAGAGTGTTCTGTGTTGAATCAGACATGGGGCGGTGTAGGCTCTCAATTGAATTTCGAACGCAATGGCTGCAATCCTAAAGACACTTTTCTGGGACACATTGGGCTTACTTTAAAGTAGACATGGTTATGATTGTGCTCAATGTGATGAGTATTTTGTCAAGGAGCACCACAGTCACACTGAGGGGTAGATACAAGACCCCACTTAAAACAGAGTGTCCTGGTAGACACCGGGGTATGGATCCTGTTCAGAGTTCACCAGTATTGATGAGGTAGGTCAACGTTCACTCATTATGGCCAACCCAAGTTTGGAAAACACTGCTGTAGCACCTATAACACTATTTGTTACTTTTAAATTAAATTTTAATTGATAATCTTCCTGCATGCCTTCTTCAAAGAGGTTCTCGCAGCAATGAGACTTAGGGTGCAATCCAGAGTAACTATGGGGAGTCCTTCCTCCGGTGTAAGAACAAATTACTCTGGATTGCAATATGAATTTCCCATAGGTTTTCACAAGGTGATGCAGTAACTACGGGTGCACGTAAAGTCTCTTACGTGCACCTGTAGTTACTCAGGATTGTAGGGATAGGCTACAATCCAGAGTAACTACGGGAGCATGTAAGAGACTTTATGTGCACCCGTAGTTACTGCATCACCTTGTGAAAACCTATGGGAAATTCATATTGCATTCCAGAATAACTTGTTCTTACTCTGGAGCAAGGACTCCCCATAGTTACTCTGGATTGCACCGTGAGGTTCAAATCCTAACCAACTTTCAGGCACTGACATAGGCATGTGTTGCATCCTACCCCTACTAATTGGGGTAGTCACGGAGTCCTCCTCAAGTTAAGAGAACATTTTTGTCTTACCTTGGAGGTGCATTGCCCTTAACTCATGCTGGAAAATTGGTTAGGATTTTAAGGGCACAATTTTAACCCCAAGGAGGGCTGAAAAGAAGGTATTCAACTCCCCCTTCCCATCCATCAAAGGGAACTATGATCAGTTCCCTATTGACATAAGCACTATTCCTTCCAAACATTCCTTTTTCCCTATGGCTTGGCAATTGCTGGGACATTAGGTTGTCTTTAGGTGATTCAGAGTAGATTTAGATTATCTTCTTCCAAGACTCTTATGGTTCAGCTTTCATGAAAACAGAGAAACAGGTTTGGAGTCTGAAAAAGTAACAGCACCATCCAGTAGAATCAAAGAGTTTATTTTGGAATGTGGAGATTCTCTGAATGAATGAAATGGTGCAATCATATATATCAAATCACAATAATATATTTCATTAATCATCAGCCCATATTAAAAGACACACCTGTTCTTCCATTTCTGGTGGATTAACTGAAAAATATTCCCACAGTTCAATTAATCATTATGCTATATATACCTCAACACATTAGCATCTCTTATATTCCCCATCTTCAGTCACTCAATCTGTTAGCTCTTGCCTTGTTAATCCAGTCTTGCCAAGCATACAGAAGTGAAATATCACACCACCTGCCACTGCTCCACTGTGGGGTCAGGGCCAGTCAAGAGGGGAATGGAAGGCCATGAATCTTCCAAGGGCTAGGTGTTTTCTAACTATGGATGGGCTATCAACTACAGTTGATGCCTCTGAACAAGAAACAGAATGAAATTTCTAATCTGGAAAGAAAAATGGAGGTCAACTCCAGAAACACAATCCCGTCAAAGTACAGAGGTAGCTCATACTGAGCAGTGGACTGTGTGAACTGGCAGACAGACAACCCAATCCCAACCTGCATTGGAACAGATCAGTCAACTGGCCTGTGCTGTATCCACTGCACAGTTGGAGTCTATGGTACAACGGGGAAATGGGGATTTTTTCCTCTTACCCCAAGCACTGCCCCCGTCACAGCAATGGGGCTACTCAGAACTGCACCAGCTAAATCACTGGTGCAGATCCAAGAAGACTGGTGTTCCCTGCTCAGGGGGGGTTAGGATCTGGCTTAAGGTCCAGAAGCCAATCCCACTTCACTCCAGCTTTGTATTACTCTTTCTTCCAGAGCCCTGGAACACACATAAAGCGATTCCCAAAAACCTCATACTTGCAGCCTGCTGGCATAAACAGCCTCAAACTGGCATAAACTTATTTTTGTCAGGGTTTGCTCTCATATGGGACATCTGGCATATGTCCTTGTGCCGATTCCCGTGGTGGTGCAAACATGTTTTATGACATGTTTGCTACATCTGGAAACTGGTGTAAAGAACTTGAGCTGGCTTGAGCACACTTTAGGATTGTGCTTTCAGATTGCCTTTCATTTGAGTCTGCTACAGCCTCCCCAAGCGCACCACAGAAAATTGCTCTGATAGGTGAGCAATCAGGTAGGAATACAAGTCCTCTATCTTCTCACACACTCCTCCCTGTGCTGTCCCTTTAAACTAATCAGTGTTGGGCTCTCTAGAATCACACCTACCAGTGCTAGCACATATAATTTCTGCTTTGTTTGTAGAATCTGCCTAAGGAAAGAGCAGGATTTAGGGTGTCGAGGATGGATAGCTGCCTTCTGTATATTTTTCCTAAGAGTGGCAGCAGGAGAATAACCAGCCTTGATTCAAATGGCTGTTAATATCTGTATAGCATGTCTTCTGTCCCACAAAAGTGGAAGCTCAAAGGCCAGCCAAGCCCAGCACATTATGCAATGATACAGAAGTTAAAACAGAACTATGGTTTGTTTGTTTGTTTGTTTGTTTGTTTGTTTGTTTGTTTGTTTGTTTGTGTTTTTGGTCTGGGTTTACATTTTTTCCAGGACTATATACTAAGGAGTAAAAGAAATTTACTCATTATCACCTTATGTGAAAAATTGAAGTTATGAGAGCTGGGTACGAATTGCACACATCTACCAAATGATGCTGTATGCTATGTTAGTTCCAATTTGTGGTAAATAATATGCAATAATATGTGGAATTGAACATTAGCATTTAGAGGAGGGTCCATTAACCTTCTCCAGGAACTTGGAGAAGAAGGTGTTAATTGTCTTTTGTATGATGGTTGCTGGACTTAGCATTATGGTGTGGGGTCATTTTTATTACACTGAAAAATAAACAAAAAGAAGATGGATTATATCTGTAAGAAATTCCAGAATATATCTAAACTGTATTAAAAATAGAGATTGGTTTTTGGAACATTTTGCTTCCTGTTTCACATGATACAGTACATGCTCAGTGAAAGAGGGGTAGCAATGATACATTTATTTGTTTAAAAATGAATTTGGGAATTATTTGTCCCCTTCCCCTATTTGATTCAATTGTAACTGCAACTCTCCTCTATGCAAAAAGAGAACAATCTGATAAAAATGAGGGTGATTAGCATGCATAAAGAAAAAAAGCAAACAAGGACACCCTTTACTTAACAAAGGCAAATAAGGCCTAACCTCCATTTAGCCTGACCTAAGCCCTGGCATAAGTCCTGTGCTGACCTGGGGGTGTCAAAAAAGTGCCATAAGGCACTACTGTCCCACTCTTGGGAGAAGGTTAGGCCCGTGCCCACACATACACTTGCCTCCCTACCTTACCATGGGAATGGGAAGACTGATGAGTTGTGCTGGCCTAGGTTAGGACTGCACCATCTGTGGAAGCAAACAAGCAGACAGATCAACAGATTGGATAGCTTAATTAGCTGATCCAACACCACTGTGAATCATTCAGAGGTTAACAAAGAGAATAACTCAATGGCTTTGAAATAGGAAGCTTGATGCATGCTTGTCATATGGAATCATGGCAGAAACTGGTTTCACAAAACATTATATTACTGCACTTGGACCATCCTCTTTAAGTTGTTATGTTTGAAAAGGAGCCTCATGGCTATATACACTCAAAATGTCATGTCATGTGCATTTTCAGACAGGAGATGGTTCAGCCCTTCAGGATGTTAGGAATTATTACCAACTTTTCAAATAAGGCTGTGGGAAAGGAATAGCGTTGTTGGTATACTTATTTCAAATATTCACATTCTGTCTCTGAGCAGGGATTGCAGAGGAAACTCACAACATGGATTTCAATGCAACAAAATGCACTGGAATTTTTTTTAACGCGTAAGGTTGAAAAAGCTGGAAGTGGATGGAAGTAAGTGACTTCACCCAGTCATATCAGGATGATATGGTTCGATGGTTCGACCTCATGGATGGCTCATGGATGGTTTGACCAGTTCAGGGAGAGGCCAAATTAGGAACTTTCTTCCCTTGTTTTCCATGTGGTTTCAGAATGGAAAACCCCAACTTTACCAGTGCATCTGCAATAGTGCAAAACATCTCTCTCTCTCTCTCTCTCTCTCTCTCTCTCTCTCTCTCTCTCTCTCTCTCTCTCTCCTGGATGTATTGAGGAAAGAAATTTACTAAGGATATGCACAATATTTGTGACCTTGAAAAAAATGACACATTAATGGGAGTGGATAAAATTCTGGATGAATGGGAAGGAAAAATATAACAATTTGAATGGAATTTAAGGCAATGGTTCTGAAATCACTTCTGATAAAAAGTAAGTTCCATTAACTTGTAGGTAAGCAAGTACAGCCCAATCCTAAGAGTGCTTTTTTCAGAAGTGTGTCACACTGTAAGTTAGCCCACAGCCGCAGTCAAGTTCACAAGACAGCCACCATAATCATCATGTTTCACTGTTGTCTTGAACTGAAAGATAAAATTATATAAACCCAGTTCAGGTCTCATATTTCCCATCCAACAAGTCATGAGTTTGGTTTTTAGTAATGAACAAAAGTTTTGCTCAATTCTCAGGATTTGTACGTACTATGGAGTAGTTATACTGAAAATCAGTGAACTTCTGAATGAACCTGTATAGGATTCTCTGTTACAAAACATCCAAAAAACTAGGATGGCAAACTAGGATAAACAGCGCAATCCTAAATTTTGCTGGATCTGACAGGCTGGCTTGCCTGAACTGAATCCCTATACTGAATCCAGCATAAGTATCGTGACTATTGCTAAGCTACCACAGGGAAGGTGAAGGAAGCTTCAACTCTTCCCTACAGTAGGGCTGCAGCAGCCCTAATGGCTCTACTCAGTTTTAGTTTTAGTTTATGTACATTGGTCTAAGTCACACAGGGAGGCATATAAGTGCCTTACAAAACTTTTATGACATCCCCCTGGCTAGTAGGCCTAAGAGTGTTTGTGCACTGCACACCAATTTGCACCATCCTGGTTTATAGGGAACGTTCAAACCATAGTTTCTTGATCATGATAAAATGTGGTTTAACAAGTCAAAAAGTCTTTTATGAGACCAGATACATGAGGGAAGAAAAGGAGGAGGAGAAGCGAGCACTCGTGCACTGCTCACTTCCATTTCAACTTACTATGGTTTGTTGAATCCAAAGTGTAGCATCTGAACCAGGCCATACATTTTTAAATGGAAAAAACTGCAGGATCATTACCGTAATGAACCATTGATTTTCTTTCTGAGTCCCATTTTAGTAATAAATTCTCAACAGCTGTGCCAGC
Organism: Cryptoblepharus egeriae; assembly: GCA_030015325.1. NCBI lineage: Eukaryota > Metazoa > Chordata > Lepidosauria > Squamata > Scincidae > Cryptoblepharus > Cryptoblepharus egeriae. Next base: position 230,337,879 of record JAREYC010000001.1, read on the forward strand.
AATTTTTTCCCCCTCTCTAATCTGATTTCTCCCCATTGATATGTTCTAGCTGCCTGGCATGTAAATTAAAACAATTAGAAAAAAGACGCCACTATTATTAAAGACAGATGGGTAACATTTTCCACACAGATGTTTCTTCTGTTCCCAACTGATAAAAATCTGAATACGAAATATTTTAAAACTTGCTGAGCCTTTCAGAAAAATCCCATTTGAAAAGATATTTATTAAGAAGAAAAGAACACTTTCCACAGGCAGAAATTCATAGGGACTTTTTTTTTAAGAGAACAGAAAAGCAAGCTGATGATGAACATGATGGCAGCTTTGTTGGGGCTCCAGCAGCAAGCAGGGTGTATGAGAAAATCCAATCCCAAATAATTGCAATGCCTGAATAGGGATGGTGGGCACAGTGCAATGAAAGGCCGCTTGTGGCAGTACCCTACTATTCCTTTATTTCAGACTGGCTTTGGCTTTGGGGAAAATAAAAACCAGCATAACTTGTTATTTAAAAAATGAACACAAAATACTGTTCAGTGTTTCTCTGAAAATGTCATGTGTGGACCACATTTGTGTCTGCAGGCCTTGCCCCAGCATAATGTCTGAAATTGTCTATGCAGTTTCAACAAGTACAGGTGGGACCTCAGTATCCATGGGGAATCCCTTCTCGAACCTCCTATGGTCACAAGAAGATCACATACCACTTTGGATATCTATTTGACAGCCCAATCTTATACATGTCTACTCAGAAGTAAACCACATTATACACTCGGGAAAGTGTGGATAGGTGCAGCCCATATATCACATAGCACGATGAAGTTACTTAAAACTCTTTTATTTAAACATGCATTTGATGGCTTTTAGAGGATAATATTATTGTATTGTTGCCTGCCTGCTTTTAACCTGGGTTTTGTTGTTTTTTATTGTGTTTTATATTTTAATTGTATTTATTATCTGTTTTTAATGATATTTTATTGTTATTTTTAAATGTCGTTAGCTGCCTTGGGTTTTGTTAAGGAAGAAAGGCTGGAAATAAATAAATAAATAAATAAATAAATAAATGAATGAATGAATGAATGAATGAATGAATGAATGAATGAATAAATAAATAAATAAATAAATAAATAAATAAATAACTTCACCCGCATGTACAAAGCCACAACCCTGCCCTCCTTGCATTCAGCAGTTGCCTTTCAGGGCAAGCGCTAGAAAATAATTTCTTCCTGTGATTGACACCTTCAGTCCTAACCAATTTAGGCCAGCACAACTCACCTATCTCTCTGTTCCCGTGGTGGCATGGAAAGGCCAGCACATGTCTCTGCATTGGCCTAACCACCCCCTCCACAATCCCAGGAGTAGAAGTGCCTCACAGGATTTTTGTGACATTCCCAGGCCAGGCCAGCATGGGACTTGTGCCAGAATTTGGGCCAGCCTAACTAGGGGTAGGCCAGTGACACTATGACAGTGATATGTGGACCGTGGTCTTTTCAATGGTAATTTCCATCTATGGAGTTCTTTTTCCATTCAGATTCACTTCACAGGGTCAGTTTATAGATGATCAGATTAAAGTCATTGTGGTATTGTCATGGTTTTTCAATAGAAAAGTGTTTGAAAACTTTGTACAAATCAAAGCAGGGACTTTTCCTACTGGAAAAAACAAGGATGGACAAAACAAACAACACCTAACAACTAGCATGACATTAAATCAAAGCCACAGCTTTGCCTCAGGGGCTATTTCAAAATAACTATACCATTCAATACAGGGAATACTACAAAACTTCCAACTGCTCACAGATATTCTTCATATTTCTTATTCTCCCAGGCTTTTTACTGAGCAACTAGTGCTTTCCCTGCTCCATTTATTTGCTTTCATCATTTTAATTATTATACATTGTAAGATCTTTTGCATATTTTTTAAAAAAGTCTGGGCTGATATATTTTAAATGAGTTCTTCTATCCAGTTCCAAACTTTTGTATCTCTGTAACTTGCAGTAGATCTCTTTTGGCTGTGCAAAGAATTTTTGTCTCTAACAACAGTAAATAGTTGTCCGTTTGGGATGCCATCCAAGTCCGATAAGATGAGTAAGAATTACGAAATTGGCATCAATGGGATCTGGATTGCACCCTTTGTCTGGCATAATAGCCTGCCTGCAGTTCACAGATGCAACACAAATGGGATGCATGTGATGATTTGTGTAAAGACAATAATATAATTGATGCTGAGCTAATTAACATGGTAATGAATAATTTATACCACTGCAAAGATAACAGTGTATATTTTTATCATCTTCAGTACACTAAACAATTTCAATTTCAAAAGCACCTCATTTTTCCCTCTGGCTTCTTTGTAGAACTCATTCTTGTCCAGTTCTTGAACCATCTTTAGGCCGCCTATATGATGGTACCACCCCCATTTTAAAGTTCTTTGAAAGTTAACAAGTGGGAAGAATACCAAGTCCCCTTTCATGGAAGGATCAGCTTCCAGTATTTATTCATAGGCACTCACTGAACTCCCATTTTCTTAGCATCTTTGCAACAGAATTTCATTAAAACACCACTGAAAAAATACCAAAAAGTATAGCATTATGGCACTGGTATGCGCCTGATACACAACACATATAGAGCAAAATCTCAACTGGACTGCCTGAAGTAATGTGTATTTGCATTTATTTACACAAAGTTCACAAAGAAATTCAACAATTCAAGTCCATCAAGTCCATTTAGACCACCATATTCCAATGAATTTTATTTCTGCACAAAATTGCATATACACAACAGGAACCAAATGTGTATATCTGTGGGTCAAGCAGAAATGCGTTAATAGATTTAAGCTGACCACCTGTTTGAAATGGTTCTCGATTCTATAGCCAGCACAAGCGGAATCTCCTAGTTGTATCAAGTGAGGAAATTAGACTCAAAAGCATGGTTAGTGTCATTTAATCTTTGCAAGCAGTTGGATCTAGTGGCTTTTATTCGTGGTACTGCTTTTCAGACTGTAGTACAGTACCTATACAGCCATAGCTAGATAGTAGCATACAGACTGGGAGCCCAATCCTATGTGTCCCATTATAGTTCTTGGGGCTTACTCTCAGGTAAGTGTGGATAGGATTGCAGCCTGAATCCCTGTGCTTTATGTCACTCAGCTTGCTTATCCAAGACCCATCACAAACTTAAGTTCTAGTATCAGCTCCTGTGAGAGCCGGTTAACCAGAAGATGATTGTGAGACTGACGCCTTCTGTTTATTTTGTTTTAGAGATGTAAATAGAAATTGTTTGGAACCCTCATCTAGATCTGGGCCATAGTATATGATCACATTGCCTGGACAGGGCTCAGCCTTTCCTCTGGTCAATATCCACTTGAATTTGTCAGCCAGGAGAAACATGGATTTACCATCAGGAGAATGGACTGTGTCAACAATCTTATCCTGAACTTTTCATTGACAATGTTGTCATTCAGCAGTAAAATGTGGATTCAAGTACCAAAAAATTGACCTATCTTTTAGCCCAAATTAGTAGCAATGACATGGAGAAGGTTAAGATTGTCTTGAATTGCCATGTATTTTGAGAGCAGGAATTCTACAATGGCTGCCAACCATTGGTAACTGCCAACTGTTGTCAACTGCCATTTTTTTCAATATAGGGTGCAATCCAGAGTAACTACGGGGAGTCCTTGCTCTGGTGTAAGAACAGTTTATTCTGGATTGCAATATGAATTTCCCATAGGTTTTCACTTGGTGGTGCAGTAACTACAGGTGCACGTAATGTCTCTTACGCGCTCCCATAAGTTACTCTGGATTGCAGGGATAGTCTGGCTGCCAACTGTTGCTAGTTCATTTAGTTTTCACTTTTGTGCTATCCAGGGTGCACCATGAGGAAGCAAACTAGCTTCACACCCCAGAGGTATTAAAATTAGGCCCATGGATGTGGCCCCTGGAATCAATTTATCTGGCCCATGTTATAATTTTCCTTTTCCAGCTTGATAATTGGGCTTTCTCATACCCTGAAAATATGAACCATATTGGTTCATTTGCAGATAACGAATTTCTGTGTGAGAATCGAGTCCTTATTTCTGACCATCATTTGTGTAAGCGTGAAATTTTAGAGCCACTCAGAAGGCACCATGAATGCTTTTCAGATCACTGTCTGATATAATTTTGACACCCCTGTGATAGACTACCACTGCTATCAATAACTGGGAGCCACACCACAGTTTTCATGGATCTGTACTGTGGGTTGTGTAGGTGTGTGTGTGTGTGTGTGTGTGTGTGTACATGTGGGCAGGGGAAAGGGTTTAACAAGATGACCTGCCACAGTTCCAACCCAGATAGTTTTTTTCCTCTTCAACCCCTGCTCCCAGCAGCCACTGTTTAGAGTGGAGAGACTCTCTGATTGCAATGGAAGCCTTTTTCAGAGCAAATAAGCAGCCACAGGGAAAGCAGAATATCCATACCCAGACTTTTAAGCCAGCCCTCCCCTTTGTCATGATTCTCATCCACAGGGGCAATCTAGTTGTTATTGACTGAATTGGAAAGAAGCATACCACCCCCCTGTCATGTGCTGAAAGTAACATCTAGTCTAGTTCTTACTGCCATGCTGAGATGTACAGTTTCCCTTCTCCCTCCAAACCCTATCTCCTTTTGTGGTATGATTTTTAAATTGTGAGCCTGCTGGCTAGGCCGGGTGCATTTTACTTTCTATTGATTTATACTCCATATTTTGACAAAACACCCTTGGGGTGGCTTATGAGAGTCAATAAATTACAAAACCTCAAACCAATCATAATACCACCAGGATAAAAACAGCAGAGCCAGCACACCAAAAACAGTAGCTAAAAATAAAAACAAGAAAGATTTAACATACAATTAGGCTACAATCCAGAGTAACTAAGGGACCTTTTACACCGACATAGTTACAATGCCACCTATGAGAAACTTATGGGAAATGCATAGAGCAATCCAGAGTAAATGCCTCCCATAGTTACTATGGATTGTAGGGTTAGAAGCATTCGAAGGTGAATACAGACCTTGTTTGGTCCTTATAATATACCTCAGGTTATACCAAGCAAGAAGAGGATTCTACAGTTTGGGGCCCACCACAGAGAACGTCCTCTTTCCAGTAGCCACCTGCCTGGATAGAACAAGATCACTAATGTTGAACAGATTTATGGTGGATGCTCTCCTCTACTGCCCTGACCAAGGTCGCAAACAGCTTCTGTCAACATGTCCAGGGGAAGGTCTGGTCCAGCAGCCATTATTACATGGCCTTGGGGTCCCAGGAGTTGGGCACTTGGTGTTTAACTGATATAACTCATGGCTAAGATGGGGCCTTGAATAAGTCCTTCATGGATGAAGGACTTAAGAGACATTACGTGCACCCGTAGTTACTGCACCACCTAGTGAAAACCTATGGGAAATTCACATTGCAATACAGAGCAAATTGTTCTTACACTGGAACAAGAACTCCCCGTAGTTACTCTGGATTGCACCCTTAACGTGATTGGGAATCCAGATTGTTGAGATATCATGTCTATCAGATACAATTCTATCTTCCACACTGGTTGGCTTGCTGGCCGGCCATTTAAACAATACCAAAATAGCACTCGGCTATTGTGGGTCAGACATGTGTGACTTGTTCTGCTCTGCTGACTTGCAGTGGCTACTTAAACAGAAGTCTTAACCTTTCCCTGCCAGGGAAATCAATAATTCTGTGCTCTATTGAGCGCTAGGCCCTCTAAGTGAAAGTAATATGGATTTTGCTTGCTGTCATCTCCAGCTATGTATGCTGTTATAACTATAGATATGGGTGCTATGGAAACACACAGTTTTGCTTACACTTTACATTGCATTTCTCTCTTCCAGACCCCTAGGCAATGCTATTGAATTTTCTTTCCACTGTGCTTTCAAAATTAAACTTTGACTTTCGGAATATAATGATTGCAAATGGAGAGCCAGGGAAATTAGAAAGCGTGGCTTTTTTTTGTTTGTAACGCTCCAGAGTAAGATTTGGGTTATAAGGTTTGGAATCTTCCTGCCGCTCCCTCTTCAACACATTGCACACATCCCCCATTCACATGGGCACTCAGTTTTCATGCAACCCATTCATAAATCAGCTTCCAATATATTATTTAGTGTTTAATTAAGGTTGCAAATCTAAACACCCTTGGCTGACAAGTTCCATTGACTACATGGGAACTTACTTTTGAATAGACTTAAGAAATTATAAAATGAAAGTTTTTTAATGAATAATTCTCTCTTTCTCCGTATGCATCCCATTTATTATTTGCATTTTTTATTTTTAGTCAATCAATCAGTATTTATATACCATTTTTCAATGAAAAGTTCACAAACTTTTCATTGTTTTCTGTTTTAAAAGCAGCTTAAAATGTGGGGGAAAAGCAATGTAGCAATAAAGTCCACTTTTTAAAAAGGGTGCAGTCTAACCAATATTTCTGCTCTGGATTAATGGCAATACAACTCAAAGGTAAGGGAACAAACATTGTCTTACTTTGAGGAGACCTCCATGACAACCACCAGGGTGCAACATATGCTGCACTGTCACAGCGATGCCAGTGCTGGAAAGTTGGTTAGAAAGTTGGTTAGGAAAGTTGGCACCCAAAATATAATACAAAACATCCAGTATGGGCACAATTTTGGCCAGCCTAACTCACCTGGCATATCTACCTATAACTGTGTCGGGATGTTGGCATATGCATGTGCACAGGCCTAAAACCCCACCCCAGGTGTGGGGCAGAAGTGTCTTATGTCATTTTTGTGACACCTTCAGATCATCACAGGACTTATGCCAGGACTCATGCCAGCCTAGGAGGAGGTTAGGATTGCACCTAAGCCTAAGCCTGCAATCCTATACACACTTTCCTGGGAGTAAACCCATAGAACACAATGGGACTTACTTCTGAGTAGACATGCTTAGGATTGTACTCTTAATAATTGTCAAATGGCCTAACTGGCTATAAAATAATAATCATTTATTGCATAAGAAGCCAAAGGCAAGAGTTTCAGGGGCAGCACTACTATGTGAACCAAGAGCCTCTTGGCCTCTTTCTTCATTCTTTCCTGAATTATTTATTTAATTTATTTATTTATTTACTTACTTACTTATTTACTTACTTACTTACTTACTTACTTACTTATATCCCACCTTTCTTCCTTAACAAAAGGAAATGATTGCAACTTTTTCTTGAACAGTACTTTGTAACGTGGGCAGTCCAGACCTTCTTCTCTGAGTCAGTTCAAGTCTTCTTCAGTGGAATCTAAACATGTATGAATAAACCCTAAAATTCTGATACTCCTCCAAACAAAGATTTATTTTTCACTTCCTAATTGTGCCTCAGAGGAACCAATGAGTGAATAAGAGATGGTAAAAATTCTTTTATCCATAACAGAAAAGGTATTTTTTTTTTCAAAAATCAATAACAAGCTTTTGCCCATGGCTAATTTCTACTGTAGTGCTTTCTGGATGTTATCAGGATGAGATTTTTTTCCTTCATATTTTTCCCTTTTTTCTTCTTTTTTTGCAGCCATGTTTAATACTGTTCCAGGAAAAAAGAAAGCAGACAGGATTGGTTGCAGAAAATACTGCACTGACGCAGCATCACAAATTCAAATCATAAAGCAAAATGTCAATTTTTATTTTATTTAAGGAATTTATACTGAACCATTCTCATGCCCAAAGCAAATGGTCAGGGCAGCTTACATAGCTTTTTTCTTCTTTTGTCCTCACAACAACTTTGTGAGATCGCTAATTGTTCTGCAGGCAGCTCATAGAACTCTTCCAGATGGAATCCTTCACGGTGTGATTATCACATCTGACTTCAGGAAATGCCTTCCAAGTTTCCAGCAGGAACAGTATCAGGTCAGCTAAGCTGTAAACAGCAACACTTTCTGGCTCTGTTTATCAGCTTTCTGGTCTCCCATCCAAAATTCACCCCTATCTGTTCCTGCATAGAAGTTCTGACATCCCTTCACTCAACCACTAGACTATGTCTGCTGCCTCCACCCAACATGAGTATTTGTTTTGTGCGACACTGGATCCTTCTAAAAGCATTTCCCTGACTGTTTCCTCTTGTCTCCACCATAATATTAATAAGCGTTATTAAGAATTATTTTTATTAATTTTTAACTAGTTCAAATAACAACAACAACAACAACAACAACAACAACAACAACAACAACAACAACAACAATAATAATAATAATAATAATAATAATAATAATAATAATAATAATAATAATGTACATAGCACTATCAAAGTACATGATTCTTTGCAAAGATTTCAAAACACAGGTTCCTACCATCAAAGGTTGTAGAAATGATGACTGGTGATGACAAAGGGTGATGACAAAGGGATGAACAAGAATGGATTTCCAGAGCTAAACAGGAGAGGCATTAGTTATTTAATACAAGTATGGACGCAGTGCTAAGCTAGTCACAGAGCAAAAGGGAAAGGCGTTATGTATATGCTGGAACTGGGAACTCAAGTATGGTACCAAATCTTCCTAGATACCAGTGCTTTTTTTCTAGAAATAAAGCTACTCACCAAGCTACTCATCATAGGCATGTTTACTTCAGGGCCACAGAGATACCAGTACTCACCACAGTAACTGTGAGTACCCTCTCAAAAAGACTCCTGCTAGAAAACCCATGTTTTCAGATGAAATTTTAAGAACACTAATATATATATATATATATATATATATATATATATATATATATATATATATATATATATATATATATATATATATATATATATATATATATATATATATATATATATATATATATTATACACACACACACACACACACACATACATACATATACTGTATATACACTAATATGTATAGCATGCTAACAGCTCTTACCATCTGCTTCATCCCATAGCCTTGTTAATATTCCTCCCATTATATATGGATAAGCCAAATAATAGTGTGCAATGCACCATTTCTGACAGAATTCCAAAGGAAAACATTACATGGTTCTGAGCTCTCAGATTAGGATAGAAAGAGGGATAACAGAAATAGCAGGGAGGTGGTTTAAAATGCATCAATCCCCACATGGATTGATACCACTGCATTTCCTAAATGAGAATGTTATTGGGGTCACATTTACCTGCTTTCACATGTAGGATGCAGTACTGATGAACATTGAACTTGATGGTTTTTCAAAATATAGGTGTGTTTCTGAAAGACATTATAAATATTTCATGCCTGAAATGCGATGGTGACGAAATATTAAACATCCTCATTCCTGTTTTGAAAAAATTGAATAGAAGCTCTGAAAAATTACCATAATTCCCCAAGTATTAACTCAGGTGGAGCCTGAGGAGGAGGGTCAGCCAGGTGGATCAGTACTGGATCCAGTTACTGAAACTGGTTTGGAGATGGAGCCCATTAGTCAAGAGACTCAAGAACAAGATCACTCAGGGGCCTTAAGTCATTAAAAACAAGACCATTAATTGATGGAAACATGTTTAATTGTCTCGCAGCCCTATTATTTTTCTAAAGCAAGATGCTGCCACCTGCAGGATGAAATAGGTAGCATATAAACAAAGGAATGACATTGTGTATCTTGTTTCAGTCTGTAAGTGGCAGCAATCGTGGTACAGTACTTGATTGTACATCCTCTGTTTGCAGTTCCTGCTCTGGGCAACTTGAATTAGTCTGTCTGGATAAGTGAAAATGAAAATGAAAAACCAAGGTCCAGGCAAATGCAAAAGAGAAAATATCCAGTTGTGACAAATGTTTAAATCTGAATGGAATTACTGTATTTTTAATCCCATCTGATCCTCCCAAACACCTGAGTATTTTTATTTTTCTTATATGGTAGTTGCAGGTGACCATATAGATGGAGGACTGAGTGCCTTTACTTTTAACTATTGCATAGAAGAGGGAATTTAGGCAGGTGCTGCTTTTTAAACCCTTCTATGTTGAGCTAAAGGTAAAAGTGTCCCCTGCATGTTGCCCTGCTAATCATGACCGCCTCTAGGGAGTGGTGCTCATTCCCATTTCTTAAGCCATAGAGCCAGCATTGTCCAAAAACACCTCTGTGTACATGTGATTGTGCATGTTACCTTCCCAGCGGGGAAGGGGATTGTGCACTGGGGATTATGCAACGGGGATTGTGCACTGTTACCTTCCCACCAGGGTGGTACCTATTTGACTTGCATTTGCATGCTTTTGAACTTCTAGGTTAGCAGGAGCTGGGCTACGTTTGGGAGCTTACTCTGTTTTGCAGTACTCAGGTCTCGAACCGCTGATCTGCCGATCTTCGCATTGACAGGCACAGCACCTTTAACCACTAAGTCACTGCAGCACTGAGCTAAACCTAGGATGACCAGATGCCAAACACAAAATTCCTGAACCCCCAAAGCCAAAATTCCTACCCCCCAAGCCAAAATTCCTACCCACTTAAAAAATGTAGGACAAAATTTAGGACATGTTAAAATAAGCTAAAACACTCATATTGCTTTCCTGTACTTAATTTCAACACTATAGTATTTCTTTTTTTAAACTGAAAACTTTTTGCAAGACCTGTTTTCACCAACAATGCACATGTAAGTGGCTCAAAGCAGACACTCAGGGTGACCATATGCCATAACCAAAAAAGAGGACAAGGCCCCCAAAATGTAGGACATCCAAACAAAATGTAGGGCATGACAAAATAAAATCTGAAAACACTCATATGCTGAAAACACTCAAATGCTGCCTTGTGGAGCATTTGCTGAGTTCCAAGTGCAGAGGATCACTACCATTCTGGAAGCCTTGCACTCTCTGGATTGACCTTCCACACCAGCAAGGCATGCTTGCTTACTTGAGAGTAAAAGCCTCACTCTCAAAAGGGTTTAATGCAGTAGAGCTTGGAGGAAGGGTTTCCTTGTGAGGTGCCTGGTAGGGGCTTCATTTATTGGATCAGGACCAGATTTCTCTCAGCCTGCCCAAAACATCTAAGGCAAGTTTGCCTATTTGCAAGTAAAGGCACAATAAGGTTCCCTTTCAGTTCCCAGAGAGATCAATGCAATTATCAGGGGTCACTTTTGGCAGAGATTTTGGAGGCTGTGTTCATTGATTCAGGACCATTATGGTGTCCTTGGATTCCTCTCAGCCTGGCCTTTCTGACAGACTATTGCATGTTCACCTACTCATGAGTAAAGCTGTGATATTGGGCGCTTTCACTTTTCCATAAAGCTCAAGACATATATTTTTTTTTAGTTTTTTGGCATAACTTTTGATAGGAAGGAGATATTTCAAAACTGATTTTTGCTTTGGATTCTGCTCTTCAATGGGAATCCAATGACATATAACTTGATGGGGTACTGCATACCATCGCAAAATTCCAAAATTGAGGACACCCGGACAGAAGGCTAAAATCTGGACAAATCCGGGAATTTCCGATCATATGGTCACCCTGGCTAAACCTGCCTAAATACCCTCTTCTATGCAATGCTTAATTACATCCTGGGCCTCACATCCCACCATTAGCCAGACACACTTGTCAGTGGCTTGGTCTTAGAGTGTCAGACTTGGGAAGAAATCTTTCCTTCATTGTCAGCCTGCACATGATACAGTGACGTGTATCATGTCCATGCATATCTGGGCTTTTGAGGAGCTAAAAGAAAGAGGCTTGAAAGTCAGTCCACCCCCCACCACTGGGCTCCAACACACACTGACATCTTTATTTCTCCATTGTGAAGCTGCTGGAAATGAAATGGGAACATATTAGATTTCAATTTTCTTGCACGTATACATTATCTCCATAAGATTCATAAATGCACTTGAGTAGCTGCAGCCCCTCCAATAAATATTTCTAAATTGCTTTGTTATCAGTAAAAACTCGGTGTTATGTTATCTGTCACTTCCACACTTGGGGACTGACTGTTAGCTGTAGGGGTGCAAGACTGATCATTGTCTTAACTGCTTACAGGAAGCGTGTTACCAGTGCCGGGCCTTTGCTGCCATGGAAACCATCTAATAATTTCCCGGGTAACATTTACGTGATAAACAAGCTCAGAAATCACTGTTGACTCACACCAGGGAAAAAAAAAAGAAACCCTCATAATGTTTCTGGTGAACTTTTCTGAACGCACATCCCTCCGTGCAGCTTAGAGGGTTGCGATTTCACTTTAGGATGTGCTCCGTCTTCTCAAAGAAGAAGATGAACAAACAATTCCTGTTCCCCTGGACTTCTCAAAACATTCTGGAATATTATGCGCAAGTCATTTTCATATGGGAAAGATAGGCGGTTGTGTAGCCACCATTGCGTGGAGTGGTGTAACTAGGAGGAACCTGACAAGCACCTACCCGAGGCATCAAACTGTGGGGTGCAACATTTAAGGCAGTCACTGCTGGGTTCTCCCTGGAGGGGGGAAAAGAAGGCACTAGCAGGTAGAACAGGAGGCCACAAAGCCACCCGCTTTTATGGTGGCTTTTATGGTGGCTAAAATGCCACCATAATGTCATGTCACTGCCCTGAGCCCAAGGGCTTCTAGTTAAATCTCTGATTGCACTACATGGTAAGTGGTTGAAATTTTTTTTTTACTAAACAGTACCTGCATACAGTATTTGTAAGCTCCATTGAGCTTACATGTAGCTTCTGTAAACCTCCTTGGGTTTATGTTTGCTTTGGCACAGGAAAGGCAGGATAGAAATCTTTTAAATAAAAAAAATCTGCACACAATAGAATGTTTTTGTCTATCAAATGTACCTATTTGGCTGACAAAATATCAGCTACAGTCAGAATATCAGTCAGACTATCAGTTGATTTCAAAGGACCAAACGAGGCATGATAAGAAATTGTTTATGGAATTCTATTTCCATCTTCTTACTGGAAATAGGAGTTGCAGCGCACCTCCACCCCCTGCTAATTAGGATTGTTATGGGGGAGAGAGGTTTTTTATCTTTTATCAAAGGTAAAGAAGATCAACTGGATCTATAATGTTCATGCCAAACTGTGGTGAGCATTGAAAACCAGTTGAGATTTCTGTTTCCAAACCTGAAAACAGTGATAGCCTAAAGTAGTACAATCTAAGAAAACTTTACTGTTTTATATTGCTGAATGTATAAGTGTAGCAAGCAGCAGGGAACTGATTAGTTTGCCCCCATCCTTTTCTTCATCTTGTATGAGGAATGATATGGTAGACAATCTTCAATTTCTTGAAATTAATGAGGGTTTTACCATTAGCTTCAGACAAACTAGGATTATAGCCCACGATCTGCTACAAACACTGTCAAGATGTAAGATGATATGGCTCTATTGTTAAGTGTATTAATGACATGATTGCCTGGTCTCAATAGTTGATAAGCATCTGATCATTAAAGGGCTATTCTCTCCTCTACTCTTACAAGCATAAATGTATTGAGATGATGGCATCTCTATAGAACGATAGATCAGGTCATTCTTACCAAGCTAATTGTATCATTATAATGGCTGCAGAACCTTGGTTTCTGATGCAGATGAATTACAATTTTAAACTACTAATCAAAGTTAAAAAAGATGAATGTAAAAGGGACACCAGTATGGTAAATTTCTGTCTTAGAAGCCATACTTTCCACCTTCTTATGGAAGCTTCAATATCTAAAACAAAATGCATGTGGGAAATTTAAGAGTAGAACACCTCATATAATCCTTTAATCGTGGAAAACAAAAATAAAAAATTGCCAAAAATACAAAGAAGAATGGACCTGTATAAGGACTGTAAAATTTGGGAACTGGGAAAGTTGAAAATTTTAGGCTTTGTGCTCACATAAGCCAGCTATAGCCCTACAGAATCCAAACTGACCTTCTTGCAACAATTGTATGGGAGATTGGCCATTTTATTGGGATTGGCCTTGGCCATTTTATCTTTTTCTTCTTTTTATTTGAATTGATGCTGGAAATGGTTTTACCAGCAGTTAATCGTAAACTGGAATGAGATAAATGCTTTTGTGCTCTGTATTCATTTTTGTTGATTCTCCCCTGAAATTTTGTTTTCCATTCTCATTCTGGCTGAACTGTTCAATCGAGAGTGAAAATTCAGTCACAACTCCTGGCATTTACTTGTGGGAAATATGAGATAAAGAGGCAGAGATCAAGGTGGCAAAAATAGTCTATAGCTCCCTGGAACCCTCCTATTAGAGTAAGGGCACAATCCAGAGTAACTATGGGGAGTCCTTGCTCCAATGTAAGAACAATTTACTCTGGATTGCAATAGGAATTCCCCATAGGTTTTCACTAGGTGGTGCCATAACTATGGGTGCACGTAATGTCTCTTACGTACTCCCATAGTTACTCTGGATTGTAGGGTAAGATTGCCATAATTCATTTCTACAAAACTGGGACAGAACCCCTGTCTAACTTGTCAGTATGTGAACTGGTATGTCCTGGTTTCTGGGACATATGGCAACCTTATATAGGAGTAGGCCATATTGAATAGGACTTTCTGCTGAGTAGACAGGCTTAGGATTGCACTTTCACATTTGGAGCTCTTGAGCTTAGTAAAAGGTGATAAACATGATAAACATATGTACTGATGTGAGAGTTTATGGCATGATACAGGTTTAATCTAATTATCAGCAGTTTTTAATCAGCAATTTTGACACAACACAAAAAAGTTGGAACTTAAATTTAAAGATAAATTAACTATTTTAACATTAACTTTTTAATATTAATGGCTCAAAAGCAGCCTGCATATCATGGTAATGCAACAGGCAATTAACCTTGCAGGAAGAAAGGTTTCAAAAAGCTTCAGATTCACTTCCCTTCTCCCATGAGATTATCATATGAATACAAATGAATACATCACTCATCAACTGCTTACCATTCAGTTAGAAGTGTCTGCCTCCCATCTGAAGCTGTTGTAAGCCTGAGAAAGGGAAATTGGTACATCAGTTATATAAATTTTCCTTCTCTCTTTTAATGGCATGGGACAGATTCAGAACCAAAAATAAGCATTTTGTCATACAATTAAAAATTGATTTCTGAATCTCTACTGACACAGATGTAGTAATACCTATTGCAATCCTAAGCATGCCTACTCAGAAGTGCATCCCATTATAGTTTATATCTTATTCCCAGGTAAATGTGGATAGGATTTCAGCTTTCGATGACTTTAAGTGGGAATTAAAGATAACTGTGAATAACAGATGAATAACACCTATGAATAACAGATGACTTACAGCCCAATCCAGAGCAACTATGCCTTGCACATAAGAGGCCTTAGGGTGCCCTATCTATCACTAGGATGGAGCAACTGCAAGATGCTCCAGCCCAGTTACTCTGGAAGAGGCTTAGGGCAGAGCAAGGCAACATAGGGTGCCCTAAGAGAGGTGGACCTGCTCTGCCCTAACTGGGGCAGCCTAAGCAGCTCAGGAGAGGCAAGTTGAGGGCAAGTTTAGCATTGCCTAGGGCAGAGCAGTTACTCTGGATCCAAAGCCTGTTTCAAGGCAGAAATGCCCTCTTCCAGTTCCTCAGAGATATACCACTTCAGGAGCAGGTATAGTAATGAGTAGACCCATAGGGGTCCATGATAAGGCCTGAGTAAGAATGGTAGTGTTGACCAAAAATCTGAGTTCTTGGCCAGCCTAGCTGCAATCCCTGCCTCTCAACCACAGGATATGGCACAACTATGGCAGCCCACTAACCTCAGGATACAGCAGGCCACTCCAAGCATCCATTTTGCACTAGAAGAACTGTAGGTGTAACTGGTTGTCAGGAACTGCTGGGCTTCCTTATAATGTAGGCACCACAGCTGTCCCTTCTTCAGTGTGATCTGAAGGGGGTCTACTCAGGAGCAAGCCCTCCCCAGCTGTCACAAACTTAGCATGCTCTTGAGCAGTTAGGGCAGCCCAGGCTTCCTGACTCTCTGGATGCAGCATAACTTTCTGCTCTGGATACAGAATAGTTAGGAGAGAGCAGTTAGGGCAGAGCAGGTTGAATTTGCTCTGGATTGCACCCATAGCCTTCATATCTTGTTTCTGAAGAAAACTGATTGTGACCATTGTGAAAATCAGGGTATTACAGTGAGCTGACCTGTTGGTAGTTCTTTTACATTCATATGCATCCTAGAAAAAATCTCACAAAGAAAACAGTTTCATTTTCCATAGAATATTCCTTACTTGAGTAACCAATATAAATTTTCCATCATGACCCTGACATGTTTCTCTACCTATACTTTTCTTATGTTTGTGCTTGCCAAAAATTAAATTGCAAAATGTCAGAGATTCAACTTATATGGAATTTGAGAGATACTTTCATATGAAATCTGACATTTTTTCTTCTTCCAAAAGATAAGGATTTATGTGAGCAAATCTGAGTCAGGACAATTTGGCTCAGGGCACAATCCAGAGTTAGGGCATTGAAGAGTGCCCTAGGTGAATCCAGAGCAGAAAGTTATGCGGCATCCAGAGAGTCAGGAAGCCTGGACTGCCCCAGGTTCTCCAGAGAATGCTAAATAGACACTGTCAGTGACACCTGGGGAGGGCCTGCTCCTGAGGAGACACCCCTCAGATCACACTGAACAAGAAACAGCTGTGGTGCCTGCCTTAGAAGGAGTCCCTGATGAGACTGCCAGTACAGTCTACAGTGAATACAAGTGGCTTGTTGGAGTGGCCTGGTGTATCTACAGGTTAGTGGCTGCTGTAGTTGTGCCATAACCTGAAGTTGATAGACTTCAGCTAGGCTGAGACTTCAGCTAGGTTGCAGCTAGGCTGGCCAAGAACTCAGATTTTTGGTCAACACTGCCATTTTTATTCTGCCTTATCGTGGACCCCTATGGGTCTACTCAAAACTATACCTGATCCTGAGGTGGTCTAACTCTGATGAACTGGAAGAGGGAATTTCTGCCCTGGAAACAGGCTCTGGATACAGAGTATCTGCTCTGCCCTAGGCAATGCTAAACATGCCCTCAACATGCCTCTCCTAAACTACCTAGGCTGGGACAGCTTGGGCAGCCCAGCCCACCTATCTTGAAGCAGCCTATGTTGCCTTAGGCTGCCCCAAGCCTTTTCCGGAATAATTAGGGTGGCCCATCTTGCAGTTAGGTCAGCCCAGTGATAGATAGGGTAACCCAAGTGCAATTCTGGATTGTGCCCTCAGTTATTTCTCTGAGAATCACTTAAATGTTATTGTTCATAGTATTAAAACACCTTAGTCTAGACTTGATGCTGTGGTCGAGAGGAGTGTTTGGAGAGATAACATTCCTTCAAGCCAAATCTCACTAGTTCACCACATGCTTTGTATACAGAAGGGATTGAAAGGCTCCAGTTAAATGGTCCTTGATACAGCTAGAAAAGACCTCTGTCTGAGAAAGCGAAAGCCTGCGGATAAAACTTTGGCTACAAAGAAATAGAATCAGATTTAGTAAACAAAAGCTTCACATATCCTTGCTAGATGAATGCATTTAATACATCCAATAATAAACATTTTCCTCCTGTTTATTGCTTTAAACAATTTCTTTTCAATTTTTCAAATATTACAGATGATTATAATACAATATATACAAATTTTAAAAATAAATATAACATTTTGGAAAAACAAAGTCGTTTTAAACAGTGGCATACTGTCTATGTAGCATATGGTGTCATGTGGTGGGTGTGAGTGCTCCTGCCCACCTAGTCCTCTATTACCCATGCCGATAGCGGCTAGCCAGGAAAACTGCAAAGGGTTTGTGCATGACTCATCTGCAGGCATGCATATGTCTTTGCAGCCAGCTGGGGAAGGGCACATGCATGGCTTCAGCTGAGTCATGCATGTGCTTTCACATTCAGCTGAAGAAGCCTCATTGGCACTCTGTGAAGGGCATGTGTGCAACTTCAGCTGAGCCACACATGTGCCTTTTGCAAGGTGCATGTGCAAAGCTGGCTGGGGAAGACTTCTTTGCCCCAGCTGTGAAGGGTGCATGGTGGGGCATTCACATGATGATGCCATGATGCTACATGGCATCATGAAGTCACGTGTGCCATGGGACCTGGAGTGCCCTCGGTTGGCCCCAAGTTTTAAATATCTTCTAGCATTATAGCTACTACCCCAAGCTATGTGTCATCCACAACTGTGATAATAACTCTCCTCTAGTCCCTCATCCAGATCATTTATAAACACATTGAATATTTCTTTACTCAGCGTGTAGTTGGTCTGTGGAACTCCCTGCCACAGAATGAGGTGATGGCATCTGCCCTCAATGCCTTTAAGAAAGGATTGGACAAATTCCTAGAGGAAAGGACCATGACAGGTAACAAGCCATGAGGAATGTGTGTAGATGTGGACAATCTCAAAATGCCAGATGCAGGGGAGGGCACCTGGATGCAGGTGTTTTGTGTGCTCTTTGAGGTATCTGATGGTTACTGTGATATACAGGAAGCTGGACTAGATGTGCCTTTGGTCTGATCCAGTGGAGGTTCTTCTTATGTTTTTATATTCTTATGTACAGAATCCATCAACCTCTCTTACGAGCCAGGCTGATGTGGAGTCATTTAGCAGGACTCTTTGAGAACGGTTATTCAATCAGCTTTTAAACCACACAAGGATAGTCCATCTCTGGCCCACATTTTACCCACAAAAACAGCATGCAGATGCTTTTCTGAAATCTTAGTACGCTCTGTCCATGATCTAATAGACTAGTTATGCATGCACCTAGAAATCATTACCCCATTATTTTCTAAATGTTTGCAGACAATCTATTTAATAATCTGTTCTAAATTTTTTCTAGAACTGATCAATCTATAATTTCCCAGATCTATTTCCCATTTTAAAACACAGGGGCAACATATGTTCATCTCTAGTCCTCTGCATATCACCCATTCTCCAAGAGTTCTCAAAGTCTACATGCAACTACGTGTAGTACTTTGCAATGCACTCTGTATATATTTTCACTATAATTCCTTTTCATTTCATATATATAAGACACATCTGGTCCACTGTGAAGTCCCAGTGGATGTCCCTTTTAAAAAATGACACACTGTATTAACCTTCATTAAACATCTGTTCATGTACCCCCTGTACTTTATGTAATTAGCACTGATCTTATTGAGTTCCTCTTGGTGTGTGTTATAAACAGCAAATCATATCAGCTCGAAGCAGGGAAGACTATAATACAATCATGTTGCAAGAAAAGACTGAAAAGGACTGCCACCCATAGACTAAAATTAATATAACACAACAAATGTCAATTTATCACTAGAGGAAAGAATAAAATGCAATGCTACCAGGTAAGTGAAAACAACCTTTTAGCCCTGATGATGCCCTAGCATTTAAAGGTCACAGTGCCATAAAATGGAAGTTACCATGTGATGATTCATGATGGCAGAATATGATTTTGAGCCTGTGACAATCTGCTGAAATCTGCAATGCTTTTGAAGCTCTACTGGGTATATCATTTGGAAAAGGATCTCTTTTTTATCATATCACACAAAAGAGCTGATTGTTTATGTATCATTAAAACTACAAAGCGCACAGTGCAGAGTGTGCATGGTTGTTTATTTAACCGTTAATATAAATGGCTGATGATACAGATAAGGATAGTGCAAATGTGACCATCTGAAAGCATGTTTATGTATAATTTGTTGAATTTAAATGTGCTTTTTGGCCATCAGGAAGGAATTACATCATGATAGCCATACCTGAGGCATAAACCTGCAAGTCGGCCCACAGCTTCTTAGAAATAAGACACCCACCACAATACTCATCACATTCAACCATTTTGCTGGCTCTAGAGCAGGGGTGTCAAACATAACACCCAGGAATCAAATGCAGCCCACCGAAGTTCTTTATCTGGCCGTCAACCTCTCTGGCCAGCAGTGGTGGGTTTCAAATAAATTAACAACAGGTTCTTATGTCCCATTAGCAATCGGTTCTCAGAACCAGGCGCTCATCAGGAAAGGATTCTATAGAACCTGTGAGAACCCACCATTACATCAGCGGCTCTCAGTTGTCAAGTTGTGTTGAGGTGCCACTGTTGAAAAGGCAGAGCATGTAATCATTGGACTCTCCCCTTATCTTGCAAATATGATCAACATTTGCATGTTTTCTGTTTCATCTTTGTTTCTAGGTGAGGAAAAAGCGCTTTATTATCACAACCTGCTTAATGACATCACTTCCTGCTTAATGACATCACTTCCAGCCTTCAGTAGGCATCACAAATGCTATATGTTGTATGAAATGAGTTTAACATTTCATACAACATATGCTATAGAGAGCCATAACCCATCAGATACTAGGCTACCATACTCTGGTCTCTTTCAGTAAAGCAGCTTTCATATATACACAAGGGATAATATGTAGTGAATTTAATTGACAATTTAAATGTCAAAAAGTCACCAGGCCCAGATAGCATCCGCCCAAGAGTCATTAGGGAATTGAAGAACAAAGTTGTTGATTTACTGGCTAAAATATGCAGCTTGTCTCTAATGATGGCGATGGTGCCAAATGACTGGAGGGCAGCATATATCATATCAATCTTTAAAAATGGTAGCAGAGGAGACTCGGTCAGTCTAAAGTCGGTTCCAGGTAAGATGGTGGAGAGTCTCATTAAAGATCAAATTATAAAACACACAGATAAGCAGGGCTTGCTCAGGGAGAATCAGCAAGGGTTTTGTAAAGGTAGGTCTTGCCTCACAAATCTTTTATAATTATTTGAAAAGGTCAACAGGCATGTGGATACCGCAGAACCTGTGGACATTACATATCTGGACTTTCAGAAGGCGTTTGATATGGTCCCTCACCAAAGATTTCTGATAAAACTCCACAGCCAGGGAATTAGAGGGCAGGTCCACTCTTGGATTGGGGACTGGTTGATGGCCTAGACAAAAAGAGTGGGTATCAATGGATAGAGTGGGTACAGAGATGCTCTTCTCCTTTTCACATAACACAAGCACTAGTGGACATCTACTAAAACTGAATATTAGGAGGGTTAGGATAGATAAGAGAAATATCTCTTTACACAGTGTGTAGTTGGTCTGTGGAATTTCCTGTTACAGGATTGGCGCTGGCTTCTAGCCTCAATGCCTTTAAGAAGGGATGCCTTTAAATGCCTAGAGGAAAGGACCATCATGGATTGTAAGCCGTGAGGGGTGTGTGTAGAGGTGGACAACCTCAAACTGCCAGATGAAGGGTATCTTGTGCTCCCTGAGGCATCTGGTGGGCTGCTGTGTGATACAGGAAGCTGGACTAGATACAGGAAGCTGGAAGCCTTTGACCTGATCAAGTGGAGGCTCTTCTTACGTTCTTATGAGACCAAATTAGTTTTGAAAATTTTCTTATTATAAGCCTAGGTAGAAGTAGGAGTGTTGCACACTCCTTCACATGGAAGCATGACAAAATTGATTAGGAATTGGATGCTATTGTTGTTATATTAATTTTTGCAGTAAATGCTATACAGCCAAAGGCCCAACTCTATCAGGACCTTCTGCTGACAAGCATAAATTCCACTGAGGGAAGGTCCACTGGACCAGTGATTGCACACAGAATGATTGAACATGGAACAGAGTTGCAAGCACCACTAGAGCTTCCAGCCACCACCAGTGCATGAAAGTTAACAGCTGGGATGGGCTGTGAATGGGGATGAGAGAATTGGAGCCAGCATTATGTTATGAACCCCAAGTATGCATAAGTGTGAGTGAATGGTAATGAGTGAATGAGCCTTTTGAAGAATGCCCAAGAAAGGTATAGAACAGGCACAAACCTTGCAGAGACTGTTGGGAAAGACACAAGGACAGAAAGTCCCGGATTAAAAGCAAAGATGTACTACTGAACCCACATTAACATTAAATTATGAGCTTTGGTCACACATCGAATGACAGAAAACAGGGAGGTAGGGGTCCAAAACGTCAAAGGATAAATGGATATAATTGTCCTGATAAGGAGAGCATTCTCTGCCCCAACAAGATGCATTGAAGGCAAACAGGTGGGCATGTGGGAGACCCCCTGATTAAAATGAGGACTGTCAAAATGGGCACAGAACAAACAGAAACATTTCTGATGAATGTATGGACCGAAACGCCCACCAATCCCTGTCGTGCCAACCTAAAGACAACACCCAGAAGGAGCATGAAGTAGGTGAAGAGGATAAAACCTTGACACCTAGACCAAACCAGTTGAGAGGGTGCATCCCTTACATAAACCCTACAATCCAGAGTAACTACGGGAGCACGTAAGATATGTTACGTGCACCCATAGTTACTGCACCACCTAGTGAAAACCTATGGGAAATTCATATTGCAATCCAGAGCAAATTGTTCTTACACCGGAGCAAGGACTCCCCGTAGTTACTCTGGATTGCACCCAAACTCCATCTTGGGATTGATCACCCAGAACTGGGAGAAGGTGCACCCCTACGGCAACCTCCATCTCAGACTTGATCCCCCAAGATTGGGAGAAGAAATGCATAGGTTAACCTACACTTTCTTGGGTAACATATGAATTGGCTGTGTGAATGTGCTATCAGTATGAGTGGTACTTTTGAATAAATGCATTGAGTATATCCAGCTGGTTTTGTCTCTGAGAGTTTAACTGCCCATCCCCTGGGGCCTGGCAAGAAGTGTGCTTTCGTGGTTTAAAAGAACAGGCAAAAGTTTAGCTGAGATCAAGAAGGGAGAAGAAAATTTCCCTCCCCTTCTTTTGATCATGACAGGAGGCTTGTTGGGAAGGCAGAACCTACCTTGATGACAACCATAACCTATACCCCCTTTAAAGCCTCAACATATCCTCCTGGGCTTTGGCTCACTCAATTCTTGTGCAAGTCAAAGGTATGAAACAGATCAGAGTAGCCAAGAATAAACTGGACCATAAATGTTTTTAATTATAATTAATAATAATAATAATTTAAAAAACCAGTCCTTATCTTCAAAGTGTTAACAGCAGCTTCACCCATGCATTGATCAAGCATAGGAGGTGTTTAACTTTATTTTTCACAATTTTATCTCCCACTTCCTCCAATGATGTGAGGGTAATCTAAGTAGTTCTTCCCCCTCTTTTTGTCCTCACAGCAACCCTTCAAGGTAGGTGAGGCTGAAAGATAATGATTGGCCCATGATTGGAAGTTTCATGGATTAGCAGGGATTTGAACCGGGATCTTCCAGGTTTTGGTCCAACCAACTCCCAAAAAACTACACCATGCTAAACTACACTATGAATGTGTGAACTGAGTCCAAGGAAAACATTGGTTGTAGAGGAAGTAAGTTCTCTGAAATGTCTCTCTGTGGTGTGATATTCATGACAATTCATGTAGAAAGGGCTTTAAAGCACTACCTCTTTTCCTATTACTGCTCTACGCTCACACTCTTAGAGTCCCCATTTCTGCAATGCACTTTTATTTCCTTCAGACTGTCAAGCCAGTGGTAACAAGAGTCAAAACAAATTAAGCATTGTTGGCTGTGTTAGCCTTTTGCCATTACATTCCTGCTTTCAGAATGCAGAGCAGGCTTTTAAAAACCCTTGAGGATCCACCAAATGCATTATGCTTACAAAAATAAATCTTCATTTTCCACCATAATTTGTAAACTACTCATTGCAAGTTAGACAGGACTTTAAAAAAATACCTTTCATATCTGGAGAGGAAGTAATGATTTTAACTATGCTTTTTGCATGAAAAAATAAAAATTAAGCCAAGTTATGTTGGATGACATTAAATCATTAAAAATGACATTAAATCATATAAGAACCACAAAGATAGAACACTGGCATGATAATCTTTTCTGTGACCTGGGAATTGCTTGAATGCAGGTCCATATTTGATGGAAAGCATGCTAAACTTGCAAATGAGGAGAATGTGAAAGTTTTAAGAATTCAGATGGGTTCCTGACATTAACATATGCTTATGGTAGTCTTCTGTTATCCATCTTATTATAGCACGAGGGTCTGTGCTTTCAAAGCATGTCAAGCCAGAGCCGCTGCGTATGTGCATCCCATACCGACTAATTTGGTCCACATCAAGGCAAATTGAAGCAGGAACTCAAGAAAAGCCTGTCAGACAGTATTTGGCAAACTAAAGCCTGGAAACCTGGTTCCTAATTCCAACACATGAAATATAATCAATGTCATTGAATTTAGTGGACTTCCTTTTGTACAATAGCTGTGATCTACCAAAACCTGACTATGGGACAACTGGGGAACTTGACTAGACAGATTTGTATTGTGGAGTTAAACAGTGTTTTGGGGGAGTTTTGGGTTTTTTCCTCAGCCTACAAATTTAACCTCTGAAATTCCTGGGGCTTATGCCACTCTTGGGGTGCTCCTTGACATGCCACCCTCTCAAACATGGAAGTAATTGTGGTGACATGATGACATTGCAATTATTTCCTACATACTCCATGTGACTGTGGTTACTCAGAGCAGGGAGGCCACTTGCTTTTTTATCCTTTGAAAGAAACAGGTAGCCCAGCCATTTGTGAGTGACGCACAGCTGCTCTAAGTGGCTGCAAGGGGGGCTAGAGAATCTGCCCCCTCATCACGGTTGTAAATAGCTCAGTGTAGCCACTTTGCAACACCCACTCAAAGTGGCTACATGGGGGGCAGTGGAAGGTGGCATTGCCCAGCAATATGCTACCCAGGATCACTTGCGCCTGCTGGTCTTCTAGGTAGACTAGAAACAGCCCAATCCTATCCCATTGGCCTAAAGCACACAATGCCTCTGACAGAGTGTGTGCAGCAAGCTATGTGCAGCCAGAGACCAGATAGCTCTGAAAAGCTAAATAAAGACATTTTATACTCCTTGTAAGCCACTTGGCCTAGATAGTTAAAGAGCCACTTGGCCTACATAGTTAAAGAACCTTGAAGTGATATCACAAGAGGTGAACACCAGAGCAAAGACCACAGAGGTCAAACAAACAAAAACAAACACAAGTATTTATATACCGCCTTTCTGGTCACTGAATTTGACTCTATTTCAGAGTGGTTCACATGGGAATGCTTTCTAATCCTTGAGAATATAACCCTTGAGAATATAACAGTATCTTTCAAGAATTTCTACATTTGGCGGTGGTTCCTATAATGCTGATTTCACTTCTCTGGCTTATATTTTGCCTTGTGGGAGACGCAGTTGTGGCTAGCTTCTCTGATCTTCACACATTCCACAGCCCACATCAAGGTCTCGGTGTTTTCACGCTGGCAAACTTCAGATTTTGTCTTATCTCTGGCACAACCCTTAAACCAGACCTTCTGCCCAGATTAGTGTAAAGAAGAAAAATGTCAAAAATCACTGCACTGGATATATAGTATCTGTGATAAAGGGAGCATGCTGGAGGGCCTGTCCAGATGATCTCAAAGCTCCAATTGGATGACAAATATTTTCCTGCTTCACCTCCTGCTCCTTTCCTACTTTCCTCACTTCCTTCCAATTCGCAGCTGTGGCAGTCTTTCTTTCACAGCTGTGGCAGGAAGGACAGAAGTCTCCCTGCAGCCTCCCTCCCTTCTCTCCAGTAGCTACCACGAAAATACAGGCTTTATACACTAGCTCAGTTTCCCAACCGGGGTGTCACCCAGAACAATGGTGTCAGGACTTATCATGATATTACGAGTTTTTTGTCTTATGATGTATGATGTCCGGGTTTTCCCAAGGTTGTGGTAATTGCTGCTGCTGCTTTTCACACATCCATCCCTTTTACTTTGGAGGCTGGGAATCTCTAAAGTAGTGGTTCTTGAGCATTTCAGCCCAGGACCCCCTTCAGAGCATGACATTCTGCCTGGGATCCCCCAGAAGTGATGTCATGGCAGGAAGTGGCATCAAATAGGAAATGACCTCACAGTTATGCCATTGCTCCTCCATGTCTACGCAGAAGAAAGACTCATTGTATTCAATGAAACTTACTCCTGGGAAAGTATGTACTGTAGCCTGAGTGCCCCACTCCAAGATGGCAGCACCCAGTGCCAGATTCCAAGATGGCTGTAACCAGCTTTTCGCCACCCCCCCTGAACATCACTGTCGTGGGTGACACCCTAAGTTGGGAACCTCTAATTTACTTTAAACCATTTTACTGTGATAATAGTGCTTCACTGGCATAGTGGTTAAGGGGGAAGTGCCTATCAATCTGAAGTTTGATCTGCAAGACATAGTGAGCTCCTGTCAATTGCCCATCTCCTGCCAACCTAGCAGTTATCTATAAAGTAGATAAATAGGTACCACTTTGGTGGGAAGGTAACACCGTACCATGCAATTTGATATTTAGTCATGCCAGCTACTTGACCATGTGTCTTTGGACAATGCTGGTTCTTCAGCTTAGAAACGGAGATGAATACTGCATTCTGGAGTTGGTCACATACAGCAGGGCAACCCGCAGGAAACACCTTTACTCTGATAACATGGGGGAAAAGCATGAAAAAATGATATCCCCACTTTGAGAACCACTGTTCCAAAGGGAAAAGGACAGAGTGTGTGAAGATTCAGCACCACACCACCATCCATAGAGAACTTGAAAGTGACTGCCTGCAAGGCACTCACTTCCAGGGTGTTCTTAGAGCAGTGATTTTCAACCTTTTTCATCTCACAGCCCACTAACAAGGCACTGAAACTGTCAAGGCACACCATCAGTTGTTTTAACCATTGACAAGGCACACCAGGCTGTTGAAATCCTCAAGTTTCCTATTAATTAGCTAGCAAAAAGCTTACCCGCGTTGTGGGAGTAAGGTTTCCCTATACAACATCCCCCCATGGCGCATCAACACCCCATGCGCATCAATACCCCCTGTGCAACTTCCCCCATGAGCAACAACCCCCATGCTCAACTTCCCCACACATGCAACTTCCTCCCATGCGCAACTTCCTCCCATGCGCAACTTCCCCCATGCGCAATTTCCCTCCATGCGCATCAAACCCCATGCACATCAGTCCCCCAGGCACATCATGCCCCATGTGCCTCAACTCCTCATATGCAACATCACCCATCTGCATCAGTCCCCTATGTGCAACATCCCCCATATGCAACTTCCCCCATGCTCAACTTTCCCCATGTGCATCATCTCCCGTGTGCAACTTCCCCCCGTGTGCAACTTCCCCATGCGCATCGTCCCCATGTGCATCAAACCCCATGCACATCAGTCCCCCATGCGCATCATGCCCCATGTGCCTCAACTCCTCATAGGCAACATCACCCATCTGCATCAGTCCCCCATGCGCAACATCTCCCATGTGCATCATCCCCCATTCGCAACTTACCCCCATGCGCAATTTACCCCATACGCAATTTCCCCCATGCGCAACTTCCCCCATGCACAACTTTCCCCATGCACATCATCCCCCTGTGCGCATCATCCCCCATGCGCATCATACCCCCATGCGCAACTTTCCCCATGCGCAACTTCCCCCATGCACAATTTCCCCATGCACAACTTCCCCCATGCGCAACTTCCCCCCATGCGCAGCATCCTCCACAGTGCAACCTCTTCCTTCGAACAACATCCCCCAGTGCACCTGCCACCAAGCACCAAATTGACTGGATGTTGTTCAGTCTCCCATGTTAAGTATAGGACAGAAACATGTTGCCCCCTTTTCATCTCCTGAAGGGTTAAATTCTCCACAGGGGTTCTTGGTGGGTGTTCAGGTGACAGAAGGATCCCTCCCAGAATTCCATGCTTCAGGCCCAGCAGTTGGGGGCGGAATGTTGATGAGTCAGCAATTCTCAATGCAAAGTATAGGGAGGAAAACATGTTGCGCCCCTTTTCACCCCCTTCTGATTGGAATTTCCAAAAACCAGTTCTTAGTGCACCCCTCCATCACGGAAGGAACACCCACCCCAAATTTCACGCTTCTAGGCCCAGCGGTTTTGGCAGGGCAGTGATGAGTAAGTCAGTCAGTGAGTCAGTGAGTCAGTGACTTTTCTCTTTTATATATATATAGATGACCTTCTCCAAATTCCCATGGCACACCTGAGAAGTATCCGCAGCACACCAGTGTGCCACGGCACACTGGTTGAAAATCAATGCCCTAGAGGGTGGGGCATGCAGTCATACCTTGCATGCACTCATCTCTGGGTTCTTCATGGTGCAGTGATGTGGCACCATATTTCACTTTGGAGGCTCCCAAGAGCAGCACCATGAGAGTACTGCTCCCTGGAAAAGCCTGAGGCTAAGCCTGAGGGCAGTTAATCTGCCTCCACCCCCAGACATTGTGCACCCAAGGTACACCTCTGATACAAGGTACATATCATGCACCTTCAGTTTTTTACAATAAGGCATACTACACTGCTGGCAGAGGTTCACATCCCCCAATGGACCTACTAATTAATGACCCCTGTGGACTATTTGCATCTGTCCTAGAGCAAAGAAGAATAAAAAGCTTAGCATTGTCAGCAGAGAGAAGGGTAGGATGAAGGAGAAAACAGCATCAGCACTATTGTTGTGATGCCCTGTGCGCACATTTCAAACCCAGCCTGCCTCTGCTTAGAACAGTTTGATTTCCATGGTACATTTAGCAAATGCTGAATGATAATTGAATATATGTGAAACTGCATATTATGCAAATACTTTCATTATGATTCATTGTATTACAATGGTGAGTAAATGAATTGATTATTACACAACACTTAAAAAATAAATAGGAGTATACTCATGTAACTTTCTCGCTGAAGGATTGTCTTCTACCAGACATGCTTTGCTGCTGCTCATCGGAATAAATAGGGACAAAATAAATTGGGAGGGACTGTCTGACTCACCTAAAGCTTGTGAATGTAGGTTTTCCTTGGGGAGTAACTGCAATATACTCTGTCCTTTGTAGGCTTTGTGAAAATGT
This sequence comes from Cryptoblepharus egeriae, assembly GCA_030015325.1. NCBI lineage: Eukaryota > Metazoa > Chordata > Lepidosauria > Squamata > Scincidae > Cryptoblepharus > Cryptoblepharus egeriae. Next base: position 230,366,581 of record JAREYC010000001.1, read on the forward strand.
TACAGGATTCTGCAACTACAGCCAAGAACTCACTGGTCTGCATATGCAACATCTCTTGTAGTAAACCATCAGAACCATATATTGAAGCATTTTGTGTCCCTGAGACATTCACAGATACTTCAATGGCTCTGAATAATAACTCATCTCCATAGAACAGTTAGGGAGATTTCAGGTTCTGTCATGATCAACACATTTTTGGACTATTTTCCATAAACCCTATAATAATAAATGAACAATAATCATGGTCATGGACTCTGCCATCTCCAAAATTCAGGTGAATTTTGCCATCTCCTGCAGGTCATTGAGAGTGTGCCTCACTCATTGTACTGTGAAACCACTTCCTGTTGGTACCTAATTGAGATATTCTGTACATTTGCATATGACCTATATCTACTTAGAGACAGTTTGCGAGGAGGAGTCATCAGTCTCCCTAGACCTGCTATTTTCATCTTCTATGCTGCAGCACATTGATATGCCACCAATGGTCTGCAAGTGTGCTGTGGGAGTTTGGGGAGAATCATTTAATGTAGGGCCACTTAGGAAAGTGAGCCCCCCACTAGCAGAATGGTGTGCTTAGTCAATTGTCATGAAAATGACAGCATGCCTTGATAATTTCAATACCTTTTCAGTATACCATTAGGTGAGAAAGACTGAAAATTGCTGTCATAAACATATGTCAGGTATTTTGCTGGAGTACGTAGGTATGTAGAAATGCAGGGTACAGCTGGGAAAATGGGGATAGGATTCTGCCATGCACTGCAGTCACAAAAATCTACCCCTCCTGGCCCCTGCCCAGCCTGCTTCCTGTCACCTGCCACAAACACCCTTGATACTACCTTAACTGCACCAGCATAATGTCTGGAAGCTGCTGGTACACACACACACACACACACAGAGAGAGAGAGAGAGAGAGAGAGAGAGAGAGAGAGAGTCCTATTTATTATTCCACAAGAAGAAGCAGATTGGAAGATCTGCCACCATCACTGGTAATATCATAAGAAGAGCCTCCACTGGATCAGGCCAAAGGCCCATCTAGTCATAAGACTGGGTTGTAAGTAAATTCTTCTCAAACTTTCTCTGCCCACTTCTAGAGCATAAATATTGGTTAATCATTACAAACTGCAATTATTGGTTAGGACTGGGGAAGGAAATGAGTGGGTTTGTGTCAGGTTCATGGAAAAATTAAGATCTGGGATTAGAAGGGGAGAAAAATTGGGATATACATCCACACATGCTTAATGCAGTTATCTGAAAGATAACTTGGAGACTCACAAGAGGGCATATTTCTCTTTTAATATGATTTTCTAAAAGGCAATTAAAAGTGAAGGCACCATGTTTCACACAACAGGTGCAGCAAAGGTCATTCTTCTGAAATTGCCTCATTGTATGCCCTCCAGGGACAAATCTAGCACAGGCTCCTTTCTCTGCAGCAGCCTTCTATTGTGGGGAGTGGGGGGAGTGGGAAGCAGACATGGCTGGCCAATAAGTGCTATGCTAAAAGATGTGCTTTAAATAAAGAGAAAAAGGGGGGAACTTCAGCCAGCTGGTAGGCAAAACTGTCAATGATGCTATCACTGTGGTCTGCACTAAGCCAAGTCTTGGATTGGATGACCTCCAAGATCCTTTCCAATTCTTAGATTCCATGCTTCTAAGATACCAGCAGGAAACTGTAACTAGAAGCAGGCAACTGGGGAAGATGTCATAAAATCAAAGTTATGTTCTCCAATCATTGTGCCACAATGAGATAATGGTCTGCAAGACTCTTCTTGGGCCAGCTGAAGCACCCATGCTGTCTTTAAAGGCAATCCCACATACAGACAACCGGAGTAATTCAACTTGGAAGTATCTAGGATATAAATAGCAGCAGGTCAGTCAATGCCTTCACCATCTCAGCTGGTGAACCATTTGAAGCTCCTTGCCACTGGAATCCCCTGATTTATCTAGGGAAAGTGCCAGATCAAAGAGCAACTCAAATTTAAAACCTGCACAGGAGGATGCAATGCCTGTTCCAGCATTGGCTGTACAATGCCTGTTCCAATAGGCTGTACAACCTCTGTCATATTGTCACAACTCCTGGCTAATAGTACCAGTATGGAAGGAATTCCAACCTGTTTGTCTCTGTTTACTCCTGAACCAATAACCAGACTGAACTGAATGGTCATCAAATCTGTCACCACTGCTGTCTCCCTCTCCCTGAGATCAGATAATGCAAACGAGAGGTAGACTTTTGTTTCAGCAGCATACTTTGGCCCAAGAGACTGCTCTGCACAGTTTAATGTAAAAAATGTCTTCTTTCTTCAGCCTTGTATCCTGAAAAAAATATTTATTATCCATTGAGCAGGCAGCATGTAACCTTTATGTAATTAATAAATTATACTGGTATCTTGGTTTAAGAGAGACTTGGATTAAGAGTGTTTTGAATTAAGAGCAAAATTATTTTGATTTGCTTTAAGAACACTGTCTTGGGAGAAGAACACTTCTGAGGAAGTTTGGAATAGGCTTCCATGGCCTGGAGAAATCTGGGGAGAACAGCCTAAGCCAGTTGTGTGTGGGATCTGTTGGCAGTGTGGAAGGTGTGTGGGGGGTGTTTTTGTGTGTGGGATCTGTGTGTGGCAGTGTGGAAGGTGTGCCTTATTGATTTTCCATTGATGCTCCCCATCAGCAGCATATTAAATGGGAATATTAAAGTTCCACAAAATGGGAATATTAAATATTAATGGGAATATTAAATTTCCACAAAGTCAAAGATTCCATTGAGTTAATGAATAGCAATGACTCCATTAGTGATAGTGAAATCACCCTCTTCTCTCTTACCTCCCTCAGACCAGCCTTAAAGGTTTTCAAAGGTACTGTAGAGTTTAGTACTATGCAGTATTTTGTAATCATTTTAATATACAGTAAATATTTTATATAAATATTTTTGCTCTGTAGAATCAATAGTCTGCGTTTCCATTATTTCCTAAGGGAAAATCCACTTTGGATTAAAAGCATTTTGGATTACAAGCATGGTTTTGGAATTAATTATGCTCATAAATAAAGGCACCACTATATATGTATAATATACATATACATAATATACATATGTAATGGCTTTAAATGTAATAAGCAATATAAATTAAGCACAGGAAAGCAATACATATGACTGTTTTTTACTTTTATTTTGTCATATCCTACATTTTTCTTGTGAGTCCTAAATTTTGGGAGATCCTTGTCCACTTTTCTGGTTATGACATAATGGTCACCCTGTGACCTCAGACAAAAAAGAGAGACCACAGGAGGAATAGCAATCTTCCAGCATCATCTTCTGGACCCCATCCTTAGGAATAACCAGAATCTCTGTAGTGAAAAACTCCTGCAGCTTCAACCTTTCAAAGTGACTCAGGAGGATATCACATTTGATTGGATTAAATGCTGCTGAGCTAGGGCAATCTCCCCCTTTCCATCAACTTTCACAGTTTATCAGGGCATCCAAGACGGTTTCAGTTCCAAACCCATGTCACAAACCAGACAGTAATGAATTAATTTCATCCAGAAATACCCCGATAAGTACCAATATGCTCTGATTACATCTTGTCTAGAGAAGGTAATTCTGACACAATAGTTTAGTTGGAACCTGTCATATTCTGTTCAGCATGGCCACTTCCTCTGGACCTTATATGCCGACAGTGCAATCCTGCTGGAACAGGCAGGCTGGTATACCCAGGGTGACCAGATGCCTGAACCCCAGAGGGAAGACAAGGTACTCCAAAATTCCTGACATCCAAGCAAAATTCCTGACATGTTTTTAAAAATATAGGACACCCAAAAACGTGTAGGACAAATGTAGGACATGTTAAAATAAAAGCTAAAAGCACTTGTATTGCTTTCCTGTACTTAATTTCAACACTATATTACTTAAATTGTGAAACCAAAAATGTATATGTTTCAGTGATCCAGACCTGCCCTGTATCCTGTGCAACCATTGGGACTCATGACACTACTGCAGTAAAGGGGGAGCTTCTCCCCTTCTCTGGAGTAGGGTAAGGTTGCCATAATTCCCTTCCACAAAATCAGGATAGGACCCTCTGTCCCAATTGCCAGTTTGTGAACACAGTCTCCCCAAAGTGGAATTGTCCCTGTTTTTTGGGATAAATGGCAACCCTAGGGTAGTGCTACAGCAGCCCCAATGGTTCTACTCAGACAGGCAACCTCTAGAGGTGACCTTTGGCTGCTCCCAACTGCTTGGGAAATGAGGCTAGGATCCAGCATAACTGCCAGATCCAAGCCCTGCCTCCCACTCCCTGTTCTCAGACCCACAGTCTTACCCTTTGCCCAACCTCCCCCCCAAAAAACAACCTTTTCTATTTCCTCCCTGTCCTCCCCAGAACCTGTGCTGCCTGCAAAGGCCAGTGCATTTTCCCTTCTGCACTCTCTCCAGAGTTGCAGGGCAGAATGGCTAGGTTGGCACATATCCATGCACTGACCCACCTTCTTTTAGGATGGTGTAAGAGGATTGCCCTTAATTTAGGATTTCCCTCTTATGTTTCCAGTATGGTTTATGCTCTTCCAGGTTTTAACAAATTTAGCAGACTCAAAATTAGGATGATCAATGTATTCTGGCAGCCTCATACATTTTCTAATTGGGTTTGTTTTTTAAAAAGGATATATGGTCAAGAATAGATTTCAGCACAGTGCCTGACTTCTGCTATTCTAATGATCCTCCTTACTGATTTCCCAGATGGCCATCTTAAATGGCCGAAGAAGGACAACTGAACTGGCAATCAGAAGGCAATCAGCAAAAATTAGCAGAGCATCTGTCTTCTTCTAACACAGCAGAGCTATGATGCTAAAGAAAGAGAACAGCAAAAATCTGTGCTGTTTTATGGTTGCTGGAATAATCATGCAAATTAAAATCTACAGCCAAATTGTGGACTGGCTATTTCAAATAATGGTAGGAAATTCAACAACATCTCTACCACCACCACCCATCCTAGTTTCAGTTTTCCTATTTGGCTACTTGGTCCCTAGTTCTCCACCTTCCAAATTCTCTTTGCTTGTCTTCTCCTTTCAACAACCAAACCTGTCTAACAATTTCATGATGCCCATTTGTTTTATTTTTTAAATCTTAAAAGATTAAGACAAGCTGCTGCATGTTACCACTTGTCTTACTTTTCTCCTTCTACATTTCCAGTATACATGTGCACAGTAAAAAACCCAAATCTTGCTGAAGTTGTGGGCATGATTATACTAAATCCATTGCCAGGTTGTTGGAAGCTGGAAGCAGAATCCTGAACTCCCTCCCCAAATTTCATCAGCAATGGGTGATGGTTGCCGTCAGTAGGTGATGTCTCCTCCACCCACGTTCCCATCAGCAAATGTTGACTGGTACTAACTGCTAGGCAGGTCATGCAGGTTGTGGTGAAAATCCCTGATTATACTTTTTTCCTCTCTTTTGACTTTCCATTCATCTCCTGTGATGCCTCAGCATCCTGAGGCTGACAAATTGTTCCAAGGAAGTAATGATGTTTACTGTATGTCAGTCCTTTTTCTTGCATTCACTGGCAAACAAAATACAGTGGCGCCTCATGTAAAGAATAGCTCACATAAAGTATGTTTCACGTAACAAACAAAAATTTCTCTAAGATTCTGCTTCACTTAACAAACTGTGCTTCACGTAAAGAACAAACTTGTTGGCAGTTGGGGCAGATGCGCTGGCCAGCAGCCCTTTTAAAAAGCATCAGGGCTGCCTACCATGCTTGCCCATAGCGAAAGCAACACTTCCACGCTGTTCCTCCTGTGGCTGGGCATCCGCTGGGTAGAGGGAAAGAAGAGCAGTGGAGAAGAGGGAAGCAGCTCAGGGCTAGCCAGAAGGGAGCAGGGGAGAGAGAGGCTCAGGATGGAGAGGAGGAGAAAGTGGGGAGACACTTGGAAAGTGTCTTTGATCGCAGAAGAAAATGTCTTTGATTGCAGCCTCCTAAGCATGTCTATCCAGAAGTAAGTCCCATTGTGTTCAATGGGGCTTACTCTCAGGAAAGTATCTTTAGGATTGCAGCCTAAGTAGACTTCATAGGATCATGCACATTGAATGCATGTTTTGAATTCAATTCCAGTGTTTTGTCATCATTTTTACATCCAGTTAATATTTTATATGAATATTTTTTGGGTTGTGGAACCAATCATCTGAGTTTCCATTATTTCCTATGGGAAAATCTGCTTCACGTAAAGAATGTTTCACGTAACAAACATGCCTCTGGAACGAATTAAATTTGTTATGTGAGGCGCCATGTGTTGGACCATGAAAGTAACTTCTTCAGCGTTTGTTTGGTGGGATCAGTTTGTTTTGGATTGGAGTCATCCAAATCATGCTTTTTCTGCTTTAATTTCTTAAAATATGAAAAATAATCCAATTCCAAAATATCTAAAATTAATACTAAAATTCAGAAGGAGTGAAAGAGGGTAAAGGATACCTGGGAATGATAAGGAAGGAAAAGAAGGGAGTAAATCATCTTCACTCTGTCCATGAGCTCTCCTTCATGCCCCCATGAAGTTCCTAGGTCTGTAACAGGATGATCATGATTCAATATCTCACCTTAGAGAATGCTGTGGTATATATGGGAGAAAGTATTCCTCAAGGCATGCCATGTGCTGGTCATTTAAAATTTCAACAGTATTCATTAGCACCTTGAAAGCAAATGGAAAGCCAGTGCTATTTTAATGCAATGTCTTCCATGCTGCCAACCCTTGTACAATTCTCTCCCAATTTTTCAAAGCTAGAATTATTTTGTAAGCTAGAAATGTGATGTGAAGTTAACATAAAGTAGAACTGAATCAGCCTTGGCATCCTGGTCTGTTGCTTAGAATTCTTAAATTGTGTTTGTAGACTATTGTTAGCCGGGATGCAAACAATGCATCATAATTTACACATGTGATTACATTCTGAATTCTATCTTAACTTGCAAATAGAAAACGAAGCAAGGAAACACCCAAAGAAAATACATTTGTCTTTTGTTGACAATCGCAGGCAATTAGGCACCCCCCAAAAAACTATAATACAGCAGGATTTGTGTAGATATCAAGTAAATACTGTGAAATCCTTCGGGACATTTAACCACAACTGGGAAGCAGAAGATAAAAGGAGAAAAAGAGAGCAGAAAAGAACACAAACGAAACACAAAAGAAAACAGAATGATATTAGTGTGGCATTTGCTGATGCTATCGCTCCCTGTTGTTTTTCTTAGGTTTTCTTAAACTCCCCACAGAAAATGATATTGTATGGGCTAAGATTTGGTTTTCTATTGCCAATTTAGTTGTGTTCCTCTCTGTAGAGCTTCATGCTGGTATTACCTCATGCATATACAGCTACATTTTTTAAAAGGCAAAGATGTAAAATGCTCAATGATTCCCTCTATGGACTTCATTTAGATTAATTCATTGTGTGCATGAAGTTGACGATTTAAAAAAAAGAACCACAGCATGGCCACCAACAGCATTGTTCTTATCTGATCTCTTTCACATATTATTAAAAGAAGATGAAGCAAGTACAATAAAAAGAGCCAGGGAATATGTCTCCAATTTGTGTTGTGATTAGTGATTTTCAGTGAGACTTTGAAGTAAACCCACTTTTGCAACACCTCAGTTGGAGCGGAGGGAGTGAAATTACTAATGAAGCAACTGGTAGGAAACAGGCCAGTGGACTTTTATTTATCTCCTCCTGAATGTACTTTTGATTGTCTTTTAATATCCACAGTTCAGGGCATTCCTCTTGTTAGATAACAATAACAATAATAATCCAGCAAAAAAACTTATTAAATTTGCCAAGAATGTTTGAACAAATTTATGATCTGTTCAGGGTGCTGAATAAAGTGACAGTGCCATGTTCTCACCTACTTGCTATCTTTAATTCATCATATTTGTATCTCTTCCTTCCACCAAGGAGCGTACATAAGATTATAACTCATTTTATTTTCATGACAACCCTGTGTGGAAAGTTACCCTGACAGATAATGAGTAGCCCCAGATCAGCCAGAGGATTTGATGCCTGCAAACCAGCACATAAACTGGTATAATCAATGCAGAAAGGGTTCGCTGTGAGTAGGAAGGTCAGAGGCTGCTTCCCAAAAGGAACCATGAAGGAAGCCCCCTAACACTGGCATTGCTAGCCACGCTGGTGCCCGAGACAAAATTAAAAGTTATGCTTCCCCCACATTAAAACAACAACAACTTTCAGATATGATTTCTCACCAATTAAAAATTAAATAAATTGAAAAATTAAAAATCTCTCACTTCTAACCATCCCAGCCCTTATTCTGCTCACTTCCAAAGAGGAGCAAGTGGCAATTGAAGTCCCTGACTGTTGGCTACCCTTACCCTGCTGCCTCCCATCACCCCAACAAGGAGAGCAAGCTACCATTGACTGAAATCCTACTGCCCCTTTTGCAAATAGTGCTATTTTTTCCAGCATTTTTTAAATTTATTTTTTGCTTTTTTTTGCAATTGGCATGGCAGTGATCGTGGGAGAGCAATTGCATGGGAAGCATTGGCATCCATCAATCTCAAAAGACTATGGTATTGTGCTCAACGCTGTATGTGAAGCACAAAGGCCTGGGTAGATTAATATGGAGGATAGGCTGTTACCCAAGCAGCAAATCCCCCTTCTCCATGCCACTGAAATAGTCCAATGGAACGGCAGACCTGATAAGATTGGTTCCACCTGCACAGCAGAGCTGGGCTAAGCACAGGAGCTCACCCTACTTTGTTGGGATCCTGATCTCGAACCCTGGCCTGCTGGTTAAGAGGCACAGTGTCTTAACCACTTGCGCCACCCACAGCCCTTGCATGGGAAGGCAGCTAGACTATTGCCCCCAGGCAGTCTATATCTATGCAATTGCTATCCATTCCCCTCTGTAGCTACACCACTGCCTTAACACATGTTTTGTTCAAGATTTCGATAAACCCCATGAAGAGCCTAGACAGGAACATACAAAACTCTAGAAAATCAAACATTTCTCAACATTCACAAAATATAATGAAAACAGTAACAAGAATTGAGCTGAATGGATAGTTTGAATTGATAGTTTTGGCTCAAACTTGGCAAACAGCTTGGCAGCCGTTGTTATGAAAGGGCTCCATATGGATCCCATGTCTCAAAGTCTCACCACAGACCCAGGATTCTAGCAAAAAAATGTTAATTAGGGTTTGCTTTTGTTATTTTGAAGCTGCATTGACAGACCAGCCAGATTGATTGGAGTCGTTGCCTGCCTTTTTGAGCTGTGTGGTCTTTTATAAATCGCTGTACACGACAGAAATATGAGGTGCTGGTAAAGAGTCAGTTGAAATTAAACTCTTCCAAAAATCAATGCATCAGGGAACATCTCGCTCTTGTTTCCCAGCCTTTGCTGATTTATGCTCTCACCTTTTCAACTTTACATGGCAGACACACTTTTATTTATTGTTGCATCTTATTGAACTGAACCTTTGTTCTGCTTTGTTATTTCATTTCTTACACAGTTCACATATAACCTTTATGTGCCTCTTTGTAGGTACCAGGTTTTTTAAGACTTGAGTTTTGTGACAGTTAAACTTTGAGAAATCGGGCAATTCTGAAAACTAATTTAAAATTGCTCAGCAAGACCTGTAGAGATGCTTTGGAGATGCTTATTCAAAACTTCCCCATAGGTTTTTTAATTCTAGATTACAGGTATGCAGCAATTGACAATGGGGATGCATTATTTGATCCCCACTATTATTAGATTAGGTTGTTAAGCAAACACCCAGCCAATCTATTGCTTTTTTGTGTATACAGACACTCCCTGCCAGACAGTCACTGGCTGCGCAGACTACTGGAGACAGATTGCGTCTTCTTTGCATCTTCTTTGCATTAAAAGATATTCTGCTGCAGGCAATGGGAGACCTAACTGTCTTATTAAAAGCCTATTTGTTGTCCTTTAACCACAATGTATATGCACTCTGTCATTAAATGAATGGTTATTAAGTGGCACATGCCTCTACGAGGTTTTGTTTCTAAGACAGAACAGGTGCATTAGGAATCTTCCATTATTTCTATTTTCATTTTGGATCCAAAGAAGAACATCTGGAATGGTGTAGCATGTGGCATGAATTTCATGAATGTCTTCCTTCCACCAGCAGTTCCCCCAATGCCATTCTGCAGGTTCCCCAAGTCCTCAGGTTAAATTTTTCAGAAACTATACAAGAGAGAACAGGGCAGGGCAACTTTCATGCTTCCACTGGCTCTTCTTGCTGTTTTGGCCACTAATGCACCTGCTAGAACATATACAGATAAAATGTGTGTGTAAAAAAATTTATACAGAACAGCAGCAGCTGGAGCTGTGAGTGTGAAATTAAAGATGGCCAGAATGTCCCCAAGTGTTCAGCATCATTTTGTACACTGTCCATATGGAGGGTCTTCTGAGGAAGGTTTCTTGGCTTCTATATTCAGCTCTGCTGTAGCTTCATGTATAAAGAGTTGGATCCTGAGCTATGTTGCCCTACAGCCATCTGTGTGGACTCTCCTGATGGAATTTCTGCAGTGGTGTCAGGGTGGTGTCATGGACATGTAGTGGTGTCAAGGACTTAGGGGGGAGGCAACCCAACACCCTCCCCATGGAAGGGCAGGATGGTGGCATGGCTGTAAAAGAAGGAAGCACCCACGGAAAGAAGGATAGGCTCAGGTGTGAGGAACCAGAGAGAGCCAACTCCCAGCATATAAGACCAACCCAGCTCATGTAGAGGGAAGAGAGGTAAGACAGCTGCTGGCAAGGGAAGCAGACTGCCAGTGAGCCATCCCTAAGGAAGCATACAAAGCACAAGAAAGGGCAAGAAGGACCAGGGTGGAACAACCCTGTCCTGCCTTTCCTGGCCTGCTCTACTCTGAGACTTCCCAGCCCTGAGGCTGCAACTGGCATTGTATCCCTTGGGAATCTCACACTATCCCTTTGCAACTCAGTGCACTCCCCTTTGGGCTACAGGACCCACAGATGGATTTTGCACACCTTGTAAGAAAATGGGGCTTAAATGCTGCCTTCCATGACAAGTTACAAAACACACAGCTTTCTAAGAGTTAATGACTTACCCAAATAAAAATCTAATGAAGTACAGATGAGGGCTGCACACTTCACTGCAGCCCAACAGTTGGTGTTCTAGCTCAAAGTTAGATGTTCCATAAAATTGTCCTCACATGAATAAACGTGCTCAGAGACTGAATCTCACACTAGAAAATTGCCATCTTGGGAAATGGCCAATTATCAGCAGAAGGAAAGCAGAAAGTCAGAAAACACCACATTTGAAAACATACATACACTGGGGGATCTTTGGGTAAATCCAAATAGCTTCCACTGACAACCTCCTCTACACCCAGCATGAGCATATATCTTTTAACAAACAGGATTTCTCTTTTAAATTACAGAATGGATGAGGGGCAACTATTGATTTCATCCTAAGTAGTTCTTAGACAGCATTGTGGCCAACGTGTGCAACTCACATATACCTGTGAGTGAAAAACCAGTGCAGTCATTTACATAAAAAGTCAATAAAAATAGATGTACTTTGGGGGCTCAACTAAGTCCACTGCTGGAGATCCTGTGTAGTTCCAGCTTTTCCCTCCTTTAGCATGCATGCAGAAGCACTCAATGCACATGCCACTATGGGAAATGGGAAACTTGTATCTGGTCCAGCCCTCCCACTTGTCTTGCATGGACGCAAGTGGAAAGATTCCCCATGCCTTCCTATGCTTGTCGTGTCATTAAGATATGTCCAACTCTTCATGATCCCATGGACTGCAGCATGCCAGGCCACCCAATCCTCCTCTAACTTCTGAAATGTGTTCAAATTCATGTTCATTGCCTTGGTGACATTATCTAACCACCTCATCCCCTTCACCTTTTGCCTTCAGTTTTTTCCCAGCATCAAGGTCTTTTCTAAGGCTCCCTACGAAAGTTACAAGGCATTAAAAATCATTTCTGGTTTTCATGGAGAAAAACATGCCTGCACTGTACCCAAAGCAAGTTTTAGAGACTACTACTGTGCTATACTTGGAAGGGGAGGCTCGACACCTTCCCCAGAATAAGGCTGCTACTGCCTCTATGCGTCTACCCAGATGTGCACCACTTCTAGAAGCATGAGCTGCTCACTTCTGCTTGGGAAGCAGAGTTAGGATCCAACATAAACATCAGATCCGAACTCTGCCTCCAGTGCTACTCCCTCCTGCCATCTGCTTGCCACTCTCTGCCCCCAAATGCCCTATACCATCTCCTCCCTGCCCTTCCCCAACCTCTTCCCTGCCCTTCCAAGAGCTAGTGCTGGGACAGAGGGGCCAAACTTAAAAAACTGGGACTGGAACCATGGCTGGAGACAGCACAAGACCATTGCTGCAGTCAAATATCTCAAAACCTCTTTTTTTATGAAGTCATAGTACGGCATGAATGCAGAAGTGTCACCTTCCCCCATAAAGGCCCAACAACTACTTAGTGGTTCCTTTACCTTTGGGTAAATATTGAGAACCACTACTCTAAGTCTACATGTCTTTGAAACCCACTAAATGGCCTGAATCTGATGAATCACAATGGGCAAATGGTTCCATAATTGGGGATCACCAAGAAAGGTCTCTCTGCAGTGAAGGCCAGCCTGAACATTCCATCTTCTGTCAAAGGATTATCTGCGTTATATCTTAAAAAGGACAAACATGTGTATTTAAAAGATGTTTCCTGATTACCTCAGACCATAAAGTATTCAATCCTGGCACTACAAAACCATGCCAGGGCAAAACCTCATCCCAACCCCAGTACTATTTGAAATAAAACACCAAAATCATCAATAAAATTGAAACCAATGGAAGCTTACAGGAATGCAACCTACAGCAGAATTTCAGTGGGAACAACATGCATCCCACAATTCCCATGTAATGGGTCCTCTTTGTTTTGCAGCCTAATGGCTACTATTTAAAAATAGGAGGCCATACTGTGCATTTCATGGAAAGGGTTGATTGACATTGATTTCTTTGAAATCTTCCTGTTAAATTCAACTGGTGTGTCTTTCTGACATAGCAACTCCCTCCAATTTTCTATAATATTTAAATACCTTGCTCTCCTCTTGAAGATAAGCTCTCTTTCATCTCCCCAGTACATTTTCCTTTCTAATTATGCCTCTCATTAGTGTCCATCTTTCCATTTCAATGGTCCTCCATTATTTATCGTTAGTAGTTTATATATAATCATTTCAGGGTGCAGAAGAGAAATTCTGGACATGGGCTACTCCAGCTTACTCTGACATTTTTCATTTAACCATTTCATCAGGTCATTCCCTTTTGCCCAAATGTGTGTTATGGCTTCCCAATATCCAAATTCTCTATGTACTGTCATAAATATAAATACTGACATAAATATACTGTCATAAATAGAGCCAGGATTTTGTACTGGCTAAGGAGTTGGACTGAGACCTGGAAGATCAGGGTTTAAATCCCCCCTCAGCCATGAAGCTTCATAGGTGACCTTGGACTCTCAACCTCTCTCAACCTCACTTACCTCACAGGGTTCTGAGGACAAAAGAATAAAAAAACTATGTAAGCTACCTTGGGCATATGCTTTATAAATAAATAAATAAAGCCAATAAATAAATATAAAGCCAATATATAAATAAACAAAGGGTTATGAGGACAAAAGAATAAAAAAAAACTTTGTAAGCTACCTTGGGCATTTGCTTTGTAAATAAATAAATAAAGCCAATAAGTAAATCTAAAGCCAATATATAAATAAAGCCAATATATAAATAAATAAAGCCAATGAATAAATATAAATAAATAAATATTTGAAAGGTTGTGAAGTGAACCAAGATGAGTTCACCCATCACTTGAGGTAACACCAGGCATTCTGATGCATTCTGAGGAAAGAACCAGGGAAGGGCAGGACGTGAGAGGGATGGTTTCAATGACAATGGCAATGGTGAATACATCTGAAGGACTGAATGTGCATGAGAAGGCCTAACCATGATGCTCCTACTGCCAAGGCTGACAAATCCATACCATTCCAACAGTTATGGAGACAAAACTTGATGGACTTGCAACAAACAACCTTGAAGGGTCAGACTTATGAGTAAACAACTCCCTGCTAAATTAGCATTCTGAATCCTAACACCGACAAGCAATTTACCTGCGGAAAATCCTGAGTACATTTGTGGAGTAACATTGTAAGTTGCAAGCCTTCCATTTCCCATCATTCAGGCTTGAACAGGAATTAAATAAAGCACCGGAATCATTTTCTGAGTCTGGGCCTGCGAAAGTGCTTAAGGAAGAGACACACAAGCACTTTTCTATCATTCATAAGCCTTCCGCACCTTGCCAGAAATGGTGTTTTTTTATTACAAAAGTGTCCTTTGCAGCAAGGGAAAAAATATGATATTGTACTCTGCATAAAGCATCTGCACATTTTATAGCCAATTATGTTTCTGTCCTCAGAGCATTTTTAGAAAAAAGAAGAAATTTGCCTCAAAGTCTGTTCCTGCCACTGTAGTCCATTTACAGGAATAGGAAAAATTTAACAAGAAACCTGACTGAGTTTGCACTTGTCAGCCACTGTTTGTTTTTATCTTCAGTACTTCAAATCTCTGTAATTAAATGCAAAGGATAATCATAGGGATGGCTTGCACAGCACTTGAGAGGAAATGAATGTGCCCTGAGAAAACATATTACGTTCAGGCCTTGCCCCACACAAGGGAAATCAAGACTTCACAGAGACACAACTAGGGCTTGAGTCACCCTGTTGCAAGAATTCAGTGTGTCACCACCACCATGATGGATCCCCTTTACCATTCAGAGTAAATTACAACATCCTCACCACCTAAATGTAATTGCATCACTAGGGTTGGTGTAAGACCCATTTATTCATTTGTTTGTTTGTTTGTTTAATTATTTATTAAAATCTTTAGCAAAACAACTGGCAACTTCATGACACTGACACAACTGAACTGGAGTTCTAGTATTCGCTCTGAAACATGGAAATGAGAACTTGCTGGTTCTCTGCTGTGTTGTAAAACACTTTATTGGCTCTCAGTTTTGAGTTAAGAAAATCTTGCTAGATTTCATTATGGAAAATTTCATAATGGAAACAATTTGGAATTCATTCGGGAAAGAAAATGAAAAGGAATTAAATCTCTATGGAAGAATAGAAGATGGCTGCAATCCTAAGCATGTCTTCTCAGAAGTAAGTCCCATTCTGTTCTATGGGATTTACTCTCAGGAAAGTGGGCATAGGATTGCAGCCTTCATTATGAAAATATGTAGGCTCTTGTTGTCTTGTGTGCTCACTGAGGAATCTTGTGGGCCATTGCATGATACAGGAAGCTGGAGTAGATGGAGCTTTGACCTGACAGAGCTGGAATCTTATGTTCCCTCCATGAATGGTTGCACTTTGTTTTAACAAAAAAAAAAAAGGTTTTTTAAAAAATTATAGCCTTTTTATGACTTCCCAGCTCTCCTCTTCAGATATAGGTACAACAGACTACAATCACAGCCTAGTAAAAATACTCAAGAAACAGAACCACTCATGTGTTGTTGGGGAATACATATACTTTTACTCCGTCCTACACAACAACTCTGATAAAAAAATCTCCAAGTATGGTGATCAGTCAGGTGGTCTTTACACATTATATCAATATTAAAAGAATTTTTTTTCTGTGCAGTCATTCCACAATCCAGTGGTTATACTGAGAGGCGTGGAACAATAGGCCAAGCTCTATGTTATGTTAAACACATTATTAGCATGTTGTAGATTTGATCCTGCCTGCATTGCAGCCCCAATCTAGATCAATTTTGCTTCCCTGTAGCAGCTAAGTGCCTCAGATGGAAGCTGCCCTTGGAGCTAATGATCATGCTCTGTAAATGTACCATGGCCTTATAATCCTTGATGTCATGACACAAGGCAATTTCAAGAAAGCATTTTTAATCTTTCTACCGTCCTTGCAATCTCCATGCCTATCATTTTTGGAGGTAGGGAGGTGGGAGGAACAGAAATCATGCCTTCAATGCATTTTTAAGACTTTTAGATTTTTTTATTGCAGTGTTCACTCTTCTAAAATGGGTAAGAAATTGCCTAGAATATGCAATTACCTGCATGACTAAAAATGGGTATTCCATGCTGGGCACATCCCTAATTAAAACTGCTGGCTTGAAAATAATGATGAGATTCATTAATGAAACAATGTAAGATCAGGACCTCTTCAACTTTAGTTTAACCTAGTTTTGTAGATAGACGTCCTTAATTTCTCCCTTCTTCAGGCTTTATCCTTAATCTTACATGGCAGTACCGGTATAATTTTGATTCAAATAAGATGTACTAACCTGGTCATTCTCATTGCTTCTATACATTAAACACTTTTCAAGTTGTGGAGGTCTTTCAAAATTTAGACATTAAAGTGTAAGAATAAGGTAGAAGAAAGCAGATTGTGCCATTTTATTGCAGAGATAGGGAAGGATAAGAGAAAGCTGCAGGGCCAAAGATGCTCCTTCACTCATGGGATCTTAACTGATTTTAGGACACATCTGAAAACAGTTAATGCATGTGTAGGTCTGATCAGTGCCTGGAGGAGACACATGGTACCATATCAATGTATGTGGCCTTGCATTCCATGATGAAAGAAAGATGGATATTACCATAATAAAGCATAACGCTTAAGCAACCATGCCTTATTTGCATGAACCCTCATTTCCCTTTGAAAGGGGAAGTGCATGAACCATATCAGTATGTGTCTTCATGCAGCTATTTGCACACATTAAATCCTTTTGCAGAATATTATCAAATGAGAGAACATAAAAAGAGACTTGGGGCACAATCCAGAGTAACTATGGGAAGTCCATGCTCACATGTAAGAATAATTTGCTCTGGATTGCAATATGAATTTCCCATAGGTTTTCACTAAGTGGTGCAGTAATTACAGGTACACGTAATGTCGCTTACATGCTCCTGTAGTTACTCTGGATTGTAGGATTGCTGGATCAAGCCAATGGCCCATCTAGTGCATTTTCCTATACCTTCCTGTTCAGCTCACCACATGACTCAGGCAACACACAAGACAACAAGATATCTTTATCCTATTACCACACCCTTGAATCTGGCATTCATGGATATGCTACAGCTAAAACCATAGGCTGCATATAGTCATTACAGATTGCAACCTGTGAAGGACTTCCTCCATAAACCTCTTGGAAAGTTATCTAAATCAGATGACATCATAACTTCCATGGCAAGGAGTTCCACATGCAGACTAAGTTTTTTTTTTTTTTTTATCGGCATCCTTCAGTCTCGAAAGACTATGGTATCGTGCTCTGATTGGAGGTCCTGAAACAGCATCTAGTGTGGCTAAAAAGGCCAATTCGAGAGTGGCAGCCCCTTCCACACTGAGGACAAATAAATTCCGTCCCCTGCCCAGGTCCCAGGTTTCGCTGCTTTTGGGTCTGTCTGTTTGCTTCAGCCTGCCGAACAAGTGTCTCTTCCAGTTGGAGAAGGCCATGCTGGGTCTTTTGCCTCCACGCTGAGCGGTCAGAGGTCAAGGTTTCCCAGCTGTTGATGTCCATTCCCAAGGCCTTTAGATCCCTCTTGCAGATGTCCTTGTATCGCAGCTGTGGTCTCCTTCTTGGGCGCTTTCCCTGCACTAATTCTCCATATAGGAGATCTTTTGGAATCCGACCATCAGCCATTCTCACGACATGCCCAAGCCAGCGTAGACGCCGCTGTTTCAGAAGTGTGAACATGCTAGAGATTCCAGCACGTTCCAATACTGTGTCATTTGAGACTTTGTCATGCCAGGTGATTCCAAGAATACGTCGGAGACAGCGCATATGGAAGGTGTTCAGCTTCCTCTCCTGCCATGCATAAAGGGTCCAAGACTCACTGCAGTACAAGAGTGTGCTCAGGACGCAAGCTCTATAGACCTGAATCTTTGTATGTTCCGTCAGCTTCTTATTAAGCCATACTCTCTTTGTAAGCCTGGAGAATGTAGTAGCCGCTTTACCAATGCGTTTATTCAGCTCAGAGTCTAGGGAGAGAGTGTCAGAGATAGTTGAGCCAAGGTACACAAAATCATGGACAACCTCCAGTTCATGTTCAGAGATTGTGATACAGGGAGGTGGATCCACACCCTGACCCATGACTTGTGTTTTCTTCAGACTGATTGTTAGTCCAAAGTCTTGGCAGGCTTTGCTAAAACGGTCCATAAGTCGTTGAAGGTCTTCGGCAGAGTGAGCAGTAACAGCAGCGTCATCGGCAAAGAGGAACTCCCGCAAGCATTTCAGCTGGACTCTGGACTTTGCTCTTAGTCTGGAAGGATTGTAGAGTTTTCCGTCTGATCTGGTCCGGAGATAGATTCCCTCTGTTGCGTCTCCAAAAGCATGCTTCAGCATGACTGCAAAAAAGATCCCAAATAAAGTTGGTGCGAGGACGCAGCCCTGCTTCACTCCACTTCGGATGTGAAAGGAGTCTGATGTTAAGCCATCAAAAACTACAGTGCCCTTCATGTCCTTGTGAAAGGACCTGATGATGTTGAGGAGCTTAGGTGGGCATCCAATCTTGGGGAGGATTTTAAAAAGGCCATCCCTACTAACCAAATCAAAAGCCTTTGTAAGGTCTATGAAGGCTATAAAGAGTGGCTGTCTTTGTTCCCTACATTTCTCTTGTAACTGTCGAAGGGAAAATACCATATCAGTGGTGGACCTGTTGGCTCAAAATCCACACTGTGATTCAGGATAGATTCTCTCTGCAAGCACCTGAAGCCTCTTCAGTATGACACGGGCAAGCAGCTTCCCTACAACACTAAGAAGAGAGATGCCACGGTAGTTGTTGCAGTCACCCCTGTCGCCTTTGTTCTTGTACAGTGTGACAATATTAGCATCCTTCATGTCCTGTGGTACTCCACCTTCCCTCCAACAAAGGCAGAATATCTTGTACAGTTCAGTGGAAATGGTCCCTCTACAGCACCTCAGAACTTCAGCAGGGATGTTATCTTTCCCGGGTGCCTTGCCAAAAGCAAGGGAATCCAGGGCTTCGTTTAGTTCTTCTAAAGTTGGTTCACTGTCGAGCTCCTCCAAGACAGGCAGGCACTCAATGTTGTTTAATGCTTCTTCAGTTACTACATTTTCTCTGGAGTATAGCTCAGAGTAGTGCTGCACCCAGCGTGCCATCTGTTGTGCTCGGTCCTGGATGACCTCACCTGTAGCGGACTTAAGTGGGGCAGATTTCCTCACTGTTGGACCTAAGGCCTGCTTGATGCCATCATACATCCCCTTGATGTTGCCTGTGTCAGCTGCTACCTGGATCTGAGAGCAAAGCTGCAGCCAATAATTGTTAGCACATCTCCTGGCAATCTGTTGGACTTTGCTACGGCCGACTCGCAGGGCTTGAAGGTTGCGCTCACTAGAACAGGCTTTATATGCAGTTAGAGCTCTCCTCTTTTCCTCAAGGGCTGGTGTCAGCTCCTCCGAGTGGGCTTCAAACCAATCTGCTGTCTTTCTAACCTGCTTACCAAAAACTGACAAGGCGGTAGTATAAACAGCATTCTTGAAATGTTCCCACCGTTCAGAAGCGTTTGCCTCAGCCGGGCCTGGGAGGATTTCCTCAAGTGCTTGGTCAAATTCCAACACTTTTTCCAGACTGTGGGTCTTGCTGATGTTAATTCGTGGTCTTCCTTCCTTCTTTGAGTGATGCAGCCTCTTTGCTTGCAGTTTTACTCTGCTGCACACCAAGGAGTGGTCAGTATCGCAATCAGCACTCTGATAGCTACGTGTGATCTTAATGTTGGGAAGGCTGGAGCGCCTGGTGAGGATCAAATCAAGCTGATGCCAATGCTTCGATCTAGGGTGTTGCCAAGACACTCTGTGTTGAGGCTTTGTGTTAAAGAATGTGTTGCTAATGCAAAAATCATGATAGCAGCAAAACTCTAGCAGGCGTTGGCCATTTTCATTCATCTTCCCAATGCCAAAATGACCTAGACAAGCGGGCCAAGAACTATGGTCAGATCCAACTCTTGCATTAAAATCACCAAGGATAAACAATGGTTCTTTCTCAGGGATTTTCTTGATAGTGGCAGCCAGATCATCATAGAATTTGTCTTTGGATTCTGCTGAAGATGATAGTGTTGGTGCATATGCACTAATAAGAGTGACCAGCCCTACTGATGTCTGTAGCTGCAGAGACAGAATTCTTTCACTTCCTCCAGTAGGTGGGATAATGGAGCCAAGTAGGGTGTTTCTAACTGCAAAGCCAACTCCATATTCCCTAGTCTCACTTGATGGCTTTCCCTGCCAGAAGAATGAGAAATTTCTCTCCTTAATAGATCCTGAGTCTGGCAGCCTTGTCTCTTGAAGGGCAACTATGTCCATCTGCAGTCTGCTCAGCTCCATATCAATGACAGCTGTCTTACGTACATCATCCAATTCTCGCAAGTCGTCAGAAAAGCCGGGGGTCATTGTCCGAACGTTCCAGGTGCCCAACTTAAGGGCTGAGGTTTTCTTATGTTTGTTGCATGGTGCTGAGTTGTCGATCTGCTTGTCGGTTTTCACCCTAAACCCCACGCACCCAGTGAGGTTAACAGACCGTGGCGAGGCAGCATCCTACTGGCTGGGGGCTGCCCAGCTTAAGGCGGGCGATAGCTGCCCAATGAGGCACGATGACCTCTCCCACCATCGGAAGTAGCCCCTGGCGTCAAGCTCTTCGCCAATCGAGCAGCGACTTATAACCGGTAACTGCCACTTCCCGTGTTGTTTCCACGCTGTATGCGAGGCTGGAGTACCTCTCCAGAGCACGAAGGCCTGGGTATGTTTTTATGGGGGATAGGCTGTTACCCAAGCAGAGAATCCCCCCTCTCCACGCCACTGAAATAGTCCAATGGAAAGGCAGAGCCAATACGATTGGTTCCAGCTGCGTCGCAGGAGTTACCAGAACATGACTGTAACACAGTCACGAACTGCTTTCGGGACTCCGGCTCCGGATTTTTCCTCGAGGTTTTCTCCTGAAGCCTTTCCCATGAATGGGTATAGCCGCAAGGCAGCGGAGGTTTAGTGGGAGTTTTCCTTCTCCTAGGTAGGTTTGATAAGGACTCACTCTCATGATTTATACAGTCGCATGCTTGATCCTCACATCACACTCAGTCTCGTGCTCCACTACCAGAGGCAATGCAGATCTCCCCTCCCGTACAAGCAACCAGCAGGGTAAGACCAGTGCACTGCTCCAATTCCAAACAAAGGCTGCAAACATTGAGGCATACCAGAGACCTCCCCCCACTCAAAAGAGAAGGAAAAAGAAAGGAAAAAAAAAAAAGGAAAACCAGCACCATGAGTCCCAGAGAGCCCCTCCTCTCTCACAGGAAGGATACTCTGTACACAACGGGGACCTCCCCCACTCAAAAGAGAGAAGGAAAACCAGCACCATGAGTCCCAGAGAGCCCCTCCTCTCTCACAGGAAGGAAACTCTAGAAACAACAGGGACCTCCCCCCACTCAAAAGAGAGAAGGAAAACCAGCACCATGAGTCCCAGAGCGCCCTTCCTCTCTCACAGGAAGGAAACTCTATAGACTCTAGAAACAACAGGGACCTCCCCCCACTCAAAAGAAAGAAGGAAAACCAGCACCATGAGTCCCAGAGCGCCCTTCCTCTCTCACAGGAAGAAAACGCTAGAACAACAGGGACCTCCCCCCAGTCAAAAGAGAAAAGGAAGAAAGAGAAAAAACGAGTACCATGAGTCCCAGACAGCCCCTCCTCTCTCACAGGAAGGAAACTCTAGAAACAGCAGGGACCTTCCCCACTCAAAAGAGAGAAGGAAAAAAAGAGGAAAACCAACACCATGAGTCCCAGAGAGCCCCTCCTCTCTCACAGGAAGGAAACTCTAGAAACAGCAGGGACCTCCCCCCACTCAAAAGAGAGAAGGAAAAAAAAAAGAGGAAAACGAGTACCATGAGTCCCAGAGAGCCCCTCCTCTCTCACAGGAAGGAAACTCTAGAAACAACAGGGACCTCCCCCCACTCAAAAGAGAGAAGGAAAACCAGCACCATGAGTCCCAGAGCGCCCTTCCTCTCTCACAGGAAGGAAACTCTATAGACTCTAGAAACAACAGGGACCTCCCCCCACTCAAAAGAAAGAAGGAAAACCAGCACCATGAGTCCCAGAGCGCCCTTCCTCTCTCACAGGAAGAAAACGCTAGAACAACAGGGACCTCCCCCCAGTCAAAAGAGTACTAAGTACATGCTAGATAAACATATATGACTTTGGTCTGTTCTTTCACAATTCAATTTTGGTAAATGCACAAGCCTAAGATTCTTGGTCACACCACATCATCATGTACAACCTATGCGCTTGAGCAGTGTTATAATAATGCTGATACAACAGAAATTATCTGCTACTGAGATTAGTGAGATTACCCTCCTAAACTGGGAGTGCAAACCAAAGGACTGTTTGGGCCCCAGAAGTCTCTTAATGGACTGCTTGTTAAGTAAGAACTAACTTGCTGTACCCAGTCAAATCCACAAGGCTGCTCCCTCTTAAAATAAGGTGATAAATTGCTGTAACAACAAAATGGAACTTTCATAGAGGAATCCCCCATTTATTGGACAGGTTAGGGACCAGAGCACTGTCCATAAGTGGAAACCATTGAAAGTGGAACCTAGGGCACAATCTAGAGTAAGTACGGGAGCATGTAAGAGACATTACAGACACCCGTATTTATTGCACTACCTAGTGAAAGCCTATGGAAAATTCATATTGCAGAGTATGCAGAGCATGCATACTGCAGAAAGAACAGAGTAAATTGTTCATATTCCGGAGCAAGGACTCCCCATAGTTACTCTGGATTTCACCCCTAGTCTTTTTCATCTTGCAAATGCAAAATGGCCACAAAAAACATAAATATAACTTGCAAAAACCTAAATTACAAATATTTATTAACACATAGCCAAAATACATAACAAATTCCATAAAATGAACAAAGGCATGTGGGGACAGTGAATATCTTATGTATCTGAATGAGGGTTACTTACTGAAGAAAGTGATAAGGAAATGGGAATTACCCATTAGCCATTATTTTTTCATTTTCTTTGCAAACCGCTTTGTGAACTTTTTAGTTTAAATGCAGTATATAAATACTATAGCTAGCTAGCAGTAGCAGTAGGCTAGCTAAATAGCCACGACCATTTGATCACCATGTTAAATGTAAAGGTTGAAAGAGTGGAAAATATGCAGAATTAACTGAGTCCTAGGTATAACTGAAAGGTGTTGAAAGAGCAGAACCATCAGAAAATGAACCTTCAGAAAGGTTGTACAGAATATATACAAAATACAGAAATATATTATTCTGTATACAGAAATCGGATGAGTCCAAAAAAGTATATGTGGGCAGTAGGAAGTTATTGACTTTATGTCCAGCTTGTGAGTTTCTCTGGGGTACTTGACTGGCCCCAGATGGACCAGATGGATCTTTGGTCTGAATCAACATTCTTCCAACATGCTCATATTGTCAGTGCCTTTTCTGGGGCTCATTTTGACATCAATATGGAAGTCTGACTCTTCTCTGTAAGGAATGAAAGGAAATTGCATCTAGATTTTTTTATGGCCCAAACCTACCTGTGCAGAGGGATTTACAATAGTGGGACAGAACTTCACTCTCATAAAAAGGGTTCTAGTGGTGCTCACAGCTTGCTGCCAGCAGCTATTTTCAGTGAAGTGCCACAGGAGGAGTGGTGAGAGACCACCCGGCAGATGGGGAAAGCTATGTCCAATAGAGATATAATGGGTGCCAGAAGGGATGGAGTGCGAAAATTCCCTGGGGGTGGAGAAGGAGATGGACCGGGGCAGGATCAGTGGTACAACATGCAAACCAATATCCTAGTCCCTTCAGGTAGGTGACCAATGTCTTTTGCCACCCTGGACTGTGTGGAGACAGAAAGAAGAAAATTTTCCTCTTATGGCAATCAAAACTCGTCACCAGATGAAATTGACGGGTAGGATTATTTCAGATGAGACAAAAGTCTGCATTTTCTTCATACAATGAAGAGCTAACATAGAATTGAATGGGCTGCCACAAGATATGATGGTGGCTACAGGCTTTAGTGGTATTTGAAAGGATTGCTCAAATTCCTGAGGGGCACTTCTGTCAGTGACTTTTAGTGTGGTCCACTGGATGGACCATTCCTATGCAGGGATGCAACCCTTTTGAATACAATACGCTAAGGGCAAATGAAGGGTGGAGGGCAGTTGCTTTTGTATCATGCAAGTAAATTCTCTGTGACTTTTTCTCATCTTCCTTTTAATCCCATTTAAAGTAGTGGCCACAAATTCCACAAGTTTATTGCATGAGCACTTTCTCTTTGCTTTCCTAAATCTACTGACCATCAGTATCAAAAGACGTGCCTGATTATTCCCAATCTCTGCCTTTGGACAGGAGCTGTCTGTCCCCTTCTCAGTGCATTCTTATGCAAATCCTCAGCTTGCTTTCTCCCAACATCAGCCTTGACTAGACAGCCTTCATGTCTGTTCTAGCTGCACTATGCTTTTACAATCTTATACTATAAATTTAAATGTGTTCAGCTCCATGCACTGTATCAATGAAGTGCCCTTATTTCCCACTATATGTGTGTCTACCACATTTCTGGTTTATTTCCTATAACCCAACAGACTGTTTGCTTTTTTATTTTAGCTATTTAAGTTGGCTGGTGGCTTCAATGATTTTCTGTAATATCCTATAAATCCTTTTCTCTGTATGCTTTATAGTCGGCTTCGTTTAATATACTCTGTGTTTGTTGCCCATCTACCCTGTCCCCTGATTTATATTTCTGTAGTGTGAGCAACTATAATGATATTCTGTCTTTGACTAACTTAAAGCACCTGGATGATCTGATCATATCTTACCCTACAATCCAAAGTAACTACGGGAGCACGTAAGAGACATTACGTGTACCTGTAGTTACTGCACTGGCTAATGAAAACCTATGGGAAATTCATATTGCAATTCAGAGCAAATTGTTCTTACACCGGAGCAAGGACTCCCCGTAGTTACTGTGGATTACACTCATAGTGTTTAGCCATTTCAAGGAGATAATTCTGGTTGGTAAAATCCTGAAGATCTTATGTGTGCACAATGCTCCAGCATTTCTCAACCAGTGGTACATGTGACACCTGAAGCAGCTGGTACTTGTTGGACCCCCAGACCCCTACTGAATGGCACTGAGACCAGCAATGCAACCCAATAAGCAGCAGGCTAAACCTAGACCTTTTCCTCTCCCTTAAATCCTTACCGCTCCCCTTCTGTCATCAGCTAAAATTGAATGTTGGCTGATTTAGGACAGACAAAAGAAAAAATGTCTCTTGTTATCCACTAGGATTCTGTTCCAGAACCTCCTGTGGATAAAAAAAATGTGAATAACAAAAAGCAATGGCAAAATAAGTTTAAAGACCCAATTCCAGGTTTCTTTCTCTTCTGTTTCACCAAATGGAATAAGGTTGTTCCTTAATATCTGCAGAGGTTTGATTCTAGGACTGAAGAATTGAATGATTGCTTGCATGACTGTCTCTCTATATCAGTAGAAAAGCAGTTTTATAACTGTCATTTGCAGTGGCCATTCCCATTGATTGAAATCTGTGTATAAAAAATACATGTATAACAAGGTTGGACCTGTATTTCTTTACACTTCATATAATTAGTCTGCAGAACTCCTTGCCACAAGATATGGTGCTGTCATAGCCTAGTGGTCTAGGGATCATACAGATTTTTGGAGGAAAAGTCCATTAAATGTTACAAGCCTTAATAGGGATGTGCAACCTCCTTATTTTAGATGCCAGGTGCAGGGGAGGGAACAATTTGCCAAAATATACACACTAAAACTTGATTCATACAAATTAGCCACCTCCCTTTTTCCCAAAGCATGTTTGAGGATAAATTCAGCACCGTCAACTCATGTCTGATAAAATTACTAGTTGATGGCGAGGTTTTGCTCGACAATAAAAATGTTTTCTTCTGCAGTTTTATGCCACCTTTTATAGCATCATTTACTAGTGACACAGCATGTCAAAACAAAAGCACTCAGTGAAATATGAAGCCTCAAGACACCAAGGCAAAATGGATGCCCCACTTCATGCTGTCTTCCGAATGATGTTTTCAGGTATTCAGAGCTGAGATGACTTTAGACAGGTACAATAACACACAGAAAGAAAACAGCAGAGATTCAAGATTTTTTTAAAAAAAAATGCCTTCCCTTAAGTCAAAGCTAAAAATACTTAGCAAGCAACCAGCTTCAAGCAGTTTCATTTCATTACTAACAACAAGGCGCTTTCCCCAAATCATGTTCTAAACAGAGATTTACAAAAAAGACTTAGGGAGCCATTGGAGGCGGCGGGGGGGGGGGGGATAAAATGGAGCCGGTTGACTGCTCCGTCTCACTCTGGCTATGCAACTGTTCTATAGGATTGGGCCAAAAGTCAATTCAAAGTGAGATTACACTTTCTGCCCTCACTTTGAATGGGTAAATATTTCCATTTCCAAATATTTCTATATTTCCAACAGAGCTTTTTCTCTGGTCATCATTATTATTCATTTCATGTCATCACTATTACTGAAAATAATTTTGTCATTCCATGAATTTATGGGCTCCAGGCTCCAAATTATTTTGGTATGCCACTGGAGTCTACAAAGCTGCCAAATAATGGTGTCAGGATTTAAGTAAAGTTTCATACTTCAGCTGTTTAGCAGGTTAGTATAATCACACCCAAAGTCCCGTTTAATAGATTAACAACCCAATCCTATTCCCTGCCAGTACAGAGCTTGCAGAGCCACTGATGGAGTGTACACTGCATGCTATAAGCTAGCAGAAGACTAGATGGTCCATAAAGATAAGTAGAGTTTGTTTACTTACCTTTTTGTAGGCCATCTGGTCTCCATAAGGTCTCAGACTTATGCTACCTCTCCTCCATCTGAGGAGATTCAGGAGAGAGGTCCAGGCTGGGAAGTTGGATTGGACGTGGCATGTGCTAGTGGCACCATGATTGTTCCCCCTCCCACCCATAAACAACCACTGGCCCATCCTGCATCCTTCCACAATCCACCCAAAATCTCCTTATGTGCAGCCCACTTACCTGTGCTGCTGGAGGTTAGTGAAGGTTCTGCTGACCAGTGGTTTTTTTTTTTTCTCCCTCCATGCCCTTTGTGCCTTTTTATTGGTGGTCATAGCCAACAATATGGCAGAGTAGTTGTCGCACCATTTACCCTGGAGTTATGGTGTCAGATTATGAGCCACTATTGTAAGGCCCAGATATGATTGGCCAATAACAGTCCTAGTAACTAGCAATAGATTCAAGTGATAAGGGACACTGGCATAGCTGCATGACTACATCTTGCATCCTGCCCACATTGGGGGGGGGGGACAGTCATGGAGGACTTCTCAAGGTAAGACAATGCTTTCTCCCTTATCTTGGAGTTTCATTGTCCTTACCTTGCTGCACAATCCAGAGTAACTAAGGGAGCTCTTACGTCTACGTAAGAAAAATTTACTCTGGATTGCTCTATGAATTTCCCATAGGTTTCCAGTAGGTGGCACCATCACAACATCAAAGTAAATGTCTCTTAAGAGCTCCCGGAGTTACTCTGGATTGTGCATTTTGTGTTAGAAATTTGGTTAGTGCCCTAAATGAATAAGCATTGATGCAATAAACATTACAAGTCTTGCAATCGTTCCACCTTTCTCACTTAATACAACTATGCATGAAAACTGAAAAGAACAATTCTGGGATTTGGCTGACCGATTAAGCCTTTGAACCAGAATATTAGTTTCCGACAAATTATATCTGAAGATGGAAGAACAGATTTGACAAATTGACATGATGAGGGTTTAGGCCAACAAACTTGTATTTCAGTTTGCTTTTATCCTTTTCTATGCTGAAATTCATATTTGAACATTTTCAAACACACCAGAAACATACCACTGAGTTCTTTTCCCCCCTTTCATAAATGATATATTTGCATCACTGCATACCCAATCACCTACAAATTCAGTTCTGTTGCTGGAAAGGGGAGGGCTTGAAATTGTTATATAATGACATTTAGCATCTGCTAAAAATCAATTAGCAGGAAAAAATCCAAAACCTAGGTGAATGACTGCACAAGGACATCAATGTGAATTTACATTAAATGTGTTTTGTTAAATACACTTGAAGAAAAGAAGTGGTGGCCAGGTGCACAGACAGCATGAGAGGCAAAGAATGCATGTTTGAAATGAATTACAAAGTTTCTGTGAGGACGAAAATGCATACATGATGCACCCACAGATCAGCAGGTGCTGAAACTGGCTATTTACCTCTGGAACCAACCGAAGTCCATCTCTCTCTCTCTCTCTCTCTCTCTCTCTCTCTCTCTCTCTCTCTCTCTCTCTCGTATTTCCAGGTTAAGCAAACAGCTTTCTAGTTTATTTGTGTAGGCAGGCAGATACTTTGGGATATATTTTAGGAGCAGCTTGTTGTGAACTGGTGAAATGGAGATGGGCTCAATGTGGGCACAGTGTGGATGTGACTTATACGTTACAGAGATTGGCATGTAACATATAAGTCTCTGAAAATTCTCTGTTCTCTGAAAATGTCAATAGATCTTCTGAAATGGTGTGGCACAGTATTCTGTTGCCATCACATTTTAACTCAAGTCAAATATATAAGAATCTGAGGGCGCGCTACTGAACTGGAAATGGAATATCAACTCAAATGGCAGTTTGCACCATCTTTGTGTGAAGAAGCTAACTTGACCGGCTTCCTCCAGCATGTTAGATGGAAGCAGAGAAATTTAGGTACCTTATTTATGCTTTCCTTGGGGGCAGAGCTTTACCAACCATTAACCAGCATTCTAATGAAGTTTCCTTACCCTACAATCCAGAGTAACTATGGGAACACGTAAGAGACATTACGTGTACCCGTAGTTACTGCACCATCTAATGAAAACCTATGGGAAATTCATACTGCAATACACAGCAAATTGTTCTTACACCGGAGCAAGGACTCCCCATAGTTATTCTGGATTGTGCCCTTAGTCTGCTTTGGTTTATGATCTCCCCATGCTTCCTTTCTGCATGTTGAGATTAACTGGTTGCCTTTGGGACCATGTAGACATTTCTTGCCACTTCTGTGACCTGACACACACCTTCATCCCCGCCATGCATAGAAAAGGACAAACAAAACAAAAACTGATCTCACAGATTGATCTGACAATAACTGATCATAGACCTTACAAAAAAAATCTTGAACAGTTTTGCTAAAACATTGGAAGTATATCAACTTTTTAAAATAAGAATCAAATGTATTTATTACAAAGCTGAGTTTTAATTTGTTTCAATAGTTGGAAGGAATTTTAAAAAAACAAAAACAAAGGGGGAGTTATTGGGAGGGAGGATTTATTTCACTTGTAATTGTAGCCATATGGAATCATATTTCTAAATGTCCAGTATAACTGCAGAGATTAACTAGAGCAATTTTGCAACAAAATTTTGAGAGAAAGGAAAAACTTCAGCAAATATGTTCCAACCATTTGAATCTGGTGTGAATGGCTTAATCCTATTAAGCCTGGTTTTTCTCATTTATATCGCAACACCAGCAGTAAACAGAACAGCAAACCAGTGTCATTATAAAGTTCCCCAAATGTGTTCAGTACAAAAATCTTCATAGTCTTTGCCATTAAGCATCCCAGAGAGACAGTTCACAGGAGAGAGCAGTGTACGTTCTTTATCTCACTCTTTCCCTTCTGATGTCCTCATAAGACTGAATATGAAATTAGACAGAGTGTTTGGAAGCAAATCTTGTCCATAATGAGCCCATAAGTAATAGGCAGTGACTGTGAAAACTCCCTTGGGAACAACACACACAACTTGACAACTATGAAGATGTGAGCATACAAAGGCAAACCACAGTGTGTGTTTACTCAGAATTCAGACCAGGTAATTTCAACGGGTTTTACTCTCAAGTTAGTGTGTTTAGGCTTGCAACATAGGACACTACCAAGGACTCTATTTCTTGGAGTGGAAGAAAGGATATTTTGGAAAGATGTAGCAAGATGTTCCCAGTACTCTCTTTTTGTGGGCACAGTTCTATGGTTATTCAACAATGCTGGGATGCAAACACAGGGCACTTTTCCCTGGCATGTAAATCAGGCTGTTGTTATACCCTACCAACTGCTGCCAAGAACACACAGTGGCATAGCACACACAGCAACAGCTCCAGAATAAGCATCATGACAAACGTGTGTCATGGACAAGGACAGAGGGGTGAGTGTCAGACCAGCAACTTGAATCAAGATACTATCACTTCTGAGTCCTTTTCTGCCCCTTTTTCTGGACAATGGGATCCATTTATTTCCAAATTTAATAACAACTCTGAGAATGTGTGGATCCAGTACACTGAATGTGTTAGTCTTAAACTTGGCAATCCCAGTTTTTGATCATCTTAAACTCAGTAAGGAGTATTACAGTCCAATCCCATCCATGTCTACTCAGAGGCAGGTCCAATTGTAGTCAGTGGGGCTTACTCCCTGGTGTGTATAGGATTTCAGCCTTAGACAAATAATTACTATACAATCCACTATCTGACCTGAGCAATGTGACTCATAGCACAATCCTGACTAGCACTACAATAGGCAGTCTGGCTCAGCCTGTGCTAATTCCAGCATAAGGATTGGGGCTGATGCTGCACTACTCTGGTAAGGTAAGGTAAGGTAAAAACAGCCCTAATAGGTCTACAGCTTGCCTGTTCCAACACAAGTTAGGATTGCCAGTTAAATACTGTCATCTCACAGCACAAAATTAACATCCAATAGAGAGAACAAATCAGATTGCAGAAATATATTTTTCAATCTGTTTTTAAATTTTACAGTAGCTGCTGGCAGCTTTATACCAAGAAATAAGAAAACCAATACATTTCTATTAATGATTTAGCTCAACTTTTCTGGAAGTCTCTTTCAGGCAACTGCTAAAAGACAGTACCTAAAAGCACAATTTAAGCAATCACTTTAAGCAATATAATCTTCCACAGATAATATTTTAATCCAATTTTATTTTAATCCCATAATTATCTTAAAATAATTGAAATATGCAAAAAAACATTCCGATCATCATTCATCAAATCCCAGTTTCCTAAGAAGGAAAAAAGCAGAAATAAAACACTTTGCACATTAAAACAGGATACATTTGTTTCTGAATCAAATTGTTTAAAAATAATTTGACAGAGATTTAGCAAGATTTGACAACTGCAAGATGCTCCAGCCCAGTTACTCTGGAAGAGGCTTAGGGCAGAGCAAGGCAACATAAGGTGCCCTAAGAGAGGTGGACCTGCTCTGCCCTAACTGGGGCAGCTGGGGCAGCTCAGGAGAGGCAAGTTGAGGGCATGTTTAGCATTGCCTAGGGCAGAGCAGTTACTCTGTATCCAGAGCCTGTTTCCAGGGCAGAAATTCCCTCTTCTAGCTCCTCAGAGTTATACCACCACAGGAGCAGATATAGTAATGAGTAGACCCATAGGGGTCCATAATAAGGCCTGACTAAGAATGGCAGTGTTGACCAAAAATCTGAGTGCTTGACCATCCTACTTGCAACCCCTGCCTCTCAACCTCAGGATATGGAATAACTATGGCAGCCCACTAGCCTCTGGATATAGCAGGCCACTCCAAGCATCCAACCTACACTAGAGGAACTGTAGGTGTAACTGGTTGTCAGGAACTACTGGGCTTTCTTATAAGGCAGGCACCATAGCTGTAACTTGATCAGTATGATCTGAGGGGGGGTCTCCTCATGAGCAAGTCCTCCCCAGCTGTCACTGACTTAGCATGCTCTGGGAGCAGTTAGGGCAGCCCAGGCTTCCTGAATCTCTGGATGCAGCATAACTTTCTGTTCTGGATACAGAATAGTTGGGGCAGCCCAGCTAAGGCTCTCCTAACTGCCCTTACTCTGGATTGTGCCCTAAGGGCACAAAAGTAAGTCTCATTATTGTCAATGAGGCTTACTCCCAGGAAAGTGCAGATAGGATTGTAGCCTAAGTACAGGTCAATATGTTTTATTTTTCTTTATATTTTATATTTACTTTGTTATTTGTATTACATCAAATAATTGTAATTGTTTTTATATGAATATTTTTGGGTTGTAGAATGAATCCTCTTAGTTTGCATTATTTCTTATGGAAAAATTTGCTTTTGATATATAAGTATTTTGGAGTACAAGCATGCTTCTGGGATGAATTATGCTCATAAGCTCATATGCTCCTACAATTACAATTACAAAAAGTACCATCCTCTGTTTGTGTGTGTGCACGCGCGTGCTTGCTTGCGTATATGTGAGTAAAAGCAACTGTATATTTTCCAGACTGTCACACAGAGGAATCTTGAAGGCTTTTCTCTATCCATCACAAATGTTGGCACATCCTGCCATCACCAATGGAGATGGCAATTACATGCTAAACTTAACGAAGACACATCAGTTCCTCTTACTGATGCATAATTTAAAGCATTAGAAACTCGGGTTGTCATTACCCAATTTTTTAAACAAAAAGCCTTGCTCAAGCTGACGGATTTTGTTCATAAATTAGCCTGAGGTTTATCTTTGTCACTCCAACCCTCTTCTAGTGGTGACAGTGTGTCCCAGCTGCCAACTGATACAATTATATTGGTTTGGGGAATGCTGATTATTCTGAGCAGACTTTTGTGCGTGATCATCATCATCATCATCATGCATTTTGCATAGTAAGTGCATACATGGCTTTCCTTTTGCAGCAAAGCTTTGCTGTTTAAATAGAGACTCTCTTGGAGTCCTGCTTAAGAAGGACTATTCCCTGGGTGTTTTCACATATCCTTATGGGTCAGTCCCTTAACACTTTATGCCGTGCACATGGTACACAGAGAGATTGTAGATGAGCAGGGAAAATTCAATGCATGCTTTAGGAGTCCAATAAAGTAGTAGGGAATCAAGGTGTGGCAGAAACCCAGCTGGATAGAGAGGGTGTGATTATGGGAACAAACTTCACAAGAGCATGGGCTTCACCAAGTAGCAAGCAATGGGAGCAATTGGAGAAAAACCCCTGTGCATGCACAAAGCAATGTACACTCAGCCATCTCCATAAAGCTGGATGCTTCTCCTTCCTTCAAACATTCCCCTACCCAATCACCAGCTGACCTGGTTTTTAACTCAGCCAGATAACAAGCGGGTAGGTAATTGTTCTCAAGAATCTTCTGTGTTGATGCAAATGGTCTTGTCCAATTAGTGGGGGCAGGTATCAGGAGGAACCCTTGTGAGACTTCTGAATGCTATTCCTGATTCACCATCTCTCAGCCAAACATTCTGTTTAGGGAAACTAATCATTCTGTTTAGCTCCAAAGGAGTGTACTATATCTGCTTTGCACAGAGAAGGTCCAAGGTCCAATCTCCATGAGGGACAGAGAAAAAAAATCCAGTCTGACACCAAGAAAAGCCACAGTGAACAAGCATCAACAATACTGTGCCAGATGAATTGATGCATTGTGCCCACGCATAGTTCATTGGAGGAATGTTAGTGGGTATCTGCACTGGCAGCAGAGATGAGAGTGGGTTGAGCAATCAGGCTTTTTTCACTGACACTTGTTGTTAATACTGGGATATACACCCAGCCAAAACTACTGGACCAAGAAGCATTACATTTTGGGAGGGTGTTTCTTCTGTGATGTAGACACCACAGGTTGGTGTTTACAGCTTGGCATGGCATTTTCTGATGCCAGATGTGATGACCACACCATGAAGTATTCCATCTGGAAGATTTCTATGAGTTGCCTGCAGAACAATACCTATCTCACAGGGTTGTTGAGCAGACAAAAGAATAAAAGCTATATAAGTTGCCTTGGGGATTTGCTTTTGCATGGGAAAG
Organism: Cryptoblepharus egeriae; assembly: GCA_030015325.1. NCBI lineage: Eukaryota > Metazoa > Chordata > Lepidosauria > Squamata > Scincidae > Cryptoblepharus > Cryptoblepharus egeriae. The sequence goes on from JAREYC010000001.1 coordinate 230,400,449, forward strand.
GTGGGGTATAAATCCCTTAAGCATTTTTAAATACCTGCCTATACTGTTTTTCCTTCTCTTTCCATGCCCTACACTGAATGAGGAAGAGGGGGACAAGAAGGTGAAATGCAGTGGTTATGGAGCTAGAACATTGGAGAATGGGAAGAATTAATGCTGGTACATCATTAGAAAAAGGGGCTGCATTTGGGATGCTGCCTCAGGAAGTCATATGTGTGCTAACATTGCACATAAAAATGCTAACAATTCATGCTCTGGTTACAGATTTGAAAGCAGCTTCATCAGACACTGGCATTCTGTAGGCTTACAGCAGTCAAGACTTTTGATTGTGTTTTCGGTAGCAGGATAAATCTCAACCCCTGGTTCATGCTTCTTTCCTCTGCACTACTGCTGTTCAGAGTCCAGTTGAGAAGAGCTGTACTGAATTCTGTCGCAGAAATGCAACAAATTCACCCACTGATCCTGCAAAAGAGCGGGGGGGGGGGAGGAGAAAAAACACGAGCTGATAATTTCTGTGCTAGAAAAGTGTACAGCTCAGCAAAGGTCCTTGTGTGTATCCAACACTTGTATCCAACACTTTTCATAGTGTATCCCACTATGAAAAAGCAAGCATGATTTATGTGCCATATGTCCTGAAAAACAGGGACAGTCCCGATTTGGGGAGGTTGCGTTCACATACTTGCAAATGGGACAGAGGGTCCTGTCCCAATTTTGTGGAAAAGAATTATGGTGATTTTGTGTCCCAATTTTGTGGAAAAGAATTTTCCTGTCCCAATTTTGTGGAAAAGAATTATGGCAACTCTGAGCTTTCAACTCTCCCCCCGCAAAAATCACAATATATGCCACTCCTTTATTGGTGCTTGTTATTGCAGTGATTTTCAACCTTTTTCATCTCACAGCACCTTTCATTTAACGAGGCACTGAAACTGTCAAGGCACACCATCAGTTGTTTTTACCGTTGACAAGGAACACCAGTCAGTTCAAATCCCCAAATTTTCCTATTAATGAATATCAGTCTCCAGATTCCTATGGCACACCTGAGGAATTATCTGTGGCACACTATCTGTGGCACACCAGTGTGCCACGGCACACTGGTTGAAAATCACTGTTATGGAGTGATGAAAATGTGGTGGGGGTGGGTTTGGCTCAGAACTACTTAAAAGGCATTGCTGAAATCATCAGTGATGATAGAGAAAGGGAGACTTAAAAGGTTCAGTCCTCTATTTCCAAATCTGCTGCTCTTTTGGAAATCCCGTCTGTGTCCCTTGAAATTCCTCTGCAGTTTCTCCCTAGCAAGCATTTCCCAAATTTGCCTGCAGAGTTTTGTTTCTGGCAATATCTGATGACAAATCGATTGCCAGTTCCCTTTTTTTTTTTTAGGGGAGGAGGTGGTGGGTGTTCTTCCACTGTATCATGGGCACTGGTGCAGCCTCATCCTTCATACCTGTGGCCAAGCAATGCCTGATTTGAGTGACTGGCAGCAGGCAAGGCTGCTGAAGCAAGCAGAAGGAAGCCCAAGAGGGAAGGGTATTATATAGATTTAGTTTCAAACCCCCTGCCAGGTTGCTAGTGAAACTGGAAATAGCTGAAGCCGGGTGGGGGGACTGATGGAGCTTGTGTCAGAAGGAGGAGATCAGCAGAAAAGAAGGTCAATTTGGCACTCAGAAAGAGGACCAGGCATCCCTCACTCCATAGGGACTTCCCAGTGCCAAGTGCTGAACTCAGAAGCAATAGACATCAAGGAGATTTCAGAAGGATGATAAATGGAACATACACACAGTTCCCAACTGACAGGGGAAACAATTATCTCATCAAAATTCATAGATATGTTATTTTGCTTTTGGGGGAACCGTTGAAACAAATAGAGGATGTAAGGATGGATTGTTTTCCCTCAGTAGTTCCTTTAGTGCACAAAACCTTCCCTTCCACCCTCCAAAAAAAAAAAATTGGGATTTGCCTTCAGATCTATTTGTCTGGAGGTCCACCCCATCCTTCATTTCCTCCTCTTGTCCTGGTCCTGCACTTCAAAACACAGTCATCAATACATCAAAATATGGATAGTCAGTTATTGTTTATGTATTTGTTTAATACAGTCACATACAGTTTAATACTATCATATCCCATGTTTTAATATGAATGACACAGCAGCTTAAAAATATTTCTCCCCATTGAAAAAGCAGCCACAATACACAACAATGGTCATAGCAAGTAAGAGTCAGGGCATTTTTTTAAGCGTAATAATGTAGGAACAAAACCATTCCAGTCAATAACTCTGCGATGCCCTCTCCAATAGTGGCGTAACTAATGATGGAAGTGATGTCACAACCGGACATGACAGAGTCACTGCTGTCCATTGGCTCAATTGTATCTTTGTCTTTTTGTGCAACTTTAACATTCCCATGCTGCTGAACACTGGTAAGGCACATTTTCCACACTACCACACACACATCCCATATATACATCTGGCTCAAACTGCTCCCGCCAGAACCCTCCCATGGTCATGGAAACCTGTTCCAAACTTCCCCAGAAATGCTGTTGTTTCAAGACAGTGCTCTTTAATCAAGTCAAAATTTTTGAACAAATTTAGCTTTTAATACAAAACACTCTTAATTCAAGTTGCTCTTAAATCAAGGTACCACTGTACAGAGGTGCCTTGTAAGACAAACATAATTTGTTCCGTAAGCATGTTTGTCTTACAAAGCATTCTTCTTACAAAGTGGATTTTCCATAGGAAATAATGGAAATAATGGAAACTCAAACCCCAAAAATATTCATATAAAAATATTAACTGTATGTAAAAATGATGACAAAACACTGAAATCAAATTCAAAACACTATAATTTAACACAGACCACAATTACTGTAATAAACACTGTAATATTCTGGACAGTAAAAAAAGAAAAGAAAAACCTTTATGGCCAAGGATGACTTATTTTCACTAAAAGAGTCTGTGGTGTCTTTTTGAGCAACTTTAACAAGGAACCTCTCTGTGTGTGAGAGATCTGTCTATGCAAACCAGCCAGGCTTCTGCCTGGATGCAAAAGGGCCAAGATCCTATGCTGCCTACTCAGAATCAAGTCCCATTGTATCCACAGGGGCTTACTCATAGGAAACTGGTGTGGAGTGGGGGTCAAGGCAGCGAAGGAGGTGGTGGGGGAAGAGGGGTAGTTGTAGTGGGGTCCATGCAGGGAGGGGATTTCTATTGAGGGGGGGCAGCATCATGGGAAAATTTGGGTTTTAAAAAATCCACTTTTGTGTTTTCATTTTCTAGTTAATTGGTCGTTACTTTTGATAGAATAGAGATATTTCAGTGAGGATAGTTTCATTGCATTCTATATTAAATTACCGTTCCTATGATGTATAACATGATGGTATTATTTTCACAGTTTTAACCACTAGGTTAAGCTCAGCTTGGAGCCCCCACCTAAACTTGTAGCCTGGTGCAACTGCACCCCCTGCATTCCCTAGCTACACCACTGCTTCTCAATATTTGATTTTTAATACTAGGAGGAGCATCTGAAGATAGGGGTCTTTCCTTCCACAGTGGTTTGTATGACTGAAGGACTGCAAAGGGCCAAGGAAATGAATTAGGGCTTTGTGTTGTAGAAATACAATGAGGAAAAGGACAGTAGTCCTGTCACTCAGTGAAATGTGTGGCACAATCCAACAGATTCAGCTTCCCATATGATATAGTGATGAGTTGCATAGATTGTAAACAAATGAAAATTAAAATTAATATTTTCCACACAGTTTTAATATTCCCAGGCCAAATGAGCCAAGGGTCATTAAACAATATTATTATAACATGTATTAAACAATAATACAATAATACAAAGGAATAATAAAGACACTTAGGGCAGTGGTGGGCTTCAGGTGGTTCTCCCAGGTTCTATAGAACCGGTTACTAATGGGACATAGAACCTGTTGTTAATTTAGGTTATTAGGACATAGAACCTGTTGTTAATAAATTTGAATCCCATTACTGACTTAGGGCACAATCCTAACTAATTTAAGCCAGCACAATTTTGGGCCAGTCCTGTTTCCATGGTTGTGTGGGGAAGCCAATGCATGTCTGTGCACTGGCCAACACCCACCCCCCTCCACAGGTGTGGCACAAGGATATTACCCTGAATGAAATGTATAAAATTAGTCACCCAGGTGGGAACTGCTTCTTACGATATATTTGCAACACCCCAAGGCCAGCACAGGACTTGTGCCAGGAGTTATGCCAGTCTAACTTGGGGGGTAGGATTGCTAGGAGTCAGCCCCATAGAACTTTGTGGGCTTTCTATGCATAAAACTGTGCTGTTTGGCATGGAAACATCTAGGAAAAATTTTAAGCACTGGTGCATGAAACAGTTTCCACCTGGGTGAATAATTTTCTATGTTTATTCAGGGCTATATCCTAAATAGCTGTGACAGTATCTGCAAAACATAGCTTGTGCACTGGAATGCATTCACACCACTAGATGGATGTTAACATTGCAAACTTTAATACAGAATTTTACAATCACCGGCAACTATCAGCACATGGACAGAACCTGGCTTACCGAAGGCTGCTTGTCTGTGCCAGGCAATGTGCCCCTGACATTGATTACTAAGGGGCAGATGAGAGACATCAACACAAGTCACCAGGCCCAGATGGCATCCACCCAAGAATTATTAAGGAAATGAAAAAACAAAGCTGTTGATTTACTGACTAAAATATGTAACTTGTCCCTAACGACAGCCAACGTGCCAGATGATTGGTGGATAGCAAATATCACATTGATCTTTTAAAAGGGTAGGAGAGCGGACCTGGGAAACTATGGGCCACTCAGTATAAAATAGATTCCAGGTAAGATGGTAGAAAGTCTCATTAAAGGTAAAATTATAAAACATATAGGTGAGCAGGCCTTTCTTAGGGAGAATCAGCATGGGTTCTGTAAAGATAAGTCTTGCCTCATGAACCTTTTGGAATTCTTTGAAAAGGTCAGCAGGCATGTGGATGCAAGAGAACCTGTGGACCTCATATATCTGGACATTCAGAAGGTGTTTGATACGGTCCCTCACCAAAGACATCTGATAAAACTCCACAGTCAGGGAAGTAGATAGTAGGTCCACTCTTGGATTGGGAACTGGTTGATGGCCAGGACACAGAGAGTGGATGTCAATGGGAAATTTTCCTGGTGAAGAGAGGAGAAAAATAGGGTGCTCCACATGTCTGTCCAGGGACCGGTGCTTTTCAACTTGTTCATAAATGACCTAGAGATTGGGGTAAGAAGTAAGGTATAAAAGTTCTCAAGATGACACCAAAATATTCAAAGTGGTGAAGACAAGAAGAGACTATGAAGAGCTCTAGAGGGATCTCTCCATATTGGAAAAATGGGGAAAAAAATGGTGGATGATTTAATTTAAGTAAATGTAAACTTATGCACACTGGGGCAAAGAATTCTAACTTTACATATAGGTTAGTGGGTTCTGAGCTATCTGTGTCAGAGCAAGAGAGAGATCTAGGGGTGCTGGTGGAGAGCTCTATGAAGGTCTTGCCACAAAATGCAGCAGAAGTGAAGGTGGCAAATTCCATGCTTGGAGTCATTAGAAAAGGGATTGAGAATAAAACAGCAAAAATTATGATTCCATTGTACAAATCAATGGTGAGGCCACATTTGGAGAACTGTGGCCAATTCTGGTCACCACATCTCAAAAAGGATATAGAGGAAATGGAAAAGATTCAGAGAGCTTACCTGTAGGAGGTAGTATAAATATTTAGCCAGGTTTATGCCAATTAGGCTAAAAGAAAGTTGACTCTGATTAAGAGAGGATGAGGAAACATGTGAAACCTGGAAGGAAATGGCTGCCAAGCGGTAACACATTTCCAGAATTTGCGTGTGTTAACATTACGTGTTAACATTACAAATTATACCAATTCAGCTTGAAGGGAGGGTTTGCTGTGGACCACTCCCGCCTATTGAAATTCTGTAAAGGTAGCAAAGCAGGACTGAGAGAACTGTTTGGAATAATCGCCCTCATGTACTACTAGTTCACAGCAAGTAAGGTTTTGCAAATTTCAGGTTCTAATTGATGGAAATGGTTCTAGCCAGATGTGACTCCACCAAGTGATGTGGATGATCAATGGACATACCTTCTGTCTCAAGTCAGTCAAAAATCAATGAGCAACACAATCCTAAACTGTGCTCTATCCAGCGCAAGGTCTGGGACTGCAGCCACACTACTCTAGGGAACATAAGAACATACAATAAGAGGAGTCCTGCTGGATCAGGCCAAAGGCCCATGTAGTCCAGCTTCCTGTATCTCAGAGTGGCCCACCAGATGCCACACAAGATAACATTAGACCTGCATCCAGGTACCATCCTCTGCATCTGGCATTCTGAGATTGCCTACCAATAAAATACAGATGTTGCACATACCTGTACCCATCATGGCTTACAAACCGTGATGGACCTTTTCTTGAAAAATTTCTCCAATTCCTTCTTAAAGGCATTGAGGCTAGATGGCATCACCACATCTTTACTTTTTTCTAGGTAGACTGCAGCAGCCCAAAGACCTTCTTGGATCTGCGCAACTTCTGGAGATGGTGCAAATCCAGACAGGAATGCTGCCCAGGGAAGCAAGTTGGGATCTAGCAAATCACTGGGTCCCAGCCCTGCCCCCCACTCCATGCCCACCTCCAGGACATCACTATTCCTGCCTTTGCCCCAGAAGCTGCCACTCACCTTCTCTCTACTCCTCCCAAAGCATTTTGCTGGACAAGAACAAGAATGGCCAGTGCAACACTACTCCCCCCCCATTCTCACTGTAGCATGGGGAGGCTGGCACATGTCCATTTGCTGGCCTAACTGCCCAGTGAGTAGGACAGGAGTGTCTTAATGTGCAACACACATATCCCCAAGCTGGGGTGGGGGTGGGGGTGGGGAGATTGGATTGCACAGTAAAACTATCGTGGCCAACACCAAAGGGACAAACTAAAATCATTCACACCTACAGCAGTTTTTGCTGGATCCAGCCAGGGGGTTATCCAACCATCCTCACTGAGCAAGGCAAGCAACTGTGCTGTCTCAGGACTGTGCAGTCTGACTGTGTTGTCTCAGGATGAACACCAAATATTCAAACATTCCTATCCAACCTACACACTGCCGGCCTGTAAAGTGACCTATGGGGAAAAAGAAAAATCTATTGCCCAATGCTCACAACAGTCTAGGGCAGTGATTTTCATCCAGTGTGCCAGTTGTGCCACAGATAGTCCTCTGATGGCCCACGGGAATATGGACACTGACATTCATTAATAGGAAAATTGGGGGATTTTAGCATTCTGGTGTGCCTTATCAATGGTAAAAACTATTGATGGTGTGCCTTGACAATTTCAGTGCCTTGTTAAGGGTGCCATGAGATGAAAAAGATAGAAAATCACTGGTCCAGGGCAAGCAAAAAACAAAACATAAAAACCTGTCAGCCCAGGAACAATCAGGACCTGGCAAAAAAATTCCTACCTGGCCCCAAACAATCAACCAGCTAGTTTCAGGTGGAATCACAGGTGGGCAGGCAGGAATCATTGGCTGGGTCTCCTTAGATGGAACAAACTGAGTGTTTTATTGTGATTGTGTTCACCCTACCGCCACTGAGCAATTAACCATTAAGGGCCACTCAAGAGCCTCACTTCTGTGTGCAAGTAAGGTTGGGGCCTTTGCAACAACATCCAGTGCTACATCATCATCATTCTCTAAATCCTACTGTGTAGTTTGGCTTTTTAAAGGATCAATGGGAGACATTAGCAATTTCTCCTGTTTTTCCTTCCTCTCTGATCAAATGGTAACTCTAGCCCTGTACAGAAATTTATATATTTGTCATAAGTTGTCATAAAATGAAAAATATTATGGGGAGGTGGATGCTAGAATTAGAAGGCATCTGCACTCCTGCCCCACATGCCCTCCCAGTAACATGCCTTCTTAGCACTGCTCACAGACTCACCTGTGTTTGCAACTCCAATGTTTGTCACTGAACTTAGAAGTTTTACCCCTAAAGCTAAATTACTCCTCAGCCTACTAACCTGAGTATTTTTCGATGTACTACTGCACATAAATACCAGGATGTTGTTTATTATTTGTTTTTGTTAAACCAGGAATTTTCACTGTGAACATTTTCATTTCTTTCAATGCTTCCCTCCTTTCAAACTGGAAAAAATGAGATGTACTGCTTTGGAAGAAATGTTCTGAAAACTTCACTCTCACACTCCTTGTTCAGCTTAGTCCTAGTTGTGCCTGATATTGACAGTGAAGAACTGTTTGCGCAGCAAATACAGAATGAAAGAAATGCCTCCCCCATTTTTATTGCAGTAGGAAAAGGAAAAGATGAAAGCTACAAAAAAAGCATCAGCAGCAAAAAACTAACACCGAAAGTAGTTAGCAAAGTTCAGACAGAGCACTCACGAAGGTCTATACGATGCGGTGGGGGGGGGGAATGTAGGGAAAATCTGCAAAGGAAAGAGGGTTACCCTCCTTTGGTTTATGTTTTCCCATTTTTGTCCTTCCTACTCACCTCAATCCTGAACATATTGCTGAGCCATTTGGTTGCATATTTCCAAACATGACTCAGGAATTGAACTAGCCTCCTGCTCTGAACAGAGCTGCGCTCCCGCTGAAAGAGCAGGTCTGTAGCTTGGTGTTTCTCCTGGGTAAGCAGTTAGTTGCTCCTGGATCCCAGGTTGTGGCTAAAGCTGGGGAGCCTTTGCACAGTTTTGGCTGAATCATCAGCTGCAACTATACCTGGGCTGCTCAGATCAGGCCATGATGATTGATGCTCTGATGTTATCTAGATAAGATTCCTGTAACGCACCCTATGTGGGGCTGCCTCTGAAAATGTTCAGAAACTGCAACTAGTGAAGAATGCAGCAACCCAGGTGGTTGCTGGGGCTTGTCAGTCTGACTCAGTGGGGCCACTGCTTCAGCAGCTGTATTGGCTGGTGGTTTGTTTCCAGGCTTCAAAGTGCCTGTACAGTTCAGGATGAAGGTAACTGAAGAACTGACTCTGTCCATATAATCCTAGCCATCCTACCCACTTCATGTCATCTGAGGAGGCCCTTCTGACAATAAGATTACCAACAAAGGTGAGTGGGTGGTGGATAGAAATAGGGCCTGTTAAGTAGTGGCACCCTGTTTATGGAATTCCCTTCCTCTGGAATTAAGAGTAACTTTCTCTTCAGAGATAAACATTTCCTGTATTATTGTTTTACTTCTTAGATTGTCCTCCTTCTACTTACCTGAAACTGACTGGTGACGAAGATGTTGACATTGGTGTTGACCTCATTGGACTATTAAGCCCATCTGACTCTCAACAGCAAGCTAGTCAAGGGCTCAGATCACAACTTTTCCTGTGGTACTTTTTGCCCTTTAACTATAATTAAATCTATGGCTGAGCCAAGTTTTTCCAAAACTCCTGAGATAATGTGCCCAATGAAGCTTCCTTACCTAGTGATATGTCCGCAAGTACAATAGCTGAGGGGATCACAGGGGCTACAGCAGCTATGAGCCGCTTCTTTGTTACTGTTGGGAGGCACAGACATGCACTGGCCTCCCCTCTCCACCATGGGATCAGGTCGATGGGTGAGTTGCATAGCCCTAAAATGGTTAGGATTGTGCCCTAAATGATAGTAAGGGCCAGTGTTAGATGCTTCACTCTGCAGTGCCAATCCATCAGCTATCACAAGGACTTCCACATCTACTTTTGTACAATCAACAATTTACTCCTGCCATAATGACAATATTCATAATTATTGTGCTAGAGACAATATTTTCAACTGGTGTCTTGTGCACATTGGTGTTCTGTGAATAGTCCACAGGTGTGCCACAGGAGTTTAGTGGAGGAACATTAATTAATAGGGAGCTCCCCACCAGTGAAGCTCCTCACCAATGTGCTTTGTCAAGATGGTGTGCCTTGAAAATTCTAGCACCTTGTCAGTGTGCCATGAAATGAAGGTTGTAGGAATGGCACTGCTTCATGGTTGCCTGCAATTTGAACCCAGGTTTCTCTCATCCTTGTCCAATATGCTAAGCACTGTAGCAAACGAGGTCTTCTGCTCTTTAATAATACCTTCACAATGGATATATGATGCTATCATTCTATTCTGAACACTCTCTTCCTGCATGCACTGAAATTAATATGATAAAAAAATGCATAACTGCTAAATTACTGGGCTCTCATTTATGGAAGTTGGTTTTTTTCTGCAATGTATCATTTAAGCCTTATTAAATAATTTTGAAAGTTGGAGCTATTGACATGAGAAAATAATTGGGCCCAGGGCGAAAGGAAATTAAAAATCTGGAGACAGCCACACCAATAAAAGTCCATGTCGGTCTGTGGCAGTACGAAACAATGAGAAAAATCTAACCCTAACGTTGAAAAATTGTGTCCTATTAGCAAGAAGAATCAGTGAAGTGCTTAGAGATGGAAACATAGAGGCATAAAAGTCTGAATATTGGTAGGGAAGGGGATTCACTGAGGTACAATATTAACAGAACACTCCTTGGGTAAATAAAATACAAGCAAGACAAATTAAAAATGCATACCATTAATTGCAATACCAAAAACATCAATAAATATCAGAGATGGGAATTCAAGTCAGGTGACTCAGAACTGAGTTGTAAAAATGCATATTTTTGTGGTGTCAGTGACTCGTTAGTTCATGCATGGAAGACTCTGAAAAACACTTGAGTCAGGATCCCACTGACTCAGGTCTTGTATTCAAGTCAGAATCATTCAACATTGGATATCTCACCCACTAATTTTTTTTTTTCCAAACAATCATTTTGGTGCATGAAGGCTAACAAGAAAAGCAGAGTATGCTCAGAGATGAGCTGGAGTGTGGAGAGAAAGGGTTAATTTTTTATTTGCACTAAAAATATTGGCAGGGTATTGTTACGCACCATCACCTGCTGCAGAATCTGCAAAATATATCAATTTCACCTCCCCTTTTGTACAGAACCCAGACAGTGAGACACTTTCACTAGTTGTTGGTGCATCCATTGACCAGATGCTGGTCCATTGCAACCACTGGTCAAAAGGGAGGGAGAGGGTCAGGGGATAGAGCAAGCTTTTTCCACATTGGGTCAAATGGGCTTTGCTTTGCAATTTTGCAAGCCGATAGAAGAAGGGGTGTGGGAGGTGGGGACAAACTGATGGGGAGGCTGGAGGGTACAAGAGCAGCCCAGCATGATTCAGCTTATTCATTTTGTTTGCACCAGCCGAAGCAAGCAGTTGTATAGCATGCATGCTCTCTCTCATGTTCCCTGCTTGCTGCTGCCTGACAGATGAAATGGTTCTGGGCACAAGAGGGGGCATAAACGTATGCATCACACGCACCCATTGGGTGCATCACATGTACCCAGCTTGTCAGAGCTTCCCTATTTTCCTGCTGCTAGTTTTCCAGCTTTATTTTCAGTCATGGAAGGGATGGTTGCATTCCACACTGCTCTCTCCTTGACAAGTGAAATGGAGGGGGGACATTGGGAGAAAGTATAAAAGGAACGCTGAAAAAGGCATTAACATGTTCCTGTTTCCTGCCACAAACCTGTGGCAGACTTCTTGCTTCTTTGGCATTCACAGCCCTTGCCCCACACCCTCTCACCTGGCTGAACATGATGCACCTTCACCCCATCATGCTGCAGTGAAGATGGATTGCATTACCTTTGCAATGACGGGTGGGATTGCATGGGAGAAGAAAGAGAAAAGCGTTGGTGAATGCATTCTGGGGCAAAAATGGAGGAGCAAAAAACCCAGAAGTTGGATTTTATCTTTAACTTCAAGAACCCTGTGAATGGTGCAGTCTCATAGCATAAAAATAAGAAATGGGATTTTGGCATTTTCATCCTTGTTAGAAGGCATTTAAAAGTGTAAATCAGTTGTTAGTCAGATCAGTGGATGCTGACTGAGTGGATACTGAGGTCTCACCTGAACTTTTAAAATGGTAAAAGAATTACTGTATTTACTCGAATATAACACTCACCTTTTCCCACCCAATTTAGGAATCAGAGTGCACATTAGATTCAATGGTTAATTAGATTCAAGTAAATATGGTATTTATAGGGTGTGCATTAGATTCAGTGGCGCATTAAATTCAAGTATATACGTTGTCTTCAAATAATCATTCCCACCTCCCTTTTTCACATAATTCAAAGATAATGTCCAGAATTATACACACATGCCCCATATGAAAACAAGAAATATATGCGTTTATATTTTTATTATTTTTGCTTAATCACTGTTGTTTAATAATATGCAACTGTATGCCAGTTCAATTAGGCTGCAATCCTAAACTCCAGTTAGGCTGTCCTAAGCCCAGGAATAAGTCATGTGCTGACTTGGGGTGACACAAAAGTGCCATAAGGCATTTCTGCCCCTCTCCTGAGGGGTTAGGCCAGTTCACAGGCATACTCCAACCTTTTAACAATACCATGGGAAGATATTTTATTTTAACACTACCATATCTACCATGGGAAGATATGCCAGTTGAGTTAGGCTGGCTTAAATTTCTTAGGATGGCATGCTAAGATTCTCTTAATCTGGGTAGCGGCCTAATAAATAAAATTGCCTAAAGAACTTTACAGTGTCCCCAACATCTATGCTCTTAAAAGCTAGAGCCAATTGTCACATTCCTTTGTTAAGACACATTAACAGATTCTTTTTTTGGCAGATGAATTATTTTGTTGGCATAGAGCCACTTCACAGATACAATATAAATTCTACACTGGTAGTATATTAACTAAGAAAAACTGCAACTGGGAAATTAAACATATTGCAGAAAAAAATGTGGAACAGCAGTAAAAAGGTGTTTGGTAGAGGAGATTAATTTTTTCATAGTCAGAAACCTATTAAAATATGTAGAGCATAAAAAACGTATCAAGTGTTGAGATTTCATCTAGGGAAGCTGCAATTTGAGACTGAGATTCTTATTTCTAAGGGCACTTCTCAAGCAGAGAAAATATGGATTAATGTGTAAAAGTAGCTCAATTCTAATGTAATAAAAGCCTGAAGACAGCTGGCTTAGTGTACAAGATACTGTCTAGCTCAGAAACTACTGGAATGTTAAAAAAGTTATCTCTGTAGCTTCAACAAAAATAATGGTAGGATTACTGAGCCAACTTCAGTGGGAGATGTTTAACAATGTTCTACAGTCTCCAACTGAAATGAATGGCAATTATAAGTATTTAACCTAACTAGATCGTGCCTAAATTAAGAATACCAAAAAGCATTCAGAGCGAGAGTGTCATGGAAGACTTGAAGATCAGGGCTTTCACCAAAATTGCACCCTTTATGGCAGTGGTATCACCAGGGACATTTAGGGGGTGCAGCATGCACTGGATGACATGCCCAGGGGGACCCCCAAAAAGAAAGTTCACGAAAGTGTGTGCTACCCCTCATGTCATATGCCATTGGATTTGTATTGAAGAGCAAAGTCCAATGCAACAATCCATTTTGAGCTTGCACCTTCCTACCCAAAGTTACAGCCAAAAAACGAAAAAGCCCCAGAAACTCCAAAATTTGCATATGGTGACTAATTTGCATATCACACCTTAGTCTGCTGTAGAGGCCGGGCTGAGAGGAAGCCAAGGCTAGGAAGGGTCCTGATCCAGGAACTACAGTCCCTACAAATCACCCCAGGAGGAAGTTCCCTTACCCTCTGCACTGAAGCCCATTGAAATGAAAATGCACAGCTGTGTTTACATGTGAGTAAGCATTTGCTTTGGTTGGTGTAGATGGTCAGTACAGGGAGTGCAAGGCTTCCAGCATCTCCCTTATCCCAGGAACCTGGACCTGAAAAGTGCTCCCGAAGGCAGACCCAACAAAGGTTCAGCAGGTTATGGGAATTAAAAAATAATTATTTATAAAGTTGGGTAATGGTCCTAACTTCTCTTTCCCTCTGTCCAAATCCTCTTTTCTTGTCCTTCTCCCTCTGGAAGTTCAAAGTCTGATTTTATTTTTTTATCAATATTCTCTTTTTTCCAGGACATTTGTTCTTTTTTAGCCTTGTGTCCTGGAAAAAAAATCTTCATTTTCCTTGTGAGCAGGCACCATGTAGTGTCCTTGTAATTCATAAATTATAAACCATAGGTGATAAGCAGGAGGTCTATAGGTATAAGCAGGAAGTCTGGTCTAGAGGGTAGAGCCTCCGATTGCCTGAAGGTAAGAACTGAAGGTCACTGGATCGAGACAACTGGAAGTCAGAACTGAAGCAAGACCTTGCAAAGCGGCTGCTGTAGCTGAGATTTTCCATCTGCTTTTCAGTGGGAGTGAAGAATCTATCTCAGCTGCCCCTCGTGTGAAAGCTGAAGGAGGTTTGTCAGCCAGCATCTCAGACATTGGGGGCCAGAATTGTTAACCAGACTCTGAATGTAACATCTTGAATGTAGCCGGTTCTTGAAAGACAGAACCATTCTGTGTTTGCAAAAATCCCTTCGGGGGTTTATATTCACCTGCCTATGTAAACCACTTTGAATAAAGTCTGAGGAGCAATCCAAAATGACCAGAAAAGCAGTATATAAATGCCTAGTTATTATTATTATTATTATTATTATTATTATTATTATTATTATTATTATTATTATTATTATTATTATTATTATAAATTATATTTAATATTTTTAAATTTAACAATAATCAATATAGTGCTTAAACTAACCTCTTGAAAGCTGTATGTATGTATGTCCCTCTAAAAAGTGGGTCCCACGCTAGAAGGTTTGAGACCTTGCAATAAGTCGTTAGAAAGGGGGCACCCTTGAGGGGGTGACACCGGTGACCAAAATAGCTAAAAATCATGGTTTTTAGGAATAATCCCATCATGTTACACACCATTTGATGTGTAATTTACAGCAGAATGTAATGGAACAAACCACTTTGAAATATATATATTCTATTAAAATGTGTGGCCAAAAGCAGAGGAAGAGCAATGACACATAACCACGCCACAACCCAGGTTGTTGTCCCGCCCACTGCATGGGGGTGACGCGACACTCCTGCATTATGGAGTCCACACAATCTTAACATGATGAAGTTTTACATTTAATAATCCATTTCTGATATTGTGTCATCTCCATGCATATGATCAAGACTTGCACCAAGAAGCTCACAACATATTACACACAAAACATACAATTAAAGGTAGGAAATGGAGATTAAATAAGGAAAGAGTATGCCTTGTTTGGGCTGCATGTCAGGGGGAGGGATGAGGATTTGGGCAAAAGAGGTATTCATCAGTTCACATTGGCACTAGTGCTAGTGATAGGCTAAGACCAATGGGAGCCTCAATCCAGGTTAGGCGCACTGTCAGAGTCCCCCTTCACCATTACAGGTCCAGTCTGATTTAAGCCCCTGCCTGTGCAATAAAAATCAAGCACCCAGGCTCTAATTTTGCAATAGGCATTTCATCAAGGCATTTCAAGTTGGCTGTAATTTTGCAGATGCAGTGGTGTCACAAGGGTTTGTTTGACCCTAGAAGTGGTATCACACATACTCCATGCATTTCACCCAGTGTGGCCCACAACACCCTAGTGATGTCACTGCGCAGATGAGATTTTCTGAAAAAGAATGCCTTTGTTAAAATAACTAAGGATTAGCAACTGGAAATCTGAAATTGTCCTTCTGGTTAGAACTATTTTTTAAAAATTGGACTGTTCTTGTCAGCTGTCAGTCAAGAGTGATCTATGATCCCCGTGATTAGGTGACCCGTTTTCTTTGCCTGTGAGTGTTCTGCAGCCTCAGTTCATTTGAAGAATTTTACCTCAAGGGGTTTCTGGGCATTAGCTTTACAGTTTAACGATTACTGCACATGGTCTCCATTTCCATTAGGTGTGTTCAATGAATTTCAAAAGCAGAGTTGTCATCGTGCAGAATGCCTGCTATCTGGAGCTACAAAACCCATTAAGGAAACTCACAGCAAAGCTTTCCAAGTCTGAATTTCCAGAGGCAGTGAACTAATTCCCCCTTTTTGACTGAAAAACACTTACCTGTCACAGATCATAGAAATAGATCCAAAGTTCT
Source organism: Cryptoblepharus egeriae (assembly GCA_030015325.1). Taxonomy (NCBI): domain Eukaryota; kingdom Metazoa; phylum Chordata; class Lepidosauria; order Squamata; family Scincidae; genus Cryptoblepharus; species Cryptoblepharus egeriae. The sequence continues at coordinate 230,416,475 of JAREYC010000001.1, forward strand.
GCTCCTTTAGAATTTAATAGCAAAGAATGATGGAGGAGTTGGAGAAAGTCCTCTTTTGAAATTGTCACAGAGACAGGTCTACTTAGCAGGAAGAATGACTTAATTGGCTTCTTCACCACCAAAGGCCAGTGTCAGGATTGGGAGAACTGGATCATCGCAGCAGACCTCTTACACACGTTCACTTGAATGTGTGAATGAAGTCCTCTGGTGGCTCAAGTGGTTAAGACATTGTGCCTGTTAATCAGCAGGCCAGGGTTCGAGACCTGGATCTTAACAAGATGAGAATTTCCTACAGGCAGGGGGTTGGACTAGATGATCCACTGGGTCCCTTCCAACTCTATAATTCTATGATTCTAAGTCAATGCATATACAGCTTTACAGTCATAGAGTTCTTTATCTATGACTGTTCATACATTGCTTTCTATACATGTGCAGTACCCATGCAGATGTACAAATGTTCATCTGAATGGGTGCACTGTACCCACATTCATTCGTAAATGTTGGCACAAGCACTGGACCCTTTGGAAATGCAGAGTACAGAAAATGTGTGCTGCTACATGCATGTGCAAAACAGCATGTTATTCACTGTATGCACATAGAGATCAACAATCATGTACACACTATCACAAAATGGATAAATATTGAATATAAAATTTGAATAGGGTTCACAAAATTAGTACACCTGAAAAGGCAGTGTTTTATGATTCAGGACCAGAGGCATACAATCATGCATGCAGTGGCTCTGGACAGACAACTGAGTGCACTCAGATCTTCACTCTAAACTATCCAATCCCTGTGGATCTGTTATTAGACCTCCATCCTACAGGGGTTCTGCAAAGGGTAGGATAGATAGAGGGAATACAAAAAGTTGCCTTATAACACAGGTTGTAACCTACCATTTCTTCTCATTCCTTCTCTAACACCATAAGGCAAAAATATGTCACATTCGGCATATTCTAAAGTATGTAACAATTCTATAAGGATTTGGAGTGCAATCCTAAACCTATTTACTCAGAAAAAAGTCCCATTGCATTCAATCGTACTTACTCCCAGGAAAGTGTGATTAGGATTGTAGCCATAGCCTGTTGATAGTGATGAGTGCTCCATGATGTTCAGTGCTGGAGAACTGTCCAAGAGCTATGAATCTCAGAAGTTTTATATATTTTCTCCATAGTTCTTACAGCACACAGATTGCCCACAAGGCACTGCAAATGTGTAATATGCAGTTCACATACAAGGCAAGTCCATCCCGCTCTCATCCATCACTTTTATGTATTTTTTTCAGAGTGATTTTCTGAATGGATCATCATCTCTTAACTGATGCCAGGTCTCATAGAGCTGGCCTGAATGGGCAAAGTAAGCAAAACACTTTAACTCCCCACCATGCAAGCATCATAAATTCCTAATGGCTAGGAACTAAATAAACCCATCGTGCATGCAACATAAATCTTAGTCTATGTGTGTGAGTGATCCAAATCTTGAGGCTGCTGACATGGAATAACACCTATTTTGAACACACAGCCAACAAGAAATCATAAATGCTCACAAATTCATGTTGGTTCTGAAAATCTGCTCGGATTACAGATGTTGACCCTGCTTCATTGTTACAGATTAAACCATTCAAAGAAAGAAGTCTGTCCTCTTATAGTGTTTTTCATGTCTACCCACGAACGCACACACTCATATGCAAATGTTGCAAATACTAATTCAAACAGGATTTTTCCCAGTGAGAAAACAAAGTAAGTGGGAAATTGCTAGCCTTCTACATGCCATGGAGTTGATTGCTCTCAACCCCCACTCTGCTATTTCCCAAAAAGAGGCACTTCCATTTTTAAGCCAATTGCTTTAAGGGCTGAGGAAGCATAGGATGCCCATCGCATCAGAATAGCCCATTGGATCTAGTGGTGCCTACCAAAGTTTGTAATTAATTCTTTGGCATACATCACAGATTTGTCCAGCACTGAAATTTTATGAATCAAGTATCCTTTAACACCTTCCCAAAGTTCTTCAGAATGCTAAATAAGATTAATCACATGCAGAGTCAGCACTTGGTAAATGAGATGTCCACAGCCACTTAATTTCTAGACGTATTTGCAGGTGCTTGTTAATATCAGCCTTTAACTTTCACCAAAACTCTTGTTGATGGCTATGATCATGAGCTATGAGATGCTCAAGCAACTGAGTGTTCTACTTGAAATCAGGCTTTTGCACATGATCCAAGGAAATGTCTGCAAAATCTTGAACCTTTGTTTACCACCGACCTGATCTCCTGCAAAGGCTTGAAAGAGCTCACAAGAGAACAAACATTTGTGAGCATTGACCTCTAGCAAAGGTTCCCATGGTTCAGATGATGAAAAAAACTTTGTAAATGGTTATTATCAAGATTTAAACTTTTGCAACAACATGCACAGCCATTTTCATTCGGCTCACAAACATATGAACTGGAGCGTTCAATAATTCAAGCTCCCCTGGTCAAATGCTTGCCACATCTCTATCCTGAATTAAGCCAGAGAGAATGGCCCAGGTAAACTGGCCTATGTAGGCCCTATACTGAGTTGAGATTTAGGCCTAATCCACAGGTTTAGGAGGCCTCTAGGCTGGCCTAATTGCACCTGTGGGCCAAGTAAGTGGCACCCGGGGAAGTCTTGCTCCCAAGGAGACCTGCTTCAGATCACACTAAACAATAAATCTGTTTGGATCAATTATCTGAATTGTTCCATTTTTGTGGCTGCTGTTGACCATTCAAATCTGAAATGCTATTTATTTATTTGTTTGTTTGTTTCTATTTCTACCCACCTTTCTACCTAAAAAGAATACCCCAGGCGGCTTACTCATCCTAGGTAGTTGCAGGAGGCTGATTTCCAAGTGGCTCTTGTTAGACCTCCTGTTGGATGTCTCCTTAGCTGGAAACTTCAAATCCCAGAGAGCATTATTATAGATAAGGTGTATGCGTACAACACTATAAGTAAGCATGGATCAACATTCTGAACTGGAACCAAACTTTTTGAAAACAGAAGTTTTTTCTGAACACTTACAAAGGAAATGTGGAAACATCTAGCCTCCTGTGAATTGAAACATCAATAACTGGGGCAGATAGTCACCGAAGCATGTGGAGTATCACTATTTGGATTTGTTAGCTACCTCCACCTTCAAGAAACCTTTTGATTTGTGTCCTTATATCAATCTGACAGGAATAGGGCTGAGTAGGAGGACAGTTTGGTCTACGAAGCAAGCATTGCTCATTTCCTGCTGTGTGAAGAAGCTGGATTTATAGAAAATGCCACCCGATTAATTTTGTACCTTCACTTCTTCAAACAGTTTAGACATATATTACCATCCTATTTTCAGGCAATGAATCCCCCTTCCAATTTTAAACTTTTAAATCATGTTTAAATTGCACAAACTATGCAGTTCTTAATCCTATATTGCCCACTCTATGTTGCTTGAGTTTTTGCATTGTTACTTTATTAGGCTGATTTTTTAATTGGAACTTTGGCTAATATATCTTTCCTGATCTTATTTAAACCTCTGAGTTTATTCCTGGATTTCCAACCTGTGCAAAGAGACATCTCATTATGCACTCAAGAAATCCCTAGTTGGATTTCACCATTTCTGGATTCATATCGCTCAGCGGAAAGGAGACCATTGTCAACAGCTCACTGGGTTTTAAAGCAGCTGATAATAAGTTGGGTAAATTGCCGTTTGTCGTCCTTTTTGGACTGAACGTACTTGGGGACCAGAAAAGCCCATCAGCGATCGGCTTGGGCATGATACACCCTGCTTAATTGCTATAATAATCAAGCCCTCTGTGGTGCTTGTGGAGCAGAGCTACAAAACCTTGAAGAAAGCAAATGAATATCGACTTGCAAGTGATGGGAATGACGCACCTCTGGAGGATTCCTGGTGTTAGCCGAAGACAGAAACTGAGAAGTAATGACACCAGGAAGCATGCTGTGAATAAAAAAGAAGATGCTGCAAGCTGTCAAGGAGAGAATAGAAACTGTTGCTAGGTGGGAGGTACATTTATCTCACCTTTCACACCAAAGAAAGAAAAAGGAATTGTTCTCCTGGAAATAAAAGTGGGAGGAAAGAAACACTCCTCTCCAAGGAGACATGCTAATAAATGCCAGTACAGTGTCTGTTACAATGAAACCAAAGTGGATTTTTCATGTTGCCTTGTTTAGGGGAAAACAGTCCCCTCGCAGTTAAGTGGCAGGGTGCTACACTGCTCATGGTATGAATGACTGTATCAAAGGGAGTGAAAGGATCCCAGCAGCTCAATTCAGGTTTGACTTTACAAGGAGGATCTCATCTCTTCTATTCTAGTGGGACCCAAATCTAGCAGTAGACAGCTGTTTGCACATTGCACACTGGAACAAGAATGGTGGTGCTAGATTTAGAATGGTTGTGCTACATTGTTTATTTTGGGAGGAGCAATTCACAAGCAACACCCAAGTCCCTCCAGACCGTTTCAGTTGCAATCTATATGAAAGCAAGTAGGAAATGGGTTCTCTGCTTCCTTAACTTGCTCCTGGTACGGTTTCTTCATACATAAACATGAGGGTCCTCTTGTTGATATCCAGGGGGTATGAGTACAATCCCAACCTCGGCTGGTACAAGTCATTGGTCTTCCTATCCCCATGGTGATGTAGGGAAGCAAGCACATGTCTGTGCACTGGCCTAACCCTCCCCCAGCAGTGGGGAGGAGTGGCACGGGAGTAGTGCAAGAGTGATACAGAAGTGTCTTATGACACTTTTGTGACACCCCAAGGTCGGCACAGGACTTATGCTGGGGTTTAGGCTGCCCAAACTGGAGATTAGGATTGCAGCCTAAGTGAATGAAAAAGTGCCTTCATTTGTGTAATTTCTTTAAATCAAACAGAAAGCCAGGAGCAATTAAGGGATGTCGGTTTGTGTGTCTGCAGCCTCAGGCAGTACTGAAGGCTGAGCTGCCCTATCCAGGATACATAACAGCTTTGCAGCAGAGGACAGTATCAGAATGGTGGCATAGGAAAACAGTTAAATTCTCTCCCACCTTCTGTGTTCCCTATATGGGTCACAGCCCTCTCAACTGCTATTGTTTAAGAACACAGAAGAACTAAGACCTCACAAAGCCACATCTAGTTTGGTCCTCCATTTCAGATATTCAATATTTCTGACATTTGCTATTTGATTTGATATTTTACAGCATTAACTAGATGACACATTATTTAACATGTGATTGTATGTGACAGCTGACATCCCATGGTAATTAGTAGCTGAGTATATGAATAATAACTGAAAATGTGGCATCAGCCATGCACAACATGTGACCTCCCAAGCCAAATATCAGCCTCCCAGAACTTCCATCAAGCATCTGCTTTTCTGTATGGCAATTCCAATGGCTGGTTGTGAAGCAGCTGGCAGGCAACCAGAGTGACTGGTGGACAATGTTCAGTTTGGTGGAACCAAATATGTGTATGGTAGAATTGAATGCTGGTGCATGTGCACTGTATCACCTTTTACATGTTATTTATTTAACAATATTTTATATTGCTTTTCAACTTGAATGGGTTTCAAGCTAGTCCACAATGATAAAATAAGATTTTTAAGTGGATAATATTGTCCACACAATGACAGCTCCAGAATACCAGAAGTTGTTGATAGTATCAAATAATTGTATACCGGTAGTTCCTAGTTCTGTTCCCCTATAGAACAGAAAAACTACTAGGGGAAGGGCATAGATGTTCTTCAGTACCCTAACTTCAGATCCCCCCCCCCCCAGATATTCCTGCTACCACCTAACATAATGGAACCACCAAACTAGCGGAACACCATTTGCATGTTCCGAACCATGTAGTAATTCTTGATTACATGCTGCAGGCTGATCTGGAACAAACTTGCCATTTGGAGATGATTTCCACAAAGTGATCCCAAGCCAAAAAAAGACAGGTTTTGTTTAGCAAATCAGTCTGATCCAATTAATTGTGTGCATATTTGTTTACACTCTTCAGGTTTCCAGATTTGTTTTGTGTTCATTCAAGTGGAGAGACGTGCCATTTTGCAAAACCAAGTTTGCATTGACACAAAAGAGGGCATTAGCATAAAAGTGTCAGAAGCAGAACACCCTGTTGGTTCTGAATGGGGCAGCCTGGTACTTTGATTATCACATGGGTGTTGTTGCCTGTTGTCATGGTAAACATCTCTGCAAAGCCAAGTTTCAAAGGTATCCTAAGTAGCGAGGTTGCCAGTTTCCATAAGCACAGAAAAATTGCCTTCCTGGATCTGAGCAAAGTCTGTCTAGAGCTGGCATATCCAAACTTTCAATTTCAGGGCCCTTTGACAATAGTGCATAAGAGGAAATTTCAGCAAGTGCAACTTTTCTTCTCACAGATCACAAGCTGCAACTGCTGAAATTCCCTCCTCTCTACAATTGTTAAAGGTCCAGGAGCCCTGAAGTTGAAAGTGTAGAGACCCCTTATCAAGAGCAATCATCTTCAAACTGGTGGATCATGATTCAATAGGTTGTTTAAAGGTTCTCCTACCCCATTGTGGGTGGGAGGAGGGAAGAGGAGAGGCAATGTGACACAAACCCCCGGATCATATCCTTATGCGAACAGAAGGGGTGCTTTCCCTTACTGAGGCCATCTAGGGGATCCAGGAGTTGTGGGGATCACCAATGCTTAGAATCTTCAAAACCAGCATTCACAAAAATTTCCTGTTCATGATCACATTTTCTGAGCATTTTAAGCATCACAGAGCCCTGTGGAGGGATCTACTCTTTCTCCTACTCCACAAAGTCTTACCTCAGGAGTAAAACTCCCAAAACATTTGAGAACCACTTATCCACTGGTGTGCTTCAGGGGGTTCTCACAGGTTCTATAGAACCCTTTGCTAATGAGTGCCTGGTTCTGAGAACCGGTTACTAATGGGACATAGAACCTGTTGTTCTATAGACATAGAACCTGTTGTTAATTTAGATTATTAGGATATAGAACCTGTTGTTAATTTATTTGAATCTCACCACTGCACTGATCTAGACAGCTTCCAGAGTGGTGCAGCGCATTGATGTTTGAACTGTGGTCTGTGGAATCCCAGGCTTCTTGGGAAACTTTTACCACGGATTCCTGAATTGGAAGCTCAATAATAACGGATTATAAATGACTTTGATTACCTGATCACACAGTGACTGTGCAGTGTGCAATCCATGGGAGCCTGGGATATATATTTCATAGCAGCCTGGGATATATATTTCATAGCAGACTCTCAAATATATTGAGGTTCAACATCTGACCAGTTAAATAACTCGCTACACAATCCAAACAACCCCCCTAGGCCAGCGCAGGTCCTTTGTGAAAGCTTGGGAGTGACACAAAAGGACAGTAAGACACCCTTGCACCACTCATGGGAGAGATAGGCATGCACCAGCATCCCAACACCATCATGGGAATGGGAAAGGGTTGAGTTGTGCTCTCTGTTCCCAGCCAGTACAGCAGTTAGGAGGGGACAGAGGAAAATGGGCTAGAGGCAAGATGGGTGTTCCAAGTGGGGCGAAGGCAGGTGGGGGTTGATCTTTAGGGCAGGGAATGGGAGAGGTGGAGTTCAGACCTCTGTCCCCACAGTTATGCCAGATCAAAGCCCTGTTCCCCAGGCACCCAGGAGCAGCTTCTGTCTGTTCTTGTCTGTTTTGATTTGCACCACCTCCAGAGATAGAACAGATCTGAGCAGACACATTGGGGCCACTGCAGCCCTGCCTAGGAGTAGAGGGAAAACATTCCCTTTCCCCACCGTAGCATAGGAGTGGTCCCAAACATTGGGATGGATACAATGCAGGCAGAGCCAGCTTGATGATTCCAGTTCAAGTTAGGATTGTGCTGTCTCTGCATGATCATATTCCCCCAATACAACCATGGCAAAAGGTGTGTGCTATATCCAGTGAGGGAGGGATGCTGATAGGTAGGGTTGGGAGGGGGAAAGGGAGGTATCCCTGTAAGCTTCCCACATTGCAATGGGTATTATGCCAACACGAGTTCTTTACTTGGCACATGTCCTGGGATAAGAAAGTAGCAAGGAATAGGATAGAAAGAGGGGTCAGGAATGATATCCGCCATTATCTCCAGATCCACCTAGACCCACCACCTCCCCTCCCCCAAGACACTTTTTTCTAGACTGAAGGGCTCCAAACACTGTGTACTTTATTTGATACAAACACTGTATCAAATAATGTGATAGGAAGGAGCTTTTAATCTTTTTTAAGTGCTATAGCAGTTTCAAAGATTAACTGTTCTGCAAATGATTTTGGAAACAAAGTTGCAAACCTTTTCAATATTACTATTTACAAAAGTAACCACTGTGCAGCTGAAGTCTTAATTCTATTTTTTTTTTTTTTTTGCAGTTGCAAAGTGGATGCATATTTGAGCACCAATTTTGATAGTTACTGTTTTCAGCATTATGAGTGGTCTTTGAACCTTATTCAGACACACAACACACAAATAGTTTCCACAGGCCTGACCTCAGCCACAGGCTGTAATTATTGGTAATTAGCTGCAACAAACAGTTCGATGAACAGTGTTTCTCCTGGCCAAGGTTTGTGAAACTTTGGTAACCCTTTAACAGACCTGGCTAAAACCTACCCCACCCTGATGAATTAAGCAGTGTCTAGGAAGCCACGTTTGGCTTCCAGTGATCTAAATGGAGAGACCACAGCGCTATGAGATGGTCAAGCTGGTTCGTATGAAATCTGAGCATCTGAATCTGCACTTGTGGACACTTGCCATAGCTCAGCAGGCAGGCAAATTCCAATCACAGAAGGTACACCCTCCCCAAATTTCACACTTCTAGGCCTGGCAGTTTTGGCTGGGCATTAATGAGTCAGTGAGTGACTTTTCAGTTTTTTATCTACTGGTAGATTATTTATACATTACTTTATTATGCATTTATTTTATTTTATTTTATTTATTTATTTAGACTTTATTTGAATTGTGAGTTTAGTTTGCCATATATCAGCTTGTGGAAAGAAAATGGATAAGCCGAATGTGATAAACAAATAAAGGATGAAAGCAGCATGGTGAAGAAATGTCAAATGCTTTTCTCCAAGAGTTTCCTGCAATGTTGGCAGCTCACGTCACCCTTTTCCTGTCTGCTGTGAGGAAAATGTGCTTAAACATTGCTTTTTAAGGAGCAAGACCTTTCATTTCAGCTGTGGCTTCAAATTCTCAAGAACTGTTTACTCAGGATTTGAGCATGTGGTGGAAAACCCCTCTTGAACTTTCAACTGTCATTCAGTTGAGAGAGAAAAGCAGGCAGTATTTTATTTTTAATTAAAAAACATACCCTTTCCTTTCTCTTGATGAGCTGCACAGCTGAGACATTTGGGCCTCTGGAGCTGGGTTTTGGATATCTTATTGCTGCTGCAAAGGGAGATTTTGAGTAACAGGACATGAAACATGCGAGATTTCTGAGGCACAGTAATTTTACTTTCTCACATTCTCTGGCCAGAGAGGGGCCATGTTCCAAGTTGAACAGAGGCCCCCCTCAGTTACAAAGCAAATATTTTAATATACTTTTCCTATCTATCAAACAGACTAGTTTAGCTCATATATAGAAAACAGGTAAGAACTGATTGAACCATACCTGTGTGGTGATTAGCTGCTTATCTGTGGGTGTTGTTTTCTTGCTATGGGTCTAACTTTGACCGAAATGGTACCAAGGGAGACCTGAGGTAATTTACACGGGCTCTTCTTCACACTTGTGCTTACTACCTAGTTGGCACTTGTTAGCAGGAAGTTGTTACATCAGCTCTCTTTTGTTTTTAATTCAGATTGGGACTATTCTCACAGAGCTGGCATGTTTTGAGTTGCAACATTTTATGTGCTTGCTCAAGCTTGAATCATAGACTCAATGAGTTGGAGGGAATCTAACAGACCATCTAGTCCAGCCCTATAATTGTGGGTTCATTATCATATTGTTTATTTAGATCAATTGCCAATTTCTGGTTCACCTTTATGACACATAAGAATAAACACAGCAATTCTACTGAATTTTTTTTTAATTACCATATTGAAAAACCAACAATTATTCAACAATTCCATCATGTCTGTGTCCAACTTGAAACAGAAACCAATTTCCCAGAACTCACAGACAGTAGCCAATTAACCATGATTAATTGTTAATTAACAACAGTTTGTTTTAAAATAACAGTTTGTTCTAATTATTCAAAGCAGACTTCCTGAAATGCTTGCCACAGCAGAAAGATCTTTGCCAGCACTTTAAAAATTTGAGGCTGCAATCCAGATTTCCAGTTAGGCCAGCAAAAGTCTCAGCATAACTCTTGTCCGGCCTGGAGGGTATCACAAAAGTACTATAAGGCACTTCTGCCCAACTCCTAGGGGCTTAAGCCAGTGCACACACATGTGTAGGCTTCCTCACACCACCATCAGAAGTAATGTCAGGTGAATTATGCTAGCCTAAATTGGTTAGTATTGTGCCCTCAGTGTACAAAAGGTCCCATATATCTGCTTCAAATGTTAAACCAAACAATAGTTTAATGATAGTACTAAGATGAACTTTATATTTAGAATGAATGTGCCTGAAGAGGGAAACAATTGAGGGTGCAGTCCTAATGAATTTAGGCATGCACAACTCACTCACTCTTTGTTCCTGTGATGGTGTGGGAAGACTGATGCATTTCTGTGCATTGGCCTAATACCGTCCATAGGAGTGGTTTTTTGACACCCTCAGCATGGAACTTGTGCTGGTACTTATGCTGGCCAAATTCTGGGTTAGGTTTGCAGCCTTACAATCCTAACCATGTTTATTCAAAGTAAGTCCCATTGTGTTCAATGGGTCTTACGAACAACAGCCATACTTTGCAGATTTGTTCCACAGATTCTTTTGGCCACAATGTGAAAATCAATCAATCAATCAATCAATCAACAGTATTTATATACAACTTTTCAAAAAACAGTTCACAAAGTGGTTTACAGAGAAAATGAAATAACTAATGCTAAAAAATGTGAAGTGGATTTTGTGTCAGTGGGTTAAGATGAACTCTGACTGACTTCGGCTGCAATCCAGAGCAAATTCAGCCTGCTCTGACCTAACTGCACTCTCCTAACTATTCTGTATCCAGAGCAGAAAGTTATGCTGAATCCAGAGAGTCAGGAAGCCTGGGCTGCCCTAACTGCTCCAGAGCATGCTAAGTAATTGACACAAGGGGAAGACTTGCTCCTGAGGAGACTCCCCTCAGATCACACTGAACAAAGAACAGCTGTGGTGCCTATAGTGGTGACATGACTCTGCACATCACCTGGTGCAGAAGTCTGTGCGTCATCCCTGGGATGCGCGCCCCCCCCCCCCCACCTGGACTGCACAGTCACCAAAGTTGGCGCCTGCGCAGTTGTTTCTGAAGCCAACTGACTTCAGTAAGAGTACTGCGCAGGCACCATCTCTGACACCTGCGCAGTACTTTTCTGAAGCCTTTTGGCTTCGGTGGAGACTGTGCAGGCGTCAGAGTTGGTGCCTGTGCAGTACTCTTTCTGAAGCCATTCGGCTGCCGCTCCGCCTCCTGAGTGAGGCCGAATGGCTGTGCAGAGGCGCGGACTTTCTCTGCTCTAAGGAAGTCTCCTCTGAAGCTGTTTGGCATGCTCAGTGTGTTTCTGCGCAGTGCACCTCAGATGGCCGTTCAGGCCAGCTCTGAGGACAAGTGGCAGCTTCTGGCTGATTGTCCGCCTTGGAGCATGCCTGAATGGGTGCGCTGACACCCGGGGCCTGCCAAAGGACAGTCAAACTCCTCCGGCACATCACCCCATATGGAGCGCATCCCCAATGCAGCCCAGACCAGCCGCACCAGTCTGGTGACACCACTGGGTGCCTGCCTTATAAGGAGTCCCTGATGAGATGCCAGTACATTCTACAGTGAATACAAGGGGCTTCTTGGAGTGGCCTGCTGTATCCTGAGGTTTGTGGGCAGCCGTAGTTTGTTCCATATCCTGAGGTTGAGAGGAAGGGGTTGCAGCTAGGCTGGCCAAGAACTCAGATTTTTGGTCAGCACTGCCATTCTTACTCGGGCCTTATCATGGACCCCTATGGGTCTACTCATTACTATACCTGCTCCTGAGGTGGTATAACTCTGAGAGCTGGAAGAGGGCATTTCTGCCTTGGAAACAGGCTCTGGATACAGAGTAACTGCTCTGCCCTAGGCAATGCTAAACATGCCCTCAACTTGCCTCTCCTGAGCTGCTTAGGCTGCCCCAGTTAGGGCAGAGCAGGTCCACCTCTCTTAGGGCACCCTATCTTGCCTTGCTCTGCCCTAAGCCTCCTTCAGTGTAACTGGGCTGGAGCATCTTGCAGTTGCTCCAACCTAGTGTTAGATAGGGCAACCCAAGGGCTCTTATGTGGACAGATTAGTTGCTCTGGATTGGGCTGTTCATTGATGGTTTAACATTGGTGTGGACCAGCTCTTGCCAAACCCTGGCGCATGGTCTGGATCCAGAATTTGGGAGAATTATTACCCTTTGAGTGCCACTTGCAGTTCTGCTTCATTATAGCATTTGGCTGAATGTTCCCATAACTGGGAAAAATCTCTGCTCTGGGCAGTGCAATCTGCCCATAGATCCAGGCACAATGCCCTGTGGGACATTGCAGCATAGATGCCACTGTCCTGTGTGTTGCATTGTCCTGATCTGGCAACATGAAAAGCTGCAGCACGCCAGAACAGTAAGAGCCCATCATACTGGGGAAGGCATTCCTGGTGTGCAGTGATCTCCAATTTGGATGTAGACAAGCCGTTTGTGGAAGCTGTTACAGGAAGCTGGACCAGATGGGCCTTTGGCCGAGTCCAGTGGAGGCTCTTCTTATGTTCCTATGAGGAAAGGAACATAAGCTCTTCTTATGTTCCTATGAGGAAAGGGGGATGTGCTCCTGTGGAAGAAATTGTGAGGAGAGACTATATGTTACTGAAGATGGGTTTCTGTTTCCTATTCATTAACCATGGTTAATCATGATTCAGCTTTACAGTAAATATCTTTACACTACTGCTTTGCAAAAGAATCGCATATACATGCACGAATGCAGACATTTCCACTGATTGATTCATCACATGTAGTCAGTATGAACTAACCATATGCCCTGTGCTAAGTAACACGCCATATGTTCTCTTTGCCCCACAAAACAAGGAACTCTTGATCATGCCATAGACTTAAATTAATGTGTCAAAATCTCTGACAAGCTTTTAAATAGATATATACATCAAAAACTTGCATTTCTCATAGCCAGTCTGTCATCCTTGATTATGTTCTGTGAGATTTTTTCCCCATACTAAGATGGCTTTGTTTATTAAACCCAGCATACCAGCGGCAGTTTGCTGTTGCAGCAAATTGCTGAGATTTTTATTTGGAGAAATTTATTTTCCATAAAACATATAATGGAAAGTAATTTAGATCAGTGTTGCAGGTTTTACCTGCAAAAGAAAATTTGGAATAGAAATTTTAGTGATATGCATTAAAAGTGACAAATTTACGCAGAGAGAGAGAAGACACATATATAAGGACAGGTTAGATTTGTTTCTGATTAATGGTAGGGAAAACTGCTCTGTTTTGTCTAGAGATCTGTATTAGAGCAAAGAACTCTTATAAACATCTGAAGCTGCCCATTGATCTGTCTAGTACTGAGCTGTTCACTCAGCCTGACAAGCAACAAAGTCTGTCCAAAGTCTCAAGCAGACTTAGCCCTGTGACTCCCCTTTTATGACAGAGATTGAATGAAGCTGCAATCCTAACTCCTGGGTAGGCCAGCATAAGTCCCGGCATCCCATACTGGCCACAGAGTACCACAAAAATACTGTAAGGCACTTCTGTGCAACTCCGGAGGGGGTTGTTTAGACCAGTGCACAGACATACACTCTTCTTCTACATCACCACTGGAACAGGAGAGGGATGAGTTGTGTTGTGCTGGCCTAAATTGATTAGGATTGCGCCCTAAGGACTTTATACATGTGCTAAACTGAACTATTCCCCTTCCTCTTCAGCAAATATATTCATGTTCATGCTCAAATGTGGTTAATCTGATATGATTGATCTGATATTGTCTGCTTGTGATATATGATCTGATATATGATAACTGATATTGATATGACTGATATCAATATCAATAAACTGATATTGATATGACTGTGTCAGCTGTAAAATCACTGATACTTCGGTCTGGGTATGCAGCTTACCTCCTGCAGTTCAGCAGCCCATAAATTCAGGGTTACGTAATGAAATCATGTCACTCCAAACTTCCCAGATTATCACATTGCATTATATCATTAGCAGGAGTGAGGAGATGGCTAAGCTCAATGATCACCAAAGATCACTGAAGAGTAGGCAACATGGATGTGCAGTATCTCCTTCTGGCTGATAGCTAGGCAGATGCTATGCTACTTGCTTTAATGAAGCTTGGTTAGGGCTACTGTTAGGAAAAACCTGTTTTCTGATTGGAGAGATGGCTGTGGTGTCCACCACAGATGGATGTGGTGTCAAGAACTACAGACAGGCCCTACAATCCAGAGTAACTACGGGAGCACGTAAGAGACATTACGTGTACCCGTAGTTACTGCACTACCTAGTGAAAACCTATGGGAAATTCATATTGCAATCCAGAGCAAATTGTTCTTGCACCGGAGCAAAGACTCCGGATTGCGCCCTTATATAGTGTTCAGGCTAGTTGTAAGGACAAGAATTGTCCTCCCACACCCTTGCTCATCTCATAATAGTAGTGATACTATAGTGATAGTGGTAGCCACTATCAAACCACTTCATTACTTAATCAATTCATGGCTGGCTAAGTGAGCATAGGAAGCTAATGGACACAGACCATCAATTTGTCTACTTTGGCTGACAATGGCTCCCCAAGGTTTGGATTGGGGGCTTTTCTTTGCCTATTGTGTGGTTTAGTATTTTTTTACTGGAGTTGCTGGGAATTCATGCCAAAGCATGTCTTGTTTGACTTAAGTTATGGGCTTTCTCACATATACTGACAGACAGCAAATGGCTGTGGCAGGAGTACAGAGATACCAAAAAATCTACTCACCCACCTCAGTCTGGCCTGAGATAATTTTTATGTGTCATGATGAACCCTGAGGGAAAAGCCCCCTGCACAGGCCAAGTTTTGCACTACTTGAACTGATACATCTGTAGTTAAACACTTTGAAGCACCATTGGTTTCAACGGCAGGATTGAACACATTACTCAAATCTCTTCCATTTCCAAGCAATCCACACAGAAGCATAATTACTACCTGGGTTTCTCAAATAACAGTAAGAAGGAAGGTACAAAGCAAGAGAGTAAGGGCATCATTTTAATCTAACCACATGCATTTAATCCAACCCTGAAGAATATTCAGAAAAAGAGAAGAAACCCCTATCTCCAAAACCCTAGAAAAACACTGATAGTTTGTGCAGATAATGTTGAGCTAAATGGACCAATGGTCTGCTATTTCCATAGACATCCTCAGATATTCACTGTGTCTCAAATGTGGTCTCCCATTAGTGAATGACTGGCTAAAGAGATTCCTGAGACTTTTACTTCCTGATGAAGCACAGTTTAACTCTAGCACTGCTGAGGTTTAAGTTGCCTAGGCCTTAAACCCCCAATTACTGGTCTGTACTTAACCAGTTCTGCCTTGCCCACCAGTGTACACCTTTGGTCCATGTTGCATTTATGCAACATTGGCAGAAATTGATTGAGCAAAGCATTTTCTTCTCCTGTTTTATTATTATTTTTTCCTCAGAAACAGTTCTTATGTTATGCAGAGTCAAAATTAATGAATTGGAAATTGACATACGACAAAAGGCTTCCTATGTCTCAGTCTACTATGTACCCTTTCATGCTTTGCTGCTTGATGATTGTCCCTTGGGGCATTATTTGCTGAATAAAAAGAAAACATCAAGACAATTATAATATCCTTAATAAACCTACAATCAAAGAACAAAGCTGAGTCCAGGATCCAGTCCCCAGCGAAATTCTCATTCTCCTTCCCACCTCATCTTTTCAAATCCCAAAAGATGAACTCTTCAAAAAACCTTAAAAGCACATTGGGATTGTTTCACTTCAGACCACTTGGGAAAAACACAGTGGAAACTGAGAGACATACATTATATAGGGAAAAAAGTAAAAAGTGCTGCTATGCATATTTTGAGAACACGAGAGGCTGGCAAATTTCTGAACACTTCATGTAATTCTCCCCATTCAACTTTGTTGGCCAATTCTTCCTCCATGGTTTGCTCCAAAAGTTTTGGGTGGGGGAAGAACAGGCAGAGAAAGTTTCTAGGGGTAGGTGGGCAGGGAGTGGGAGGTGGGGCTGGGACCCACAAATTAAGCTGGCTCCCAACCCCATTCTTTGGGCAGTATGGAGCAACCTAAGGTTGCTTGCCTCTGTGCAACTCTGTCCCACTGGGGCTCCTGTCACATTACCCAGCATAAGGGGAAAAGTATCCCAAGTTAGGATAGTGCTGGAAGTGATTTAGGCTGCAAAGTGCCAAAGACACTTTCCTGGGAATAACCCATTGAACACAATGGGGCTTACTTTTGAGTAGACATGGTTAGGATTGTGCTCTTAGATAGCAAAATACCTCAATAAATAACTCTGTCTCCAGAGGGCTCACAATCCTAGGACAAAATGCAAAAGACACCGCTACAGCAGCCTCTTGAAAAGATGCCTTGGAGTGGGATGAAGAAAGGAATGGGGTAGGTTGCCATGAGGTGGGATGAATTGCTCTCCAGCTACTAAATATAAGAGACCACCTCTTTAAAGATGTGTCTTGGTCCACTTAGCAGGAAAAAAGTCTAGTGACACATCCAGAACTCACCTTAAAGTATCACCAAGTTCTGCCTCAGAAACACTGGAACTAGTACATCTGCCTCCTGAAGCCGTGATGGTGGATGTCACATACTTGGAAATACTTACCCCAGAAGTAATTTGTGGTGATATACAACAGCATTACTTTGAGGGTTAACAGTGCACTTGGACCAGTTATGAGCCATACTGGCTCAGTAACCAAACTGCTTTTGCTGCTTTTTTGCCAGAAAAAAAAGTGAATAAAAATTCTGATTAACTGCTCAGAGCCACTCTGAATGCTCATGAGGGAAGGAGTTGTAGGAGATGGTATTGTAGCGGCAAGGATACCTCTTTGCTGCCATAGTACATTCTTCTGCACCTCGTACCTATAGATCCTTTGTCAGGCAGTGTCTGACAGTGTATTTGGAAGGGAGGTGAACCTTGGGCACAGCCAGAAGTTGAACGAGGGAGGCAGGCAGACAGCGGCATCCTCCAATCTCCGCCCACAGCCACAAGTCCTTGTCCAGGTTGCGGGCAGCTGCAGTCTAGGAAGTGGAAGCACACGCCACCTGTGTTCCTGGAGCTGATGCTCCACCCTTGGCTGGCGTGCGCCTCTTAGGACCTGTGTGCATGCGCGAACATAGTTTTAAAGATGGCTGCCAGCCGGGTGACCGAAAGTCTTGCCGCACGAAAGTCAGCCCCTAGTGCCCCCCAAGCACCCTTCCACCCCCATTTGGCCAGACAATTCCCTTATTGGACCGGACAGTCCAGTCCAATAAGGGAAAGCCAAACATGTCCGGCCAATTCTGACTAAGTGGGAAGCCTGGTGCACCCCCACCATTCACCCCCGAAGTCCCTGCTCCAGACTCCACTGCATTGAGCTCTATGGAAAGTGAAAGTAAACAGCACAGCCGTGTTTACATGTAAGTAAGCAACCATGCTTGGCTTCCAGTTCAGGTGAGGCTCAGAGGAATGTAAGTCCCCCAGGATGGTCCTGATTCATCAAAAGTGAAGCTCAGCCAGTAGCAGGGTGACCAGATGCCTGAATCTAAAAAGGAGGACAAGGTTTGGGTTCATCTTAGCCTGGCTTTTCTGGCGGATAATGACACGTTTGCCTACTCATAAGAAAAGCCATGATATTGGGCACTTTCATTTTCCCATATAGCTCTATGCATATTTTTTAGTTTTATTTTTAGTTTTTTGGCCATAATGTTTGATAGGAAGGAGATATTTCAAAACTGATTTTTGCATTGGATTCTGCTCTTCAATATGAATCCAACAACCTATCATGATGGGCACCATTGCAAAGTTCCAAAATGGAAGACAATGAAGCCCTTTTGGAGGAATCCTGGACAGAAGTCTTAAGAAGAGGACAAATCCGGAAAAATCCAGTCATATGGTCACACTCACCAATAGTCCAGAAGGTAGCCTCACCTCTGTCCACACACCCAAAAAGCTTGAGTGGTAAAGGGAGGACTGAAAAGCTTATTGATTTTTTTTTTGTACTTGTAGGAGGTATTGTTGCAGTCAGGCTATAAGACTCTATTCATTTGGTGAAGAGTGACCACATGTCCTCTTTTTCCAGGACACATTCTCTTTTTTAAGGAAAAAAATCTATAGTCTCCTCCTTTAATCTACTGACAAAGCTACTGACATTCACAACAGCTTGAAAGGAAATATTCACTGTACATATTTTCTGGCCATTATTATTATTAATTTCATGTCTAACATTACTATCTCTCCACCTCACCTAGGTTGTTGTAAGGACAAAAAAGTACTACAAACACCACCCTGAGTGGTGGTAGAGTGGTATAAAATATGAAAATAGTAATATTTTATTAAATATACTGATAGAATTAATTTTGTTGTATGGGGGTGTAAAAAAATTTTGGGCCCCAATTGTCAGATCGATTGTCAGCTACTCCACTGCAGTCAGAGGTGTTTGTTGGCATCCTCTGAGGGCCTGGTATCTAAAGCAAAGCACCTCACTATCAATGCAATCCTAAGCATGTCTACTCAGTAGTAATTTCCATTGTGTTCAATAGTACTTACTCTCAGGAAAGTGTGTTTAGGATTGCAGCCTTAGGTCAGCCTAAGCCCCAGCAGAAATCCCCTTCTCCTCATGGAAGGGTTGCCATATGTCCCAGAAAACTGGGACAATCCTGGTTTTCGGGGATTGTGTTCACATACTGGCAAGTTCCTGTTTCGTGGAAGATATAATTATGGCAACCCTACTGAATACGGGAGCAAAGTGCCTAAAGATTTGCCTGAAGTCATTTACATAATCTAAAAACTCAGTAGTACCCCAAACGTGTGTATGAGAATGAGTGATTATTAACAATTTCCAGGAAATCAAAAATCAAAATTCAGCCCATGTTTCTTCATATAAAAGCTGCAAAAATATGCAAGAGATTTTGTCTTCTTTCTTGGCAGAACAGACTGAGATGAATCATTCACAATGGAGATACCCACCAGGGGGAAACATTAACCCTTTATAAAAATGAATTATAAATGCACCCTGCTAATAGAGGTGATTTAATATCAATGCTGGAGTCCACTTAATAAATTAGCCAGAAAACAGCTTAAAAACAATTGTCTGTATGTATGTGTGTGTTTGTGTGGAAAAAGAAAAAGGAAAAAAGTGGATTAACCCTGCGAATCTCATTACTGGAGAATGCTGTGAAAGCCAACATAATAACTCTGTTCAATAAAGGATCTGGCAAATAATAGTGGCGGAAGATAGCTTCAGGAAATTATCTGTTATTTGCCAGATGATGCCGCTTCATGCCCGTGTGTGCCAGAATGAACAATAGGGAATGGACCAGTTCTTAATACACATCTGGCTTCGTGGGTGGAAGCAGATAATGGCTGCAGCCTGACGAAGCAAAAGATGCCATTTGAAAGGGCCCAACCTAAATGCACTGTAACTACAGCTGAAATTGGAGTCCTTCTAAACTTATGCTCCTGCTTGGCAAAATATGTTAGGAAGGTTTTTTAATTAAAAAAAATTGAGCAATGACTGCTCACAAACAACCCTGCAGAATGAAGGCAATTCGGCAGTGAAACAGATTGCCAAGGGAAGTGGTGGACTCTCCCTCACTGGGGATCTTCAAGCAGAGGCTTGACGAGCACCTGTCGGGGATGCTCTAGGACAGTGGTTCTCAATCTTCCTAACGCCATGACCCCTTTGTAAGTTCCTCATGTTGTGGGGACCCCAACCATAAAATTATTTTCATTGCTACTTTATAACTGTAATTTTGCTACTGTTATGAATCGTAATGTAAATATCCGATATGCAGGATGTATTTTCATAGTTACAAATGAAATGTGTGTTCTATGTACACATTGAACACACTGGGATTTATTTCAGAGTAGGCATGCATAGGATTGGGCCCTGAGGCTGTCAGTCAGCCCCAGTGTGCGTGCAGCTACAGCCAGAGGTCTGGCAAGCCTGACCTGGCCCCCTGCACCAGGGGTCTTTAGGCGACCCCCAGGAAGGCTCTAGGCAACCCCCAAAGGGGTCCCGACCCTCACTTTGAGAAACACTGCTCTAGGAGGATTTCCTGCTGCAGGCAGAGGGTTGGACTAGATGATCTACTAGGTCCCTTCCAACTCTATGATTCTATGATTCTAAGTAATGCAGGAAATTTTAAAAGCATCTGCAATCCAGAAACTCCTGAGAAAACTCTGGGGTGAAAAAGCATGTGCAGACCTCTAAATCCAGCATAGATGCCCACTTGTATTGAGAACAATGTAGGCCATCACTGAGCTTTCTGTGAAGCATTTCATTTCTTGTTTTACACCTTGTAGGTACTGATATACTCTAACTCTCTAGTCAGTTCTGATTAACATAATGCATATATTTGCCCTGGTTTCAATTTAGGCAGTATTCCCATTAGGAACAATGCCCAATTAGGACATACATTTAGATTCCATAATGTTACAGTAATGCAAAAATTCAGAGAGGTCTTGCTGGAATTAAATTTATTCACAGCCCCAACTTCTAGCTAATTATTAAAATGGCTCATCATAGTAATTAGATATGCAGATGATTTAGATGCAAAATGGGTATATGGTATTGCAGGTATAGAAGTTATTGCAACTTCCACAGCTCAGCGTACTACTGAGTTCTATGTCAAATTTGTGGCCTAATGCTATTGGTACATTACATTGGCGGCATGTGTTTTCACCAAATACTGCATATTATGGCAGTGACAAATGCAACAGCTAGAGAGTGTGGCCTGGTTACCACTACCAGCTGTAAGTGACTGGGTTCAGACTTTAATGGATCAGGGACTACCACCAGTACAAGAATACAACGCAGGGGGTGGGACTGGGTGAATGGAGGGGAAAGTGGACAGAATGGGGAGATGGGGCAGGGAGAGAAGTGGAACAGTTCCAGAAAGGGAGTGGATTTGATGACTGGTTTCCAACAAAATCCCTTCATGAGCCTGATTGCCTTTATAGCTCAACACAGACTTCACCAGTTATATCAATGGTGCAGAAATGAGTTGACCCACTGCAGTTGCTGGGGTTTATCCGAGGGCAAGGGAATAAACGTTCCCTTACTCTATTGCAGTAGTTTCCAAATTTCCCATAGCAAGTTTGTAATACTGTGCACTGAAAGGAAGCCAGTATACCAGGCTCAGGATCAGACCCTAATATCTCCTATAGTTTGTGCAAAGTTTATATGGCTGAGGAATATTGCCCCTACTCTGAGCTCCTTTGAGAAACAGGTGGAATAAAAATATCACAAATAACATTTGGGGTATTTCACAAATTCATTTCCTAGTTGAATGTGAATGTGTGGATTTAGAACAAATTATACTAATCATTTTTTTTTTTTTTTTGCAAGTCAGCTGTCTGATGCTGATAAATGTTGACTGTTGCATGTCAGCTGTCGGATCCTGTTAATCCGGCTGCTGCTCCTGCTGTCAATCAAGTGTCAATGACAGGCAAATATTTACTGCTACATGTCACCATGGCAAATATTGACTACTGTTGAAAAAAATCATTAAATATCAAATGCAAATGCAGAATATAAAAATTCATACATTCTTGCAGAATATGTGGTAGCAGCATTTTGTAGAAAAGAATGAGGGGAGTGAGGGGAAACAGCAAATTAGTTTCAGCTCTTAAATTTTATTCCTCAGAACATATAATGGATGCAATCCTAACCAATTTAGGCCAACATGGAATATCTTACCTGGAATATCACCTGGAGTATCTTACTATGGTAGTGTGGAGAGGTTTGCATATGTCTAACTCCCATCCAGGAATGGCACTTTTGGCACTTTTATGATACTCCCAGTTCAGCACAGGATTTACATTGGGACTTATGCCTGCCTAACTGGAGATTAGGATTGAAGCTGTACTCACAAAGAGTGTCAAGGTACTCAACTGTTAATGACTCTTAAGGATGTGAAGATACTTCATATGCATATCACTGGCCTATTATACAGAAACCTTGCACTATCATCTGGTTGGAGACAAGAACATAGATGAAAGTTAAAAATGAATGAACGTCAAAGCATAGCCTTATTTGGCTTCTAGATTTATTTTGGCTGGCAAAAACGTAATTAATGATACAGCACTTATGAACACATAACAAGCCAAAATAAACAGAAATAGAAGGAAAATATAATATAATGTCATGGAGAGTTTGCTGAAATTGGATGAAAGGAAAAACACAGTGATAAAATTTGACACGTGGATATAATGGGAAACAGCTAAATGAGCAAAGTGATGAAATTCAAGTCGATGTAAGTCAAGGTATTCTAGCATTCCGAACATAAGCTACTTTATATTGAGGTCGGAGACACTTTCTAAGTGGTTGGAGCTTGCCAAGGACTTGGGTTTTCAAGACCTTTCCAGGGTCTTTTTCCGAAACTGCCACACTGAATTCTTTCAATAATGCCAGGAACCAAACCTGGAATCTTTAACATTTGCTCTTCCACTGAGGGATGGCTTCTCCCCTTCCAGATCTGATGCACTGATGATTAGGCGGCTGCTGGAAACCGGTCAGCTGGCGTTTTCCCAACAGGATAATGTAGTACAGTATGTGGCATGGCCTTCGTGCTAAGAATCTAATTGAATGTCTTTCCGGCTCTTCAAGTTTCCATGGCCAAATTATGGTTCACCTTATCACTTACAAAATGATTAACAAACTAAAGATTTATGGCTGTCTTCTCACCACATTTCAACCTGGAATGAATGTTTGTGCCATGTCCCGGAAACCTTATTATCTTATTTATTGCTGGTACCTCATAAATACTATGCATTAATCTTATTCTAAGCTGTCAGGTGACAGTTAGCCTTTTTCCCATCTCTGTTTGTGTAGCTGTAATTAGGTAAGGGGAAGAGCTGATAATGGAAACAGAAATGCCATTAATTGTAGGGTTATTTTCTTTCTGCCAGACAGCTGGTCATGGCAGGTTAGGTAACTTTATCACATTTCAGTCCCAGTTTAGAATCAATAAATAGCTGGAGAAACCGGCCATAATGTATTGGTGTGTGACAGCCCTCATAGTAATGTGAACATAGAAAGACACAATGCTGCTTCAGATCAATGAAATAATAGAATGTTCTCACCATTAGCAAGACAACTTGTTATTTAATTATGATTTAATTTCTTCTTATTTCAAAACAAGGATCTAGGATCATATGATCACCCTTTCCTTCAGTAAAACTCTATCTGACCCTGGAACCACAACCAAATCCATTATTCCATGTGCTTCTTATGTAGTCCTATGTCAGTACAACACTATGTAAGTCATTCTCCCTCTTGGGAGCTGCCCAGTTATGAGATCTTTAATGGGTTCCATGAATTATGGTCAAATATAAACACAGCTAGGTTGGAAGCAATAGGACATGGGGCTGTTCCATTCTGTCCCAAGGCACCCCAGTGGGAAGCTTCTATGAAGGGCAAGAATAAGATAAACATTGCCAGGGCTTGTGCCATTCCCTGAGAGTGTCAGGATGACACTCATTCCAAGGGTTAAGAGGTAAGTACCACATCTGAGTCCTCACTGAGTACTGAATCCCTTCAACAGCAGGCTACATCATCTAAGGCCCCTCATCTGAATATTTACCACATTAATATCTCCAATTATCCCCTAAATCTTTAAACTAGATAAAGCCACCTTGATTCAACCAGCAGGCAGCTTTCTATGGCATAGATGCTGAAATATATTGAAATATATATATATTGAAATACACATATCTGAATACTCATCCAGGTCCACCAAAACAGAAGGTGAGGTTGGTGCTATTTCAGTTTTGGCACCAGTTGAAAATCTATTTCAGCCAACCTTACTTCCTCAATTCCTAGTCCCGTTGGACGCTTCTTTTCTGCTGTACATCTCTGTTTTATGTGACTATTTTATCCACTTATTTTTATTTTGCTAGTTTCTGTTTTGAGTGTTTTCAAATTATGCTAGCAATTGCCTTAAATGCTTCCCTAGCCAGTGGGGAGAAAAGAAGAAGACCCCCGCAGGATCAGGCTAAAGGCACATCTAGTCCAATTTCTTGTACTTCATAGTGGTCCACCAATTGCTTCAAGGTTCACACAAGACAAAAAGAGACCATCATCATGGTTCCCCCTCTGCATTTCATGGCACCAGGAGAGAATAAAGAAGAGAGAGAGAGGCTCCACAGGACAGAATAAATAAATAAATCTGTAGAGGTGGATGCATTGCTTGGCACTAGGTTAACTCGTGGATGCACTGCTCGGCACCATCCTGACAGTGACACCCACTATGACGGGAACCAGATAAGACTGGAGTCCAGGACAAGGTCTAAGGGGATGAGAGCTAGCCATTTTGCTGAAACTCAGCAGGTTTAGGTATATGTTCGTTACCCTGTGAACTTTAGGTTTGCTGCCTGCAATGGAAGAAAAACTTAATTTGTGCCTGCAGACATACTTGGAATTAAGTCCCATTTAATTCAGTGAGACTAACTATTGAGTAGAAATGCAAAAAATTGCACTCTAAATCCATGCTACTATAAATATAAATATTCCTAATAAATACATTCCTGATTGAGGAATGTCCAGTAACTGCCATACCTATATTATATCCCAATTTTACTGCCTGAGACAAGGCCTTCAGTTTAATTCAAGAGATCTTGAATAAAACTAAAGATTTTTTCATGCATCAAGTAAGCACAATTCTCAGCCACTGAACAGCTCCAGCAAAAGAATTGGCTCACAGAAGAAAAGCTGCATTTAGTGCCGATGTACAATAGCATAAAAGAGTTAATGCCAGAACTTCAGAGAGCCTATTATGAATCTGTGAAATGTCACAACTTCCTTGCAGTCTGTGAAACACTTTATTTCCTTCGCCTTCTAAAACATAATTATGCTTCAGTAGGCATCGCAGACTTGAAAGTAATGGAAAGAGATCAACATCGCTGTTCTTTTCAACCCGCATCGCTTTTTGCCTCCAAGAAATTAATCGGTGTTTTTTTTTAATGTGAACCTGCTTTAAATACTTTTACAGTAACTCAGCATTTTATATTTGGCATTCCATCTGCATGTTAATCTGCATGTTACAGCTGCGCTGTAAATACAGTGTGTCATTCTTAAATAATGAAAATGGAGTGGGATTAATGCTCCTTCTACAGTTTAACACCAGTGAACCATCCTTTGAGGAGATTCAGGAGATGTGGTCGGCAAATATAGGCACAAGTTTCAATGTGATCATGTCTATTGACTTCCACCACAACTTTCCTGCCTCCTCCAAGGCTGTTCTACTGTGGATAACCGGACAAGTATGGGTTAGGCCTGCACAAGTCTTGTGCTGGCCTAATACAGCTCCCCATGCCACCATGGGAATGGGGAGACGTGAGTTGCACTGGTCTAGATTGGTAAGAAATGTGCCCTGAGAGCCTGAACAGTAAGCTGCCTGTTTTTGCCACATGCAAAATTCTTTTGACAAAAATTTGACAGGCCACTGTATAAGACTTTTGGTAGATTTAGGTTAGTGACCCTCTAGGTGAGTTGCAAGCCAATTTCAAGTGAGTTGCACAGCACCTAGCTCAGTCGTCATTTAAAACATGAGCTGAAAATACAGGGTACAAGGCAAGGGCAAGATCCCAGTGGGAGAGAAGCAATGTGCTTTGCACTGAATAGGGGGGAAATGGGACACTAATATGGGAGGAAGGCTATTTGGAGAAGGATCCAAGTCTGCATTCTGCTTTAACTGCCAAGCTAGATTATTTGAATTTCAAGACCTTTGACTAACCCTACAATCCAGAGTAACTATGGGAGCACGTAAAAGACATTTATGTCGACGTAGTTATGGCACCACCTAATGAAAACCTATGGAAAATTCATATTGCAATCCAGAGTAAATTGGTCTTACGTCAGAGCAAGGACTCCCCGTAGTTACTCTGGATTGTGCCCTAATTGTGGCTTATGTTTGAAGACTTAAATTGATGGTGTCACTTCTGGCCATGACCCCACTTTCAGGTTATGGTCAGCAAGACTGGTGGGTCCTGATGGACTGCTATTATAAAAAATGGTTTCTAGTGATAAAGAGCCCTGTTTTTAGTCCTGTTTTGTCTTCTCTTGGCTGTACTGCTAGGAAAGTCAGAGATTCTTCTGAGTTTATATGGGATCTGTTAACTTAGATTAAACCTGAATTAGGAGGTAGAAGAACCTTTTCTTCTTCTATATCCCCTCTCCTCTTAGATTAGTAATGTATGGCGCTTCAAGAAATAAGCATTTTTGAGCTAGAGTATTGACACCAGCATTTATGAACACATGAAGCTACCTTCTACTGAGTCCAACTATTGATCCAACTAAAGATCAATTCTGTCAATACTGTCAACTCTGGCAGAACCTCTCTAGGATTTCAGCCTACATGAAGATCCCAAGGACTAAAGCTGGAACCTCCTATATGCAATGTAGTTCAAAATTGAAACTAATAAAATGCTATGCTAACATCAGTGCTCTGGCTCTGCATAGATAGGAAATTTGGAACATAGAAAAATGCAGTTCAGCAGTGCATATATTTTTTGACTAGCCAGTGGGGAATTTAGCTTTGAAGCCAGGCTCTGCCAAGTCTAGTCTTAATTACTTAAGGCAGAGGAGGTCACAAAAGGAATTGACACCTATCTGGAGGTGATGATGCTCAATAATCTCCATGCACTGAACGCTTAAGTCTTTCAGTTATTACAATAGGAATTTCATTGAAGTTTCTTGGAGACAATAGATCTTTCTGCTCACCATTGCTGTTCTGTAGAATATAATTAAGGGTACAATCCTAACCAATTTAGGCTGGTGCAACTCACCCACTTCCAGTTCCTCTGGTGTGGCGTCGGGATGCCAGCGCATGTTAGTGCATTAGCCTAACCCATCCAAAAGTGGCACAGAAGTGCCTTATGGCACTTTTGCTACACCCGCAGGATTGTATGGGACTTATACTGGGACTTATGCTGGCCTAACTGGGGTTTAGGATTGCAGCCTAAGTCAACCAGCTTGCAGGCTATCCTGTGGTCAGTTTAAATAGCATTTGCAAGTGATTAAAATTTTAGGTAAAAAAGCTTTTGAATCATATTTGCTCTCACAGAATCAGGCTTTAGTCCTATTCACATTTAGTTAGGAATAAGTCCTAATGAATGCACTGGGTCTTTCTTCTGAGTTGACATCCATATGATAGTGCTTATGATACGATCCTAACCAATTTTGGCCAGCACAACTTACTTGTCTCCCTGTTTGTGTGGTGATGCGGGAAGACCAGCATATGTTTGTGCACAGTCCTACCCCACCTCCCAGGAGTGGCACTTATGGCATTTTTGTGACACCCCATGTGCCTAACTAAGGTTAGGAGAGCCTCAGGAGAGGAAGGAAGGAAAGCTAAAATCCAATGCAAACTTCTCTGAGATAACAGGACTTCCAAGTAGACATATTCAGGATATACATGAAGCTATAAATTCACTTCAGTCTGTGATGTAGACCTTCTAGATCCCATAACATGAGCAGCTACATACTAGCGAAGTTCCCTTGCAGAAGGAATATTGGAGGGACAGCCAGTCAGTAATTGCTGGGTTCTGTGCAACATCCTACAACATCCAGACATTATTTCTAGATTTACTGCCCGCCCACAAATGAAGTCAAAAACTAGTCATAATGGGCACTTCACAGGTCCCCAGGTCACCTTTTCTCAATTCAATAGGATTCGATTCAAGTTGCACCACCTCTATGGAAGAAATGAGGCTGCTGTGGGGCTCCATTTAAACACTCCCCCACTGTAAACAGGATGGGAGGGACTGGGGGAGAATGGGGAAGAAAGCGACAAGAGGGAGGAGGAGGGTCACCAGTAGCAGCTACAAGCCTTACCAGGATGACCCAAGTCTTGGCAACCCTACTCAGAAGTAGTCCCACTGCAGCCAATTATTCAACAAGGTGTCCTCCCCCAAGTAACAATGGCGCTCATACAGCTGCCACTCATGCTACTATGTGACTGCTACAAAGCTCCCCTCCTTTTTTCTCCTCCCCCAAGGCTTCTGCAATGAACTCATAAGCTCCCTTGGCTCCTCCTTTGGCTCCCTTGGCTCCTCCTCCTGCCCGCCAATGAAAATAGGAAAATATCCATCTTTTGTCCAATAATAATTCCTTCCTTCCTTTCAGAAATGGGCAAGAGTCTTTCTCCCACTTCTCCCCATCCTGCAGAAGCATACATTATCCTTCCTTCCCTGCCATATGGTGAGAACTTCTCATCTCTCACCCAGTATGAATGATGGATCCATAAGGTTTTCACACCACATAAAAGTAAGCAAACACACTCAGTCACAGGTAGACTTGAGTTTGCAGGCATGGGGATGAGTGCCACATCAGGGGGTCCCTGTCCCTAGTGTTTTTCAGAATCTTCCACGCATGTGATTCACGAGTCACCGAGTCAAAGAAAAACACACATTTTCGTGACTTGAGTCTGCATCATCTGAGTTTCCAATCTTAGCTACTTCTGTGTAAATGTGAATAGGATCAGGCTGTCAAATATACGCATTCAGTGGATATATTTGTAAGCAATCTCACTTACTTCTTAGTGGCCTCTGTGACCCTAACTTCTGTCACAGTTTCCTGTGAAAACGACTCACCATTGGATATAAAAGAAAGTGCTGAACCTGCTATCTTTACTCTTTCATTTTTATTGTCAAAAGGCCAACCTGTTATGAATGTCTTGGACACTGCTAAAAGGGCTTCTAGTCTGCAGAGCTGTTTAACCATGGCTCCTTGAACATAGATACACATGCACAATACTAAATTGGATCCTGCCACAGCGATCATTTAGGGTACACAGAAAAGCAATCACATGCTTGGATGATAAGTGTGACACTTCTGTCTTTTACAGCTCACTTCTCTGTATTTTGTGGAAAAAGATTTCAAATACAAACAATTTGTACAATGCAATCATTAAAAAATAGATCCAAAACAAATTCTACATATCATATTTTAACATGTGTCATGGTCATGAGTGACTACAGATGCAATCCTAACCTCAGGTTGAACCAACACAATCTGCACCAGTCTATTTGTGTTGCAAATGTGCCATAAAGCATAAACTTCAATTTTTAAATACTGACAATTCTGCTGCCTCATTCTCTTAGCCAGCATGGGGGGGGGGGAGCTGTCACCTTCTCCCAGCTTTGAGTTTGATGAGCATCCCATTAATCCACACAAAGAAATGCTGAACTATCTCCTGCCCATTAGTTCCCACTGATAAGACATCAATCAACTATTTTGAGTTATAAACAAGCAATCTCCTTTACAAAAGAAATGGTTCACCAACACTATTGAAATACAGTGGTGCCTCACAAAAAGAGCTTAATTGGTTCTGGAGGCATGCTCTTTAAGTGAAACGCTCTTTAAGTGAAGCAGATTTTTCCATAGGAAATAATGGAAGCTCAGACGATTGGTTCCACAACCCCCAAAATAGTCATATACAAATATTAACTGGATGTAAAAATGATGACAAAACACTGGAATTGAATTCAAAACATGCATTCAATGTGCATGATCCTATGAAGCCTACTTAGGCTGCAATCCTAAAGACACTTTCCTGGGAGTAAGTCCCTTTTAACACAATGGGGCTTACTTCTGGGTAGACATGGTTAAGCGGCTGCAATCAAAGACACTTTCCTGGGAGTAAGCCCCATTTAACACAATGGGGCTTAATTCTGAGTAGACATAGTTAGGAGACTGCAATACAAGACACTTTCCTGGGAGGCTTACCTGGGCTGCTGCTGGAGATTCAAGGTGGTCGGTGGGGGCACTTGGAGGCAGTTAGGGGCAGCTGTCTCTGGCACCTCCAGGCAAGTTACCACTGCAGTGCCACAATGCATTTCATTACCCAAAGTTCAGATCTTGTGATCTACTGCCATAGGCCCCATTGTGGTGGCACTAAAACTGTGCTGCACAATGTACTTTGGAGCGGCTGGTGCAAAGAGGCAGAAATTTACAATCATGCAAGAATCATCTGGATGTTTCACTAGTGAAGGTAAAGTAACAATGGGCACAGATCATTGGAGCGTGATCAGGGCAAGGATAGGGCCAGAACAGAGGCAAATTGATGACAGGCCAAGAGGTGGTGCCAGAGGCTCAGATCCAACATGCCCAGGTTGAGGGAGGTCTCTACTTACACCTACAGCCTGGTCCTTGACCAGCTCATAGAAAGCAATGGAGTCTATATCAGCATTGTTGCATGCTGTGACTTGGCTGAGAATTTGGTCATAAGACTAGCCAGGTTCGCTTCCTGGCATAACCAGGTATGCTTACCTAAGTGTTGGACCCATTTAACTCAGTGAAACTTTTGAATATTTCTCATGCTTCTACCAAACTATAATTTCCACAAGTGTTCAAAAAGAACTAAAATATATTTTCTGGTATAAAACCTACTGTATTACTATTATTTATTAGCACTCTCTGTGTAAAATAAATTTATAGTGACAATAGGAGCTGACCAATTCCCTTCTGAAAAGTTATCCTCCCAATTGGCTTGTGACACTGCCATGTGTGTTATGGCACAGGCAAGAGCTTGTGCTAAAGCAACAACCATAGCTGCAGATTATCCTCTGTATTAAAAATCTCTTTCAAGACACCAGCTTTGTTTTTGAATGTACTAGTGATCCATCATTAGTCCTTACAACGTGCGTGTCAGAACAAAACAATTATTCATCAATACATAGAGACATCATTTAGGATGCTCTTTGGGGCCAGGTTCAACTCTTTGATCCTGGCTATCTTGCTATTAAAGATTATTTTGACATCGCAGCATAGGTAAGAGGCAGAGAGTCATGTAATAACAGAAACAATCTGAAGCTCATGTTCTTCATTCTGAAAATTGGCTGAAATACCTGCTTGGACTTTAAAAAAAAGAAGTAATTTCTGGGTGGAAATGAAGGTCATTTGGACACAGGCACAGAAACCACAGATTGCTTCAGGAAGCAACGTGCTCTAATAGCTGCGTGGAACAAACAAATGAGAGCAGAATCTGCTCATAGACCTGTTTTCAGAGAAAAAGGCAGAGATCTGAACAGATTAGGATAGTTCAATTAAACCTAAGTAGTAGTCACTGGTGGGGGGTGTCTTAAAATTCTGGCAGCTGGACTCACAATTCATTTCTTACCTTACCCCAGCACAGGGGTCCTGGACCGACCTATGATGTCACAAAAATGCCATTAAACGAATTTGCTGCAACTCATGATCAAACTTGAGCAGCAGGAAGGTCCTGCGCCATCTCTCCTGTGCTCAATTTGAAACTGTGGCCCCTGCTGGAACATGCAAGAGTTGTTCCATGCAACACTGGGGGGGGGGGCACGAGGAGAGAGATCAGAGCTAAGGGTAGATCAGGTGTAGGAGGAGGCAGGAGAGGAGGCTTATGCCATATTCTAAGCCTCTAAGGGATGTGGGTGGTGCAAGTGGTTAAGACGCTGTGCCTGTTAACAAGCAGGCCAGGGTTCGAGACCCGGGTCAGCCCCACAAGACAGGGTGAGCTCCTGTCCTTAGCCCAGCTCTGCAACACCAGCTGGATCCAATCATATTGGCTCTGCCTTTCCATTGGACTAATTCAGTGGCGTGGAGAGGGGGGATTTGCTGCTTGGGTAACAGCCTATCCTCCATAACAATCCAACCCAGGCTTTTGTGCTTCACATGCAGCATATGCAGCGCCGAGCATGATACCATAGTCTTTCAAGACTACTTATTATTGTGCAGTATACAATACATCGACTTATGGTAAATCAAATGTACAAGTATATTTGTTCACCAAAGGCTCTCACATGCCAACATGAGCTTCTCTGCTATTAATCCAGTGCCTATTTGAGTATCCCCATTGGACCGACTGCATATCCCCATTGGTTAGGCTGAGTATCCCCATTGGGTATGCTGCTACCTTTTCACAGGGTGAAGAGATAAATGCCCTTTTACCTCAAACAGACAGTGGCATAGCTGTGCCCATAATTTTTTTGACATCCCCACATGACAAAATTATTTCATTAGTTCTTGTAAGTTTTAAGTAATACAATTAATAAAAATATTAATATTTTCATATTTTTATTATTATGAACCCCCATGGTGGTAAGCATGATTTTGCAATTTTGGTAACCCCCCAGTGTCACTCCCCTTTGCACTGATATTTTAGGAATACCCAGCTTTTCCTTATCTCTATCACAGACATACACATTTCTAGAACCCAAGCCTCTGTGCCTCCTCACAATGCCATCTGGATCCAAGTCACTTTCCAGTGGACTTCAGCAGGGGATACTAAAAATTATTTCATTTTTAATCTGATCCAAGCCCTATTATAAGCAGAGGGAGGGTTTTGGGTTTTGTTGTTGTTGTTGTTGTTGTTGTTGTTGTTCTGAACTAAAGCTATTTTGAAAGCTCTTGAAATGCTTTTTGTCCCACAATGCGCATTTAATTGTGCAGGAATCATTTCTATATTGGCAATGTAAATTCCCATTTGTAAAAGAGACTTTTCTACAGAAGCAAACTTAGGTTTGGAACAACAATGTAAAAAACAATTTATTTTGCTTATAATAATTTCCTGAAAGCCTCTCAAGAATGCTAATTATGAAAATCAGTCTCTTTTACACTTGCATGTTGTTCTGATACTGATACTGATACTAGTTACTGATACTTGCACCCAGATGAGATTGTTGAACATATGACATCACTGTCAGCTGCTATGGCAACTCTTGGGTTGCCCCCTGATGATACCATAGTTTATATCAAGGAAGCTATGAGGAAGCAATGCTGTCAAACACATGCAAGATTTTTTTGCATTGTATTAATATTGATTTTTTTTTAAGTTTTGGGGATCATGTCTCATATCCTCAAATGTGGTTTCCCTTTAAAAATTCACTCCACAATATGAAATACCATAATTACTAGATATACAGCATACCTTTTTCAACTAAATTTAGGACGAAATCCAGAGTAACTACAGGAGTCCTTGCTCTGGTGTATGAACAATTTACTCTGGATTCCA
The DNA here is from genome assembly GCA_030015325.1 of Cryptoblepharus egeriae. Lineage (NCBI taxonomy): Eukaryota > Metazoa > Chordata > Lepidosauria > Squamata > Scincidae > Cryptoblepharus > Cryptoblepharus egeriae. The sequence goes on from JAREYC010000001.1 coordinate 230,449,762, forward strand.
ATATGAATTTCCCATAAGTTTTCAGTAGGTGGTGCAGTAACTATGGGTGCATATAATGTCTCTTACGTGCTCACATAGTTACTGTTAGTCTCCAAAACCAGGGTGTGAATTAGATTCAGTGGTACATTATGTTAAAATAAATACAGGCATATAATAGGTTGTTCTTGAGTTACAATGTTACAAAGTCAAAAAAACTAGGGGATATTTCCCCAAATTGAGTATAGCAAAAAACATGCATGCAAGCACACATACATGCATATTCATCATTCAGGCAAGAAAATGCAAGGCACCAACATCATTCAAATGGCTGTGGTTGTTCCATGGCAAGCAAATTATTTCATTCAGATCTCTCCAAGCAATGGTATACCTTATTGTTTATTGTAACTTATTTTTAAACTAGTCCTTCCCCTAAATTGCTTAGATTGGTGTTTCTCAACCAGTGATACATGTATCACCAGTGACACTTGAGGTGATGTCTGGTGGTACTCACAAGATCCCTGGACACCTGCTGCTGGCTAAGAAGACCAGGAATGTGACACATCAGTGAGAGGAGGCTAAGTTCACCAGCCTATTGTCCATTAGCCTTTTACTTGTGTTGATCATGCTGAATCTGGCCACAGTGATAATATTATCAACAGTTACTTCCAGTGATACTTGGAGTGGACCATGAGAAGTGGTACAGCAGAGGACAAACACTGAGAAATAACTGGCTTAGATTGTTCATTAGGGTTTACTTCACATTTCTGCACCCCTGTAAAGAGAGACAGAGAGTAATTCCAAAATCAGCCTGTGTGAGCATGGCTGAGCATCATGGCTGAGCAGAGGAATGGGACTTATCAGTATATTTTTTTTCCTGATGATACTTTCCATATTCATTCTCAAATGTCTTACCTGTATTCCTCTGCTTCTTCACAGTAAAGTAGTATCTATAATTGAAAATTTTGTGGTGGGGAAGAAGAAGCAAATTAACAGACTATAAATTATCCTAATATAAACATTAGGCTGCAGGAATTCAATAGTGTGAAAGCAAATTCTTTATCTGGCCTGCCTCAGTTATTTTTTTTTTTTACTGTTATAGCCATGGCTTGGATCTTAAGAACTTCTCCTGTGGATAGAAGAAGCTCCATTTGTGCACTGGAAAGAATGATTTTTATCTGAAGCACACTTGGGGCTAGTCCATAAATTCCTAGTGTGCCCCAGCCTGGTAATGTGTCGGACTCCACCACCTCACCCCCTGTATTATAAAATCTGAGGAATTGGAATGGTAATGTGGTGAAGACATGAGTGGTAGCCTAGATTGTCTCCAAAATTCTAGCCCACCATTTTCCTCCACATTTTCTCTTCTGCTCCATTCCATTCTTTCCCAATGCAGAGTGTGAGAAGGGGAAGCAGCAACAGGAATGGAGGTGAGAAAGGAATGGAGATGGGCACCGTCAGGATGACTATATGACTGGATTTTTCCAGATTTGTCCTCTTTTTTAGCTTTCTGTCCGGTTTCATTGTCCTCCACTTTGGATTCATTTTGGAATTTTGCAATGGTGTGCGGTATCCCATCATGTCATATGTCGTTGGATTCGTATTGAAGAACAGAATCAAAGGCAAAAATCAGTTTTGAAATATCTCCTTCCTCTCAAAAGCTATGGCAAAAAAAACCAAAATTCAAAAATATGCATTGCACTCTATGGGAAAGTGAAAGTGCCCAATATCGCAGCTTTACTTGTGAATAGGCAAATGTGCCATTGTCTGCCAGAAAGGACAGGCTGAGAGGAATCCAAGAGCTTGTCCTCCTTTTGAGGTTCAGGCATCTGGTCACCCTGGGCACTCTGAACCTTCATGCTGTCTCAAGTGACTACCTTAGTGTGAAATTCAGAGTAACTACGGGGAATCCTTGCCCTGGAGTAAGAACAAGTTACTCTGAATTGCAATATGAATTTCCAATAGATTTTCACTAGGTGATGCAGTAACTTCAGGTGCATGTAATGTCTCTTACGTGCTCCTGTAGTTACTCTGGATTGTGCCCTTAGTTGGACTCATGGATAAGTCTACCCTGATCCCCCTGCACAGAACCAAAAAACTGCTAATCTAGGATGGGGTACTCAGAGGAGCACTATGGGAGAACAGAAAGGACTGCAGAGGGAACAGGATCAGCTAACGTCCCTTTCCCTTGCACAAACAATCTTTGTGTCTTCAAAAGTTCTTCTGATCTGATCCATTGTTAAGAAAACTTAATACACATTCATGAATGTGGCCTGAGGAAGACCATCCTTATAGAACTGCTGGGAACCAATTCCTTTGGACTGGAGCACAACTGGATGTTTTCCATACAAAGAACTATCTCATTCTCTACTTGAACCATTCCATGTCTCTTAATAAAAAGAAGCAACCAAACTGCTGTTCGATGGCTATGATGAGCCTTTGGATGTACAACAACGGCTTCATAAGCTGCGATATTGCTAAACACACATTCTGCCATTTTATTAAACAGCTATAAGTATCCAAACAACGTAATGGGTCCTTTGAAGCGTATTATAAAGCACAAAGTAAAACATTCCAGGAGATTGTCTTTAATTTATTCATAGCTTTGGGAATAGGAAGGGACTTTGAGGAGGTGGAGCGAACTGATATAGATTATGGAGGAGAGCTGCAGACAATGCATAAAGGTGGGCAACGTATCAGAGACACTTTAATTTATTTCCAGGGTGTTAGCTTCACATGTCAATGGCAATAAGCTGTGGGGAGGAGATTCCAGTTATACAGGAGAGCCAATCGAATGGTGCAGTGGAACAGGTTCTCTGATTAAAGTCAAGGCTCCTGTCACTCAACCCAAATTCTGCCAACTTAGAAGTTTGAAAGCATGCAAATGCAAGTTGACAAATAGGTACTACTTTGGTGGGAAGATAATGATCTAGCAATAGGCTTCTACAACAGGCTGGTTGTTCTCCTCAACATTGCATCAAAACAAGAATTGCATGACTGATCCATCGTAGCAGACCTTGCCACCACATGCTGAACAAGGTGCCCTTTTTTACATAATTATGCATTCGCACATTGTAGATATTGAGAGGGAAACTTTGGAAGCAGCCCAAATGGAGATGCTGACAGACTGTTTCATTTTTGCTCCCAGCGCCTCTTCAGTCACGTCAGCGTTCCATTAGGTTTTCTCCAGCGATTTTCTTCCAAATGTCTATTAACTTCCCCAAGAAGCACTAGCATTCCTAAGCAGACATGCAACCTGTGTCTCATCACCATAACCTGCAGTGTATTTTATTATTTAAATTGAATCACCCGGTACACCTTCTGTCTTCAATCCTATGTTACATTTACTGGTTCTTACCAAAGTTAAATTCAGGATTCCAGATAGCAACATACCTCGTATCTCAAAACAGAAAATTGTCAAGATGTTTCCTAGCACCATTTTATATTTTCCTTTCTTCTGGGTGACATTTTTAATTATTTTAATTTTATTTATTTATTACAAATGAAAACAAAAAGGAAAAGGGATAAAGAGAAATAAAAAAGAATTAAAGGAATTAAAAATAATGTATTTATTTTTGCTGCTTTGAATCAGTAATGGGATTCAAAGAAATTAACAACCGGTTCTATGCCCATCTGGCAGCCACTTTTAAATGGCTATTTTTAAACTTTATATGTCCTTTCACTCATTAACAACTGGTTCTAGTAGGTGCGAACCTGCTGGAGCCCACCACTGGTGAATCATCTAATATTCCCAATAAAAAAGCTTTTATTCCCAATAAAAATGAATTTGGGTATTCACTTTAAATATTAACTGTAATTGTTGAAGAATCAAAAAACAAAATTTTTTCGCCTTAGGACATATGATTTGATAAAATGTTCTTTCATGTTTCTTACATTTCCAACATTTATTTGAGGATTTCTTAGAGATTTTTGCTAATTTAACCAATGTCAAATACCATCTATACATCATTTTATAGAAATTCTCTTTAATACTCTTTATTTTTAATAATAATAATTTAAAAGTTTAATGTAAATTTTAATCTTTTTGTCCATATATCCTCTCATTGTTTCATTAATGTTTCATGGCCCACATTTTTTGCTCATTGTATCATACAATCTTTAACCTATTCTTATTCTGTTTCCTATTTTAGCAATAACTTATAAATTCTGGTAATAACATGTTTTTCTTCTACACATAATTGATTCTCTAATAAAATCACCATACAATTTCTTATCCATTTTAAATCTCTCCAAAAGCTATCTATATTGAAAACATTGGCATTCTATTCCTTCTTCTAAAAGTTCCTCTCTTGCCTTCATTCTACAGTCATTCTGTGTATCGATTATTAAATTTCTGTATAGTAATCAAGTGTCTTAATGGCCCAAATATCTTCCAAAAAAAGCATTTTTAATGACATTCAGGGTAATAAAGTCATACAGTTATTACAGCTTGTTTGTCCTCATAATAAAGTCATAAAGTCATACAGCTTGTTTGTCCTCTTCCAGATGGAAGAGGACAAACAAGCTGAAAATCCCAGCAAGACAGAAATCCTCCTGGTTCAGAAATCTACGATGTAGATGCTGGACTGTTGCACTACTCTGAAGTTGCACTGGAGTTGCACTTCCCTTAAAAGAGTAGGTTTACAACTTGGGGGTCATGCTGGATTTGTAGCTGCTCCTGGTTGTCTGTCAGCTGTGGCTAGGAGCACCTTTGCCCAACTTCAGCTGGTGTACTAGCTATGGCCATATCTACTTCAGTTGAAACTGATGCCATGGTGACATCAAGATTAGATTATTGTAATGCACTGTATGTGGGCCTGTCTTTGATGATTGTCTGGAAGTTGCAGTAAGTACAGAATGCAGCGGCTCATGTGGTTGCCAGATATCAGTGGTTTGACTTTGTCACACCGCTACTTCAGTGATTACACTGACTGCAGGTTCATTTCCAGACCAATTCAAGATGTTACCTATAAAGCCCTAAACTGCCTGGGACCAACGTATCAGAGGGATCACCTTCTTCCATACAGTTTGATCCATTCTCTGCAGTCATCTGAGGGGGCCCTATTGGTTGTGTCGCCACTTAAAGAACTTCGAGGGATGGTGGCCTGAAATGGTCTTTTCAGTGGTGGCACCTACTCCCTCCCCACTGAGTTAGGAAAATCCTCTTAGTTATTGTCCTTCCAGCATTTATACTTTCTTATCTTTGTGGTATGCCAGATGCAGAGATAATATGGAAGGCCTGGACTCTATTATTTAGACAGGCTTAGATACTTAACATCATTTTACTGCTGTTTTTAATATGATCTTTCTAATTTGGTTAATAGTAAATAGTTTTAAATTGCATTTTATTGTCTGGTTTTTATTGTTCTTATCTAGTTTTTAATTGTATCTTATTCTGTATGGTTTTTAATTGCAGTTAGCTGCATTGAGTGTCCTTTTTAGATAGAAAGGCAAGGTATAAATTGAATAAATAAAACAAGATATTTGCATGCTGCAGAAAGACAAAACAGACATACAGCACAAATCCTTACCATGCCTATCAAAACGAAGCCCCACTGTGTTCAATGTATCTTACTCCCAGGAAAGTGTCTTTAGGATTGCAGCAATATGCAATTATTAATACTAAGAGCTTTTTTAAAAAAAAAAAATCAGTGCTTGCTAGAATACTTCATTGAATGATAGGTCTGGTACATTATTGGAAACTCCTGCTCTGCTGAACTTGGGTTTATCCATTTAGGCCTAAATCAGACTAACCCTACAATCCAGAGTAACTACGGGAGAACGTAAGTGACATTACGTGTACCTGTAGTTACTGCACCACCTAGTGAAAACCTATGGGAAATTCATATTTCAATCCAGAGCAAATTATTCTTACACCGGAGCAAGGACTCCCCATAGTTACTCTGGACTGTGCCCTAAAACAAAGGGGAATCCCTACCATGTAGGGTGACAAAATGTCCAGACAAGGTAATTTTCCCACCACAGAAGAAGAAGGACTCTGGAGGGAAGGAATTATTAATTTTTTAAAAAAGATAGAATTTTATGGTCTTGGCATTTGCTGCAAATACAGTCGCTTCCGATTTGCATCGCAAGCAGCAGCACCATTTCCTTTGTAATTATGTGAACGTCAAAATGATTGGCAGGAGGAAACTGGCAGAGCTGATTTGTGACAGCACACCTGCCCGCTCGGTCTGCAGCAGAACGAGGATCTGTCACTGGCAGTGGACACTCTCGCTCAGCCCCTCGCTCTACGAGAGGCAGTTACCATGGAGACAACCTAAAGGATGCCTTTGTTCAATACAAGGCTAAGTCTTGATGTTTGGGAATCAGAATTAGGATAACGTTGCATTCAGGGGAGGGAAATCTTTATCATGCATCTGCTAACCCAAGCATGGGTGCTGGTTTCTGTTTTGTTGCGAAGGATGCATTTATACTTTCTTGTCCCTGTGCTATGCCAGATGCAGAGATAATATGGAATTGCCCCAGGGTACCATGACATTTCAGGTCACGTGGACCATACAAATTCTACTAGCCCCTGCAGACAGTGCGGTGAGGGACTAGCCCAGGGCAAGCGACAGGCACTACCTGACTTGCAATCCAGTTATTATAGATGCCAATTCTCTGAAAGGAAAACAATCTCTTTAATATGAAGATATTTAAAATCTTCATTATGAAGCACTGGTATCACCACAGCTAAGGCCCACACCGGATGATTCACCCAGGGGGGTGATGCACAGGGGGGGATGTGGCACCCCCCAAAAAACAATTTTGCGATGGTGCACATTATCCCATCATGCCATATGTTGTTGGATTTGTCTTGGAGAGCAGAGTCCAGTACAACAATCTACTTAGATCCCAGGAAGGAACAATTCTTCCGAGCCAAAGTTATGGCCAAAAACGTAAAAAAAAGCCCCAAAATTTGTATATCGCAGCTCTACTTGCAAATCTGCCAGAAAGGGTAGGGCGAGAGGAAGCTAAGGACTCTGGAAGGGTCCTGATCCAAGAACAATACTCCCCACAAATCACCCCAGGAGGAAGTTCCCTCCTAAAAAGTTCCCCTTTGCATTGTTTACTTGCAAGTAACCAGATGTGCTTTGGCTGGTGCAGAAGGTGCAATGCTTCCAGAATGGTCCTGATCCCAGGCACCTGGATCTTGACAGTGCTCCAGAAGACAGACCCCCCAATCTGGCAAAAAAAAAAACAAACAAACCCTGAAACTGGCTGTGCCAGTAAAGGGAAATTTTTTTAAAAAAAAACTATTTGTAAATCCTTTGTAAAGTCTAAACCTCTCCCTCTACTCAAGCCTCATCTGGATCTCTAGCCCTCTTCGGAGTTTTAGTGCCTTTGCGGGGGAGGGTTAAAGCAGTTTTGACTTTAAAAAATATTTTTTCACAGATGTCCTCTTTTTCCAGGACACACCCTCTTTTTTAGCCTTGTTTCCTGGAAAAGCCTTCCTTGTTCTCCATTTCCTTGTGATCAGGCAGCATGTAGTATGCTTGTAATTCATAAATTATATGTAATAAATTATATTTAATAATTTTAAACAGTGCAATCCTAACCAGGTCTCCTCAAACATAAACCCCATTGTGTTCAGTGGGTCTTACTCCCAGGAAAGTGTCTTTAGGATTGCATCCATGGTGTTTAAATCTGACTACAGCGTACTTGGAATTAATAAATTATGGCTCCAATCTGAAAGACACTTTCCTGGTAATAAGACCCTTTGAACACAATGGGGCTTACTTTTGAGTAGACATGGTTAGGATTGTGCTCTATATGTATTAAATTACATGTAATAATTTTAAATGTAATATTCAGTTATATAGACCTACTAGCTATTAATTAGCTATTAATTTTTTATTTTCTTTTAAACCATTTTGTTAACCTTTTTCGCTGGAAAGCAATATATAAATACTTTAGATGGATAATGTTTAAGCACATGGAAACAATATACACAAGTCTTTTAAGCTTTTATTTTGTTATGTTCTACACTTTTCTTGAGTGTTACATTGGGGTAGAGGAATCTTCTCCTCTGTCCGATTATAACATATGGTCACCCTAGACTAGCAAAAATAAGAAAAACTTGCTGGTTTAAAACTTATTTAATCCCAAATCATACTGAACCTATTTAAATATAGGAACTTAAAAATTGAACTGGGTGTTGAAAATCTTACTGAATTGTTGGGGGGATGGGTGTGGTTTGAAGGTTAATTACTGGATAAACTTTAAAGTATTTACAATTATTTATTTGTTTTAATTTGCTTGATGATGGCTACAATCCCGAGTAACTACAGGACCTTTGACACCAACGTATTTACGTGGCCACCTATGGGAAATCTATGGGAAATGCATAGAACAATCCAGAGTAAGTGCCTCTTATGTCTTCCCATAGTTACCCTGGATTGTAGAGATAGGCACTTCCAGCCATTACATCACTTTTAGTGGATCCTGGACAAAGGGACCCTGTCCCTCTACAAAGTGAGTCCCAAGCTAGACAGTTTGAGAATCACTGCAATAAGTTGTTAGAAATGAGGCACCCTTGAGGGGGTGACACCACTAGAGAAGAAAATGGTTAAAAATCATGATTTTTAGGAATAATCTCATCATGGTATATGATGTTGTATGCATAATTTGCAAAGAATGCAGTGAAACAAACTACTTTGAAATATATTTATTCTATCAAAACATGTGGCCATAAAACAAACGGAGGCAGAGCAATGGCACATAACCACACTCACCAACCAGGTTGTTACCCTGCCCACTGCATGCAGGTGACATGCTGGCCTCCCACACCTGGTGACGCAAACCCTAGTGACACCCCCGTTAGGAAGTGGAGTGATCCTGAGTCTATCCACTGTTAGAACCAGCTGGTCACTTGTTGAGAGTATTTCATCAGGCTTCTGGCAAATGTACATCAAAAAATGTGTTTGAGCTTCTGTCAGTAGCATTTGAGTGGTCGGCAGAACACAAAACATTATTGCATGACCCCTGGGGAGTGAACATGTTCAGGGGCAATGCAAAAGGATTGGATTTCGCTTGAAAGAGAGAGTGCCAGAGCATTTTTCTAATGATTGCTTTATCTGCGAATATACCAACAGAGCATAAATGAAGGCCAACAAAGGCACTCCTGCAAGGCACCAAATCTGCAGCCTTGGGGGATCTAAGGCTAGTTCAGAGCTAAGAGGCACTTTCTAGGTTTTATTTTCTTCCATTTAGCAAGGGAAAAGCCACTGTCAGCCTAGCATAGTGAATTTTTCCACTAGCCATTTCTTGGTGTCCCTCATGTGCAATCAAAAGTATAAAGCTAAAGTTTGTAGATTTGGAGCCCTCTGGGACAGGGAAACCTTTTAAATTGCTTTTTGCCAAGTAAATGGCATTGTGAACTGTTTGTGTTGAAAAACACTATATAGCTATTTTAGTACATTAATCTGCCCCACCACAGTGCTTCTGGCAGATTCACTCCCTCTGCCACTCTCTGTATCAGACTGGGATGTTGTTGACTGTTGCTTCTTCCTCTTGGCTGATTTCTTCAAGCTCTGATGGCTGCCTCAAAGGTGGCCACCAAATATCCACATCAATTGGGAATGGTACGTACCTTTGTGAACCTGAATCCACAGCGTACTGCTGCCTTTACTCATGCATGCCTGCATGTACTCCTCCTATGGAGAACAGGTTAGTGAACAGTCCCTAAGAGTCCCTAAGCTGTTGCTGCCAGCACTGCCCATCTCACTGCCCAACTCTGTGGAGAGACTGTGCCAGTTGAATGACTAATGATTAGGCCAGCGTGGATGCTCCCAATTGCTAATCATAAGATTGGGCTTATAAGGGTTTTATCGTTTTCTGTAATAGTTATAATGGGTTATAATAAAGCACTCCAATGTGCTTTGCTACAGCATTAGTGGTAGGCTGGAGACTTCCTGCATACATCAGCAGCTGTGGGAACAGCTGCCAGGTCAGATACCTTCAGTACAAGGACAAGAAGGGATAGAACAGGGAATACACCTGGTCTGCCTGCATGGATCAATGCAGACATATACTACCAATATTGCTGGGCCTGGTCTTACTTGATCCTTTATAGTTCCTATGGTATACCCTTAGGTAAAGGGGCAAATGTCAAACCTTCAGCAGCCAAAATCTATGAGACGCAACTCATAGTGGAACCTCAACCCAAGGGTCAAACAATTTCCTACCATCTTAACTTAGGCCACTTCTCAGGCAACACAGTATCTGTGGGACTGATGCCATCAAATATTATTACTATGAGATTTTCACACAAATTGAAAGGTGTTATAGATTGGTTTGCTTTATCCAGATATCAAGTCCTTTTGTACATTTTGTATATGCTCAAGGCATTTTGTACATGAGCAAGGGCACTCTTTCTAGAATGCATGGGGCTTACGGGCTCCATCCACAAGAAGCTTGCAAAGCGTGTATTGGGATTTATTCTTGATTCATAGCAACAGGATGGCCACTTATAATGAAAAATTCGCCAAACTGGATAAGAACATGAGAAACATAAAAAAGCCTCTGCTGGATCAGACCAAAGGCCCATCTAGTCCTGCTTCCTGTATCTCACAGTGGCCCACCAGATGCCTTAGGAAGCATACAAAACAGCATGATACCTCTCCTGTATCCGGCATTTTGAGGTTGTCTACCTCCATCCATCCTACCCATTTCATCCATCCATCCATACGATCCATTTCATCCATGCCATCCTTCCATCCATACTATCCATCCAACTACACATACCCCTAATAGTTTGTAGCATAGGGTAGTCCTCTCTTCTAGGAATTTGTCCATTCCTCATAATGAGACCACCATAATGGCTGTCTTTTAAATCGGATACTATTTTATGGCTGATTGCTTCCTATTTTATTTTATATTTTAATACTGATATTTTAATTGTATTTTATGTAATGATTGTTAGCTGCCTTAGGTGTTCTTCAGGGAGAAAGACGGAGTACAAATCTAATAAACAAACAAATAAATCCCTTCTTGAAAGCAGTGAGGTTAGATGCCATCACCTCATCCTGTGGCAGGGAGTTCCACAGACCAATTACATGCTCGGTAAAGAAATCTTTCTTTTGTTTCTCCTAACTCTCCCAATATTCAATTTTAGTGGACATCCCCTAGTTCTGATTTTATGTGAAAGGGAAAAGAGCATCTCTCTTTCCACTGTATCCATCCCTTGCATAATTTTGCACGTCTCAATCATGTCTCCTCTCAAGCGCCTCTTTTCAAGACAGAAGAGCCCCAAAACGCCATAGCTTTTCCTTGTACAGAAGGTGTCCCAGACCATCAATCATTTTAGTCATTCTCATCTGAACCTTCTCCATTTCTTCTATAACCTTTCTGAGATGTGGTGACCAGAACAGAACTTAGTACTCCTAATGTGGCCTCACCATTGATTTATATAATAACATTATAATAATGCTATTATTAGCCATTTTATTCTCAATACCTTTTTCTAATTACCCAAAGCATGGAATTTGCCTTCTTCACTGCCACCACAAATTGGGTCATCAAGCTATCCACTAGCACAGATAGATCTCTCTCCTGCTCTGTCACAGATAGCTCAGAGTCCATTAGCCTATATGTAAAGTTAGGTTTTTTTGCCCCAATGTGCATAACCTTACATTCACTTACATTAAAATGCATTTGCCTTTTTTGCCCATTCTTCCAGTTTGGAGAGATCCTTCTGGAGCTCTTCGCAGTATTTTTGGTCTTCATCACTCAGAATAGTTTGGTGTCACCAGTGTACTTGGCTACCTTGCTGCTTACCCCTGTCTCCAGGTCATTTATGAACATGTTGAAAAGCACCAGTCCCAGGACAGACCCCTGAGGCACCCCACTTTTGACCTGTGGGAAAATTGCCCATTGACACCCATTCATTATGCTCTAGCCCTCAATCAGTTGCAGTTCTTATGGTCATGTGGAAAGGATTTACTTGCCAGTGTTTGGGAAAAAATTCACTCCTACTCAGCAATTGAACTTCAAGACACAGAGGAGAGGACTGAACTCCAAAAGTCACTGATGAAACAACATTTTAATAAAATATCACCAAAAGGCAGAAAAGGAGAAAATAATGAACGAAGACTACAATGGGCAAATAAGGATAGATTGAGCCTAATATGTGCCAGAGTTGTGTACACCAAAAATAGGAATCCGAATCAGAGCTTGCTATTGCCTGAGATGTTTGGAAGAGGGTAATATGAACAATTGGCCAGGAGTTCTTTTCACTGGTGTCAGTTTACATATTTCCAGGGGAAAGTGACAAAATTGCAATGCATTCACTTTCTTTCTTTTGCAGAACAAATTTATTTACTTACTATTAAAAGATAACCATCCTATTACTAACATTCAGGATGTTAATCTCATTTACTGCTACCCCCCTTCACAATAGATAGCACTGGATTGCTTCCTTAAAACTGCAGCTATTCTAAAAACAGAGGGCTTGCTGCTGGGGGAAAAAAACAAGCAGTGATGTCAGTTTCTGAATCTAGTCTCCCCAAGCCTGAGTTGAGTACTTTGCCTCCCAGAGGACCAACAATCTCCATCTCACACTGCAGCAGCTGCCACTGGAAGAAAAATGTGACAAGCTTCAAAATATTTCCTTCCTTTGGAGTTTTCAAATTATGAAGGATTGCCTGAAAATGGAGGTCATCTTCATATGGGTAAATATTTTTCTCTTTCAAGGGATCAAGACTGAGCAGTACTTTTCAGTCACTTGTGCACCAGTTGCAGAAACAGTTGAGATTAGGCAGGAAGGGCCTATGTCAATTTCAAAGGCTCTGTGATAAACCCATAACCATAGTAGAGCTTCTTTTCAAAAAATGCCAGATTTTTTTGTATATACATATTCCATACCTAATATATATGTAATTATTCATCTGGAATGAATCTTCAAATATACATACAGACACAGAAGCAGACAGACACACACAAACAAACACACTTTCATTAAGTAAAGCTAAAACTAGGCTAATACTGAAATTAGATATTCCCTTTCATATTTTTTTCTCTTGAACTCCTTCAGATTTTCAGTCATGGGAGATCCTCCACAATCAACCTCCAGGAGGATATGTGCTCAAACAGCATATATTAAGGCTGAAGGGTGGTTGCTTTGGCTGTGCTAAAGATTATGGTTTCCCTTTTATGCCCACCATTACACCAGTATTCTGGATACCAAGATTCAGGGTCCACTCCACTGTAAAGGCAGCTTTTTTTAATCTGGTTGGATTTGTGTAGAAACAAAAATAGGTCACAAAACAATGCCCAAAAGACTACAAGGCCTTGTCTCTATTTCTTCCATAACATTCAAGGTCATCTTGTGATACCTTGATGCTTGTTCGCCACCATAGCCTCTTCGGTGTGCCACAAGGTTCCTTTCTTTCCCCCAAGCTTTTCAACTCCTACATGAAATCGCTGGGAGAGGTCATCTGGAGATTTGGAGTGAGGTGCCATCAGCACCATGATGACACTCAGCTCTAGCTCTGCTTTCCTCCTGAATCTGAATCTGAATCACAGTCTGGAGGCAGTGGGGAGCTGAATAAGGTCTAACAAGCTGAAATTAAATCCTGATAAGAAAGAAGTTCTCCTGATCCAGAAGCAGTCAACTCACGTATTGGAATATTGTCCTACTCTGGATGGCATAGCCCTACCTCTGAAGGAGCAGGTCTACAGGTTGGAGCTTCTGCTGGATTCACAGCTGCTTCTGAAATCCTAGGTGGCAGCTGTGGCCAAGAGAGCCTTTGCTCAGCTTTGGCTGATCCGCCAGCTGCAACCTTACCTGAATCGCTCAGATCTGGCCACAATGACCCATGTCCTAGTGACATCTAGATTGGATTATTGTAACATGCTCTATGTGGGGCTGTCTCTGAAGATGGTCTGGAAACTCCAACTAGTGCAGAATACAGTGGATCGTGTGGTTGCTGGGGCTCGTCAGTTCAACTCAGTTGGACCATTGCTTTAGTGGCTGGGTAGAATTTGGGCAGAATTTGAAGTGCTGGCCTTACATTTAAAGCCCTCTACAGCTCAGGTCCAGGGTACCTGAGGAACTGCCTACATCCATACAATCCAACCCATCACTTAAGGTCATCGGGGGGGGGGGGGGGGCCCGGCTGAACATACTGCCACACAAGGAAGTGAGGGGTATGGTGGCTAGGAATAGGACCTTCTTGGTGGATGCACTTCAGCTGTGGAACTCTTTTCCCGTAGAATTGAGAGCTCCTCCCTCTGTACAAGAGGCTTTTGGCAGGGCTTAAAAACATTTTTATGGACCAAAGCTTTTTAATTAATGTGGGGGAGGGCCTTATGGATTGCTCCAGGATGCTTTTAATATATAAAGGGTTGCTTTTAGTAAGTTATTTTAATGTTTTTAACTGTGTTTTAAAATATCTATATGTATATGGCTTTTATCATGTTGTTCCTTGGGTACACTGCAGAGAAAGGCAGGATAGAAACGTCTTAAATAAATAAATAAATAATAAGTTCTCACCAGAAATTTTAAAAAGGAGAATTCAAATTCCAGGGTAACTGAGAGACATTTAAGGATTTTCCAGGGAAGCTAAACAAGTTTTTGAGACAAGTGAATTTCTCAGGAGCATTTGGCACATCCTCCATGTACTTGAATTAAAGAGATACAAATCCTACAATCCAGAGTAACTACAGGAAGACATAAGAGGCACTTGCTCTGGATTGTTCTATTCATTTCCCATAGGTTTCCCATTGGTGACATCATAACTACGTCGGTGTAAAAGGTCCCATACTTATTCTGGATTGTAGCCAGATAATGCCCCATTAGCCTTGTTAATCTTCCTTGCATGTTGGTCTGCAGAAAATGCAGTGTTCTGTCCTGCAGCACCAGTCCAAGCTGATGGGAATATTGGAGGACGGCCAGAGCAATTTTGCATGTCCTTTTCCTTGGCTAGTAAACAACATCAGATTTTGCAAATAATATGTTTTTCTTTCCAGGACCAGTTTTTTTTCTTTCTACCCCTCCCCCATCTCTTCCCCAATTTCATAGCTTAGGCCCAAAGGCTGTTTAATTTCCTTGCACAGACTTTGATGCTGTTAGTGTCTCTGCAGTATTACGTGGGTGATTTCTTATTCAATGGCTCAGGGTGACTCCAATCTATGTGAGCAGTTACTGAAAGGTTTCATGATGTGACAGCAAGTCAGCTAGCTGAATAACAAAGGCAGAGCCATCAACCTTCCATGGTGTGGGATGTCGAATTAGATTCTCACAGGCGAAAGCATCTACATTGCTGCAAGATAAAATTGCACTTCATTAAGCCAGTGGGCAAGGAGGTGATCTGTGCTAAAATTAGGATTTGGATGAGAATGTGAATTCCATTCAGATGGCAAAGAAACACAGGAGCCCATGTGTTTCTGTAAATGCTGCAAGGTGGATCCAGTTGACTAGGTTTGCCGCACCACAAAAATTGGGCAAGGGGTGTGCTTAAGAGCTGAGACACTGGTTAATTAGACTGGTCAAATAATGATGATTGAATTGATTGACTGAGGTCAAATATTCCTCAAAGAAAAGATTGCAATGAAAAAGCCTACTTTTCCATTCAATAGTAACATCAGCAACAGTGCCAATATTGCTGTATGCCTTTTTTTAATGGTCCTTTTAAGTTAGATTTTTCCTGTTTCTTTTTATCATATTAATGGTATTTTATTGTATTTTTTGTTCTTATCCTGTTTTTAATTGTATCTTATTCTGTGTTGTTTTTAATTGCAGTTAATCACCTTGAAGATTCTTTTTAGGTAGAAAGGTTGGAATGAATGAATGAATGAATGAATGAATGAATGAATGAATGAATGAATGAATGAATGAATGAAATTTGCACTTTCCCCCAACATACCACTTTGCATTGTCCACACACTGGAAGTGACACCAGAAGTAGCTGACAATGATATTACCAGTTAATTTTGATTGAGAGACCAGACGTGACACAATAAACACAGGTAAGATGCTCAGAATGGATGGGAGTTGTTTTTTGCCAAGCCAAGCTTCCTATCACTGATTGTCACATTGCATTGCTGGCTTCACTGCCTAGTGGCAGTGACCCACAAGTACCACTGGACATCAGCTCAAGTATCACAAGTAATACTGCTTGACAAATGCTGGTCTACACCCTTCCATAACCATGGACACCAAAGTCCTCCCCACCCCATTCACCAGTGCCATGTGTTTGCTTGCCTGTCCTTGCTCCCAGATGGGGTTGGAGGAATGGGTGCAGTAGGAGGAACAACTACCATTTATTTGTTCAACTGCCTTATCAAATAAGGACTCAGTGTTCCCCTTGGCAAATGAGGTGTCCCCTTAGCAAATGAGGAGTCAGTCAGTAGTAGGGTTATATTCTTCTCCATAAAATCAGGACAGGAACCACTGTCCCATTTGCCAGTATGTGAACACAATCACCCAAAATTAGGATTGTCCCTGTTTTTCGGGACATATGGCAACTCTAGTGAGTAGCAACGAGCAACAGCAGCAGAGATGGGTACAGTGAAGTAGGGTCTCTCCACTTTGGCATTAGGCAAGAGGGAGAGAACATCTCAGAAAGAAGCAAACAGTGTGAGGATGCTTGAGGTATGTGTGTCCCTTTGTATGGGGTAGGAAACCCTCTGTTGCCCAGGCTTAGAATGAGCAATATTTTATTCTCTTTGTGGCATTTGGAAATTCAAATGCTCCTGTGTAAATTAAAACAGAAATAAAGAATCCGCCCCTTTGTGAATAAAAAAGTGAGAGTAACCTTTTACTTGCTAGTCTCAGAGCTACGCTCAGCTGCTAAAGATTCATTATCATTCTTCCGCAGGATTATTTCTCTTTCCTTTATTCAGAGCACTAGTGTAAATACCAAAGTTCATATATAATGCTTGCAACAGGTCTGTCAACACAATGGACGATGTCAGGAGATCAGAAATAGAATCACACTTCTGCCTTCCTCTCCCCTGATCTTCTCACCCTTACAAAAAACCAAGAGTTTCTTCAAGTGCACTGCCTCTTGTGCTGCCATTGGCTAATCTTTTCAGATGTCACTGCAGGCCAACCTCAGGGTGACATCAACTGCTCTCAGCATTTTTCTGAGTATTAAAATGAACTTGGAATTTGAATTGCAAGGTTTTAAACAACCGTTGTTAATTATACCTAATTAAGCAGAGTTTAGTCCCACCAGCAGCTCTTGTGCTATGCTTCGGTGTGAGAAGGAGGCACCTTCCAAACAGGAGATGCTGCTTCTGTCATCTGTGTTGAATAGGGGCTGGACTAGATGAACTTGAAGACCATTTTAAACACCAGAAGCAAGTTTCTCATTATCCAAAGGACATTTGTTTGTTTGTTTGTTTGTTTGTTTATAAAAGGCAAGGATTCACCTCATCTTTTCCATGCCAATGCAAATGCCCAATGTAAAGCTTTAGTGCCTTCCCTCTTTCTGTCCTCACAACAAGGTCAGGGTGACCAGATGACTGGAAATTCCAGGACAAAACTGGAAATTAGGCCCTGGAACCAGAAGTCCAGTTTTAGGGCCTCTTTGTCAGGAAATCAGGGGTCTTTCCAGCCATTTCCTGGGAT
The DNA here is from genome assembly GCA_030015325.1 of Cryptoblepharus egeriae. Lineage (NCBI taxonomy): Eukaryota > Metazoa > Chordata > Lepidosauria > Squamata > Scincidae > Cryptoblepharus > Cryptoblepharus egeriae. The sequence goes on from JAREYC010000001.1 coordinate 230,467,313, forward strand.
TTTAAGCCTATGAGGCCTGCTGCAGCACAACTGAGCCACTGAGGCTGCTGGTTAAAGGAGTAGGAGGGATGGAGGGAAGGGAATTGTACTCTTTCCCCTCCTCCACATGCTAAGGCACCTTTCTAAGCCATCAGTGGAAGAACTGCATCTCCTATCATGCATCGCACCAGGCTTTGCAGCCCACTTCCCAGTGGCTAAGGTGCTCCAGCCACTGAATGGCTGACTGGGAAAATGGCTGTGGCCAGCAAAGCTCCCAGTCCCTGCACTTGCCAAAGAAAGGAAGGAGACAATTTATAACTTTATAACTCAGCTGAGTCTTCTGGAGACAGAACAAAGCAGAGGAAGGAGGGAGCCTGGAAGTGCAGCTGGTGCTGATCTGAAATTTTGTATCAAGTTTGGCTTGGAGGGAAAGGAGGGGGGAGAAGTAATTTTTTAAAGTAGGGTTGCCAATTGACCAGAGAAACTCCAGCCTCTCCTTCTCCTAAGCGTTTGTAGATGGATCAACCACAGTGGTGGGCTCCAGCAGGTTCGCACCTACTCTATAGAACCGGTTGTTAATGAGAGATAGGACATATAAAGTTTAAAAATAGCCATTTAAGAGTGGCTGCCAGATGGGCATAGAACCAGTTGTTAATTTTTTGGAAGCCCATCACTGATCAACCAATATATACTTTGCACAAAAAAGCATGTAATTCACAAGGGCTTGAATTGCTTAGGTTGTGGGGCCTTTCATCTAGCAGTTGTCAAAGCAGAGGAGCAGGGCTGGGTGTAAAATTGGTGACCTTCTCAGGGTAGGGATGGTGGGGATAACTCTTAGCTCCTTAAGTTTTAAGCCTCCAAGCCCAGTTGTGTCCACTCAAAAGCATTATAGTCAATGGAGCTTATATTGTGTAAGGGGGTAAAAGGAAATAGGGCTGAAAGACCAAGCCTGTACATGCCTGCCTGAGAAAGGCTGGCTGCTTGGATCACTTAAACATCTACCTTTTTGGTTTGGGAAAAGGTCTTGCAAAGCGCGTGCTAACAATAAGTAATATAAGTACAGGAAAGCAATACGAGTGTTTTTAGCTTTTATTTTAACATGTCCTCCATGTTTTTGGGTGTTCTACATTTTTAACGTGTCAAGAATTTTGCTTGATGGTCAGGAATTTTGGAGAACCTTGTCCTCTTTTGGGGGTTTGGGCATCTGATCACCCTGAACAAGGTAAATAAGGCTGGGAGTGAGTGACTGGCCCAAGATCATTCAGGAAGCTTTGTGGCTGAGTAGGGATTTGAACCTGGGTCGTCCAGGTCTCAGTACAGCTCCCTAACCACTACACGATTCTGGCACTGATGCCTCTAATGGTGCCTTTAGAGGTGCATTCTGTTTACCCCCCCCCCCTTAACCATGAAATCCCTTGTGGAGAGAGGGGGAAGCTCTTGGTGGAAAAATGTTTAAGAAAATGAGTGGATCAGCCTCAGGTCCTTATAAATGCACATCCTGAACATCAATGAGGGACCAGAGCAGGTGTCAGAGGTTAGGCCTCGAATGGAAATTTGTGGCCCTCCAAGGACCTGTCTGGCTAGGCCACCCTCTGAATCTTCAACCAATACTCCTTAGGTAGTTTAGGGCTCTTCATTCTAAAAAAGAGGTGCCTGTGGGGACATGATTTAGACATACAAAATTATGCAAGATATTGACAGAATGAATAAAAAGATTCTCTTTTCTCTCTTACATAAACCAGAACCTGGAGCCAGCCACTAAAATCAAATGTTGGGAAGGGTTAAGACAGATAAAATATTTCTTTACCCAGCATGTGGTTAGTCTGTGGAACTCCTTTCCACAAGATGTGGTGATGGTGTCCAGCATCAATGCCTTTAAGAAGGGATTGGACAATCCCTAGAGGAAAGGACCATCACAGGCTACAAGCCATGATGGGTGTAGGTAAATAGAGTCAGGGATGGAGGAAAGAGGGGTCAAGGCCAGGATTATACTTATGCTGGATTCTGACCCTGCTTTCTGGGCAGGTGAGAGTGGCACATAGCCTAAATCCAAGTAGACCTTGCTCCTGTATTGCACGTAGGTAGTGCTTCAATATCAGTAGGGATTTTATTATGGGACTGAAAAATGGAATGATTGCTTACATGACTGCCTCTCTACAACAATAGAAAATCAGTTTTTAAAACTGTGATTTGCAGTGGCCATTGGTGTTGAGTCAAACAGTGTATTAAAAATCCAAACAGTGTATTACATACAAACAGTGTATTAAAAATCCATGTATAACAAGGTTGGACCTCTACCTCTTCACCAAGTAAGAAAATTTAATGTGTTCACATGTCATTTTCCTGGTCAAAATAGTTCCCCCCAAAATCTGTCCAGAAAGGAATATATAGGAAACTTTGCCCCATTCCACTTGAGTCTCTTACATACCCCTTTCCCAAACCTTTGCAAGATCCAATCACATAATCGCTTAATATCTCATATTGTAGCATATTGCTGGAAGGAAATGTATAGAAGGCATACATTGTATTTTACACGTTCTAAGAGGTCAATGCTCATAATATGTACACAACAATTACTTCAATTACTGCAAAATGGCTAGAGTAAATGTGTGTTGAGGAACATTAACCATGGGGAAACTGTGCATTTATTAGACCAAAACAAACACAGGATCACCCAACTATAAAATCTTGTTCTGATTCAATTAGCTATAGTTTCCTTTGGGCCCAATCCTATCCAAATTTTCAGCAGTATCTGAGGCCTTTAACTGCAATAAAGTCTCAGAGAAGAAAAGAAGAGGCCACTGGGACTGTCCCGCCTCCATCGCAGGGTGCATTGCATGCCTCATTGCCATGGCTGCATCAGTGCTGCAATGTTGGGTGGGATTGAGCCCTTTGTCATTTAAATCTCTCTACCTTGGGGAGGGCCTGTGGCTCAGTGGTAGAGCCCCTTTTCTGCATACAGAAGTTCTAGTATCAACTCTACATAAGGAGGAGAACCATAGCCAGTCATCATGTATAGGACTAGCCTGAATGGACCAATGAGTGAAGGCAGCATTTCTTAACAATTGTCCCCTGCTGTACTACTTTGCATGGTCCATCTATTGTAAGTACCACAAAAATAATTGGCAATGATGCCATCCCAGGTTACTTCCAAGTGGGAGGCCAGACAACACAACTCCAAAAAGAGTCTCAGGATGGATGGAAGGGCTCTTTTAGTGCTTGAAATGCACATACTGGAGTTCTTCCTGCAGAGCTGAATCTCCTGTCACTGTTTGTCACATTGCATTGCTGGGTCTTCTGCCAGTGGTGGGAGTCTAGGGGTCCCACAAGTACACTGGGCACTACCTCAAGTACCAATGGTTATTCATGTATTACTGGTTGAGTCTTCTGATTTATGGAAGCTTTCTAAGGTCTTCATTTAATTGTTGGCTTAAAAACATTAAAATCAAAACCATAAAACCTTCTCCTTTGTTCATTTATCCAGTTTCCTTGCAAGAAAAAAGAATGAAGCTCTTTCCTTTTCTAATTGTACATGGGAGCTTTGAAGTGCTGCTTTCCAATGACATTTATTTTAATTCTTTGATTAGCCAACCTTATCCATGTCTCTGAAAACATCCCAGGTACAATTTTGAGAAGCTGAAGAGCAAGATCTTGGTGCTTTTGCTTCTCTGCCATCTACTGGCCAATAATAGCTAGGGCCATCACCCAGTTACAGAAATCCTGATTGTCTTGAGTTTTAAGCTATTAATTTTCTTAATCAGCACTATCTAGACAGCAAATATTTCTGTGCAAATAAAAAAAATTATTCTCTAGGGAGAAAAGCAGGATTTCTTTTACTGAGCCCTTACAGTATGGCCCTGAGCTCCATGCAAGCTTATAAACCCATGCAAGCTTATACTAAAAAAAAAAAAAAAGCAGGCCTCCATCAGTCTTGGAAGACTATGGTATTGTGCTCGGCGCTGCATACGCTGCATGCAAAGCACAAAAGCCTGGGTTCGATTGTTATGGAGGATAGGCTTTTACCCAAGCAGCAAATCCCCCCTCTCCATGCCACTGAATTAGTCCAGTGGAAAGGCAGAGCCAATACGATTGGATCCAGCTGGCGTCGCAGAGCTGGGCTAAGGACAGGAGCTCACCCTGTCTTGTGGGGCTGACCCGGGTCTCCAACCCTGGCCTGCTGGTTAACATGCACAGCGTCTTAACTGCTTGCGCCACCCACAGCCTTGCCTTACTTACTTACAAATTTTCTTACTTACTTACTTACTTACTTACTTACTTACTTACTTACTTACTTGCAGCCTTACTGCAGCCTAGATAATACTACTGAAAATAGTGCATTTAACATCCCAGGTTTTCAGTTGCTCTCTGCAGGCACTGGGGGTGTCCCAGTGGTAGTTCTGCTTCAAGACATATGAAGGATGTCTCACATTTTTAGGGTCAGGAATTAGGTGTCCTTTGAAATGGAGACGCAAGTTCAAAACGCAACCAAAGAGACTTGAAGCATTAGGCCACAAACAAGAAGACACACCACACATCTTCCTTCTTACATGTGAAGACATGGCATGACTCCATTGTGCCTAGAGAATCTTCATCCCCCACAAGAAGCAGTTAGGGAGTGGAGAAACTGGCAGGAGGGCAGTGAGTGCAATGGAATCACAGAAGGACTGGTCAGGTGCCTTTTGGGGGAATGCTGAACTCGCTGAGGGGGTGCTTCACACCCATATCCTCCACCAGCTCATCCTGGCATTTCATTCTCCCACTACTGCGTTTTCTCCTCACTCTTTCACTCACTTTCCTACGGGGAAGATGCTTGAGTTAGGTCTTCCTGCCAAAGAGATAAGTGCATCTACAAACCTGTACCGAGTTTGGGGCCAGATGTGGCTCTCAACGAGCCTCCATCTGGCCCTACAGGAAGCCCTCTCATCCCCCAGAGGTGAGCTCTGCTCTCTACATGTCAGGAAGTTATTTTGAGGGCTGTGTATGAATTGTTATATAATTTTGATTTCTTTTTTATGTCTTTTGGAATTGTTAAATAAGGTTATAATTTAAGATACATTTTTAGGTAGTAGAAATTAAAAGAAATTAGTAGAAATCAATTTTAGACTAAAGAAAGGTACATCCGGAAAACTTAAAAAATTATTTTTTAAGAATATTTTTGCTTGCTTCTTCTTTTTCCTTTTTGTTTTTTTTTCTCCTCTTTTCTTTGTTTTTTTTAAAAATCCAATTAAAAATTATTTAAAGAAAGACAATGTGATCTTCCTGCCAAAATATTTAGAGACCCAGTACAGACTATAACTAAAGTAGGAAGCAAATCCCCTCCCACTCAGCTTCATATGTAGTTTTCCCCCACATGTAAATATCCTTTCTTTGAACTGGTTGGGCCTAACCTGAAGGAATATGTTGCTTTGTTCTGCTCAAGAGAAATTTTAAGGGGAGAACACTTTGGTTATAAAATGGCATCTTAAAAAGAGAAATCATGGGAGTTGAACTTTAAAATACTAGGGAACATATGATCAGTGCATTAAATCTAACCACTATTGAACCGACATGATCAGAAAGGAGTCACTCATTTTTGTTTGAGCACATTACTCACTTGAGTGTACACCCAGCTGATGCCAGTGGATAAAATGATGTTCTTTCATGGCGTGTTCAGAAACATTCTACCTTCTAACTTCCGAATGAGGCAGAGGTGATAGTGATGATAGCAAAGATAACATGGAGAGTGAAGTATTGCATAAAGAGTAGGAATATGTATCCCACTGTTTAGTTGCCAATCTCTGAGAAAACAAAAAATGTACCAAGCAAAAGCTAAACTAGATAAAAATGAATGTTGGGAAGAGGTAGCTACATTAGAAGCTATGAGGAGATTTATCAGGAGTATGAAATTGAACTATATGGATTTATCAATAGTACATTACAGGCCGGGATGCTTTTCCTCTCATCTGGTGTAGTAGATCAAAGAGAAAACATTTCTTTATTTTAAAAAAGAAGCCAAAGCCGGCAAAGAGGTTGGTTCTATTTATAGAGCACAAATATTGCTGCAGAATCATTTAACTCTATGTGTTAACTCATTTAACTCTAAGTCTACAGCAAATGTTTCATAACCTTTTTAGTTGATGTCTGCACCAGCAGTTTTTCTGAGAGATCCCAGGACATCCCAGAACACCTGGTGTCGAGTATTGATTCTACATTCATCCCTAACCAGGATTCCACTACAACAGTTTCTATTTTTGGCAGTGGCAAGTCAGTGTGTTGTTAAAAAGGTTCAGCTTCCCCCCAAAATTCTCCAGACATTTCCAAGCACATTCTCCCCTTTATGCTGCTGCCTGGTACGGCAAGCTGAAACAATTATCTGCAAGGAAATTTTTAATAGCTACCCCAGCTTATGATTACAAATAGCAATGTTCTCTCTTATACCATCTTCTGATGCTAATTATTATTCTTTGTGTGATCATTGTATGACAGCAAAAAGACACAGAAGCACATAAACACTGGATTTTATTCACTGAAGTATGCAGCAGTGTGCTACCATTACCATTACCATGTTCCAGTTGTGTAGTAAGGCTGTTCCAGCTAACAGTAAATTTTGGGTAGGTAGTAGTAGGGGATGAGGCACTCTTTCATTCTTTTCTGTCCTCAAGTAATGCAAGCTCTTTGTGGCAGTTACAATTCAATCCTGACTCTAGGCCAGAAAAAATGGCCCAGCTAAACTGGTGTTAGTTGGCCATATCCTGAGCTGACAAGTTGGGCCAAATCCACAGGTCTAGAAGGCCTCTGGGTGGCCTAACTGCTGCTGAAGAGGCAGCAGCTCAAGGGCAGCATGCTCAGGGATCGGGAAGACCTATGAGTTGTGCCGGCCTACATTAGGATTGCACCCTAAGAGTACTGTGAGAAGAAAAATTTTTTAAACATTACTCCATAAGGTTGGGGATACTGATCAACACCACCCTGTTCAGCACCACAGACAAAATATCTTTCTCAAATCTCCCTACAGACTGAACCTGGAACTTTTGGAATGCAAACCTTGTATTGTAACCCTGAGCTATGGCCTCTTTCCCTTTCATTAGATAGGACCATTTATCCCTGGGTGCATAAGTGGGAAGCAGCTGTCGCCTAATTGAATAGCTTGCCTATTTTGAATGATGATGTTGAGGTTAGCTATTTGGGGCCTGTCATGTTCTTCAGTTGAGCTATCTATTGTCAATATATTTCTGCCACTGCATTGCTTGGGCTCAGTAATTATCCAAGGCTTTACAAATTTTAGCTATTCTTTACTGCATTGTCAATGCAGTTGACTTTATAATAGATATTGATGCCAGTGAGCATTAAATGTTTTACAGCAGAACATCATCTCAATGGCACATCCTTCCTGATTGCTATTTATTATGGAATGCTTTTTGCTATTTTATGGATCCCTCTAGCCATTGAGGAATGAATATACAGATACTCTCCATAGTCGCTTTGGCCTTCTACTTACTTAGTTTGTGGCAGCAATCCATTTCCTAAAAAAATTAAAAGCATTGCTCTGGTTTTTATGCCACGTACTGTTGAAAAAACAAGGTTTGATCCCAACATTTCACTCTCAGACCTGGAGCGCATCCTCAGGGGTTACAAATGTAACTCCTCAGGATGTTACCTCTTGTAAACCTTGAAAATGGTCTCCAAAGCTGAGAGTGAAACAACACTGGGATCAAACCCTATTCTTTCTACTTGGTGTAAAGACCAAGTAGTACTGTACTTTTAATTGTGTTTTAGATTCATCTGACCATGAAAGCCTTGGTGTGTATGTGATCTATTTCTCATTTATCTGAGTTAGTTATTTCTTACTGATCTTATAAACATTTCCTCTTGAAGTAATGAGAGCCACAGGCAATGGTGGAAGAGGGTGGTGGATGTAGAGCAGTGATTTTCAACCAAACAAGGCACCGAAATTGTCAAGGCACACCATCAGTTGTTTTTACTATTGACAAGGCACACCAGACTGTTCAAATCCCCCAATTTTCCTATTTATGAATGTCAATCCCCAAATTCCCATGGCACAGCTGAGGACTATCCATGGCACACCAGTGTGCCACGGCACACTGGTTGAAAATCACTGATGTAGAAAAATGATTACTGGTAACCTGAGAAGATTAATAAACTGAGAATGTAAGCGTGAAAGAGTAATAGAAACACTGAATTTCTTTGCAGCTCTTATCAACAGTGTTATAGTTAAATAAACATTGAAAATCTAAATTAAGACTGAGCAACTACACTTATCACATAAAGGCAATTTGAAATGGGTGTCAAAGATATATTGGTGCAGATTAATGTCACAGAATGTGACTTTAATTTTGATCCATTATTTTTTATTATTGCTTTACACTGTAATTTAAATAGCTTTAAAAATGAAATTAATAAAATATAAAGTAATAAGAAGGAAAATACATAACTATATAAGAAGCTAGAACAGATAGATGATATTTTCCTTTCTATTTCACTTGGGCTGCAAACCTAAAGACACTTTCCTATGAGTAAGACCCATTGAACTCATTGGGACTCAATTTTGAGTAGTCATGGTTAAGGTTATGCTCCAAGTCTCCTTTCTGTCTCTGTGCCTAGCAGCTCAGCTTGCAGAGCCATAACTAGGGAAGGGCCTGAGGGACACCTCCCTTGGAACACTGTCAAGCACAAGTGCTTTACTCCAGAGGAGATGCTGCATCTTCTTCTGCATCCCCAAGATTCCCAAAGGAGAAGGAATGGGGCATGCAAATGGCCACAAGACACAACCTCTCCTGTGGGTGTTATGTGTACGTAGTAAGATAACAGTACTTTATTGTCATTGTACAAAGATGTACAATGAAATTCAGATGCACTGTCATGATACGTACTCAATATACATAGAATAAATAAATAAAAATTTATATTTAATCACACATCAACACTCAATCCTTTCAACACTCAATTTCATTCACCATGCATGCAGTCAGAACCAACATATACATTTGAAATGAAATATATTAAGATAAAACAATGTCCATATTGCACTGAAAACATAACAGTATTATGCAACAGGAACATTTAAAGGTACTATATTTTTCACTGTTGGTGGTTTTTGAGTTCATTATTCAATATGGTTATAGCTCTAGACGCTGTGCCTGTTATCCAGCAGGCCAGGGTTTGAGACCCAGGTCGGCCCCACAAGACAGGGTGAGCTCCTGTCCTTAGCCCAGCTCTGTGACACCAGCTGGATCCAATCATATTGGTCTGCCTTTCCATTGGACTAATTCAGTGGCGTGGAGAGGGGGGATTTGCTGCTTCGGTAACAGCCTATCCTCCATAACAATCTACCCAGGCTTTCGTGCTTCGCATGCAGCGTATGCAGCGCCAAGCATGATACCATAGTCTTTCAAGACTGATGGAGGCCTGCTTTTTTTAGCTCTAGAATAAAAACTGTTTTAGATTCATCTGACCATGAAAGCCTTGGCGTGAATGTGATCCATTTCTCATTTATCTGAGTTAGTTATTTCTTACTGATATTATAAACATTTTCTCTTGAAGTAATGAGAGCCACAGGAGAGAGCCACGATTCAAGAATCGTGTGGTGGTGTTTTAATGGATCAGTATCACTTAGTAGAGGTGCTATGTATGTTCCTTTCATTTTCTGGAATCTAGGCATTTTCTGGAATCTAGGCATCTCAGTTGGAGAACTAGTGAAGAAGGTAACGTGGCCTCAAGAAATGCCTTCACCTGAAGGCCTGAAGGGTTTCTTATGCCCACAGATGCCACACACAACCATCTGCAACTGCTGTATACTTCACCATGCTCCCTAAAGGTAAAAAAATGGCTACTTCCAGTCATAATATAAAACAGGAAGTGACTTTTTATTGCCTCATAAGGTATTCAAAGGATCTGGGAAACACTCTGGAAGGCAATAAAAATGTCCCTTCTGGTTTTACAATAAAACTGTCATTAGCATTTTTTGTTTTTATTTTCAGGCATTCAGAAACACACAGCAGCCCTGGCTGGTTACTTGCATCCTCTGCAGGCCTCAGAAAAGTGTGGAGTGCTTGTGGAGATGTTTGGCACTGATAGATAATTGGAATCCATGGATGCCGAACCCGTGGAAAATGTGGAGCCCCTTTATACACAAATGGAACATTCACAAAACTTGAGAATTTCCTTGTGCTTTGGAAGTATTTGGAAAAAAGCCACAACAAGGTAACAAAGGAACAGTAGATACAATGCTGAGGAGCTGTTGAACTTGGTAAAACAAGAAGGTACAACATTATGAGCCAATTTAAAACTTCCAGGAAAAGGGAGTTCTTTTACTCGCGTTATCCAATGATACTCATAACTGCTGACTTGAACTATGGTCTGCCCTTCTTCTTGTCAGCTGTTTTGAGTGTCCATGACTAATCTGTATTACATAACATTGGAATTGGTGCAGTGTTTCAACTATGAGTGTGAACTGAGAAATCTCTGGATCATATCTGCCATGATCTCATGAGATGGTAAGCTGCACTTGACCTATGGATCACAAGCTTAACCAGCCTATGCAGACGAAATGTGAAATACTGTCTGGTTTCATATGGCAATTACTGCCCAATCCTACCCTGTCACATTACAGAATACAGCAGAGCCAATGCAGCATGTACTGCATACTGTAGTGGGGGGTAGACTCCTTGGGACTCCATGGACTGACACCAGCCATTATACAAGTCCAAAGAGAGCAAAGGGGTGAGGTGGACAGAAAAATGGGGGTTATGTTCAGGAAAGTGCAACAGCCACCATGTTCACCTGGTGAACCCGACCCCTCTGACACATGCCTTACCCACATGCCTACAACCTGCTCCAACCAACAACTTGCCACAATCCACACACTACCACCAGTGACTGTGCTGTTACCATGCTATACTCACCAATGGCCCCATAGTACACTACACCATTGTAGGATCCAGATACTTCCATCTGTATCTTGCTGGCTCCATTGACAGAATGCATGTTCCTCCAGTGGAGCCCAGGGGATAGAATTAGGCTAGAAGAGTGCAATCCTATACATGTGTATTCAGAAGTAAATCCCAGTGCCTTCAAAGAGACTTACCCAGGAAAGTGTGTATAAGATGGCAGCGTTAACCGTCTGAACACCAGTGGCAAGGATAGAAATGGCAAGATGGGGACATCACCTTCATGACCTGTTATTCATGACCTGTTTGTGTACTTCCCAGAAGCATCTGGATGGCCACTAAAGAAAATAGGATGCAGGCCTACTTGGGCCTCTGGCTTTCCCCAAGATGTCTCTTCTCGGATGGTCTTGTGAACAATAAACCATATGTGTATTCAGTTCCCATGCTTCATACACACAGCACAACTTAATCAAACTCAGCTGAACTGGCTGACCATATGTACCCTTTTTCCAGGACATGTCCTGGATTTTAGCCTTGTGTCACCCTTTCCAGAAGTCCTTCACACACACAACCCAGCCAATGTATGAATGTGGAAAGAAGAACATGTTGGCTACCTATGCTTCATCACACCAACAAGCCACAGCTTCCAGCAATAGTAACTAGAACTTCATGGGGAGGGTTTCACACATGCAATTGAGGGCTTGACTGGCCAGAAGTCAGTTGAAGATTTGTCCTTGGGACTTTCTGCATAGTTAGCATGAAGTTTAGCTAGCCTCTACCACTACCTTATCTCTCTTGGCCATCACACGCTGTGTTCGCTGAACAGATTAGGATATTCTTCTTCCAGATGAAGCTGTAGGTTTCTTTATGTGAGGCTGTGAATGAAGCTTCTTTACCATCTCCTTGAATTGCTTGTCAGCCTTCCTTGCCTACACCCCCACTATTCTTTTAGTACATCCTCTTCCTACAACTTGGATCCTAAATCTCCCATTTGTTCATGGTCTCAATGGAAACTATAAGTGCCTATCTTAAATTTATAGTCCTCTTCTTCAATAAACGACATTCCCATAATATCTGTTTTACCATAAATTCCAACAGCCTGCTATTAACCGTGTTATAGTATGCAAGTTGCCCATTTATCCCTCTTGTCAAGTCGCAAGCCTTATAACGCTCTGTGATTTAATGTGTGTGTGAATGATCTTTTCTCTTCCATGCATGTATGTAGATATGAGTACATTTCACTACTTGTTTTAGGGCTCCCATTCTTTTTCTCTCTCCTCAGTACCATTAAAGGTCTTGGGGGTTTTCCATTGCATCTTCTTGCTTCATTTACTTATTTATTTTGACTCTTCCCAAATGCTCTTGCCACATTAGCTACTTGGTATTGTGATGTGTGTATATCTACACAAATTCCATCTGTGCGGAGCTTAGCTCTGCATACACAAATTCAGTCAGAAAGGTATTTTACAGTCCCTCTGCGGAGGCTGAACTGGCAGCAGTTCTGAAAAAGTGAAAAAAGTGAAAAAAGTGAAAAAAAAGGTGAAAACCTGCATGGTCCAGTTGTGTTCAGCAAAATAACAGCTTAATATAACCTAACCCACTAACATTTATCTATCATCTATCTATCTACAGTATTTATATACCACTTTTCAACTAAAAAGTTCACAAAGCAGTTTACAAAGAAAATGAAAAAATTAATGGCTAATGGATCCCTGTCCCAAAACAGATCACACTCTAAAAGGCAAAAGAACACCAGCAGAAGCCACTATAGCAGACACTGCTGGTATGAGGAGTACTAATAGGCGGCGTTAATGTGGTGTTGCAGATCGGAGCAGAACGGAGCATCCTAGAGCTGCTCCAGACTGTCCTTAAACAGGGATAGGATTTGGCAAAAATGAGAATGCACTGGTTTGCAAACTTTTTCAAGACCCAGGATAATGAAAGCCAATAAGTGCAGCCTTAATGATGAATACACACAAATGCAGCCCTACCAAGTAGCAGCTTGTTTAACCCTTAATGCACATTAACCCACAGACCCACAGTTTTATCTAATGCAAGTCTTCTTGGCAAATGTGGAGAATCCCGCCTAGACAAAATTCCCAAGGAGTTCCACAGGTAGTTCAAAGATTAGCAACATTGTTCCCTTGGGATTTATCACTTCCTGATCTGTTTAGCATGCTATAAATGTTTTGAAATACAAGTGCTACCTCAGCTGAAGAGACAGCTTTCAAACTCTGCACATTGCAGATTTAACTCTGAATGTTTTGACAAAGGAAAATGTGTGTTGGCAACATTACTTAATCCAGACTGGAAAAAGAAAATGGAAGTCATACTTCTGCTGAGATTAGTTAATGATCAATAGCGACAGGTAACTATAAACACAGTAATAGAGTCACCCTCATTTTATTCTCTCTTTCCACCAGCAATACTGCCCTATCACAATTACACTTGAGGAAAATTAATTTGTTTGACTCTCACTTTTAACAAGTTACAGTAAATACAGTGTGCTAAGAAAAATGCAGTGAAGGAAGGAAAGGAAAGATACCCATGCAGAGAGCTTTTGCAGAAGAGACTCTTTCGTGGAGACTAATAAAAAAAATGTGATATCCAGATTTCCCATGTGAGACCAGGATGGAAATGAATGTTTTGGACAAATGCTCTCTCTCTCTCTCTCTCTCTCTCTCACACACACACACACACACACACACACACAAACAAATACACACGCATGCACACACAATCCTAACCATGTCTACTCAAAAGTAAAACCCATTGTGTTCAATGGGTCTTACTTCCAGGAATGCGTCTTTAGGATTGCAGCCTTTGATTAAAACAGCTCAACATTTAGAATTTGTTCTTTCAGATAAGTTTCCTGGCATTGGCTATCTTGCTTGACCATACTTTCTGGAGCCATATGCATTTATCATGCATCCAACATACACACAAGCTGTCACAGCAATTTCTGTTTAAGAAAAGCCATGATGCTTGACAGATTAATGCTGAAGTCCTTGGCCAAGCCAATGACCTCATCTTGCCAACTAATGCTAAGGCTATGCATAAACTTTTGAATATGGATGCTACAGAGAGCATATCTGCAGTTCAACCCTTTATCAGATGGGTGCCAGTTTTCTAGTTCAGCTTCTCACAAAGAAAATAATATTTTTCTTTGAGCTAATGAAATATATGTTTGAATCACAAATGTTCAGCCTCCTGTGCACTGCCATAAAAGGTGTGATGCATGATGGCAACATTTATGTTTCTTAGCACATCATAAGAGAAATGCCTTCATAACTAAAGCAATCCCTGGAGATCTCACTATAAGAACATAAGAGCCTCCACTGGATCAGGGCAAAGGCCCATCTAGTCCAGATTCCTGTATCACACAGTGTCCCACTAGATGCCTCAGTTACAATAAATATATGAATCCAGGTGCCCTCCCCTGCATCTGGCATTTTGAGGTTGTTCACATCTAAACACATCCCTCATGGTGTTCATATCTTCAGTATTGCTTTCAACAGTCATCCAGAGATAGATACTGACTCCTGGAAGTTCCAGACCAAACCAAAAAGACTGGCAACACTACTTGATCCTAAAGCTGATACATTATCTGGCAAAGCTCCCCACCCTTTTCCTGCATGTACAAACTGGGATACCTTTTGAGTCTTCCTCTTTGCTCTCTCCTTACATAATCCCAATTGAAAAGATTTGTAGGAATGGAGATAGCAATGGTGGGAGATAGTAACTGCTAATGTGAGCAGCAAATTAGGCAGAAATCATCAGCCCTGGGCATTCATCTATATCTTGCAGAAAGTGGTTAAAAGTCTTCCAGGGCTGATCATGACAGAGGCTCTTGACAAACCTTCCAGAGGGTAAAATGATAATGAAATGTTATTGAGGCTGCAATCTTACCAAGACTTTTCTGGGAATAAGCACCACTGAATAAAACAGGAATTACATTTGCATAGACATGCATAAGCTTGTACCCTAAGAGGTATAGTAAAAGGCAGCTCAATCCTATCCAGCAGCCCAGCCTGTTTTCATCATCATTGGCATCCTTCAGTCTCGAAAGATTATGGTATCATGCGCTGATTGGAAGTCCTGAAACAGCAACTAGTGTGGCTAAAAAGGCCAATTCGAAAGTGGCCAACCCTTCCACACTGAGGACAAATAAATTCTGTCCCCTGCCCAGGCCCCAGGTCTCGCTGCTTTTGGGTCTGTCTCTTTGCTTCAGCTTGCCAAACAAGTATCTCTTCCAGTTGGAGAAGGCCATGCTGGGTCTTTTGCCTCCACGCTGAACGATCAGAGGTCACGGTTTCCCAGCTGTTGATGTCCATTATGAGCATCACAAAACACACAAAACACATCATAAAGCACAATCTATGGTTGTACTGCCGCCACAACTACAAAAGCAGTGGCACAGTGTCTTAACCACTTGTGCCACCCACAGCCCCAAGAGAAAATGGTCACTGCACTGGTAAATTGGTGTGTAGGGCAATACTGGTGGGAGGGCAGTACTGGGAGGTGGGGTTGTAAGAGATAATGAGAAGGGTGAGGATGGAGCTAGGAATTAGGTAGAATGGACAAAGCAGTTAAAAATAGCAGTAGCTCCAATTTATATCCTATCCATCTTACTGTCCTCATTCATAAGTGGCCCTCTTACCAGACCTGGCTCACTTAAGTTAGCAAAAATAAGCTGAACCTTCAGGGAAGTGCAGACCCACCAGGTAATAGTACTGTATGCGGATTGTTTATACTGTATGTCTGAAACATCTGTTTTCCCTAAGGAAGACATATGGCTGCAATCCTAAAGACACTTTCCTGGAAGTAAGACACATTGAACACAATGGAGCTTACTTCTGTGTAGACATGGTTAGGATTGTGCTCTTTAGTTTAACTTGTTCCCTCATTGGGTTACATGTAGCATTTAAAACAGTATTAAAGAGGAGAACAAGGGCAGGATGATGAATGCAGAGAACATTGGCGTTCCTGGCAAGTATGTGAATAATGGCACAACTGAAGAAAGAACATTCTCCTATCTGCTTTGTCCTCCCCCTTTTTATTATCAGTTTGCCCTAAAGATGACTAGAAAGGTCAGTGGAATGGAAGAAAGTGGCTGAGGGTTTTTAATGCAGACTGAAGGTTCAGTTTTGCTTTTTAAAAAATAAATAAACAGCAAGCTTAGACCAAGCAGACCTGTTTATTTATTTATTTGTACGGCAAAATGCAGCAGCATAACATGGACTACAAAGATGATGGTGCCATCTGGAAAATGTAATTCCTTCTTTCCATGCTCACATGTGAAAGAGTGTCTTTCCTAAGGTAGAGTTGAAGATGTGTATGTGTATATATAAGTACATTGGCATCAATCAGACTTGAAAGACTATGGTATCGTGCTCAACGCTGCATGTGAAGCACAAAGGTCTGGGTAGATTAATATGGAGGATAGGCTGTTAACCAAACAGCAAATCCCCCCTCTCCACGCCACTGAAATAGTCCATTGCAACAGCAGAGGCAGTCCAGCTGCATCGCAGAGCTAGGTTAAGGACAGGAGCTCACCCTGTCTTGTGGGGACCCAGGTCTCGAACCCTGGCCTCTGGTAAACAGGCACAGTGTCTTATGTAGGGTTGCCATGATTCTCTTCCACAAAATCAGGACAGGACCCTCTGTCCCATTGGCTAGTATGTGAACAGAATCCCCAAAAATTGGGATTGTCCCGGTTTTTCAGGACATATGGCAACCGTAATGCATAGAGTGAATATATAATTTTTTTCTTCAATATAGCAGCTATAAGAAATCAGTGAATTGCTGAAGAATCATTCCATTAATGGGAATTAAAAACTCATTTCCTGTGGAGAAAGGATCAAAATACATGACAATAATAACCGAAGTAAACCTTGTGTGTTTAGTTTTTCCAGACTAAAATGGCAGCTATAGGAACCCAGGCTGGATCTGGACTATGGGATATTTGTACTGGGTCCCCCGCTTCTCCAGAAGTCTGTGTTTGAAGTAAGTATAAACCTATTAAGAAGTCATTAAGAAGTCATCTGTCCATGACAATGGATGATGTTTATCCATTCCAATACCAGGTCACCCATTAGAAAAAAAACAAGTCTAAAGTATGGCCTATCTGAACAGCGGATGCTATTACCACTTGCATAAATAGCCCTCACAGTAAATGCCTGTAGTATTTACCATTTTGCCTCCTTAGCTACAGTATTGCTTTAATTTAACAGTTATAAGAACTACTTCACATCCCTCTCTGGTTTCCAGGCACAGTTTCATGAAAGTCAAATACAAGATTTATTATATTTGTTTAACGCATCTTGCCAACAGCAAAGAAAAAGGTATTTTAGTATCTTAACTTTAGTCAAAGTGAATTCTGGTTCAAACAGTATGTATAAAAAATTAAGGTTTCATACCAAATTTACTAGGCAGAACAACTGGCAACGCAAATAAGCTGTATCCACTAACCATCTCTGATTGTCATCATTTTTATAGGGGCTTTATTTACATTTAAATGGCATTAACAGTCAATGTTTCAGATTGTATAACATGTTTCATTGTTTCATTGTATAACAATGAGTTTAAAACAAAGTTTTAATTAGTTCTTAAATTAGTTCTTAAATTCTTAAGTTTAAAAAATGAGAATTTGAGAGCTTGCCAACTCCAGACAGATGTCAGACAGAATGCCAAATGAGAGTTTGCCAGCTCATCTCTTCTGGGGCTACTAACTATGTGCATGAATGACTGGGAAATGTTTGTGCTGTGGTTTTAATAGAAAGTGGCTACTAGCTATAGGAATCACAGACCAATCCCAGGAATCCCAGGGATTGTGGGAGTTTGGAGCGAAACACTTTCTTCTGTGATCCAAGATACTTTCAAAGTGTCTCCCCACTTTCTCTTTCTCTTCATCCTGAGCATATCTCTCCCCTCCTCCCTTCTGGCTAGCCCTGAGCTGCTTCCCTCTTCTCCATGGCTGTTCTCTCCCTCTGCCCAGCGGATGACCAGCCATAGGAGGAACAGCATGGAAGTGTTGCTTTTGCTATGGGCAGGCGCACTAGACAGCCCTGACACTTTTAAAAAGGGCTGCCGGCCAGTGCGTCTGCCCCAACTGCCAACGAGTGTGTTTGTTATGTGAAGCACAGTTTGTTACATCAAGCAGAATCCTGGATAAATTTTTGTTTGTTACGTGGAACATACTTTACATGAGGTGCCACTATAGATACTAAAAACCAACCATAAAAATAATATCCTCTGTTGCGGGATACAGCAGAACCAACATTGGTACTGCTACTTTTCCCCCTTATGAAGCAAGTAAGGGGGAATGAAACTATACAGTCCCAAGAATCATGGAACGTTTGAGGGGAACAGTGGTTTGATTTTGCTCACATAATGAAGCAGTAGGTTCCTAGGGTGTGGGGCTCTGCATGGTTCCCCAAATTTTGGAGACAGTGAAGATAACAATTGCAACCAACTTCTACTTCGCAATCGTTAAACTGGAAGTGAATCGTGATTCTTATATTTCCTGTCATTGTGCTTCAGGGAGAACTGCTGGGGCTCATATGTGACTGCCTGCACATCCCACTCACATGTAATGCTCCTTCATTACATGTGTGAAAGCAAGCCCCTGTGCAATCCTGGGGGTCATGTTGCTCTGTTCCTCCCTCCCTCTGCATCAACTTACGGAGGTGCTCAAAATCTAATAGAATTTGGGAACTGCTGTTCTTGGGCCTCCAAGTTTTGGGAGCGACTTGGATAGATTATAGTTATCTGCCAGCTTTGGCACTAACCGTACAATCCAGAGTAACTACAGGTGCACGTAAAAGACATTACGTGCACTCGTAGTTACTGCACTACTTAATGAAAACCTATGGGAAATTCATATTGCAATCCAGAGCAAATTGTTCTTACACCAGAGCAAGGACTCCCCGTAATGTAGGGCAAAGCGTTAAATTTGTGCCTGCAGCTGAATGGTCAGTAGCCACTTGGGATTACAATAGCCATTTGGGATGGCAACAGCCTGATGCCACTGCTGACAACCTGCTGTGTTGGCAGGCTGTTGGGGATGGGGTGTCAGAACAGCATTGCTGGCCTGGCCAGGCAGATCTTCGACAGGGAGAAAAGAGCATATTCCATGGAAGCAGTGGGAATAGAGGAGGTATGTCCTGTAGTAATGGTGCACACTGGATCATCATCTCTTTTGAAAATTTTCTTGCCCCTTTTTCTTCCTTGGAAATACGCTACCAAAATAATTAGTCTCCAAGGGGATGACAGCAGCCCAAGGGCTTACATGGAGGTAAGTTAAAAATATTTTTTTTCTTACTCCTGTCTTCAAGTCAACCTCCTCACCATAGGATGCAGTGACTGGCTTCTGGGGTGGCTGTCTTGGTGCTTGTGGTTGGGAAAAGGATTGGGGCCTCGCTTTAGCAAATTGTTTCCCCACTACAATATTTAACCACCATTAGCAAGATGCTTTCTGCTTCCTGTAGCAGTTATTTTGTACTGATGGAAATAGTCCCCTATTAACAGCACTCAAATATACCACACTAAGCAGCAAGGAGGAAGAGCAATTTACAAACGCTAAATATAAAATCAATTATTGCAAATAGGGCCACCTGAGGCCATAGCAGAACCTGGATTAGCTCGTAAAAGGAAACCTCTAGTTTCATGGGGGCCAAGTGAGAAAGTCTGTAGTGTATATATGTGAATGTGTAGTAAATATCTATGTTTCTCACTCCTGAAGGGATATCCTTGATATCACAAAAAGCATATCACAAAAATATCACAAAACAGCACACAAAAGGGTGAAGAAATCCTGCAAGAACCTTCTACCAAAGCCATAAGATCTCCAAATAATATACTGAACATCTTATTTTGTGCATTTTTCCTCCCAGCTTTCCATGAATCATGGAAATCAGTGCCTTTTCCACTATTTCACACAGAAACATTGTCATCAATTGTTATGAGGAAAGTGAAAAATAATGTGCCACTGCTGGTGCTCCCAGAGTGCTACTTTAGATTGGTGGAGGAACAAAACCAGCTGTCTTTGAGGGGGTGATTTCAAAAACCAAGCTCAGCTGTGATCTGGCCATGTGTTATTGTTCGATATGTTCAGCATCCTGCCACAATGAAATACTCTGCTTCACACAAGGAGCCTGCCAACTCAGATGGGGAGTTATCTTTTCCATTATGCTTTCCTTTCACTTTGTAATATTTCTCCATCAAGTGAGAGTTTATTCAAGACAGCAGCAAACAGAAGACCCCAAAGCCAGGCAGGGAAGATGAAGGAGTAGGTGAGTTTTTAAGGACAGGGCCAAAACTATGTGGCAGAGGAGGAAAGTGGACCAGTTGTTCTGGGATCTCTCTACAGCCACTGCAGCCACAGCTTCTTTAGTCACCCAGCTTCTTCTTTAGGCTGAGCTGAGCAGACCAAGTACTGTCTTGGAAAAGCTACTGAGTGGGCAAGCAGAACCGGTCTAGGATGCTCATGCACCAATTTGTACAGTCAAAACAAGGGGACAGAAAGCTCCTTGCGGCATGATGTTGTGATTATAACTGGCTTAGATTCCTTTCAAAGGTGATTGGACAGATTTTTGGTGATTGTACAGATTTCTGATCATCACAGGTTACAAGTTATGATCCTTGTATGCAGTCTCTGGGTTTTAGAAGTAGCCCACCATTTCCCACAGCCTGCCACCTGCTGAGCCCCTGGCAGCGGAAGAAGGTGACCACCTGCCAGGCAGCAGCAGCTGCTACTTCACAGCCTTTGGAAGAAGGAGCACTGATGGCAGAAGCAACAAGAGGAGGTGGTGTTTTTTAAAATTGCAATAATGTTTAAAAGAGTTGCTCTTTTTAAAACTGCTCTGAGAATCAATTTTCACCATTCCAGAACTGAGTTTTTCAAGAGACTGTATTGGAAGTGAAGGGCACCTGTCTTTATAAAGCAGTGAAATTATTCACATTTGAGTGTTTGGCCAGTCTAAGAAGTGGATATATTTGTGTAGTGAGGGAAGGGACAAGCATCCTCTCCATCTTCACAGGAGAGAAACTGGCAGCCTGCTAATGCATGAACTAGCCTCTGTCACACTTGATCCAAGGGCTTTCCATAATGACCGTCAGGGATCCCCTTCCCAAGGCTCTCTTGACTTACCAGTTCCCAGACAAGTGCCTGGAGGTGCCCAGCTCACAAGTCCCTCGGGGGGGGGGAGTTTCCACCCAGGGGAGAGACTCATGGAGTGAGCCCTTCAACCCCAACCCCCCAACAGCTGAGGGAGACACTCTGACAGGGTGGCATCCAGCTTAGCCTCAGGAGAGACTGAAAACCCGCTGAGTGTATGGAACTGGCTGCAGTGGGGAGACAGCAGGGTGTTCGGGCCAGAAGGCAGGCAGGTACTGTGAATAAACAAGGAGAAGCTAGAGGGGTGGGGGTCTAAGGGGAAAGGTCCCAGGTTATATAGGCTCAGAGGTTCAGGATGAGGGAAGGCTGGAAAGGTGAAGGTCTGAGCTGGAAACAGCTCCCCACATGACCCCTGAAGCTTCAGGCCTTTGAGCAAGATAGGGATTGAACCCGCTCAGGGCCACTCTGAGACCTCTGCAGGGGGTATCCAGGCCTGGCCACCCCTAGAAGAGGCTAGTTCAGCAGGCCTTCCCCCTGACATGACAAATTAAGGAGCCAGCTGCTGCCAGCACTTTGGCCTGGTAATCAAACTAAGATTGTAAGAATTGGTATGGCGGAATATGCATTGTTCATATTTTGGATAATGTTCAGAAGGCACATGGTTGGCAGTATGTGCATGCACTTGAAATGCATGTCAGCGTTCATGGAGGCAGCATGCAGAGGCCAGATTTGCTTTTGATAATAGCATACCATTGTTTTGGTACCCAAGCAGTCAAAAAATTGGAGTTAAGATCCAACTTAACTCCAGTTAAGTTCCTTGGCTCCAGTTCCAACAGTGATTGGAGAGTGGTTAGTCCTATCTATCTATCTATCTATCTATCTATCTATCTATCTATCTATCTATCTATCTATCTATCTATCTCTACACACACGCGCGTGCGCGTGAGAGAGAGAGAGAAAGAGAGAAAGAGGGAGGGAGGGAGGGAGGGAGAGAGAGAGAACTTAAAAGGAATGTGCACTCTCTTTGGTGGAGTTTTTCCTCCAGATTGTTTGCTCACCCAGCAAAACAGGAAACCTTTCATTTCCAAGCTGTTGGTCTAAGCTCAGAGAAGTCAGTAAGTAAAACATAAACAACAGGTTTAATGCACCAAAATGGAACATTACCTTCTTCCCTGGTGTCATTTTAATTGTGAAATTTAAAGTCTTCAGAGTGAGTCTCTATAAAAGGTAATGAGCTCCTCAGCTGGGCTTCTGTTATGTTGTAGGCTATCCATATGCATGCATTCAGAGATATCTCTATTTGATCAAATGCAACTACAGTAAAACCTTTGAGAATAACCTGGATTGAGGACTTTATGCAAGACAAGCAAACATTTCTAATAAGTTTTGACTTGATATACAAATGATATCTTGATAAACAAGTGAAAAAAATAGTCCCAGCTGGTATATGGCCAGTTTTGGCATTCTGCCAGAATCTGCTCAGCCTCTCCTGAGAGACCAGCCTATCAATGTTTACTCTGAAGTAAGCTTATTACAGTAAATGTGACTCACTCCTGTGTAAGGGGGGCAATGGAAGGGAGCTTAATAGACCAAACCTTGCATACCTTGCAAACCAAACCTCTACTCTAAAGTAAGCCCTATTATAATCATTGGGGTTCAATCTTGTGTAAGGGGACAGATTGCAGCCTGAGAGATCTGAGAGACTAATCCTAATCCAGAGTAACCATGGGAAGACATAAGAGGCACTTACTCTGGATTGCTCTATGCATTTCCCATAGGTAGCACCGTAACTACATCAGTGTACAAAGGTCCCGTAGTTACTCTGTATTGTAGCCTAAGGGCGCAATCCAGAGTAACTACAGGGAGTCCTTGCTCTGGTGTAAGAACAATTTACTCTAGATTGCAATATGAATTTTCCATAGGTTTTCATTAGGTGGTGCACTAAGTATGGGTGCACGTAATGTCTCTTATATGCTCCCATAGTTATTCTGGATTGTAGGGTAAGTGCAGGTTTCATTTTTCTTTATTTTTTGTATTTTCTTTGTTATTTTGTATTATACAAACATTTTGGATTACAAGCACGCTTCCGGAACAAATTATGCTTGTGAACCAGGGTACAATTGTATTTTTTGTTTTCTCCTTCATGGTTTTCAGAGTTTCACTTTCAAACCTCAGAGATGTCCTTTTACTATTATTGGACATCTAGACAGAGCAAACCAAGGAAGTCCAGGAAAAGACTGTGTGGTTTCTCGAATTTTTCTCTGAGGTGTTCTGAGACGGCTGTTAGCCAGCTGCAGTTGAACTCGCTCACTTGTGCCGGGCTAAGTTCGTTCCAGCCTTGATGCTGAGCTAGTTCTGGCAAGCAATACAGTGAAGATTGCAAACTCCATGTCTTCATACTCCACACAGCCAGCAGTAAAAGGTCCTTAGAGACAACTTCTGGTTCTGAACAGTCAGCTGGAAACTACATGAGTGGTTACCTCAGTGATTGTAAGAGCCCACTGCAGCAGGAAAATTCAGAAAGCAACCAACAACCTCTCACAATCAGATTTTTTCGGCACACAGACTGGTTTCACCCCATTCCAAGCATCCCCCTTGCAAATTATAATAACACTTAAGGCTATGCTGGGGCAGGTTGTGAGATTAAGCAACCTGTTTCCAGATGTGTTTTGCAGAACGTGCCTAATGTGCAAACAGGACATCTACTGCATGTGCAAGGTCCATGTACATAGCAATCAATGACACTGCTCAATGGCTCACCGCATAAGGAAGAGGGAGGCAAAGGTGAAGGTTGAACAAGACCTTTATTGTAGGGGTAATAAATTCAACTACAGGAAAAGACATCAAAAATAATAAAACCGGTTGTCCTGATCTTTTCATATCATTAGGACCTAAAGGTAAGCACTGCCTATGTAAAGGGAAGAGGATTTTTTTTTCAAAAGGAAAGGGGACACATTTATAAAAGGAAAGGGGACACATTTTGCATTATGGTGCAAAAAAGGAGAGAGGAAAGATAAGAAATTCAAGAAGAACTAGAAAGATAGATAGGAAACTCAAGAAGAAATTTAAATCTTCCCAAGAAGAACTGGAGCTGGAGGAGATCTGGGAGAGAAAAACTCAAGAGAGGATTCCAAGTTACTGGCCATGGTGAAACACTGTGGCAGTGTTGTGGTTCTCTGTAGCCTCAGCCTCAGCCATAGGCTACGAGCATGAAATGAACCCCTCAGAGGGTCATGAAGTTACTTGTGATGGGAAAGGTGGTCTTGTAACCAGTTGCTCTAAACAGATGCTCCAAGCAGGAATCAACAGGCAACAACTATTTTCCTTATTCTCTGAGTTCTTGATGGATTGACTAAGGGGAATAGTTCACTGAATGCTTGGGGCTGATTTCAGGCTTCCCCTGAAATGATTTAAAAATAGACAAAAACTTCTGAACTTGTACACAAGCATAACTCTCAAATCTATGAGAAAATAATAGAGACAACAAGTATATTGTCAGTTTAACTGCCTATGAGGAAGAAAAATAGAAGGGGCTTTATGGGCTGATGGCCATTTTTTGTCAAGGACCAAGGCCAGCCATTTCTGCCAACTTGTGTGCAAAGCATTGCAAAACATGAGACCAGGTTGCCTAGTCCAGGAGTCTCCAAATGTTTTGACTGGAGGGCCATATAATCTCTCTGACACTATGTTGGGGGCCAGAAAACTAATTTACATTTCAAATTTGAATAAATTTACATAAATTTATATAAATTTATATATAAGAATGTATTGGAGCATCAAAGTTTGCTCAAGAGCTGGATAGAGGGGTCTTGCTGGGGCCACATTGAGGCTCAACGAGCCTCTGCCCCCCGGGCCAGGATTTGGAGACCCCTGGCCTAGTCCAAACAACCTTCTGGGTTAACAGTCGGGTTTATACAGTCCAAGTTCAGAGACTATTGCTGCACTACCCTGGGAAGGGGAGGCTTTTCCCCTTGGCTAGTGTAAGGCTGCTGTAGCCTCTATAAGTCTACTTCGATATAGGCCATCTCTTGAGATGTTCTAAGCCCACGTAGACCAAAGTGGTGATGTGCTGCTCCCCTCTGCACTTCCAACAGGGTCAGGATATGATAAAATGTCATATCCTGGCCCCATCCCCTGCTCCCCTTTCTCCCTCTAGCCAAAGCCCAAGGGATTTGGCAGGCCAAAAGAGTGTCTCAGGAGTGCTCCCTCAGGGTATAATTCTAACCAATTTAGGCCACCCCAACTCACCCATCTCTCCGTTCCTGTGATGGTTTGGGAGGCTGGTGCATAGCTATGCACTGGCCTAATCTCTCCCTGGGAGTGTCAGAGAAGTGTGTTATGGCACTTTTGCAATACCCTCAGGCCAGCAGGTGAATTTTGCCAGCCTAATCAGGGATTAGGATTGCACTGTGATTCACACATGCATGGCTGTTGCTTATAGACCAACGATGTTCATTCAGCACACAGAGGCAAATAAAGAATGACTGAATTACAGCATCCAAGTTGCAAAGTGCCCATTTGGGAGGAATTATATGAGGAACTTCATCTCATCACCAGTTCAAGGTCTTGGTTGCTTTGGGCAACAGAACAAAGTTTTCAAGCATGATCGGGGTTGCCATATGTCCAGTGGTGGAATTCAAATAAATTAACAACAGGTTCTATGTCCTAATAACCTAAATTAACAGATTCTATGTCCTAATAACCTAAATTAACAACAGGTTCTATGTCCAGAGAAAAACAGGTTCTATGTCCCATTAGTAACTGGTTTTCAGAACCAGGCGCTCATTAGCATAGGGTTCTATAGAACCTGTGAGAACCCCCTGAAGCCCACCACTGTGATATGTCCTAGAAAATTGGGACAGTCCTGGTTTTCAGGGATTTTATTCACATGCCAGCAGGTTTGACAGGGGATCCTGTCCCAGTTTTGTGGAAGAGAATTATGGCAATCCTAATACTGATTACTGATGGTTCACTGATACTTAACATTTGTGGCTGCCTTATTCTGAGACAAATTACTGGTCCATAAAGCTCAATATTGTCTTCTCTGAATGGCAGAGCATGGTTGGCTCAACCTTTTCTACTAATCTTTTTCAAAGGAGATAGCAAAGATTGAACAGATTGGTTCCTTCTGCATATCTGTTTGCTACCACTGAGCCATGTTACCTCCTATTCTGTTCCCCTTCTTCCCTCCTTCTTCCCTCTCTCTTTTCAATCTTGAAGCTTTCATATGCTCACTAAGGTTACCTCTCACCCTCTAGAGCTTGTGGCTCAGCTGTACCGTGATGGCATTCAGTTGCCACATAGTCACTTGTTTACTAGATTGGCTGGTAGTGTGTTTAAAAAATCCCTCTCAAAAATAGTCTCTTTGATCATCTAAACCAGAACTTCAGCTAAAACTGAAGGAAAGTATTCTGCATGCCATCTGCATTGTGCTAATTTTATGTACTGTTGTTATTTGTCAGGGCAAGATATTTTGGAATGCTATCTGTCAACCATCTGTCAACAGCCTCGTTCACATTCCTCAGATCACCAGCAAGAGCTTCCCCCACCTTAGGTAACCATCTGCAGTTTGCTAGAGTGGTTAAATGGGAAACAGCTTTCACAGAGTGCATTGTGGATATACAATGCAACAAGGTTCTCTCTTAATTAGTTATTTTGAGTTGTTTGTATCTATCACATTCTAAACAAGCCTTTTGATAACTGAATATTGGTTGTTAACTGAGATAGTTTACTCAGATTTTACATGCTAATCTCTGTATTTACAGTGAAATATTTTTTCTAATTTTTTTAAAAGTTTCATTTTGTGAAAGAAAAAATACACTTAAACACTGTAGAAATCCAAACAGAACGAACCATTTCAAAAAAAAGTCAATAACATTATCAACACCATTACAAGGAGAAACTAAAATGTGTCTGGTATTTTCAAACAAAACAAAAAATGGGGTAACAAAAAGGAAATATTAAAATATTTTAGCAATCTATAGAATTGCATATTTAATGTGCTATAATATTTCTAGGAAAGGCTTCCAAAAAGCCATAAATACTGTATATGCATCCATAGTTTTCTGTAAGCCATTCACTCAAATTATGATAATACCAAAGGATTTTTGTGTGAAATGTTGAACTCTGTTTTAGGTTCAGCTATTTTTCAGATATGTACATCATGTACTCCAAACTTCAGATGTCACTTTCTCAATATTCAGCTACAGGTGGAGTACTCCATTGTGAGATCACCCCCAAGTCACCCACCCACACCCAGTTCCTCAAACTAAACACTTGCCCTAAGACACTCCAGGTAACATCAAAATGGAAAAACAACAAAATGAATGTCATTGAAGCAAGAACCAAGAGGCTCAATTCAAATGCCCAGTAATAAAAGAAAGTATGAATGTTTTAAGCCTGACAGATACCTGGTAGAAAAGGGATAATTAATGTGATGATATGGATGTAAAATGCATAGGAGAAAGTGCAGAGTCAGTCCACCTAGTGAAGATATAGATCCTGTTTTCAAATAAATAAAAATATTTGAGAGAATCATTCTTAAAGCCAAAATAGCTTAAGGTGCCAAAATGGCTACTGCTGCAAACTCAACCCCACAGTAGCTTCTGGAGGTCCCCGCAGTGGTTCTC
The DNA here is from genome assembly GCA_030015325.1 of Cryptoblepharus egeriae. Taxonomy (NCBI): domain Eukaryota; kingdom Metazoa; phylum Chordata; class Lepidosauria; order Squamata; family Scincidae; genus Cryptoblepharus; species Cryptoblepharus egeriae. The sequence continues at coordinate 230,494,924 of JAREYC010000001.1, forward strand.
AAACTTCCTAATGCCGTGACCCCGTAATACAGTTCCTCATGTTGTGGGGACCCCCAACCATAAAATTATTTTCGTTGCTACTTCATAACTATAATTTTGCTACTGTTATGAATAGTAATGCAAATATCTGATATGCAGGGTATATTTTCATTGTTACAAATTGAACATAATTAAAGCATAGCGATTAATCATAAAAACAATACGTGATAGATAGATAGATAGATAGATAGATAGATAGATAGATAGATAGATAGATAGATAGATAGATAGGTAGGTAGGTAGGTAGGTAGGACTAACCACTCTCCAATCACTGTTGGAACTGGAGCCACGGAACTTAACTCCAATTTTTTGACTGCTTGGGTACAGAAAAAAAGGAAAAGAAAAGAAAAGGAAAGGAAAGGAAAGGAAAGGAAAGGAAAGAAAGAAAGAAAGAGGAGGAATGGGAGGAATGGGAGGAATGGGAAGGTAAGTCCCTGGGTGAGAAGAGATCTCCATACGATTGGGATCTCAGGCAGCAGAGCCAGCCACTATTTACTAGGAGTAAGTCCCATTCACTATCATGGGACTGACTTCCGAGTAGACATGCATAGAACTGGGCTTTAAGGCTGCAATCATTTCCTGGGAGTAAGTCCCATTCACTATCATGGGACTTACTTCTGAGTAGACATGCAAAGACCTGGGCTCTAAGTCTGCAATCCTCCCCACCCCCCAAGGCTCCACATCGTCTCACAGCTGCTCAGAGGTTCCTTCTGAGCTGCTTCTCAGCGGCTTCTTCCAGCCGCAGTGGCTCCAGCGTTTCTGCCAGATCTTCCCACCTGGCCCCCTGCACCAGGAGTCTTTAGGCGACCCCCAGGAAAGCTCCAGGCAACCCCCAAAGGGGTCCCGACCCCCACTTTGAGAAACGCTGCCTTAGAGGAAAGGGCATTTCATCCCCTTCTTCCTGGGGAAAGTCTCAAGCCCAGAAATTGGGCTTCTTAAGTCTTGAGAGACTGTCTTGAGAATCTTGAGAGACTCTGTGTCGGGCCTTCTGGCTTGAAACACAGTTCAGGATCCAGTGGAGTCCCAACCCCGCTGTCTCCACTTCATTCCTTATAATGTCTTCCCCATCCTCAAGGCCTTCAGCACTGCCCAGAGCTCAGACCCTTGGGCACCATCCAGTCAAAACTGGGCTTAGTGCCAGCTGGCACTGGGCTGGCACCAAAGCTGACTCAGAGCAGGTGGTCACAAGCATGCCTTACAGCACATTTGCAACATCCAGCACCACCAGTACTAAAGAACTCAGGATTGTGCCTTTAGTAATTCAGGGCCAAAAAAGTTGTGTGCTAAAAGGGATAATAATAATGAAGTGTGCATATGTAATTAATTCCTCATTAGTATTATTCAATTAATTGACTCAGATTTCTTTATTCAGATTCTAGCAGGACATGAAATGGAATGGTACCAGCAATGGGATACAAAGAAATTAACAACTGGTTCTCTGCCCATCTGGCAGCCACTTTTAAATGGCTATTTTTAATCTTTATATGTCCTATCTCTTGTTAACAACCAGTTCTATAGAGTCGGTGCGAACCTGCTGGAGCCCACCACTGAAGGGTACATCAAGCAAGTTGCAACAACAGAAGCTGGAATAGTAAATAGTAATTTCAGTAACTCAAACAAACTGATGAAATGAATCTAAACTCAGAGCACGACACTGAGATAAAATTTCGAGATGCTGCAAGTGATCGTGCCTTGAAGCAGTTTCTTATGGAACGATGGAGCGGAGAGGTATTTCTTGATTTAATGCTTAGCGGTGCCTAGCATTAAAATTCTTTCTTTTCAAACAGCAACACTATTAGCTGAGATACAAACACCAAAAAACCCATAGTAGAACTCTTGCAGATTGTAGAAGAATGCAGATGAGCCACAGCACAGTTGAGTGCTCCTCAAACAAAAGAAAGAAAAATTGCCTATGCATAGAAAACTAGCTGGTCATAAGGTATGTATTCAAAGAGGAGAGGGAAGGGGAGGCTCAGTCTATGTAGTGATGTCATCTTGAGAAGCACTCAAGTGCTGCCTTTAGAACTGTTTTCAAAGGACCTTATCCAAGAAGAAGCATCAGCATGAAGCAAACTAAGAAATTTCCTCACAGGCATTTGTTAATGACTTTGGTGGGAAGTAGCTATGGTGAGCCTCCACTTTCAAAATTGTCCAAAAACTACCCAGAAGAAGGCTAGTATTCATGTATTATCAACCTCCTATTGGCAAGCAGGCCAAATAGACACCCAATAGTCCACCTACAGTTTGCAACCTTTCTTTTATACAGCAGTATTATCTAAGCAAAGTACTTCTCATGACTGACTTTCCGAAAAAAGCATAGAAGCTTCCACAGGATCACATCTGTAAGTTCAATTCTAAAGGCAGCCTAAAGCATTAACGCTTTCAGTCCTTTCAGGTGCTGATGATTTTGGATGACAGACTTACATTTATCTTGATTCTGAATACAAATTGTTTTTCCAAACCATTTCAGGAAAGACCCTTCCTGTCCCAAATTTGGGAGAAGGCTTGATCATCAGCCTGAAGAGCAGACTTCATAAGGCACTTTTCCAGCAATCCCAATTTGCTGTGATTTTCCACTTTACATCTGAATCATAATATATAAAATATAAATGGGTCTGAGATTCTGGTTCATCCTACCTGACCCCAAAACCTCTCAGATCAACAGTGGTATATGCTGTCTGCACATATCAGATCCATCATGCATAGGCTAAAATTGCACAGTCAACTTCCTTAATACGAGGAATATTATGGAGTATATTATGGGCGTCAACAATGCCATTTTAGCCTAACACTGGATTTTATGCATACTGGTGGTATCTTCATCCCCATGTTGATGTGCAGGTCTCGTGGAAACAGGCATCAAACAGGCACACCCGGTGCGCCGAAAGAGCAGAGCACAGTCACCTCTTATGAATTGTAAGAGATGTATCATCCAACTCAAACCTGTATTTTTCCGTGAAAGCAGTTCACACATGCTGCTCAGAGAATCATTGTGTGTTGAAACCTCGAATAAAAGGTCTCAAGATTGCAAACCAACCCTTAGTCCTCTTTTCTTAAGTGGAGAAAAAGCAGAAAAACCCATTGCTTAAGACAGGGGTATTCAAACTACGGCCCGTGGGGTCCTAAATCCGGCCCGCCTAACTGGTGGGGAGCAGCCATCTTTAAATTGCATGCAGAGACAGCACCATGCGTGAAAACAGAGATGGAGGCTCCTCCCCTCACCTCTTGGCCAATCAGAGGCTGTTATGAGCTTTCTAACTGTGATTGGCCAGGAGGAGGTGCCTCCAGCCAATCACAGAGCGCTCACAACAGCCCGATTGGCTAAGAGAAACCAGCCTGCATGCGCAATTCAAACATGCAAGCATAGGCTGGCTTCCCCCATCTCCCACCCCTGTATGGTCTGGATGGGGGCCTCCTGCAGCCTCCCCAGCCTTCCCCGGGCCCTATCACCCTTCCCCTCCACCACCGTTGCCCCCCCGACCCTCCCTTGTCCTTCTCCAGAGCTCCATGGGCTGCTGCCAGCCCGTGGAGCCCCCATCACCCCACTCCAACCCTCCCCTGTCCTTCTCCGGCACTCATTAGATGAGCGCTCATTAGCCCTCCTCTCCCCCCTCCATCCCCCCCACCCTTCTCCAGGCTGCAAAGGCACCCTCGCCCACCCATGCCTCCACTCCTGACCACCTCTGCCCCAAGGTAAGTCCACCCCATCTATCTTTCTATCTGCCTGGGTCCCCCCTTCTCTGTCCCCCTTCTCTGTCCTGCCTGGGTCCCCCTTCTCTGTCCTGCCTAGGTCTCCCCTTCTCTGTCCCCCTTCTCTGTCCTGCCTGGGTCCCCCCTCTCTGTCCCCTCTCTCTGTCCTGCCTGGGTCCCTCCTCTCTGTCCTGCCTGGATCCCTCCCTCTGTCCCCCCTCACTGTCCTGCCTGGGTCCCCCTCCCTCTGTCTCCCCTCTCTGTCCTGCCTGGGTCCCCCCCCCTCTCTGTCCCGCCTCAGAAGTAAGCCCCATAGCAGACAGTGGGGCTTACTCCCAGGTAACAATGGATAAGACAGCCCAAGCAGGTCTCCTCAGAAGTAAGCCCCATAGTAGTCAGTGAAGCTTACTCCCAGGTAACAGTGGATAGAATGGCAGTTTCACAGCCCAAGCAGGTCTCCTCAGCAGTAAGCGCCATGGTAGTCACTGGGGCTTACTCCCAGGTATCAGTGGATAGGTTGGCAGCCTCAAAGCCCAGAAAGGTCTCCTCAGAAGTAAGCCCCATGGTAGTTAGTGGGGCTTACTCCCAGGTATTAGTGGATAGTTTGGCATCCTTGTTCATTATAAGTTTGGCATCCTTGTTCATCAAACTATAGTCTGGCCTCCAACAGTGTCTGAGAGACAGTGAACCGGCCCCCTGTTTTAAAAGTTTGAGGATCTCTAGCTTAAGACTTTGACATTAAAATCTTTCACATGCTGGCATTTCTTCCCAAGACACTAAGGACTCAATTTTAACCAACTTTCCAGTGCTGAAGTAATGGCAATGCAACTCTTAATAAAGGAACAAATATTGCCTTATGTTGAGGAGACATCCATGACTTCCCTCCAACTGAATGATTCAGCACATGCCCAACTGGCACTGCTATGTTATTACTGTAAAGTTGGTTAGGATTGTACTTTGAATTATATGTAAATGTAAGCTAGGCAGAAATCTAAGGGTTTAACAATTACGAGGGCTGTGGGTGGCGCAAGTGGTTAAGACACTGTGCCTTTTAACCAGCAGGCCAGGGTTTGAGACCCAGGTCAGCCCCACAAGACAGGGTGAGCTCCTGTCCTTAGCCCAGCTCTGCGACGCCAGCTGGATCCAATCGTATCGGCTCTGCCTTTCCATTGGACTAATTCAGTGGCGTGGAGAGGGGGGATTTGCTGCTTGGGTAACAGCCTATCCTCCATAACAATCTAATCCAGGCTTTCATGCTTCGCATGCAGCGTATGCAGCGCCGAGCACGATACCATAGTCTTTCAAGACTAACGGAGGCCTGCTTTAACAATTACAAAAAAGAAATCTCTATTACCATTATCAAATTGTTTTGAGATTGTTTTGCCATTTTTTCATCTTGCCATTATAATATCTTCCTGCATGAAATGGCAATGAATAAAATTGTTTTTGGTTTTTTTCCCTCCCAGTTTTTCCTACTGCATTCTAATCAGTCTGTAAGCATGTTCTCATTAGTGAGCTGGTGTGAGTATGCTGACCAAATATTGTGTGTGATCTTTTGCTTTCAATGCCTTGTTTAAGAAAGCTCATTTCTTCCATGGAGAGCAAAGGTATAGATATTTAATTAGCAAATTTAACCTGTTCCACATTTGGCAAAAAAAATTACAGCTGTGAAATAATTGGAAAACCTAGTAAAGCTAGCACAGAAGCACTCTCCCCCCAACTCTGGTGTAGTACTTTTAAACCATTTTGCACCGTAGGTATAACAGGCAGGCTACCTATCTGGTAGGATACCTCAGAAAACCAGCTTCAAGAGTGTGGCAATAAGATGCAGGTAACTTTTGTGCTTTCTGAGATATCTGGTGGATCACTATGCAACACAGGAAGCTGGAGTAGATGGACCTGATCCAGGCAGGGCTGTTCTAATATTCTATGGGGAAAAGCCAGAGTAACTACAGGGAGTCCTCGCTCCGGTGTAAGAACAACTTACTCTGGATTCCAAAATGAATTTCCCATAGGTTTTCACTAGGCAGGAGGTCTGGTCTAGAGGGTAGAGCCTCCATTTGCCTGAAGATAAGAGCTGAAGGTTGCCAGACAGAGATAACCGGAAGTCAGATCCGAAGCAAGACCTTGAAACGCGGCTGCTGTAGCTGAGATTTTCCATCTGCTTTTCAGTGGGAGTGAAGGAGCTTTCTTAGCTGCCCTTCGTGAGAACTGAAGGAGAACTTGGTCAGCCAGCATTTCCGACATCGGGGCCAGTGTTGTAACCAGACTGTGAATGTAACATCTTGAATGTAGTGTCTCTTGAAAGATAGAGACAATCTGTGTTTGTAAAAATCCCTTTGGGGTTTTAGAATTCGCCTGCCTATGTAAACTGCTTTGATTAAAGACTGAAGAGCAATCCAAAATGTCCAGGAAAGTGGTATATAAATGCCTAGTTATTATTATTACGTTTTATAGTTGGTGCAGTAACTACGGGTGCACTTAAAGTCTCTTACTTGCTCCCGTAATAAGTCTGGATTTGGGGGTTATGTATACAAATGAATGTTCTTATGTATACAAACTGAATGCAGAATGTATACAAATTGAATGCAGAACCACACAGAAGGCTTTGCTCCCATTCAAAATTTGTTTAGAAATGGTCACCCTGGAATCTCCTTCATTGTGTGGTTTTTAAGTATGGTGAAATTCCAATGATTTTTTTAAAGAATGATACATTTGTTAAACAAAATATAAAATGTAAAAAGAAAAAAATGAAGAGGTTAATGAAAAATTAAAGGTGTGTGTGTCTGTCCGTCTCTGTGTGAAAAATCACCATGTTTCCTTGGATCTTGCAGAAAATTATGAGAAACCCATGGGACATTTTAAAGTGATAGCCCAGTCCCCCCTGCTTGATAGCTTCCTTAAGCCATCAAATCTTGACTGGGCAAATCTTGGACTACAAAGCTCCACTTCATAGGTATTTTTGATAGATCACAGGCTCTTGCAAATATTTCTGTCCCAGGTTCCTGAGTAAAAAGCACAGAAAACCAGCTTACTAAAATATATTTGCTGCTAGAAAGGAATTGAAAAGGTTTGTTTATTCTACTCTATGTGTATTTTTCACATCAAGGTTTCTGCTTTATTGGCATGTCAGTGCTTGGTCAAGCCTTAAGATTTTCAGCTTTTAAAAGGAGCACTGAAAACAGCCTCAGTGAAGATGTGACTCACAGTCGTTGAGGCTCAAGAGCTCTGTGGAGTGAAAAGCCCTTTAAAAAGAAAGAACACTTGTGTCAAACTATCAGGGTTGTAATTGTCACACATCTTTCTTGCTAGAAATATGATTTCTTAATCAGCCTTACAGCCCAATCCTAATGACACTTGCCACCAACAGAATGTGAGAGGATGCTGACATGAGTGACTTCCCACAAGTTAGAGCAAAGTTAGTGCAATGGCTGGCAGCTAAATACACAAGGGCTAACATCCACCAGCACTGGTGAGTAAGCAGGGTGGGCAGAATGGGACAGGTAAGGGAAGCAAAAGGGGAGTATTGGGGTAGGAAGTGGGAAGGGAATTAGGAGGCAACATGAGGGGGGGGGAAGCGTTGTTACTGGTTCACCAATACAGTACTCCTCTCTTTCCTTCCTTATCTCTTGTACTATTGTTCTCTGCCAACAAAATGGCAGACACAGAACTGTGGAGACCCATTGGGGAAGCAGAGGCTTTCTCCAGGGTAAGGGAATGAAAGTTCATTTCCCCTGAGGAGACTTCCATGACTTTTTCTCCTCATCATTAAGATATAGCATGCACTTTGTTGGCAGAGCTACATGATATAGGGGTGGCCTCAGGAGGGTTGGGCTCTTAAAAAACCATCATGAGGTACACTGTCTCTTTAAAATTTGGAGAATATATGGTATTTAAGTGAACAGGAATTGGAGCAGTTCCAGTCTGAAGCAGCAGACAGAGAACAGAGCAATTAGATTGGCAAGCATATTTCTCCTTAGTGCAATCTCAATTACATAACTGTTAGGGTTTGAATCTAATAATGAAACATGTTTGGTCAGGCAAGTTGATTCAAGGCTGATGCAATACTGCAGAAGGCTGATGCAATCTAGCTGATGCAGTCTGTAACTGCTCTTACAGCATGATTCAGCAGAATTGGAAGTGCTGAGTCACTGGTCACATGACTGCAATATCTCTAACTGATTGGTGTTTCACTATATTTAAGTGTGTATGAGATTATTGTAAAGTGTGGGTTACTGAGGAGGAGTATTATTACTGTTTGATACTCTGAAAGACTGGACTGTACCTGTGGACTGTACCTGTGGACTGTTTAACTGGATTACTGAGATTGGAATAACCCTGCAACTGGATGTATGTATATGACTGATCTACTGCTTTGACCTTGGACTGTGTTACTTGACTTATCTTCTGCCTGTCTTTTGAACAATATAGTTATCTTGAACTATAAACAGCTGTGTGTTTACTTTGTGCTGCTGCTCTCTCATCCTCTGCACAACTACTCTGCTTAGCCCTGCTAATCCTGCAGGGACTCACATTCCTAACAATAACATTGTTTGAAATCAGAATTCTTGATTCTTAACAAAGAACAGCCTAGACCCCAGGATTAACTATTCTTCTGTTTCACTCAATAACATTTTGTTGCACATCAATATACAATTTAGAAAGTAAAACAAAAGTTCTGTTTGATCATATGCACCATCAGTGCAGTATGATGGCATTCAACATAGCAACTAGCATCTCCTACCTTGGCAAACTCTTTTATTCTGCAAGAAAACAATTTACACCAATAATGGACTATAATGACATGAGCTCATGTGCAGCATCAGTCATCCTGAAGTGCTGCACCACATCTCACTGCATTGGTGCACAGTAATAAATTTCAGGCATGGTCTCAAAGCACATGATAACATCACCTTGCTGACACACAGAAGATCTGGATCTGGTCAATACTGCCAGGGAAACCAACTCGTTGTATATCATTGAACCATGGAGGGGTTTCTTTAAACATACCTATTGGGGAACCTACCGGCATTGGGGAGGGGTGAGTGCAGGGAGCCCTATAGATACCTCTGCAGAGCTCCTCAAGCCTTCAAAATGGTAAACAACACAATCAAAAACCACTCTTCTGGACATGTCCTAGATATTCATTTTTTGAACAAAATGTCAGCAAAAGAGCACTTTTAGTGCAATCCTAAGCATGACTACTCAGAAGTAAATCCCATTGTGTTCAATAGTATTTACTGCCAGGAAAGTGTGGTTAGGATTGCAGCCTTACACAATATGTAAAGAGCTGAATATGCACACTCAACGTTTTGCGATCATTATACTAAATGCACAGATAATCAGGATGGCACCAGAAGGTCACACATCCATTAGCAACATGGCCAAAGGACTACACGTTTCAGGGCATATGCTACCGGATCTGGCCATTGACTCATTTAGGAGGCCAACAACTGAGGTCTTTTATTATCCTAAAAATCACCAATCTAGAAAAAAAGAAAGGAGGGGTAGTCAGACATACTTAAGGGGCTGCATTTCCTAAAGAAAACAGTGGTACAAACAGGATGTCTTTAAAAGGTGACAAGTCATTCAATTAGAGTTTACTGAAAAAGGATCCTACAATGAACTAAAAAAATATTCATCAGCATCCTGAACTGTGTCATTTTGATGTGTGTAGGTGGGGAACTCCAACCTGTCTAAACTTGCACAAAGATCATAATCATAACTTGGAAATGTGCTTGCATGCCTTAAAGATGTTACAGTTTGACTCCGTTTGACCCAACAAAACAGCTGTGCCAAGCAAACTGCTTGGACAGATTCAGTCCAAAGTGTTAAAGGCATCAGTAATCTCAAACTCAGAAACTCTGGCACCTGCATGACTTGTAGAAAATATGAAACTTCTGATGGATTTCACAGCAGCTGCAATTACAGAACTTTCTCAATGCTGGGACTAAAATCTTGTGTAAGCATCAGTGGAGGAAATAGAGGAATATCTGAAACCCAACAGTATGGCCTTGCCAAAAGGAAAAAAAAAAAAGCATAATGCAAGAAAACATTCTGCACCTGCAAAGGAAAAAGACCAATATAGTGGGGGGGAAGCAGACCCCAGACCCAGTATTAGCTTATTCAACCACTACTGTTGCTATCTATTGATGAGGTTGTCTCCCAGAATACCTTGAGATCACTTCTCTCTTACTTTCTCCAAGCTTCCTCCAAACCTAGAAGGTCATGAGGTTTTGACACATCCTCTATAGAGGATTCTCTGCTAGTCATAGTTGCTCTACAGGTTGCAACTGGAGAGGGCCCTACCATGTTGCCTCACAGCTTCTCAAACAGGCAGAACAAACAAACAAACATTTTAAAAAATTATTCTTGTTCCCCAAGGGCAATTTCTTCCTGGTTAGATGGGGAGGGGGTTCTCAAAAGCCACTGAAGGGCAAAGAGCAGCAACCCAAATAAAGAAAACTCTAATTTTACATATGTTTGATTGTGATGTTTTTGGGAAAAGCATACTTTAGTACTACTAGTAGTACAACAAAGCATTTGCACTTTCAAATTTTTGCAATCACTCTGTCAAACTTTCTGTGTACTCCCGCATTTTTTTCCATCTACCTTTTCTGGAAAATGTCCATTTCTCTTGTTTGGGGAGTCCTAAGCCAAAAAAAGCTCAAAAAGCAAGCAGAATTGATGTGAAATTAGATGTGATCTTCAAAAAGGAGTGCATGTATCCATGTGCTTGATTTAAGCGAGAAGACAGTTTGCATCATTCTGAGAAGCAGTGCTGGGCAGGAGTAGCATATCTAATGGGATGCAGGAGCAGTCTGCTCTGGACTGGTAGAAGGGATCAGTTGTGCTAGTCTTTACAGGTCAGTGCAGGGTCTGGGGAGGGCAAAGAAGTGGGAGGGAGGAGGGTGGGCTGAGAGCAGGAAGGGTTGTGGGAGTTTGCACCAAGTGTTATGGAAGAAGGGAGGCATACTGAACCTCCTGCAGGAACAGGTTCTGTTAGGAAGGGGCCACCACAGAGAAAGCCCTCTTCCACTTCTCCTATGATCTTACCTCAAATAACCACAGGCCTCTCTAGAAGACCTCAGGACAATGGTAGATTCATATGGGAAAAGGCTATCTTTCAGGTACCTCTGTATCAAGCCATTTAATGCTTTAAAGATTATAAATGGCTAGCACTGTACTATATCTGACAAAGAATAGGCTATGCAGTCTGGGTCACTGGATTATGACTTTATTCTGAGCATGCCATGAATATGTGCTTGCTACAGGCTTCAGTTAGGAGTGTGTTCTGCTCATAACTGGATGCCCCCCTTGCATCTTTATTTATCTCCCTAAGCTTACCTTTGCACAACAAATATTTTACAATCAACATACCCCATTCAACAGCTCGCTTCGTTTAAGTAGTGCCTTATTACTGCACAGAAATCCAATATCTGGGATATTGGAAATAGGCTCTGTTATTTTGCTTTCCTTGCTGCTGCAGGGCTGAGAGAAGGAGCATAAAGCACTGTCTCTCTTTGCAACAGCTTCAATAATCTGAATTGATGGGCATTCCACCAGTAGATGTGAAGTGAGACTTATGTGCAGCGGTGCCGAGAAATATTAAAGGGAGGAATTCATCTCCCAACATGACATAGAAAAAAATGTGAGCTGGCCTGATGCACTGCCGAGCCACACAAAAGCTTTTGTGGGCTCCTATGAAAACTCTTCTAATTTGTGCAACAGACAAAACAGTTCTTTCTCTTTTCTCATAATGTGGTGCCAGCTCCAGATGTCAGACAACCAGGTTCTGACATGAAATTCACAGCCACAGATGGGGTGATGACCTGTACCTTAAATGCCTTCTCAAAAAAGGGTAGCCATTTAATGAGGGAGGGGGTTCCTAAAGAAAAATATATAGCAGAGACTACTCAACAACCTAGTCCTGGTATATCCCTTAACCAGTTGTGGCTGTGCAGAAGGCTGAACAGACTATCTGATCACTCCGCTTACTGTAGTGCCATTCTGCCTTGGCAATGTCAGACCCAGAAAACAGGCAAGTATTTTGCTGTGTGGAATGATGTTACTTGCCAGCAGCATCCAAGCAAGACAGCCTGACGTCATCAAACAAATGAAGATCTGCTTGTGACAGTCCATGCATGGAACTTGCACAGTACAGTTTGGTGGGCCTGGGGCTGAGGGTTCTTGATATAAAAAGTTCAGATATCTGGGTAAACTATGATGATCTAGGTGTACAAGAGTTGATATAATTTTCCCATAATAATCATATATAAACATAGGCATCAATGATAAAGAATGGCAAAATAGGACCAAGGGGTACAGCATTTGGTCCTAAAGGAAGAGAAAAGAGCTCCAAACAGGTGACATATCCAAACATGTCAGTTTTCAGTTAATGTTGCATGACAAAAAATAAACTTACAAAAATTCCATGAAAACATGTTACATGCAAAATTCTATATCATATAGCATGCAATCCTAACCATGTCTACTCAAAAGGAAGCCCCATTATGTTCAATGGGTCTTATTCCCAGGAAAGTGGCTTAAGGATTGCAGCCATAGTCTTCTTCGCAATGCAATTCCATTACAAGCTTTGATCGTGGGAGTAACAATGCCTGAGTAAATAAAAAAGGGGTCACCCATCTTTATAATTTTTGGGGTAATTTTTTTTTGAGGCTGCCATCCTGTCCACACTTTCCTGGGAGTAAGACCACTGTCAATAAAGGGACATACATCTCAGTAGACATGCATAGCATTGGACTCTGAGGCTGCCATCCTGTACACACTTTCCTGGGAGGAAGCCCTTGCTTTGACTCTCATGGGACTTGATATACCTCATTTCTTGATAAAATAAAAACACTGTTTGGGATGAAGTAAAGTTTCAACTCCAAGGTATCTTGGAGTATCAAGGTATCAAGATACCTTGGAGTATCAAGGTATCAAGGACTAAAAATTTGCCTTCATAAAAGAATGCAAAGATCCTCACTAACTGAAACTTAAAAATATAAAACTTATTAATTTTGCATGGATGAAGGGCTGGTCTGTGTCTTGCAGTTGACACAGGGTGGGTCACTTGAAACAGATTCTGCACTGCAACAAATCCTTTTGGCAGCTGTTAGGTGGGAGTGGCAACAAGAGACCCTGATGCTGGGAAAAACTGAAGGCAAAGGGAGATGGGGACGGCCGAGGATGTGATGGTTAGATAATGTCACCGGGGCTATGAGCATGAATTTGGATGAAGTTTGGAAGCAGGGAGAGGATAGGGGGCCTGCAGTCCATGGGGGTCATGAAAAGTCAGACACGACTGAACAACTAAACAACATTAGCTAGGTCATGGGCTTACCACTTCATTGGATTCTGGCCAGGAAACAGAATCTTGAAATGTAACCAGTGAAGGAAACAGAAGTTGCCATTTTGCATCTGGATGAAAGGAACCATAGGAGTCAAAGTACTCTCGTATTAATTTGTTTTGGGGTAAATAGCACTGTCTGTCACGGAACTTGCCAGTCTTTCAGCTCAACCTACATACCAATAAGAAGCCAAACACTATCATCCCAAGAATGACCACTAATGGCTGCACCACTTGAGTCATCACCATCATTTTGTATTTCCAGTGTAGAAGATGCATTGCACTTCTTCCTCATTCTGGAAATGACTTTATAGTCACCATGTTGCTGAACCTAGAGACCTTTTGCTGCTTTAAATCGCACCTGAATCTTCACATGGCCATCAATCTCAGTGCCTTCAGAGTCTCGCTCTTGTTTATGTTAATGAGATCACGACTGAAGACACTGACATAATCCACTCCAGATCTCCAAAGATAAGCTTATGGGTACCTTAAAGGCAAATGATAATTATACAGTCTCCTCTTGAGCCCATCAATGTATCATGAAACTGAATAACTCTAATCAGAATGAAACTAGTAATTAATATCGGAAGTATGCCGCCTATTATCGGAGTGTTTAATAAGCAGGTGCTGGAGCAGATGTAGTTGACTGCATGTGAGTTGCCAGGGAGACTAAAGCATTCACAGCATAGACAACTTTTAGTGCGGAGCAGAGCATCTGCTAGGGGAGAAAAAAACCAAAAATTTCACTTAAAGAGAAAGTGGCATCCCTAAAGCTCTTCAAGTGGAAAGAGATGATAGAGGTGATTCCCTTTTAAGCTTCAGAGCCTCAAGGATTTCAGTTGGGTGTCTCATGGTTGAAACTGAATCCCGTTTCAAGGTACAACTTTGGCTACTAGAATATTTTAGTCCATTCTTCAAAGCCAACCTTCTTTGCCAAATAGGGGGAGACTTTGGTGTGGAAAGAGGCCAAAATCAGCATATCTTTCCATTACCCCTAGCCTTTTGCTACAGCCTGTTTCAAAAAGACACTTTTCCTGACAGTTACTAGTCTGTAGGGTTGCCATATGTCCCAAAGAACATGGACAATCCCAATTTGGGGGGACTGTGTTCCCATATTGACAAATGGGACAGAGGGTCCTGTCCCAGTTTTGTGGAAGAGAATTATGACAACCCATAGTCTGACATATTTTTCCCCCAGAATGCTCCTCTGAACAACACAGAATCATAAGCATTTTTCAGTAAATTCAGGGAGAAAATGTTGGCTGCCAGATGGAGCATCATAGTGGCTGGCAGTAAATTCACAACCACCTACCCCTCAAATGACCCCACCATTGTAAAAATGAACTGTGATGTGAAATGAGGGTGCATTTCAGCTCATCCCATACGTCAGGATTTGCTCTCTTGACACTATTGAAAACAGTCTTATACCATCAGTTGCTGTGATAAACAATATTAACAGCACAATCCAGAGCAACTAATCTGTCCACATAAGAGCCCTTGGGTTGCCCTATCTATCACTAGGGTAGAGCAACTGCAAGATGCTCCAGCCCAGTTACTCTAGAAGAGGCTTAGGGCAGAGCAAGGCAAGATAGGGTGCCCTAAGAGAGGAGGACCTGCTCTGCCCTAACTGGGGCAGCCAAAGCAGCTCAGGAGAGGCAAGTTGAGGGCATGTTTAGCATTGCCTAGGGCAGAGCAGTTACTCTGTATCCAAAGCCTGTTTCAAGGCAGAAATGCCCTCTTCCAGTTCCTCAGAGATATACCACCTCAGGAGCAGGTATAGTAATGAGTAGACCCATAGGGGTCCATGATAAGGCCCAAGTAAGAATGGCAGTGTTGACCAAAAATCTGAGTTCTTGGCCAGCCTAGCTGCAACCCCTGCCTCTCAACCTCAGGATATGGAACAAACTATGGCTGCCCACAAACCTCAGGATACAGCAGGCCACTCCAAGAAGCCCCTTGTATTCACTGTAGAATGTACTGGCATCTCATCAGGGATTCCTTATAATGCAGGCACACAGTGGCGTCACCAGACTGGTGTGGCTGGTGTGGGCCGCATTGGGTGATGCACTCCGTGTGGGGTGATGTGCCGGAGGAGTTTGACTGTCCTTTGGCAGACCCCAGACGTCAGCATGCCCAAGGCGGAGCAGCAGCCAGAAGCTGCCACTTGTCCGCGGAGCTGGCCTGAACGGCCAGCTGAGGTGCACTGCACAAAAACACACTGAGCATGCCAACAGCTTCAGAGGAGACTTCCTTAGAGCGGAGGAAGTCTGCGCCTCTGCATGGCCATTCGGCCTCACTCAGGAGGCAGAGCGGCAGCTGAATGGCTTCAGAAAGAGTACTGCGCAGGCGCAACTGTGCAGTCCAGGTGGGGGTGCGCGCATCCCAGGGGTGACACATAGACTTCCACACTGGGAGATGCACAGAGTAGTGTCACCACTGTAGGCACCATAGCTGTTCCTTGTTCAGTGTGATCTGAGGGGAGTCTCCTCAGGAGCAAGTCCTCCCCATGTGTCAATTACTTGGCATGCTCTGGAGCAGTTAGGGCAGCCCAGGCTTCCTGACTCTCTGGATGCAGCATAACTTTCTGCTCTGGATACAGAATAGTTAGGAGAGAGCAGTTAGGGCAGAGCAGGCTGCACTTGCTCTGGATTGTGCCCTAAATCTCTTGGTTGGGGAGGCCTGAGTTAAAGTCTGCTATCGTCTGTCACCACAATAGAATAGCAGTGTCTGCTGCATTCCAGTCATCAGTACAAGCGTTAGCAAATTTGCTCAAATTCCAAAAAATGAAGAACTCAAATTTATAAAATTTTAGAGATAGCATATGTGGAAATGCTTGGACTGGGTCAGACCATTACTCTAATCTGATTCTCTCAGGTCTTGCATCATTGGCTTCAGTATGGTCAACACTGGTTATGGTTGGTTCAGTTTCTTGGGTGTTCAGGCAAGTGTGTTCCCCAGTCCTACACGGAGATATGAGGGATTGAATCCAAGAGAGTCTGCATACCAAGCATCTTCTCTTCCACTGAGCTATGGCCCCATCCCATGCAAGGGATTTACCAAACAATGAGAGATGATAGAACATGTGGTCACATGGACAAGGCTTATAAAGCTGCATATAACCTTCATAATCCCATTTTCTGTGAACTTTCCAGAGGCATTAGCTGACTATAGGTAGTGGTGGGATTCAAATAAACTAACAGGTTATATGTCCTAATAACCTAAATTTACAACAGGTTCTTTGTCCCATAAGTAACCGGTTCTCAGAACTAGGCGCTCATTAGCAAAGGGTTCTATAGAACCTGTGAGAACCCCCTGAAGCCCACCACTGACTATAGGCCACAAACTGTTTCAGAAAGTTGGTTCCAGATATTAAATTCCTCTTCTGCCCAAACTGGTCTCTGCAACCCAATACTAGCAGTGAGAAACTACCAGTGAGGCTAAAAGATAAATACGTAATAACATCATTCATGGGAAGATAACCTGTAGATGGTCTCACTATATCAATCTCTAGCAATGCCGAGGTATGTCCAGAAAAGCCCCCCCCCCCCAATCTAAAACAATGAAGACAATACTTACCAATGGTTTGACTCCATTTAGAGGAACTCTATATGTTCTAGAAGTTTACACAACAGAGATAGGTCTGACCACCTAACCAATCTTGCATTCATTACTGCAGCAAAACAGCCATTTCAAAATGTATCCCTATTAATTCCCCCTTTAATGAATACGCCCCATGTTACCTCAAATGAATCCCGACAATTATATCCCCTTGCCCACTGACTTTCCCAAATCACTTACTCTTTTCATGCCCATATCAAATTGATATCCCACCCATATTATTCTGAAATAATTTTCTCCAATAAATTTCAGTAAATGACTATCTCATCCTGATCAGGCTCCAAATCAATTTTCTTCCTTTTAGTGTACTTTTCCCAATTCATTACCCATCCATTTCTTCCAAATAAATTCCACTTCAATTAACAACTAAAGTTCTCATTTTCTCTCTCTCCTCAGCCCGAAAGAAAAGTACAAAAGTTTAGTTTTGGTCTTATTTGGTACTAGCAAAATGTACTAGCGTTGCAGGAGTAAAATACCCCCATACGCCATCCCTCCATTGCACAATACCCTCAATTGTGCATCAACCCTATGTGCAGCAGCATTCTCCATGTGCAGCATCATTCCCCAATGCGCATCAACCCCCCCACACGTATAAACCCCCATGTGCAACATCCTCTCATGTGCATAAACTCTGATGCTCAGCATTCCACTATGCGCAGCAACCCCCCATGTGTATCAACCCCCATGTGCAATATCCTTTCATGTGCATAAACTTTGATGGTCAACATCCCCCATGTGCATAAACACCTGTATGCAACATCCCCCACGCACATAACCACCATGTGCAACTTCTCCCATGCACATAAACCACCATGTGCAACATCCCCCATGCACATCAGCCCCCCCATGACCATAAACCCCCATGCACATATCCACCATGTGCGACTTCCCCATGTGCATAAACCACCATGCGCAACATCCCCCATGTGCATCCCCCATGTGCATGATCATAAACACCCCATGCACATCAGACCCCCATACACATCAGCCCCCCATGCAAACACCCCTTCCATGTGCAATACCGCCCTCACAACGGTGACACCCATATCTGGCAGGTGCAGGATTTGCTGGTTAACAGTCACAGTGTCTTAGCCACTTGTGCCACCCACAACCCTTTCCTTGGAAAATATTCTTGGAAAATATTACTGGGAATAAGCGTCATTAAATATAATGGAACTTACTTCTGAGTAGACGTGAATAGGATTGTGCTGTAAGACTAAAATGTTTCAATACTTCTTCAATGAAGGGTAATTTATAAAGTATCACCTTTAGGCTGCAATCCTGTCTACACTTACCCATGAGTAAGCCTCGTTGACTATAATGGAACTTACTTCTGAGTAGACATGCTTAGGATTGTGCCCTTAAAGTTATTACTCTGTGACTTTGGCAGTACTTATTGCCAATATATCTTGCAACCAGAGGAGATGGATAGCATGGCATTTTTGCAGAAATGGTATGCATACCTATAAACAATCAGTCCATCTCTGAAAAGGAAGCCTGTTTCTTACAGCTCATCATCGTCAGCCTTCTCTCTAATGCATATTACGTTCCATCACAACAACATTCCTTCTCCTTCCTTGCTTTGTTCCGACACCCCCTGCACAGCAAACAGCATTCTCAGCAAATATGTGGACTTCAAATACTGAGTTCAATGACAAACCCATCATTCAAACACTACGTACAGATCATTGGCATTCTGGAAGGCTAAAACTTGAACGGGCTGCATTATCTTGGATTTTAAACAGTCCTACACCAAGAGCACAATCCTAACCATGTCTA
Organism: Cryptoblepharus egeriae; assembly: GCA_030015325.1. Lineage (NCBI taxonomy): Eukaryota > Metazoa > Chordata > Lepidosauria > Squamata > Scincidae > Cryptoblepharus > Cryptoblepharus egeriae. Next base: position 230,513,402 of record JAREYC010000001.1, read on the forward strand.
CACAAAAATAAGCCACGTTGTGTCCAATGGGTCTTACTCCCAGGAAAGTGTCTTTCGGATTGAAGCCTAAGGTTGTCAGAGCGCTTCAGTTAAATGTATTGTAATGCAATGACATGTGTATGGGAAAAGCTGGCAACTGGAATCTTTGAGAACCAATAATAAAAAATACATTTCAATTATTTTGCTCAAAGGCTGTCCATAAGCTACTTCTCTATCTACAGGACTGGTGGCTGTTGTGCTGTGATCATCTCCACATTGCTCCAGTCATGTTACTGTACCCATTTCACATCCAACAGTATGATTTCCTTTGCCCCTCTTCAGCCTTGATATAATACAATAACATAATAGAGCATACAGCATACTTTCTGCAAGTGACAGCAGGATTCATGTGCTCCTTGTTTGTTTACTCTGCCAGTATGCAAGAGATACTCATGCTGTAGTCTTGAAATTATTTGGGCTTGTAATAGTCTGCAGGGCTAAAAATTACTGCATGGTTCCTGGTTTTTGCTTTGGAGCCTGACATGGATGTTAGAATATGGCAAAGCAGATCTCTGATGGTCCCACGCTGGTTCTTTTCCTGGCCAACACTCCCTCCACCCCCACCCCAAACCCCTCATCACCAACAAGAACTCATACAGTGCTGCAGGCAGTATCCATCCAGTGCTGGGCCAAATGCTGATGAGTGTGGGGCCAGCACCTGCAGTGACTTCTATCTGTGTGTTGCAGATGTGCCTCACATTTACAACACCCAGCACCGGAGTTAGACTGAAAGAGTTCCAGTCACCATATCCTGTCTTTTTGATGGAAGTGAATCTGGTACCTACTCCCCAACTCAGCACCCTTTAAAAAAAAGAAAATCTAATTTTACCACCATATCCAGATCATTTTTATTTCTCTGTGAAGTTTATTTTGGGAGAATATTTCAAGATGCTACTTGGCCCAAGAAACCTCGTTTGGAAAGGGAGACAGAAAAAGAACACTAATCAAAATGTGGAGCAGACGGGAGTTTTGAAGCTCATCAAAAGGAAAGACTGAAGTGAATGAACAGATGTGATTCTGGCTCAGTTCCTTGAGAAGTAAGCTTGGAAGGCTTTCCATGAGACACGCTGACGTCTAGCTGATGCATCCTCATTTGATTTTCATATGGCAACCCACAGATATCATCTGCCATATCTTTGCAAGAATTAATCTGCAAGGATGCTCAAATAGTTGTCATGACCTTCCAATGTCTCTGTCTGGAAGATGACAGGAAGCTGAAAAATGCCATGTGTGAAGTTGTATGATTACTGCCATTATCTTGTGCTTCTGAGATGGTAACAGAGAGCCATTTGCTCTTGAGAGTGCTTAAGCTGGAAGGAAGGAAGGAAGGAAGGAAGGAAGGAAAAGAGCTCAAGTGATATTAGACAAAGTTCATATTATCTTGTCAAAGATGGTTTGGAAAGGAGTGAAGCATCTAATGGCTTTACTGTCCTCTCTGACCATTTTTTATCTTCGGGAGTTGTATATTTTTTGGAGAATATTTTCAAGCCAGATGTCTTGTTTTAAATCAAGGTATCCTACATCTTTATATAAGTCAGCCTGGGAAGGGAGAGAAATACTAATTTCTGTCCTGCTTTTCATTTTGGAATTCATATCTTTTCAAAGAAGCATGCATACTTACTAGCCAATTGCTATTACAAAGACATCAGCGAAGCAAAACAGCTTGCAGCAAAACAGAGGCTCTATACAACTCAAAAGCATAATTCAAAGCCTTTGATCTTGGGAGCAGCCATATTTAAATCTCATAATTCTATCTGCTTAGAAAAGCAGATAGATTTCTGCTTGGCTCTCTTGTATATAAGTTAGATCTCAGTATCCACTGATTTTTGGCATCCACTGTTTGACTCACCACCGATACTGGGGTCCATCTTTAAATGCACCTATACCAGTGCATTCTGAAGTGACAGTGCAAGACACCTGAAAGTGGGTTTTAAAGCTATTTTTCCACTATATGGTATCCACTGATTTTATTTTATCTACTGGGGGTTCCATAATGGAACTAATACAGTAACTGATACAACAGTAACAAATACAATCAGGTTGCTGGGAGGGGACCTGGCAAACTCAGCAATATGCCTTGTAAGCTGCCCTTTTCTCTTGGCATTAAAGCAATTTGGGGCAGCAATGTTAAAGCACCAAGTGGGGAGAGGCACTTTCATGGTGTATTGCGGAGCATGCTGTATGCACTCCCTAGCTCCATTTCTGAATAAAAAACATTTATTTAAAGTCTTGAACTGCAGAAGTGAGCTATCCCCACTAAGTTCTTCCTTTCCCTTAAAAGATCAGACTTTAACTCACTGTGTTTGATAGGTGGTGATGATTCCATTTTTAGAGATAAATATATTCTTTAACGTGTTTGGATGTAATTCCTTTAAAAAACAGTTTTGTTTCTTTTGCACTACATGTACTAGAATTGAAACTGGGAAAGCAACGTCTAAAATTCAGTGTTTTCATACTATCTACTTTTATCTCCTGTTAAAGAGAGAACATCTTCAAAACGCTCTGAGCTTCGGGGATGTACACTAGTTAAACATGAAAATAAGTTATTTTTCCTCTTCCACTGATTTGTCTCACTTGTCCTTGGAATCTTCCTATGCCTGCTTCCTTTCCAGCCAGAAACGAACATAATGTTCAGCATACCATCAAATTATGTAAGGAGATTATAATATTTGTATTTAATTCTCAAGCACTTTCTCTGTATGTTCAGCCATTTGGCTTGCCCTCTTTGTGACCTCAGAGCAAAGCATTCAGCATTTCTTTGACCTACCCATAATGAACCCCAGAAAGACTTCCCATCTGCAATTGCTTTTTATCATATATATAGCTTCTTCATATTAATTTGAGCACTAGAAGCTCTACAAAGTTATAAAAAACTTTTCTCTTAACAGATTTTGTCCACTGATTATGAAAAGGATTCAGCAATTCTGTGTCTCCAAAAGACAGGCTAGTTTAAAGACTTAAATCAAAAGTTTAGAATCCTAACTGATGCGGACTCGAGAGATTGAAGGGACCTACAATTCACTGCTTCTTGAGATATTGTACACATTTGAAATAGATTCCTGCCCTAGGAGATCTGGACTGCTTCATCTAATTCACACAGTGATTTTCAACCAGTGTGCCATGTGCCACAGATAGTCCTCAGGTGTGCCATGGGAATTTGGAGATTGACATTCATTAATAGGAAAACTGGAGGATTTGAAAATTGGAGGATTTGTGTCTTGTCAATGGTAAAAAAATCCTGATGGTATGCCTTGACAATTTCAGTGCCTTGTTAAGTTGCCATGAGATGAAAAAAGGTTGAAAAATACTGAATTAGCAGCTATCATGCAATTGCAGCTGTACTGGGACTGTCTAGAGATTTCCTGTGCATGGTAAAAAGACAGTTTTCCAAAGTTATAGATTCTGACCAGTGGTTCTGAAACGTTCAGGGAGTTTTACTTCGTAGGCAGCAATCATAACTCCCAGTTAGGATGGATTAAGCCTCAGCACAAGTCCCATGCTGGCCTGAGGGTGTAACAAAAGTGCTGTAAGGCACTTCTGTGCTACTCCTAGGAGAGGATTAGGCCAGTGCACAGACATGCATTTGCTTCGGCCATCACAATTCACCCATTTGCCCATTCCTGTGGTGGTATGGGGAGGCTGGTGCATGTCTGTGCACTCTCCTAACTCTCCATCCCACCCCAGAATGATACAGATGAGCCTTACGGCACTTTTGTGACACTCCTAGGCCAGCATGGGTGGCTTGTGATGAGACCTATGCTGGCCTAACTGGGGATTAGGAATGCACACTAAGTAATTATTTGTGTGGAAGTGGCAAGGCCAGTGACAAGATTCCCCAGGATCATGCCCCTGTGGGAAATGGGGGCTAACAGAGGTGCTGCCAAGGTCTGGATGATGTGGAGAGCCTTGGGAGCCACCCTGGACCTGATCCAGAGGGGCTCTATGCTCACTGGGTAGCCTATGGGAACTTATGGGTAACACTGCTCCCCAAAAAGCTCCCCACAAGGGCTAACCTGCCATGAGGGGAGTCCAACTCCAAATAATCAGTTTGGTCATGAGACCAAAGTCCCAAGCAATAGTCCACAAATGAGTGGCATACAATTGTGATTGCCCTCGCCCCCTTCTTTCTCAGCTCCCCTCCCAAAAGACTATAAGCGTACACAAAGAGATTGACAAATGTACAGTTACATTTCATATGCAGTGGGTTACAAACATGGTGGGAACCAGCAGGAACCTCTGACACTGCTCACAAGGGACTTCTGCTATTATTTAACTTCTCAAAAAGGAAATTAGAATTAGTAGTGGAATTAGACTTCCTGGGAGATAATGTGATGGTGGTGTCTTTCCTGAACTGGATGTCCAGTATCAAATTTCTACAGCAATTCTTTGTCAGAGAAAAGAAAAACTGTGCAGCTGGATAAATGAGAGAAGCACGTTTCCATGATCCACCATCTTCCCTGGATTGGCAAATTGGTAGTCTGCAGCATGGCATATATCTACAGAAATGGGTGGGTGAAATTACTGAAAACAGACTGTGCTCTCTCCTAAATGGCCTTTCGACAAAAAACAGATGCTTGTTAAAACAGAGCCACACTCACATTGTCCATAAACAACAGCAATAGCTTTAAATATCAGGGACACCTCAATGGCTTTTAAATCATGCCTATTCCTTATCTTTCAAAATGTTTTCTTATTACAGGCCTTACAATTCATCTTGTAGCGAGCATGAAACGAAAGCTACGGGAAACTAAAATGAATGTGTTATTAGATAATGGGATGATCTTCTTCTGTGTTTCTGAAATAGAGAGAAAATAATTCCCTACGGGCAGAGAGTCACATTTACAAGCCACAGCTAATTTATTTTAATGCATACACATGGTTCAAAATATATAATATCCTCCCTGAGCAAGGCAAGCTTAACCTTGACTCGGTGATTAGAATTTCAGAATTGGCTCCCTAGCTCAGGCCATGCCTCGGGGAACTTTTGAATCAAAGGCGTTCTTCTAATAGGTTGTCCTGTGAAACATGGTGTTGCTGTTTGTGAAATTGACTAACGACAAGACTACCTGAATGAACGAGCATTATCCCTGGCATCTGGGGGCTGAGGCTGCCACTTCTGCATTTGAAAAAGCCTAGCATCTGGGTGAAGCAAAGAGATTCAATAAAAATGGGGGAATTCCAATCCACTTTTGTTATTCATCCTTCAGAAGAGAGTAAAACCAGGAACTGCAGGTGTGATGTTTGCCAAGCCTCCTTTGAATGGGACTGATAAAGGAATCGCTGAGACTACCACAAGAACAGCAATAATATCTGAGGCCTGGGGAGTAGGTGCTGTACATGTCTACAGGGAAGGACCATAGTGCACTACTTTCTCTTGCAGAAGGGTCCAAGTTTAATGTCTGGATGTATCTCAAGTTAGGGTGGGGAAAGACCCCTCCATTTAGAGTGGCTCTCTTTTAGCCAAATTTTGGAATGCCATAAAGCTAAGATTTGAATATTCAAATAAAATAAAAATAAATTAATGTTCCTTTTAATAAATAAAAGCCTGTGCTAATGCTGGCTTGGTCATTCAGTTACTATTGATATCCCCTGAATTTGGAGATGGTATAAGCCTACAAAGAGCTGAGAAGGGATGGCCATCATTATCATGTCCCTTTACATTGACTTTTCAGAGACACGTGATTGGTGGGAACAGAATGGGCCTTTGGACTAATCAATGCTCTTCTGATGATGATTCTATTATATGGACTTGAACATGCAAGTCAAAAGAAGAACCCTAAGGGATTAAAAATCCAGTTAGTCGAATATCTTATTTCCCACAGTGTTCATTCAGAGGCCTCTAGGAAGCTCCCAAGCAAAACTCCCATCACATGCTTCCTCTGAATGTTTCCACTTTGTCATTTTCTCTACTAACCACTGAAAGCAAGGGCATAAGAAGAGTATTTCATAAAGAAAAAAAGAATGTGGACCACTCTTGTAACACTGCTGACAATACATGCATTACTTGAGTCTTTGCAGGGCACAGTGACCAAGCATTGCATCTCCAGAGGTCTTTCTGTTGCAGTGATAAGCAGAGCATGATGTATTGCTGCATTTGTTTAACTGTAATCATACATATATTTCCTATAAGCACACATTCTATCCTGATGCTCTAGAGCAGTGATTTTCAACTGGGGTGATCATATGTCCAAAAATTTACAGATTTGTCCATTATTTTTAGTCTCCTGTCCGGGTGACCTCCAAAAGGGCTTCATTTTCCTCCCTTTTGGGCTTCATTTTGGAACTCTGCAATGCTGTGAAGTACCCCATGATGTCATATGTCATTGGATTTGTATTGAAGAGCAGAATCCAATGCAAAAATTGGTTTTGAAATATCTCCTTCCTATCAAACGTTATGACGAAAAAACTAAAAATAAAAAATATGCATTGAGCTCCATGGGAACATGAAAGTGCCCAATATAGTGGCTTTGCTCATGAGTAGGCAAACATGCCATTGTCCACTGGAAAGGCTAGGCTGAGAGGAATCCAAGAAATTTGTCCTCCTTTTGAGATCTGGGCATTTGGTCACCCTATTTTCAACCAGTGTGCCATGGCACACTGGTGTGACATGGACAGTTCTCAGGTGTTCCATGGGAATTTGGGGATTGAAATTCATTAATAGGAAAATTGGGGGATCTGAACAGTCTGGAGTGCCTTGTTAATGATAAAAACAATTGATGGTGTGCCTTGACAATTTCAGTGCCTTATTACCGGTAAGTTTTGCCATGAGTTGAAAAAGTTTGAAAATCACTGCTCTAGAGTGTACCACTCCAGAAAGCAGGAATGAGTTTTATGTTTGAACTCTCCTTCATATCAAGATCTCCTTGCATATAAGGAATTACTATACTATATTATACTATTGCTATAATATACTATTGCTATAATATAGCATAGTGGCGAAGGACATAATTAGCAATATCCACCTCAGTTCAAATTTGACCTGGTCTGCAACTTATTAGTTAAATGTATGATGCTCTCCTACAGAGGTGTAACTAAGGGAGGTCAGAGGGGGACTGCCCTGGCTGCTAAACCAGAAGGGGTACAACATGCAAGGCATCATTTCTGGGTTCTTTCAAAAGGAGGAAGTGCTGGTGGTTTTGTGTCACCCTTCCTTTTCCCCTTCAGGGAATCTCTGCAAAAGAAACTGGGAGTGCAAAGCTACTAACACCTCCTCCTACATAGTGAACCCAGCAGTGGTGTAACAATGCCATGTGACATCACTGCCCTAGATGCTGGGTCTTCTAGTTATGCTCCTGCTGCCTTATATTGAATCAAGTCATTGATGCTTGACCAATTATAATATTACTGGTAGAAAGTCTCAATTATAGAGTGTTTTTCCCCATCACATCCTACCTGATTATATTCCCCCACCCTTTGGAATGGCACATAAAAAAACCTGAAGCCTTGTGCAGGCAAAGCTTCTGTTCCACTATTGAGTTATGGCCCCGTCGTGTAAATTGCCTCAACTATTGATACTATTGACTCTGACCATCAGCAATTTGTGGCTCATAATATTGTCTTGCTTTATGGGCTATTGCAAAAATGACTGAGATAATATGGCTGGACGTTTCATGGCATCTTTAAGGTAAACTGATTTATTATTGTGACACAAGCTGTTGTGGGTTAGAGCTCATTTTGTAACATGTGACTTAGGGTCCACAACAGGACCATAATATGCCACAATCAAAACTGTCGGTTCTCAAGGCACTACCATATCCTCAACTGACTGTGCTGCAACAATTGCAGCCACTTTCTGGAATGTGGTATTTGACATATGATGTGCTACTGAACACCTGAAATGTGCTATACACACTTGCTAATTGTTATTATTAGCAAGATAGAGAGTCACACGTTCTAAATTTGCTGAAGTTCATTTGTAAGAAAATCAGAGGGATGCAATGAGAAGACGGAGATGCCAGCAATTGTCTTATCAATTCAGCTCTATTCAGTGCTGGCAAACATGTATGGGACAGTTGACAAAGGATTGTGACAGAATGAAGAACTCATTGTGAAAATGAAGGCTTTCATAAATACCAAAAGAGCTAAAAAGGAGCAACTCTGAGTGTAAGCTTCACTGCCCTTCTGACAAGCCAGAAAGAAATCTGAACTGCCAACATGCATGGCTGGTCTTCTTGAATCTCAAGAGAAAGCAGCCTTCAAGAAGAGCCATTAATGAGAAGAGCATGATTCCAACTTAATACTGTCAAACTTCTCTGGACCTGGAGCTGGAGGACTGACAGAGCTGGGGCAGTAGCTATACCTAGAGTTTTATGTGTAGCAGGCGGATGATCCTTCTGGACAAGGTGATAGGTCAATTAAGACAGGTCCCTATGGTGCAGTGGAGGTCAAGATCCCCTTGGGGAGTCGCAACCACATTTACGGGGGTCACAAAAAGCTGGATGCCGCCATCTTGGAATCCTGCATCTTGGAATCCTGCAGCCATTTTGGAATGGACATTCAGTCTTTTTTCCTCGGTGTAAGTCTCATTGAACAAATGGGACTTACTTTCAAGTAGACATGGAGAAGCTCTGGGACCACAGTTCCTGTTTGATATCATGTTGATCACATCCCAGACAGTTTGACATGGGATCTCAGACAGATTTTTTAAAAGTTTGACAGGAAGTCAGGGGCTGAAATGCACAAGTACGATTGTCACAGTGAACAATCAGAAGCCATAGCCTTGGCATTTCTTCTCAGAAAGTAGAATAAGCATATAACCTCAAACAATGGGCAAAAGATCAAGCTACCATTATTTATACAAGATCTGGTCAATTAAAAGATTTCACAGTGCCTGCAAATTATTTTGTATTCCCCTTTGACTAAAAAGAAGTAGCCATGTCTTCAGATCCCCAAATGATCACCCTTCCTGAGCCGATGATGTTCCTAGTTCACACCTCAGAGTCATCAATATAGTTCTGGTTGATCATAAATATATTCTTAGTACAATAGTAAAAGACAAAACTGAACTATGGGCGAAATCCAGAGTAACTACGGGGAGTCCTTGCTCTGACATAAGAACAATTTACACTGGATTGCAATATGACTTTCCCATAGGTTTTCACTAGGTGGTGCCATTACCACATCAACGTAAATGTCTCTCACGTGCTCCTGTAGTTATTCTGGATTGTAGGGTAATTCTTCTTGATCCTCATGTCTATTTGGGGGAATTTGTTGTTATAACAGAAGTATTCCTCATAAGACTCAGTGCCTTTGGTCATGTAGAATAAGATTAGTGAAAGAAAACTTGATTTGTTGCAAAATATTCAATCTGGATAAGCAAACCCAGACTTCCTAAAAACAGTTTGAAGTACCAAGAATGTATAGAGTTCATCATGCAAAACTCAGTCTTTGTGTGCTATTGTGGCTGATGCTGTTCATTTTAATTTGACTATCAGCAATTTTGCATTTGTGCATTCCTTGAACCAAACTGTGTATGCACTGCTGTTGCCAAACATAACTGACTATGGAGGTAATGAGATGTGAATAAAGCATGTACCTAATGCATGTGCCAATATGCTGACTGATCTAGATGAATGTCAAGAAACCTCCAAAGATGACGATCACTGCCCATTTTGTACCATAAATTTTCCAGTCATCCTCAGCCTGCCTTTTGCAGGAAGGAGGAAAGTTGAAAACAACAGCTGTCTGCAATGCAAAATAGCTAGGTAAATGTCGAGGAGGAAAGCACTCAGGCAATACTTTGAAATGTGCAATCCCTACACCTGGAAGAGGTCAGCTGTATGAACTGAACAGTGACTTGTCTCTTCAATAGCAGGACCAAACTGCTGCAATTTCTTCCATGCAGTTCCATATACAGCAATTAATTTGTATTGTGACTGTCTTTTTATGAGACAAAGAAAAAGAATTCCAGAAAGTTAAGACTTGATTAAAAATACTGCTCTGCCTCATCTTTTATGGGCTTATCATAAGGATGGCATATTTAAGAGGCATTCTCCAAGGCAAGAGATAAAGGATGAGAAAGAGAGGATAGGACTGGACTTTCAGTATACAATATATAGGCAATGAGCTGTTCTGCAATGCAGGGAGAGCACAGCATTGTGGCCTTAGCCCTGGAGAAGCACTGTGAAAATTGGTGGAGAGGCTGCCATCTCAAGAGGCAGATACCAGTGCCATGAAAATCTACCCTGCAAGGTAGATCTGCTGCATCCCTAAGCCTATCCTGGGTTTGGCATTCCCCCACTGTGCTCCTCAGAACTTTGCCAGCAAAAGATCCATGGATGTGAGGGTCAGAGCTATACTAGCAACACTGATCTGTTGTGAACGTCAGGGATCATTCAGCAGCCAGGAAAGTAAGTTTTTCCTCTTCTTATTTCTCTCAGCTGGCCTGGTCACCAATCAGCAGATAGGATTTAGGATCTGAGAATCTTATAGCTAGCTATATCAATTGCAGATAGGAATCACTGGAATCTGCAGCTGGAGCCCTGCATCATATGCACATTTACAGGATCATAGAATCATAGAGTTGGAAGGGACCTAGTAGATCATCTAGTCCAACCCCCTGCCTGTAGCAGGAAATCCCCCTAGAGCATCCCCAACAGGTGCTCGTCGAGCCTCTGCTTGAAGATCCCCAGTGAGGGAGAGTCCACCACCTCCCTTTTTATTAGAGAGAGTCCACCACCTCCTAATATTAGATTAGGCTGTCAGTCAGTCTTATTCACCTTCTTTGGCCTCACCTAAATTAGCAAGTAAATCAGATCTACATTTAGATTGCCATGCCACCATGGAGCCCCACTGTGAGATACAGTAAGCTGGACCAGATGAACTCTGGGCCTGATCCAGCAGGGCTGTTCTTACGCTCTCCCTTGGCTATTCTTATATTCTCATTTTGGACAAGTTAATGACTCCTGATTTAACCTACCTTACAGGTTTGTTGTGAGGTGTTAATTGGATCATTTTCATGTCCATGATGGCAAAATCTTTGGAGGAAGGAAAGACTAAAATAGATACAACAGAAGATAATATCATGGCTGGGGGGGGGGAGAGACATAGTTTATTCTTATCCATTTTGTTATAATAAAGGCAAATATGCCTTTTGCATATTCCCTTCCTGATGACTGCCAAAACGTGCCCTGCTTTTGAATGCTTTGTCAGAGTTGAAAAAGAAAGTGGCAGATATATGTCCCCTCATGGCTCAGTCGTGAGCAAAAACTGGCACCGCAGAAAGTGTTGTCATTCAAAACTGTCATTTACCAAGATGTTTAGTGATGTTGCTGGGGCTATCAAGCACATTGGACAACATGGAAAGTGACAGTGACACGCCAGATGGTTCTCACTTGGAGGTCCACATCACCATCTACTGGAGGCAGACAGCATCGCACCAGCTGCTCAAGAGAAACCAAGCACCGGATTTGGGCTTGTTTACAAAAAAAGGTAGCTCAACAATTGGCAGCACAAAGGGAATATCTGCAGAAGGGCTGCTGTCTAGCATGCAGGAAGATATTAACGGTTGCATCTCAGAAAGACAGAGTCCTTCTCCCAGAATATCCCAGGAAGAGCCATGTAGAAGCAGTCACCCATGCTAGTTCAGTGGTCTGCCCCATCAACTGTAATGGGCAAGCAGTAAACCAGTGCAAGAATGAAACCCCTGCCACGTTTGGACTGGAAAGGTCAAAGTCACTGCCAAAGGTTTTGGTGCAACACTTTTGGTGGGTCGTAGCTACCTTTCAAAGAGTGCAAGAGAGGGTTTGCATTCAATCCAATAATGGTACTGCTCAGTGGTGGGCTCCAGCAGGTTCGCACCTACTCTATAGAACTGATTGTTAATGAAAGATAGGGCATGTAAAGTTTAAAAATAGCCATTTAAAAGTGGCTGCCAGGTGGGCATAGAACCGGTTGTTAATTTCTTTGTTTGTTAATTGGTTGTTAATCCAATGCTGCTCTCTTGCAATTCCAACCTTAGATTATATCCGCTGAACCTCCGTGAAACCAACAACCATATTGAATAAAGTGTCCGCCATACTGGTACTGGTACTGCTGTAGCAAAACTGGATGGATTGGGTATTAGGGTGGTGGGATCATCAGGTGGACAGCATGTCTCATTATTTATTCAACTAATGGGAATAGGACATGATCACTCTTCTTGGTGATTCTGGAGACATATGTCTGAGGAGAGAAAGGATCCAGAGGACCTTTTAAAAAATGTGCTACTGCAGCTGGATCTACCCCACCCCTCCCTGACACAGCCCCAGTTCTTGTCCCAACATGTCCACTTATTCCCCCTCCTTGCCCACTGGCTTACTTTTATCATAGTAATCTGGCAACAGAGCAGTGTTGTTGATGCCGCAAAATGGCAGTGGGTCAAAAATGGCTAGTGACATGTTCTATGTGTCATCCAGTGGTGGGATTCAAATAAATTCACAACAGGTTCTATGTCCTAATAAACCTAAATTCACAACAGGTTCTATGTCCTAATAAGCCTAAATTCACAACAGGTTCTATGTCCATAGAACAATAGGTTCTATGTCCCATTAGTAGCCGGTTCTCAGAACCAGGCACTCATTAGCAAAGGGTTCTATAGAACCTGTGAGAACCCTCTGAAGCCTACACTGGTGTCTTCCATAGCCAATTTATGGCAGTAGGACAGTGGGACTGGAAATCCAATGATATGGTCAGTTAATCATTTCAAGCAAGCATGGCATCTCTGCAAGAGTGTCCCCCTCCAGCAATCTCAATCATCTTGGCATGCTCTCTTGCATCATGTTAAGTCTCAACACACAAGAGACTTCTCTGCTCTTTATTTGATTTCACCACTATGATTAGCTGCCCTTATGCTGAACCTGCAATCCACAGTGGAGGTGGGTCTCCAATGCTCACTGGGATCTCCTTTCTGTGTTCATTTCTGTGATGTGCAAGCAAACAGGTGTGCATGACTCTAATTGCTCCCCTTTGCTGATGTGAATGAGGAAGCCTTTCATTTAATTTTTTTGTCAGAACACGCAGAGGGCTCTGAATCAGAGGCCGTGGATAGGATCATCTCATAATAACCTAAGAAGAGCCTCCACTGGATCAGGCCAAAGGCCTATGTAGTCCAGCTTTCTGGATCACACAGTGGCGCACCAGATGCCTTAGGGAGCACACATGACACCTGCATCCAGGTGCCCCCCCCTCCATCTGGCATTTTGAGGTTGTCCATGTCTATACACACCACTCATGGCTTGTGATGGTCATTCCCTCTAGGAATTTGTCCAATCCCTTCTTAAAGGCATTAAGGCTAAATGCCTTCATCACATCCTGGTGGCAGGTAGTTGCACAGACTCCATGTGAGAAAAATTATTCTACATGAATGGCGCTGTATTTTTTTTTTAAAAAAAACAAGATTATCAATACCAGGACCAAAATGTGTCTCTTAGTTTGGCAAATAGCCTATTTCTGTGATTCTCAAAGTGGGAGTCGGGACATCTTTGGTAGTCACAAAAAGCTGGATGCTCTCATCTTGGAATCTGGCGCTGGGTTCCAGTATCTTGGAATGTAGGCTGTTACTTCCTTTTCTATATTGCCAGATTTTCTTTTGAACACTATACATGCTATTCACATGACAAGTTTAATCTTATTCTCTTCCCCCTTTCCCTTCCCAGTGTGTGCAAGCACTTGTGTGTACTGATAAAACACAACACATAAACAAAAAAGGAAATCTTGATGCAGTTGACTGCTCATCAGTTTATGTATCCATGCTGTTTGTTATCATTACTGATCACTTGTGTGTCCTGGCGAAGTGGAGCAGAGTCAGAGGATTAGAACCGACAAAAGGAAATGAAGGCTGAGTCCAACTGCATAGTCAGTTCTGGAAGTGGTTGTTCTTGTATTATTCCCACCCTTTCCACCCTGAAAAGGAACCCTCAAGACAGTGAGCAACCATAAAAAAAACCATAATCAATAAAACAATAAAAAGCAGCAGCGGGAATGCATCACGACCAGATAACAAATTCTCCAAGAATGCCATACTGAAAAACACATTGGAGCAATATATTTTTTTATTGATGCCTAAAGGCTCAGAAAGAGGGAGCCAGCTGGAGTCAGAAGGCAGTGAGTTCTGTGGATTATTGGTTATATTTCTGTCCAATTCTTCTAAAGAGTTGAAACAGCAGCACAGAAGCTCACACACACACACACACACACACACACACACACACATTTTTATCTTCACATTTTTGTCTATTTGATGATTAGACTTAGAAATGATGGGCCCTTAGCTGAACTTGGACAGTAGCAATCCTGGAGAGGATGGGGGTGCAAAAGCTCCAGGTACTGCCACCACCACTGCTCTGCCTCTCTGCAACACCACCTCTGCCTGTCCTCCAGAGTTGCTCCACAGTCAGGTGTTCCACAGGCAGCTGCAGGCACGTGCTAACAAAAACCAGTTATACTGTCTAAAGGTGCTGCAGAGGCTTCAGAAGGCTTTTGCAGCACATACAAACATCGTGCAAAGCTTCATAGAGTGGGTACGTATCCCTGGGGAGGGAGAGTGTTGCAGGGGGTGGCAGGATGCGGTCCTAAGCCCCAGGGACCATATCTGCAACTGAACTGGGATTAAAACCCTATGAACACCTATAATCATACTAGTACAGAAATCATATCATCTAAAAAATCCCTGTCTCAGGTATCCGCTTACCATCCTAAGATTGTGGTATGGGAAGTAGAGACAAACATGGGCAAGGAGGTTCAGAGGTCTTCAGTGTAGGACATGTCACAACAAAGATAAAGCAGACTGCTGTGCTAAAAAACCCACTGAACAAATGCTGAACAGAGACAGAACAATCTGCTCCACTTTTATTTCCAGGAGCAAAGGATGGGGATGAGCACCTCTTACATGGTCCATGGCTCTCCCCATGCCTAGCAGAAGCAGCTTCAATTATGTAGAAAAAGTATAGCATGTATCCATTTGTATCTTTTTTTATGTAGACGGCTGCGCTTGTGATGTGTGAAGAAGAACTGGGAGGCTTTGGCAAGGTGGAGCTGCATTTTCTGAAGATGCGATGCCAGAGCCTTTTGGCAAGCAATTGCCTCTTCCCTTGCTATTGTCTTCCTGAGACGAATGCCTCGAAGAATAAGAGGCTAAGCACTCTTGCAGAGTAATCAGAGATAATGTGCACATACGCTGGCACTGTCTTTCTGCCTTTCAAAGAGTGCGCTACTCTGGATCAGAATGGGAGGGTTGCTAGCTTTCTAATACCATGTTAAAGCCTTCCAAGCTTTCCCCGTCAATGGATTATTCCCTCCCCCACCTTCTTCAAAGCACCTTCAATGTTAAAAAATCCTCCAAATCAAAATTGACCAAGTTGAGTGCACTGCTAGAGCATATCAATAGCAATTGGGAAACTTGGAACCAGATTTCTGTGGGAGTTGCTGTAATAGGATTTTCACATTACAAATCTCATTCAGTAGTTCCATCGCAAATGCTTTTTTTCTTGCTTTAAGTGAAGATAGAGTTCCTCCATGCTCTCTTTAGTCTTCTTAAGCAAGATGTTGCTCATATAATTTGGCAAGTCTACAGACCCTACAATCCAGAGTAACTACGGGAGCACGTAAGAGACATTATGTGCTCCCGTAGTTACTGCACCACCTAGTGAAAACCTATGGGAAATTCATATTGCAATCCAGAGCAAATTGTTCTTACACCAGAGCAAGGACTCCCCGTAGTTACTCTGGATTGCACCCTAAGCCTGGTAGAGAAGAATCTGGCAGGTCTCCATTTTCTCCACAATATGGCATCAGCACAGCATTCCCTCTGCAGCTTTTAAACAATCAGACCCCCATAGGTCAGGAAGGGTGAGGTGGCTCAGTGGTTAAGACATGAGGATGAAGACCCTTATGGTTTGAAGCATGAAAACCCATTCTTGGTTCTTGCACCTAGCTGAGGGTGTTGCAAACTCAGGAGGCCAGTTGCTCCATCAATGTCATCTTTGAGTTTGGCCAGAGGTGAAGATCTTTCTTTTGAGTTGTAGAAAACTTGTTTTTCCCCACTCAAAAATCTGCTATGGTGCAAATTTCCCTTTTCTTTTAAGTCAAATGTGTTTTGCAAGCAAGAAATGGATGTCCAGGGAATTTTCTGCCATTCTGTAACTGACATAATAATTTTCAAGATATGGTAAAGAGCTGGAAAATTGATTCTTGGTTTTTGAAATCTTCATGAAGCATACAGAACCAATATGAAGTTATGTTGATTTTTTTCATTATCAAAACACTAGGTCTACAAGAAAGATCTGGCTAATTTTTGTGCAATATATTTGTTACTCTTTCTTTGCAAATCAGTGCAAATTTTAGCCCTGATCACCTCTGCTACTTCTGGTGAAATGCAGTTTTTCACAAATCCACTTTCCTAAGCAGTCTCAATTTTACTATTGTATACTGATGTCTGGGTTTTCTAGCTATTAAAAAACCTGATATTTAAATCCACGAATCAGTATGTAGCAGTGGATTAAAACTGGGGGGAAAAAAATCTTCGATCTTACATCTCCGTAGTTTATCCCACTAAATACCAAACTAGACTGGTATTTGAAACACATTGTTTGTCTCTGATGTTTAGTGGGGGGAAGGTGTAAATAGGTGTAAACATTCCATGCGTGGAACAGTCCTGTGAACCAAAACATCTTCCCTAAAGGCATAAATGGAGCGAAAAATGTTGCATTTTTCAAATGTCTCCATTTTACAAAGTGGTATTCTGCCTTTCTGAGGCCACCAAGATGATCCACAATAGATAAAGAACAATTTATAAAACAGTTGAGTCATTAAAAGAACCATCTCAAAAATACACATCCATCAATAAAATCAATCCCAGAAGATCACAGTCAGAAAAAGAAGTACTGTGGCCCAAAATTCAGCAGGAACAGAAGCATTTTCACCTGGTACTGAAAATCTCACCAGCTAGGCTGGTCCTCCTGAAGGAGGGGTTCCCCTGCCCCCTCCTCCAGTATCCAACTTAAAGTGGGAATGCAGCAGACAAAACCCAATTCAGATAATGGGAAATGTGGGCTGGGGCCTTCAGGCCACTCTGCCAAAATAATGACCTTCATGCAAAAGAACCTGGAGGACAGTAAAATTCAATCTAGACTATAATCTCAGGTACCAGGTGGCTAGCAATCCATTCTGAAACAGCACTTCAGCAAGGATTCTCCTAGACCACTGCTTTTCATCCTGTTTCTTCTCATGGCACACTGACAAGGCACTAAAATTGTCAAGGCACACCATCAGTCTTTTGAAACTTGATAAGGCACATCATGCTGCTGGTGGAGGATTCACATCCCTCAATGGCCCTATTAATAAATGATATTATCTAATAAATAACAAATTTTCCAACCTCCCCCGACACACCTGGGAAGCACTTTCAGCATACAAGTGTGCCATGGCACTCTGGTTGAAAAATCACCGTCCTAGACTTATATAAGGGATGTCCAGACAACAAAGAGCATCTAGCTTTGCAGACATTTCCAAATGGAGGAGGAGAAAGAGGTCCACCTGCTGGCGACCATGAAAGTAACAGAGATCAAAGAGGCAAAGAAACATCAAGGATTTTCAAGACATTTTCTGCAGCAACCAGCTATGGAAGAATAACCGCATTACCTTGAATTTATTCTGCTGGAGCAGGTTGTGCAACTCTGAGGATCAATTTTAATTTGATCTTGCTCTGTGTAGTGCTGCTGGATAATCCGGCTCAAATTATTGTTCTACAACTTTCTAGTATCTAAGGTGAAAGTATCACCAGGGGTTTTGATCAATTTACAGGATGCAACCTTTCCCCCTGCGGTCGATTTTTTTTAAAGCGCCGAAAGAACATATCACCAAGTTTCATTTACCCCCAAAAGTCCATGGTCCCAATATCACAGGTTTAGTGAGAGTGACAAACAGGCGCATTTGCAGGGGTGGAAAGCAGTGGTGGGCTCCAGCAGGTTCGCACCTACTCTATAGAACTGGTTATTAATGAGAGATGGGACATATAAAGTTTAAAAATAGCCATTTAAAAGTGGCTGCCGGGTGGGCATAGAACCGGTTGTTAATTTCTTTGAATCCCATCACTGGTGGAAAGGAATGGAAAGAGGAGGAGGGGCCCCCTTGCATGGTGAGGTGAGGCTCTCTGCAAGACTTCTTTGCACCCCGTCTAGCTACCCCACTGGCTGCATCAACCAGTCAAATCTCGGGCACACATTTTGCGTCTGTGACCAGATGTTCTGTTGTGTTTCTGAGCTTACCGCAGACCTTTCCTTTGTTCCAAGATTGTTCTTGGTGGGTTCCCCTGAGGTGATGACCATTTCCTGTTGGGTCAAAATTTCCAATAGATCCAATGTTATTATTCACAGATTTTTTTTAATATCTAAGTTTGACTCAACACAAATGGCCATAGCAAATGGAAGGGAATGTACCAATCCCTGGAAAAGGGTTAAAAAAAATCCGTTTAAAATCAGTTTAAAAAACAGCTTTTCTTACTGTTAGGGAGAGGCAGTCATGCAAGCAATCATTCCATTCTTCAGCTGAGCCAAAGATAAGGGGTCCTTTGCATTTCTAATCGTTAACTGTCTCTCTACAACAGTAAGAAAAACTGTTTTTAAACAACTGTAAAGGGACACTTTTATTTTTAACTACTTTTATTTAATTCATTTTTCCATCATCAGAGAGTCAAACCCTTGCAGATATCCAGGTATGATCTTATTCCATTAGAATTAAGAAATCTGGAAGTGAGTTTTTCAGTCTATTTTTCCACTGCTTTTAGTTCACCTATTTTTTAATCCTCTGGGAGTTTTGTTATAGAGCCGTACTGGACATAAAGAAACAACCTGTACACCCATGTTCAGTAAAATCTCACCTAGTTATGCCCTTATAAGTTAGAAGTCTAGCTAGAATTTGTAAACTTTCAGATTACCAGATCCATGGTGTACCTACTCATGTTGCTTGGTCTCTAAAAAATAGAATGTGAAAATCTGATTATCTGGGAACAATCTAACTGTGACTGATGTCTATGGCTGCAATCTTAACATCATTTACTTGGGAGTAAGCCCACATTGATTAGAATGGGGTTTACACCTGAACAGAGAGGGACAGGATTACATCTTAAAGTTGCTTTCAGACAGACAATGCTAGCTATTGTTTATAGCAGTGATTTTCAACCACTGTGCCGTAGCACACTGGTGTGCCACAGGAATTTGGGAAAAGTCATTTATTAATAAGAAAATTAGGGGATTTGAACAGCCTGGTGTGCCTTGTCAATGGTTAAAAACAACTGATGGTGTACCTTGACATTTTCTGTCTTATGTTAGTGTGCCTTGAGATGGAAAAGGTTGAAAATCACTGGTTTATAGAAATTAATGCTGTCTTGTATCTAAATTGAAACATGATGCATCAAGACAAGTGATTTGATGGCCCTTTAAAAAAAGGATGCGATAAAATTTCATCATTGAATCAGCAGTAAATCTAAACCTAACTTAAGTTGAGTGACTTTTTCCTGTTTAACATCAATGTATCCCAAAGTATTTGTGTGTGTTTTTAAGATAAATGGTGAAATACAGCCAAACTAAATCTGGCTGAAAGGAAAGTGTTAGTAACAGTAGAAAGTCTAAAATCTCTCTATGTTTTCTCACTATATCACCTCTGGGATGGTTTTTCAGAAAACTTTCCCTGACTCACTTTAAAGTAAGATAACTGGATCTTATCTCTGGCTGCTCTCAAAGTTTTCATCCTTAACCATTGGGGGGCAAAAGGCCAATAGTTCTGTTAAAAAATTTCCAAGTATGCCTTCAGGTGTTTGTTCATCCTCTTGCCTTTCTAATGAAAAGCTCCTTAAAGCTCTTAAAGAACTGCTTTTCCCATGAGGACCACTTTTGCTTAACCTCTTCCCTTTAACAGCTGACAAAGTCAAAATGCATGCCTATCTTAATTCTCAAACTTCTCCCTCTCCAGTTCCCAACATTCCCTAACACTGAGAATGAGCATGAAACCCAAGATAGGAAGAAGGATCCTATAGTTACAGTCGAAGTTGAAGCTTGATTTGCAGGGTAATCATGCCTGGACCACACCTCCATTGAAATGAGGTATCGGAATCCTAAAGTAGGACTTTACTACTTGTAGAAACCATTTTCATATAATTTTTGGATGTTCCTTCTAGTTTTGGAAATTATGTTCCCAATAGCAAAGCTACAGGGATGCACAGCACTTACAATGCTTGTTTTCTTAGAGCACAATCCTAAGCATGTCTATGCAGATGTAAGTCCCATTGTGTTCAATAGTACTTACTCCCAGGAAAGTGTGGTTAGGATTGCAGCCTTTCACAGGGCACTTCAATGTACTCTTTAAGCTGTGTCTCCTTTGCTTTGCTCTTACTGCCACAAAAAACTCCTACTGGGAGGAGGAGAGATAGCAAGTAGGGCACATTGCCCCCTGTAACTACCCTACCCCTCCCAGCTGATAGTGTATTGAGCCCTATGGAAACTGAACCACACATGAAAGTTTACTTATGAATAGGCAAAGTAGGATTCTTCTCGAAAACCAAATGAAAGGGAATGCA
This sequence comes from Cryptoblepharus egeriae, assembly GCA_030015325.1. Taxonomy (NCBI): domain Eukaryota; kingdom Metazoa; phylum Chordata; class Lepidosauria; order Squamata; family Scincidae; genus Cryptoblepharus; species Cryptoblepharus egeriae. The sequence goes on from JAREYC010000001.1 coordinate 230,533,989, forward strand.
AGGCTATCAATATGGTCCTGATCTGATTAATGTGGAAAAACTCCTGAAGTCTCATGAAAGTCTCCAGAAGTCTTCCAAAACAAAAGAATAAAAACAGAAGGTTAAAGTAAAGTGAAACATTGTTTTAGCCTTGTAAAGCTACTCCGGTCCTGACACAGTATCATTTAAAAAAGTTGGTCCTAGTGCTACAGTTTGGGAGTTACTATAGTAGCTACCAGAATTTCATGCAGTTGGAGGGGCTTGGTTGTTCATCCCAGCCTACCCAAGCAGGCCATTCTCATGATATCCAACTTGGAAGAGATGCTGTTGGGCTTGCATCTTTCTGCCAGACAACCCCAGCTCTTTGATGGGAAGATGGGGTAAATCCAACAGTACAACTGCCCCATGAAGAGGAACTAGAAAATGAAAGACAGAAGAATAGTCACTCTGAATTAAATCACCACCCAATCTGAATTAGTTTGGCTCTGAACTAGAAGCAGTGCTCCTTCCTTTTCATCCCCTCATGTCTCATGGATTGTTGAGACCAATAATTGACTGTCCAGCCCTATGCTAACTAGTTCTTGGTAGATATATCAAGAAAGCTCTTGGTAGATATATAAAGAATTGACCTAACCTTTTCTCCAATACCTCAGGATGTTCTCTGAGAAGAATAATCTAAGGAACTCCTTGCTATAGCATGTAGTGATGGCACCAGAAGGCCTAGATGATTTTAAAAGGAGATTCAAGAGATTTGTGTTTATATAGGTAAAGTCCATCACAGGTTACGATGAGCCATGCTATACACAATTTCTGGGTTTTAGAAGTAGGCTAAGTAAGAACTTCAGGTACTGTATAAGGAAATGGCAACAGGATGCAGGCCTTGTGCAGCTGCAGAGGCATGTGATAGGCCACCCTGAGATACTGGAAGCTGGACTAGATGGACCCTTGGCTGGGTCCAGAGAGCTCTCTATCTATCTACAGTATTTATATACCGCTTTTCAACTAAAAAGTTCACAAAGCGGTTTACAAGAAAATGAAAAAAAATTAATAGCTAATGGGTCCCTGTCCCAAAAGGACTCACAATCTAAAATGCAAAAAGAACACCAGCAGAAGCCACTTGAACAGACATTGCTGGGGTGTGTAGGGCCAGTTACTCTCCCCCTGCTAAATAAAAGAGAACACCCACTTGAAAGAGTGCCCCTTGCCCAGTTAACAGGGGTTAACAGAGAGTTAATAGCTCTCCTTATGATCTTAGGAGAGAACTTGAGAAAAAGAAAAATGGAAAATCTGCAGAGATAAAGATAAAGAGTGATAGATCTAAATCAAGACAAGCACATCGTACAGGAACCCTGTATGGAGGGTTAGGGGGGTAGGGTCACCTTCCATTGTGCCATAAGGTTTGAGAAACTCACAGGTCAGTGATCAGACACCTCCTTTGCCTTTGCCTCCAGAAGTCCCCACTATCTGCAGTTAAAACATGTCAAGGCTAGGAATGAACTGAACCTGGAGTTTTATTAGCACCCACATTAAGTCACACTGAGCTTTTAAAAATGCAATAAAACTGTTGCTCTGCCTATATACAGCAGCTACTGCTATGTTCGCTTGGACTGGTTGCTGGACTGCTTATCACTGGGACCTTTCCAACTCTATACTTCTCTGATCCTGTGAAATCACCCTTTCTTGTTCTAAAGCAACAAGCACTCCTTTGAATGCTAAGTGCCCTCAGGCAAGAGACAAAGAAGTAAGCATCATTAATCTTCAAGGAGGCTTTGCCCTTGGGCAAAGTTCATCCTGGCCATGCATGATTTTCTGCAGGCTGCTTTTACAAGGGCAAGTCACAGGAAGACTAAACTCTCACCTGTCTGTGGTTCAATTCTCAGAGACCATGCTGGGGAGCCACCCTGGAACCAGGGCTGTAAAACCTCCCTGAGAAAGCTCCTTTGGCTGCCCTTGAAGTATCATGGCCTTTATTTCAATTTAAAATATTTATAGCCCACCTGTTCCATTTTTCAAGCAGTTCATGCTATATTTATGCCTTGACTGTCTTCCTTCCACTGAACTTGAGGCATGCTCAGAGGATTCCCAGTTAGTCATCCAAGAAGGCTCAACGCCATCCTAGATCTACACTGTCTCAGCAGAGGTACGATATAGTTAGGAGGATGAACTTGAGGCATGCTCAGAGGATTCCCAGTTAGTCATCCAAGAAGGCTCAACGCCATCCTAGATCTACACTGTCTCAGCAGAGGTACGATATAGTTAGGAGGATGAACTTGAGGCATGCTCAGAGGATTCCCAGTTAGTCATCCAAGAAGGCTCAACGCCATCCTAGATCTACACTGTCTCAGCAGAGGTACGATATAGTTAGGAGGATCAGTAATAAATTTATTCTGATGTGAATTTCTTACAAAAGTTCACAAAGTAGTTTACATACCAGAGAAGTTAATAGCTTGTGTTCTGAGGCTCGCAGTCTTAGAAAAATGAAAGTCACACCAATATGCTATGCTGGAGCAAAGAGGGATAGTTTCTCTCTCTCTCTCTCTCTCTCTCTCTCTGCTCCAGATAAAAGAACCACCACTTAAAAGGCAACTTTTAGCCCAGTTAGCAGAGGTTATACTACTGTGTGATGTGGCTTTCAAAAACCTCCTGGAGCAATAGAACAATACTTAGGAATGTTAAACATGACATTATTACAGTAACTAAAAACAGCTTATATCAAATCTTCTTTTAATAGTCCCAAAATTTACAATACAAGTACCTCGTACATACAAAAGAGAAGCAGCCATTTTTGTTTTTGTTTTTTGCAAAGCAGAGTCACCACTTTCATAGGAAAACCTGGGATGCTCCTTATCCATTGCTTTTTGATGGAAAAGTGGTGCCATGTTCACTACAGGTCATCCCTATGTGACTAATAATAATTAGCTGGTGGTGGGGCAGGTGGAAAAAGGTGCTGGTACTGAGTACTGGTGAGTACCCCCAGAAAAAAAGCCCTGCTCCTATCTCCTGGCTCAGATCTCAGGAACTCAAATACAAAAGAGGGCATTGCAACCCTGGCAGCTCTTCTCTAGCTTGGTGTTACTTCTGAACTGGAAAGGAGGTCATTCTTTTTTCTTTCCTTCACCTCTCCACCTTTAAGAACTCCCCCTCAGAGCTATGATTGAGAAAACTGCAACCATTTGCCCTTCCTCCACCCCACAGCAATCACCAAAGTAGAAATCTAGGTAATAAGAATGAAGCTTAGAAGAAGGGAAATGGATAAAACCCACAGAGGATGCAAAGGAAGATGATACACTGAGATGTCCAATCAATAGTATATCTGCTGATATCACTGGAGGTTCAACAAGGTAAAGTTTAGTTGAAATAAATGATATTTAAAGCATGGAGGGAAATGGTTTCATTTTCCAAACCCAGTTGGGAGAACTCACCCCACTCCTACTCAATGTCACCAGAGGTATTAGTAGCAGTCACAGCTCAAGCCCAGATCCTGATTTCAGCAACTGTTCCTATTGCCAAAGGACATCCAGTGTCCAGAAATAATGATGACAATCGAAATATTGCATAACTCACAATGTGCTCACATTTCTATAAGCCCCATGGAGACATCTGCAGCGCCGACTCATTGAAACAATCAGTTTCTTAAAATATTTGTGTTTTTTTTAAATCCCTTGAATGTTCTGCTTGTGTAGGAACTATTAACTTCACCTTGCTGTTCCACCAGTGGCCTAGCTAGCAAAGGGCGGAGGGGTCAAGGCCATCCTGGTGCCACCCTTAAGGGTTACACCATTAGTGACCATATTGGGAAACATTCAGGGGTAGCTGCTGATATTTTCCTACCAGGGAAAGGTTGCCATTTGTCCCAGAAAACTAGGACTGTCCCAGTTTTCAGGGACTGCATTCACATACTAGCAACTTTGATAGGGGATCCTGTCCCAGTTTTGTGGAAGAGAATTATGGCAATCCTATACCAGGGTATACCCACAAGTCTAGGCATTTAAATCCTGATACAAAATTTAAATCCTACTCAAGATCACGGCAGCTTGTTGATCAAACACATGCATTCAAGCACAGGAAAGACCCCAGATTCAGTCTCAAGCCAAAAGCTTTTCAGGCATTAATGAGTGCAAAGGGATCTCCTTGAGACCCTGGAGAGCCACTGGCCAGCATGAGCAATCTTAACCAGTGGTTAAGATTGAGGGCAGAATCTTAACCAACTTAAGCCAGCATAACTTACCTGGTATATCTTCCTGTAGTGGTGGGGGGAGGTTGGTATATGCTGTGCCAACCTAACCCCCCACCCCCAGGAGTAGAGCAGAAGTACTTTAGGGTAACTTTGTAAAATTACAGGTCAGGAAGTATTTATGTCAGCCTAACTGCCATTCAAGAACACAGCCTGAGTTAGACAGTCCTGCAGTCTGGCTTGTCTTTAAGTAGCATTTATGTTGATGGTCCTAAGTGTCGTCCTTTCAGTCTCAATTCATCACTTCTAAGATCTGTTTGCAGCTCAAACCCTGCTCTCTAGTCTATGAAAAATAACACTGAAAGGCTTCGCTAAACCCGTTCATATTAAGCCTTTTCCTTCATAAAGTTAGCGTTGATAATACTGGGTGATTCAAAATGAATGGGACAAAAAGAAAACATACCTGTGCCTTTTTGTCCCATTCATTTTGAATCACCCTGTATAAGCAATCAAAGCATCACTGAACCGTCAGAGCTTCCAAAGTCGCCAAAATGAATGCCGATAGCTTGAAGAACTTCAAACAACCTCACAGGGAGAAAGGCACATTTTTATCTTGTTCCGCAAACTCTCCATTGCACTTTTGACTCCTCACGTTTATCTGATGCTGTGCCATTTACAGCATAAAAATGATCCCAACCCAATTTCACACAAGTGTAATGACATTTTGGCTGCTTACGGGATGCCTTTTCAAGCTTACCTTTTTAGTATTGCTAAAATATATATCTATATGTATATCTAACAATAGATGGAACAGTGAAAATGGATGTTACATTTTAAAAGATGCCAATAAAAAGTATTCAGAAACTCAGGATTTATTATATGATCCTCTTTTGCACAATGACAGAGGCAGTTTGGATTCAGCATGCTCTACACATTGCTTGCCGGGCTATAGGAAACCACTGCTTTGTATCCAGTTAACTCAGTTCAAGTTGAATTTGCTTTCGTAATTATGATCTTTCTCAGTCAGGGTTCAGGGAAAAAAGTTGGTCTGTTTTCCACATGTTCTCCCCCAACTTGTAGCATTGATTCATGTACCCTGTGGCTCAGAGATAAAAGACATGATGCTTGTAAACCTAGGATTGCCATTAATTCTCATCTACAAAAATTAGTATAGGACCCTCTGTCAGACTTGCCAGTACGTGAACACAGTTCCCCAAAATTGGCACTATTCCTGTTTTTCGGGACATATGGCAACCCTATGTCAACCTGAAGGTTGACAGGTCAGCATTTAAGACGCAAGTACAGCATAATGCAAAGGTGCCAATGTGGCATCTGCTGTATCCCATGGAGAAGTTTCAATATATTGATAATCCTATTTTATTTACTGTGCAGAACCTTTCGTATCCTAATGCTAAATTTGGATACTTTTGCCAATGGCATGCAGACATACCTGTCTGTGATCTCCATGCTCCTTCTTTCTGGTGCAGAAAAAGGTTACAGAAAGAATATAAAAGAAGATATAACAACACCAAAGTATCAAGATGAATTTTTTAAAAACCAAATCTCTTCCCCCCCCCACATCTCTCCCCTTTTTAAATAGTACTACCTACCTCTCAAATCCGTTAAAATAAAAGGCAATTGCTATCTCTTTTCACTGGGGTTAATCCTAGAATACAGCAATATGCAAATGATTTTAAACTGTGTGAAATTCTGGAAATGCAAAGATTAGAGTTAATCTGGGTTTTCATTAAATTAGACCCTCAAAGATCAGCCAGAAAAGTTTTACAATCCTTCAAATTAAATTGCATAAATCCACTTCAACAGGAATTCCATGCATATGTCTTAAATGCAGTACTCTGCACAGCAGAGCCTGGAAACTGGTTAAAGGATCCTAGAATCGTTCTGTTGGAACTACTCATCCCATTTCCAGTAGTGCTATTTAGCTTTATCTTCAAAATATTTAATCACCATCCTTTTGTATTACAATTTTTTCTAATCAGGTAGGAATTTTGGCTTGGGGGTATGAATTTTGGTGAGCTTGGGGAGGGGGGGAATTTGGGTTTGGCATCAGGTCACCCTGGTTGCACCACCACAGGAAAGAGGTGTTGCACCTAACAGGACTATTTAGACCAAGGACTACCGGTACATAGATTTGTGCTGCAAAAAGGTCAATTGCAAGATATGGGTATAGGTACATTGCCCACTGAAGCATTAAGCACTCTTTATACCTGTATGGAGTGAACAGCATCCACCTTTGAGAGATGAGTAATGCTTTGCTTTTGGATTATCTATACTGCAGTGTACAAGAACTACAGGCATCAGACTTTTTTTAAATACCAAGCATTTAGAGAAGGGGACTACTCTAAGGCTTGTTTCTTTTATGTGGCTGCTTAATCACTTATGAGCACCCAGAGGCACTATTGCAGTGAAGTGATTTGGGGGGAAGAAACTGATAGAGCTTTCATGTCCAGAGGTGATCTGGGAATTAAAACTCTTTTAGGAATCACTTGCCTCATGTGATTGGGGTTGGACAACAGCTCTAGGGTTGGACAACAGTGCGAGCAAAGCCTCTCTCTATATGGACATACCCCTTAACTATGTTCCATTCTACAACCCCCTCGCCCTCCCGTGAGATAACTGAAACTGTGGAAATGGGCAAACATCTATCCCTGTGGTCCATACTCCCCTTGAGCCCTCTCACCTCTGAAGAGCTTAGCACACAGTCATCCATCTATTGCCTCTACCAGGCTTGGACTGAGTTCTAGAGTTCAAATTCTGTGATTTCCAGTTTCATGGAGAAACCAGAAATGACATTTTTAATGCCTTAAAAAGTATTAGGACAGTAATGGTGAACCTATGGCATGTGTTTCAAAGTGGGCACTCAGAGCCCTCTCTGCTGGAATTTAGCCATAGCACCCCCAGACAAGTGCTCTAAGCTCAGCGCACATGCCCAGAGCTCTGGGAATGTGCACTGAGCACTGGCATGCTCGGTCAGGTCTACTCCAAAGCGCAGGGTGCTCCTGGCCCAATGTATATGCCCCGAGTTCTGGGCACATGTGCTGGGCACAGGGACCATCAATTGGCAATCAGTGCCAAAAAGGTTAGCCATCACTATTAGGAGGTATTAGGAGGTCCTGGATTGCACAGGGTCCTGGACCCAATCTATGGATAATTGAATCCTTAGATATGGGATCTGTGGATAGGGGCCTTCTCTGTGTAGTCAATTGCTTGGAGTTGAATTTCCTCTGCAGTTAGGGAACTTCTACTTATTTCTGATTTTGATTAGTTCATTTATTAACGGGGGGGTTGACCCCTTCTCAATTATGACCTGAGCCAAAGGACTTGTATCCTCACTATCATTTGATTGATGCATCTCAGATTGTTGTTGAATTTATTGAAGTTGCAGCCCAAGTTTGCTTACATCTTGCAACTTACCGTTACTTGGTGGGGGGAGAGAGGATATGGCTGCAAACATCTACAAAGAGAGTGCTGAATAGGCTGGTTAAATGAAAGCTCTCACAACGCTCAGCCGCTGATGGATATCAGGAGTCATGGCTGTGATTATGGAGTCAGTAGGCAGCTAAAAAAATTCACACCCAAAAGCTCTCTCTTCTGGGAGGCTTCCTGTCAATTTCTCTCTCAAAATTAAACATGCATTTATTCCGGAAAGAGATTTAGATCAACCTGATTGACAGCAGCTCTCAGACACGAGTAAAAAAGTTCCTAATTTTTCCATCTCGTTGCACTCTCAAAAAGCTGCAGTTCCCGGCATGCTTTGTTCTCAGATTTCTTGCACATTCTGATACTCTTTACCATGAGAGTCGACAGCAGACCCCTGGGCCTTTCATGTTCCAGCTCTCTTAGAAATGCTCACTGCTGGCTCACCTGCTGGAAGTCCATTGACACTGCCTGTCCATCACAATGGACCCCTTTCTCCAGTCTTGTGCAACTACTACCTGCAAACTGTCTCACAGTCCAATACTCCCATACAACAATGTATGGGCTCCACCTCATTCCATAGGGGAATTTTGGCTTCTATGTGTCTCTCTGAGGTAGGGGCAAATTGATCTCCTTATACCCAAAGTGCACCACAACAGCCACAATAGCTCAGCTCAGTTCTACCAGTGATATCACTGGCTCAAATCAGAGCTCATCCATGCAGGCGGACTGGGCCCATGCTCTAGCATCACTGAGTCCCTCCAAAGCCAATAAGCTCATCTGTATTCCATTCCACCCTCCCTGCCATTCACCCTCCCTGCCATTCCACCCCCATCCCCCCATTCCATCCTCTTTCCATCTTCCCCCACCATCTCTCTTCCCCGCTATAGACTTACCTGATCTGGTGAATGTCTCCACAAGTCCAAATAGGAAGTCTCTGGTTTCTCCATTGTTGCAGTTGCTAAAAATGCTATTGCAAAGCATTTTATGATGTGCTCACACTGGCTCCATAGGATTGGTGCACAGCCCCCAACTTCACTTTCAAATGGTCCCATTTTTCTCTGAAGATTTATATCCTGCCCGAACCGGATCTTCCCATTTCCCTGCGCTGGCGAACTGCCAGCGGCAGGGAAAGTAAAAAAGAGGGCAGACCGGTTCACGCCGGCTGCCATCTTCTTTTAAATGCACACTGCGCAAGCGCCAACGTTGACACTTGCGCAGTGACTGCCCTGCGTCTCCTCCTGCTGGAGGAGACGCACTGTGCATGCGCCGGGGGTTGGCACATGCACAGTGCGCCGGGGTTGGGGTCTGCCCCTAGCCCCGCCCTGCCCCACCCCCTGCCCCCACCCCCTGACCCCGCCCCCGCCCCAACTTCCGGCGAACCGGATCTTGGGGCAGGCTAGGCCCATCTCTGGATGCCACCTATGGAAACTCTATGGGAAATGCAAAGTGCCTCTTACATCTTCCAGGAGTTACTCTGGATTGTAGGGCTAATTGCTACCAGGGTTCCACTTCCATTTTCTGTGGTCCAAAATGCACACTGTGGGTGTAATCAGCTGTGGGCTTCAGGGGGTTCTCATAGGTTCTATAGAACCCTTTGCTAATGAGCGCCTGCTTCTGAAAACCGGTTACTAAAGAACCTGTTGTTAATTTACGTTATTAGGACATGGAACCCGTTAATTTATTTGAATCCCACCACTGGGTGTAATCCTAACTAACTAATTTAGGCTAACGCAACTTACCTGTTTGCTTGTTGAAGGTGCACATTTCGGTGCATTGGCCTAACACCCCCAGGAATGGCTCAGATGTGCCTTATGGCACTTTTGCAACACTCCCAGACCAGCACAAAACTTGTACCAGGACTTGTGCTGGCCTAACCGGGGATCAGGATTGCAGCCTGTCTCTCATCAGTAAAATCACCAACTGTTGTGTGGGATAGCTGCAATCAGCCCGTACACAATTTTTCAGTAGTTCTCAAATTTTTTAGCACAGATTCACTTTTGATAATGGCAATCTGACCAAGACCCACGGAAGTGATGTCATCGACCTATAAGTGGTGCTATGGCTGGAAGTGACATAGGCTATAGACACTTTCCTGGGAATAAGACCCACTGAACACACTGGGGCTTATGTTTGAGTAGACATGGTTGGGAGTGTGCTCACTATCAAACAAGAAGTGTCCTCATTGTGATGCCAGCAGTGGGAGTAACTGGAAACTTTCAAAATAGCAGCTTCTGGGTTCACCAGCTTTCAAAAGCTGCCCAGCTCACTTGCGCTTTATCAGTATGGCAGCCAAAAGTCTATCCCAACACAATTTGAGAAATAGTGCAATAAGCCATACACAATAATATCTGATGTTGCATTTGGATTTGCATGCTAGAAATGTAATGACATATTCATTTCATGTATGGAGCACATACTGAAATGCAAGCTGGGCTGCTTTTTCTCCTATAGGACTTAGAGTTCCCCACTACTAACGATTAATATTTCATTTTCTTTGTAAAATGCTTTGTGAACTTTTTAGTTGAAAAACGATATATAAATATTTTAGATTGTAGATAATATCAGTAGGAAGACTACTAACTTTGGAGCCTGAAAAATGTGAGCAGTGCCAGATATTTGCCCAAACGAAATAAGCATTTCAGTGGATTCATCTTTCATTAGCAAACTCTGCAAATATAAAAATATTGTCAGCGTTCTCAGATAGTGAAGGAGGGTATGTCTAATATTTACAACTTCTATATTGCATTTACTGGATAGACTTTAATCTGCTAATTCAATAGCCTGCAATAGTTCGGGCTATTGTAATATAATGAGGTATATGAATTTGGTTGTTCAGTTATAACAATTTTTTAATTTCAATCTCAGGTTAATGGATAGTGAATTTATCAACCTTGAAAAAATAACTAAACATCTCTGAAGTGCATCTGAAGATCTGTTGACATTTGCACATCCTGGAGTTAGATTTGTACCATTGGGCCACTCATTTCTTGTTACAAGTTTCTCCATATAAAAAGAATGGATTCAGGATCCAGCTACAAAATAAAAAAAATCCTTTTTTTCACCAAAAATAGGATGTGTCAGGTGGATTATCTTTCACCTGCATAATGATGACCTTTTTAACTCTTTTCCCCTTTAAAGTGCTGATCTGGATTGGAGTCTTCTTGTGTGTTTATTTTTCCTTGGACATTTTTTTTGCCTTTAACATGTATGTATTCCTTGGACAAAAAGAATACTCTCAAGTTTTCTAAATAGTACAATCAAGGGAGGTACAGTACAAATAAATAGTGCAAATCAAGGTAGAGAACAGACCCAATTTTGATTTATGGAAAAGCAAAAAACCTCTTTTCCCTGTGATGTCCTGCCAAATTAGTTTATTGTTTCTAATAGACATTTGCTGATGGATGCTCTGCTCGCCTTCTGACTTCTCTCACATTTTCTACCTCCCTTAACTGCATGGTTTGTTTTCTTAGTACCATTTTCCTAATTGCCTAACACTACATGAGCTTCTCCAACTGGCCATCTCTGTGGCTAATAACATTGTCATTTCAGTAGGGTTACTGCATTTTTTGTTTAGTGAGTGGGCTGCACAGATATTGTGGGAGATCTGGGAAATGTTTTGTTCCCCTTCAAATTTTATCTGAAATTACTATTGACTTCCCCATGTCAAAATGTTCCCCTGCTGAAGTTTTAATGGATGTTCCATTGCAATCAGTGGAACATCAGGTCATGAACTTAGTATTTTCAGCTGTGTGGCCACTGTTATCTTCCTTTTAGCCTGAAGCTCCAAACAATGACACAGACATTTTCTTCCAGTTTTGAAAAAATGGAAAAACTTAATTTCGACTTAGAAATGTGTGTCCATACAGTGGCGCCTCACATAACAACTTAATTCATTCCAGAGGCATGCTTGATATGTGAAACGCTCTTTACATGAAGCGGATTTTCCCATAGCAAATAATGGAAACTTGGTTCCACAACCCAAAAAATATTCATATAAAAAATTAACTGGATGTAAAAATGATGACAAAACACTGTAATTGAAGTATACTTAGGCTGCAACCCTAAAGACACTTTTTTGGGTGTAAGACCCATTTAACACAATGGGGCTTACCCCTAGCATGGTTAGGAGGCTGCAATCAAAGACACTTTCCTTGGAGGCTTACCTGGGCTGCTGCTGGAGGTTCAAGGTGGCTGATGGGGGCTCTTGGGGCAGTTAGGGAAAGCTGCCTTTGGCACCCCCAGGCAACTGCCCCCAAGTTAGGAGCAGTTAGAGGCAACAGCGCTGGCCAGCAGCCCTTTTAAACAGCCTCCGTGTGAAGCATCAAGGCTGCATAGTGCACGTGCCCGTTAGGCGCCAGAGGGGTTTGCTTGTTACATGAAGCAGATTTGTTACGTGAAGCAGGATTCCTTGGAAATTTAGACTTGTTACATAGAACATGTTTTACCTGAGGTGCTTGTTACATGAGGTGCCACTGCATGAGCAGACACTGAATCATTTTTCCCCGCCAGTAAATTAATTTATCTAAATTAATTTATCTAAATTTATCTGTTTAAAAACAATTTATCAATTGTCTAAATTAATTTATCTATCTACAGTATTTATATACTGCTTTTCAACTAAAAAATTCACAAGACGGTTTACAAGAAAAAGAAAAATAATAGCTAATTAACAGCTAATGGGTCTAGCTAATTCAAAGTTTGGAATAATTAAAAGGGGGACTGAGAAATTAATTAATTTCTCTTAATCAATTTATTCATTCAATTTGTATCCCACTTTTCTTCCTTGAAAAAGGAAACCTAAAATGGCCAATATTGGGTTTAAATTACACAAAGGAAATTTTGATTAAAAATTAAGAAAAACATCTTGATGGCATGAACTGTTAAGCAGTGGAATAGTTTGCCACAGAAAGTGGTAGACTCACCCATCATTACTGTTATTTAGGCAGAGGCTGGATGGCCAGCTACCAGAGGTGTTGGATCTAACCTATATTGCCAAAGACTTGATTTTGTAGGTCCCTATCAACACAATGATTCATACCAGATCTTCACCTCATTGCCTGATGGCAGGGTAAGGACAAAATCCAGAATAACTACGAGAGCATGTAAGAGACCGAGCAAGTACTACCTGTAGTTACTCTGGATTTCACCCTAAGTCCTACATCAGTGCTGCCTTCCATAAGGCACTGAGTGCCTGTTGTAAAAAGTGCTCCACCGGCATGCAATTCAGCATGCTGTACGGAGCGCTGTCAGAAAGGCCTGCGCCATTCTTCCCCCCAACCCAGGGAGCAGAGAATCCCCATTCACTGGAGAAGATAGGATGATGGTGAGAAGAAATGGGAGATCAGAGGGAAAAACGGAGGCAGGTGGAAGTGAGTGGGGATGGACTGGAGGCATAATGTGATGTGAAGGTGGGGGTGATGCAGGATGGGTCCATTATTAGGATGGGTGCTTCCATTAGAATCATAGAATCATAGAGTTTGAAGGGACCTAATAGGTCATGTAGTCCAACCCCCTGCCTGTAGCAGGAAATCCTCCTAGAGCATCCCCTACAAGTGCTCGTCGAGCCTCTGCTTGAAGATCCCTGGTGAGGGAGAGTCCACCACCTCCCTTGACAATCTGTTCCACTGCCGAACCATCCTAGCCGTCAGGAATTTTTTCCTGCTTTTTTGCAGTTTGTACCCATTGGTTCTAGTTCTGCTTTCAGAAGCAGTTGAGAACAAATGAGCCCCTTCCTCCATATGACAGCCCTTCAGTTATCCTCTATCCCCTTCATTATGCCTTCACCCCCACCCACTGCCTTCTTTCTGCCTCCATTCTGCCCTCTGATCTCCCATTGCCTCTCACCATCATCCTATCTTCTCAACTGCAACCATAGATCTTATCCCTCTGGCAGCAGCCATTCTGTCCTTGGACCTGCACTGGAAACTTTGCCAGAATAGGCCCAAGGAGTACTATTGTGAATCTGGAGGCTTACATAGTTGTAAGTGGATTTTACTTTTTTTCTTTGTGGAAGACTTCTGGCCCCCCACTCATGCAGCATTTGCCAGTTTGGCTTTGTTGCAATGGTGGGATAAAAGAATAAGATTGGCTCTCAGTGATTCTATGATCCAAAATTAAGAATAATTGTGGCCAAAATGTAGTGGTAGAAACAGATATGTAAAATACAAATGTACCTAAGAACACCTTGGCATATATGCAGATAAAAAAATCTACAAAACAATTTTGGGATGGGAACCAGAAAACATTGGAACAGTTTCAAGATATGCAAGTACCCTTTGTAGCAAACTGGAAGAGAATTATACCAGCAGATGCTGTTTCATCAAGCCTTAATGAATTGATTAATTGAATTGTTGTAAGTCTTATAGATAATACAAGAATGATTAATGATTCAAAAGAGGATAAATGTGTGACTAATTTGTGGAACTTATTTGTGTACAGAATGGGAATAACATCTGGGTGGATGTGGGTTTTTAAGTGGCTGGTTACTCTGTATAATCTGTGTAATGTATATCTTTACCCTTCATTGAAATTCCAGCTTGTTTTATACATAGTGGCACAATCTATGGTTTTTCACTTTAATTTTAAATGATTTTTTAAAAAAATACTCAGTCGCAAATAGCAAATGACAACATTATTTGACAATTGGTGGTTGAGCAGGAGCAGTCAGTACTTTATATGAATGAGGGCACAATTCTAACCAGTTATGCTGGCATAACTAACCTGCTCCCCATATCTGTGGTAGTGTGTGGTCAGCACATATCTGTGCATCCCCTAACCCCAGGACTGTTGCCAAAGTGTCTTTTGGCACTTTTGTGACACCCCCAGGCCAGCAGGGGACTTGTCCCAGCACCTATGCCTGTCTAACTGGGAGGTTAGGGGACTTGTCCCAGAACTTATGCCAGTCTAATTACAGCCTCAGCATTTGATGATTAAACAATATTTGATTGTCACAGGTAATGTACAATAGCATTTAGTAAGTTTTGTCCTATTTCAATTTATTTTACCAATCAGCAAATTGTGAGTACGTGATACTGAATTTTTCATTTAAAAACCAAATGTCAAATTTTGGAATCTAGTTTCAATTTCAAAAAATGTTCTGCAAAATTTCAAATACCAATGCATTTCTTTTTTCAAATGTTAATTCAGCCTAAATTGCGTGATTCTATTTGAATTGCATGATTCTATTTGAAACCAATGTCAGATGGACATAGGAGCAGCATTTGTTATATTCTAAAATTGTAAAGGTAACACAACACTGATGATGGGGCAGCACAGGTTAAATGCCAAATATGTCCTGGAAAAGCAACACTGGCTCAGCACTTCCCAGTAATCACTCTCAGCATCCATGGAAATACTGATGTGCAGCCTAATCCTAAACTGCTTAGCCTGGAGAACTGGCAGTGGCACCTAAATGGCTGCTTCAGTATCCAGCACTCCCAGGCAGCCACTGGTAGCTCCTCGGAGGAAAGGGGCTTTCATCCCCTTCTGCTTGATAAGGAAAGTAGCTCTAAAGAGTTGCCACAGAATCAAGACCACAAGGCCCAACATGGGGCTATGGATCTGGTGACTCTCCCTACCCTACACTCCCTACACCAGTTCTACCTTCCCCTGCCCTCCACCCATCCAGAATTATTATGATTATGATGATGATGATGATTAGTATTTATAGCCCACCTTTCTCTGCAAAGCTGACTCAAGGTGGCCAACATAATATTTTTAAAAAAACATTTAAAAACATTTTAAAATTTAAAACAGCCCACCACCTTAAACGTCATAAAAACATTGGCTAAAATTTAAAAACACAACATCCCCAACCTCTCTAAAAAGCTTTTGCCCACAGGAATGTTTTTAGGCCCCACCAAAAACTGCTTAAGGAGGGACAGTTCTTAGGTCAAAGGGAAGGGAGTTCCAGAGCTGGGGTGCAACCACCGAGAAGGCCTTGCTCCTAGCCGCCATACCTCTCACCTCTTTCACTGGCGGCATAGTTAGCAGAGCCCCCTTAGATGATCTTAGAATGTCTGTGTATCTGCATGTAGTGTCCTTGGGATATTCTTATACAACACATGGATGGCAAACAGATAATGCCCCATTTTGTAATGATGACACAGGTATGTCACATAGATGATGCATTGACATCACAGTGATGACATGCTGTTGACAGGACACTGCTTCAAAGATAGCAGTCTGTATCCAAATTTCCAGGCACACTGCTTTGCCAGGATGGATTTGGCTTTTGGCCCTAATAGTAGTGCTGTCAATGTGGTGCCGCTAAAATGGGCTTTATATATGATGGACATTGTGCCAGCACCCATGTGACACCAACACAGCATGTGAATCAGATTGGGCCATTAGATATGTATCCTGGGAAATTACTCTTCGACGTGCCACCAGCTGTAAATTGCTTTAATGGCTTGTTTGTTAAACTGACACCTACAAAAGCTGTTTACTTCATTAATTTGCAGATTTATTAACGTATAAACATCAAAGCTATTTGAAAGCCTGGAAAAATGTCATCTACTATACACTTAAAAATCAAATGGAAACCCTTTAATGGTTTCTACATGCTTCTGCACTGAAAGGTAGACGATAAGTCAGCCTGCTGTGAATGGGTGTGCAGCCAATATAAACTGAAGCCTTTGTTTTACTAGCTTTTTCCTTGAAGAATTTAATCTTGGACAGGCAGACATGTTCACAAGCAAAGCAAACATAAGGTTAAATCCTATCCCCTTCACCTCTTGTCTCTCCCTTACTCTCCTCAATTCTGCACCAGAAAAATGGTGGGCATAGATCTGAGGGGCCTCACTGCCCATTAAGGCAGCAGAGGCCTACAAGAGTTCCCTTATCATGAAGATACATCCACTACTATTGCTCCATCATAGAATGCAACATGTGCTCCAATGGCACAACTGCAGGGACAGGGAAGTTTATTCTTTATTAAAATTGGGCATTAAAATTGGGTACTAAGCTAAAATAGGGTAAGGAAGATGAGAGAAAGAGGGACAGAATACAAGAGTCTTTGCAACCCCTGAAGATGCTCTCCAAAGTTGAAAGCAAAATGTTGCATTAAGCCCCATTCTTTCTATATGATGTGTAGACTGTAACTGTGTTTTGGATTCATCTGACCATGAAAGCCTACTGTGTTTGTAGAGTAGTAGGAGAACACATTCAAAGAGTAATCTGAGTCTGATGTGCATAGGAAGTCTTGCAAAGATTTCTAGAGACTCTGACCAGTGTGGAGACCCTCATTTTTATGCTTATATGCAGCCAAATTATGTCCTACAGCCTAAGCTTATAGACTTCAGCACCCAGTGGAACATGTGTTCATGTAATAGTAGCTGAAAAACAGCTATAAAGTGTTTTCCAGCAGTATGCTGAGTAGTGCACAGCCAGGGCTCCTCACACACATCTCCAGACCTGCAAAAGCCCACCAAGGAAGGTAATGTAGAAGAGATGGTGGAAGTAGTGAGGAGGGAAGAACAGAACAAGGAGGCTGCGTGAGTGGGTGGTAGAGGTGGTGGAGCATAGCAGATCCTACCTCCTTTTCTGCAGCCTCTCTACTTCTTTTCCCTCCTTTTCCCACTAGCATAGGTCCCAAGATACCATTGTGGAGCAGGAGGTTTGTGCAGGGATTAAGATATTTAAATCCCCTCTCCCCAAGTGAGCAGAGTCCATCTATTGCAAAGCTGGCAGTAGTTGAAATAGGCAGGCAGGCAGCCTGGTATCAGTATTTATACAGGCAATGAATAAACTATAAGGGTGTAATGCAAAAGAAAATGAAATAAAATTATCTTAGAATAACATCACTCTTGACATTTGTTCCTAGAAAATTTCATTATAACATGAATTAGGTCCAAATATTTCTAATACTGTCATACCAAGGAATTCTTTAGTTGGAATCATTTTCCAAAATCTGTGTCAGTCTCTGGAGGAGCATTTTCAGAGTAGAGAACAGCACAGATCAGTAAGGAAACTTCTTAGTGTTCATTTCTCTTACATGAGTTCTTTTTAAAAGGAAAGTACAGACAAGGATAAATGCCATCTCTTTCAATCAAGAACAGTTGTGTGTTAAGTCCAAAATGGCACCAATTCCCATCAGTATGTCATTATATACATGGCTATTTCTCAATGTGACATGGGAATGCTCTGGAGGCAGCGGAATCTGTGTTGACCCTGCAAAAACAACTCTACTAAACTGCAGTTAAAAGGCTGGGGGGAAAGGGAATTGTGACTTTGCACTGTGGGGTTGGAAGAAAAAGAAAGTGTTAGGCTGGGCGAATTAATGGCCTGCTAGAAAGGATGAAGTCATTTGAACTAAGGGCAGTGGGGAATTATGAGACATATTCCCCCTGTCACCAAAAAAGAATCCATAAATAAAACAAAACAAGCTGCTTAAAACCCTGTCCCACTGTGCTTTGTTCCCGCAGCACAGCATGGCTTGTGGATTCACAAAATTTGATGTACTATCGTGCTAACAGGCCATTGCCACAAACAGTAAGTAGTTTGTGACTACACAATAGTGACTTGTCTGGTTCCCCAGCACAAGTAAGATGTTGTGGGGATAGGTAGTAATGACACAGAACATTGGGATAAAACTAGAGAAAGATAAAGATAAACTAGACTAGATATAGATAGGCAGTAATGACACAGAACATTGGGATAAAACTAGGCTCTGATGGGATCTGTCAGCACAATCCAGAGTATTGTCTTAGACGGGACCACTTATGTTGACGTAAGACGCATTTACTCTGGATTGCTCTATGCATTTCCCATAGGTTTCCAATAGGTGGCGCCATAACTATGTTGATGTAAGAGGTCCTGTAGTTACTCTCGATTGTGCCTTATGTTAGAGTGAACAGTGGTAATCATCACTGGCAATGGCAGCATATTTAATGTAACTTGGCCTTGCTATGCATCAAAGAGCTTGCACAGATCCAAATAGAGTTAAACCAATAAGGAACCAAGGGGCTTATTTGAAGGCAAGGGGCCAAAAGGTTCCCTGTGTATAGAATTCTCTGATCATAGGCTATGGTAGGATATGGTTGAATGTCCTTGATAGGATTTGATTGCCTGTCCCAATTTTAGGATATGGTAGAATGTCCTTGATAGGATTTGATTCCCTGTCCCAATTTCTCCAGTAAAATGAATGGATGGTTTCTGTAGTGTGTTGGCAAAGAACCAAAGGCTGGGGTCAGACTGATTTGCAGCAGAATGGGCATTTTTTTACCATCCATGTGGTACTCAGTGTTGGGCCACTGTTTGACTAATGGATATGATGCTCATCTCAAGATGTGGCTGTAGTGAATAACTTCTTCTAGCAGGGAGAGTCTTGACTCAACAACAACAACAGAAAAAGTCTCCCCCCTTTTTCCTTAGCTTTTAGTCTCTTGTATCTGGTCACCAGCTTTAGTCTATCTGGCAAAAATATGTCCAATGCTCCCATCCACAAGGAAAACTAGATAACATGATTGGCCCACAAACCAATTGGGTCACTTGAAAGCTAAAGTTTAAAGGATTTCAACACTCAAGTTGTCTACTTACTCTCGGCATCTTCCATATTCCTGCCCTCTTTGATATTTCCTCTAGGTTAAAAAATCTTTATATAGGACATGGCCAGCTGGCACAATCTCTCTCCCTCTTTCACTAACACTTGGGGTGTTTGTGCATGAATTCCCTTTTATTCATTTTGTGTAAGGTAGCAGTCTTAATGGATTCACAGACATGGATTGGTTGAACTCAGACTACAAGTCTTTGTACTTGGAAGAGAAAAACACCAACTCCCAGCTAAAGAAAGGGAAATATATCTTTTCCTCTTATGAAAGAAAACAAAAAGAAGAAAAAGAACTTTTGATAGACGAGAGTAATAAAACTCCAGCAGATCCCTGTATATCATTAGAGCTTTCTGGGGTAAAAAAAAGATCCTTTCCAAAAAGACACATTGCAAGCATCAAACAATCAGTAGCATTCAGTCACTGGCTTGAGATACCATCAGACAGGTTTTAAACATTTGCTAAGGCCATAATTCTCCCAAATGTGTGTCCACAAAAAATGTGTGCTTTGAAGGAATAAGCTGGAACAAATGCTGTTACACTGTAGACTCAGTTATAAACAGTAGACCATACGTTGTATTCTATGCAAGCTAGAACTATGTAAGTTCAAAAACCAGTTGGTTTTGAACAAAAACCAGTTGGTTTTGAACAATAAAGAAACAAGACTTTTCTCAAAATAGTTTTATTACAAAATCTATGAGGCAGTTCTTGGCCAACAAACAGATTGCAGTTTTGTAATCTGTTCAGATCCTTATTCCCCAGATCTCACACTGTGCAACTTCTGGCACTTCCCTAGGCTGAGGACTGTGCTCAAAGGAACCCATTTCACCTCTGTGGAAGAGATCAAGGCCACTGTGATGAGGGAGCTAAGGGGCCTCAAGGAGGAGGACTTTGCCGAGTGCTTCCATGGGTGGCAGAAGTGAATGCAAAAGTGTATTAACTCTGGGGGGATTACTTTGAAGGGGACAATGCGTAATTTCTCTGTAGGTTTGGATTCTCTGCTCCATGTTTGTGCCAACTCCAGTTGCGTGACAAGGCATAACAGCAGTATGATACACAACAGCCTGAAACAGAAGCACAGAGTAAGCGAGGTAAACAATACTATAGCAGAATAATGGTGAGATGTTGCGCAACATAGGGCACAATCCAGAGTAACTATGGGAGCACATAAGCCATATTATGTGCACCCGTAGTTACTGCACCACCTAGTGAAACCTATGGGAAATTCATATTGCAATCCAGAGCAACTTGTTCTTACTCTGGAGCAAGGACTCCCCGTAGTTACTCTGGATTTCGCCCTCAGTGACATAAGCAGTTAGCCAATTGGCATTGAGGCATGAATGTGGCTTCCTTAGGGCGCAATCCAGAGTAACTACGGGGAGTCCTTGCTCCGGTGCAAGAACAATTTGCTCTGGATTGCAATATGAATTTCCCATAGGTTTTCATTAGGTGGTGCAGTAACTATGGGTGCACATAAAGTCTCTTACGTGCACCCGTTGTTATTCTGGATTGTAGGGTGAGTCTCATTTCTTTATTGTCATACCTCTTAGGTTGATGCCTCTGTGTCAGTCATGTAGTGGCACTGTAGTGGCACTGTAGATAATAGGGAAGGGGCAGCCCAATCCTAATCACTGCCACAGAACTGGATGCAACAGGGCCAAAAGTGCCACCACTGCAGGTCTCATCAAGTGAAGAGGATTTCCGCAAAGTAAGGGTGTAGGCCCCGCAATGGGCTTCCTCAAGTCTGCACTGGATATTTTGCTGGCGTGGACAGAAGACACTTTACATCCACCATAGAGGCGAGTCCCACCCACTCAGGCCAGTCTTCTCCTTTCCCACCCTCTGCTCTGCTTCCCAGCAGTCTTACCTCGAGCATCATGAGGAAGCATCCTCTGGGTACTGGGCCTAGCATCTTATACCAAGAGTGATATCAACATGCTTTACAACACCTTACTCTGCTGTAACACCATCACTGATGGCCCATAGGATTGGGCCTTAAGTCCCACTGAGCTCAATGTGACCCTTTCCAAGTATGCTGAGGATTTTGTTCCTACCAACAGTAGTGATTCTGCTTGCAACTGCCTGACTTGTTTGTTAGCCATAACTGGGGAATATTGGAGTTGTGATCTCTGTGGGTCTCAGTTCGAGTTTCTGCTGTTTGTTCCTGTGACTCTGGTAATGTTATTTGGAGCCTTTCACTTGGGGAATTATAGCTTGCATCTAGGCATGCTGAGGTTTCCCAGGTGGTTACTTGGAATGATGTTTCTTTTGGGAAGAGGGATTGTGTTATTCAGCTTCATAAGTCCAAGACTGACCAAAGGGGTCAAGGGGGTAGAATTAGAATTGGTAGGGCCTCAGTCCCTTTTTTATGCCCTGTTCCGGCTTTGGAGGATCACAGACAATTTTACATGCTGGTCCCTTATTTCAGCATCAGATTGCTGAAGGTTTCCCATAGGCTCCTCCCTGACTCCTCCCTGATGGTTCCTCCCTGACTCTCCATCAGTTGTGTATTGTTTTTAATAGGGCCGTGGGGTCCTTGGGCCTTCCAGCAGGTGAGTATGGACTTCACTCACTCCGGATTGGAGCAGCCACTGTGGCCTCTCCCCTGGGCGTACCTGAAGACTTTATATACCGTATTGGCAGTTGGCAGTCAGAGGGCTATAAACTAACCCTACAATCCAGAGTAACTACGGGTGCCTGTAAGAGACATTACGTGCACCCATAGTTACTGCACCACCTAGTGAAAACCTATGGGAAATTCATATTGCAATCCAGAGCAAATTGTTCTTACACCGGAGCAAGGACTCCCCGTAGTTACTCAGGATTGCACCCTATATGTAAGGAAACATTAAGGAGCTTAATTTTGGCAGTTCGCTGCCTGTCTTTCCAGGTTTATCCTGGTGCAGCCTAGCTGCAAGTTGTAGTGTTGGAGGCTTGCCTCCTGCATTTTGCTGCATGTGGAAGCCAGGATTCGCCCTGGTGCAGCTTTGCTACCAGTGGTAACTATGTTTGAGCCTCAGATCCCTATGGCTCTTGTTAGGTTTTGAAGGATGGGTTTTTTCCCTGGGTTTTTACCTTTACTGTTCTTGATTTTTCAGGCCTGCCCCTGTCACTACCAGTCCGAGTGATTCTGACTGGCCTTTCCATCCTCTTCTGGGCTAAGAAGAGGGTCAAGAGCTATGGGTTCAGTACCCAGCTTGGATTGGGATCCATGGTATCTGTGGCCAGGATAGTGCATAGGGTAGTGTGGCAGGGGTACACTTTGGGAGCAGTTTTTGCCAGCACTCTGAGTGCCCATCTCCACAAGTTATTTTAGTTCACTTATGGGAGAATGACCTCTGCCAGAGGACATCTGTGTCCTTCTGCCTTGAGTTCATTAGAGATTTCTCCCTTTTGGTCTATTAGATACCAGGGGTGTTTATTCTCTGGTCCAATCCAGGCGGGCTTGGAGGGGCAGAAGGGTGGAGGTGGCACGCAAGCGCATTTATGCGCACATGTGCCATTACTTGACCCATTCTGGAGGATCTGGTAATTCATCATCCACTGATTGAATTGAGACAGCCTGAATGTTATTGTTCTGATGGAGTTCATTTATTTCTCCAGGCCACTGGCCAATTTTTCTGTGATTTGCAACAAGGACTGCTTTCCTTTTTGCAGTGGGGTTAGATGGCCAAGCGCAAGGCTGGCTCCCTGTGTGGCAGGTGTCATGCGGTGGGGTAGGTAGGCATAGGCCCAGGTGATCAGTCTGAGGTTGCAAGGGTCAGAGGTCATCCAGAATTGGTCCCTGATATCTGATTGACTCTGGGTATGAGCAGGCTTGTCTCTGTCCTGGAATAAGGTGAAACCAGCTGGGTATCTGGCTGGTGGAGCATCCAGCTGCCTCAACCTTCAGGTTGGCAAGGAGGGGCACCCTGAACCATTGGCATTTTGTTGCAGTCCCTATTTATATTTTGTATTAAATAGTTAATAAAAGTGACCCTTAATTTGCTGTTGCTATTCACCAGTGGTGACTCATAAGAGTTTTGAAAAATACTGCATATCTATGTCCAGAAGGAGTTTTGTCTCTGTCACTGTTTCTGACTTAAGTAATTAGAAGGTAAAAGTCAAGTGGAAATTAAATCCAGCTCAAATCAGCCAATATTGACCCTGTCTTAGATCTGGTTATAGATGGGCAAATTCATGCCCTGGAATTCTGGTAGCGGGAACTTTGGGAAAGCTTAAAACCTTAATTAGATTTATTTTGCATGTGTCCCCCATCAGTTTTGCCTTCTGAAGAAAACCTGAAGGGAAAGCTGAAAACCAGGGAAAGCCAAAGGCTGCCAAAAGCAGAATTTTGACATACGCCTCTCAGGATTAATGAAAATCCTCACCAGCAATCCATTTGGATAGTAAAATGATGATAAAAAGTCAACCTGTCAACAGCAGTAAGAAGGAAAACACAAGATTATTTGACATGCTGCATAAGTAGTTATTCCACTAGCCCAGTATGTGCTTGATCAGGTTGTTTTCCCCATTTTCCCCTGATGCTTTTAATACAGAGACGCTAAACTGTCTTTTCTGATGAAGCCAGCCAATTTATTTAATCAGAGAAAAAAACAAGTGTATGATCAAAGCAATTTCAGGGATGGTGGTGGAGAGAATGAGCTCTTCTCTATCTCTATCACCCTCTCTTGCCTTTTCCCTGAAAGCTAAGAAATACGACTGCTAATATAAGCAGTGCAGAGGATATTCGAACCATGATTGAGTTCTTTCAGATGAAAACTAAATAGATTAGAAATTGCTAATTCCCATCCTGACAAATTACTTTGCTCAGGGATTTGAAAGAGGAAAAAGATCAGCTGTATGCTGAATGACCCACTCAAGAGGTCATCTCACAAACACAGGTGGTCCATATATCATGGATTTGTACCTAAATACAAACTCACTTCCATCAAAGAAAGCAAGACAGTTATGTGTGAGGTGTTTTTATTTCAGGTTACATTGTCTTAAAAAGCGGTTATTTTCAACCTCTGTACCATAAAGGTTGAAAATAGTTGAAGATTGCTGAAAAATTTCTCTTGGTTCTGTCGCCCTCTTTCTAAGGCAGTGATTTATAGTAACTGTTACTCTTCGTCCACCAGCTCTGGAGACTCTGGAGGAAGAGGGACAGACAATTTATTACTAAATAGATCAACCATTTTTAAACCTTTTTCATCTCATGGCACACTGATAAGGCCCTAAAATTGTCAAGGTACACCATCAGTTTTTTGACAATTAAGAAGGCACGTCCCCTACTAATCCTACTATCAAATGAGGCTGCAATCCTAACTCCCAGTAAGGCTGACATAAGGTCAGCACAAGTCCTTTGTTAGCCTGGCCCTGGAGGTGTCGTAAAAATGTTCTTAGGTACTTCTGAGGCACTGCTAGGGGATTAGGCCAGTAAATCAGACTTGCGCTGGCCTCCCCACACTACCACAGGTTTAGGGAGACGGGTCTTGTGATGGCCTAAATTGGTTAGGATAGGATTGCACCTTGATCCTCCCCAAACTCCACCAGCACATCTGCAGACCGCTGGTGGCCCACCAGTATTCCAAAGCACAGTGGTGTAAAATGAATGCTCTAGACAACTGACCTAGAAACAAAGCCACCGAACTTGGAAGAACTTGGAAGTGCCAGAAGTCAGAAGTGACGTCACAAGAGATGAAAACCATAGAGAAGATAACAGAAGTTGGTGTGCTTTTAGAAGAAAAACATTGAAAATCACTGGTAACACACACACACACACACACACACACACACACACACACACAGGATCCTTGCAAGGGCAAAACACTCCTTCCAGACAGGTAAGGAGCTTCCAACAGTGGAGGTGCATTCTGCTAAAATTGCGCATTTAACCCATGGATAGAGTTTAATCCCACTCAAAACTTGAAAATCATCAGCAAGCACTGAAAGGACATCCGAGCAGGCATCAGATAACAGGGCCTTGCTTTTATACTCTCCATCATTGCTTTGTTCATTTTGTCTTTTAATAAGCTTCTTGTATTTTACTGGTTTATTTACCTGATCCAAGCTCACTCAGGAGGGAGTAGGTTTGCTATACCCCTTCAGACTATCAAGTTCCAGTACTGTTTGCTTTCCAAGGGGTCTCCCAGGATTGGAGTAGGAAGCTAGCTTTCTGCTGAATTGGGGCAGAATGCACTCCAAAATTACCTCCTTCTGTCCAGCTTTGATGGTGGCAGCAGGAAGTCTACTTGTAACCCCATCATGGCCAGTAAGGTGAAGCACAGTGCAAGAGAGTAAGACTTATTGCAAAACCTGATTTGTCTTCCATTTCCCTCTTCCTTTCCTTCACATGTGATCAGGATAAAGAATAGTTGTGTATTTTTATGCCTGATAAATTATATCTGTTTCTTTTCAGCAAAGTCCCCCCTGAAGTGGTACATTGAAAGAAAAAAGGATCACATTGCTACAGAAAGGAGCTGCACAATAGCAGGATAAAAGCACTGAAGAGAGCACAGAATCAGGTACGGTAATCCCTTATTCAAACTTTAGCTGGTTCAGTAGCAGCAAAATGCAGCACATGGAGCCATTAACTTTCCATTCAGAGTGACTGCGATCCCATTGAAAAGCTTAGGACCAAGAGACCAAAAAGATGGACTCACTCCCCAGCCCCCATGAACCAATCCCCTGGCCACTAGAAGGAAGGGGGACATCTTTGCATATCCCAGCAGTGCCTGAAGATTGGTTAGTAGAAAAAAAAGGAAAGCTACTTCTCAGCTGCAAAGTCCAGAATGTGGAACTCCTGGCCTCATGAAACTGAATTTGTTCCTTTCTTATGTTTACATTCCTTGAATGTTCTTTTAGGAAGAAAGGTGGGATATAAAAAAAAAAATTCTATCACCTGTTGAATTTTTTTTTTTTGTTTATTTGACTTATGGTCAAATCCCATTCCTACCATTTTATGCTGGATGCAGCTGAACTGATGCAGCATGTCCTTCATGCTGTGGTTAGTGGCGGTGATAGTGGGAAATTAAACAGCCTGGGAAAGGTAAGTAAAAATAACTTAAATGGATTTACCTTTATGCTGGGCACCTTCCTGTCAATGGTCTCTTTGGACACATGCACACTATTTCTCTGGTGCAAGTGCAAGGCCAGGAAAATGAATAGCAATCAACCTGTGTGCATGCCGATTCCACCTCCATCTCTAAACTGTCCCTGCTCCCCCATTCCCTGACTTAATCCTTAAGGTTAGAAACAGGGACACCACTCCGTCATAACTAGTGGGGCAACCTGCGGGAGTCACCTTTACCTTTAATTATTTTCTGACTTCTTGCCTGACTCATGCTTGTTTGCAGGTAATTCATAGGGTTGCTATGTCTGATCACACATGGGCACTTGGGCACTTCTGTGAATTAATTTTTAATAAGAGCCTCTGTGGTTCTGAACTTTCCTGGGAGAAAGGTTTTTCCCATACAACCCCCTCTTCCTAATGTATGTAGCCAAGTATGGAGGCAGTTGATAGAACTCCTCATTTCCCTCCTCATTCAATGTCTAACTCAATAGACAGAGGGGAGAAAAGGGATGAAGGTGTGTGGTGCTATAACCACTAGGTGCTATTCCACAAAGCTTGCTTGTCTTTTCCTGGAATTGTTCCTGACATCTAAAATACAAAATGTGAAGTTTGAGAACTCATTCAAATTTCAAATATATTTGTACATATCAAATATATTGGCAAACATTTGTATCTGTTTGACATCATCTTATCAGATCATGGATCAGCCCCAAATCCTAGTTGGTTTGATAGAAGCATGGATTGGAAAGCCTGAAATATTTTCATTTATCAGTTATCAGTTATGTGTATTAAGAACAGAACATAGGACTGCATCAATTTTTTTTTCAAATATTCACTGCTTCTCAACCTTAGCTGCACTTGCAAGATGAGTGCCTCCATAATGAAGACTGAATAAGAACAAAAATATCATTTTATTCACATTTCCAGGCAAAGGCATTCCACTGAAGCATTTGCCTATTGAAGCATATTTTTAAAGCTGATGGTTTTCTTAAGTGATATTTCAATGTTATTTTCTTTCCTTGAATCCTCAGACACTCATATGTATTGTGATAACACAATAACACTCTTCAGAGCATTTATTTTTCTCAAATTTCTGGGTATTTTATAAAAAGAGACTAACCAGAAGAATCTTCTGGAGTGACAAAAATGTACCCTTGATTATATCACTGCTGATTGTTGATTAAATCACTGCTACTAGATAACATTATTCTCACTAACACAAACTTGTGAATTTAAGGTGGAAACAAAAAATCATCTTTATGCAATCATAAAAATCATAACCTTAACTTTTTGTTTTGTTTTCAATGGCCATGATTATGTTTTATAGAAGGTAAACACTATGGCTACAACCAGTGATGGGCTTCAAAGAAATTAAGAACTACCGGTTCTCTGTCCATCTGGCAGCCACTTTTAAATGGCTATTTTTAAACTTTATATGTACTATCTCTTGTTAAGAACCGGTTCTATAGAGTACGTGCGAACCTGCTGGTGCCCACCACTGGCTACAACACAGAGTAACTACGGGACCTTTTACACCGACCTAGTTATGGTACCACCTATGGGAAATCTACGGGAAATGCATAGGGCAATCCAGAGTAAGTGCCTCTTATGTTTTCTCATAGTTACTCTGGATTGTAGGGTATGTCTCTATACCTAAATCACAGCAAATAACTGGCTGTAAATCAAAATCTGAAACTGCTATTGTTAGCTTGTTACATAAAAACCAAAAAAAAAATAAGCCCCTGCATTCACAAAATGATGCAGGTCTTATAACCCATCACATAGTCTCTTTGGAAGAAATCTGGGCTTACTGAAGTCACTGTCAGGAGGCACATGCAAAAATCCTATTTCATAAATCTATATGAGATGCCATGACATGATATAATTTGTACAGTGCCAGCAACTCTTTCAAAGTGATCCTTTCCCAATGTTTTCATCATAGTCACTGCATGTAGAGGTGCTTCAGTAAGGTGTCCCTGCACAAGCATGGTCTGGCCATGAGCTCAGCATCCCCACACCCTCAGGTAAGTTGCTCAAGGTGTGATGCTCATATACGATGTCAACAAGAATCAACTAACTCAGAGATAGAATATCACTGGTTCCAGTAATTGTTTTTTGATTTGAGTTGCAGAAGAATCTTGTGAGTACAGATAAAGTACCTTATTTACCAGAATCTAATGCACTATTGAATCCAATGCTCATCCTATACTCATAATCAAAATATCACATTTACTGTAATCTAACTAACCATCGAATCCAATGCAAATCTAATCTAATCCCTGATTATGGAGACAAAATTTGGCTGGAAAAGCTGAGCGTTAGATTTGAGTAAATACAGTAGATAGCATCCTTCAGCAAAAGATTATTCAAACTTGTCTCCTCTTCACAAAACCATTCCACTTTTCTTTGACCAAAATAATGTTATCTACTAGGCAGTTACAGTCTAGCAGCATCCTTAGCAAGTGGTTGCAGAACTTAGAGGACTGGACACAAATGCTGTGTCAATCTCCTGTTGAGCCAATCTGTTGTAGATCTGTTTAAAAAGCTTTTCTTGCACATTGATTGGAGTTGTAATGTGATCCTATTATATTAGTATACTAATGAAATACTGCATAATGAGATATTAAATACTGTTTTTGTTAGGAAACTAATAAAATATTGTTATAATAATAACAACAATAGTTATTCATTGATTAAGGATGCATTCCTAACTTAGGAAGGCACAACTCATTGGTCTTCCTGTTCCCGTGGTGCTGCAGGGAAGCAAGCACATGTCTGCGCATTGGCCTAACCCTCTCACAAAAGTGGTGCACTTCTTTTGTAACTCCCCCGTGTCAGCACAGGATTTGTGCCAGGGGTTAGGATTGCATTCAGGTTAGGATTGCAGTCTTAATATGTTAAATCAACCAATGATTTTATATTGGTTGATTTAATATGTTTTAATGAGTGTGGTTTGTTTTTCTACATTTTCAACTGAAATGGATCAATACTGGAATCAATATTGATCAAAATGGAATAAGTGGTTTGCTGTGTTCATTTAATTATGTTTCTTTTTTGACTGAGGTGAGAAATCAGTTTTGTAGATGGTTATGGATTTTTTTCTGTTTTGAATATACCAAAAACATGTATGAAATGTATTTGTCAAGAGCCAAACATGGGAAGCTCATGGGCATAAGCAACCCAGCAGGGCTGGTCTTTGAAAGTAGAAGGAGGAAAGACTGGTCCATCCCCAGATAATGAGGGTAGCCAGAGCTGCCATGGAGTGTATAGTTGTATTGTGCATTTAGGGTTGCTGTATGTCCTGAAAAACTGGGACAATCCTGATTTTGGGGGATTGTGTTCACATACTGGCAAACGTGACAGAGGGTTCTGCCTCTGCCCTCTAGAAATTGCTAAAACCATCCATTAGATGGATTTCTTCCATCCATTGTGGAAGAAAATTATTGCAACCATATGTGCACTGCACAAAGGTGCCACATCTCATAAGGAGGAGGAAAAAAGCCTATGAAAAGTCACTTCCGGCAAGAAAAAGAGACACATTATTCTCCTGTGCACAAAGCACCAAATAAGTAGTTGAGACATTTATTCCCTGCCATCCAGAATTCTTGATATTTCAAGTGTCTGAGTGAGCACACTCAAATATAAAATTGCTTAGAGCTAGGCATTGGGCTAAAGGTAAAATCTAAAGGACCTCAGAGTCCTTGCTAGATCAGTCAAGAGGATCAATTAAAGGGAGCCTAGATGGGGCTCCCACCCCAAACTTGGTAAAAATAGACCTAAACAAAAAGAGTGAAACAAAGGGCAGAATCCAGAGTTAGGGCAGTGAGGAATGTCCTAGCTGGGCTACCCCAATTATTCTGAATCTAGATCTGGTTGACCATATGACCAGAAAAACCCAGATTTGCCTGGATTTTTATCCTCCTGTCCGTGTGTCCTACATTTTGGCTTCATTGTCCTACATTTTGGCTTTGTTTTGAAACTTCGCGATAGTGCACAGTACCCCATCATGCCATATATCGTTGGATTCGTATTGAAGAGCAGAATCCAATGCAAAAATCAGATTTGAGATATCTCCTTTCTATCAAAAGTTATGGTCAAAAAACTGGAAAACAAAAACTATAAAAACAAAAAAATACATTTTTAGGCAATTTTTTTAAGCCGGTAGGAATTTTGGTCTGGGATTAGGAATTTTGGCCTTGGGTTCAGGAATTTTGGATTTGGCATCTGGTCACCCTGATCCAGATCAGAACATTATACTGAATCCACAGGCTTCTGAGGCTGCTGAGCACCAAGTCAGTGGCACCTGGGGAGGGCTTGCTCCCAAGGAGACCCCCCACATATCACACAGAACAAGAAACAGCTGTGGTACGTGCCTTATAAGGAGTCCCTGATAACCATTAACAGCTGCAGCATGAGATTGTAATACAGTTTCCAGTTGATTCAAGGGGCTTGTTTGGGTGGCCTGCTGTATCCCCAGGTGTAGGGTGCTGCTGTAGTTGTGCCCTATCCTGAGGATGAGAGGCAGGGGTTGCAGCTAGTCTGGCCAAGAACTCAGAAATAGCCCTGGAAATAGGCTCTGGATACAGAGTAACTGCTCTGCCTTAGGCAATGCTAAACATGCCCTCAACCTGCCTCTCCTGAACTGCCTAGGCTGACCCAGCCCAGGTCCACCTTGAAGCAGCCTATCTTGGTTGTACAACACATATCTTCTCCTATTGTATGTACCCCTGTGTATCCCCTCCCCCCTTTTGTGTTCCTTTTCCCCTTTACCTGTATCTGAAAATTTAATAAAATCCTTATAAAAATTGAGAAAAAGAAATATCTTGAGTGCCAACTTGGATTAGGGTCAATGTCCTTTTCTTTTTTGCTGTATCTGTGGGTCTTGGCAAGAGCCCCAGTAACTCAGCTTCCACCTCGAGTCTCTGGCACCATGTCAGGCTTGGGGATTTTGCTAGGAAACCTTGTCTCAGCAAATTAAAGACAGGTATACTTGGCCTCTGATACTACTGTGACTGCATGTCCCTCTTTTGTGGTCTTCCACAAACCTTATGGGCATTCCTAAGACCAGTACATATAGATTGGAGACCTGCAGAGATATCTGATCAGGCTCAGAAACCTATTTGAGTCTCTGATACTGCTAAACTGAAGGCTTAACTCACCTAAGGTGACTGTCCTCACCTCCAGGATAATGACATCTGAATACCCCTTGCTTAGCTCTTTTCCTCTCCTTCAAAAGATGAACTAGCATATGTTGATTAGCATGTCAGACAGAATTCCTACAATGATCAGTTACCCATCTTTATGCTTCTCATGTATTTCAGCTCAATTCAACATTTTTAAAAGACAGTGAATAAAATTAACGTGGCAAACATAAGCAGGCAGTTCTCATTTAAAAGATATACGGCAACACAATTATGTGCCTGGCAATTAAATGACAATCATTTCAAGGTTATTTAATATTCTTTGCAGATGCTGACGTCCCATCTACAGGTTTTGTAATTCTAATATGAGAATTTGCTTTTTCAATTTGGGAAAATACAGCAACTATTGTTTTTATATACATTTGTCCAAGTCATTCTTTAAGTCTGATTACTGAAATAAGTACAAAAAAGTAACTTATTTTGTGCTTTTTAACACAAAAAATAGGATTTTTAAATACACTTTGTTGACAACCTCATCCCTCTTGCCACATAGCTAGGGAAACAAAGCTAGCTTTCAAAAATGTGGTAGGTTGTTTTTAATAAGAACTTCATGGAAATAGATGAAGAAAGAGAGGCCATGGGCTTATCTAATTAAGAATTCCACACTGGCTAACCATATGTTTTTGCACAATCCTAACCAAGTCTACTCAGAAGTAAGCTCCATTCTGTTGAATGGGTCTTACTCCCAGGAAAGTGTGTTTAGGATTGCACCTGTCTGCATAGCTTTTACTATTCTCCAAGAATAAGAATTTGGATTGGGGCTGAAGCTCAAGGGGAAAAAGGTTAGATCTATCTTTGTCTTATGAATTGTCTTTGTCTTATTTGGCTGTTTTTTTGAACGGTCTTCACAGCCATTAGTCAGGAGTCCATTCTTTGCCAATCCAAATCACTTCCTGATTCTCCCACACTCATCCTATCTGCCTACTTCTGCTGCCAACTTACCAGGACTTAGTGTTTTAGTGGTGCACATGCATCACCAATCATTCATGCCAGTGACCCCATTACATTCACTATTCCTGCAGAAGCAGTAGCCCAGGCCTTCTACTGATAGAACACAAGTTCCATTAGCAGAAAGCCCATGTAGGATTGGACTGGGTAAGGAGCAGTTTCATATGACTTTTGGGAGGGTATAGAACCGTTTCTCAAAGTGGGGGTCAGGACCCCATTGGGGGTCACCAAGAGCTTTCCTGGGGGTCGCCTAAAGACCCCTGGTGCAGGGGGCCAGGTCAGGCTTGCCTGTAGCTGCATGCACACTGGGGCTGACTGACAGCCTCAGGGCCCAATCCTATGCACGCCTACTCTGAAATAAATCCCATTATAGTCAGGGGGCCTTTACTCCCATGCAAACGTGGACAGGATTGCAGCCTCAGGACCCAATTCTATGCATGCCTACTCTGAAATAAATCCCATTGTGTTCAATGTGTGCATAGAACACACATTTCATTTGTAACAATAAAAATACATCCTGCATATCAGATATTTACATTACTATCATAACAGTAGCAAAATTACAGTTATAAAGTCACAACAAAAATAATTTTATGGTTGGGGGTCCCCACAACATGAAGAACTTATAAAGGGTCATGGCATTAGGAAGATTGAGAACCACTGGTATAGAAGGACTGTAGTAAGCAAAATACAGGTAATCTCCCAGAAAATGTAGAGGGGCTCCTGCTATAGTTCTTTGGATTTTACCCAAAGTTTAGGGAGACTATGCAACAAAAACTTCAAGCTTCTAACAGATTTCAATTAACTTCAATCAGCTCTGTCCCTATGACCATTATCCAAGTGAGGCCTTTCTTCCCCCAAAACATCTGTTCTTCCAGACTGAGTTGTTGCTTTAATAAGCCATGATGAGCAATATTTTCACAGTCCTCATTACGGAGGAAGAAATATGACAATAACAAAAGCGGATAGAGGTCACACTTCGTGCATATAAATCAGATATGTGTTTTCTCCCCCAAATCTTCCTTTACTGTCAGTGATGTGTACCTGTCTTGAACCATCTAAACAAAGAATATTCATTCTTTAGAACCTTCCCATTTATGACAATTTTTCTCTATTGGCATCTTTTCCATGCAAATGAGAGATCTGCTCCGATAATTTCAGTTAATGAAATGCAAGAATTTTAATGAAAGGTTTTTAATATAGGTGTAAGGACTATCTTTAGAAATACAGTGGTGCCTCACATAAAGAGCTTAATTCATTCCAGAGGTATGCTCTTTAAGTGAAACGGTCTTTATGTGATGCAGATTTTTCCATAGGAAATAATGGAACCTCAGATGATTGATTCCACAACACCCAAAATATTCATATAAAAATATTAACTGGATGTAAAAATGATGACAAAACACTGGAATTGAATTCAAAACATGCATTCCATGTGCATGATCCTATGAAGTCTACTTAGGCTACAATCCTAAAGACACTTTCCTGGTAGTAAGCCCCATTTGGCACAATAGACATAGTTAGGAGACTGCAATCAAAGACAGTTTCCTGGGAGGTTTACCTGGGCTGCTGCTGGAGGTTCAAGGTGCCCAGTGGGGGCACTTGGGGGCAGCACTCCAACCAAGTTGGAGGCAGTTAGAGGCAGCAGCACTGGCCGGCAGCCCTTTTAAAGAGCCTCCATGCAGAGCGTCAGGCTGCATAGCACGCGTGCCCAAAGCGCACTTGCTTGTTAAGTTAAGTGGAACTTGTTATGTGAAGCAAGATTACTTGGAATTTTTTGCTTGTTATGTGAAATGCTTGTTAAACGAGGCGCTTATTAAGCGAGGTACCACTGTATGTCAGTGAAGTCTAGCAGCAACCACTTTGTAGCCCAGAAGTTGCCATTTACTGAGAAAATTGTTGATACATCTTGCTCATCTTTGTCCACCCTACAGCTAGGTTGAATACAGGAACCTTTAACAGCCCTAAGTGGAGATTCTGCCAGAGCTGAGTCAGGGAGATAGGTGTGGCATCAAGGGGCTATTCCCATCAAAGATCCCATCTGGCCATGTTGTCCCTGTCAATAGATCTGGAATCTTGTGCAAATAATGAATGATCTCAAAATGGATAAAGCCCAACCATCTTTCTGGTAATAGTCAAGGGCTGGCACTCTCAGAATTCCCCTGTTCTGTCCATCAATTGTGCTTAGCAAGCTTTTTTATTTGCTGGAAAAGAATGTCCTAGACCAGTACCATGACTTGAAGCAGGATGCGGCCCTCTCGTCCACTGAGAGTCCACTTAGAGCTTCCTGCCTACTCAGCAGAACACAACTAGATCTGTGCTCTGTTTGGATCCAGAAGCTGCTCCGAGAGTCCCAGAATTAGAGTTCCATCTTCAATGCATTTCAATATTATATTTAAATATTTTCGGCCCTTGACAACATTGCAGATATCTGATGTGGCGCTTTGGCCAAAATGCTTAGAGACCCCTGGTCTAGAGGAAGCTCATACTATTTTTTTGCCAGAGCAATCATCTTCCCTTCCCATATCACACAACCAGCTTGGTTAGCTTGGAGGAAGCTCTTGAAAATGAGTGGCTACACTTTGCTTCAGCTTTTTCAGCTGTAACCTTTCTCTCCTGCAGCAACTCCTCTCTCCATCTCTCTCCTCAACTGCTAAACTATTCCCAATTTTCTAGCCCTTGTTTCCCTTGGGAAATCCTTCTAATTTCTGTGTCCTTCTCTCTGCCTTTTTCATCTCTCTAAGTGGTTGGACCATCATGTGATCCTTTTTTTAAAGGACTTTTTTCATCTCTCTTTCTGCTTCCTATAAACCGGAGTTTCTCAACTAATGGTGCAGGTACCACCAGTAGTACTTGAGGTGCTGATGGTTGGTACTCAGAGAACCCCTGGACAACACTGCCTGGACACCATTGTGTTGTTGCAACACAATGCAACAAACAGTGCAGGAGGCTCAGCTTGGAGAGGAAGAACTGCTAAGCATGCTTTTTCATGCTCAGAAAAGCCCTCCCATTCACCCTAAGCAATTTATTGCATTGCATCTGGCATCCAACTGAAAAGTAGCTGGCAATGATGTCATCACCAGTTATTGCTGGTGATGCTTTAAATAGGTTGATCATGTGAAGTGGTATGGCAAAGGACAAACTTGAGAAACACTGCTGTAAGCAACTGTTTAAATTTAGGGCTTAGCTGTATGAATGGCTAAGAAGTACAAAACTACTTTTATTTTGATTCCACTTCCAAACATTTGTGAACTTATTCCAATAATAAAGTTTGCTTACTACACA
Source organism: Cryptoblepharus egeriae (assembly GCA_030015325.1). Lineage (NCBI taxonomy): Eukaryota > Metazoa > Chordata > Lepidosauria > Squamata > Scincidae > Cryptoblepharus > Cryptoblepharus egeriae. The sequence goes on from JAREYC010000001.1 coordinate 230,569,617, forward strand.
TTCATCCAGTATCTCCAATAGAGACAGACTCTACAATCCAGAGTAACTATGGGAAGACATAAGAGGCACTTACTCTGGATTGTTCTATGCATTTCCCATAGGTTTCCCATATATGGCACCGTAACTAAGTTGGTGTAAAACGTCCTGTAGTTACTCTGGATTGTAGCCAGAGAAGAATAAAAGTCTATCAACATCTACAACTTAGCACCCAGTCTTATCAAATGCGAAACAATTGCAGGAGGTCTTGAAATCTGCATCTGGACGCTCCATTGCAGTGGTATAAAAGCCGTGCTATCTTTGCATACATTCACTGGTGGGAATTATCATCAGCACCAAGACAGAGGAAGCAGTTTGTAGGCTTTTGAAAAACACAGGAGGTGGATGCTGGCAGCAAAAGTGCATACCAGAACCTTTCCCTGATTATTAATAAAGCCCATATTCTACTCAAACTTGTGCCCACAAAATAGCTGTCATGGGTTCAAGGAAACCCATAGACAATCAGGCTGCCCACTGGGAGTTACAAAAAAGGATCTTTAACTCTTCTGGGATGTCTAATTGCCCACCCCACCAAAACATCTTGCAAGATCTCCATCATAATGGCTGCACGATGGATGATATTGAGGGACAGGTCTGGGCTGTGTTTATTTTGCACATGGTTGTAGACTTGCAGTCTAGGCTAAGTTTCCCTGGACATGCAGGTCTGAGTACAGAGTTCTCCCTCCCATCCTTCACATTCAATAGATGGCTTCTTCTTCACCTTCATAAATCTCTCCTTGTCGAAACAGACTTTCACAGCTTTAGCATCCAATTTCTTTTCTCATTTTCTTCATCAAAGTTATTTGCTCATAATCCAGCGTATCTGATTTTTTGGGGGGGTGAGTTGATTGACTGTAATCAATATTACCAAGACCCACACTTACAGAATTTTCAAATGAGAATTATGATGGAGAGAAAGAAAAACTAGGTTTATGGAAAATGTCATTGGCTATAGATTGCTGCCTCAGGATGTTTGCTATCATGCATGGTGTCCCAGATAAAAATCACAGATGCCTTATGGTGTTGGAGGGGGGAGGAAGCAACCCCCAAATTGCATTTTTATATGGCAATACACACACATAGCAAACTCAATTTCCTGAGTTGTATATCTGCCATTTAAGCATCATTCTGGTGGCAGCAACAAATGTTTAAGATATAGCTCAATTTCTTTCGATCACAATCTAACCCCAAGTTTGCACATTTAGCCTATAAAATCTCCCTCCCTGCTTAGGGAATTTATTCACTGCTATAAATTTAGACAGGATCAAGTACAAAGAATAGGGCTCATTAGATGCTACAATGAAAAAAAGATGAAGTAGCTTTAGTACTCTGCAAAATTCATGGAGCAGTATTTTGCTAGCTGCTGGCCAACAATTTCACTATAAGGCAATCTTACCAGCATTAAGTCTCAGCAGGAGAGTTGCACAGTTGTAGGAGATATTATGATGGAAGAGAAAAAAGCAGTGGCATAGCCTGAGTGCGGGGTGTAGGATGCATCATGCAGCACACACAGGGAAATGACCAAAATTTTTAAAATCTTGGTATTTTTTAATAATACAATGACAAACAGACAAGACAGACAGACAGACAGACAGACAGAGTGGTTAAAATCAGTGCAGGAAATCTTTCTTTAAGAAATGAAAGACAAATGGAGAATCTCAGAAAGGCCAGCCAAGACAAGAAATGATAGCACTACACATAATTGGGTTTCACAATCAATTCATTTCAGCAACCTTTATTGGCATATAATAATTTAAACAAACAAATATTATACAAACATTTGTTTTGGGTTTCACAATAGTGTGAAGAGCTGGATTTTAACGTTTTGCACTGTGTAGCATGATTGGGATATCCTTTGAAATGAAGTATTCACAAAAGGACTTTCTCTAAGGGTTGGTCCCTCCATGAGCACAACTTTTTCCTTTAAAAAGAGCCCCTAGCCAGGGATCACCACAACATAAGTTAGTATCCAGTTCATTACAAAGAAGTACAGTTTCATGCCACTCAAAGTACAGTTTGATATCACTCAGTGGCAAAGCACAACCCCTCCATGAGTGGCACAGAAGAGCCTTAGGGCACTTTTGTGACAGCCCCAGGTCAGCACAGGACTTATGCTGGAGCTTAGGCTGGCCTAATTGGAGATTAGGATTGCAGCTTTAATTAAATTTGATTTTGTTGTTATGGGAGGGGGGCAATGAAATCTACAACCACAGATGGCAAACTAGCTGTGCCACTAGCAGAGAAAAAAGGTAGTGCACTGCTAAGTAGGAGGAGGAGGCAGGTATCTCCCCAATTTTCTTTTAAAAAATAATTGGAGATGACACCAGTTGTGACATCACTTCCGGGGCAAAATTTTATGCTTTGCACAAGGCTACATGATCATTAGCTATGCCACTGAGCTAAATGTTGTGGCTTCTTCCTAAATTAAAGCTCCTTGTTCAATATGGAGTAGCCATGTTTGTGATATTTCCTCACACAAAAGGAGAGAAACTGAACTCAATGACTAGCAAAGCATATGCTGGAAAAAATACAGGATGCCTCAGGATAGGATATGGTGCTCCACATTCAGGATATGCAGAGACACAGTAGCTTGTCCAAAGCTACTCAGTGAGACTCATCACAGTGGACCTTTGTACCTTGTTTTTTAATATTTCCTTCACCGATGGATTACTAAACCAAGCAGAAGAGACTACAGGCACAATCCTAACCATGTCTACTCAAAAGTAAGCCCCATTATGTTCAGTGGGTCTTACTCCCAGGAAAGTGTCTTTAGGATTGCAGCCTACATTAGCTACTGAAAGAGAGCAAGGAGTCATGACTAACTGCCCAATTGTATTCTTTCTCCTCCAGCTGATGCAGTGATGCTAAAATGGCTATGCCTGCATACTTTGGGGGGACTTGAGGAGGTCTCCTCTAGGTAAGGAAACATTTCAGTTCACACCCTTCCTATACTCATATATAGTGCTCCCTTCCTATATTCAATTCACCCACATTCCAGGGGCTGCCCTGTACTACCCTTCCCCCACCTTAACCTGCCTCCTTTCCTTTCTGTACGTAGGAAAGGTACCTACTGTACATACTGTACATCACTACATTCTTTTTGCTGTCCAGGTTCATGTGAGAAACTCCAGCAGTACACACATTTGCATGCTGTCAGATGGTCAGCTCACTTCTAATCCCTGGTTAGGCCAGCACAAATCCCATGCTGGGCTGGGGATATCATAAAAGTGCCACAAGGCACTTCGGTGGCCCTCCTGGGGGTGCACCATAGACATGCACTGGCCTCCCCATAACACCACGGAATGGGAAGTTGTGCTACCTAATTTGGTTTGGATTGCGCCCTGTGTTTTGTTCTTGAACATATGTTAAGGTTGACATTTTCAATATCAATCTACCTACTATCTACAGTATTTATATACCGCTTTTCAACTGAAAAGTTCATATAAGAAGTGAAAAAATTAATAGCTAATTAATAGCTAATGGATCCCTGTCCCAAAAAGACTCACAATCTAAAATGCAAAAAGAACACCAGCAGAAGCCACTATAACAGACAATGCTGAGGGCTGTCAAATATATTGAATGTGAACGCATGTTCTCTTTCTTAGGTAGTTATAACCTACCATTACTCATTAGTATACAAGCAAGGCCCCACCCGTGCTAATCCAGCAGTGCCCATGAACCCAAGAGAAATAATCAAAGCCAAATCTTCAGACAGCAAAGGGAGTTCCCATGTGAGTAAAGATTTAAAGACTCAGAGCTCTCTCTAGTTCTTTTGAAACTCCTTGCCAGACGTCAGCTAAAAAGTAGCAATTTTCTGAAATGTTAACAAGGCAATTAAAGTCTCATTTGTCAAAGTAGATTCACATGTGCAGAAATATCATGTTCTTCCTGGACTATACCACTTTAGACTTGAGACGGGGAAGTGCACCTTTGAAAATATTTGACTATATTTTGAAAAATCACAGACTTCAGGGGGAAGAGATTTAGTTGCAATTCTACTGGGGTAGGAGACCAACAAATTTGTTGTTGAAATTGTACAATCATTTTTGTGTAGTTGGTTTGAAAATATTTTTCTGTTAATAAGACTAGAGGACAGGCTGGTCTGATAAATTGGTTAAGAGGTTTATGACACTCTGAAAGTCATTTATGCTTTTTCTTCTGGGTTATTAACTCAGGGGATGAAATTTTAGGTATATTCAAAACTACACAGTGAAGGGAAGTACACACAAGGGCTCTATTTTTGAACAAGCCAAAAAAAAATCATATATCATTCAGCAAAGTAAAATCCAAGACATAAATGAACCCAATGCTCTCACAGCAATGGCACCAATCTAAACAGAATGGAACAACAAACTTTGCTACGTGGGAGATGCTATAGGGCAATCTTCTCTTTTGTGGCTACACATCATCGTAATTTATCCTGATATATAAAACGGGTCTTTTTGTTTCACCATTTCGAAAGCTGAGACAAACAAAGAAGGAAGGGAATATACTCATATTCCACATACTCAACATTGGGAGGAATGAAGGATGTAATTTCACTGACATTGATAGAAGGTACTAACAATGCCACAGCAATTGAAGTGGCACAGATCAGTTTCCCATTCTGCAGGATTCGCTTAGGGGGAAGGAAGTCATTCACTTGAAACCCTGGTGGCTGGAGCAGTGACATCACAATGTCATGTGTTGATGTCACATCATTTCTTGGTTGTTCCTGAAGTAGGTACTGGTGGCTTTTTATCCCATGGTCCTTTGCCTGTGGAGGCTCCCTTTTGAAAATGTGCGCCTTTCAAAGGAGAGCCTCCACAGAAGAAGGAACAGGGCACAAAGCCACCACCACAAGTGCTCCCTCCTCTGGGAAAATTGTAAGCAACCCAAGGCAATAATTTCTGGGTTTTCTCCAGAGGAGCAATGGTGGCTTCACCCTCCAATTTGCTGTTGTATAATGCACCAGTGCAAGTGCCCTTCATACTATGTCCTAGTTATGCCTGTGAAGTTGTGAAGTGCAGCACACCGGTTTTGTTTAAAGACAGTCTCAGATTCACTCTCTGACATCTTCAAGGGAACTTCTCCCAACGCCCCCAAAAGATCTCCTATAGAGTTATTGCCAAACATTGGATGGAGATAATACTGAGCAAAATGGATCAGTTGACTAACTCAGTATAAAGCAACTTCCTCTGTTCAATGATACCCTCAAATTGTTCTTTAATGTCTCAGTACTGTAAGAACATAAGAAGAGACTTTCTGGATAAGGCCGAAGGCCCATCTAGTCTAATTTAATTTATCTCACAGTCGCCCATCCAATGCTATAGAAAGCATACAACAAGAAACATGCATCCTGGTCTCCTCTGGGATTCTAAGGTAGCCTACATCTAAAATAAGGAAGTTTCACACATGCATCATGTAGCCTGCAATGGATTTTTCCTCCAGAAATGTGCCCAATCCCCTATTAAAGGCAGCTAGAATAGTTGCCATCATCCTGTGGCAAGGAGTTCCAAGGACTAATTACATGTTAGTAGTCTAATTACTAGTTAGTAGCAGAAGGTGCCGCATCCCAGTAATCATTCTCATCACTCTCTACCACAACTTTTCCGTTTCCATTATATGTTTTTGAAGATGTGGCAACCAGTACTGGGCACAATACTCCAGATGTGGCCTCACCATTGCTTTGTGCAATGGCATTATAATGTAAGTTGTTTATTCTCAATACCTTTTGTAATGATCCCAAACATGGAATTAACCTTCTTTGTTACCACTGCACAATGGGTCAACAATTTCATTATAGAACAGCTCCGAACCCATTAGCCTATACTGTATGTAAAATTTGATTCTTTGCCCCAGTGTGCATTGCTTCACATTTATTTACATTGAAGTGCATCTGCCATTTTGTTGCCCATTCTACCAGTTTTGAGAGTTGTTCACAATCTTTTTTTGGTCTTTACTTCTCTGAAAGTTTGTTGTTGTCTGCAAACGTGGCCACCTCACTGCTTATCTCTGTCTCCAGGTTGAAAAAATACAGCTCCCAAGAATGATCCTTGGGGGACACCACTTTTCATTGTGAAAATTGCCTCTTGAACTCCATTGTGAAAATTGCCCATTGACACCCATTCTGTTTCCTGGTCCTCAATCAGTCCCTAATCCATCAGGGGACCTCCCTTCTAATACCCTGACAGTGGAGTTTTTTTTGCAGTCTTTGGTAGAGAAACATTTATGAATGTTTCTAACTGTGCATGTTTCTAAAGCTTCATGACCAATCAGGAAAATAACTGAAAATGCTTCAAAAGAGAGGGCAAAGGAAAACTGCTACCTAATTTGCCAGAGCTGATCTGATAATACTTTAAAAGGAGTCAAAAAGTTCTTGCTCTTTAATTAAGTTGTCTGAAATGTCGCATTAACTCAAGATAGAATTCTTAAACTATTGTGAACAGTTTCCTGAAAGGGAAAGTTGGCTTCTCTAATTTCACTATCTCTGGATTGCAAGAGATTTTTTTTAAAGCACCAAGCTACATATTTTAGAAGTGTGATACATGTTCTATCATTGGCATCCTTCAGTCTCGAAAGACTATGGTATCTGAATGGAGGTCCTAAAACAGCATCTAGTATGACTAAAAAGGACAATTCTAGTATGACAATCTAGTATAACTAAAAAAGCCAAGAGAGTGGAACTGAGGCCCTTCCACTCTGAGGGCAGATACATTTTCTACTACTTTAACATTTTGTTGTGGCTTGGTCTGGGGCAATGAACACTTTGTAAAGAAAGTTGAATTGCTAAGATGATTTCTGCAGAACTAAAAGAAAAACTATCTTTGACAACAATCTGCCCAAATCCCTGGAGTATTCATTCTGATCTCTACAACAAAATCAAACCTGATTGTTCTGTTATTATATTCCTTGCAAAAAGGGATATTTTATGAATGTAAACTGTACTAAAGAGCTACATGTACTGAGAGATATTGCAGCAAATAACATCTTAACCTTGGACTGGAAAAATCTGGATTCAAGTATTGTAATAAATAAAAAAAATTATGCCTGTGTAGCCAGTGTGTCATGGTATTATGAAGATGTTATAAATGTGGGGATACTCACCATGAAGTTATTGTTTATAATCATAGGCTTTTGTACAGTACTTGAGGTGGGGCCACAGAGATGCCAGTACTCACTTCAGAAGTGTAGGTACTCACACAGAGGTGCCAGTACTCAGTACCTATGAGTACCCCATCAAAAAGACCGCTATGTATAGCTATTATATTACTTACAAAATACTTACAAATTGGGCATATGTTAAGACAGGATTTTCAACCTTTTTCATGTCATGGCACACCATTGGTTGTTTTTACCATTGACAAGACACACCATGCTGTTCAAATAACCAAGTTTTCTTATTAATAAATGTTCCTTCCCAAATTCCCAGCACACCTGAGGACTATCCACAACACACTGGTTGAAAATCACTATGTTAATGAATGGCATAGGTCCTATTTGCAAGCTAACCATCTGACATACTTTGTAGCTTTGTCTGCACAATTCTTAGCCGCACAGATGGAAACTAAGTGCATGCATTTTTTTATGCACACTGGCTCTTCCAGAATAATGGTGAATACTGCCAGATCCTTAGCTTTCTCCACCTCTTTCAACTTGTCCTCTGGTTTTAAGATAACTGGCAGAACCTGGATCACCGATGCTCTGAGGCCTTCCATGCTACTCTCCACATTGTGTCAGTTCCCAGACCCTGTCAGCATTTATTAAATAAAAGAGCTATCCAAAAGAAGATCCAGAGGAAAGGCTGGTACAGCAGAACCAGCCAGAGTTAAGTAAGAGACCAAGCAGGCAGCCAGCAGAGGGACTGGGTGCAGTCAGATGGGTGCAGCACAGTGCAGACTGGGTGCAGCACAGGTCTGCTGATGCATCTTATCAGCCCACTCTCCAAACCAGGGTGACCAGATTATTCCTGAAACCCAGGGCCAAAATTCCCGAACCCCAGGGCCAAAATTCCTGAACCCCAGGCCAAAATTCCTACCCGCTTAAAAAAATTGCCAAAAAGTGTATTTTTTTTGTTTTGTTTTTCGGTTTTTTGACCATGACTTTTGATAGAAAGGAAATATCTCCAAACTGATTTTTGCATTGGATTTTACTCTTCAATACAAAACCAACAACATATGGCATGATGGGGTACTGTGCACTATTGCAAAGTTTCAAAGTGTAGGACAATGAAGCCAAAATGTAGGACACCCGGACAGGCGGCTAAAAATCCGGACAAATCCGGGTTTTTCTGCTCATATGGTCACCCTGCTCCAAACAGACTGCTTCACCCTAGTTGAGCAGTAGGCACAGGGAAACAATCCCACTTTGAGCATTCAGACAAAGGTCTGAACAGTGCTCTACAGTTTGGCCCTCTGCTTGTATGAGGGTTGTAACCTTCCAGAGTGAAAGTCAGATAAAATCCACTGAATTCTAATAGATGCATTATTTATAGCAGTGTAGAAAGGATTAAATCTGAGCTCATTTTTCATTTTTTTTAAAAAAAACTATCTCCACTCCATGCCATTTTTCAAGTCCTGTTTCTCCCTTCCTGCCCACATTCGGATCTACACACAGCCAATATTCATTTGCCATGAAATATATATCACTTCCACTGCCCAAACAGCTGAAATATACAGTTCACCCCTCAGTGTTCAAGTCATGGATTAACCCAGTTTCCTGCTATTCTCCTGAGTTGTAAAATGCTGCTGTGGTAAGCAGACCAGGGAGTTTGCGAGAAAGCACCTGAAACACCATAAAAACAGGCTCTGGTTATTTAATGAATCTTCTTCACAGGCAACAGTCTCCCCCTTACCACGCAGCCTGTTTCTGCAACCACGTTGTCTACACTTTTTAAGTCAAGCGAAGCTCCCTGAGTTCCCGTAAGCTCAAAGGTGTGCATAACCACTGTTATAAAATTGTTGTTAGCACCTATTCTAATGCTCTTAAAGTGGTAAGTGATGCTCATTAGGGTATACAAAGAGAATATTTGAAATCTGATTCAAAAACTGCATTTATTAAATAAACAATAAATACTGAAATTTGTAATAACAAGGAGGAGCGAAGCTGTAAAAAAAGGCAACCTATACAAACCTATAATTTGTATAAGTTAAAGTTAAAGTTGTTAGTTATTAGTTAGTTTATAGTTGTATAAGTTAGTTTATAGTTATATAAGTTAGTTTATATAGTTTGTATAAGTATAGTTTGCAAAAGAATCAAGGAGATGCGAAGGTGGCCAAATTGGCCAGGGGGGTCACTACTGCTCCCCACAAAAGAAGCTGGAAAAATGACTAGGGGGTTTCAAACAGCACCTAGAACCAGGAAGATACTTGGAGGGGCAATCTCATGGAAAAAATTTTCCAGCTATGCCTATCCTAAGGTTTTTAATAATGATCTCAAAACTCCTCATTCCAAATCTCATCAGAGCAGACGTGCTTGTCTAATTTTTTTAAAACGGCTTTGTGTTGCTAGTGAAAGACAATTGGTTCCATAACCCAAAAATATTCATATAAAAATGTATGTAAAAAATGATACAAAACACTGTAATCAAATTCAAAACACTATAATATAATATGGAACACAATTACTGTAATAAAACACTGTAATATACTGTACAGTAAAAAAGAAAAGAAAAACTTTTATGGCCAAGGATGACTAATTTTCACTAAAAGTGTCACTGGTGTCTTTTTGAGCAACTTCCACAAGGAACCTTCTAATGATACTTGCTTTTGTCTCCTTTTGAGGATTTCAAGGAAATGTGACATTGCACTGTCATTAAACAGATTCATCACTCGCACTGATATAGCCTTATTTGGGTGGTGCTTTTCTACAAAATTTTGCACAATTCCCCAGTGGTTATAAATGTCCTTAATCTCATTTGGTATGAGGGATTCCTCCTCTTTATTTTTCTCCTCCTCTGCATGAAGCAGATCCATCAATTTGTACATATTACAACAAATTTTCCTTATAAAACTGTTTGCCAAACTCTGCCAAAACTGTTTGTCTTACAAGGCACTGTTTGTCTTATTTCCATAGACATTCTTTAGAATTCCTTAGAAATTAAATTTGTCTTAGAAAGCATTCTTCTTACAAGTTATTTGTCTTACAAAGTACCACTGTATTCCAGTTTCTGCCCCCTTCAATCAAATCATTTTCTGAGCCAGCCCAAGTCCTGGAAAAATGATCTCTTTCCATAATAGCACACCTGACCCACTCCAAAACAAGCTCCCTCCAGGAATATGTTTTGGCCCACCAATGTGCATCAGGAAACCCCATTCCTTCTAATACCCATAAAGTCTGTGTCAGCACCCTGGATAAATATCAAAACACCCTCCTTTCGTTCTAGGCCTTTCCCTGCACCCTTTCTCTAAAGAAAAAGGCAGGCCTCAATCAGTCTTGAAAGACTATGGTATTGTGCTCGGTGCTGCATACGCTGCATGCGAAGCACGAAAGCCTGGGTTAAATTGTTATGGAGGATAGGCTGTTACCAAAGCAGCAAATCCCCCCTCTCCACGCCACTGAATTAGTCCAATAGAAAGGCAAAGCCAGTACGATTGGATCCAGCTGGCGTCACAGAGCTGGGCTAAGGACAGGAGTTCACCCCGTCTTGTGGGGCCAACCCGGGTCTCGAACCCTGGCCTGCTAGTTGACAGGCACAATGTCTTAACTGCTTGCTATTGCAAATCCCAGCTCTAGTACTCATTGAGCTACCTTCCAAGAATTCTTTCCTAGGCAAAGCAATTCTGGCTCCTTTGCCTTGCTTCCCCTCTCTGAAACTTGCTAAGATGCTGGCCTAGCCATCCTGAGTTTGCCTATCAGAGACTTTCTGCCTTTTCCCAATCTTTGAATCAGGAGATTGATGTGCATGCTCACTAGCTACATTAACACCACAGTCCCTATAACAATGTAGGGCCCATATTTGCCCTGGGAAATATCCCTGATTTCTTGAAGACATGAATCCTACATTCATCCTCTTTCCTCCCTCTATTTTTGCACTATAACATACCTCATTCCTTATTATATTTTCCTCTTTCTCTTTTGTCCTGCCTAGATACTGCTGGTGCTTAGGGCCTGGTTGTATGAGTGTGTGCACACACAAGTATATTGCATTGCAATTTTTTTTTTGCTTCCCCTTCCCAGTTATTGTATACTTATCCCCACAATAAAAGCCATAAATTGTTGATTGACATTCTTGTTTCATGCCATTGAATGTCCCTTCAGCTGTGGCGTAATCTACTATACTTGGTTCCTCCACACATAAGCAGTTTCCCTCATCTGTGCATGCTATACATTTTAAACAGCAATTTTCAACCATGTGCCATGGCATACTGGTCTGTAATGAATGGTCTGAAAGTGTGCTGAAAGAATTTGGGTGAGGATCATTTCGGGGATGTTAGACCCTCCATCCAGCTGCGTGATGTGCCTTGATCTCAAAATACCAGATGCAGGAGAGGGCACCTGGATGCAGGTGCCATATGTGCTCCCCAAGGCATTTGGTTGTCCACTGTGTGATACAAGAAGCTGGACTAGATAGATCTTTGGCCTGATCCAGTGGAGGCTTTTCTTATGTTCTTAACGATTTTAGCAACTCAGTGTGACCTAAAATGAAAGAGATTGAAAATATTTGAGTATGCCTGGTGACATAAGGAATCACTCAACAGACATGCCCATATAGAAAATATTCTCTGAAGGAAAAAAGTCTGAAAAACACTGACGGGTTAGACAATCTCTCATTATTTTCAGGTTTGCCTTTTTTTAAGCTGCCATCCTCCCCAGCTTTTTAATATTAGAAATGTAGTTGAACCATGTTCCAAGGTATAACAGTTAACTTTATATGAGAATCTTGAAATATTCAATAGAATAGCAGTACAAAAGGTGTACAATTATCTTAAAGTCACTCTCTAAACTCCTAGCACTACCTGCTTATTTTCAGAAGAGTTTAAAGAATTGACATGAAGACAGCTATCTCTGATCATTTGTTCGGTGCCTATTATTCAATGCCCAGGGGGAGGGATGCAGACTTGCCAAAAGGAACTTAACAGTAGACTGGCTGCTTTGTAACAATATGGATATATAATTATATTGGTATTTTTTTAACTGAGTTTACTCGTGTAATTCCCAATTTTATAGAGATGTTGCATGACAAATCCTGGCCAGGGGCCAGATGTGGCCCCCAGCAAGCTCTGATGTGGCCCCTATCTTGCCCTGTCTCCCCTTGCAATCTGGCCCACTTCAGGGCCCCCTAGGGTCCTGGCCCACCAACACACCTGCAGCCAAAGCTGTTACATAAAAATCCCCCTCTTTGTCTTTTAGCTTTGATATAGCATAATTAATTATGCTATATTATGGATCTAATATCAAGCAGTATTATTTCATATTACTGGCATATGCCAGCATGCAAGCTAAACTGTTCTCCCAGAACATCCAGCATACAGGTCATATTTCCAGGATTTTGGCCATCTTTTGCTTGCATCTCCCCAGACAAACATTCTGTAAGCCAGGAATATGCATCTTACTCTTTAAGCACCTCATACATACTGCCTTCCCTGAATTTCCTGTAATTTGATGCCTGTATCTGAGTGTTTGTGTTATACCTACACCCTGTATTTATCCACATAATCATTGTTGTGCTAGGTTACCCGCTGTCCACAGGACCCCTCTGGATGATCCTCTACAGCAGTAGTTTTCAAAGTGGGGGGTCAGGAACCCCTAGGGGTGTTGTGACTTCATTTCAAAGGGGTTGTGAAAAGCTGGCCACCACCACCTTGGAATATGGCTCTGAGTGTTACTATATTGGAATGAGCATTCAGTTTCATTAAACACAATGTGGCCTACTTCTGAGTAGACCTGGAGGAATTCAGGCATCACATTGATGGTTCATTGACCTCCAATGAACTTTTGGGGGTCAGAGTTAACCACAGTCTACCACTGCTCTATAGGACAAGTAACTATAATTCCACTAGGAAAATTATTCTCTCTCTCTCTCTCTCTCTCTCTCTCTTCCCACACACATTCCCATTCTCTCTGTCTTTAGTAGATTTTAGGAACCTCTAAAATCATTCCAAGCAACTCCCATCCTTTTTTGTGATTTTCCCAGCTGAACCACATACACTTCACATGTAACCACCATGAACTTTAGGTACACTATGTTCAATTATTTCAATGACCAAGAAACATACATACCCCCATTATTTCTCCATGTGCATTTTTTAAAAATAAAACAATAGTTTATAATTGAAAATTAATTTTCTCTCAGCCTCTTCTTTAAAAGGGTATTCCTCTTTATTACATCATCTTGTGATCCAGCATAAGATCCTAATATTCCAATAGTGCAGTGTAATAATTTCCCTAAACAAAATCAATCATTTGGGTAACAAAGTAACTGCTGAACCAATACCTACCTGGCCATAAAATTGCATTGTGTCACTGCTGTTCAATGCACTGTTGCTTTCCATGCTGCTGTTTCTTCACAGTGTAATTTATCTCTTTCTTTGTCCCCCAATTTTCTGCCTTATTTCCTTAACTGATCCTTAACATGATTGGATTTGTTAATTCACTTAGGGCACAATCCTAATCAATTTAGGCCTGTCTAACTCACCTGGCCTATCTTCCTGCAGTGGTGTGGGGAGTTCAGTGTACACCTGTGCACTGGCCTAACCACTCCCCCAAGAGTGGGGCAGAAGTGACTTATGGCACTTGTGTGACACCCCGAGGTTAGCACAGGATTTATGCCAACCTAACTGCAGCTTAGGATTGCAGCCATAATGTTGTTTCCAGGAGTCTATGTGGTCATCACATCACAACAAACTCTGGCCCAGGTCAAATACAACAGAAAACCATGGTTTGAGAATGACCTCTGCTAACATGCACAACATGTAATGATTTTGTTATTGACTAAACCACAGTTTCCTGCTATGTACAAACTCAAGTGGGGTGTTGTTAACATACACTGAATGTGCCTGAAAAACCCAATCCTAAGCAAATCTTCCACTGATTGAACTAGCATTTCATCATTCAACGGCCCTATCAGCAACACACCAAACTGCAGCCTGGATTTAACTTAGGACACTTTATTAAACGCAAGGTGACCAATGTTTAATACATGAAACCCAGTGAACGTATCATCCCTCCCCCACCATTTCGGAAACAGAAATATCCATTTCATGTTAAGCTAAAATATCCTGTTTTATGAACCTTATTGTTTTTTATGGTGTGAACTGTTTTGCAGGTTATAAATAGGAAAGCAGGACATAAATGAAGAAATAAGGAAAAGAGCCCTCTTCTTTCGTCTCTCAGAGTGCTGATGAGCAACAAAAGAAAATACAGCAAGGGCAAAGTCTGTTTTTCAACTTAGCTTAGTACTTTAGCTTAGTAATGATAAACAACATTTATGAATACTGAGGAAAGGATCCTCCTGTGGTCATTGCCATACAAATGGCACCATTGCACTTATTAAATTATCTATCAGTCATGGAAAATGTCAATCACTCTGGAAGGATTTGAGGGCTTTCTGCCGTTGGGTGCAACTGTGCAGCCTTCCCAGTGGTTTGTCACGTTGAAACACTCGAGGTCCTTGTCTCCAGAATAAGTATAATTACTGCTCTGATTTAAATTCATGAGGAATTATGGGGCTTAGGCAGGATGCATTCCGAAGCCACCTCAGAGATTCCTAGATAAAGCGGCTCAGACTCACAGACCACCTCATGGGAGTATCGGGGTTGGGGAATAAATTTCTTCTTAATCCAAATGCCTTTGAATATTTGATACTGGGAGACCAAGCTAGCTAGAAGAATGTAAATATTTTTTATATTGTACAGAGTTCAGTATATAGTTACTGTGTATGGATAGCAACAGCAGGAGCCATTCGAAGAATCTAGAAGCTTCATCATGGTGTTCCCAGGACAGAAAAACTAAACTCTAATTCCTGCTCCAACAAAATTCCCAGAAGCAATTTAGACTATGAAGAACTGCCAATTTTAATTTAAAAGGATCAGAAGAAACAGTAATTTAGGGTACAATCCTAACCCAGACTGACACAACTCATTGGTATTCCTGTTCCGCTGTTGATATAGGGAGCCAAGCATATGTCTGTGCACTAACCCTCCCTCAGGAGTGGTGCAGAAGTGCCTTTACAGCATCTTTTGTGACACCCCAGGCCAGCACAGGACTTGTGCTGGTGCTTTTGCCTGCTCGCTGAATTATTTAAATACAGATGCTGGCTGAAGAACATGTTTGCTCCTGTGTGGTGTCTTGGGGCTGATTCTGGTGGGTACAATTGGCCAGTTGCTTCAAAATCCTGACAAGGCCAGCCTAAGTAGAGGTTAGGAGTGCAGTCTTAGAAGAAGATCATTGGAATCCCAATCCATGTAAAATACTACATGCTCTCCTGTTGGAAAGTGACTTATGGTTTTAAAATATGTCTAGTGGCATAACAAATAGCATTTTCACTATCAAGAATCCCTTCCTCAAATGGAAAGTTTTCTCGATGAAATGAAGAAACATTTTGCTTATGCAAAGGCCCTTCTGCATGCAAATTGCTCCTTCCATTTATGGGGGATGTTTCCATGCGTAGGAGATGCTTTTGACAGCAAAAATCCTGATTGGGTTGCATCAGACCCTGTCCCATCTTAGACTTGAATAAACAACAAAACAAAAATGGCTGCTACTTTCCTATTATCCTTTCGCATTAGACTCTGTGGAAGTGTTAGCAAGATTTGCAAAGAGCACAGTGGAAACCAGGTATGCAGCTGTGAGTGGATGCAAAGCAACCCAGAACAGATTGGTCAAAGCCTACTGCGAGCTTGAATAACCCTACAGTCAGTCTCTAGGTCTTTCTCTTCTGGGGAAAGTCCTTGCATCTTAAACCTCCATATCCTGTTCATCAGATATTTGCTGTGGTGGTGCTGGAGATCAGGTATATGATAAATTTCCTATGCCTGGAGATTTTTCTTCCAAAAAGATAAAGTGTTGGGAATTCCCTGTGACTCTGATAAAATCTCAGTCATCCGGAGTTTGATGCTACTCTTAAGATACTCCAGTTCAGTCCTAAAAAGGATTGGCACCTCACCCCATTAAAAAAAAATGGACAGCATCCTAGCTTCAGTGGTCTGAGTAAACAATGCCTTGTTTCAAACAAGGTATGGTTGAAGTAAGGCAATAGACTGGTTTTTTAATTATTTATTTTTTGATTTGATTTGATTTGATTTGTACCCTGAAGGGCACCTAAAGCAGCTAAGAATCAATAATTTATACAATAAAACATGTATAAAACAAACAAAAACACAATAAAAACATAACTTCATATTATTAGAATAAAACATAGGGATTCAAAGGTTTTCCTAAATAAACAGGTTTTCAGGTCTTTTTTTTAGACAACAGTGCTATAGTTCTATTTTTATTGCAGTTTTATTGCCTTGTGAAATTCTGAAAAGAAGCACACTTCCCCCAACTTCCTGATGTCACCCATTTCCCCTCTAGGTGACTGTTGGACACCCCATACCTAAAACAAAGGGCCAATAGGGTGACAATAAGATAAACTAAAAGAGGCTCTCAGTTTGGTTAAGTATTTATAGGGTGCTTATCGGAGATGTCCAAGTGCCTCTATGCATAATTTATTTTATACTGCATATAAAAACACACATGCTTGCACCTGGGAACGTCTAATTTAATTAGTTTACATTGAGTACTTAATAGTCCTTAACTAGTGTTTCAAGGTAGTTTGACAACTGTTTCTGTGACTGCTAATTAGTCTGCAAGGTTCATTTCTTGTTACAGCTTTCTCCAGTGGTTTTGCTGAGGCAGGGCGACCCTATAGCTATGGAGGGCAAAGTCTGGATGAAATTCCTAAGATTTCAGAGGAACTTTAAATGAGCAGCAAGGCATGGGAGAAAGGAATTGCTACAGCACAGAGCTGTAGTAGCCATCCCAATTTGTCAAGTATTTGGGAGGCTTCCAGAATCCTAAATAAAGGTCTAAATCTATATATATAAAAGAGAAAGGTCACTCACTGACTCACTGACTCACTCACTGACTCATCACCGCCCTGCCAAAACTGCTGGGCCTAGAAGTGTGAAATTTGGGGTGGGTGTTCCTTCCGTGACGGAGGGGTGCACTAAGAACCAGTTTTCGGAAATTCCAACTGAAAGGGGGTGAAAAGGGGCGCAACCAGTGATGGGCTTCAAAGAAATTAACAACCGGTTCTATGCCCATCTGGCAGCCACTTTTAAATGGCTATTTTTAAATTTTATATGTCCTGTCTCTCATTAACAACCGGTTCTATAGAGTAGGTGCGAACCTGTTGGAGCCCACCACTGGGCGCAACGTGTTTTCCTCCCTATACTTTGCATTGAGAATTGCTGACCCAGCAACATTCCTCTCCAACTGCTGGGCCTGAAGCATGGAATTCTGGGAGTTCCTTCTGTCACCTGAACA
This sequence comes from Cryptoblepharus egeriae, assembly GCA_030015325.1. Lineage (NCBI taxonomy): Eukaryota > Metazoa > Chordata > Lepidosauria > Squamata > Scincidae > Cryptoblepharus > Cryptoblepharus egeriae. Next base: position 230,587,101 of record JAREYC010000001.1, read on the forward strand.
CCCACCAAGAACCCATGTGGAGAAATTTAACCCTTCGGGGGCTGAAAAGGGGGCAACGTGTTTCTGTCCTATACTTAACATGGGAGACTGACCAACATCCAGCCAGTTTGGAGCTTGGTGCCTGGTGGGGTGGGAATGTTGTTCGGAGGAAGAGGTTGCACTGGCGAGGATGCTGCACATGGGGGGAAGTTGCACATGGAGGAAAGTTGCGCATGGGAGGATGATGCGCATGGGGGGAAGTTGTGCATGGGGGAAGTTGTGCATGGGGGAAGTTGTGCATGGGGAAGTTTTGCATGGGGAAAAGTTGTGCATCAGCGGATGATGCGCATGGGGAAAGTTGCGCATGGGGAGATGATGCGCATGGGGGGATGATGCACATGGGGGATGATGCGCATGGGGGGATGATGCGCACGGGGGTAGTGTGCACGGGGGTAATGCGCATGGGGGAAGTTGCACATGGGGGAAATTTGCACATGGGGACATGATGCACATGGGGACATGATGCACATGGGGTCATGATGCGCATGGGGAGAAAGTTGCGCATGGGGGAAAGTTGCACATGGGGGAAAGTTGCGCATTTGGGTTGATGCGCATGGGTGGAAGTTGCGCATGGGGGGATGATACGCATGAGGGAAAGTTGCGCATGGGGAAAAGTTGCGCATGATGGAAAGTTGCGCATGGGGGAAAGTTGTGCATGGGGGTTGATGCGCTAGGGGGTTGATGCACATGGGGGAAAGTTGTGCATGGGGGATGATGCGCATGGGGAAAGTTGCACATGAGGGAAAGTTGAGCATGGGGGAAAGTTGCGCATGGAGGTTGATGCACATGGGGGTTGATGCACATGGGGGAAAGTTGCGCATGGGGAAAAGTTGTGCATTGGCAGATGATGCACATGGGGGAAGTTGCGCATGGGGAAGGTGCACATGGGTAGAAGTTGCGCATGGGGAAAAGTTGCGCATGGGGAAAAGTTGTGCATTGGCAGATGATGCACATGGGGGAAAGTTGCGCATGAGGGGAAGTTGCGCATGGGTGGAAGTTGCGCATGGGTGGAAGTTGCGCATGGGGGATGATGCGTATGGGGGGATGATGCGCACGGGGGTAATGTGCATGGGGGAAGTTGCACATGGGGAAATTTGCACATGGGGACATGATGTGCATGGGGACATGATGCACCTGGGGTCATGATGCGCATGGGGGGAAAGTTTCACATGGGGGAAAGTTGCGCATGGGGGTTGATGCGCATGGGGGAAAGTTGCACATGGGGAAAGTTGCACATGGAGGATGATGCGCATGGGGGATGATGCACATGGGAAAGTTGTGCATGGGGAAAGTTGCACATGGGAGGATGATGCACATGGGGAAAGTTGTGCATGGGGAAAAGTTGCGCATGGGGAAAAGTTGCGCGTGGGGAAAAGTTGCGCATGGGGGACAATGCGTATGGGGGACAATGCGCATGGGGGACAATGCGCATGGGGAGACGATGCGCATGGAGGATGATGTGCATGGGGGGTGATATGTATGGGAAGATATGCATGGGGGATGATATGTATGGGGTGTTTCTGCGCCATGGGGGGATGGCATAGGGGGAAATGTTACACCCACAACGCGGGTACGCTTTTCGCTAGTGGGACATAAATGGTGGAATTGGCATAGAGAACACTATAATAAGGGTGACTGCAGAGATTAAAAGGAGACGAAGGGTGCAATCCTAACCTAGGCTGGCACAACTCATTGGTCTTTCATTCTTATGGTGATGTAGGGAGGCAAGAGTATGTCTGTGCATTGGCTTAACTCTTCTCCAGGACGGGTGCAGAAGTGTCTTATGGAACTTTTGTGACACCCACAGAAAATGCCAGGGCTTAGGCTGACCCATCTAGAAGTTAGGATTCCAGCATTATTCTGACATACATATAGGACCTGATATATAGGGCCTAGGCTTTTTGATATGTCCATGATTAAAACAACTGTAAAACTAGAAGCAGGCTGTGGTTGTGCAAGTGGTTAAGACACTGTGCCCGTTAACCAGCAGGCCAGGGGTCAAGACCCAGGTCCTACAAGACTGGGTGAGCTCCCATCCTTAGCCCAGTTCCTGCCAACCTAGCAGTTCAAAAGCATGCAATTAAAAGTAGATAAATAAGTACCACTTCAGTGGGAAGATAACAGCGTTCCGTCCACATGCGAGCCACATGTCAGACAACACTGTCTCTATGGCTATAGAAATGGTGATGAGCACCACACCCTACAGTTGGTCACAACTAGCAGTATAACCTGTAGGGAACACCTTTACCTTGAGAAGCAGCAGGCTTTCAGGTTACATACCCAAGCTTCAGCTTTTCATACTACCCCAAGGTGAATCCATTGCAATAATTAAATAGCCTGTCAACCAGCAGGTTTGTGACCCGGGTACTACAAGACAACATGAGCTCCCTTCCTTTTCCAGCTCCTGCCAACCTAGCAGTTCGAAAGCATGAATACTGGATATCGGTTTGCGAATTAGATAAATAGGTATTAACTTGGTGGGAAGATAACAGCATACCATGCACCTTGGTGTATAGTCATGCCAACCACATGACCACAGAGGCACCTCTTGACAGTGCTGGCTCTTCAGCTTAAAAACAGGGATGAGCACTGCACAGACACCACACATGACAGGTGGTCTTGATTAGAAGTATAACCTGCAGGTATTCCATACAGTATTCCAATACAGTATTCAAGTATTCCATACAGTAACTAGTGTAGTTCTCACATTTCAATGGTGGGATATGCTGTCAGGTCAAATAGGTAATGCCAAAGGTATTGCAAAGTTGCCAAAGGTAATGCAAAGGAACCAAACCTATATAGGAGGTCTTCCCTTTGGGAATCGCCATTTTGTTTTCCCCCATTAACCATCCATAGCAATTGGTATGTTTCTGCAAACCATTTATTTTTGCTTCCATTTTCATCCTCTTTGTTTTTCCCTGTATCTCTTTTAGATTGTGAGTCCTTTGGGATAGGGTCTGGTCCCTAAATGTCTAAACCATTTTGAGAGCTCTTTGTTTTAAAAATAGTGTATAAATATATAAAAATAAGGAAGTGTCTCATGCCTAGCCTACCATAATACATAGCCAGTGGGCTGCATGCGTGTCTGTTCCTATTAATTGTCATAACTCACTTCACTTTCTCACATGTTACACACTCCTTTTGCACACAAAGATGGCATTTTAGGCTGGCGACCACATTTATTGGCTTCAAGAGTCCATCATCCTTTAGCAAGTTTCTGCCACACTGATGTTATCACACCCAGAAAAAACCAGTTGTCTCAACTTTTCATGAATAATTCCTTTTCAACCCCCTTATCAGCCTGGCCGTCTGCTTTAGATTTGAAGTGGATTATTCCTTTTGTGCCAGACTTTTCCCACATGGCAGGCCTGCATGTCTATGTAGATATTGCTCAAAGAATGATGGGTCTGGATATCCAAGCCTTTTTAAAAATTGGGAAAATATATCAGAAAAGGGACTCAAAGAACAGAAAACTCCTGCCCATGCTGACAAGGAGAAAGAATATTTTAAATGGACAAAGCAAAATCTTGTACTGAGATTTAGCCTCAATTTTGTGTCTATAAGTTGAGGCTCAGCTTCTGTGAGGGCTCCATTTTCATGAGGATTCAATTTTCATTTTGTGAGGATGAAGATTTTAATGATAAACAAAAGCAACTGGAAGTTTCCCCCTGGAGTGCAAAAGAATACAAAGTGATATTCACTTCCCAATTGCTTTTGTATTCTGACTCATGCTCCAGAAAGCAGAACAGAGGGGTCTGCCTCAGCTGCAACAAAACTCTCCTAAGCCTTGGAGAGGGAAGTTGATTGATTGCCTGACTCCTGCATTACCATGGTAAGCAAGCTAATAAAAGGACATTTATCTTCTAATTTAACGTGTCAACCTCGTTTGCACTGAGATAAAACCGCAGCAGAAATTCCACTAATAGTTAAGTTATACCTTAAACAAAAGGTTATACCTGCATATTACAAATTGGGGAGGGTTGATGGGAGAACAGTGGTGCTGATGTACACGTTAACACAACGTCAGACCTAAACCTGCTACTGCCTGAGATGGCATGACAAATATTGCCCTCTTTGACCTGGTTCTCGACCTCTCCTTCTCCCAGTCTGTGAATTGGAAGAGAAAGAGATGGAGGAATGTATGGAAGAAAGAAAGAAGATGGGTTAGAGCATCTCTCCTCTTTCACTTCATCCATCTTCCTTTTCGAATAACAAATGGCTTCAGCTTTTTAGCCCTCATCCAACCAAACACCAGCTCCAGACACTGGGTCAAGATTTCCACAGTACCCTTGGTCAAAGACAGCAAGTTGACAATCAGATGATCTCGCTATAACCACAACTATTGTCAACTGTAAGTTAATATAAACTACCTTGCACCTGTAATATAGCCTTTTCCTGTTTTACTCCACATCTACTTTATTTGCCTTCCTCTCTTTTCTCCCTATGTTAAACTTTAAGATGGAAGTTCCTTGGGACAGGGCTTCTCATTCTGGTCACCTGACCCACCAGATTTTCTTTCTTTCCTGTTCCTCTTTAGGAGGATCCAAAGCCACTCCTTAGTGCTGGATTCCTAGATTTGTACAAAAACATTGGCAGCCTGTGGTGGGTAGTGCAAAAAAGATTTTGTCCAATACATGATTGCTTTGCATTTATCCATCCCAAATGGTTCCTCACATCTATTATCCTTAAAGTGATCTAAGCCTCTCTCTCTCTCTCTCTCTCTCTCTCTCTCTCTCTCTCTCTCTCTCTCTCTCTCTCTCTCTCTCTCTCTCTAGCTGTATTTCATTGCTTTTTTCCTCCCTCATTATATACTCTCAAACTTCTAACTCAGGCTGTCCTTTGTTCCCATCTCTCATTCTCCACAAGCCAAACATCAATGCCATTCACAAATGGCTAGACACTCACCATTTTAAAATTGGCATTAACAATTTCCCCCTGAACAATTTCTATTAAAAGACCTTTTTTTGAAAGACCATTTTCTTTTTTTATTTACATTGTTCCCTTTATATATATAACACTAACAGTGAAACTGGACTTACTTTTTTCCTGGCCAATCAATGTCATTTAAAACTATAGCCGTTGGGTACCATGACTTTCTCTGTAATGACACACAGAATCACGATTCTCCCATAATCCGTTTCCCTCTTTACTGTTCCTGCTCCAGTATGACACGTGCCCAACATCCTGACTCTAATTCTGTATGTTGGACAGCTCTCTCTTGTAGCCAGACTGGCTTGTCACCATTTATCAATGCCACAAGAGCTATCCTTGTCATGTATTTATTAGCTTTTAAAAAGATTTGTCTCTTTGTATGAATAAAAGCCGTCGCTTTTTCATCAGCGTTTGTCAAGATCTCCACTA